>JAPDKZ010000008.1:0-1217935 GCA_027569885.1 Aspergillus diversus | reverse complement strand
GATACCTAAATTTTAATAAAAATGACATTTTTCGGGTTTTTAAGTGGCTTCAAAAATTGGTGTTGTACGGAATTCGATAAAAAGTGGCGGGTCGCTTGGGGTGGCGGGTCGCTTGGGAATTACGTTAAGGTTTTTGGGAATTTGTGAGGGTGGGATCTCGGATCTGGGCGTCTCCGATACGGTACCGTAAAAAGGGGCTCAAGGAGATTTCTGACCGGCCATCGGAAGGCTTGAATCCCGCCCCACCAGCTGCCAATCACCATGCCCGTTTCAAACAATCGGACGGAGGGCTCCCGTTCAATTCTTCTCCTTTCATCACAACAATAACAAATAAGAGGTTTCGATTGTTGCCACGCCTCTGAAGCACGTCAGCAATAATCTCCCTTGCCTTATCAAATCTCCGGATAACGACAACCCTAATTCAGCCCAGGACAGACGAAACTTCATGCCTAAACATGTCTGAACACGTCTTACTTCGGCTACGTACTCTCATATTTTTCTTTGGTGCATTTGTGGAGAGCAATTGAATGTTTTTATAATTTCCTTGAATGATTTGTTGTTAAATTGGTATCCTCTCGTAATTTTCGTAAGTTATCTTGTTGTCGACCCCGCCAACTGGGGATCGGCACGAGACCATTGGGGTACCTTAAAATACATTGTTCTGGAATATCTGTCAAGTATCAGGATTCCTAGCTTCCTATGAATTGACTAGAAACAGGATTGGATAGAGTCTGTTGCAAGGATTATCCCCTGAACCTCCCGAGTGAGATTCGGATGTGCGTGCGGCCGCCAGCGGATTTTGCGCACCCCCAGATCTTAGGGATGGTCTGCGAGACGACTGTATTCTTATGATTACCTCAGTGTGACTGTCGGGACCCCATAACCGGTTGGGCTGTCAGACGAACAGTCATTCATGATTCACTCTGACTCTGGGTCGCTTATGTCCGGCCGCGCGCAGTCCCGTATTGCTATACGCTCGGGAGGCCAAGTTCGAGCGGACCCGTTGCCCACATCTGGGTCCGGAGACTGGCGATTCTTGCACCCGATTCGTCAAAAACTATATTCTTTCACTGGAAAGGGTTTAAACTGGGTCAGAGCCCAGACTTTTTACTATTTTTTGTTTTTCCCTTTTTTCTTTTTTTTCTTTTTGCCTGAAGCTAGAGTTATCACGGGGGCCCAGTCGAGAGGTATTAAGATACTGGGGTACCAGGGGCAGACAACCCATTTGATCTTTCTTATACTGCTTTCTCCCCTCCATATATTTCACCTTCTTTTCTCCTCCATCCTACAGTTGCCGCTCTTTACGACTTCATATCACGAATTGTCGACAACGCGATATACTTCACCTTTTTACGATAACGCCCCTCCTTCCCCTCATTGAGCCTTCGGGCATCCTTTCTTTCACCAATTCCACCTGAGACTGGTTGTCTTAAAACAGCAGCAGCCATGTCGTTTATTGGAACGATCAATCCCAATCTTAATCCTTCACGCGACGTTTCCGCGCGTGGCACGGAAAATGGCGGCAGCGAGTCGATCGAACAAGTGGGCGATGACGTGAATAACCTCACGCCTCGAGAGAAAATGGCCAGGAGCTCAAGCAGCGTGCTCAGTACTGCTGAAACCGCCAATGAAAAGGGTGCGAGCAGCGATGACCTTGCGGCCGACGCTGAGGAAGAAGTCACTCGCCTAGCGCAGCAATTAACCCATCAATCTACAAGATTCTCCACCCACAACATCGAAAACCCTTTCCTTGAAGCCAAGGAAGATTCAACGCTGAACCCCAGCAGCCCGAACTTCAAGGCCAAGAACTGGATGAAGAACCTGCTGGCCTTGTCCTCGCGCGACCCGGAGAGATATCCCAAGCGTGAGACCGGTGTGGCGTTCCGCAACCTTAGTATTCATGGTTTCGGGAGCCCAACGGATTACCAGAAGGATGTGTTCAATTCGGTTCTGCAGGTTGGTGCTTTGGCCCGTGCCATCACCGGTACTGGAAAGCAGAAGATCCAGATTCTGCGTGATTTTGACGGTCTTGTTAAGAGTGGCGAGATGCTTGTTGTGCTGGGTCGTCCCGGAAGGTAAGAATCAACCCTCAATGTTTACACTCCGGTGAATCCTTGAAACAATGCTAATACTTCTTCTATAGTGGATGCTCGACTTTCCTCAAGACGCTTGCTGGTGAAATGAATGGTATTCACATGGATGCTAAGTCTGAGCTGAACTACCAGGGTATCCCAGCGAAGCAGATGCGGAACCAATTCCGAGGTGAAGCCATATACACTGCTGAGACTGATGTCCATTTCCCCCAGCTGTCTGTTGGCGATACACTCAAGTTCGCTGCGCTGGCTCGTTGCCCACGCAATCGTCTGCCCGGCGTGACCAGAGAACAGTACGCGGTTCACATGCGCGACGTTGTTATGGCCATGCTTGGTCTCACTCATACCATCAACACGAGGGTTGGAAATGACTTTGTCCGCGGTGTCAGTGGTGGTGAGCGTAAGCGTGTCTCTATTGCTGAAGCCACCCTCAGCGCAAGCCCTCTTCAGTGCTGGGATAATAGTACTCGTGGACTGGACAGTGCCAACGCCCTGGAATTCTGCAAAACCCTGAACCTTATGACTAAATACGCTGGAGCGACTGTCGCAGTTGCTATCTACCAGGCCTCTCAAAGCGCTTATGATGTAAGTTATCTTTTCCCCACCATGCGTTAAATTCCGCTAATGACCATGCTCTTCCAGGTCTTCGACAAGGTGACAGTCTTGTACGAAGGTAGACAGATTTATTTTGGACCTACCGACGAAGCCAGGGATTTCTTTGTTAATATGGGATTCGAATGCCCTGAGCGCCAGACAACTGCCGATTTCTTGACTTCCCTGACCAGCCCCTCCGAGCGTATTGTAAGGAAGGGTTTTGAGGGCCGGGTGCCTCAGACCCCTGATGAGTTTGCTGCTGCTTGGAAGAGTAGCAATGCCTATGCGAAGTTGATGCAGGAGATCGACGAGTACTGCCAGGAGTTCCCTCTTGGTGGAGCGTCGGTCGCCAAATTCATTGAGGGCCGCAAGGCTATGCAGGCAAAGAACCAGTACGTGAATTTACCGCCCCTTGCCCCTTTCGATTCGCTTTACTGACGTTGATGTTTACAGACGTGTCAAGTCTCCCTACACTGTTTCCGTCTATGAGCAGGTCAGGCTCTGCATGATCCGCGGTTTCCAGCGTCTTAAGGGTGATGCCAGTTTGACGCTGACCCAACTGATTGGAAACTTCATTATGGCTTTGATCATCGGAAGTGTCTTCTTCAATTTGAACCAGGAGACCAGCAGCTTTTACTCTCGTGGAGCATTGCTGTTCTTTGCCGTTCTGCTCAATGCGTTTTCCAGTGCGCTTGAGGTAAGTTCCCGAATCTACCCACATTTATTGTATACTCAATTATTAACACCCACATCTAGATTTTGACCCTGTATGCTCAACGACCGATTGTTGAGAAACAATCTCGTTATGCAATGTACCATCCGTTCGCCGAAGCTATTGCGTCCATGCTTTGTGACATGCCATACAAGATCCTGAACGCCATTATCTTCAACATCACGCTTTATTTTATGACCAATCTCCGTCGCGAGCCAGGCCCATTCTTTGTTTTCCTGCTCTTCTCCTTCGTGACGACGTTGACCATGTCTATGCTTTTCCGTACGATCGCCGCTACTTCCAGGACCCTCTCACAGGCACTGGTGCCAGCTGCAATCCTTATTCTCGGTCTGGTCATTTACACTGGCTTTACTATTCCCACGAGGAATATGCTGGGCTGGTCACGATGGATGAACTACATCAACCCCATTGCTTATGGATTTGAGAGTTTGATGGTTAACGAGTTTGAGGGCAGGAGCTTCGAGTGCTCTCTGCAAGAATTCGTCCCCAATGGTCCAAATTACAGTTCTTTCCCGCTGGAAAACAAGGTCTGCCAAGTGGTCGGTGCAGTCGCTGGCAGCAGTACTGTCCTCGGAAGTGACTATCTCCACGAAAGCTTCCAATACTTTGAAAGCCACAAGTGGAGGAACCTGGGTATCATGTTCGCGTTCATGGCCTTTTTCCTGTTCACCTACTTGACAGCTACCGAGTACATCTCGGAGGCTAAGTCTAAGGGCGAAGTTCTGCTTTTCCGCCGTGGCCAAGCCCCTCCCGCCACTGAGGATGTCGAGACGCACAGGCCAGCGACTGCAGGAGAGAAAGTGGATCAGTCCAGTCAAGATGGTGCCAACATTCAGAGACAGGAGGCCATTTTCCACTGGCAGGATGTGTGCTATGACATTAAAATCAAGAACGAACCTCGACGCATTCTGGATCATGTTGATGGCTGGGTGAAACCGGGCACTTGCACCGCTCTTATGGTAAAATAAACCCCCCTTCTCATATTGAGTTATTGCCCTGACTAATATCATTTGCTAGGGTGTTTCTGGTGCTGGTAAAACCACCCTTTTGGACGTGCTTGCTACTCGTGTTACTATGGGTGTTGTGACTGGTGAGATGCTGGTTGATGGCCGCCCCCGAGACCAGTCTTTCCAGCGCAAGACCGGGTACGTTCAGCAACAGGATCTTCATCTTCATACCAGTACTGTTCGAGAGGCGTTGCGCTTCAGTGCTATTCTTCGCCAGCCCGCCCACGTCAGCCGTCAGGAGAAGCTCGATTACGTTGAAGAAGTCATAAAGCTGCTTGGAATGGAAGGCTATGCGGACGCCGTCGTCGGAGTTCCTGGTGAAGGTAATCCCTACTTTCCAGAGTCCCGCCAACTGGGGAAAAACAATTGCTAATAATTTTTTTTGAAGGTCTCAATGTCGAACAGCGAAAGCGTCTTACTATCGGAGTCGAACTGGCGGCAAAGCCTCAGTTGCTCCTGTTCCTTGATGAACCCACCTCCGGTCTTGACAGTCAAACATCCTGGTCTATTCTGGATCTCATTGATACCTTGACGAAGCATGGCCAAGCAATTCTTTGCACGATCCACCAACCTTCTGCTATGCTTTTCCAACGCTTTGATCGCCTGCTCTTCCTTGCCAAGGGTGGTAAAACTGTGTATTTCGGCGAGATTGGTGAAAAGTCTTCGACCCTTGCTAGCTACTTTGAGAGGAATGGTGCTCCCAAGCTTCCCGTTGAAGCCAACCCTGCCGAATGGATGCTTGAGGTTATCGGAGCTGCTCCTGGTTCCCACAGTGATATTGATTGGCCTGCGACTTGGCGTGACAGCCCTGAGCGCCAGGCAGTGCACGCTCATCTTGCTGAGTTGAAGGACAACCTGTCATTGCAGCCTGTCAAGACCGTTGATAGCGACCCATCCAGTTTCAATGAATTCGCCGCCCCCTTCGCAGTTCAGCTCTGGGAATGTTTGATCCGGGTGTTCTCCCAGTACTGGCGTACTCCTGTCTACATCTACTCCAAGGCTGCCTTAAGTATCCTCACCTCTATCTACATCGGTTTCTCGTTCTTCCAGGCACAAAATAGCCGACAAGGTCTCCAAAACCAAATGTTCAGTATTTTTATGCTGATGACTATCTTTGGTAACCTTGTTCAGCAAATTATGCCCAACTTTTGTACCCAGCGTGCGTTGTACGAGGCTCGCGAGAGGCCATCTAAGACCTACTCATGGAAGGCATTTATGACGGCTAATATTATTGTTGAGCTCCCCTGGAATACCTTGATGGCTGTACTTATCTTTGTCTGCTGGTACTACCCTGTTGGTCTCTACCGGAACGCCGAACAGACAGATGCTGTTTCTGAACGTGGAGCGCTCATGTTCCTGCTCCTGCTCTCCTTCCTCCTCTTCACATCAACCTTCGCCCATATGATTATTGCTGGTATCGAGCTTGCAGAAACTGGTGGTAACCTTGCCAACTTGCTCTTTTCCCTCTGCCTGGTCTTTTGTGGTGTCCTTGCCACCCCTGAGCAGCTCCCTGGGTTCTGGATTTTTATGTACCGCGTCTCGCCGTTCACGTATCTAGTGTCCGCCATGCTTTCAACCGGTGTTGCCGGCGCTGATGCCATATGCGAAAAGGTTGAATTTTTGACGATCCAACCACCAGCCAACTCTACCTGCATGCAGTATATGCAGAGTTACATCGAAGATTTACAGACCGGCTACCTGAGCGATGAAAACGCCACCTCCAACTGCCAGTTCTGCCAGATCTCCAGTACTGATGTTTTCCTGAATGCTGTCTCGAGTAGATACGAAGACGCGTGGCGCAACTTTGGCATCATGTGGGCGTACATTATCTTCAACATCTTTGCTGCCGTGTTCATTTACTGGCTTGCTCGCGTACCTAAGGGTAACAAGACCAAGGGCTCGTCATAAAAGGCGATTTTCTTCTTTCCCTTTTCTAATTTTCTTTTTGCACAATATTACGAGTAATATGGGTTTGGCTGTTGTCTACATAATAGATTTTACTTTTCCTTCAATTTTTTCATCCTGATACACTGCTTTTTTATAAGCAAACCTTGGATTCTTTTTCTCGACGCCCACCCTCATCAATTTTCCTGACCTTTATTCTCTCATCTCACTGATTTCTTTCTTATTTCATTTTCTTTTGCTTGTACCATTGGATTCCCTATTTGATTCATACCTAGATGGTATTAGACAGACAGGACAAGACAGAATAATAGAAGAATGATCAAAAGCAATAATTCCTCATTTTCTATTATAAATTAGATATCTTTTATATTTTTAATGCTTCTCAATTTCCGTCAAAGAAGTGCTGAGCTATCATCACTTCTTCCTTTGATATATTGATGGATCCCAACTCGTTACGCATTGAGCCCTAGGGCTCCTGTTCAATTTCCTAGGGCAAGCAGGCTGGGTGTTCAGTGGATTGCATGTTACAACGGTTACTACGATTTAGGGGGATCCGAGCTTGGGGCCACGCCGTACGATAAACCTGTGCCAATATTGTAGAAGCTGTGTTTTGTCGACTCGTTCAGGCGAAGTATTCCTCATTGAGTAGGCGGAGCTTGTCGACTCCATATCTTCTCCCTCCAATCGCCCAGGAGATTTCCTTGCACACACACACACACACACACACACACACACACACACACACAGCACTTTCATGCCACAACAAAGTAGTTGTATCAGAGCTAAAGTCGATGGTATCTTCATTCGACACCTTCCTTGAGAAATGCAGCCCTTGATCAGCTTGTACTAGAAGTTCCTGGACTGAAGACGGCAATGTATGAGATAGCAGACATACCATGTGCATACGAGCACGCAAAATTGAAGGAGTTAGGATGATGTACTTAACACCTTGGCTCCGTTTGGGAGATTAGGTTTCCTGATTAAATTGAAAGCTTGCAATTGTTTTTGGTTCGGTTTTCACTTGTTCCGGTTACAAAACAAATACAATGCTCAACCACTCGGAAAGTTTTCGTGTTTATAAGCATGGTTGGCTTGCGGTTTGAACGCTCGCTACCGATCGATGATATGCGGGAGTTGTACGGCAGACAATGGGATGGATTCCCATGTTTCCACACAATTCGAGTTGAGCAATGTAGGGCCCTCCTGGGTTGAAGAACCCGTTTCAGAAACTGTAGTAGGGTCGCAATGCAACCATCAATCGACTTAGGGATCTCAATAAATTATAAAAATAAGGAACCTGGAGTACTGGTTTACCTATATAAACCTATGTATCTACTTATTTAATCGGAATCTCGTCACCTTGCTCGGGTATTTAAACCCAGCGCCTTGGTATAATAGCCCTACGTATACCAAGCGCCCAGACTCTAGCGGAGGATCTCTATATCTCTCTTCTTTGAATCTTTAATTAAATCTTACATTTCCACTCTCTCCCTCCTTTCCCATCTATCTCCGTCTTCATCTTCCTCCATCCACATTCTACATTACACCCACCACCATAACAACCACACCACAACACCAACAACAACAACAGGGATACTCTATATCCTACTTCCCCTCTTTTCTTCTTTTTTTTTTTTTCCACCTCTCAAATTTCTATTCCACTCCTTTCTCGCCCGAGAAACTCCCCAGATACGGCCGAGATGTCCCCCTCTCGCCCGGAAAATGCAGGATAAAAGCAAAGGGAGGAATATCGGCTGGATGACCCGACGAAAATAAATGCCCGGAAACAGATGGCATCATCCTCTTATATAATTCCTAATCCCTGGCCCATCCTGATAGTCGAAATGTTACAAGCAACTACAGCGATGGTATGACATTGTTCTTATAACTACTCTACCCCGGTCAAGCTACGTTCAATGACGAAGTGCTACCACCTACCGATAGCACCGAGATAAAGAGATGAAGAGATGAAGAGATAAAGAGAAGAGAGGAAGAGGAGTAAAAGTTCCGGGGGTTCCCGTCCGTGCCTGTTTTGGACTTATGTGACGGGGTATTATAAGATTAAGGCGTAGTTGGGAATCCCTGAAACAATTCGCATGACAAGCATTCTCATCCATGATTACGATTGCCACGATTATTGGGACGGAGTTTATAATTGGATTATTATTATTGCCTAGGCAGATGTAAGATGCACATTTCCCAGAAATCTGAAATCAGGATCAGGATCAGGATTATTTGTTTCTTTTTTCGGGTTTCCCCAGTCCCTTGATTTTTTGGGCGTTGTTTTGGGATGGGGAATCCTGGTTCGGCGGTTTACTATCCCTAGGTCTGGGGTGGAGGAGAGGGTCATTGCCTTGGTGTCATTTATTTTTCTTCGGGGGTTATTATTCACTTCATTATTTATTTATGACTATGATTACTTTGAACAAAAGTTCCGCTTTGCCGGTGGTGGTTTGAGAATGAGCGCATGACCAGTGACAGCATGTTTATATACCGGCGGGAAAAAAAATAGTGGGAACGATAATGGGTGCGTAGCTTCTAGATTGTATTATCATTCCTTGGTAGACTTGACCACATGGACAGACACATTATGCAAAAACTCTTTCGCCATGAAACCAAGAGATTAAGAAGAGGAAAGGGGGGGAAGAAAAATGTATGTACATAAAATGCAAAAGAGAATCAACAGGAGAAGAAAA
This sequence comes from Aspergillus diversus, assembly GCA_027569885.1. Taxonomy (NCBI): domain Eukaryota; kingdom Fungi; phylum Ascomycota; class Eurotiomycetes; order Eurotiales; family Aspergillaceae; genus Aspergillus; species Aspergillus diversus. Next base: position 1,208,907 of record JAPDKZ010000008.1, on the reverse strand, counting down.
AGGAAGAGTGAATCAGAATAGTCAGTCCAATATGCCCTCAATATGCCATCAATAGATAGAACACACAAGAAAATTAGTCTAAGCTGTCTACCATGTGAATGCTTCTTCGACAAAGTCCACAACTGCCCCCCGCCCGATCTTGTTGCGGGCGGCGGCTCGCACCTCGTCTGCGAAGGCCCCAGGCCCGCAGACTGAGACTAAGGTTGCCCCAACACGCCGGGGTATCACCTCGTCCAAAACGACATCTGGACGGCATCGCCCTGGGAACATCTGAACCGTAGCACTGGGCGATACAATCTCCCGACTGCTCTTGGGTTTGGAGACAAATAATTGAATGGTGAGGAGCTCGCGACGACCAGGAAGGCGTAAGATTTGGTCCATCCAGTCTCGCACCCACGCGAGATGCTCTGTACTTCGAACAGACCATATGAGGTAGATCTTTTGCGTCGCAACTCGACCCTCCGAGGCGCGGATAAGGAGGTCGCGCACGAATAGCATATGGTGTGTGATGCCCGCACCAGCTGAGAAAAGAACCGCAGTACCGTAGGTACCTGCGTTTGAGGCGTGAGAGGCATACGGCCCCTCGACGAACCCCGACGTGAAAAATGTGTTCTTTGGGGATGCAAGGGCTTTGTTGAGCAGCTTGCGGGTCATGCCTTCGCGAGCACTCATAATGAGGGATATGGAGGTGGGCTGTTGGTCTTCCCTCACGTATTCGGCGAGATCCGCTAGGGCTTGCTTCTCCAGGCGGGAGGGGCTTAACGGTTTAGAAGGAGTTCTAGCGGAGGGTCGGCCTTCGGTGAACCCTGAAGCTGTCACGCAGCTATTTGGTTCAACCCAAGCCACAGAAAATGGATGGGACATCCACAATGACACACTAGGTATGTAGGCATATACATGACTCCCTGGACTGACTCGCACTCGTTTAGGTAAGTGGAAGGTTACCTTGCAGGCTTCTCCTGGAAGAGCCTCTACAACGATGTTGGTATAACCCTTCTTGAGGGAGAAGTTCAAGTACACAAGCCGGAAGAGACGACTCGCCCGCTCAAGGAGCCAAATAACGCCAATAGCGGTGATCCACGGTTTCTGAGGGAGGCTATCCAAGTTGATATGCACATAGACACCAAGGAAGGCTAAAAAGGCTGCAAGCTGGTGAATATGAAGGAAGGTTTCATAGAATGCGTGTCTGATTGGAGAAGGGGAATGTAGGATGAGCGTGACCATGGACACTGTTCCAACCAAGCCCCAGATGAAGAAGGGCTCAGTCCGAAGACGCAGCAACATGTCAGAGAAGCTACCCTCATCCACTGCATTAACGGCCCACGCGCTAGTGTGAACAATAGCTTCAATCACAACGATGCGGCCAAGCCACCGGTGGAGAAGATTATACGTATCGAAGCTCACCCGGAGCAGCGGGATCAGGGGATTATTGCGGCCCGCAAGGATGAAGAGTGGCACCATGTTTAGAACGGCCAGCATTCCGGATCGGCCTCGAAGCTCAGCAACAAGAGCTGCTTTGACATTCTCATCGTAGTCCAATAGGGTACAGTAGGCGATCTGGCTAAGAGCGTACAACGTAATAAGGATGGTTTGGAACCTGGATGGCAATGTTCCGACATTGAGAGCTGTCGAAAGTTGGATCTCACGGTTGTGTCGTTTCCTACCTAAGGGTGCGTATAGGACGTGCTTTTTGATTCTAGCCCAAAGGTGGGACTCCTCAATACTCCAGAACGCTTGTTGCCTTTTGCTTGCCGCCAGGGAAGAAATATGACGGAGGTATGCATGGCTGAGTTGAGCAACTCGGCCGCAAAAAACAGCGAAAGCCACGCAAATGACGGAGGTGAGAATAATCCGTGTAAATAGAACATCGCGGGGGATGTTGACGCCATTCAGTCCCCTCGAGTAAGCGTAAACGTAAGTGGCATTTGTGTCGAAATTGCCTCGTGGGACAACACGCTTCTGGAGGTCATCCATTGAAGTCGAGAGCACCTATGCGCTCAACCCGAAGCGTATCGTGGGAGACTATCGCGAGCCAGAATCGAAGATTCGTTTGAGGGGCGGGCGATAATTTTTTACCAGGGCAATTAAGGACAGGCAATCCAATTTAATCCGGTAAAGCTTTGTAGGTATGGCGATGACGCAAAATACCGGATGACAGGGGAACGAGAGGAATGCGGAGACTGCTATGCCGAGACCTCGTTTGAAGCCCAAAGCCGGCTGGTGGCAACAAGGGCCCTGTGACGGCACTTGTACACGAGAAACCACTTTCAAACACAGACGACAAGGATGTCTCCTGGCCTACAATTTTTTGAGGTGTTACCGCGCTCGATCGATTTTGTGTTGTTTGGAGACCCCGCGACCGACGATCGCAAGGGGACGAAAATAGCAAAGCTTAGTAAATGTACCTGTATCCAAATCAATCAGGGATTGTCAAACAGCGTTGGGAAGGGCAGCAGGTTCTGTAGACGTTCCCACGCTCAAGGAATCGCCAGAGGTATACCAGCCTGTGTTTTCACTCACCTCCGCTTTTCTTTATGCATATTCGTATATACACAGGGGTTTAGCAAGGAGCAAGGGGTGTCGGGGAGGCGCCCAGCGCTGTCGGATAGTAGGAAAAGGAAAGCGATTGCTAAAAGACAAATATTTCTATACGTAATATAGGCACGCCAGAAGTATGCTAACAATCAACAAAACCAGCCCACAAGAGGGGCAGGATGCAAAAGGCTGAGAAAGAGAGAAGGACCGAGAAGTGGTGGGAGGTTTGATTGACAAAAAAATTACTGTCAAATGATAGAACCTTGGACAAGGAATGAGGAGACCAGTGCACTCAACGGCCAGATCCAGCTGATACGATAAGTTGAGTGAATAATAATAGAACGAGTGAATATTGTAACTCCGCTAGAGGGGGAAAGGAGATAGAAAAACGAATGCAGGATACGGGGGATTCGCGGAGGATGTTGCCTGACATCAAGATGCGAATCGTGGAAATCTTAAAACGAACAGGGAGGGCGCCACCGCAGATCTGCTCTTCAATCACCCAAGGCCAATGATTGAGCCCGTTAAGTTTCCAACTATCAGCCATGGCGTGGTCTTAGGGGGTAGTTCATCTTGGGCGCCAAGGCGGGCATCCACCCAGGAGGTCTCCCGATAGGATCCAGGCGGACCGCAGCTGTGAGCCAGTGGTCAACAGGGGCCTGTTGTCCCTTGAAGCAGACGGCCCGGCTTTCCATGCGTCTGGATATTATTATGATTCACACGATTCTGATTCTGGCTATGGCCCGTTTTGTCCGCATTGACGGTGTTTGACTCGTTTTCCATTGTCGCACGTATTATTGTTGCCTCCCATCAGAGACACCCAACCATAATCCCATTCTTGTCATCTTATTGTCCCCAATAAGGCCCCCGCCCGAACATGCAACGGCGAAATACTGGCGGCAAGAAAAAAACTTGTTAGTCTCACCAAATCACCCCGAGTCAAGCGCCCAGCCCCAACCGGGTGGATTCTCAGCTCAACCCGCTTGGCTTTGCTGCTCTCCTATTAGCCAATCGATGCAGTCACCTCAAATCTGTCCGAAATCTGAGAACGCCAGAATCTGTCCTCTGATAATTCCTGGGAAAAGTATTGGTTCAGGAACAACGTGTTTGCGTTTCAGAGCCCGCCACTTTAGGAAGTCGCCCTGAAACAGGCTGTTTCCAATTCTGCCACTTGCAAGCACAGGCGCTCACCGAACTCGCTAGGAACGGCCATATTGGTAATAATTAGCATCCTGGCTGGAGGATATTATTTTGTGGGACCCGCCGAGAAGAAGGACCAGGAGCCAGAAATATCAATAAATTAATAATAAAAGCTCGGGCGTTCAGCATTAATTACTTCTCTGAATCGTGGATGAAAAGACAAACAGGTGGTGGAGGGGAGTTTGAATCCGCCCACAGAAGCCACATGGCGGTCACCTGTTTTGCTCCCGCTGGGTCCCGTGTTAATCTATCCCAATCCCTAGTCTTTTCGCCGTCATGGCATCATCGGCGCCCAGAGTGAGGCTTACCATTTTCTTCTACGTTAATTTTCTTTCTGGGTTCTGGCCGTCGGCCTTGCTTCTCCGTCGAATCTCCCCGGCGAAATTGACGAAATTGGAGGTACACTGCACTCCCTTCGCCTACTCTGCCAACACTTGAAAGGATTTCATCCGCCCATTTGCCCGCTACCCAGCCTTTTAGGGTCCAGCATGATAGATAGCACTGGTCATACGGTGCACAAATTCTCTTGGGGTATGGAATAAGAAGAGCTAGTTTCAAATCAGCTTTAACCACGGGTAATCGCGGTGTGGCATGATCAAAATTGGATGGGAGAGCGATATCACCTGTGTGTTATACACTTGACGGACAAGGAACTCCTCCGCTTTTACCCCGTAGAAACACCGCACCCGGCCTGGGGGGGGGTTAAGCTGTGGCTCAGACGGCTCATCATAACTCTAAATGTCGTAAATCCGGAGATTTCGGGACCAGGACGAATTGACGATCGAAATAGTGGCAGAAATAAATTGGGGATCAGGAAAGTTTGAGGGTGGCTTCCGAGGATGCTGAACGGCCAGATACAGGGCGAAGATCTTTTCCAATTTCATTGCACCAGCACCAACAGAGGACAACTGGTTCCATTATTATCCAAAATCCAATTCATTTAGGTAAGGTCAGCGCAACCTCTCCTGAATAGCCCACATAAAGGAATAAACTCTCTGTCTGTGCGAGACAGGACGTTTAGTGAAAACTTCATTGGGAGTGGCACTGGGGTGCATTTACCCAAACCCTGTGGTGTCGAAGAAACCCTCTACAACAGGGTCTCTATAGTCAGGCACAATTAAGCATCGTTGGCTTGCCATCGGTGGCTGACAAAAACCTGGCATGGCACCCTTGATCAAAAGACCATTTGGTTAGATTAATCCATATGACTTCAGGTCGCTTCGTTACTTTCACTGGTTATCTGATGGCGCCTTGACGAATCGGGAAACTTATTTTCGTCGCCAGTCTTCCTCTGCCCATGGAAGGTCGGTTCCTCCGCATCAAGAAAGTCTGTCGCATGATCTTGGGTTACATTTTTGTCACCGAGGAATACGAGCAGCATCTCCGGCAGATCCCCGAAAGCCAAAGAGGAATCCATTGAGTCGCAGTTTGATTCTGCCCCATAGGGTAAACAATTCACAGAAACTAGGGAAGATGTTGCTGGCATGATGGAGACCAGGGGGTATACCATAAGCAGACCAACACCGATGCACTGTCCTTTTCGTCTTTTTCTTGCCAGCACCCCAGCATTCGGTCTGCTGCAAAACCCACGGACGAGTACTTTGTTGCACCTGCTCGCCCCATTCACATCACGCCTAGCGGTTTGTATATGTAGTCAGTCATTCTGTTATGGCACTTCCAAAGTGGAGGTGCTTTAACTCAAAAAGGCTGGCTCAGTTGCCGACATGGGGGTCAAAAGCCGAAATCCCCCGCAGTCGGCAATTGAACGGATCGGTGGCTTTCCGACCAGCTTGGTTCCGGTAAAGTTACCGTATCGAGAGGCTTTTTGACACCGCGTTACCATACCTCATCTACAACCATACCAGATTTCAGATGGCGATGGAGAAAACTACCCTCCATCTAGGCCAAAGGGGATACGTACCGTTGGAAATATATAATCACTGTCAAATCACTATGCCTACAGTACTCTTTCCGTCTTTTGGAGATCCACAGGATTGGGTGATTCCATCTCTAGGTGGGCGTATCGGAAACCTATCTCCCTACCAGTGACCTAGTGACCGCTCGAGATCGGGACAAGAAGGAGATGCTTGAGAGCTGCGAATTGGGGAGATGCCCTTTGCATTGGAGAGATCTGTCATATTAATTAAGAATACAGGTTAGACTCCGATCTTCCGGGTTTTGATCCCCATTGACGAACTATGAGAGGTCAAGTCCATGAATGATTGATGATTGAGCAAGATCTACTCCGTACGGCTAACCAGTGATATATTTTTGTCCCATCTATTAGCACACACAACTCCACTGACAGGGTGACAAAACATCTCCTGATTACATTTACTACTTACTACTTCAAACTAATTTAACCTTGAAGAATCCCAAATTCTGCCACTCCATTGCCAGTCTTTTAAGTATATCGAGTGCTTGCATACCTCTACCCCACGCCGTCATCAATCGTTTTCCCGGTATGTATGGCATCAGTAATACCAAGTCATTTTTTTCAGCGACAGAAAGCTAGTTTTAGGATTCTTGAATGTGCAAACAGGGGCCGATTCCTCTCACGCCAGCTGAATTGGCTATTAAATTTCAAGGCTTCAAATTCATGCTTTGTGACAGTCTATTGTTAGGAGAAATATTTGTGCGGGGAAAACTATGGGGACCTAAGAGCAGTTTATGCGGAGGTGGCACTGTTAACGATCAACAACCAAGAAAATAAAAAAAAACTGTTGCTGTGTTTGCCTTCTTTCTTCTTCACCTCCCCACACTACATGACAACCTTTGTTTTCTCACTCTTGAAAAATTCAAATGCTTGAGGTAATTCGCAGGTTATAGTTCCGATTATTCTTCAAGAGCCCATTTCTCCCCTCGAGGGACGGTTAGTGTGAGGAGCGGAAAATGTTGGTTTTGCTTCACGCTCTCTACCGACTGTAATCAAAGTTGGGAGGTCAACCTCAAGCAGCAATGGAGGCAACGGAGCAAGATGAACAGGAACAATCTCCGCAAGTGGACGTAGCTCCACCATCGAAGTCAAAAGCTCGATCAGATCATTTAATGAAGCGAGTGTCCAGAGCTTGCCTGCATTGCAGACAGCGCAAATCGAAATGTGATTTGTAAGTCCCCGCCCCTGTTTGCTATTGTTCGACAGGCCCACTTTTGAAGATGGATCAATGGGATAATATTTCTTTTTTGCTATATAAACGGAGGCCAGAAAAAATAAACCTGGTCTCGTTTCCTTCTTCTAACCAATTTGACGCAGGGACGGTAATGGGAGCCCGGGAGTCCCACCATGTCAGCGGTGCGTTCAAGACCGTCGTGAGTGCGTCCTGGGCGGGTCAAATCGTGGAGGTCGTCGGATCCGCAAGAATAAGATCAAGAACTTCACTCCGGATCCAACCCGATCGCCACAGGAAAGTCTAGCATTGGACTTGACCGGTCCCTCCCAGGTCGAGAACGCCCAGCCCACGACAAACTCCTACCCTGGCCCGGTTGTATTTCTGCCCCCCAACCCACCTACCACAACATCGGCCTCTGTGGACGAAGAAGATTCGGCTTCGATCGCCTCTGTGCCACGAAACCCATCCGATGCCTGGCAGTGTCTAACTGGAATTGCCAAGCGGGGGACAGATGATCCTAGTCCCGAAGCGATCGCCGACTCTCTACTTCCTGGCTCTGGTGGCTATTCTTCTTCATTCAACGCACTCCAAAATGGCGATGTGAGCAGCTTTCAAAAAACCAGTGGGATCAAAGCGTACCGTTTGGTGCAAACCCGCTCTTTAGATCCGGGAACTGTATGGCAGCTGGTTGCTCGGTACGCTGAACACTTCCACCCGTATCTACCTTTGGTTCCCCGGAAATACTTTCACCGCACCGCACTCAATTCGTTTGCGACCAACGAAAAGCATTTGCTGACTGCGGTGCTCACGATCGCGTCGAAAGACCTGGTTGAGCGGCCCGAGATCCACGAGTATTGCTCGAAGTATATGCATGAGCTGATCTCCGGCATTGCTGCGGGGGTCGATTGCGGCGTGGAAGCCGTGGAGGCCCTTCTGCTGCTTGCTGAGTGGGAGCCGCAGGGTCTCCGACCTCGCGTCGAACAGGTAGGCCGTGGAGAAGAAGATCGAGCTGCCTGGATGCATGTTGGACTTGCTCTACGCTCTGGCTATTTTTTGGGATTGGACAGGACATCATTTAGGGGAGATTCGACAGGAGACTCAGAGACGGAGGCACGGAGGCGACTGGCATGGACGAGCTGCTATATATCCGACCGGCTGATATCGGTGAGAATCGGGCGTGCCTTCTGGTCGCGAGGGCCGGGTCCAATGACTGGCCTTGTCAGTCAAGATTTCCCATCACTGCAGCCCGTCAGAGATGGGGATGAGGATTACGCGAAAATCTTTCAGGCAACGCTGGATCTTACCCAGCTCTATAATAACGTTCACGACGTTCTTTACTCTGGGATGCGAACAAGCAACCAGATGATGCTTATGGGAGACTATGTGAAATATGTTGATGACTTCCGTCTGGCCATTTTGCGGTGGAAGTCGCGCTGGGGCTCACTCCAATGTATGTCCCGCGATTGTAACCATATACTATCTCCCACCTATAATGATTGTAGTTTGCTAATTTTGTCTCAGGCTCCCCAGCCATGCAGGCCACGCTACAACTGTCATACGAATACCTTAGACTTTATACCAACGCTTTTGCGTTCCAGGCGGCGATTTCTCAATCGCTTACCAAGCAAACGCACGACAAACACTCGCAAAGAGAGCATTTGCGAGCAACGTTCAATAACGTGGCTTCGATGCAAGATGCTCGCTTTATATATGAATCTCTGGATGCTGCGAAAGCTTATCTGACTATTCTCGTTGACACGACTGACCCCGAGAAGCATCTCCATTTTATGCCGCTCAGGTTCTACCTGTATGGAATCTACGCGGCCGTTTTCTTGTATAAGGTAGGACAGAAAATTGTGCTTTTCCACTTGCAAAAAAAAAAGAAAGAAGAAAGCTGATAAGGTCCATAGGCACGGTCATTTGGGGTGATGCCGCCTCATGAGGAGATGCGGGTTCGTGATCTCGTTACTCGCACCACGGAGGTTTTAAAGCGAGCGAGTGCTGGGCCAGACGACATTGGCTCGCGTTATTCCCGACTTTTAGAGCTCTTATGGCGTCCCAAGCCAGTCCCTACGAAGTCCCCCACGGGAACCCACCAAAGCAATGACATCTTGATGCAGAATGCCAGCCCTGTGGCCCACCGGATACCCGAGCAGAATGGCTACGTCCACTTCAGCCCCGCAAATGACTTTTCTTGGCTGGACCTCGAAGCAGTTGGGGATTACGTCTCGGGTGATCAGATCCCGGGAGCCGGTACATTGACGGTAGACGCCTTCCAGAACACGGCTTTATATGACACGAATTCCCAGGTATGGCAGATGCCCACATGGTCCGGCGATATGAGCACCCTTCTTTTCTAGTTGGCATATGGCATATGTCGAGATGCTCCATGTGAATTTGGGGACTCCGCGAGTGATGACTTCTACAGTTTGGAACACCTTTTTTTGACCAGTTCTGGTCCAGTATGGTACCAACAGTGGTAACGGTACTTACTTTTTGGTGATGGTTTTTGCTTTCAAACCCCCACACTATGTTGCTGCGGGGCAAGCGAAAATAGTGTCGGGAGTTGCTCCGATCCGAGGGGGAACTACTTCTCCCCATCTACTCCAGAGTAGTCCTACCTGTGGCTTTTGAATTTCCATCCAGAGCTCGATTCCTAGAATAATATTTTCCCAGAGTTGATTGTAGTTAATCTTCTCTATTAAAGCGCAATGGCACACCTAAACGATATCCGTGGTCGCCTCGCGCTGATCACAGGAGCTTCTGGAGGGTAAGTTGGAGAAGACCGATTCGCCCCCTCTCCTGTCTTAGGAGTGCCGCATTAATAACACTTTCTTGACCAGGATCGGAGCAGCCTGTGCACGCCAGCTGGCGGAAAAAAAGGTTCACTTGGCTCTGACATACTCTACAAATGTGAATGCGATGAACACACTGGTGGACGACCTCAAATCGAAGAACCCCAGCCTTCGCATTTCGGTTCATCAGGTCGACGTCGCGTCAGCCGAACAGATCCAGGATATGTTCCTGCAGATTGACAAGGAACATGGCCAGCGCCCGGATATTCTCGTTTCCAATGCTGGGTACGGTAAGCGTGTTCCCCAGATCTGGGATATCACACTGGAGGAGTTTGATTACACGATTAACGTCAACCTGCGTGCCTCATTCGTCCTGGCAAAGGGTGTGGTTGATCACATGAAGGACCAGCGATGGGGTCGGATCGTATTCATGTCGTCTATCGCGGGCTATGGAGGTGGAATCAATGGATGTCGTATGTTGACACAATCTCATCTCTCTCTTTTTTTATCTCACTTTTCTCTCCAAACCATCTTGTTGTCCTTGACCTAATTGGTTTATGATAATTTCTAACAAAAACTCTACAGACTATGCCTCATCTAAGGGTGGTATGACCGGTATGATGAGGAATCTCTCTACACGGCTCGCCGAATTCAACATCAGCGTCAACGACGTGGCTCCCGCCATGATTGGGGACACGGGTATGATTCCGAATGCCCAGGCAATTCCGGATGTGGCAGCAGGGATCCCACTTGGGCGGCTGGGGGTGCCAGAGGAGGTTGCGAACGTGGTCACCATGCTTGTGACGACTGGGTACATGACGGGCCAGAGTCTGTTGCTGGCCGGGGGTTTGAAATGAAGTAGAAAATCACATTAGACCTGGCAGGTTATTACTTGGTTATTTACAGAATACAGGATACTGGGTACCTGCATTATGAACTCCGTAGAAGTAGATGTGTTCCATAATTAGACTTTAACTTGAATTTTTGTCGTTGGGCATGACAAGCGTATATACGCTGTTGCAGACATTACTATTTATCATTGATTCAAATAATAAATTATAGAGCATAGAAAAGTGAATTATTCACTATTCATTATTTTTATTAAGGTGAATAGTTACCTGCCAGGTCTGCACAAGATAGTGAGTGAGTGTTGGCCTCCAGCCGGGAAATAGTAAGAAAAGAAAAGGAACAACTTGCACAAATAAATCCTAATTAGTAATAATGCACGAATACTCGCATAGACTCAGTTATGTAATGACCGGAATACTGCCCGGGCGGTGAAGAAGCCCAGCCTTCCAATTCCAGCTAGCGCTAGGGCTCGCTTAGGGCATGCGGATGCCAAGAGCGAACGACGCACCACAACGAGCGACCTCTCGCGATCTCAAAGTTCCAGCGGCCGACGAAAGAAAAGCGACAAACTTCTCACCCGACATCAGGACCACCCGCTCGGCAACCACATCAAGATGGTGAGTGATCCTTTTTCTTCTTTTTTCGAATACATGGATCGGATGGGGATATTGGGGACAAATGAGAAAAGAAAATGAAAAGAGAGGAGGGTGATGGGCTCAACCTAAGGAGGACTCTCGACGCAAAAACCCCAAGTGTCTTTCCCTTTTCGTTGGCAACTCGATCCAAAACCCCTGCTGGTGGGGATGTCCTCTCTCGATATTTCGAATTCAAACGTCCATGCCATATTCATCAATTCTGTCTGGGAAATGTTTTTGCGGATGGAAAAAAAGAATGGGAAAGGAGGAGAAATATTTGATTTCGGGTTTTGCTGATATTCGGTCTTTCTTTTGGTTAGGTCCGTTACGCTGCTCAGGACATTCCGGCCGCAAAGAGCGCCCGCGCCCGGGGCTCTTACCTGCGTGTCAGCTTCAAGAACACCCGCGAGACCGCCCAGGCTATCAACGGCATGAAGCTGCAGCGCGCCCTTACTTTCCTCGACAATGTCACCAACAAGGCCGAGGCCGTCCCCATGCGGAGGTACGCTGGCAGCACTGGCCGCTGCGCTCAGGGTGAGTGAATACTGGAACCCTTTTCCTTTGCTAGAGTTGGTGGAATGCGATTGTCGGCCATTGGTTTTGCTCCTCTGGGGTTTGATATGTGGGGAGGAGGTTGAAGAGGAGGGACGGATGCTGTTGTATTACAATTTTTTTAGTTGTTAGATACGGATGTTGGGAATCGAAAAGGGAAAGGAGAAAAAACTAAAAAAAACACAACTAACAAGCTTCATCTGTTCAGGCAAGCAGTTCGGTGTTTCCAAGGCCCGCTGGCCCGTCAAGTCTGCCCAGTTCCTCATCGATCTCCTGAAGAACGCTGAGGCCAACGCCGATACCAAGGGTCTCGACACCGGTAACCTCGTTGTCAAGCACATTCAGGTCAACCAGGCCCCCAAGGGACGCCGACGCACCTACCGTGCTCACGGTCGTGTATGTTTTCCCTTCCTTCCTACTAAATAATACCCAGAGAATGAAGACTAACAAAAACCTAGATCAACCCCTACATGACCAACCCCTGCCACATCGAGCTGATCCTTACTGAGGGTGAGGAGGTCGTCCAGAAGGCTGTTTCCAAGAGTGAGGCCCGTCTCAGCTCTCGGCAGCGTGGTGCCCAGATCCACCGTGCCATCACTGAGGCATAGGTGGCTCTGTGGGTGTCGGGGAGGGTGTGAAGAAGAGAGTGGTCAGAATTTGAATGGGAACAGCCGGAGTTTACTGTTGTACGGAACAAATACCTGGTCACGGAAAGAAATACAAAAGAAATTTATTTTAACTACCTTTTTTCTTCTCTTTTTTTGCACGAAACCCGGAAGACAAAAAGGGACATGTGGAATGAAAAAAATGGGCATGATTAGTCGGCCCTTAATTAAAGTATACCATCTTTTTCCTGCCTGGTTATGTTTGGTTTTCTGTGGCTTTGAATTCCCTCTTTCAGTGTATTTTTATCCCAGCAGAGAACACTGGATCTTCCGATAGGCAAACAGTTTGCCTCTTGATCCTGATGACAGAGGGATTCTTTTCCACGCCTCCAGGATCTTCAACTTCTTACTACAGTGATTAAAGTTCGATAACAACATGATAACGATGATCCACCTGACTCGTTGGAGAATTGAGCGGACGTAAGAAGCCATGGATGGTCTTGATGACCTTGATGGCCTTGACGTACTTTGTAGTCTGTGGTATCTCCGATGAGCAACCGCGTCACCACCAAGGTGTTTGCAAGGAAACGAGAGGTGGACAAAAATTAAAGTGATGGCTTAGATGAAGCCAAGGGTGGCGGTGCTGGCATCCGCACGCATTGGCTCTCGGAGCTTAACCGTGCAAGGGAACGAATAAATTCAATCCACCCGAAAACTCAGCCAATCCCTGAATGGCATCTTTTTTATTCGCAGATGCATACGTGTGTCTGGAGTCTGGGCTTCTCATTTTTATCAATTTCTTGTCGATAAAGATGGAGGGGAAGGTGACTAAGGCCATCCCCTCCCAGGCATCATCATTAATCTCTGAATAATCCTCTTGTTGCCAGGATGGAGCCTACTTGACCTTCTCCCGAATCTTAGTGCAGTGACAGAGGCTGAGAGGTTGATCAATCACTGTGCTAAAGTAGCTCAAGACTCAAGGAGTTGTTTCGTCGTCTTGCGTGTCGCCCACCAAGCGCCGCCTGTGCCACCCTTTCTCCTCTTTTGCTATCTTCTTCGACTCGAATTATTTAATCTCCTGGACTAACATCAAATCACCCTCGCTTCTGCCTTCCGCATCGCCTAAGCCAGTTTGTCACGCTGCCTATTTATTATTAGTTTCATCTTCCTTTTCCCTCTTTTCCTTCCCCTGTTTTTTTTTTTCAAAAAACCCTTCTTTTCCTCCTTCCGGCTGTGACCTCTCCTCATCCCTCAAATCTTTTATCCCGTTCCTGATCGTCCCGTGGAAATCATGAAACGTATCCTTAGTTCCATCAACAAGCGCTCAAGTAAGTCTATCCGGTCGCGTCTCTGCCTTCAAACCTCCACTGCTTACATTCGTCAAACAGGCCCTTCGCTTGACGGCCCGGCCAATTATGCCGAGGACTCTCCGGAAAACATTGTGTTGCGAGAAGTGGTGAGTGGAGCGGGCGATGATCTCCTGTGCGGGGAACTTGAACGAGGCCAGAAATGCTGATCTGCTTTTGTTTACCAAGAATGCTTTTTGCAACGAGGGACATGGCCCTAATAACGTTCGTATTCTGTTTCTTTTCTTTGGATTCTTTTACCCCCCCCGGTTTATAACTAGGATACTGATATTTTCGGTATTATAGCAAGGCGACGAATATGTCCATCTCCCCAGTATCGTCGAGAGTGCCGAGTCCAGCCCCGTGGCTGCGCGCGAAGCCGCCAACCTCCTTCGCAAATTGCTTTCACACCCCGCGACAGCCTATGGGAACGTCCAATACAATGCCATCATGTTGATGCGTATCCTCATCGACAACCCGGGCCATACCTTCTCCCGAAACATAGACTCTAAGTTCGTGTCAACGGTCAAGGAGCTCCTGAGGGAGGGGAGGGATATGCATGTCCAGCGGTTTCTTCGCGAGACGTTGGATGCCCTGGAGATCCAGCGGGCGTGGGATGAAGATCTCGCGCTGCTCCTACAAATGTGGAAGAAGGAGAAGGGCAAAATGGAGAAACTTGTTCGCAGTGTATGCATTTCTTTCCTCCCTGTCTTCGTGGCAAAGCTAATAATTTCCCCCGGCGCAAATATAGAATACATGGTCGGCACCGATGGGCACGCAACGCGGACCAAACTACTTCAACCACTCCGATAATTCAGACCAGCTACCCGGCCCAGATGAGCTGGCTGCCCGGATCTCAGAGGCCAAGATGACAGCAAAGCTCCTCATCCAGTTCGTGCAGTCAACCCCGCCGTCCGAGATGATCAACAACGACCTGATCGGGGAATTCTCGGGTCGATGCCGAAGAGCCTCGCGCGCCATCCAGAATTACATCCACGCGACAAACCCCAGCCCCCCGGACGAGGACACCCTCCTCACCCTCATCGAAACGAACGACGAACTTTCTGTGGCTCTCTCCAAACACCAGCGCCTCATGCTCCAAGCCCGCAAAGCCCAGGGTACCCAACAAGACCAACAGGATCAGTCGCCGTCGCAGTCGCAGTCGGAATCACCGTCGCCGCAACACCCACAACTCCCCCAACTCCCACAACATCGACAAATAGTTCTAGAACACACCGGTTCCCCCGTCATCGGTTCCCCCGTGAGCCCCCAGAGCGCCGTAGCCGATCTCTCCTCGCTCTCCGGCGCCGTACGTCCAATCCCCGCCCCTCCCCTCCCGCAACGAACACAGACCCCACCATCTCCTGTCTCGCCCGTGATGACAGCCACCCGCTCCGCAACGACCAGAACCACCCGCTCGGACGTATCAGCAGCTAGTAACAATGGTCGTTACGAGTACCGTTCAGAGGAATTCCAGGTGCAAAACCCCTTTGCGGATAATTACAGTATCGCGAATGCCCCGGGGCTTGCGGAGAGTGAGCATGAGCATGAGCATGAGCGTATTGGGGAGCGGGATCGGGACCGCTGGAATGAGACCCATCAGCAGCCGGTTCGTCAAACGTAGAGCTGAACCGGGTCATCCTAGCTTGTTATACTTCTTCAAAATTTTTTTTCCCTCTATCGGTCTTTTGATCTTCGTTATGATTTGTATATATATCTGATGAGATACCTCTTTGCGGATCGGTCCTTAAATTTACTCGTGTTTTTTTGTTTAGTCCTATAAACCGGAATTGTGGTTAGCCAATCTCACTTCTACCATGGTCACAATCTGCTTGCAAAGATTCCGCTGAACCTTGGGTTGATTAACTCCAGTTAATTTAAAAGTTAGAAATACTAATGGAGATGCGGAAAATCGACTCCCGCCTGCACGATACCTAGTCAGGTCGAACGAGAACTACACTTGGGGCATGGCGGTGCCGTGATGGTTGCATGTACGACAAGTCTGGGATGGTGAGGTGGTTAATGACAGAGGCGAGAGGCAGGCGCTTCGTAGGCCGCGAAGCCCTAAGTGTATCCCTTTTGAGATCGATCAGCGTCCTAATTTTGCTAAGCCGACAAATGGTCTATAAAAATTACGTTGTGAAGTTTGTTATTAGTGGAGTTACGAAAACTCCTAATTCTATTCCTCCTGTACCTGAACCGTCATATGGTTGTATAACCTCAACAATGTGGGGGATCGCGGCGATGGTACCGGACTTCGCTGTGAATTAATTACGGTAAAGAAGGGAGAAAAAATATTGTAATATCATGATTGTGATAAACAGTTTAATAAAAGTGGTATCGACATATCTTCCTATCTTCCATCCTCCGAACTAGTAGATTCCATCACCTTAACGCGCCCGAAACCCAGATCACTGCTCAAATAGAGCAATCGTAGAACAGAATGTGCTCTCGTTTCCTTCCTGGGGCACAAGACTCTGCCCATCTGACGAGGTGATCATGTTCACACTGGCAATCGTGCTCAGTGCATAGATGTGTACGTCTGAGCAATCCACCTCCACCATGTTCTCCTGGCAAGAATCCTCACCGATACACTCCTGTTTGTAGTTCTCGAAGAAACTGTACAGGCCCGCCCCGTAAACATACACGTTGGAGCTGTTAAGTACCCGGAGACCCCACGCCTTGCGGCACGCATTGGTCGTGCACTGGGAGAAGTCTGGGTCGCTGAACTTGGCTTGGGGCGCGAAGGGGACTAATGCGTTAGGGTTGGCTTGATAGTAGGGTGTTTCCGTCTGGATTAGTCCCATGTACACGTTCTGCGCATTGTTGATCTGGTAGTTGTATAGCTGGTTGTGTTCGGAAGCTGTTCCGTACATCCATACGGGGCCTTGGCTCTCGACCAACACGCCTCGTCCGTTGTACACGTTGATCTGGTTGTGGTCGCCAAGGTCGAGTTCGTGATCCGCAGTCCACGACCACACATTCTCCATGTACGCCGTCGCTTTCTCTGTGATGTGCAACAGCATGAACGCTCCAACACATTCGGGGTTGGGGCTGGTCGTCTGCTTGGGAGTCTTGGAGCACTTGTCACTTTGTAACCCGGTGCCCGCGGAGCCACCGACACGGAAGTGGACATCCCACATGCCCACGGAGCCAAGGGAGGCTTCCGCCACGTTCCACTGCATCAAGATTGCTCCCGGGGCTGGACCCTTGGTCTGGATTGCCAGGTCGCTAATCTCAACGGAGCCCTTGTCACCGGGTTCACCAACCTGTAGCAAGGGGATGGGGTTCTGCTCATCTGAGAACTTGGCGCCGTGCGCCATCAGGACTGGCCAGATTTCTCCAACAATCTTGATGTTCTTTGGCACCTTGACGGTGTCGGTCAGGACGTATGCGCCGTGATCAAAGTAGATGATCTGATCAGCCGTCGCACTGTTCAGAACCTTTTGGATAGCCGCCGTATCATCGGTGGAACCATCTCCCTTGGCTCCAGCAGATTTGACGCTGACAAAAGAGGAGGCAGCATGACCGCTATACAGAGGCTTCGACCGTTCAAAGACTTTACCGTTCGCGCCTAGAAGTGCGCTGGGTTTGGCGGGTCGGGGCACAGCGGTTTGGATGCGGGTTTTGGTGATGGCTTTGCCGGAGCATTGAGCAGCTGGGGCATGAACAACGCTCGACGATGACGATGGTGGGGATGATGGTGGGACCGATGGGGTGGATGGCTCTTCTGGAGCAGGAGTCTCCGTAGGGACAGCTTGCGTCGAAGGTTCACCCGAATCCACGGTTGATGGCTGTTCGAAGCCAGGTAGAGACAACAAGCTGCCAAGATCGGGAAATTGGATCGAGGGCAAAGGCAGGAGCTGGCCAGCAGCCTCTGTTTCACCGGAGCGCAGCTTGGTGCTTGTCGAAGTGGGCAATTCAAGGGGCATGTCGGTGGAAGACTCCCCGCAGTCATAAACAGTTTCAACAATTGTTTCAAAAACAATCTCGACCGTTGGTGAGGCCCGCTTGTGCTTCTTCTGCGAAGTTTGAGATGGACGGTAGGCGTTGCCCTGGATCCAGTGGTCGACAACGCGGCCACCTTGAAGAATCGCGCTACCGTCAATACCCGCGACAGCCACGTTGGATCCGCCAAAGTCGACGTTATCCAGAACTAATGTACCACCTCCGATTGGGATGCTATTCTTAGTCCAAGCGGTCACGACACCAGTAGGAGTATTGGTCAAGTGGCTGTCGAGGATCAAAACGGAGCCCACAGTCTGATTGGAGGGCGAGTTGGACATATTCAGGCCAACTCCGCAGTTGTTGATATTGACGGACTTGAAAGTCCATGCCCAATTCCAGTTCATGAACACCGCGGTGTTGCAGTTGTTGAAGGTCAGGTTGCGGGTGGTGAACTGTTGGTTACCGACGAACATGCCATAGTTACCGCCATTGAAGGTGAGGTCGGTCATGAAGCCGCCGGAGCCATTGTCCATGAAGATACCCTGCTGCTTATTGGCATCGCCTCCACCCTTGACCATCTCGAAACGGATGTTTTGCAAGCTGGTGGCCTGCCCGACCTGCCAGTGGATACCAGCCCCAGATGACTGGGGCATGGCTGTCAGGTCGATTACGAAATTGCGAATAGCACGGAAGAAGTTATTTTGGTTCGTGTACCAGTTTGAACCGTCATCCGTGTAAGGGTCGGCATCGATAACGGCCATACCGGCGAAACTTGCCGCAGCCTTGAGCACGGGGAGGTTGACCGCATCGCCGATCATCTGAGTGTAATAGTACTGAACGATTGGCTTTGAGACAACATAGGTACCTGGTGGGAAGTACACGATGGCGGGTGTTGTTGTGGACGAGTCACAGCCCAGTCCGCAGCGTTGACCAGTTGAGATGGCCTGATTTATAGCCTCGGTGTCATCGGTCGACCCGTCACCTACGTTAGTTAGGCCACCGCATCAGATCAAACATAGAGCAGACAGAAACCACATACCTTTGGCACCGAAGTCCTTCACATTGCGGTAGACTTGATAGCTAGAGTCATTGCCAAAAGCTACCACTCCTTGGCGTTTGATACTACCGACCCAATAGCCTGGGGTAAGAGCATCGGCCACCCTGGACACCACATCTTCAAGGCCGTCTTCCACAGACGGCAGGATCGGACCGGCGCTGGCCCAGCCCGCGAGTAGGAGGAAGTGTGCAATGAGCATGATGAGTAACTTTTGAGACGCCATCATCTAGATGACTGTAGGGATCTTACTGAACCAGCAGCGAAATCAAAGAGAGCAAAAAGCAAACGATGAAGACAGTAATATACCAGAATAACTGTCAGTCGAAAAGGATCGGATGATCTCCCAGAGCACCTTGGTGTGGACGAGGGAAGAAAGAAGGCCTCCGTCACACGACAAGGTCAGAAGCACTACGAGGGCCAGAGAAGGAGAATCACCCAAATGACCCAAAAGGAAAGTCAATGGGGAGGGGCTCTAAGAAGGAACCCCAGACAATGGTACAATCCTCAAAGAGTGAATGAAGAATGAGTGAAGAAACAAAGGAATGAATGAATGCAAGAACAATGAACAATGAACACCCACACAGAAAGCCAGACCAAAAAACCAACACACCAGGGAATGACAAGAAGAATGAGAAAGAAAGAGAGACAAAAAGGGAGAAATAGTATTAACGACGGACGGACTGGTTAAGTTCTTCAGGTGCCCGACCCCGACCCGGGATACTACCAGGTACCTTACCTTCACTCGGTGGCACGGACTGGTAGGAGGGACCTGAAAAAAGCGACTTCTCCCAGGTAGTATGAGAGTATATTCTCAGTGGGCGCTGAGTGAATAGGGTGGATGTGAAATTACCGCGTACCGCCAGGAGCAGAATGACCGGGTCCACTTCACTTAAACCAATCAAATGCACCACTCCACAACACGGCACCAATCAGGGCACGCAACAGAGGCGACCGGGCCAAGGCTTGAAACTGCTGGTTCAGGGATGAAACGATCAACAACAAACTAAAGCGACGGTCACTTGGGATGATTGGACCGCAGCGCGTGTTCAATGTCGCTTGAAGGAGGCACTTGTGACGATGCGCTCTCCTGAGGGAGGGGCGACAAACAATCTGATCTGGACAAATGCCCGATCTTAGGAGGTTTAAGTTTGAAACGTAGCCCGGGATATTATATCCAACAAGTATCCAGGGTGGTATAATTAGCAGTGCCTACTGAAACGAAGTAAGCACTTTACCCCGTCTTGATACTTTATAATAGAAATAAATATTCGAAAATAGGGTTGGAAGGAGCGACAACAATATTATGAGAGGAAGAGAATGGAATTGCAGAAAGCCACCTCCAATCTAGGGAGCGAGCGACAGAGAGAGGAAATAAAATTGTTCCTGACCCCAAGGAGCAGCACTAGTAGAAGAGGAGAGAGAGGGAGAGGAAGAAAGGGAAAAGAAAAAGGGAATCAATAAATTGTCCGCAGTCCGTCCGTGGAGGCAATAGGCTATATAGACTCACAATCCGTCGCCCTAGGCAAAGACTCAAAGATTGGATCGACATACTCCGGAGCCCTCGATGCGTGGCCAGATTCCTGGTGTCAACAACAAGATGGAATGGATGGAATGGATGAGACAACGCCTCAGCCGCCAATAGCCTCTGTCAACGCTCAATCATGAATTATTATTAGTTAAAACTTCAGATGTATCTACAGTGTGCGACATAACGATGTGCATTCAAGCCAGCCACACCCGTCAGAGTAAATAATGTTGGGAATTTCAGAAAGTGTCTGGCAAAAGGGATTCATAGCTGGGATGGAATTATCTCAGGCCATTGGTCAAGCGCAGGAAAGGAAGGAAATGAGGAAAACTTGCTGAGATAACTTCAATAGGCCCTGCAACGCGTGTCGCGAGCAACCCTCTGGAATTGAATTGGATTTTGGTGGAGGCGGACGCTGATTAACTACCTATATGAACGGGAGAAAATATGCAGGCAACACCAAGTTTTTTTTTCTCTCTCTTGAATGTTCACATTCCATCTTTCTTGTTTTCTGTCCATGATTCCCTGCTATCTCTTAATCTTTCTGTCTGGGCAGCAATGCTGTGTACCTTACCATTATCGTTGTCCCTGTCGAATTGTCTCGACCCGGGTAACGACATCATACCTTCAACGGTTCTTCTAAATCTCCTCGATCGCACACCTTATTTTACATTTAATTTAAAGGAGTACGGCGTCCAGAGCACCAGACCCAAGGCGGACTCGATCCCTCCTGTAACCCGCCAACATAAATAATTTCTTCATTAGTGATATTTAGTCCACGGTACTATAAGTCTCGTTCCAGCTGAGCCAATGGACCCCCCAGCCAAGCTTTTGCCGTCATTTCCTCCCGGCGACCCAAATCCACCAAAGAGATCAGATCACCCGCTTAGAGTTTGTGCTTTGCTTCTGCCATTTGGACCACTTGAAACCACTAATATCACTAGTTAGTTCTAGCCTCATCAAATCACCCTTCTCGATATGATGATGATTCTAGAATGCCCTCTTTCCTTTTTCCTATTTTTTTTTTTGCTGGAGTTTCCAGGTTACGCGATTCACGACATAAGTACAGTTGAAAAAGCAAGCTGACTGTGTCGTGTGTACGTACCTATGTCTTAACGGAAAATGCTCCCTCCCGCCAAAGGTATGAATGCTAGATTATTCACTGTGGGTATTATTATTTCCCTCCCTTTGCCTCTCCCCTTCTTTTAAATTTTCTTCTTATTATTGTCCATGTCGCCCAGGTCATGCGAAGTTCTTCGACGTGTTTGACTCTTGCCAAGTCTCAAGACCGTGTCCTGCTGTGTCCTGTACACTGTGCACTTACACTGATGTTCCCACTCGGAGAATTACTGTCCTTCCACCCCTCTGGGGGCTGAGAGTGTGAGCACAGGCAGGATTTTTATGGTTGGCGATCCGGCCGCATCCATGATCGACACTCTGGTCATCTGTCCGTATCACCCGCATCTTATTCAAAGACTTTTTAAGGTAATCCTGAGGTTTGACTCGATGCATGTGCTCACTGCTCACTGCTCGGTTGTAACCCTACAACCCTACGACCTTGTCTGTAATGATCTTCAGAACTATTTACTTAACTCGAGTGGGTGAGCGTAACTTACCGCTGGCACTAAGCTAGGGAGTCGGACAATTTCAGCGTTTCCTCCGAAAGTTCGAGTCTCGATTCTTTCGTGTAGCGCTAGCAGATCACTTTTTGGGGAAGGGGGGAAGGTTTCGCGCTAGTTGTCGAACTATTGGATTATTTGCCTTAGTCTCCTGATTCCTGATCATCTTCAAATGATTCGGAGTTCTCCCAATGGGCTAAACTACAACCTTTATTATACTATTATTTTATGCCTATACTGGATAGTGAATAGTTAGTTGGTTTCCATATGCGTCGGCTCAAATCACTTTTGATCCCCGGCTTCCCCCGTAACTCCAGTCACCTGCCGTATCGCATTCCCCAGTCGGCGCACCCCCTCCCCCAACCTATCTGCTGCCGCCCAGGCGTAGCACAACCGCAGATACTGCCCAAAGTCATTCTTATCTTCTGCTGGGTCGCGGTGTACTCGGAATGAATCCCCAGGGGCTACTCTCACGCGGTGCTCCCGCGATGCAACGGATACTAGGTCACTCGCCTGTAGTGGCAGGGGCAATTGGATCCAGATAAAGAACCCCCCCGCAACAGCCGTAGCGGGGAAGGGAAGCGTTACACCAAGGGGGAGAAGGTGCTCGTGGATCGCAGTCATCATGCGATAGTACCGTTCTGCGTATGCTGGTCGGAGAACTGAGTCGATGTAGTCCTGGATGAACCCCGAGGGGAAGAGCTGGTCGACCATGGCAGATGAGAATTGGGAAGGTGCACCGCCTGATCGCGAGGAGCCCCTGTTTATCTTTCACTGTGAGCTCTCTTCGGGAAAAGAAAACAGGGGGAACTAGCTACGTAGTAGGTAACTCGGTGTCATGTCACGTACGCTTGTGAGATGCCATAGGCCAGCTTCTCTGTGCCCTCAGCCCAGCCCGTCCGAATCCCAGGCCCAATTAGCTTGCTGAAACTGCCGTTACTTACTACATTACCCCATTCGTTGACCGGGCCACCGTCTAAATAGCGATCTACGTCCACTAGGCGGGGGAAAGGAGCGGTCGCATGCAAGGCCAGAGGGACGTTGGGATCAGGTGACCACTGAAGGAAATCGTAGACGTCGTCTGTCACGATAAGGGCATCGAATTCCCGGGCCAGGCGGACCAGCTCCTCGCGCCCCGTGCGCGTCATCGTCAATGTGGATGGGTTTGAAAAGGTTGGGGTGGCATAAATGATATGTTTGTATATCTTGCCCCACGGTCGCTTGGGTTTGGAGTTCTTTCCCTGGGTTAGCTTAAGCAAGGGAAAGGGTTAAAGGTGACCAAATAGGAAGGACCGTTCATGGTATAAGGATAGATAGAGAAATGAGAGAAGATCGGGTTGAGCGCAGCAGTCATACCGGTTGGAAATTCCGTACTGTCTTTGCATGGTCCTCGGCCGCAGTCAGCTCCTGTCGGAGGAAATCCATATCAAGGCCCCTTGCATCTTGTGGGATGGCTCTTAGACGACCGGCGAAGCCAGCATCATCCATAATTCGGCAGGCGAGATAGTAGGTCGGGGCGACCATCCAGACATTCCGGGTGTAGATGGGGTCCGTGAAGACCTGCAAGATGCATGCCAGGTTCTGACTGGCACCGCCTGTGATGCAGACGCGGTTGGACGTCACAGGCGCGCACGGCTGATAGTAGGAAGTCAACCATTGGGCGATATGTTCCCGCAATGGTCCATAGCCTTCGTCGGGTCCATACTGTAAGGCGGGGTTGCGAATAGATGGCGTGGCCATGACTGTGGCAAAGGCATCGCTGAGTGCCTTTGTGGGCAAAAGGTCACAGTTGGGCCAGCCACAGAAGAGATCGATCTCTTCCTGGTCATCCATTATTATCGTTTTGCTAATTCTATAATTATTTCCCTCTTTTGCTTTTTTGCGTTTCCCTTTCCTGTAGTGTCAGGAATATTTTCCGGGCGATCAGTGAAGATAATCAGGCAATCTAATCTAATTAGCCTGACCAGGGTCTAGTAGTTTACCCGGCTGTCGGTACCTGAGGGCGGTGGGGTAAAGTGGGAGGAAAGTACGCCCAACATCCTTTGGCTTAAAGGTTAGTCGATATCAAGGCGCTCGACTGAATGACCTCGTTTCTGATCATCATATTTAACTCTGACCCGGGATATCGTATGGCAATGGAGCTGAGTTTTCTCTAGGCGGGAAGGAGTGGGTAAATCCGTAACACCGAGGTCGGATTTCGGCAGCCCAAAAGTGGCACGGAAATATAAATTGAGCACCCTCCAGAATCACAAATAATAATCGTAATAATAATGAAGAGGGTTATTGCGCATCTCCTTTTACATTTCCGGTCATTAATTCTAGCCTAGCCGTCGTCAGGCATGGAAATGTCAAGGTGCATCATCCTGGCATATTTCGTGAGGGTGGTTGACAACTGCGAGAAAATATATTGTGTTGGAGCCTCCAAGCCCATTGAGGCAATGACACGTCAGAACCTGAACCAATGACCTTTTTGCTGCTTAGCCTCCCTCACATATATGAAGTTTGATCGTGAGGATTCAACAGTGCCCGGAGATTGCTCCATCTCGTATCCATTCTCCGTGCACTCGTTTTTCCTCCTTCCGAAGCTGCTAGCGTTCTTTACGTCCTCTATGCGATGACTGTGATCCGATGCGGCTCCACAGAACACGAACGGTGGCCTGGAGGCTGAGAGAGCTGAGGAGTCGCAGTCGAGGGACTGGATACTGGGTACCTTGGAAATAATATCCATCCTCGCCCCCCCAAAAATTGAGTCGAGTTTGGGTGGCTGCAAACTTCGAATTGGATTCGCGGACCATACGTGGGATAATACGTACATGCATTTTGGGCTGGAACTTTTCCTTAGTGCAGAAAATACGCATACACCTTACCTAGGCAGGCGTCGTTGCTATTCTTAATGCGCCACCTTTTCTTCAGCTGGATATTTCACAAGAAGTGAGTGGGAGACAATGTGAAGAAGGGGTGGATGACGAGAGTTCTTTTCTTTTAGCAGAAAACAATCCTTTTCTCTCTCTCTCTTTTTCTTTTTTTGACTCGCAGGCAAACCAAGCTATTCGAATTCGGAATGGTCATTATCGGCGCGGAGTTCAGGAGACGTTTGGCTCGGGATGGTCAAATTTACCCCTGGATCAGATCTGGCTCCACTTGCCTAAGGGGAAAAATCTGGACTCTTGGTGTCTGAAGGTGCTGACGTCCACACTTGAGGAGGGTTCGCATCCTTTGGGCAATCATTATGAGATGATGTTTCACTGATTTTCACTCGCTCATCGATATTATTTTTATTTTTGTCGCCTCGTATTGAAATTATGAATCGAGTCAGACCTTTTCTTACTTCGAGTTGAAAAATGCATTGATTTGTATTTGATTCGTATCATCCGACCAAGCGATGTCGTGATGGGGTCAGAAATATTTATCCATCCTCTGGGTACTGACACTGTACAGGAACTATGTAGGTAATAGTGATAATAATAAATTATGATTCTGATCCTGGTAGATCCCGACGGCTTCCGCTGATTCCAGAACACTGAAGCCTGCATAAAATCATAAATGGGTTTTGATGGCTATTAGCACAACTTCTATCAGCAACCACCACTGTTACTTCTGATGGAGAGGAGGATTTGCATTAAGAAAACTTCATTTCATTATCCTCGTCATAACCCTCTCTCTATATTCAGATAGAACCAGCGACAGACGTAGAAGACTCAAAGGGAATCATTCCAGAAGACACTGCCTCTCCGCCGCCTCCACTCTGGAGAGACAGGATGAATACGAATTACGCCAGACACCAAACTAAAAAAGGTAAAAAAAAAAAAAAGAATCCCCACCATCCACTGACCAGGTCAACAATCAAGAAAATGGAAAAAAGAAAAATACTGGAATCGTGTTTGCAAGGAAATCCTTTCGCTACTGCCATTATTTTTATTATTATTATTCATCAGTATTTGCATCATAAAGACAGCCAGGAACTTTTCACATCAGTCTTTCCTTCTTTTCTTTGTCTTAAGAAGCACCAAGTATCCAACTTCTTCAATCAATTTTTCCACTGTGATTAGCTTATAAAAACCCCCACCTTAAGGTATATTTATTCCTCCCACCCATGGAAGCTCTGCAATTCAATTGACTTAGACGCATCGTTCACTAGTGCCTGGTTTAGTCGGGTCACGGAGCTCTGAGGAACTGAAGAATCCCGTGGTTTAAAAATAAGTCATCCATTGGTTCGGGTTCCAAACTTGAGATCAATATTTATTCTTCCTCTTATTATTATTAGCTATCTGACTTCCTCTTTCCCTTCCCTTTTCCCTTTTTCAGAATACTCTCTCTTGTTTGATCATCACTCATTCATTTTCTCTCTAATCTCCCCTACAGAGAGAGACTGGTTTGATCCCATCCTCTCAGTGCTCTTTTCGTCTTCATTCCTCCTCCGATCCCTCCTGCAGATCCATTCCACGATCCACGTCGGGTAGCGCTCGCGAGCGACGTCCACCAGACCAGGAGACAGGGAAAAGACAAGCAAGTCGAAATTCAGAACCTGTCGGATCACTCTTAATAATCCTTGGCCGAACAGAGTTCTTGTGCGTGCATGGTTGGTTGCTGTTCTCCATTCCCCATCACCCGGAATTCTTCCTTGCCTCACTTCGCTCCACCTCCCCCCTCCCCCCCGTGGCTTCCTTGCCTTTCTTTTCCTGCCTCTGGGTCCTCCCTCTCTTTCCGCTCCCCCTCCTTGTCTGCGATTCAACTTCACCTGTCACCCGTTCTTAGGGGCTAACTGTTGCTCTTTTTTTTTTTTCTCTCGTCGACGTTATAGCCCCTCCCAAAATGCTCTCTGCTCCGGTCAAATCCGCAAAGCGCATCTCCTCCCTTTTCTCCCTGGGCTCCAACAAAGATGGATCGATTCCCTCCTCACCACGATCCCCCAGCCTCCCGAGGCCTTCTCCAGACCAGATGCCCAATGATAAACGACGTCGAAGCAGTTCCCGGCCGGCTCGACTAGTTTCCAATCCCCATCCCGACTACGAACCCCGGACCGTCATGACCCCCGGCCCCATGGATAGTTTCGACCTAGACTCCCCACTTCCACCACCTCCATCCCTTCTCGCCGTGAATCAGGACCTTGCCGATAGCGCCTCCAACTCGCCCGATGGTCGACCTCAGAGCCGGGGTCGCAGATCCAGTAATAGCAGACCATCGAGTTCCGGTGGTCTATTCATTCCAGGGTCAGGTCCAGATTCAAGACCCGGCACCCCCTCGAAAAGACGCAGTTGGATGCCCGGCCGACAGCGTGCAAGCTCTGTAGATGCTAGAGTTTCCAGTTCCAGTCCTCCCCAGGTTCCGGGCGCCTGGATTGCCGGGTTAGAACATAAGATTAATTACGATCTGGACCCTCTGCGCAGGGGGGAACAGGTATGTCATGTTTTTTTTTCTACGTCCGAGATGAAATCGATTGCACCATAAATATACCCCCTGTGCCCCATTCCAAGACCCCCTCTTCCATCCCATTGGCGCAACAACCAGCCGTATTCTGCTGTAGCTAAACCCAAGGCTGTATAGATCTCAGAATTGTGGAACGAAAATGGCGATACCTACGTATACCTATTCCCTCAGACCACCGGCCGACCTGCATCCTTCAAAATACATTCTACCGCTTTCACCGATTCCTCATCCCTGAATTACCTGGCCCGCGGTACCGACCCTAGATCCCCCCTGGAGCGTCAGACCCGCAACCTCTCCTTAAACCCAGAGGGCGCTCCCGCCTCCCCTCCCCTGACTCCCAACCACTGGGCCGACAACGATAATGACAGTTCTGGTAGCAGGCGGATGTCCTTTGACGATGATGGTCTAGAAGAGCCTCAGGAGCTCCATCTCTACTTGCCCATCCCGCTGAATAGCGACGTTTCAGCCTCGACTTCGAGCGTTTCGCAGGAGGACCTGGAGAGCCTGCTTCTATTCCGCAATTTATTCGCCTTCCTGCTTGGCCAGTCCCTTATTGCAACCCCCCGTTCACCCTCGCTCTTCACCATTTTCATGGACATCGCCACGTTACTGTCCCGTTTTGAGTTCACCAATTTTGATGGGTCAAACTTTGGCGAAATTGCAACCTCGAGTTTCAGTAACTACTGCGATGAACTGTGCTTGGCCGACGTCCGTAAGAGTCGAGAGAAGACCATCGAAGCTATTATCTTAGGAGAGCGTCTGCGCTTTTTCCCGCTTTATCTCGAAGGCTTCGTACACGGAGTTGGCAAACTAGATGAGCTGAAGATGCTGCGCAGCCCTAAGTTTAGCCTTATAAGCGCTGTCACGCAAAAACGTCTTGAACGAAGCTTCATCGATCTCGATAACCGCCTCCGAGTTCTCCATAGCAAGCTCAACGACTTTGATTTCCCCTCAGTATTCTCCGGTATTGCCAACTCGGCCACGGCTATCGAAAGCAAGAGTGTACGTTTCAAAGCCTGGAAGACATCGTTTATGGAGTTCCGTCGGTTCCTTATGCAATACTATCGGCAAAAGTATGGGGCATGGCCCCCGAAGGCACGGTCCAAAAAGAACCAGTTCGAAGAGAGCGGTCTTAACCGTCGGGTGGTGAGGGAATTATACGAAGACTGCTGCAACCTCTACGACATGTTGGTCGACCGGACCGCCCTCACTACGAGGACCATTGACATGACACCTGATGCGACTGAGTCATCCGACCCCGTCGAGTTAATGAGCCGGGCGTTGCGTATTATCATGAGCGAGTATGATCGAAGCACCCCGCCGGTCCAACCACCAGTTCCATTCGATATTCCGCAATTTCCGTCGCTACAGCCAATCTTACGGAAAACTCTAGACGCGAAAAAAGAAGCCAAACAAATGGCCAAAAAGCTCAAAGACTCGGATATCAATGCGGTCCTTATGGGCTCTTACACACGCGAGAGCATGCGACCAACTCCATTTATTGAAGCTTTCATGCAGTTTGAGCGGCGATCCGCTCATGGGAAGACTGTCAATGACCTGATTGATTTGAGGTGCGGCCAATGGATCCTCCTGTACTGCATCATCCAATCGCTTCCATTGGTTGTTGTGGATGTGCTCAATGTCCGGTTTGTCGACGATGTGGAATACTTCCTCTGCATTGCTCCCCGTGGGGGAGCACCTTGGGCTCAGACTGACGGCAAAACTGCACGAAGCTGGTTCGGGGTGGCTGGAGGGACTGGCCTTGTTAGTCTGCCTTCGGACGTAGTCGTCAACGGAGTGGAGGGCATTTACAGGCGCAGTCACTGTTGGCAAGTCGCGGAGCAGTGGGCAGAAAAGGACGCCATCCTTGGCCCCCCGCCAACGGATGACCCGTACGATAATGAGTCCTCAATCTCGTCACCCTACCCCGCCCACCAGTCGTCTACTGGCTCCTCCTCAGAGCATCATCATTCGCAACAAACGCCAGTACTACCACAATCGCCGTATTACCCACCGCAACCGGGTACACCTCTCCTGGCGCCGAGTGGCCTCGCGCCACCTCCTGCCATTCCTCGCACAAATTCCCCGGCAATAAGGGGAAGACACGAGCATCGACACTCGATTAACCCGGGACTTGAGGCGCTACCCTTACCTGCTGGCGTTGCGCCGATTGATCCTCCGGCCCGACCTGCTAGCAAGTTCAATCCAAACATGAGTTTCGATGATATTTTGAAACAGGTTCCTAACCAGAAGGGGAAGAAGTAATTGCTTATGGGTTGCAACATACTCCCGCTCTTATACTGTTTTTGTGGGGAGGTTTTCCGTGTCATGACTTCAGCCG
The DNA here is from genome assembly GCA_027569885.1 of Aspergillus diversus. Classification (NCBI taxonomy): domain Eukaryota; kingdom Fungi; phylum Ascomycota; class Eurotiomycetes; order Eurotiales; family Aspergillaceae; genus Aspergillus; species Aspergillus diversus. The sequence continues at coordinate 1,179,363 of JAPDKZ010000008.1, read as the reverse complement.
AGTGGTTTTTCGTCTTTTCTTTTCTTTCCCCTATCTTGCATTTCTCCCCTGTCGTCCGCTGTTGTTCCTATATAATGTTTGGTCATCGTAAATGGCGCAAAGAAGAGAAGGGTGGGCTGGCGTAAACGTGGCAGAAAAGAGCCCAATTTTCGTTTCCTTTTTTTTTCTTTTCTTTTCTTTTTTTCTCATCCACAGCAGAGCGTCTGATTAATTCCGGGAATTTGTGGCTGTTCTTTTCTTTTTTTTGGAATACTGTTTCTGGCATAACGCTCTGCGACTCTCCCTTTGCATCCACCCGTCCCTATCTTCTACATTGTCCGACCTTCCTTGATTCATGTGGAGAGCCAGCTGGTTCCCGATGTTACTTAGTAAGACAGAGACAGCAAGGTAATAATAATACTAATTCGTCCTGCGTGGTGGCGGTGCCAGCTGCTTTGCTCATCAAAAAGGGCCAAATAATGTCCCGACTCCCGAGACTACATCTTGCATGCCACTAAGTTGGGACTAAATTAGCGCACGCTTTCGACTGGACGAGGGGGATAATTATTCCATGTAAGGGTTCTGCGACTAACCGATTCTTGATCCGAGTGTATTTAAATGACGGGGGAAGCCTCTTATCGTGGTTGGCTTATTTTTTTGTCCGTTGACACCATCCTCCCCTCCAAGCTGAGTGCGACAAAAATTCTTTCCAGAGACTTCACCTCCTTATCCGATTGTCTCATACGGAGAAATAGGGAAATTCCTAAATCCTCCCGGCGTATCTTCAAATAATCTGTTGAAAAATACTATGAAATCTGAATAACACCCAGCCCCCTGAGACTTACCCGTCTCTCCGGTCTCTATAATCTGAACCACAAAGAAGAGAAAAATGTCACGATCCCGCTCCAGTATGGCGAGCGATGGCCACGATCGCCTCGAACCACGACTCCTAAAATCCGCCGCAAACGACCAAATCGAGGACCTGCGCGATGTGATCGCGACAGCCCGCGAAACAGGTCGGATTAACGATACATTCCTTCGGGTCGGCCTGATGCGCAGCTGCGAACGGGGTTCCATAAACGCGACGCAATATCTACTCGGACTCGGTGCGAAGGCGGATCTCCCGTTGACAAATCGACAGGCGCAGGTCTCTCCACTGTTAAAGGCGGTAGAGCGGAACCATGTGCGGATTGTGCAATTGCTGTTGGATTACGGGGCGGAGAAGGAGGCTAAGGATAAGAAGGGCAGGACGGGGTTGATGACTGCGGCGTGGAAGAATCATTGGCATGTGCTGCAGACGATGATTATGCGGGGCGCGGATGTGAATGCCGTTGATGTGCGGAAAAGGAACGTACTACATAATTTAGCGGCGGATAAGGTGTGTGACTGGGGGGAGGATGTGATTCGAATGTTGCTAGGGACGGTCTGTGATGTGGATGCGCGTGATGAGCTGGGCAGGACGCCGTTGCATTGGGCCTGTGCGACGGGGAAGTATCGCTTTGCGGAGATGCTGCTAACGCGGCCGTTGGTTGTTACCACGAGGGAAGGGAGGGGGTTGAGTGGAGCCCTGGTGGATTCGATCGAGTCAAGGAACAAGACGGCGCTGCATTTAGCGGTTGCGCATGGGCAGGAGGATATCGTGCAGTTGTTGTTGCGTCATGGGGCGGATGTGAACGCCCGCAGTGACGGCGGGTGGACGCCGTTGCATAATGCCTGCGACAGGGGCAACGAGACGATCGTGCGAAGACTGATACGCGCGGGGGCGAAAATCAACTCGCAACTATTGAATGGGATTTCGCCGCTACATTTGGCCGCGCAGGCGGGACATCGCGAAGTTGTCGAGTGTCTGCTGGAGCGGAGTGAGTTGAAACAGCGGCTGCGGGATAACTTTGGCAGCACGCCGTTTCTTCGGGCGGCACAATTCAAAAGGAAAGACATAGTGGCACTCCTAGCCCCGTTTAATAACGTTGACGCGCTATCAGAAGACGCACGCGGTGCGTGCGAGGGTTTCGAGGCGACGGTGGTGGATTTTGGGAACTTTCACAACGAGAATCGGGTCAAGCGCACTTCGGTATTTAACCTGCTGTACGGCCGTGATACAGGCAATCCTCGGAAGCAGGCTTTTAGTGCTCTGCCAGCGAACAGTAAGTCGACAGATTTCCGATGGATCCATCTGCCGGCAAACAACATGGCGTGGGTTGAGGCACTCCTAACTAAGTCCTTCATCGAGGAAGGGGCGCATGATGTTGAGAGCTTTAAAGGACTAGAGCGGTCATTTAATTACCAACATCGTGGCCAGAGAATCCATTCCAACTTCATGCGGCCTTTATGTCAGAGCACACCTCGGGCTGCGAGGCTGCGCGAGGACAGTCTTGATGACAGCTTGGATGAGAAGGCAGAAGAGATCCAATCGCCGCGGATTTTGATCAATGGGATGTCGAAAGAGCCACTCACCCATCCCATCCCGACTTCGCCCTCGCCAAAATTAGGTTCAGAGGGGAATTGGAACGCGAACAAGACAAAAAAGCAGAAGCCTAGTGGCGGTAAACCCGAACGGGTGGATTCGTACTCGCAGGACGATGGTCCGAGTAGCTCACATGGAAAGAAAGGGAAGCGCGGCGGGGCATCAGGGACACCAAAGGGTTCAGGCTCATCGAAACCACCCTCATCCCGCCGGGACAAGTCACCGCGCCCACCGCTGAGTCTATGCAAGGACCCATGGGCGTTGACTGCATGCAACGTGTGTGTGTTCATGCCGTACCTGCATTTTGAAACGGCCGAGCGACGACAAAAGATGCTTGAGGCGATCCAGGAGGCGGAGATGACTCGCCCGGGCCTTACTCGACAGCCCACGCGGGATGCGATGCTCCTGCGTGCGCATTTAGCCTCGTCTACAACTTCTTTACATATCCGACGCACGCTCGACCAGTTCTTCTACCCCAATATTGATACTCAGTCGCGCGACGCAGACCAGGTCGTCTACCGATACCAGACCAAGCGGTCGCGGTCAGAAGAGCCAAAAATCTTCATGGTTGACCAACTGTGGATGTGGATTCTGGGGCCAAACCTGATCGTCACTAGTTTCGCACAACGCTGGGAGCAGCCCAAAAACGACCCGCTGAATGTGCTGGACGGAATTATCGAGGATATCAACTCCAAAACCCGCGAGCCTGTTCGATCCATATACGATTTGGCGATCATCATCACCAACCGCTGCTCGGGCGTGTTTGACCGGCACCGGCTGGGCGACGACGAGTATCAATTTCTAGACATGTTCGAGTCATCTATTGGTATCGCAACGGACCGCGAGAGCCTGCTCTTCAACCAGTTCAACCGGGCGTCGGCGCAAGCTTCGGACTGGTTAAAGAACCACCGTAAGCTTAGTCGGTTTGCGCGCCAACGGATTGAAAAGAAAAACCCTAACGCCAAGAGCGATGACAACCCTAACGACGAGAAGAAGAAAACCGATAAATACGAGCAAGAAGAAGAACCGCTGTTCGTCGACAACCTGCTCGATATTGGACAGGAAACCGACCTACTCTCGGAAGCTAAAGACATTCGCGACGAGCTGAATATGATCCGCACGGTGCTACAACACCAGCAACACGTGTTGCTCGATTTCCAGGAGGTGGTCTGCGAGATCTACCACGGGCAGCAGCGATCGCAGCATGAAATCAAGAAGCGGTTTAAGGAGCAACAGCGCACGATCGACATGCACCTGAAGGACATTGACCGCATGGACAAGCAAGCAGAGCGCATCTACTCATCCATAACGGATCTCCTCGATCTGAAGCAGAAACACGCCAACGCGTTCGAGGCCCGATTCGCGCGGGACCAGGCGGCGGGCACCACCCGTCAAGGCAAAATCCTCATGGTGTTCACCATCGTGACTATTGTGTTCCTGCCACTGTCGTTCATCACGTCCATCTTCACGATCAACATGCCTGAATTCGACAACACGCTGTCACTGGGTTACGTGGCCAAATACACATTTGGGATCGGATTTGGGATCTCGATTCCACTGGTGCTCCTGGCGCTGGTACTGGACGACATCGGAGACGTCACCCAGGAGGGCATCCGGCGGCTTCGGGGGTGGGTCAGGAAAAAACGGAGGGGCAGGGAGATAAAAAAGATAGAAAGAATCAAGCAGGAACGGGAACAGACGCTGTTGCCGATGCGAGAGAAGCAGCTGTGAGGTAGTTGATGGTGGAGAGGTGGAATAATAAAGCTGCAGTGTAATACTTTAGATACCCAATTTGTATAGATCTGATGACTAATGATACCTAAGCCGAGGTTCTCCTCATTTATTTTTGGAGACCTGAATATCTTCACCTCTATCCTCCCTCTTTCTTTTTTATTTTCAATCTAAATTTGAGCGTGTGGGTAAAAATATACACTGCACCATGGCCTATACGTCTGTCGCTCAGCGCAAACTCGCCCAACTCGAGGAGCGAATCCCCTTGCAATGGCGTCTCTCCCCGTCCCAAATCCCCCCCGGAATGCATTCCGCGGCCGAGTCGGTCACCAACGTCCAGTATGATCCCGTCAACGTGATGGCCATTCCTCGCTCCTGCGGGCTCCTAAGTCCAAGGGAGCTCGAGATCACCGAGGAATACGATATCCGGGGCTTATTGGGCCAAATCCGATCTCAAAATCTCTCCAGCAAAGAAGTCATCCAAGCCTTCTGCAAGGTACCCCTCCCCCCGTTACAAATACTCATACAGGAGATTCGGAATTCAACGCTAGACACTAACGATACCACAGAGAGCCGCTATTGCTCACCAGCTTACCCGCTGTTTGACAGAGCCCCTCTTCGAGTCCGCTATCCAACGAGCCCAGGAACTCGACGACCACCTGCGTCGCACCGGTGAGCTCGTTGGCCCCTTACACGGCCTCCCCGTCTCCGTCAAGGACTCCTTCCATGTGCGCGGCATCGACTCCAGCGTCGGCATTGCCGCTCTGGCGTTCCAGCCGGCCGATGCCAACGCGCCCCTCGTAGCTCTCCTCGAATCCCTGGGTGCAATCATCATCACCAAAACCAACATCCCCCAGACGATGGGTGCCCTTGACTCGTGTAACCACCTGTTCGGTCGAGTTCTCAATCCACGCAACCGCCAACTGACCGCCGGAGGCTCCACGGGCGGCGAGGGTGCCCTCATCGCGCTCCGCGGCTCAATGATCGGATTCGGCACCGACATTGGCGGCTCCATCCGTATCCCCGCCATGTGCAACGCCCTCTACGGATTCAAACCCAGCAACGGACGCGTCCCTTATGGCGGCCAAACAGATGGCCAGCCCGCAGCCAAAGGCCGGATCTCAATCCAGCCAGTGGCAGGCCCCATCGCCCGCTCCGTCGCCGACATCGACGCCGTCATGACCCACCTCATCCCCCGCGCCCAGTGGTTTGGGGAAGACTGTATTCCCGGAGCTTGGTCATCCACCTCTACTTCGCCTCTCACCTGGAAAAAGCAGACAACCATCGGGGTCCTCGCCTCCGACGGACTCGTCGAGCCCTTACCCCCCATCACCAAGATCTTGAACGAAGTGGCCAACGCTCTCCGACGCACCCCCGGAGTAAAGGTCGTCGAGATCCCCATCCCCCCGGCCCTCGCCAAATGCCAGGCCCTCGCTGGCCGTCTCATGGGCGTCGACGGCGGAAACAGAATGATGGACCTCCTCGAAAGCACCGGTGAACCCCTCATCCCCTGGCTCCAAGGACGCACTAAACGCGGCCGTCCCCTGACTCTTGCCCAGTTGGCGGAATTGCAGGCGCAACGGCGTGTTTTCGAGAAGGAAATCAATCGCCAGCTATGGACACTGGATAGCGGAAATGAACAGAAGGTTGACGCCATCATTCTCCCGATTGCTCCCCATCCGGTCCCAGAGCTGGATCGGTATAATGCTGTTGGGTATACTTCGAGTTTTGTCCTGCTGGATTACCCGGCGGGAACGATCCCTGTGCGGATGTTCAATGAGGGGGACTTGGAGATCGGGAAGGAGATGGCTAAACCGGCCAAGGGAAGTTGGGATAAGGCCAATCGGGAGCTGTGTATGTTGTCTTTCGTCACCCATCTGAGGAGATACTAACAATACTAGGGAACGAAAAAACTGTCAACCGACGAGTCTACCTGGATTCACCTCTAAGCATCCAGGTCGTAACACCCAAACTACACGATTTCGAGCTCTACCAGGCGATGGCATTGATTGACCAAGCCATCAAAACCCCCGAGCGAACGCCCAAGTTGTAAACTGCCCCGTTTCACTCCACATACAATCTAAATCTATAGATAGTACAACTCCTGAGAATCTAGTATACTGGGAGACCAAGAAAAAAAAAAATGAAACAAAACGAAATTAAAAAAAGGAGAAACCCACTCTACATCTTCCCCTTCAAGTGACTCCCCCCATCAGTCGTAATAACCGACCCATTCAAATGCCCACCCGCCCGACTAGCCAGGAAGACCACAAGGCCAGCAATATCCTCCGGTCTTCCCAAACGCTTGTTCGGGCATTCTTCCTCTAGCTGCTTCAATCCACCCTGGATCTCGATGAGTCCGTTGGCCATCTTGGATGGGTAGAATCCGGGCGCAATGGCATTGCACAGGACGTGTCGCGGACCCAATTCAACGGCTAAGTTGCGAGCCAGATGTAGCACTGCCGCCTTGGAGGCGGAGTAACTGAATGAGCCGTTGTCGCCTAGAGCGCCCAGGGTGATTCCGGCGACGGAGCCAGTGATGATGACTCGGGATGGGTCGTCCACTGTTGCTCTTTTGGAGAGGAGGGGGAAGAATCTTTTTTTAACATTAGCTCGCCTCTTCTTTTTCTTCATCTAGTAACGCATAAAACTTTTAAATGGTGGGGGGGGGGGCAAGAGGGGACATACTTCTGAGCCGAGTAAAAAACGCTTTTCACATTCAAATCCATCACCTTAGAAAACTTATCCTCGGGGAAAGTCTCAAACTTCTCACCCCATGTAGCGCCGGCATTGGCAAAGAGGATATCGACATGGTCGGTGGTCTTGCTAACTTCCGCGACGAGCCTTTCCAATTCATCCATGCGGGAGATATCCGCGGGCACGGAAATGGCGATTGCGCTGGGCCGTTTATTGGGGAGAGCATTTAGGGCTGCAACGGCCTCTTCGCAGGCCTTGGGTTTGCGGGAGGTGATGTAGACTTTGGAGCAGCCTGCTTGGAGAAGACTAGTGTTATTGTTTAGTAAACAATTTCGAGAGGGAAACCAAAGGGGAAATGTAGAAAAGGGGGGTATACCCGCTGGCAGCGTGAAGTCCTAAACCGCGTGATCCACCGGAAACAACGGCGACTTTGCCATCGAGGGAGAAGATAGAGGAAAAATCCTTCAATTCGACGTCTGCTTGGGCGGCCATTTTGATTGATGAGGGTTTGTACCTTTTCCTTTTCTCTTCCTTACGAGAGGTAACTGGGACAAGGGGTCAGAAGAGATGTCGAGGAGCGATAGACCGTGGAGTCCACCTTCAGATTCGAGATTTATACTGATTAGAATCTAGCCGATGCCGAGGTTCGGGCGAGCCGCCGCCGCCGTTGCTCGATTCTCCAAAAAGGATCATGGTGGATGATGAGTGATCAGGGATCAATTTCGCATGGGTTAATAGGGAAGATGCAGATGGGGGACTCTCGGCATTTCATCGAGAGAACTTGGTAAGGTAGGTATGAAGGGACAAGTACCATCTTCTTATATCAGTCAACTTGTGACCCTACTAGAAACGGCTCCACATGATTGGACAATAAATTCCGGTGTTCACTAGCAATTCCGAACTGCTCATACTCTATTTCTTGCATAATTTATTAATTCCCCAAATGCTATATTTTTGAAAAAATGCAAACTAATACCCAGCTGGCTCTATCTTTATCAGGCAAGCCCGGCTTGTCTAAGTTCGTAACGCAATCCTGCTTCCAGTTTCCGGGTGTGAGCGATCGATGATTTCTTTGAAAACCGCCTGAAAGCCCAGTTAGATTTTTGAATTATGAGATGTCTTAAGAGTGGCCTGAAGCAAACCCAATAGACACTCACTAAGTTGCAGAAGTCCCCATTCCGCCGCCAGCTCCAACCACGCTCCCGGCAACCAGGCTCCACCAGAGATTGTTGGTTATAGCGAACCCAAACATAACAGTACTCGAGAAGGCGGAAACCACAGGGTTCACTCACAATATGGACAGACCGTAAAGACAATCTCGGGAGATACAGTGAATCAAAATGTATCATCACAGTTAGGTACAGTGGTGGCTGGTCAAGTAGATTATTATTAGCATAGTAAAGGACTCGGAGAAAAGACCATCGCGGTTCCAATGTTGATGTTTAACTATTTGGTGATGACGCAACCTAAAGAGATACTTACTTTTGTCCACAAAAAGTGATCCCTGACAGCCAGCAGCCCGTCTACCAATGGTTTACTTGGTGTTACATATAGTCGACATTTTCTATAAACTATTTACATAGGCATTTTATAACAGAAGAAAACAGAGCATTTTCCTTTCTTTTATTTATAAACTTCACTAATATTTGTGCTAGTTAAGATCCAAGAACCAGGCTACTACTAGTGACGGCGGGGAGATCTATACATTATGGAAGCTGAGCGACATCGTTGGCAAAAGTAAATAATCCCTTTACCATGGGCTAATAGCTTTTACCTAGGTACTTCTATCTACTATCTAGCAAATTCCAGTAAGTGAAGCAGCATCCAGCAAGTAAGTATTCTATGTAAATACCGTAGGTAACTAGTAACCAATGCTTAGAAATGAATTGAGCTGACTTCGAAGGACCTTGAGGGAGGACCAATCATCCCCCATAGAATTTGCTCATATGTGCGCATCAAGGTCCCCAATTCATGCCTCCAGTCCTTCCCCTCCTTGCTATTCAATTCCATACCCCAATTCAAGTGACTTAAAGCCTCCTATCCATTGCTACTAGAGCCTTGTTTGGAATATTTCTACTTCCTATTCACATCTTCATCCTCTTCAAGTCCACCAAACCCGGCAACCCACCACAAAATGGCTACCCAATACTCCCTTCCTCCCCTCCCCTACTCCTACGATGTGAGCTTTCTCCAAGACCCCCGGTGAAAAGATCAAACTAACCCAAAAAAGGCCCTCGAACCCATCATCTCCTCCCAAATCATGACCCTCCACCACCAAAAACACCACCAAACCTATATCACCAACCTCAATGCTGCCCTAACCGCCCAAGCCAGCGCCCTCCAATCCAGCGACATCCCCCAACTCATCGCCCTCCAGCAGAAGATCAAGTTCAACGGCGGCGGCCACCTCAACCACTCCCTCTTCTGGAAGAACCTAGCCCCCTACAACTCCCCCAGCACCGACATTGACTCCGCCGCTCCCACCCTCAAAGCTGCCCTTGAGACCCAGTACGGCTCCGTCCAGAGCTTCTGTCAGGCTTTCGCGGCTGTATTGCTGGGCATTCAGGGGAGTGGATGGGGATGGCTCGTGAAGAGGGAGAATGGAAAGTTGGAGATTGTGACTACTAAGGATCAGGATCCTGTTACAGATGGAACTCCGGTGTTTGGGGTGGATATGTGGGAGCATGCTTATTATCTTCAGGTATTCCCTTTTACTTTCTTTTTTTTGGTGTGCTTTTGGTTGTCAGATGCTAATGAACAGTTAACAGTACCTCAATAATAAAGCCGGCTATGTTGAGGGGATCTGGAAGGTGATTAACTGGGGGACTGCTGAGGATCGCTACAAGAATGGAGTCGAAGGACCTGCTATCTTGAAGTTGTAAAACATGCCTCCTCCATTTTACTCCTCGGTGTCGATGCCAGGGTAGTGAAAGCCCTAGTGAACCAACTCTTTTTAAAGGATGAAATAGGAATCCGATTTCAGTAATAATAGTACTCCTTCCCATAAACTCCATTTCCCATCATAACCGTACAAAACAAAAAGGGCCCCGTAATAAAAATTAAAAGGAGTTAATCATATCCAACAATCCCCGTCCCAAGTCCAGTCACCTTATCCTCCCCCTCCGCAACAACAGTCACCTGTCTTCCCACAATCCCTCTTTCCGATACCCCCAAGTCTAATCTCTCTGGTAACTCGAATTCCACCTCTGTAGCCTTCAAATTCACCCCGGACCACATCCCAGGGCGTAATCGGAATCGATACAGTGGGGGTAATTTGCCTGAAGCGGGAGGTGCAGAGGTTAAATCGCCATGTCGTCTGATAAGTATATTAGCACCTGTCCTTCTCGCCCCTTGTTGTCTCATTACAAGATAGTTGGGGAGAGGGAACATACTCAATTCGGAGATCAATTCCGCGACACCCCCGAAACAAGTCAAAGGTAGTGCTATCTAGGATACGGAAAATGGCGGTGGTGGTTTTTGTGGTTTCGGCCTCGCGGAAGAATAGCGAGTAGGGGCTCATTGGAGTTTCAGTTGTAGGGGAGGGGAACATGATGGCGATTCGGTGGCCAGTGCTGGGACGGGGGATGCCGCACATTTTTCTTTCTTTTTCTTTGTTTCCTTCCTTAAAATTTGGCCGGTTTTAAAGAGGGATTACTGAGAGGTTGGGTGAGTTTGGGGAATAATCGAAATGATCGAAGTAGTAGAAGTGGAAGTATAAGGGAGATAGAGAGGTAGGTTTTCATTAAGAGAGGGAAATGGAATTTAAGGGATGGGAAAATCTACAATTTGGCCACCTCATCATCCATAAGAGTTCAGGTACCCTGTGAGGGAATTATCAGTCACCAAGGTATTCTGTCTTAATTTGGTGGTTGTCCTCTTTATTCTTCTCTGTCAAGGTGCTCAAATCTGCTCATGATTTATGGCGCTAGTCCTGATATGGTTAGGTGGGCCCGCGTCCACCCTTTGTAGATCGTGGGTAATGTGGGACTGTTTCCCTCTCAGTCCTTACGGAGTATTATGCCCAGCCTTGAGTTTGGGGTATTTACCTACTCCATAGATGCATTCACAAAGAAGTGTTGCATAGTCTGATAGATAGTAAGTACCTATGATAGAATGACATACTATTACTAGTAGTAGTACTTAGTAGTATTTCATATGTATGATACCTGATACATATCCACGGCATTTATCTCCTAAAAGATAGATCCCAGAGATCCTGGGTAACCAAGGTGCAAACCAAGTAACAAGGTGAAACTCGATCTTGAACTCAGCACACTCGGAATAACTATGTGTTCCTGCCTCTCACGGAAGTCTTTACCCAAACCACCATCCTCATCATCTCATCTCCTGTTTCCTATCATCGCTTCGTCCTTTTGGTATTGTCGAATCCACCAGAATCTCATCAAGTCCATCCTCAAACCCCTCTAACACTTTCTACCCAGAGCTTGCGAATTATATACATGCATATTGCCTGCGCGAAAAACAGCCAGACCTCTATTGCCCAACATTGAAACTAAAAGGTTCTTGTAGTCTAGTACACCAAGCGAGCCTTGAAAGATAAGATGTTTTCTCAAAAAACACAACTGGTTTTAAACGCCAATAATCAGTTGACCTTTCAGCCGCATAACCTGCAGGGGCTGAGCAAGGCTGAAAACAACGTCATGTGAAGCATCAACCCAATGCCTACATAAAGGCTGGCTACGCAAGTTTCCGACGTGGAGGTCTCAGCCTTCATTTTCCATTCAAGCTTTTCTGTCCAAAAGTTAGTTTGCCATCTCTCTTGGTCGCCATGGCCGACCCGCTCAGCATCACGGCTAGCATTGTTGGAACTGTCACTCTAGGTTTCCAGGTCGCGAGAGGATTATACCAATTTGCGGACGGAATTGACTCAGCAGGAGAGGAGGTCCGGCTATACGCAGGAGAAATCAACGAATTTTCTAAGCTCTTAAACTATATCAAGGAAGAAGTGTTATCCACACCGGAGATTCCATTCAATTCGCGAAGCTTGATACAAGATGTTCTCGATATTTGTGACAAGGTCCTCAAGCCCTTCGATCGCCTGCAGAAAACACTGAATTCCTTCTTTATCAAGTTCCGTCAAAGCCCCAGGAAGCTCAAAGAGTTTGGCTTCCGCGCTAGATGGGCCTTCCGCGATAAGAAAAAGTTACTATTCTATTTAGATGCACTTAGAAACCAACACAGGATTCTCAATACAGCACTCGACTTGGCCAACTTACAAACCACGGCAGACAGAACCCCCCAAACTATTTAGTGAGCAATAAATCCGTCTTGTCTTGTTCCGATGTTAGTTATTCTAGCATTTTACAGATGTCCCTCGAAAACTCTATGGCCGCGATCAGTATATCATCCAACAATAATTCTGGAGGCGATGGATTTGCCCTTCAAGGGACAAATGAGCAGCCGCCCAGCGACTTTCTCATTTCAACTTACCAGCCCGCGCTTCTCCTCACGCAGGAGGGGTCTGATATCTCGAGTAACACAGACGACACTGGAGCACAACCTCCAGAGATAGTAAACGGTCTTAATGCTCAAAGTTCTACTGCTCTGGTTGTTCTTCAGAGTAATTTGGATGATCAAGAAAACCAACAAGCTGCCGATGTCATGCAACGGTTAGAGCAGCAGATCGATCAGGATCTGGGTCCAGACTCAGGCACGACGGCTGTCGAGGTGTGGGAGGATACACGCTATATTTCACGAAAGGCGAAGCGATTAGCATCAGAAGCACTTAGTTCGCCTGAAATGGCAGTTACATCCTCCTCGGTCCCACTTCCAGACTTTGCCCACAAAGACTATACCGTGGGTTGGGTCTGCACTAGTCCCATCGAGTATGCGGTGGCTGAAGGGATGTTAGACGAGCAACATCCAATGCTTCCACAGGTTGAAAATGATTCGAATACTTACACACTTGGAAGAATAGTCAAGCACAACGTCGTCCTTGTCTGCATACCTGCAGGAGCTATGAACACGGGTGTTGCAAGCACTGCCGTATCAGAGATACTTCGCAGTTTCCCCAATATACGAATCCGACTCCTAGTAGGGATCGGTGGTGGAGTACCAAGCCCGCATATTGATATGCGTCTTGGTGATGTAGTGGTCGGCTCCCCAATTTCTTCGTCGAGTGGGGTTATACTACTCAATGGCAGTGACGATGGGCTTGTTGAAACAGGCACACTGGAATCGCCACCAAGGGAGCTAGGAAACGCCCTCTTAACCTTACAAGCCCGACATATTAGAAGAGAAACTGAGGTCCCTCGACATGTCCGGAAGATGCTAGAAACAAATCCGGCTATGCGTCTTTCATTCTCCGCTCCAGGCCCTGAAAATGACTTGCTCTTCGCAGCAGCTTATGAGCACCCGTGGGACCGCTCGCTAGGTTGTCTCGAATGTGACCACACTCAAGTGATACCCCGGCCAGAACACAAAGGCAGCCCTACAATTCATTATGGCCCTATCGCATGGACCAATGCAGCCATCAAGACAGGCATTGTCCGTGATAGGATTGCCAGTTCGAAAGATATATACAGCATCGAGAAGGAAGCTATGGGACTTATCAATTTCTTCCCTTGTCTGGTTATTCGAGGTATTTGGAACTACTCAGATTCCCATAGAAACCCAAGATGGCAGCGCTATGCGGCAGCAACCGCTGCAGCATATGCCAAAGAGTTACTTGAGACGTTACCAGCCACATAGATGAAGAGTGAGAGGATTTTTTACCCCGCAGCACTCCTGTTAAATGATTATATACCGTCAACATCCAAAATAATTACTTTTTCTCCAGTATAGGATCCCAACATATTTCACTCGAATTGTGGAGTTCCACTCATGATAATGTATTTTTTAATATAATAATAAGAATAAAAATAAAAAAAAAAAATGAAAGTGCATATTTATGTACTACAGGGCGGAAGTCCACCTACACCATCTCAAGCATAAACCTGGAAGGGGTGTGCCTCGGTGTTAAAGACCCATTTGTTGCCGGTTCCCTTCTGGACTTGCCACACGTTATCTACCACATGTCAGTCAGCGTCACACAGAAATCGTTCAGAAGAAAAATAAGGAAAGCAAATAGAGAGAGCATACCTGGGGCATGGGCCATATACACATATTTCATCACCTCTGCAAACAGGAAACTTTCCTGGTTGTCGATTCGGCTACCTCCATTGGCCGCATTCACGTCTCCCAGACCCGCGAATCCAGACGGGGTGCGGCAATACTTGATAATCCTCGTGAAAGCCTGCCAGATCCACTCTCGGTACTATAATATATCGTTAGTCGCGGGTGGTTTTCTTATTAACGATGATTATGTCAGTGAATAGGAATACGTACGATCTCCTGCCCGGTGATGCGCCAGGCATAGTAAAAACTTTCAATCACCTCCGGACGTAGGATGTACGCGCCGCTGGTGATATAGAATCCAGCCTCCTCATACAGCTGTTGCTGCGATTCAGGAACACCTTCCGCATCCCAATTGAAGGACTCGGGTCCGATGCCAGTCAAGGTCGAGTTGTAAGTGACGTGGCACGCCTCAACCAGCTCCAGGCCAAAATCGATCAAGTCCTGGCGATCCAGCACCGTTCCGCCTAGGATAAAGCTGCCGCCATCGAAGCAGGTCAGGTGTCCACTAACCAGGCCGTAGGTCTCGTCGGTTCCGTTGTACGTCGACAGGAAGGTCAGGTCCGGGCGCGGCTCGGGGTGCGAGGCCAAGTGTTCCATGCTAGATTCGGCCGCAGCCACCCAGCTGTCCTTGTACTTTTCGAATCGCTTAGGGTCGTACACGTACATCTTGATCAGGTACTCGTAGTAGGAGTCGGCACCGCCATTCCAGTTCACATAGCTGTCGCTGAAGGTTCCGTCGTCGATGTTGATGTTGCTGCCCACCAGGCCTGGGAACGGGGAGGCCGATTCGGGCTTCGGGTTCAGGAGATGGTCCTGCGCCTTCTGGGCCATTTCAGCGTACTGCTTATCGCCCGTTAGGTCGGACAGGCGCGTCCATTCGAGCACAAGGGTGCCCGTCACGGCCAGCCCGTTGGTCTTGGCGCCGTTGTTGCCCCCCGTGGAGAAGTCGAGGCCGTTATAGGGTATGCCGGACGGGGTGTCGAAGGCGTACTTGAGCTGGTCGGCGAGGTTAACGGACTGCTCCAGCAGCGCCTCGACATTGGGGTTATTGGTCAGGTTCGCAGCGGGACCCTTGAGCAAATCGTAACCCGACAACATGCCAGCCAGGTATCGGATGGTGGTTTCAAACAGGCTCACTTCCGAGTTGGTTTTGGAGTAGTCGACGGTCGCGATGTGGTCGAGGATCTGGTTGACGATGGTCGCGTTCCCCATCAGAATCGCGGTCGAGAGGGCGTCGACGGCGGACGCGCCCCAGGAGTTTCGGGAGTCTCCGAAGCCATTGGAGATGGGGTGCAGCTCATCGTGGGGGAAGGCGTATTTCACGTAACCGTCCCAGGCGTGGGAAAACGCGCCCTTGATGGTATCGAGTCGGGAGGCGGTTCGGAGCACGGGCTGGGCGTTTGAATAGAGCGGAACGCTGGGGCTGCCACCCAAGGCTAGGGCCGATACTGGGAGGGCGAGAAGATGTATCCGCATGATAAACGGAGTGCAGAGAATAGGAAAGAGAAAAAAAAAAATCAAAAAAAAAACAATGATAATTAATATACGAAGTGTTTAATACATGCAAAGAGAGGTAGGCGAAGGATATTAAATAATGTTCCTCAGCACCGCAATAAAAAAATAAACAGGCCGACTGGAATGGAACCCTGTCAAACCAGTCTGACTGAGCTGAGGAAAGGAAGGGAGATTGAAGAGTCAAAACTCACGTCAATTATAAAAATGGAAAATAAACGAGAGAGGGGGTCAAAGTCGAAACGAGGAGAAAGGAGACTTGCGACCAAGCAACCAAAGACGAGTCCCACGATGTGACCAAAGGCTGGCCTCCAGCCCCAGACAGGGAAAAGCGTTGCCAGATACGACTCCAGTTCCGCTAGTTCGTCCAGGGACCTTCCGAGAAGACTAACAAAGGACTCCACCTGGAGGGCTATGTTCGCCTGGTCGTGCCTTGGCGATGGGCAGATCGCAGGATTCCGGTGCTGACAATGTGGTACCTGACCTATAAATAATAACATCACCATCATCACCAATAGAGGAATGCATCGCACTCCTCTGATGACATCCAATGGGTACCGACAATATGCCTTCTTTTGATCATACTCTCTACTTCACGAAAGTTTCCCAGGCGGTTTTTCAGGAACCAGGGCACCGCAAAAGTTTACATTCAGTTCCTTTTTGGGCCTTTGGAAAGAACCCGAGCCGCTAAACTCAATCAATCAAAACCTGGTCGATCTCCTCCCTTTGATTGGAATAAACTCTGCTGACTCATTACGCGGAGTCGGCACAAAGCGATGGGGGCACAAATGATTCCCTCTTTGGCTAATGCAGTATCACAGCCATGGGCAACTCACACTTCCCCTAACTCGTTACATCTGCCAAACGAGGTCTCTTTAAAAGGACCATGGTTATTGGGTCGATTCTTGTAAACATGAGGTTTCTGACCGAAAATCTCGCTCGTCCTTTTCACCTCACCGTCTCCCTCCTTCATGGAAAACGATGTTGGTATTGGGTAGATGCCTAGTTGGGGGCCATTTCGCAGAAGGATTCTCCTCATCATCCCAACCTCCTGCACTTCTTCTATTAATATATCAAGATCGGCAGTCCGTTGCCACTGATATCTTACTCGGCACCTTTGAGACCAGATGAGAACTCCATGATGCTCTCTCGGCTCCGAGACATGGATATATCTTTTTCTTTGTGCTCCTGAGTTGGTTGATGAGAAGAGGAATAATGACCAGTCATGCACTCTGATTAGTCATACTACTCTAGAGTCGTGGTCATGTGTTCTTAAACGGAACGTGCTTCGGTGGATGTCAGCAAAAAATGCAGGTACCCATCAGTAAACCTTGCGGAGGGTTGTCGAAGCAGAGTAACCGCAACCCCCGCAGACATGCAAAACTCACATAGTCCCAATTGTAAGCTTCCACAATCTCCTCTGAATTAGGAGTTATTCCGGCCTAGCTATTATAATGGCGGCAGTATCCAAAGGCGGTGAGGACGATGCGGGGCAAAAGAAAGAAATTCTTTTGGGATGATTCATCCCCTCCCAAAGAGTTGGCCGTTGGCATAATCTCACTTCTTCGTTCCCCTCCAAGGGCCAATTCGTCTTCCTGTCTCCCACCCCGCACCGGGGATTTGTTTTCCATTTAATTGATATCTTTATTCCATCTAATAGTTTGATTGTGTCCCTTGGCCCTTCCTCCACCATGGCCACTCCCTTCCTCATTTCCCTTGACCCCGCCTCCCCCGCCTCCGACGGCCTTTCCCTGAAGCAGATCGCCTACTTCGGTCGTGTTCTCATCAAGGCAACGAGCCTCAAACAAGCTGAGGAATTCCTTCGCCAGAACTTCCGACTCCTTGATGTCTACGTCGATGCCACCAATATCTCCTCCAGCGGCGACCTGGTCGATATCCTCAACGCCGGCGCCGCGAAGATATTTATCTCCCTCGATCAATTGACCACTCTTTCCGAAGAACAGTCCGTTCCTTCGTCACGATTGGTTATCTACGCCTCGTCCGAGAGCCAGGTAGATGCCTTCCAAACGTGGGTTTGCCAGCACATTGATCGGAAGGATGCCGGCCTGTGCACCTCCTCCCCCGCCGTCCACGCCGTGTCCATTAAGTTGGGCATGAACCCCGAAGCCCAGATACTCTATCGAACATACTCCGGTGATGTGACAGAGGAGGCTCTGAAGGATACAACGAAACAGGGCGCTGTCAGTGTTGTCCCCGCCAACACTCTGACTCTGGAGCGCAACCAGTCCAACGGCAAGATTCTTGCCGCATCCCTCATTGCGTCCCGAGCAGTCTCAAACCAGAGCAATGGCCTCTACGCGACCACGGTGACTGATGAGAGGGGCACATGTCTTGGTCTGGTGTGGAGTAGCGACGAGAGTATCGCAGAGGCCCTCCGTACAGGGACTGGGGTTTACCAAAGCAGGAAGCGCGGTTTGTGGTACAAGGGTCAGTCCAGTGGAGATGTGCAGGAGTTGATCCGGGTGGGTTTCGACTGCGACAGCGACTGCTTGGTCTTTGTCGTAAATCAAATTGGCAGGGGTACGTTTATTTTTACTCTTTTTATACCGCTCCAGCTCTCCGCGTGGCATATCCGCTAATGTCAATCACCATTAGGTTTCTGCCATCTTGGCACCGCCAGCTGCTTCGGTCAATATAACGGTCTCTCCCGTCTGCAGAAGACTCTGCAGGCTCGCAAGGCGGACGCTCCGGCTGGTTCTTACACCGCCCGGTTGTTCAATGAGCCCAAGCTTATTCAAGCGAAGATCATGGAAGAGGCTGACGAATTGTGCACTGCTACCACCAAGGAGGATATTGCCTTCGAGGCCGCCGATCTTCTTTACTTCGCGCTTACCCGATGTGTCGCCGCCGGTGTTAGTCTGGAGGACGTGGAGAGGAACTTGGACCTCAAGAACCTGAAGGTGAAGAGGAGAAAGGGTGACGCCAAGGGACAATGGGCCGAGAAGGCCGGACTCGCACCCACAGCTACCCCTGACTCGAAGCCCGCACCGGCCCCCGAAAAGGTCGAGCCCAAGACTGACGATTCACGGATCGAGATGACCCGCGTCGTCACCGCTTCAACGCCCGAGAAGGCCGTCAAGGAATATCTCAAGCGACCCTCGCAGAAATCCAACGATGCAATTGTTGGCCTTGTTAAACCGATCATCCAGGACGTCCGTGAGAGTGGCGACGCAGGAGTGCTGAAATACACTCACAAGTTCGAGAAGGCCACCTCTTTGACGTCACCTGTTCTGAATGCCCCATTCCCTCCGGAGTTGATGAAGCTCGAACCCGAGGTCCAGGAGGCTATTGACGTTAGTATCAGCAACATCGGCAAGTTCCATGCCGCTCAGAAGGGCAGCAACGAAGCCCTTAAGATGGAGACCATGCCTGGGGTGGTCTGCTCGCGCATGTCTCGCCCTATCGAGCGTGTCGGTCTCTATATTCCCGGCGGAACCGCCGTCCTGCCCTCTACAGCCATGATGCTAGGCGTCCCCGCCATGGTGGCCGGCTGCCAGAAGATCGTCCTTGCATCACCACCCCGTGCCGATGGTAGTATCACCCCAGAAATCGTGTATGTCGCACACAAGGTTGGGGCCGAGAGCATCGTCCTTGCAGGAGGTGCACAAGCCGTGGCCGCGATGGCATACGGCACAGAGAGCATAAGCAAGGTAGACAAAATCCTTGGTCCTGGCAACCAGTTCGTGACGGCGGCCAAGATGCTTGTTGCCAACGACACGTCAGCTGGAGTCAGCATCGACATGCCTGCTGGGCCAAGTGAGGTGCTTGTTATCGCAGACAAGTCCGCCAACCCTGCCTTTGTTGCTTCGGATCTTCTCAGCCAGGCAGAGCACGGAGTCGATTCGCAGGTTATCCTCATCGCGATTGACCTGACTGAGAAAGAACTTCAGGCGATTGAAGATGAAGTCGACGCTCAAGCCAGGGCACTCCCCCGCATGGACATCGTCAGGGGATCTTTGGAACACTCTGTAACGTTTGTTGTGCGTGACATCGACGAGGCCATGGCGCTCAGCAACGAGTACGCCCCCGAGCACTTGATCCTCCAGATCCAGGACGCGGAGGCGGTTGTGGAGAAGGTCCAGAATGCTGGAAGTATCTTCATCGGACAATGGACCCCCGAGAGTGTGGGAGATTACTCTGCAGGAGTGAACCACTCTTTGCGTAAGTTACTTTCCTTCTTGCCTTCTTCTTCACACGAATGGACCTGTGCTAACTTAACCTCTATAGCAACCTACGGATACGCCAAGCAGTACTCCGGCGTCAACCTCGGATCGTTCCTCAAGCACATTACCAGTTCGAATCTGACGGCGGACGGCCTGCTGAGGCTATCCAAGACGGTCGAGACTCTGGCGGCAGTGGAAGGTTTAGACGCCCACAAACGGGCCGTAAGCATCCGAGTCGCGGCGATGAAGAAGCAGTGATTTATTTTCCGTTCTCTGTGATATCTCGGGTTTTGTCTGACCACATATTTCTTTTCACGACTTTTATTTATATTAGTACATATTTGCATGATTGATTGATGAGCCAAAATATAAAAAGTGGTGCTTTTTTGGTATCTCAAACGCCCAATATCAAACAAACAACAACCCCTTTCACAAAAAAATCTATAGAAAAGAATTAAGGAGAGCGAGAAAACGACATAGGAAACTTTTGCCCTACCCGGTCATAAATCATAGCAGAGAAACCAAGGATAAAAACAAGGTAGATCACCGCTTGCGCTCTTTGATCTTGAACTTGAGGCCGTTCTTATTGACGCCGCCAACGGAGTTCGACATCTTAGCCCGCTGCAAATCCAAAGCTCGCTCCGCGGCCGTAATATCCGTATACTGTTTCTGCAGAGCCTTCAGCTTATTCTGCCTCGTCTCCACAGCCCTCTTGCGTATCTTGCGCGCCCGTCTCGCCTCAGCCAGGGCCTGTCTCTCGGCATCGAGCTGCTTCCGCGACTTTTTCTTTTCCTGCTTCTGTCGGGATCCGAACGAATCATCCCCCTCATCCTCGTCTTCCTCTCCATCACTAGGTCCCTCAGCCTCGCTTTTCATCCTCTTCAGCTCCCTCTGTTCCTCCCGATCATCCGCAAAAACCACCTTCCGCATCTTCTGTGGCCGCTCCTCCTTCCCAAAATCAAACCCGAACTCATCATCATCCTCGTCGTCCATCTCGGGTTCCTGCTCCTCACTCCCCCCAACCATCCCCTTCATCCCCTCCTGCAACCGCACCTCCTCCTCCACCTTCTCCATCTGCCGTCGGATCCTCTCCCCAACCGTCCGCAGATATGCAACATCCTGCGTCTTCATCAACTTGATCGCCTCGTTACTCAGTCCCCGCGCCGCAGCGGAGTCCCGGGCGGCCGTTCCATGTTTCCCCTTCTTCTCGGAGTGGTTGGACATCATCCCGAAGGCAAATTCATCAGGGTTCCGATCGCGGGCTTTTTCTTCCAGGCGTTTGAGCTTGGCCTTTTTCTGGTTGTAGTCGCGCGCGCGGAGGGAGTAGTCCTTTTTGACGATATTGTTAGCATTTTTTTTGGCTCTTTTGGTTATAGGATTTGAGAGGGTACCTTGTGCTTTTCTAGAATACCCCATTTTTCTCGACCCTTTAGTTGGCCTCGTTCGCGGTGCTGCCGCCGCTGGACGGCGTTGCGCATGGAAGACATTTTGAGGAGGGGTTTTTTTTTTCTTTCGGGGAGTCAATGGATGAACAGAATTTTATGAATTATTAAGAAAGAAAAGAAAGAAAAAAAAAAGTGGCTCGTGTATACTAAGTAATTATGGAGAGAGAAGGAGAAGAAAAATAAGAGGTTCGTTGGCTGCGGCCCCAAAGAGGGAAGAAGGAAAGAAGACGGAGAAAAAAAAAGCCTGACTAAACCGCCGTCACGCTCAACCTAAGTTAAACCCGCCATTGACCTGACTCCGGTAACAGCTCATGCTTGTTTTATTTTAAACAGCCCCTCCTTTCTCCTCATTCTCTTCTTCAATTCAATTCAAGTGTCACATCTATACCTCCGGGCCCCCAGATCATACCAATATTACATCCAACAATGGCCACGCAATCCACACCCGCAACGAACCCAAAATACAACCTCCGCAATCCCCTCCCGCTCTCCGCCGCCCAAGAAGCAGAGGTCAAAAAACTATATTATAAGCGCGTGAGAGGCCATTGCGCCCCAGAAATCAAAGGTTCTATTATTCCTCTCCTTTCCTAGTTTCATCACAAAACAAAAAGAAAACAGAAAACAGAAAGCTAACGGGTTCAATGATTCTATTTTGCCGACCAACAGCCTTCGCGGAATGCGCTGTCAATCGAACTGTCACAGCTACATGGGTCTGTCGGACACAACGACTCGCGATGAATTCTTGTATGGTTGAACATGCGAAGCCGGAGGAGGAGGACCGGGCGAGGGAGGAGTGGTTTTCAACCCATGAAGAGAGGAGAAGGGTGAAGGAGGAGGAGACGGCGAGGGTGGAGAAGAGGAGGGAGGAGGTGATTCGGATGATGAGGGAGGACGAACAACGACAGAGATTGGCGGAGGGGAGGTGATACCCTTTCGGTTCCCTTCTCTTTTGCCTTCTGGTGTTTTTTTTTTTTTTTTTTGCGGTTTTCGTCGTTGCATGGGACATCCAATTGAGGCGTGAGGATGATGATGATTAATTTTATATTCATGGCGTTTTCCTCCTTGTCATTATTACATTTATATTTTCTCGTCTTGCATGAATAGCTTTGCTATCACTATGTACAGTATATATTTTGTGGGATTTTTAACAGAATCGAAACCCAAATCTCTCCTTTGCCCGTTTTTATCCCGGCCAGCAAATGATAGAAAACAATGAGAAAACGCCTAGGTATACCTATCCAGGAACCAATGAATAAAACAAAACCAGGGGGAAAAAAGAAAGAAAGCCGTATCGAGTTAAACGTCCGTCATATCCTTATCCCCATCTCCGTCTCCGTCACCATCCCCCATCACCGCATCTTCACCAAAGATATCCTCCATCTTCCCATCCTCATCCTCGTCCTCCCCCCCTTCGCCATCCTCCGCCGTAGCCTTCGCATTACTTGTAGCCAAGCCACCCTTCGAGTCGTCCTCTATCTCCTCCTCCCCTTCGCTCTCCCACTCCTCTGACATCTTCCACCCCACCCCCGTCAGGCAGAACCGTTCCGGTGGCAACCTCATCCCACCCATCAGCACGCCCTGATGCGCCGACTGCGCTCGACTACTAGCCTGCTGATCATACCCTCTCATCGCACCGGGCAGTGCCACTCGATTCCTCTCCGCAGCCACATCCATCAGGAACTCCTTCGGGAGCCCCGTCTGGAATTGGTAGTGTAGTCGCGACGCGATGCTCAATCTGAGAGCTGGGAGGGTCACGCTGTTCACTTCGGGTGGCCCACGCCCACCACCACTCGGTGCGTCCGCTGGCCCACCCGCATACCCTTCTGTCGCGAGGTGGACCGCGTCCTGGAGAACCCCGGAGGTGTAGCGGTAAGCGAAGTCGAGGAGCTGAAGGGGCACGCGTTCTTGGTAGGAGGTTACGCCTTGCGAGGCGAGGAGCATATGGATGAGTCGGACATCGCGCGGTCGGCGAGATTTACCACTATCTTTGAGTGAGGTGGACGGGACTTGAGCGGGCTGTGATACGGTGGTGGATGGCCCTGCTGCTCCTGCCCCTGAGGCAGTACCTGTTGTGTTGGTGGTCGTCGCGCCTGTAGCAGTGGCGCCCGTGGATGCGGGTTGTTGAGAAGGGGCTGTAGTAGGGGCTGTAGTGGTGTTGGAGGAGGGCTCGGCGGGGGGCGTGAGAGGTTGAGTGGAGGGCGCGGCTTGGGATTGGACTGGCGATGCCATTTTTCGGATAGTGTGATTAGAGATTAAGCTGAGTGATACCAGGAGGACTCCGACCGAGTGAGGCTGATCCGAGTAGATCTTAGTACGTCGGGGGATGATACGGGAAGAGGTTGGCGATGAAACAGATTGACGGCCTGTGGTGTGGACTATATGGTACCATACATGGCCGATGCAACGATTTAGAGTCTCCCTAGCGTCCGACCGCAGATATGAGCAAGGATGGGAGAGGAGAGCAGCTTGGGCTAGTCGAGTGAAGTTGGTTTATGGATTGATGGAAATCCTTGGAGTTTCTGCCAGACCTGCGCTATGCCAAGTCGGGAAAGTTGCTCTCACCTCCAGACTCACAACTCCCCCTCAAGCCAGTCAATTCCAGCATTCAAGCAGGCTATCTTTATATAGTCCTGGTGGTAAGAGGAAATACAATTAAAAGGTATATGCCAAAAGGCTCTGCTTCTATTATTACAATCCAAATTCTAAAGAAAGTGGGAAACTAGTCACGATAATGATAAGAACAATATGCAACCGTCGCAGACGCCCAGTATGCAGAAATAACAGAAACCCTCAGAACACCATGGGCAATGCTAGTTGAAGAGCCAAAAAACAGAAACAATATCCCATGGTTGGCAACGCGATCCCCCCGGGAAATGGGTATCTATAAATTGGAGGAAACGCCACACCGAGAAATTGCCACATATGTCCAATATGATGTTGAAGTATGCAACAAGGCCCCTATATTTCAAGTCCGAGAGGGTTTGGCCAGTGCAGGCAGAGTTGAATCCTGCTCAATCTCAATCTCCTCTTCCTCCAGCTGCAGATCTTGCCCTTCAGCCACTTCAGATCCGTGGGCTGAATCTTGCGAGATGTAGCTGGCGCCAAGATCATTCTCAGCTGCCTCATCTTCTTCGAGCTCCTCATCGCTCAGCTCGCCGTCATATTCTTCATCTTCCTCCTCGACTTCTTCCTCATCCTCGACTTCTTCTTCTTCTTCTTCGTCCTCATCTATATACTCTTCATCTTCCTCCTCATCCTGGCCTTCATCCTCACTATCCGTGGTGGAAAAGTCGTCAAGGTCTCGTGGAAGGTCCCTCCAGTAGGTGAAGTCAGTATAATCTTCACCACCAGCCTGGACCAGCAGGCTGGTGGGTGGAAAGAAATGATCCAGAAGCTCCCTCATAGACACATAGCTGCTCTTGTATTTATTCAGGCTCAGAAGGTCCAGAGATACCTCTGCGTTGGAATTGATCGTAAATATCCTAGTAGAAGGGATGTTCACAGATCGATAGCTGAGCGCATCCGTGAGTCGGTTGCCGAACCCAGCGTAAAAGGGGTTCTCCTTTCCATTGAAAAGACCAAGAATGTCTCTCAGGCATGCCATCTTGAATACCTCGGGCTTTCTCAAATATATCTCGCGTCGAAGCGCGGCCATCGTACGATCGGGGCTCATGATAACTGGGCCCTTAGGCAGTCGGTATCCATCTTGGCAAACCCCATATATATAGGTCCGTGTGGTATCCGCTTGTCCCACGGAGCGGCTCGTGAGGTACATAATATTATAGCCATTGTTAACAATGTCAGTATATAATTTAGCGACCCCAGCGTGGGTCCAATCGCGCCCGATCATGTTAAGTACGTGACCCAAGGCATCAGATCTATCATACATGTTAGCCACGCGAGGAAGGAAGGGGGAGGAAGAAAAAACGGTGAGGGGGGTCAAGATCCAAATTTTGGAGTAACATGAAACAAAGCGGGGGCTTACTTGGTGATAGTCCCGTCAATATCAGATATAACGATGGGCACGTTCCCATTCCACAGATACATGCTAGCTGTGCAAGTGGCTTTGTTAACACTAAACGACATAAGATTAGCTCCCGGCTTTAAATTGAGCGCCTTAAGCTGATCACTTGTCAGACGAAGCGTCTTTGCATAGTTTCGAGTGCGCTCCTCAAGCGCGGAATCTTGCAGAGGTGAATGTGGTGGTGTAGGGAACCCTGGCTGCACATCTGACTTCGCACGATGATGCCGAGTCGCGAAAGGTGGGTCACGCAGGGATTTATCACTATCACTGTGATACCCAGGATCTGAGATAGCATTTTCACTCATGGCAGAACTTGGGCGCATCGCATTGAGTGTAGCACGACGGTTTGCGGCCTCCTTGGCTTCCTCGCTGCTATATATCCACAAGTTCCCATGCTCATCTGCCCCTATAAGTGCCCCGATATCATAGTTTCCTTCCAGTTCCTCCGCAAGGATTTTGCGCGCAACAACCTCGGCACGCAAAGCGTCCTCTTCGTTGCTCTTATAGCCCGTCATGTCAAGCATAAGATCGCCTGTATCGGTTACATGGGAAGGAATATTTGATCCGGTTAATTTCTTTGACAGCGACACAGCACGCGAAACAGCCTCCTCCAGCGACAACGGAGGGGGGCTCTGCGAGCGATGAGGCTGGTCAGGATCTGCAATAGTAGAACCCGTCGATCCAGATCGCTGAAGCTGGTAGGAATGATCAACCACATTAGCACTGCCAGCATGGGTGCCAGGCCCCAAAATCCCATCAGATACAGCACGATCCAGTTTCCCAGGCTGCGCTCCGAAAGAGCTGTGGCGGGACCTGCCCAAAGCAGAATCATCCGGGGATTGAGACAAGGGGGTAACTACGCCCAGGTCGCTGGAGGCCCGAGCTTCTCTCGAGACCAGGGTGGGACTAGAGGGTGCCTTGGAATCCTGACCCCCGGAGAAAATATCAAGATCCAGATACTCAGGTTCCTGGAGCGAGGACGGCAGATCTTCCTCGCTTTGTACTTTGGGGCTGGCCGCTGGCGATACCAAAGGCGACGTCTGTAGCGAAGCAGGTATCTCATCTGTTGTCTCAAAAACAAAAAAGGCCTCCCCACCTTCTCCTAGCTTCATCGAATAATCTTGTTTGACTCCATTGACTTTGAATTCCACCTTGAAAAGGAATCAGTCACACAGCCAACAACTATATCCAAGAGGGGTCTGTGATACCTTCTTTTCGTAAGGGCGAAGAAGAGAGAACTTGCCGAATCGAACATGGAAGGGAGAGCAGGCGAGTGTTCCTACATCCCAATCCTTAGTCAGTACTATTCAACAGCATGAGGGTCGGAGACCAGTGGGAACGAACCATCCTCCTGCTCAATCACAATCACATCGATGGCTCCGCTCAAAGTCGCTGGATTGATCGAATTCCAGGTCTTGGAGACGGAACCACTGATACTTCGAACGTACTGCATTGCGCAACAGTAACCAGAAGTTTTCCTCCCAGAAAAATGGAGATCGAAACAGACAAAAACAAATGCAAGCCGCAGAAAAGACAGGAGCAGAGAGGAAGCTCGGCGTGTTTGTGGTTGGGGAGAGAAAGTAAGAAGTTGAAGGGCAAGAATTGCCGCCTACATACGGCACATGTGACAGAGGCCGAAAGACATGCCCAGAAGTGGAGAAAGAATGGACGAGGTGCAGAATGAGAAGCCAGAATTCAGACACCAACTACAAGACGACAAAACATCACGGGATGAGGACAAGCAATAGGGATTGTCGGCCAGCAGAATGAAAAGAGGGCCAGGCAAGGGCGAGGAAATGATGCGAAAGTCAATGTTCCAGTCCGCTGAGTGTTGGGAGGAAACCTCACCTCAACAACCCAACGAGGGCTTATCTAACTGAATCACCGGTTAATCAGCGTGCATAACCGCTTGGTTATGAGCAGCAGGCATTGCAGCTTATCGGCAGCACTAAAGGCTTGGCGCTAGCCCAATCCGACATCAGCCCTGTCCAGGTGTCCCATGACCTGGTGGCGGCGCTAACTCGTTTTGTGAGAGAACTATTCTTCTCAACCAAGAAACAGATTTGTCTGTACCCGGTTAGCGTATTGTTATGCATACTTATTAGTCAGGGTCTTAGTCACGGCTCACATGACCCCCCACCTCCGACTTCCCGCGGATATGAAGGGTTCCAGGCACGAGACAAACCCTTCTACGAAAGAACCGGCAACCCATCGTCAATCCGTCTTCCCCATTTTCTTGCTGGCTCTCCATGGACGGACGCTGGGATGTATGAGCCGTTTTTTCTCCCTTTCGACGCCTACCCCAGCGTAGTCCCGCGTGTGAGGGTACGAGGCGTTATGGCGCTCTTCCTGGCTGTCAGCATCCTTTGGGCTCTGATATGGTGAGTTTCCCCTTCCGCTAGCTTATATATCGCATTGCCTCTGTGCTCAATTGACGTACTTTTTGAAGGCTGCTGTACCGTGCGTGGCAGGTTTGTCAAACTCCCAACGAGGCGTTGATTGAAAAACTGGGTCTGGATATCCCTCCGCCGCCAGAAGTCACCCTTGAAGAAATCACCGCTCGTGAGATTCGAATTGCTTGGAAACAGCCTGAATTCCATAATTCTATACACAAACATATCATTCAGGTGAACGGGACCAAAGGTAACTTGGCGCGATATATTCCTCTTCACTTCTCCCTTGCATTCCCATAATAGTGACAGAAACCTAATCATTATCGGCAGTTGGTGAATCAAAACGAGCGGAAACCGCAGTCGAAATCCTTAACCTTGTCCCCGGGAATATATACCACATCTGCGTTTTATCGGTGAGCCAGGCCAATTTCCAGACACCAAGTGCGATCATCCACGTACGTACCAAAGCGCTTCCACCATCCCAAGCCCAGCAAAATGCTCCGTCGGGTGGCCCTACTATTCGAGCGTCTATACCTCGCTCAACTGCTGGCCTCCCCACTCCCTCAGCTCCACTCATGGCCCGCGAGCATAGTGGTGGACAGATGCAGGCGAAACGATCATCCGGTGGACGTAAACAGTCCCCCGCAGCTAGTGGTGTGGATATATCTCACGGACATACAGAAGACCTACAGAAGCATGCGAACAATTACGATCAGGATGAAAATCTGGGGCGGCTAGCCGATCGACTGAAAAACTTGCAACATGAGAATGAAAATGTGGAAAAGCAAACTGCTGATGAAGAGGAGGAGCATATTGCACTCATAAAGGAGCTTGAAAAGCAACGTGACGAATTGAGGAAACGAGTTAAGGAGAAGGATGAAGTTAGCGGCGATCTGAAGAAACACGTTTACAAACTAGAAAGCGTTAACCGCACCGTACAAAGTGAAAAGGCGAAACGGGAGAGACTTCTTCAGCAGAAAGAGTCCGATCGCAAGAAGCGCAAAAAGGACATTAAGCGGTGGCAGGATCAGATATCGCAAATGACCACCGACGCTGAGCAGGCCCGAGAAGAAAAGGCACGCCTAGAGGAGGAAGGGAAAAAGCGGGCTGACGAGGTCAAAGAAAAGATTGCGAAGGAGCAGGCGGAAATGAAAATTATCGACGACGAGATCCAAGACAAGGGCGGGCGTGTGAAAAAACTGGAAGAGGAGAGGCAGAATCATCCAGAGGACGATAGCGAAGATGGCAGGGAATTAGACCGCATCGACAACGAACGAGCTCGGCAGTGGGAAATCAAATTGGGCCATCTGAACGCACGATATGCCACACTCGTAAACCTTCATTCTCAAGCCCAACAGCAGTATCAAGAGGCCCAGGAACGCTTAAAGTGGCTGACAACTCAACGCGCTGGCAATGCCGGCCCTTTCTCACTGCCAACTTTGGATCTAGACCTATCCAACACGGCTACGATTCGACCCCCACGTCGCCATCGCAGCTCTCTTACCAGCAACCTTTCCTCCCCGATGAATTTCACCTCCATGGAACCGCCATTCCCTACAAACATCAACTACAACCCTCCTTCTACAAACTCCCCAACTTTCGCTCCCAGTTCATCTTTTTTCAACATCAACAATGGAATGACGCTCCCAACTCTAACAAGTCAGCCTGAAACCGTCCGTGCATCATCAGAGTTTTCCTTCAGCAACCCTCAGATGAGCCCTCGGGCCGACGCACTGCTGCCATCCGATCTACTTGGGGACGAGGAGTCCCCGGAGCTGCCTCATCCGATCATACGACCTCGATTTTCGAACATTGACCAGTCAACTACCCAGCACGATAGCTTTGGACCACCGTCGCCAGACTCCTCTGACAGCCGGCCCCCAAGCATCTTCGCTAGCCCGCACGATAATCAACGGCACTCTGAAGAAGCCGATCCACAGCCGATCAACCCAGCGGATGTCGGCGAGGCCCCGAAAAGTGCCTCGAGGAGATTATCTGGGCTCTTCGGGTTCAACCGTCCTCGTGGCAAAACACTTGCTGACGAACCACCACTTTTAGGCACTTTAAAGGCCGGTCAGAGTCAGTCTTTCCCGAGGGACTTAGATGAGTTAGAGCCTATTGGAGCAAGACGTCGCCGCCTTAGCTACACAGGCAGCTGGGCGAACCCAATGTCACTTCTTCCGCGAAATAATACAACAACGGGAGTCACTGCAGATAGTTCATCCGACCATTTACCGTCCAGGCGAGCCGCCATATCGAGCATTTTCTCCCCAAGCAGGTTTGGTTTCGGTAGCGGGAATAACTTGGGGAAATCGATTGAGAAATCAGACCTCAACACCGGTTATAACCAATTTAGCCCCAGACACGACCCAATTGACCCGTCGTCGATCTTGGGTACAGTTCGCCGAGGCTCACTCTCCCCAAGACCTTCATCAACGTTTTCATTCGACAATCAGCTCCCACATCCTTCAACGGACAACAGGCATTTTGGCTGGCCTTCTGCAGAGAAGCCAGGTCATCGCAGCCCCCTGGGGTTTGACTGGGCCTCTCCTTCCACTTGGTCAAGAGTCCACTCTAGAAGACCGTCAACCCAGTATGGATCTTCTGGCCATCTTCCCTTAGGGCTCACCGGGGAACCGGATTTTGTCCAGGATTCGACTTTTGAAAGACAAGGTCGGCCACTGCAAGCACCCATCGGCACACGTCCATCCTCTTCCCATCGTCCCGTCACTCCTAAATTGAATCCAGCAGCGCCTTCCTTCAAAACTATCTTCGGGATAAAGTCAGACAAGGATAAGGGCAAGGAGAGGCTAGGGGATAGGGAAATGGAAGCACCCTTTGACCTCTCCATGGAGGATGGATCTCCCTCAGAGTCCCGGGCCTCCAAGGACTCTCGATCTTTATCAATCTTCACCCGCGACTCTTATGAGTCCCTCGAACGTATGCCTTCTGCAGCTTCCGCTGATAACACCAGTTCCAAAGAATCATTTATCCGGAAAATCACCCGAAAAGGTAGCTCTGGAAAGTTCAGTTCATGGAAAGACCGTTCAGGCCTATTCTCCAAAAAAGGGGACTCAACGCCGGGTGATATCGATGAGGATGGCAGTAGTGAGTTTCACCTCGCCAAGAGTGTAGACAGCACCGTCTCCAGTGCTCCTTCGGCGGATAAGTCCAGCAGAAGTAGCCTGGGGTTCTTCAGCCGCAAGTCAAAGAAATCCGACAAAGCAGCCAGTGAAACTAGCGAACGCCCCAGTGAGCGGGTGAGTGAGATTGGCGACGACGAGATCCCCGAAGAAGACGCCACATCTACATCATGATCCCCCAAAGTTTTTAGTTCAGAGGTTCCATTGCCTCCATTTTTTTCGGCATCGCTCTCGGTGCTCATTCCCTCCCTACTACATATACTTTCATACAGGCATAGATAGCAGGAGCTCCCTCCTAACGCTCATCACATACATTTAGATTTTTTCCCATTAATATTTTCCCATCCGGTCCGTATGGGTAGGCCCCAAAGTAAATGGCGTAAGCGTTTCCAGAGGCCGAATTACCCCAGATCAGGTGCCAATCTAGCCATGTAGAAAATAGATATACGCCGGCTATTACCATCAAGTGTGAATGGAGAGGGCCAGTTTGGTGGTTAAAAAAGTGCGCGTTCTGTCTGTCTGTCGGATACTGGGCGGACAACCCCCCCACAATGTACCTAATTGATTCATCGCCCAATCATCGAACGATTTTTACAACAAGAACAACTTTTTCTCCTATCCCAGCGTGCCAGAATCGGCAGACAAATATCTTCATCTATACTCTTAATATAGCCAACCGTAATTTAAACCGCTATGGCGAACTCAAAGTATTTTTTTCCCTTCTAGAACCTGTCGTCGACTCTCGCACTGACCAAGCTAACCTCACCCTAGGTATGAATATGTGAAGTCATTCGAGCAACCCGACATTCTACTCCCTAATACATGGATCGTAGTTCGGATCGATGGCAGAGGTTTTCACAAGTCAGTTTATTTTTCTAATATTCGCCATTTCATTCTTTTGTTCTTGGAAGGTTGCAAGGCCAGGCATTGCGATGCTTTTTTCAATGACCCATTCTCTGCATCGTCCCTTGCTAATCTCATCCCCCCAGACTTTCGGATCGCTATGAATTCAAAAAGCCAAATGACCGCCGTGCGCTAGATCTCATGAATGCGGCGGCTGTAGAAGTAATGAAAGATCTTCCTGACCTCACGATCGCCTACGGTGTCAGTGATGAATACAGGTGAATCTTGCTTCTCCCCAGATAACCCACACAATAAAATGGCTTTAAAAGGGGAAAAACTCACTCTCTCAAGTTTCGTATTCAACCCCCACTGTGAACTATTCGAAAGACGGAATGCGTAAGTCCTTGGTTTCTATCTCTATTCCTCTTCCATCCTAAACAAAGGAAGAGAGTAAGTACTCCGACTAAGATTTATCTGGTGAATCAGCAAGTTGGTGACAACCATTGTGTCCACATTCACGGCTCATTACATTTATCTATGGGGGACGTATTTCCCAGATAAGCCTCTAAAATCACCGTACCTGCCCTCTTTCGATGGGAGGGCGGTCGTCTATCCAACGGCAAAGAACCTACGTGACTATATGAGTTGGAGGCAGGTTGATTGTGAGTAGTCCGCTTGTTTCCGTTACTTTATTTATGAATGGTTTCCTTTGGCTCATGACCTGGGTAATGTAGGTCATATCAATAATCTCTATAATACAACATTTTGGATGATGGTTCTGAAAGGGGGCATGGACAATACGGATGCAGAGAGGGAGTTGCAAGTGAGTTCATCCGTCATGACCATAACCAAGATGGAGATTAATGATAAAACAAAAATCAGGGAACTGTATCGTCTGATAAGAATGAGATCCTCTTCAAGAGGTTCGGGATCAACTACAATAATGAGGAGGAAATATATAAGAAGGGAAGCGTGGTGTATCGTCAGGTATATCGGCCGATGCTGCTCTTCCGTCTGGCGATGCCTACTAACCTTGATCCACAGTATCAATTAGAGGGTGCCAAATCCTCGCAAGGTGCCGGGATACCTGAAGAAGCAGCAACGGCGCCGGAACCCGCCAACATGTCCAAGTCTCAGCAGGAAAAAATCCGTAAACTACGGCGCAAAGCGCAGGTGGTGGTCGACCATATCGATATTATCAGAGACGACTTCTGGGAGCGACGGCCGTGGATTCTTTCGGGGAGGCCAGGGAAGTTACCAGCAAATGCTGCTTGAATTCGGTGCTCCAAGGGAACATGAGTAGATGCAATGCGATATACTGATGGCAATAGTTACCAACTGGGTATCCTTGAAGAGTCTTAAGTCTATATACGCCCAACGCGCTCACCAAAAAATGGCATGAATATCTCAAACCATCGAGAGAAAAAAAAACTTTTGAAGGTTGGAGAAATGAGAGGGTCACGGCGAGCATCTCCCATCTTTGGGTTGTTTCGATTTCGATTTTGATGTCGATCCGTTGTCCAGTGCAAAGGATTCACGTTTCTTGCTCTTCTTTTTGTCTTTCGAGCGTTTTGCTTTCTTTTCCTCACTTTCCTTTTCCCCCTTTTTCTTCTCCTTCTCCTTTTTCTCCTTCTTTTCCTTCTTCTTTTTCTTCTCTTTCTTCTTCTGTTTCTCCAATTCCTTTGTATCCAAGGAGCTCGATTCCCGATCTTGCTCCCCAGGGTCCGTCGAATCTGTCGAATCCCGGTCCATTGACATAGGCGTAGGATAATCAAACTCGGGTTTATGCTCCTTCTTCCTATTCCTCTTCTCCTCTTTTCTTTGTCGTTTCTCCTCTTTGCTCTCCTTTCTCTTCACACTCTCCTCCTCACCATCTCCCCTCTTTCGTTTCTTCGATTTCTTCTCCACATCCGAATCCTTACTCTTCCTCTTACGCTCCGTCTGTTTCTGTTTCTCTTTATCCTCCCCAAGCGTCCCCGGCACAGTCTCCCCCCGCACGAAAAACCGATACAGCTCACTCGTCAACGCATTCGGCGCAGACGCCTTCCCAGCCACCCCACCGTTATTCTCCTCTCCAACGCCCTTCAGCGCATCCTCGAACCCGCGGAGCCACCACTGATTCGTCGGGTTTTTGGTTGTCTGTTTCCCTACACCCTGGTTTCCCTGTCGGCGTGCAATAAGGAGGGGTTTTGTTAGGCCGAGACCGCCGCGCTTGCTCGCCTGGTTTGGGTTCAGTGGGTTGCCGGGGCCGGACCAGCCGTGGCGGATAAGGTAGGCGTGGGCGTCCATTCTGTTTGCTTTCTTTAGGCCCTTGATTTCCCGACTCTTTTTGCTCCGGGTGGGTTTGGGAAAAGATATGGCGATATGGATTGGTTGGTTAGAGTGTCGTGAGCGGGATGGGGACAACTTTTAAGGCGTATGTACTTAGGTGGGGGAATGTTCATTCATTCATTTGCGAAACAGAGAGGTGCAGGTGGGCAGGAAAAGAAGGAACTGAAGAAAATACAGCGGACAGCGAATATTGGAAATATGCAAATAGGGTTATAAAACAAGATGCAAAACCCGACGCCGAAAAAAAAAAAAAAAAAAAAAGTCCGTTTATTGCTAAAGGGAAGATCAAAAAAAAAATCCACTCCGCCCAAAAATCAAGGTAGCTGGGAAACCCGAAATCCCGTGAAACTTAATCTTAAGGCATTGATGGCAGATGGAAGTCATCCACCAGTCGCGTGGTCTAATGGTTATGATTTCTCGTTCACAATAAGTGAGCACTTCCACGAAGTGGAGCTCCGAGAAGGTTCCCGGTTCGATCCCGGGCGCGACTACTTTTTTTCAATATGTTTACTTCGTTCCATTCATCTCAAGTCTTTTTATTCACTTTATTTTTTGCCTCTTCAAATATGGCTTTTCCTTTTCTTGTGTTGGATATCATCGTTGAGCTTTTCTCCGCCGCATTGAGTCATGGCTTAGAAGCTATCCCACCTGAGACACACAGATTGTGCCTAGTTACAGCGCCGCCGTCCGTACTAGGTATATATATCTGGAGCAAGGCGCTTCCAAGAGCCACCACAGGAAGCTTAACCACCCCCGCAATGGCCCTCGATGTTGAATTGATCATCCAAAAACTGAGCAGAGACATGAAATATCCTCGAAACGATCCCTAAAAGGTACATATTTGAAACGCCACGCAGACACCGCAAAGGCGCTCCACGACATGGTTATTAATCGGTGGCAGCCACGAAGACTCATGTTAGAGGATGGGCCATCACGGAGCAACAGTCGGCGGAGGGGTACCAGCCAAGCGATTTCACGCACGGCGGTAATATAAACACAATAATATCCATGGAGGAATGGGGGACGTCGACGAGAGTCTCAGGATGCAGGAGGTATTGCCCCCCCCCCCCCTCGCAAATACAATACCATATCATATGGGGAGAAATTAAAACTACCAAGGTAAATAATGGGACCTGCAAATTTTATAGAAATGGGTACGTTAAGATGGTGGTCAAGAACGAAATGATTTACTTTGCCAATAGATGATACAAGAAATGCACTGATAGCCAAACACCACTTCGTGGCTATCGCAATACTGTGTCTTCATCGGACAGGAGGATCATCATTTACTGTAACCGCGTGTTTTAATTGTTTGCCAGATTTATTATATCCCGAATACAAGAAGTGGGGTTGCTACTACCAACAGAAAATAAACCATGTTGATATTACTTCGGCTATTTTATTTTAAAAGAGAGCAACACAAGCAAGCCTTTCTCATCTCACCCCTCCTGGTATTGCGGGAGTATACCTACCTAATTAAAGAGTCTTTGAAAGGGGTGTTTCTACACCTGTGCACGTGGGTGCTCGAGTATACCTCTGCCTCGATTTTCTAGAACAGGCCTGGGGCGCAGGAAATAAAGAAAAGAAACAAATCAAAATCCACTCGATACTGAAACAGGGGGAATAGAATCAGCACGAGAAGAGAAAGTTATTGTAGGTAATATGCATGACCTGATTGTAATGGCCCCAACCCTGATATTTCTTTTCGACCTTGGCTCAATTGGCGATCTCGTCCATTCTCTTCTTTTCTGACTCGACTGGAAATATCCAGCTCAGCCCCATGCAAGGCAGAATGGCAAATTTCCCCGACAAAGGTGAATGGGAAATGTAAATCTTGTCGATTGGATTACTTCGACCTGTGGAACCTGTGCATCAGATAATCCTCCTAAGTATGACGGGGGTGGCTTGCTAGACAAAGACGGCTCATGAAGGAGGGAAAGTTTATTTTCTTTGAAACCTTTCAAGTCTGACTTTGAATTCTGACGTGGCTGAATCCGATAGGAAAATCCGGCTGATGGGTTAATGTCCTCAAGAGATAGATTCAGCTGCTCTTCCTTTGTTCCTTTGAACTTGGGAAGATGACGGATGAAGATCCAAGCAAACGGCTGGGAAAAAAAAGACTAAACAAAACAAAACAAATAGGCTGCTTCTGCATTGCAGCGAAGACTAAAGAAAGGAAACCTTAACCCACTGATTCATGATCTCTCCCAAGGTTTGATTCTAATCCTTCCCTCAACTTTATTTAGCCATATCGACATTAAACCGAAGCTCCTACATTATTGCGCCGAAAAATACATCGTACTCTTCCATTTAAGGGAAAATGGAACGGCATCCTCGGATTCACAACGTTCAATGGATTAAACCCCCCCATCCTGACTCGTAACAAGAGTTAAATCCACACTGGGCAACGGATAATTGCCGACGGAGCTGAATAAAATAGCTCATGCAGCTGATTCCCCTGGGGCTGGGGATGGGGCTGGCAACGGTGCCCCATTTCTAAGAGTCGGAGATCCCTGGGAAACCTGGAAGTCGGAAATATTATGATTTATATATCCCCACCATGGTATCGTCCCAGGGGCATGTCACTGTGGTATATATGTGTGTGGGTGTGTGGCATAACAAATGTGCATTTGGATTTCGGCCCCACAAGGAGGAAATCTCGGAGGATAATATATGGACTAACGAGTCAAATTTCGCCCCTTCCTACTAAGTTTTACTAGTACATACTGTCTTCCTGGCGCGCGAACGATTTTCAACTAGTCCCGTTACTTCTGTTAAATCCGGAAGATGATTAGATTTAAACTGATATCCCTTGGTTATCATGCTCCGCAATCCCGTACCCATTCCAGGAGTCTTATTTACGAGGAGGATTCTGGACGCTCCTTGCTTGGTTCGGTTCTCGGTCCTGATAAGGGGGTGTGTTAATTCTCGGGATATTGCTCGTTTTCCTTCTTCTCGTGTCCGGCAGTTCAGAAGGGCGGGAAGAGAGGGAGGGATTGCAATGCGACTTCTATAGTTCATGGTCAAGATGACTGAACTGGAGTTACTGGACTGGTTGACAGATTGATCCTGAGCCCTCGTGGAGCTTATTTGGGTGCTTTACCCCGTAGCTTTTCTGTGTGGAGCCCCCTTCTGAATTGACTAAATAGTAGACACCCAATGAGTACGTAAGATTGAGATGCACTGCCGCAAAAACAGCACCAGGGTGGTGAAGTTTCTTCGAACCCTTTCCTAAATGGATTTGGAATCGGGAATTTGCATTTTCGCTCTGGAGCCCACTGGCTATACTACCCTGCACTCCTACCACGACCTGGGGTGGACAAGGGGGGAGGGGAATGCCTTGCTAGCAGCTACCGTAGCCCGGGTCGAGATCGAATGGTAGCATTTCTTTATTTGCTGGTCGCTAATATCGTCAGTCCAATTTCTCCCAGGGCTGGTTTTTTGAACCTTGAAGTTGGAACTCATGCAGGCAGAATTGCCATCCCCAGAAGGACTAGGCCCCGGCGATGTGACCCGAACAAGACCTAGCTTCCTTCATTCCGTTGTTGGTTATTCAGTGGAAAGCAAAGAACAACTATGGCCGAAGGGAATATAAAATTGGGCAGTCCAAGACTGGCATGTGTTCTCAATCAGTCCTTGTCGCACAAAACCGCATCTTAATTTTCCTCACTGCAATTATTTTTTCTTGTTTGTTTTGTTTTTCATGGCATCAGGGAGTAATCCCCGCCCGAAAGGATCCTGTTGTCTTGTGGGCTGTGCTGAATACGCAGCAGTGCTCGAATGATGACTGGGATTGTATTGGATTTGTTAATTTATCCACTGATAACATTGCCATAGCAAACGGACTAAAATTATTCGCGTGGACCGAGATGCTGTGTGTGACAGATGTGAAGCAAAATTAACGGGGAGGGAGGGAGAGATGCAGTGGTGGATTAGGTCTAGGACTACGAAGCTTACAGGTTAACAGGTTATGATGGACCTTTGTGAAGTAAGATGGGGGGCAAGGGCGCTTATCCATCAACTGTGATATGGTACCAAAGTTTGTCTAAATGAATGGAAAGAGGGGGAAAGGTTTCATCTTTTATTCATCAAATTACATATCAACTACAGGACCCATCTATACTGTGCCCCTGAGGGAAGAGCTAAGGTACCTAGCAAATAACGGTGTTTGGATGATGTGCGGTAGATGTTTCCGATGGGGACCGTGGATGGGGTGTGGTGGATGCTTGTGGAACTCTCCCTTGACAGGTCCTTACACTGTAAAGTGCGGCGCATTGGGGAGTTACTATCGAGTCTCCTGTTAATAGTGATTGCTATTAATTATCACTAGGATTGCTGGACGGTGACAAACATGGAGGAGCAATGAAGTCGTCTTTAAATTGGTATGTGGTTTTAAAAGCAGGAAAAAAAAAGAGGAGGCTGGGGATTTTGTCATTTTGCATGATTGTCTCCTCCAAGGATTATTGATAGCGTCAGGGCTATCCTTAGTATCCTAGTGACTGCCTGCGCTAATGCTGAATTAGGTATATGGAGGTATCTGGATCATGGTTCCATCCACGAAGACCCATCTGGAAATAATGTAATCACGATATTAATTTATTCATCTTCTGGCTTAAGTCAAGTCATCGTTCCTTGCCCCCCCTTTGGTTACTTGGTTGCAAAATATTTCTTGAGATCCCATCCCCACGAACCTGGGGTTGAAAGGGTTTAATACGTCTTTTAATGGACAGGGAGATTTACTCACCGGGGAACCTCCCCATTAAGAAGAAGTAGATAAACACAGGGCCGGAAAAAATAAATTAATACGATCATAATAAAAAAAACCCTTGTGTCAAACTACTCCTTACGAAGCGTGGCAGATTCCAGGTTCCATCATCTCGGGTATGGTTCCGCGATTTTAATTTGATATCTGAACTTCTCAAACACCCCCAAATTTAAATGTTGGCAAACCTTAGCTGGAATAATATGGAATTAAGGTTCTACTAGATCCTCGGCTCAGCTGAGACGGTTACACAGCAAATCAAAGAAGATCAGGCGGACGGCCTAACATCGGCGAGGCAATGATACAGCAAGTTTCCAACCGTAATTATCGGCGGCTGGAAATATCTCGCAAACTCCTGGAGGTGGAGGAGGGTCTTGTATTTGTTTACCCTTAATTTGACACGGGTCACAGGGCAATTTGCTGAACGAATCATGCTTGAGTGGCTTCTCGTTTTCTGACCCGAGGGTCTGGGAACTCATGAAATTGTGGTTGGTGTGAAACTGTATCAGTGCTGTCGCCCACAGAATGTCCTGTCCAGATGAGAGAGCACTTTCTTTGTCGGGAACTCGCTTTGACGATCACCTGTCTGTTCGAAATTTAGATTCGGGTAATCAGTGGAGCCGAAAAAAATTTGTTATCTCCCTCTGGCACCTTTGAGAACCAGAATGCGGCTTTATAGCTTCTTTTCTCTTTAGCTTTTTTTGTTTCCCAAGTGCATACCCCAGGTTCATAGAAATCATCTCTCCGTGTTCCCCAAATGAACCGGACATCCGGGACAATCAATTATCAATCATCTGGCTGACTTATGATTGACGGGCACGGGGCGGAAATTATTTCATTCCTTACCGACGCCGGTTTTGTTTTCCAGGTTTGCATATGCAATGCATACGCAGCCTAAAGTTATTTGGGTCCGAGGTCACCTGGGTCTGACCACAACCCGTACAGGTCTTCCTGGGAAAACTAATCATTAAATGTAATACACAATAATATGTACCCTGGGATCTGATCACAGTAATAAAGTTACAGAGGATTCAGGAATTGAGAAAATACACATAAAATCTCGGCCAGTTAATAACCCGAGCTCTTGAGGTGATAATTATTAATTATAATGGGATCAGTGGTCGTGAACTCATGACCTTGGATATCTGGGTTGAGACAAAACTTCCATTGCGACTCCTGGATTATTCTGAACGGTGACCTCCAAACTGATCCACATCGGGGCAGCTGCAAGAAATAATAGTATTTAATAAATTATGAGCGGTGGTGATGCTAAAGGGGGGTTAGGGTTGGCTTTGGGTTGGTTTCCGGGCGCGATGGGTCAAATCCTTCAACCAGAGTGTTGGGAATTTGGGGGTGGGTGAACCTCGGGGGGAGAGGTCTGTCTTGCCTGGAGGCAGCAGCAGGAATATTTGATTGGCCGGTTGATATCTTTACATTTAGTGGCTCCAAAAATTAAAATAAAATAATTAGTTTTATTTTTTTCAAACCTTTGTTGTTTTAGTAACAAACTTGGGACTGGGAGACGGTCCGCGTCCCGCCCGGAAGTAACTTTGCTAACGATGGACCCATCGACAACCAGATTTTTAACCTTTTTTCCTTCCTGTTGATTGCTTCTAAGTTGCCTCGCCTGTTTGACTCTGTCGGACCTTTCAATTTCGTTTAAAAGGAAAAAACGGAGAAAATATATTATTAAAATACCCTTATTATGGTCAAGTAAGCAACACGAGGTGTACGGGGGAATGAAGAGGAATCAGCCATAAGTGCTGAGAGGAAATTCTCTCTTTTTTGGGAGGGGGTCTAGCCGAAGTTGGACTTCTTTCTGCCCCAGGCGGATAGGCAGGTATACCTTCCATCCATGAACTCGGAAGTTCCTGTCTTGACTTATTAAAAAAATTGGGCTGGAATCTCTATCTGCAATAAGTACCTCAGATACGCTATCAGGTGCCTCGCAGTCAGTACAATGTTGTGTTGCATGTCACATTTAAGCTGATACCTAAAAACCTTGGGTAAGTAGGTACTTGTACCTACCTTAGCATGGCTCTTGCTTCTCAAGACGGGTTATCAGATCATGAAGATGAAAGAAAAGGGGAAAAAATGAAATAAGCCTAATGTGATTACTTTGGACTTGAGCCTTGTGTTGGGTTTTGTTCTGCTCACGAGGCGGGAACTTGACCAACGCATTATTAAGGATCATTTTTTCAGTATGACTAGCCTGAAATGAAATAAAATTAAGTAGGTTTAACCAGGGTATAAAGTTAAATGATTCTCGAATCTATCGTGCAGCAGAGATTTGGTTTGAGAAATCCCCTTACTTTTTGGTTGACGCAACCCCTCGGATGATCGATAAACACCATGGGTTTGATTTCCCCCCCTCTTTATCATCGGGAAGAATGAAAATAAAAACAGGACCAATATGTATTTAGAGAGAATATAAATAAATAGATGAACGAAAATTTAAAGAACAAAAATAAAATCGAAATTAAGAACCAGAAAAAGTAAAAAAGAGAAAGGGAAGAATGTGAATGACAATTTATTATTGGCGAATGTGGAGGAAGCGTGGTGTACCACGGTACTAAGGTAAGTAAGGTACCTATTTTTATGTGCCAGCGGCTGTGGAGTAATACTGTGCAGACATGTACAATACAGACATCCAAACATCCGTGCGATAAGATACACTGATAATCCATCCGTAGATGCCCGTGTGAATACCTGGAATTCTGATGTGGGACAAGTATGTCAAGGCGCTTTCAGGAAAGCAAAAAAGACCGTAACCGCTAGACTAGAACCCATGCACCTAGCGCGTCCAGAGTCCATGGTGGTGATGCCGCAATTGTCCTAAGTGATCGTGGACCACTGTTTGGAGGGGCCCTGCAACGATGTTCAGCCAATGATTCCGAGTCAAGAGCTTCGATCGGTGATATTGATAGGTTTCTAACTACTGTTCACCTACATGATCCCAGCCTAACCGCCAACCTTCCCCTGATTCTCCCCTCCTTCTTCACCTCAAGTCGCAGGGTTTCTGGACTCCCAGCGACTGCGACGGCGCCTCGGGTTCTCCGTCCTCGACCTGCCCAGTGCTAACCGCCCCGCCTCATACCCGTGGGCCCAACGGGGGCAAGAAAGCGGCTGTAACAACCTTAAAAGACTGGCCTACTTGCTTTTCTTTGCATCTCTGGCCCCTTTGTGTTGTTTACCTTGCTCTCGTTCTCCAGGATCGATTGCCCCCGCCCTCATTTGGTTTCCCGTTCCAATTGCTTGGGCACTTGATCGTCCTCTGATCCATGATTAGTTGTGACAGCTCCCGTCCGCTGTTGTTGTCTGAGTGCGCCTAGTGAATACCTGCGCCGTGACCGCTACTTTTTGCTTTTCTGTGACCTTCCAAAAGTGCCTCCGAGTTTCGCAGGGAGGCTCTGTTGAATTCTTGCCATTTTTATTGTCCTTTCGCCTCCCTGTGGCTTGAGCTGACCACCTTGGTGCTAAATCTCGCACTTGGGTCTGATTCTGGATTGATTCATTCAGCTGGCGCGATTGAACGTTGGAGCTCCCTCCTTCCCCCACTAATCTTGTTTTTTTATTTTTATTTTTTTCCCTTATTTCTCCCTCTCGCACACTTCTCTTGTCTGCCATATATATGTCGTCGCGGGTACTTCTTTCTGGTCGCCCCTATTCGCCAACAGATTTTCTCGTATTTCCT
Organism: Aspergillus diversus; assembly: GCA_027569885.1. Taxonomy (NCBI): domain Eukaryota; kingdom Fungi; phylum Ascomycota; class Eurotiomycetes; order Eurotiales; family Aspergillaceae; genus Aspergillus; species Aspergillus diversus. The sequence goes on along the minus strand of JAPDKZ010000008.1, from coordinate 1,137,024 downwards.
TCGTCCTCAAATCCGTCATAAGTACGTGCAGCCTAATTCTTGATCGACTTACTCTATATACAACTCTCTCCAACACTTCTTCATAGTTTGCTCCCCCCTCCCCCTCCCCCTCCTGCCGCCACCTCATTAACCCGAGATAAGCCTGTCGTCTGCCCCCCTAAACGGCGAGATTATCTTATCTGCTTGTCAGTATTTTCGCTACTTAATATCCGTTTGTGATGTTCGGGAACGGCCAGCCTGGGCATCGACCTCCCACGATGACATCTCCACCGCACCACCACTACGGGTACCAGTCTCCTAGATCCAGTGAGCTTGGCCGCTCAAGGCACAATTCGGATGCTATGGATATCCAGAATATCACAGATCGAGATCCCGCGGGTCGAAATGCGGGTGGTGGTGAAGGCTGGAATCAAAATGGGTCTCCAAGTATGAGTCCCACGTTTAGCAAGTATCTCTCTCTTGTCCCGCCCATCTCCTTTCTGCAAAGCTTTATATCAGATTATGCCACTCTCAAATATATCTGAATTTGTTCTATTTGGGCGACTAATGACGAAATTTCTTGTTACCTTCTCTCTTGCGCTGTTTAGGAATTCACAAAGAAACAATTTTTATGATGAAAATGGACGGACATATCATGGATTTCGCAAAGGAGTGTATATGTTACCATGTGACGAGCAGGAGCAGGATCGCCTTGACATATTCCACAAATTATTTACGGTAGCGAGGGTCTCGGATGGCCTGATCTACGCACCCCACCGCAGCAATGGACGATTTCTGGATCTAGGCTGCGGGACTGGGATCTGGGCAATTGAGGTAGCCAATAAATATCCCGACGCCTTTGTGGTTGGCGTCGACCTTGCTCCTATACAACCCAATAATCACCCAAAAAACTGCGAGTTTTACGCACCGTTCGATTTCGAGAGTCCGTGGGCCATGGGGGAGGACTCATGGGATCTGATCCACCTACAAATGGGCAGTGGGAGTGTTACGGGGTGGCCCAACATGTATCGGAAAATATATGCCCATCTGCGGCCAGGTGCCTGGTTTGAGCAGGTGGAAATAGATTTTGAGCCCCGTTGTGATGACCGATCTCTGGACGGCCTAGCCATGAGACATTGGTACCAATGCCTGAAACAAGCTACGGACAATACAATGCGGCCCATAGCTCACAGCTCTCGCGATACCCTCAAAGATCTACAGGATGCAGGGTTTACAGAAATCGACCACCAGATAGTTGGCTTACCCCTTAGCCCTTGGCACCAGGATGAACACGAAAAGAAGGTGGCTCGCTGGTACAATTTAGCCATAACGGAGAGTATTGAGAGCTTTAGTCTGGCTCCATTTAGCCGTGTATTTGGTTGGCCTGTGGAAAAAATCCAGCAGCTTGCTGCCGACGTCAAATCCGAAGCCTTCAACAAGGATATTCACGCTTACAATATTCTGCACATCTACCAAGCGCGAAAGCCCTTAAATAATTGAGCGAGAATAAATAGCGAACGCAAGGGCAAGCGTGAACGTCCCATCTGTCCGCGTCCTTCCCATGCGTTCCGGGTCCAAGTTGGCAGGAGGAGAATCGCGCGAATCTATATGACCAAAAAAGGGGAGATGAAAAATGAGGCTGCCTCTGGCAACCTCTTTCTTTAAAGCACTGTAATCCGATAGTTGCTGGGGCGAGAGGAGATGCCGAAAACTCCTAAACCGACGTTGCTCTAACATGTTTATGGTTTTTTACCACCTTCAGGGACAAACGAACGAATTTATGTCTACTACGACGCTGAGACTTCCACCACCACCGCGTGGGCTGGGGATGCGATTCATGGTTTCCATGAGGGTCCCACGGGAAATAATTCCCGTGCTATTTTTACCACACCTAAGATGATGAAAATGAAGAATCTGACGGCCAGGGATGTTATGATATACGGAAAAAACCTTGAGGTTTACGTTGTCTATGCCATGTTCCGACTCGAAAACAGGCAGCATACTTGCGAGTACCCCATCTCGGACGGAATGTGTGTTTCTTCCCCAGGTATTGTCTGAGGGCACACAGTTATGCCACCAGCCGAAGGGGCGGGAAATTAGGGGCCGGGGAGATAATGAGGAAAGCGAAGAACGGAGGACATGATAGATCATATACCACGGGCTCTCGCACGGTGTTTATGTACTTCACAAAAGGCTGCAGGCGGTTGAGCTCACTGCGAGAACCAAAAAGCGTACTTCCCGGTGTTTCGAACCCCCCATAATTATAATGTGGACTAATGTATACAAATTGGAAAACAAAAACTTTATGTGAACCTCGATCCTTCAAGAAAACCGTTAACCTTTCATTTTTTCTACCTAGACACCCTCTACAAAGCTTGACCCGCAAAAGCTCGCATGGATGATATATATTATAAGCTCTGAATGGCTGACAAGAAAATAGCCGCTCCTAGTAGCTGGTCTATAGGGGGTGGAATAAAAGATTGACTGCGGAATATTTCATCGTCGTCGGCCCTTCGTACCCCGAGCAGCACTATTTCTACCGCTATTTTGGCCGTCTTTCTCGCTATCACCGTTGGCGTTTGCACGGTCTCGACCCGCACCTGGGCTCCGTCGTCGCATTGTACCAGGACCCACAGCGACAATATCCTCATCGCTTTCACTGTCGGAGATATCCAGAAGAACGGGCATCCGGAATGATTCCGCCTCATCCTCCACACCACTTTTTTGCGGCTCGAAGGTGAGTACATCGGGTTCCTCATCTTCCTGATCTAGGCGACGTTGATGAATCTCCTCGGCCGGGTGCATGTCGAATTCATCCTCTCGCTCCATGTACACGACATTCTCTTCGACCTCGCCGAAATCGGGTGCCAGCGCGGACCACTTTTGGGGCGTGACAATCGACCATGTATAGATGCATCCAGATTCTAGGCCGCAGGCAACCACCAGCGGCCGAGAGGGATGCCATTCCACCACACCCAGTTCTTCGCGGGGCCCTTCGAGAATTTTGACAAGGGAGCCGTGGCTGCGTTCCCAGACGTAGATGTCAGGGTTCATGAAGGTGGAGGCGGTGACAAATTCGCCGGTGGAGGAGAATGTGACGTGGTTCCAACTTAGTCGGTTGACGACGTCTTGGAACTTGTGCTCAACTTGGAGTTTGATGTTGGTGGGTTCGAGCCCGATGCCTAGCTGGGAGAGGTCAGGCATGACGATGGTGCGGATTACACGATCAGAGCTGTTGATGAGCAGGTCGCGACCGTTACTTGCGAGGCGGAGGAGAATTACCACACCGTTGCAGAGTCGGGTCGAGTGGATTGTGGTACATGTTTGTGTTTCGATTATGTTGATCCAGCCTTTTGATGTCCCAGCTATGATATGGTTTCCTAGCGCGGTGAAGATAGTCACGCAGGTGGAGTGCTTTGCGTCCTGAGCAGCTTGCTTTGCAGCGACCGCAGGATCGAGTTCTTCGTCTTTGGGTGGGGGAGGCCGGAAGGGAGCCGACGGAATAATGCGTTTGATGGGTTTGGGGGTCGAGATATCAACTAGGAGGGGTTGGTCCTCAAACAGGGAGGCGACAAATAGTAAACTGGATGTGCGTGAAAATATAAGTAAAATGACAGCCCGAGGTTTGTGAGTGTGGGAAAGAAGGTTGGATAGTTGTAAGCCAGCGCGCGATATGAAAGGAGCCTTACTGGTTATAAGGGTGTAGTTCCGCAATATATACAGGAGCTTCAAACCGGACTGTGCGTACCCTTGAACCATCTTTCAAGTCCCACAGAATACATTTCCAGTCCTGCGAAGAGCTAAGAAGATACCGGCCATCTCGAGACCAACTGTAGGTGGTTCGAATTAGAGCATTGGCCACTGCGGATAAATTTAGGAGCAGCGCTCAGAGGGTACCTTAACGATTGGATCTGTCTGATATGGCCTTTTAGTTTGCGCGCAACCCCATTTGTCTCAATATCAAATATAACCACGGTGCCATCCGCCTAAGCCCGAGAGTCAGAATTATTCCTTTGAGTCCGTCGTACTGACTGCGGAAAAACTAACCCGTCCGGATGCTAGATAATCTCCTTTGCGACTGAAACGAAGGCACGTGGCATGCCCGCTCCCTATTCAAGTTAGTTAAGAAAAAAGAATTGAGAAGCAAAAAATTGGATATGATAGTGTGGTCATACTCAATTTTTCCGTTAATGTATCAGGGTAGTCCTGAGCCAGGACAAAGGGATCAATAAGGGAAAGATTCATTGCGCGCGGTGTTTTTTAAGGATGCGCGAATAAGTTCGTTTGAAGAGTATTTAGAGTGGTGGAAGGGAGGGGAAAAAGAAAAAAGAGGAATAAAGGAAGAATCAAGTTCCCAGCCTGGAATAGAGGCCAGGAGGTAAGGCTGAGAGAGCAAACATCCAGAGCCCTCGACGACCACTTGCATTCGATTCATCAACCTGGCGGTGGGGGAGGATTTTCTGTATTGTTGGTGAGGTCAACCTGAGGCTGGATGCTGGGGGTGGCGGGCGGTGAGAGGTACCTCTAAAGGGAAATCGGAGTGACCCACTAGAGCGTGATATCCATAAGATACCATTGGTCAGTCTCTCATCAACACCGACATTTGCCTGGTGATGAGTTTAGTGTGAGCGATTTTTAAACAACCCGCACTAAGGCTGGGCTGCGGCTCAGAAAACTCGTGCCCCATCACCGACCAACCTGACATCCAACCTTCTCCCTTTCATCACCTCGACACGCTGCCTACCCATCGCCCAACGCCCCCGAATATCGCGTTTTTCATCGCGATATCTTCCTGCGAGCTGGAATATCGCCAAAATCAATCGTGTCCCTCTTTTTCTCGCCCCTTTCGGAGCTTCGCGAAGTCGGTGGATAGGGTCGCAGGCGCCCTCGTGGCAAGGGCTGCCAGAGGCCACCCGGCCATCTGCTTGCAAATTCTTTTTTTGTCGATTCTTCATACTTGATTGTTTAACGGATTAGCACGCTAGGAAACGCCATTACTAGGTTTTGGAACATTCGTTCTCCCGATCTTTCGACAGCTTCGCCTCCTGAGTCTTGGCCCCGTTTCGCGACAACATCCATCATGTCGAACGTCTTTTTTCCGTACTCCAAGGCGCCTCTGCGCACCATCAAGGAGATACAGTTTGGTCTCTTTTCTCCGGAGGAGGTCAAGCGGATGAGTGTGGTCCATGTGGAATATCCAGAGACGATGGTTAGTCCATTGAAGCGGCCCTTCTATTATTGGTGAAAGAAGCGTTATCTGACATTATAATGCAACGAATAGGATGACCAGAGACAGCGACCACGAACGAAGGGTCTCAACGATCCGCGTCTCGGAACAATCGACCGGCAATGGAACTGTGAAACTTGCGAGGAAGGCCAGAAGGAGTGTCCTGGACATTTTGGTCATATTGAGCTTGCCACTCCAGTTTTCCATATAGGTGAGTCATAGATTCCACTTTTACAGCATCTCTAGATTTATAAAAACTGACTTTATCTTCAGGTTTTTTGACTAAGATCAAGAAATTGCTTGAAACCGTCTGCCACAACTGTGGAAAGATCAAAGCCAACACGGTTAGTCATCCCTTATGGGATGGCAAATCTAACGCGGCAAATTGTGCTAACATACCACCAGTCTGATCCAAAGTTCCTAGAAGCCCTGCGTATGAGGGATCCGAAGAGGCGCTTCGACCACATCTGGCGACTCTCGAAAGACGTCTTGATCTGCGAAGCCGACCCTCCCCCAGACGATGACGAGCCGTTTTCGAAAGAAAGCTCCAAACCACTGAGGATGCATGGGGGCTGTGGAAACGCCCAGCCCACGATTCGAAAGGAAGGGATTACCTTGGTTGGTACATGGAAGCCGTCGAAGAGTATGATGGATGAGATGGACATGCAGCAGCCAGAGAAGAAGACAATCACACCACCAATCGCTTTGAATGTCTTCCGCAATATTTCTCATGAGGATGTCCGTATCATGGGCCTGAGCAACGACTACGCTCGACCTGAATGGATGATCATCACCGTTCTGCCGGTCCCCCCCCCACCTGTTCGCCCCAGCGTGCTTGTGGGTGGGAGCACGAGTGGTCAGCGTGGCGAGGATGATTTAACTTACAAGTTGGCTGAAATTGTAAGGGCAAACCAGAATGTTCAGCGCTGCGAGCAAGAAGGTGCACCAGAGCACGTTGTGCGGGAGTTTGAATCCCTGCTTCAGTATCACATCGCAACTTACATGGACAATGATATTGCCGGCCAACCGAAAGCTATGCAGAAGTCTAACAGACCTGTGAAAGCGATTCGCAGCCGTCTAAAGGGTAAGGAAGGTCGTTTGCGACAGAACTTGATGGGGAAGCGTGTAGATTTCTCCGCGCGTACTGTTATTACAGGTGATCCGAATCTTTCTCTTGACGAAGTTGGTGTTCCGAGGAGCATCGCGAGAACCTTGACGTATCCCGAAGTTGTGACGCCATACAATATCGAAAAATTACAGCAGCTTGTTATGAACGGCCCTAACGAACACCCCGGAGCGCGATATATCGTCAGAGACAACGGCGAGCGCATCGATCTTCGCCACGCTCGCAGGGCTGGTGGCCAGCAATTGCTGTACGGGTGGAAAGTCGAACGCCATATTATGGACGGTGATGTGATTTTGTTCAATCGACAGCCCTCCCTTCACAAGGAGTCTATGATGGGTCATCGTGTCCGTGTCATGCCCTATTCCACTTTCAGGCTCAATCTTTCTGTCACAACTCCATACAACGCCGATTTCGACGGTGACGAAATGAACTTGCACGTGCCTCAAAGTGAAGAATCTCGCGCAGAACTCAGCCAGCTTGCGTTGGTCCCAATGAATATTGTTTCCCCGCAACGGAATGGACCCCTTATGGGTATTGTGCAGGATACTCTGTGTGGTATTTATAAGATTTGCCGTCGTGATATCTTTTTGACTAAGGATCAAGTCATGAACCTTATGATGTGGGTTCCTGATTGGGATGGAGTTATTCCTCCGCCTGCTATCTTGAAGCCTCGGCCTAGGTGGACAGGAAAACAAATGATCAGCATGGCCCTCCCTTCTGGCCTCAATCTTTTGCGGGTTGAGAAAGATAGTTCACCGCTCTCAGAGAAGTTCTCCCCTCTGAATGATGGTGGCCTTCTTGTCCATGGCGGACAGCTGATGTACGGGATGTTCTCCAAGAAGACTGTAGGCGCGACTGGTGGAGGCGTGATTCACACCATCTTTAATGAATATGGGCCACAGACCGCTGTGGCTTTCTTCAACGGTGCCCAGACCATTGTGGGCTACTGGTTACTCCATAATGGTTTCAGTATCGGTATTGGTGACACTATTCCCGATGAGATGACTATTCAGAAGATTGAGAATTGCGTGCGGGTGAGAAAGCAAGAGGTTGAGTCCATTACTGCCAGCGCCACAGAGAATACACTTGAGCCCCTACCCGGTATGAACGTGCGTGAGACTTTTGAGAGTAAGGTTTCGCGTGCTCTCAATAATGCTCGTGATGAAGCTGGTAGTGAGACAGAAAAGAGCTTGAAGGATCTCAACAACGCCATTCAAATGGCTCGTTCAGGTTCTAAGGGTTCAACTATCAATATTTCACAAATGACCGCCGTTGTGGGACAACAGTCCGTCGAGGGAAAGCGTATTCCTTTCGGCTTCAAATATCGAACGTTGCCACACTTTACGAAGGATGACTATTCCCCAGAATCTAGGGGCTTTGTCGAGAACTCTTATCTCCGTGGCTTGACGCCAACTGAGTTCTTCTTCCACGCCATGGCTGGTCGAGAAGGTTTGATCGATACTGCTGTCAAGACAGCTGAAACTGGTTATATCCAAAGAAAATTAGTCAAGGCTCTCGAAGAGGTTATGGTCAAGTATGATGGTACTGTCCGCAACTCCCTGGGTGATGTTATCCAGTTTATCTACGGAGAGGACGGCCTCGACGGTGCTCATATCGAAAACCAACGCGTCGATATAATTAGATGCTCCGATGATAAGTTCATGGATCGATTCCGTATCGATCTTATGGATCCCGAGCGAAGTCTCGGCCCTGAAGTCTTGGAACAGGCCAACGAAATTGCAGGTGATGTTGAAGTGCAAAGATATCTCGATGAGGAGTGGGAGGATCTCCTTAAATCTCGAGCGTTCCTCCGCACTGTTGCGAAGGAAGATGAGGAGATGATGCAACTTCCGATAAATGTGCAAAGGATTCTTGAAACGGCTAGGACGACATTCAGGATCCGTGAGGGAACGATAAGCGACTTGCACCCTGCGGAGGTCATTCCCCAAGTGCAGTCTCTTCTTGATCGGCTAATGATTGTTCGTGGTAACGACACTATTTCCCAGGAGGCCCAAGATAATGCAACGTTGTTGTTCAAGGCGCAGTTGCGTAGCCGTCTCGCTTTCCGCAGATTGGTCACTGAATACTCGATGAACAAACTTGCCTTCCAGCATGTCCTTGGAGCCATTGAGAGTCGATTTGCCAAGGCTGGGGCGAACCCTGGTGAGATGGTCGGTGTTCTTGCTGCTCAATCTATTGGTGAGCCAGCTACGCAAATGACATTGAATACTTTCCACTTTGCTGGTGTCTCGTCAAAGAATGTTACCCTGGGTGTGCCTCGTCTCAAGGAAATTCTGAATGTTGCTACCAATATCAAGACCCCTTCGATGACGGTCTATCAGGAAACTCACAACACACATAACAAGGAAGGCGCTAAGCACATGCGAAGCGCGGTGGAACACACGAGCTTGCGATCCGTGACCGAGGCCACTGAGATTTATTATGATCCTGATATCCAAACTACGGTTATTGAAAATGATCGAGACATGGTGGAGTCCTACTTCATTATTCCGGAAGATGTCACGGATGATTCGTCTCGCCAATCCAAATGGCTACTTCGTATTATCCTCAGTCGTCCAAAACTCCTTGACAAAGGACTTACCGTGCAGGACGTTGCGGCAAGGATTAAACAGGCTTATCCGAAGGATATTGCCGTCATATTCAGTGATAACAACGCTGACGAGCAGGTTATCCGAATTCGGCAGATCCAGGACTACAAAGACGATGAGGAGGATGACGATATTGAGTATGACGTGACACTTAAGAAGCTAGAGCAACATCTCTTGGATACTCTGACGTTGCGTGGTGTTCCAGGAGTGGAGCGTGCGTTTATCAACGAGAAGAGCAAGGTCCGGGTAATGGAAGACGGGTCCTTGTTTGTCAGCAAGACCGACCCTCTCTGCAAAGAGTGGGTGCTTGAAACCAGCGGTTCTTCCCTTGGTGAGGTTCTAGCCATCCCTGGAGTAGACGCGACTCGTACATACTCCAACCAGTTCATAGAAGTGTTTGAGGTGTTCGGTATTGAAGCTGCACGGACGGCTGTCCTTCGTGAATTAACACAGGTGCTTGCCTTCGATGGTTCCTATGTCAATCACCGTCACTTGGCTCTTCTGGTTGATGTTATGACTGTCCGGGGTTATCTTACTCCGGTTACTCGTCATGGTATCAATCGTGCTGACAACGGCGCACTTATGAGGTGTTCCTTTGAGGAAACCGTGGAAATTCTACTGGAGGCTGCCGCATTTGGAGAACTGGATGACTGCCGCGGCGTGTCAGAGAACTTGATTTTGGGACAAATGGCGCCTGCTGGTACTGGAGAGTTCGATGTTTACCTCGATCAAACTATGCTGAATACTGTTGTATCGAATAACGCTCGCTTCGGAGTTATGGGGGCTCTTGGAGCTAAGGACGCTATCATTTCGGACGGCGCTGCTACACAGTATGATACTGGCTCCCCTATGCAGGAGAATGCCTACATTGGCACACCTGACCCAGACTCGGCCTTCTCCCCAATTCGACAGGCGGGCGCTGAGACTCCGGGTGGATTCACCGAGTACCAGCCTACTGGTGGCTTTGGGGGTGGGTTCAGTCCCGCAGCTACAAGTCCAGCCGGTTACTCTCCCAGCAGTCCTTTCAGTGCCAACCCTACTTCTCCAGGATATTCTCCAACGTCGAGCTACTCCCCTACCTCTCCTGGCATGGGTATCACGAGCCCTCGCTTCATGACCTCTCCAGGATTCTCCCCCGCTAGTCCATCCTTTGCTCCGACATCCCCGGCATATTCCCCTACGTCGCCGGCATATGGCCAGGCGTCTCCAACGTCTCCATCGTACTCTCCAACATCTCCCGGATTTTCACCGACCTCCCCAAATTATAGTCCTACATCGCCAAGCTTCAGTCCAGCATCGCCTGCCTTCAGCCCGACCTCGCCAAGCTACAGCCCCACCAGCCCAGCGATTGGTGGTGCTGCACGGCACTTGTCTCCTACTTCGCCAACTTCTCCTAAATACACTCCAACTTCCCCTGGCTGGTCGCCTACAAGTCCACAAACGTACTCTCCAACGTCTCCCAATTTTGCCGGCTCGCCGACGTCTCCTGGCGGCCCAACATCTCCTGGCTACAGCCCGACGTCGCCGGCGTTCAGCCCTACGTAGGTGCCCTTTTTATCATAGCCTCCTATTTATGAGATTTGCTAACATGATTTCTAGATCTCCACGCCAATGAAGTGAAAACCCTTAATATTTGGGTTCTTCATGGTCTCTCCTGTATCATTGTACTATCACTTTCGCATTGAACCCACCTTTTTTTTAATTAAAAAAGAAAAGAAACATTTTGCATCTCGTGCTGCGGAATTGGTTGGTTATATCTTCCACAATTTGGGCGTGTGTAGCCTTTTTTTTATTCCCTCACCCTTTTCTTTCCAACCTTCTTAATGTATGTTTTTCTTTTTCATGCCCTAGCCTGTATTGCTTTTATCTCATAGTCCCTGAGCCAGCCTGCTGAAATTGCGAGCAAAATTTTATGGGTTGGTGATGCCTCACGTTTTCGCTTCTTTTTCCGAAGAATCTTGAAATGGGAAAGCATATTTTTAGACTTGAAGATCCCATTGGACCATGCGTTTCTGAATATATCGCGTAATGCGTGGTCCCTTTTGTTTTGTGGTGCTGTTTTTCCCGAAGTTTGCATGGAGGAGATTGTCATGGAGTGTATTATTTCTGATCGTTGTTCTCTTTCCTGTATACAGTTTAGAGCCGATAGGTTATGGGTTGAAAGGGAGGGAAAAAACTTTGGAAAAAAATAAAAATAAAAACACATTATGACGACCACTCTCTCCTTCAAACTGTAAGGGCTCGAAACTACCATCGATGTCAGCAAGTGAAGGTAAGGTAACCAGTAGTTAGTTCTACTTAGTTTTCGGGCATGATGGTTGTTTGGGTGTGTCAGCCAAGACGCTCGGCGAAATGAACCTCCGCAGGGACAGGTGGCCGGACGCTTCTGGAACACCTAGCTTCATCTATCATCGTGGTGGCCATTTATGTTCGCCCAAATAGCGCCAATGTGCTGAGTGAAGAGGACCTGGTCGCCATGCGTTTCTTATTCCCGATTTTTATGAACGTATCTCAGGCAGCATGAAAAACCTGTGGTTGTGCCGTTTCCTGCCCTTGGCGCTCTGTAAGTCGTCCCCGGAGCTGGGAGCTTGATGGACATAACGCGATAAGGACTGACATCGGCAATCCGCCATCCAGTGCTTCTGCAGGCGCTTGCGGTAGAATATGAGGACTCTTCTGGCAATGAGTCTCCAACGGATATCGCCCGTGAACCAGTTCAGCCTTCCGGTGAGACGGAGGGAGCTGACATTCGCCCCAATGGTGAGAGCTCGTCTTCCCGTTCCTCCTTGATCGGGTCCAGTGTGTGCAGTGACTGACATTAACGGACTCGGACGTCTCTATATAGAACACGTTGTAGCCGCTATGAGAATCCTCCAGGACGCCAAAATCCCCGTCATCCCATCGTCTGACAAGCCGTCTGGTCTGCTCGGATACACATTTCATTATGCCCGGCGGATTTTCCGGATTTTGTTTATGAATGGACCATCAGGAGATACAGTACCGAGGAGGAAGCTCCACCCGAGTATCGTTCAGGCCGTAGACGAGCTTAAGATTGCTGCGCTGGAGGACGACGACCCCGACGCTATGTTTCTGCTGGCAGAGATGAATTTCTACGGCAACTTTACCCACCCTCAAGATTTCAAACAGGCTTTTCACTGGTACCAGAGCTTGGCTTCACTGAACGGAGATGATACCGCGCAATACATGGTTGGCTTCATGTACGCTACGGGAATCGGAGGTGGAGTTGAACGCGACCAAGCCAAGGCGTTGCTGTACCATACCTTTGCGGCGGAAGCTGGAAATACTAGATCGGAGATGACCCTTGCTTACCGCAATCATGCCGGTATTGGAACACCCAAGAACTGCGACGAGGCTACATACTATTACAAGAAAGTGGCGGATAAGGCTATTGAGTATTACCGATCAGGGCCACCAGGGGGCCATAGCATGGTTCGAGAATCGTACCGCTGGGCTGATGAGGAAGGGGGAGTTTATGGCGAGGGCGCCAGCGTTTCCAGTTCCGGGGTTAACGCTCTACGCGACTCTCAATCTAGCACGGAAGCTAGTTTGGAGGATGTCTTGGAGTACTTGGATCTCATGTCTCGAAAGGGGGAATTAAAGGCCACCTTTAGTCTAGGGAAGATGCATTACGAAGGCGCGAAGGGCATGTCAAGGAATTACCGGAAGGCGATGAAGTATTTCAGACAGGTCACAAAACGGTACTGGAACAACGATGGATCGGTGAATCCAAACCACCCTCTTGGAATCGAGAAACTAGCCTCAAAAGCTGCGGGTAATATAGGGTTGATGTACCTACGAGGTGAGGGCGTGGAGCAAAATTTCGAGAGCGCACACAGTTGGTTTAAACTCGGATTGAACAATGGTGATGCGCTCTGCCAGCATCAAATTGGATTGATGTATCTTCACGGATATGGCGTTCCGCAGGATGCGTTCAAGGCCTCGTCTTACTTTAAATCCGCGGCTGATCAGGACTATTGGCCATCCGAAACGCGCCTTGGTGCTCTGTTCCTAGATCAAGGAGATGTTCCAACGGCTACTAAGTATTTTGAACTGGCTGCACGTTGGGGCGCTATGGAAGCCTTCTATTATTTAGCGGAGTTGGCTAATAATGGGGTCGGCCGGGAAAGATTTTGCGGGCTGGCCGCCTCGTACTACAAGATGGTTGCAGAGAGGGCGGAAGCTATCCATTCGTCGTTTATCGAGTCAAATCTGGCGTACGAAAGTGGCGATAAGGAGAGGGCGTTCATTCCAGCCCTCATGGCCGCAGAGCAAGGGTATGAGCATGCCCAGGCTAATGTTGCATTTATCCTTGATGAGCAACGTTCGTTGTTACCTCTGGGCACTGTTCTCCCTGGAGCTGAGAAAGCCCGGCCACTGCTTCTTCAGAACGCCCCCTTGGCCCTTATCCAGTGGACCCGTTCGGCCAAGCAGGCGAATATCGACTCGCTGATCAAGATGGGCGACTACTATCTAAGTGGGATGGGCATTGAGATGGACGCAGAGAAGGCTTCCACTTGCTACCATACTGCGGCTGAAGTCTATTACAGTGCGCAGGCATACTGGAATTTAGGCTGGATGCACGAAAACGGTGTTGCAGTTCAGCAAGATTTCCATATGGCTAAGCGATATTATGATTTGGCCTTGGCGACAAGCGTGGAGGCGTATCTGCCTGTGAAGCTGAGCCTGCTAAAATTGCGGTTACGAAGTGCTTGGAACCGATTCACAAATGGAAAGATCAATTCCATTCAGGAAGATGAAGGTATGAATTCGTGGCCCACGGCCCCGGGGGGTGAGGCTAATTAATGAATGTGACTATAGAACCAAGGCCACGGCGCACTTTCACTGAGTGGATTGCAGCTTTCATTGAGAACGACGAGGAAGAAGAAGCCAATTACCGTGCACAGCTGTACAAACGTGGGGAGGATGATGACGATGACCTCCTCTCGACTAATGATCCACATCACCTTGACGATCGCCATGATGATGGCTACTACGATGACCTTGAACTCGATATCGATGAGAGCGTGCTGGAAGGCTTAATTATTATTATGTTAGCCGCCACCCTCCTGGTGCTGGTCTATATGAGGCAGCAACGACAGAGACCCAATGATAATCCCAATGGGAACAACCAGGCGGCTCAAGCCAATGCAAATGATCGGGGATTCTTCCCTCGCCCTGGGGAGCCGGAATTTGCCCAATGGGCTGCTGGCGGAGTCGGTCATTAGCTGTGGGTAAAACCTTGATAATTTTTTGTTATTGTACATGACAATATATAATCAATCTATGGTTATTGAGATCTATTCAGAAGTGCCCGAAATCTACCAAACGTATGCTTTAGTCTTTACGGTAGTCCCAGTAGATTATCGTGCTCCCCGAAAAATGGGGGTCACAGATTCTTTCCTTTTCTCTTACAACCACGTCGTCGAAACACGCAATCCTAAAGCCATAAAAAAGGGTTGCAAAGCCATCGATTTTGGTCAGGTTTACTAATCCCAGACGGAGCCTTATTCCCCTTATTCTCATTTAGTGTTTTAAGGCACGTTTTGCTACTCAGCCCGATGATGGATACTTCGAGTCTCAATCGAAAGCGGCGTCGGGTGGAACAATCAGCCACAGCACTCTCAAAGCCCTTCAAATCGCCCCTTCGACGGCCCGCGCCAGCTTCTAATGGAGTGGAAGCATCTCCAAAGGCTAAGGAGATAACCTCCACCTCGAACTTGACGCCCCAGACAACTCCTACTAGCGGAGGAAATGCACACGATCCGAAAAAAATGACAACGCCCACCTTCGAAACCCCTACTACGCTGACAACCCCATCTCCTTGCAGCAAACGAAAGACAGCTTCTAAAAGCCTCACGCCTACCAAGAAGCCTATAAACTCAGATCCTAAGATATTAGATCTCCGGAAACAACAGCATGCACTACAATCACAGCTCGCCTTGCTGCGCTCTGAACTCGACACGACCCAACAAGCGCTTCGGATCGAATCATCAAACGGAGAGGAAGAATTGAAGACTCTGATTAAGAAATGGAAGACTGTTAGCCAGAATGCAGCTGAGGAAGTTTTCGCAGGGGCCCAGGAGCGAATTACCCACATGGGAGGGATGAAGGCTTGGGGGGAGCGGACGAAGAAGGATAACGCTCAATGGGAGCAAGAGGAGATGGAATCCTGGTTTGGACATGCAGAGGCGGAAGGGAGAGATCTTGATTTGGATGATCTGGAGGCCCGGAAGGCGGAAAGGAAGGATCAACTCGGGGAGGGGGGCGAGGAGGAAGATGCAGCAGAGCCAGAGGTGCGTTTATTTGCAAGAGCTGCCGAATTTTTGGTGATAATTTTCCGTCTTTCTCCCAATACTAACCATCCGGGATATGTAGGAATTCACTATGGATTTGATGCTGAAGATGTTGAATATCGGGATTGAGACCATTGGGTTTGATAAGCACATGCAGAGATGGAATAAAGAGTGATATCAGGTTTGATGTTATTCATCTGCCAATTTACCTGCCTATCCATGGATATGGGATTTCCCGGGGTGGAGTTACGGAGTATTTGTTCTGAGGGTTTAAAGTCCGGAAATATGATTAGGTTTATTTCTGGGTCTTCTATCACTGTAGCTGTTGCATTTTGATTCGTTTTTCTTCTCCTTTTCTTCCTAATTTCTTTACCTAGTGGTCTGTTTTGCTGCCATGTCTCTTCCTAAGCCTCAACGAATTTCTCAAAGAGCTATTATCGAGACCTGTAAGCTTGCGAGCACTAAATAAGCGACGAATTATAGCAGAACCAATTTGCCAGCAGTAAGGCCTGTGTTGGAATGGGCCACCAGGATGATGATGGTTTGGTTTGCAGCAGGACTTGCCCACCGGGTCCACGTCCTGTCACGGGCTGATTGGGGATATGAAGTTGTCAGAGTCCATCGATTTCCGTCAACAGTCACCTTCACCGGGTTGCTATCCACGTAGCTGATGAGCTGCCTTAATTCAGCCCCTTCAGCAGCAAGCTTCACGGTTCCGTGCACTTCCACCGTTACAGTCGAGTCCGCTATCTTTTTAGACTGGCTCTGAACTTCGATTTGCACGTTTCCTGCGAGGCGGTCGCCTGCGCTTTTGAGGATGGAATCGGAGTCCAACGCGGGAACCAGCGGTGGTACTGTACGGTGCTTCGTGGCATTTTCGAAGGCATAGGCATATCGAAGAAGTTTATTATCGTCGTATCCTTTCCCTGCAAAAGTCAAATTCACCGGCATATTCGTGTCCTCCATCAAGCCCATAGGCACAGAAACTGTGGGCACACCTAGATGGCGGATTGCTTGGTTCCCATTGGAGTATTTAACACCGTTTGTCCAGGCGAATTTCGATGACTCTTCGTCCACATCCGCATTCGCTCGTCCGATGTCGCTGTTGGCCGGGAATACCACTGCATCCAATCCCTCCTTGTCCATCCACTCCTCTAGAGTTTCCTTTCGCGCGTTCTCTAATGCCTTTACGGCCTGCTCCATCCCCTCGATCTCGAAAATAGTCTTAGGCTTGGTTTTGGGGTATTCGACTATCTCGTTCCACCGAAGAGCGTTCGAAGCGAGAGGGTTGCCAGGGAGAGAGCCAGGGGCCAAAGGAAAGATACTGGCTGGGTCTACGCAGGTCAGCGAATCTAAGCCTGGCTGGGCGTTTGCTGCTAAGAAATCATCCCAGGAATGCGCTACCACCTCGCATCTCTCCTTTGCTCGCCAGTCATCTGGGAGACCCTTGATATTGGCTAATTTACCGAGTTGGATGCCGGATTCGTATGTCGCTACAAGAGGGAAATCCACCTCCACCACCGTGGCCCCGCATGACTCCAACGCATGTCTTGCGGATTCCCACAACTTGACGATAGAGGGTCTGGTGTAGACCTTGTGAGGAAGAGGGTCTTTTGAGTTGATGTACATGGAGGGGATTCCCACCCGCTTACCATACAGGGAGGCCCGATCCTCTAACTCCTTGAATTGCTGGGGTCGGATAGCTTCTGGAGAAGGCAAGGGGATTATCTTCTGCTCGTTCCAGAAGTCTCCGAGGGGGGCCTGATCGGAGACCGCCAAAACGTCGAGGATTTGGAAGAGGTCAGACATGGTGCGCGTGTGTGGCACCAACACATCACAGGTCGGGTATAGAGGCCATACTCCCCGAAGGGGTAACAAACCTCTGGAAGGAGTGTAGGCAATGATTGAGTTATTTGACGCCGGGGACCTCCCCGAGGATACAGTCTCAGTACCTAAGCTGAAGGCACAGAAGTTTGCAGTTGTGGCGGTGGCTGAACCGTTTGATGAACCGGATCCATATGCCGCTGTCAAATACTCCGAGTTGTATGGGCTTTCAGCACGGCCGTAGCAGCCGCGTTGCATACCGCCGTAAGCCATGGCTGGCATATTTGTTCTCCCAAGGAGAACCGCCCCTGCATCTCGGAGAATCTTCACGCAAGCTGCATCTTCTGTGGCGATGAGGCTCTCAAACGCTGGGGAGCCACAGGCTACAGTCATCCCCTTTACCTTAATGCTGTCTTTGACGAGATAGGGAATGCCTTCCAATGGCCTGGCTGGGAGGCCTGCTACTCGTCGTCCATCGGATGCTTCGGCTTCCTCCAACGCGGAGGGGTTAATAACGGGAATGGCGCTCAGGGTGAGTCCGGCGGCATCATATGCGCTGATCCGTCTCAGATATCGTGCTACGAGCTCAACGCTTGTGATCCATCCCGAAGAGAGAGCGTTCTGAAGTTCTGCGATGCTGGCATCGATAAGATTCAAGCTTTCTAGTGTCTGCGGACGAGTTTAAGATAATCCGTTAGCATCGGGGTGACTCCAATACACTTATTATTGTCTCATGTTGGAGAGCTTACAGCGTCCATGGAGAGAGGTTGGGAAGCGGCGGCGTCTTATTATTATTAGTAAGGTGATTGACCAACTGATAATAATAATAATTCTATTTGGAGTCAAAATGAATCTGTCAACAATAGGGTTTCATATATGGCTGGCAGAGGCTTTAAATGGTCCAGGCGGACAGACAGAATCTGTGCAACCTTGCGTCTCCAGAAATCATGGATCTAACTCTGAATCGCCTTCTCTTTCCTCGAACCAGAGACTTTTACCCAAAATGTTTGGTAACAAGCTCCACTATGAGATGTCTTATCAAATGATGAGCCGAATGTGATGCTGTTACCCTTTCTTTTAAACTAATGGCATGGTTGCTCAGTCCCTCAACTACCCCAACCAAGGTATTGAAAGGATAAGCTAGGCTCCAGCTAAGAGGCACTATCATCCCTGAAACTGGTGGGTTCGGAAGATGACCGTCGAAAAGTTGGCCTCTCATTGGCTGAGGTGGCCGACACATGTCGGATACACGCGATAACTCGGAAATCCTCCCGAACACTGTTCTGATGTGGCTGACCTGACCAGACGCAATCCGGTTAAGATTAGACAGCCAAGAGATAGCAGATAACACTACGCTTCTTTATCAAGCGACAGAAGATAACTCAAGCGCATCTGGTCTCTACGCCCATGAAAGGCAGGGGGGGATATAAGAATGCGGCCCGGGGAGCAGTATGGTTTGGAGGGACAATCCCCTGGTGTGATCCGACTGTTAAGCGTTCCCTGCTATGCTCTCTGCTGCTTTTCCACCTGCTCAGCTCAAGTGGGTTTAGTTACTCCACTTTTCGCCAGTCACAATAATGTCCGACCTCAAAGACATGAAAGTGGAGGCCCCAAGCGCACCCCCCAGTGTGGCCGTGGGGAAAAAAGACGAGGTGGTGGGATCTGGGGAGATTCGAGACATTGGAGCTGAGCTTTTTGCGGAGGCCGACCAAATATCCCCAGAGGAACTGGAGACCGAAGGCGCCGAGGTGCGCAAAATATTGGACAAGCGCATTCTGCCAATGGTAAATATATTACGTACATTTTTCTCTTGCCAAGGATACAAACTGACAAGTGACCAACTCCTCTGCAGCTCTACTTGACCTACTGCATTCAGTTTTTGGGTAAGCGCTATCGATCCCCGGGAGTTTTTTTCTTCTTCGTTGTTCAAAACAATAACTAAGTCAACTGCGCAAATGTAGACAAGCTTTCCCTCAACTATGCCTCCGCCTACACCCTTATCCCAGACCTGGGCCTGGAGGGCCAAAGATACTCATGGGTTGCCGCAATTTTCAATTTTGGGTATCTTGCGTTCGCAATTCCGTCGAACCTCCTGATTCAACGCCTGCCGCTTGCAAAATACATGGGAACAGTGCTTATCATTTGGGCCGGGCTTGTTATTGCAACCGTTGGGGCGAAGAACTATGCTGGCATGCTCGTCCTGCGCTTCATTCTGGGCATGGCCGAAGCGTGTGTTAGCCCTTGCAGTAAGTGATCCCCGTGTCTCAGCGCCTTCTGGAAGTTGCTGTTTCTAACCTAACTAGTGATGAACTTCACCTCCATGTTCTACAAGCGATCTGAGCAGCCTCTGCGCATGGCTGTATGGTTGTCAGCCAACGGAATGGCGACGATGGTCGGGGCCCTTTTGGGATTCGGACTGGGCCACGTGCACAACACCTCTTTGAAGAGCTGGCAATTGATTTTCCTTGTGATTGGTTTAATGAACTTGGTCACTGGCATCCTCTTCCTGTGGCTCATGCCGGATTCACCAAGCACTGCCAAGTTCCTCACCCACCGACAGCGTGTCATTGCGGTCCAGCGAGTCTCGGAGAATATGATTGGCGTCAAGACAAAGCAGCTTAAACCCCGCCAAGCATTTGAGATCATCTACGACATCAAAGTCTTGTGCGTGCTGGGTATCGGTATTGGATGCGGTGTTGTTAACGGTGGTGTATCCAACTTCGCCTCGTCCCTGATCAAAGGCTACGGCTTCAGCGGCATCTACGCCACCCTCCTGCAGCTTCCAACCGGTGCCATCGAAGTACTGGTGGTTCCCATCTGCGGCTTGATTTCCACCTACGTCAAGGATTCCCGATGCTTCGTTCTCGCTGTGGTCTGTCTAATCCCTTTCGCTGGCCTGCTCGGTATCCGCTTCACCGACCTCGAGCACCGCTGGACCTTGGTCGGCTGCACCTGGCTCCAGTATATCATTGGTGCCCCCGTGATTATTTCCTGGAACTTGCTCTCGACCAACGTGGCTGGCCATACTAAGCGCTCCATCGCTAATGGCTTCTGGTTCACTCTGTACGCAGGCGGTAACGTTGCGGGTTCCAACATCTTCTTCGCTCGTGAAGCGCCTCGGTACTACTCCGCATTAAGTGGTCTGCTCCTCTGCTATGCCGGTATGATTATCCTAGTCTTGATCGCCTACGTGGCCATGAAGGCCGAGAATATCCGTAGAGATCGCCGCATGACATCCGAAGAGCAAGCGGCACGAGAGGAGGCCGCCGTCCTGGATGGATTCAAGGATATGACGGATATGGAGTCGAAAAATTTCCGATATGCTCTTTGAATCAGTTGATTATGCTGGAAAAAGACTTGGGCGGCTCCTTGTTAATGAGTTATGATGAATATATTGATCAGTTTCTATCAGTTCTTTCTTGTGCTAGTTTATTGTGAATGGAGTTCATGAATAGCAGTTCAGCAGGGAACCTTTTTCCTAAACTATATGGTCTGGACAGTGTTGTTGAAGTACTAAGATTGAAGCATGACCAACTTGGTTTTTGCTGTAGAGCGATAAGCCATAATTTTGCCATAGCCTAGCCTAAATCTGGCTCTTGTGGGGGAAGAAAATTTTATGACGGTAATATTATTTACTACCCACTTTTACAAAGGAAATGGTTTAAGCAAGCGAATAGTTTGAGTAAGAAAATAGATCTTTCATGTCATAACAAAAGGGGGTCATCTCTGGTATTTTTACTTTGCCTAGAACCTAGCTAGGGAAAGTATGCTGTAGAACTATTCGTAATAAAACATCCGAGGGAGAAAATTTTCGGGAATTTACTCCTTCTGAATATACTTTTCGAAGATTTTGGGGATAGCCTTTGCGCTAGCCTTGGGGTATCTCTTCTGATCATTCTCGTAGTCGACGAAGGTGACACCGAAGCGGGTTTCGTAGCCTTCAGCCCACTCGAAGTTACTGTTATACACGAAGATAGATTAGAACATGGCTCTCTTCAAGGAGAGGCAAATGAGAGAAAAAGTTGGGGCAAGGGGATGAAGGTGTATGACTTACTCCATCAAACTCCAGGCCATATAAGCCCTCACGTTAACATTGTCAATTGTGTAAGCATCGGCCATGGCTCCGACGTAATCCTCAAAGTATTTTACGCGGAAGTCATCCTGCAACAACTGCTCGAGGGGCAAATCGTTCTCGCCTAGCAGACTAGTTCCGTTCTCAGTGACGTAGATTTTGGGCCGGCCATAGCGGTCACTGAGCCATTTGAGAAGTTTGCGAAATCCAATTGCGGACGGGCGCAGCCAGGGCGATTGAGTCTCGGGACCAACCCACTCGCCAGCCTTGTTCTGGAGGAGGAGCTCCAGGTTACCAGCGATGTCAGTGAGCTCGGGCTCGCCAGTCTTTGCCTTGATGAAGTTAGCGCAGTAGTGGTTCATGCCGTAGAAGTCATTGCTGCCCTTGACAAGGGCGATGTCCTCGGGGGTCCATTTGGGGAGGCGGTCGCCAAGTTGCTTTTGCATGCTCTCAGGGTAGTGGCCGTGGTAGATAGGGTCAGCGAACCAGGAGATGGCAAACTCGATCTTGCGATCGCAAGCTTCGACATCGGCGGGGTTTTCAGGGTCCCACGGTTCGGCCCAGTCGCCTATTAAATGACCTTTTGTTAGTTTTTTTTCTCATTCTGGTCTTCTGGAGGTAAAGGGGTGGGGAAGGGCAGTATACCATTCAGTGTGATACCAATCTCACCACCATCTCGGGCCTTAAATTCCTCGCGATAGATTTTCACAGCAGCTCCGTGAGCAACTAGGATATTGTGACCAACAATCCACGGCTCGGTTGAGCCGTCACCGACAGGGTTCCTGTTGCGGTCACTGGTTCGGCCGGGAGCGAACTGGCCAACGTTGTAACCTAGGACGCTACTGCACCATGGCTCGTTGAAGGTGATCCAATGTTTCACCTTGGGGCTGAGGGCGTTGAAGATAACACGGGCGTAGTTGGCATAATCGGCAACAAACTCCTCCTTGTTGAGCAGACCGCCGTAGCGCTTGTCTAGCTCATCAGGTAGATCCCAATGGAAGAGAGTGACAAGAGGAATGATACCAGCAGCGATAAGATCGTCAACAAACTTAACGTAGAACTGAAGACCCTTTTCGTTGATGGGATCATTGCGACCGCCGAGGGGGATGACTCGGGACCTGGAAAGCGGAATCGGCATCGTATAAGCCTACTGGTGATCCCTGGAGAACAAACAGGGGTAGGAAAAAAACTCACCAGGAAATAGAGAAGCGATAGGCCATTGCATTGCATCCTTTTAGTAGAGCAATGTCCTCGTGTGTGCGGTGGTAGGAGTCGCAAGCTACGTCTCCATTGGCTCCTCCGGCGATTTTACCAGGCTTCTTGCAGAAGGTATCCCAAATGGACGGCCCACGGCCATCCTCGTCAACGGCACCTTCAATCTGGTAGCTATGGAGGGGAATTTTTGACTCGTATTAGCCCTTTTGTCCAACTGTGTTTCAATTCAATTTCTCAATTGCGGGGTATGGAGGAACATAGGGAGGACAAAGGTCGCAACTCACCTAGCTGTGGCATAGCCCCAGAGAAAATCTGAAGGAAGGTGAGATGCTCCTGCAGAACCCATGGTTATTGTTCAATCTCTGAACAACCTTTTTTTTCGTGGGTATTTTAGCGGGGGAAAATGAGGCAAAAAATACGGTGATGTTCCTGTCAACTCTGAGATGACCACGAGTAAGACAGTAGATGAACAGCAGCAACGAGGACGGGAGGGAGCAGGGAGGGACTGAATAGAGAGGGATATTTAAACCCTTCCATTGTTAATTTCATAATTGTGTTATTTTTCGTTCTTTTCCCAGTCCGTCAAGGGCTCCTCCGCATGCTATCGGGAGCGATAGTGAGCGGAGGGAGGGGGGTCAGGCGGGGGGCAGGGAAGGTGAAACTAGAGGCCAGGTCAATCTCAATTGCACTGAAAACAAAGCCCTGGTCCAACCAGAACACATTCCAGGAAATGCAAGTCGCCGCGAACATGGATTTGGGCAATGAGCTGGCCGCCGAGAGGGATGGTGAGGGCGATAGCTTGAGGTTGGCGGGGCAGGGAAGCGGCTACACGGGCCGGACGCCGTGTCAAAAACTGGTATAGCGGACTGGTATTATTATTCCGCTCCATCCCTAGGGAGAGGAGAGCTGGGGGTAATTTATGATGCCCCAGTGGTTTCATCTGGGGTGCTACAGGGCTGATCAAGTTCTAGCAGGGCCTTTCATTAGCTGGCAAAAAGAGATGACTTCGTAACTCCTCGTGAATAGTTAACGCTCATGCCCATCATGTATGTAGTTTTGATTCCCAGAACCCATCCCAATTCAACACCTGCTCCGTCTCAGATATGCAAGTTCGAATGAAAAATCACAAAAAAAAAAAAAAAAAAAAAAAGGAAAACAGAAAATAGAGGGTCGAAGTTGAAAAGGGAAGAAACAAGGAGGAAGAGGGGTTAGGATGCCTCCATTCCTTCCATCTCATCAGGATCAGCTTCCTCCGCTTCGTCAAGGACAATGCCACTGAGTGTCAGCTGCGATCGCTTCGACTCTCGGTTCGGGCCCAGTCCATCATCTGCCCCCAAAGTGCCTACCAGCTCGAGCTCTGGGCCCGCAATAATCCGGCCTTCCGTGTCGACGACTTCACATAGTTCGATTAAGCTCTGTCTGCTCAGTGACTTAAAACCATCGGTCCGAACAATCCGGCCCCAGTGACTAAGGCAGAACTGCGCAGCTCGGCGCATTAACCATTCCTCATTCGTCCGCCCAGCTCGATCCCATATGATTGCCGCATTCTCCACATCTAGCTCACGCCCCAAACGATTCACGCAAAGTAGACGCAGTCGCGGCATGTCGTAAAGGTTGGCCATCACAAGCATCCCTGCCACATCGATTATGTCAGAGCAATACTCCGGATGGCCGGCGATGCTATCCGTGTACAGGTAGTAGAGGAACGCACGGACAACGGAGTAAGGCTCTGGAATGTGCATCCTGTTTGAATGATATTCTGCCATCTGGGCCGAATACAATCGCTTGAAATGGGGCCATCTTAGCTGCAGGATGAGTTTGTGCACGTGGATGGGGGGAGAAGTGGCCACGCTGGGTGGGAGGGTGCCCCTCTCTTGTTGCACAAGAGATCCATCATCAGTAGTATCGTCCGCATATACATGGTCATCTGGATAGGCAGTGATTGTGAAATCTGCCCCGCTACCAGACTCGGGTGACTGATCAAAGACGGACGACAAGTCTGCCCCCAGACCAGAGAGGGGTCCCATTTCAGTCCGGCCGGAAATCATTGCCCTTCTTGGGTCGGGAGATAGGGCCGACATCTCGTTGCCCAGTAGACCATATCGTTCCAAATCAATACAAAGAACTTCGCTCATATGATTTTCGTCGCTCGTTCCGGGATTGGGGCCCATGTCTAGGCTACAACCGAGCAACCAAGCTTTGGTGCCTGTTGCATTCACGGTGCAGTAATGCCATCGGTAACCTGGCCTAAAGATTTCCTGTCCATCAGCAAGCCTCTGCCATCTGAGGGAGTCAAGCTCCAAGGATGATAGGTTACAGTCAAAGTTGCGAACTGTTTCGGAAGGAGTAATCAAATCGAGAAGAACACCCGACGCAAACGTTTGGAAGTGAGTCCCGGAGAATAGGGCGGGAACGTTAGACCCTGATTTGAATTGAAGACAGGAGATGGAACCAGGGGCAATCAGTTTTCGTCGGTTAGAGTTGCGAACCTGTACACTCGCGGAATTCGCCGCATAGCTACCGGACCGGCCGGGGAGCTGCTGCATTGGGCTACTAAACAGAGTGTCTGGGCCGTGAGTCATCCTGCCGAGTCTCATAGGAGAATCTATGGTACCTTGTGAATCTGCCATTCCAAAAGCCGGAATCCCTTGAAGGTCTAACCACCAAATATCAGTTGTCCGTTCCATGTCTGGGTCCAGGCCTCCAAAGATCCAAAGGCGACCACCCCAAATCCAGGCGAGATGATCAAAACGGGCAGTAAATTTCCACGACCGAGACCAGGTCCAAGTTTTGAGATCCAGGTACGACATGTCATCGAGAATGACACTGTTTTCCGAGGTTATTCCGCCGATAACGAAAAGCTTATCCTCGTAGATGACGGCAGCATGGCGAGCTCTCCCTCGAGGTATTGGCCCCCGAATCTCCGGCTGAGTCCATGTAGAGGAAGCGATATCGAAAATGACTACATCGGAAAGGTATTCTCGGTGCTCGTTTTCGCCTCCGAACACGATCAGTTTATCTCCTTGGTAGAGGGTAGCGGTGTGGCCTAAGATCCAATGGCAAATTTGTATATGTCAGTATACCTAATCATAGGCAGTTGAGTGGGGGGTTAACCAACCCATGCGAACCCCAGGTATATCTCCATAGTTGTCTACTAGCTCCCACCGAAGAGCGTTCAGATCCAAACGTAGAACGTGGTTGTAAACTATAGGATTGAGAGAAAAGAAAGAATCAGCTGATGAGACAATATAGAGAAAAAAAGGAGATAGAAATAAAAAAATCGAAGTTAATAATAGACCTACCTTCATCGGTATATTGGTCAAAGCCGCCAAACGCATAGATCTGGTCGTTGGGGCAATACGTCACCGAGGCATTGACCAGGCATGCAGGAATATTCCCCTGGGCCTTGCGAATATTCGGGCGGGAATCCGCGCTCCCGCGACGACGACCACTTGAACTAGTGGGCATGAGGAATGCGTCTTGAGAGAGGGATGGGGATGGAGCGGAGGGGAGGGCATTCATCGGATATGAGAGAGTGGACGATCGGGAGCAGAAAAGTGGGTCTCGGCGGAATTGGGACAAACCCGGTGCGGATGCCGAAGTGGAAGTGGTACGAGAGCAAAGGTTCCTGGCAATCGTGGAGGTCGTAGTTGAGGTCGTCGCAGTAGTAGCAGTCAGAGTGGAGGGCGGTTGCCACGCCATCACAACCCTAGAAAAGTGAGGCAGATGAAGGAAAGGGGGGAGGAGGGATTTAATGGTAAGTCATGAGCAAGCTGAAACGTAAAGGGGCAAAGTCTTTTTTCATTTACTAGGCTTTTTCCTTCTGTGGGGTTTATGATTTGAGTGAATACAGCTTGATGAAAAAGTCAAAAAAGTTCAAACTTTGTTGGAGTTTCAAGAGAACATAATACAACCAGAGCCAGAGGGTGACCCTTTGGGCCCGGGTGGCGGAGCGCGGGCGAAAAAAAATTGGCCGGAAAGGGAATAAACGCCAAGACCGATCGACACCCAAAATAGGAAGAGCCGCATGTCAGGTGGGCGCTTACCACTTTGATGCTAGTGCAAAAGCGTACCTCCAGTAACGGTTGCCATGGGAGAAGCTCTTGAACTATACCTCCACCCTGTATTTATTCTCCTGGTTCTCAGCGCCGCGTCCAGTCCTCATTTCTCTTTTTTCTCTCATCCTCCTCTCCTCTTTCGATATTTGCTATTCTCGCATTTACCTATCGCCTTCACTTGTTTCCCCCTGCATTCCATATTGTCTCATTTTAGTCTTGCTTGTCCTCGTTAAAGCTAAAGCTCATGGTTCGACTGGTTGTGACAACTAAAGCCTCAGATTCCTTTATCTCCCCCCCCCCCTTTCTCCTCTCTTGGGAGTCTATAATTGCATATTCTCAGTATGGCTACGCCGTTGGTCTCCACCCCTGTCAAGACCCATCATGGAATCTTTTCCACCAAAATAGCTGGAGGCCGCATCCCTCTCACACCGTCTCCCCGCGCACGAAGAGGGAGCGCCGCTTCCAATACCTCGTCTCCTTTCACACCTCCCCGTCAGGACTCTGAAGCCTCCAGGGAGCAAGGCCGCTCTATTTACGGCGGCAACCTGTCCTCATACTTTGCGAAATCGGTCGCAAAAACCACCCGCACCACCTACCGCGAGTCTCCCAAGTCAAACATCGCCCGGACCCGCAAGTCTCCTAGACACCTCGAATTGGGTGTTTCAGAATGGTCTTTAACCGGCACAGGCCCTGGGCCTACCCAGTCTCCGTCGAAAGAGCGGGTACGGAAGGAGACTTCCGGGCGTACGAGGTCCGGAAAGACTACTGTTCGGATTGCGCATAACGCTGGTGATCGATTTATTCCTAATCGTTCAGCAAGTGAGGGTTTAGCGACCGCAGGTGCTGCCAAACCGGAGGAGAGCCAGCGACCGAAAACCAGTGGAAGCGAGGGCTCCACTGTGTTGGCTAGTGCGGCGAGTGCCTTTGACATTGGTGGTCGGGGGACCGACGAAGATCTTACTGCAGCTCTTGAAAACCTCGGCCTGGACGATGATGACAACTCTAATTCTTACACCAAACCGGCACCGGATGCTGTGGCGTATGAGTCGTCGTTGGCTAACGCCTGCGGAGTGAACCTAAATACTCGTATCCTTGCTTTCAAGCCACCACCGCCAGAATCATCCAAGCCTATTGACTTGCGTGCCCAATACAATCGTCCTCTCAAGGCGTCTAAGTCCCAGTCGGCTCAATTCCGCAGAAGAGTCCAAACTGCCCCAGAACGCGTCCTAGATGCTCCGGGTCTTCTCGATGATTATTACCTCAACCTACTGGACTGGAGCTCTGGAAACCAAGTCGCAATTGGCCTGGAGCGAAATGTCTATGTTTGGTCGGCCGACTCTGGGTCAGTTAGCTGCTTGTTGGAAAGTGCTCCTGACACTTATATAAGCAGCGTCAAGTGGAGTGGTGATGGAGCTTACGTTGGTGTCGGCCTGGGAACTGGCGAGGTCCAGATCTGGGACGTTGAAGAAGGCACCAAGCTTCGCAGCATGTTTGGCCACGATTCCCGTGTAGGTGTGATGGGGTGGTCGAAGCACACTTTGTCCACTGGTGCCCGCAGCGGTCTCGTCTTCAACCACGATGTCCGCATTGCCCAGCACAAGGTGGCTGAGCTGGTCTCCCACACCTCCGAAGTTTGTGGACTGGAGTGGAGATCCGATGGCGCCCAACTTGCGACTGGTGGTAATGATAATTTGGTCAACATCTGGGATGCTCGCTCCCTAAGCGCTCCCAAGTTCACCAAGACCAACCACCGGGCCGCCGTCAAGGCTCTTAGCTGGTGCCCCTGGCAGCTCAACCTTCTCGCTACTGGAGGAGGTTCATACGATCGTCACATCCACTTTTGGAACACGACAACCGGCGCCCGCACCAATAGCATCGATACCGGCTCGCAGGTAACTAGCTTACGGTGGAGCAACCACTACCGGGAGATCGTCAGCTCGAGTGGATTCCCCGACAACTCCTTGAGCATCTGGAGCTACCCCACCTTGGTTCGCAACGTGGAGATTCCGGCCCATGAGACCCGTGTTCTTCACAGCAGCCTGAGCCCTGACGGCCAACTCCTGGCCACTGCCGCTGCCGACGAGAGCTTAAAGTTCTGGAAAGTTTTTGAGCGCAAGCCTGGAACCAGTGCTTCGTCCTCTCGAGAAGGTGGTGTTGGCAGCAAAGCTCAGATGACAAAGTCGATGACCATTCGGTAAATTCGATCACCTCACATCTATTGTGTAGGTATAATTTTTGGGCTTTTGTATTTTCTGTTTCAATGGCCATATGCCGGAAGCATTGTTTGGTGATTCCCCCAAGAGCTCTTCTCTCTTTCTTGCGCCACGCGTTCTTGTCGTTTTTACCCGATTCTTCTTATCCTTTTGGGGATGTTCAAATTGGAGGAATTTCTGGTGTTAGAGGAGTTGTATTTAGGTTGATAGCATCTTAGTTTGGAGCTTATCGCATGGAACTTGCAAACTCTTATCCACAGTTTTGATACAGTCCATTTTCGGTTTATTATCAATTAGGTGGGTGGGTATGAACACTTGGGTATCCTCTTCCAAATCCCAGGTCCCACAAAATATCATTCATCCGCCCACCTTTCATAATCCGGGAAATGAGCATCATGGATCCGCCGCGCATATTCCTGAATACCGGTGAACCTCATCACCAACTTCCTCGACACGGGACCCCTAGAACCCAAAAAGCCATTAGTTAAAAGCCTCCACAAAACCCAAGACGTCCGCCCGGGGTTAAAAAACCAAAAAACAAAAAAAGGAAACTCACGCAGTACAAATCAAACTCGAAACAATAAACCCAAACAATGTCGCATCCGCTTCAGTCGGCCCCTCGCCACCCAGAATCCAAAACGGGCGGCCATCGTCATTCCCATTGACCGTCCTGTTCCGTTTCGAGGCCATGAGCAGTGCATCCACACTTTCCCACACCTCCGTTCGGAAGAGCATGATTTCGTCCGCAGTGAACCGACCGGTACCCTGCCCGTGCAGAGTCTTGACTGTGTTCCGGTGGATGAGATAGCCTACAACAAGCCGGATGGGGTAAGGGACAGAGGCGAGAATGTGGTCGCGCATTGTGGTGTAGTTTTCTGTCCAGCGTTCGCGAGTCTGGTGGAATGTTTTATTTTAGACATTTTTACATATGAATATATTCTTATACAGGTATTCTTCTTTCTTCTTTTTGTTGAATTTCCAGGGATGTTAAAAAGGGAAAGGAGAAAATAGAACAAATTACGTACGTTATAGAAACATAGCTTGTCTTCTAGAAGTGCGCGAAGGGCCAGATCATGCGCCTTGTCGGCTGGGGAGAGTGATCTATGTAGGTCTGGGAGAATATTACGCTCGACCAGATGCTTGATGATGAGGGTTGAGTCGCCGATAGTGTTATTGCTGGAAGACGAATCGGCGTCGGTTACCTCAATGTAGGGGATTTTGCCTTTCGGTCCTGACCTGGTGGACCCGCATTCGGCCTTGTATGGGATGTTGCTAAAGCGAAGTCGTGCCTCGAGCTTCGTGACGAAGGGGGACCAAACATATTGGCCCGGCTGTAACCAGCCGCGGTAGAGGGTGAGGTTTGGTGGGGTGGACATGGTTGATTGAATCTTTGTTGTGTTGGAGAAGGGGTCTGCGAACTTTGATGTATTAATGGGGGTTGAGGATAGATTGGGGAGGTGATGGAATGCACGATGAGGGCTTTTGATTTTATATTTTAGGCAGATTAGGCAGGAGTGGGGGCGGATTGACTTTGACTCAAGCGCAGCTGAGGCTTGTTCGGCCCCCAAACCTTGTCGAGTTGAAGGAGTCAAATTGCGACACAGAATAGCCCAGTATGGTGTTGGATGTGGGGATGGAGGATTACATGGTTATTAGACTACTACAGGATTCTTCGCTGATCCCTATTTCAAATAAAGCTCCTGAGGTGAAAATAAAGTCAGGTGAGAGTAGCCGTAAATCAAATTGAGTTCAAATGATAAGATGAAGGAGTGTGGGAAGCAGTTAAATCTGCTCTATTCACTGTGATTTGTATACGAAGTGATATAGTGCTCGGGACTGCTAGAAAGGTCCGTCGTTGTGGTTCCTTTCGCGGAGATGGGCGCTAGCCGGATGACTCAGCGACCGGGAGGGAGTGCGGATTTCGCCCAGTTAGAGCAACTTTCACCTCAACCAACATCCCTCTCGTCACTCTATCGTCTTTTGCCCCAACACCCGTTTCCCCTTGATCGCACCCCTCTCGGCGTGTATCAACACTAAGGATTAGGATCTATTTCGCTTGGGGTGACTCTATCTATTGAAATAATATTGGGTCCGGGGTGATTAGGTAGTCGCTGTGGAGTTCGACCATCGCATTTCTAAGCCCGCGATCACCGACCGCTGGGACGGTGAGGCTCTTGCGATCAAGTCGAAAGTCCCACTCTTCATAGGCCACTAAATCCGCCTTTCTTTCCCCCTTTCTTCTTCTTTATCTGTTATAGAGAGAGTGGGTGGAAACAAACACTCAAACAAAAGAAAAGATCAGAGCATTTTCCCCTTCGTTTTCTTAAACACCGAATACCGACGAATTCTTGGCCCAACAGCAACGCCATGTCGAATCAGCTGGTGGTGAGTGTTTTCTAAAGACGAAAAAAGCGTTGCATTGTCTTAGCTAGGACTTATCTATGAGCGCCGGTTTTCATTTGATGCTTTATTCCCTGCTGCGTTAACATAGATGAGGGCTGAAATCAGATGATTCACAGGGTACGGTCTTCGATCGGGTGATTGAGGGGGTGTGCGTTGCTTCTCAGGTGGATTTCGAGGAGAGTGGCGTGGACCAGCAGACGCTATTAGATTTGCGAAAGGTTAGTAACTTCATACTATTCCACCCTGATATGTATTTGATCCTGTTTTCATTCAACGTTGCGTGATGTTGTGACAAACACCCCGGGCTTCGATGGTTTCTGGGCCGAGGTGGGGGAGGAGGGAAGCGGGTGTTGCCTGCTGGGGAACCGCCTGCTTTTGAGAGTCTTTTTATACCTGCCTTAGTCTGCCAAGCCACATCACCTCCAGGCTATCATTTTGTCGCGCATCTTTTTGTTCTCCCGTCAGCTCCTCTCCCTCTTCTTATTTCATTACATCATTGAGGTCGCTATGTTCGCCTGGATTTTTAACGGCTTATTGAACCCGTTATTACTTTTCGACCACTTACTCTTTCTCTCTTTCTCTTTTTAATTTATTTTCAAATATTGACCTGTTTGCAGAGTTGGCAGAAAAAGCTCTCCTCTCTTGGAGTCGCCCAATTTCCGTGGGATCCTGCACCACCCCAGCCAGCCCCTGCTCAGAACCAGAACCAAATTCTCCCTCCGACTGCGACCGTCCCCTCCAATGCTCCTCGTCCGCCTCAGCCCTCACCCACACAGCAACATGCCCCGCAACAACAATCACTACCACAGTCAGTGCCTCCAAATGCACCTTCCATGCCAGGCCCGGTCCAAGTGGGGGCAAGTGCCAATCACGGTGTTGGCCAACCTCCCCAGATCAAGACTGAGCCTGGTGTCACTGGTCATTCCGGATTGCCTCCCATGAATAACATAATGACGAACCCCCCAAATACACAGTCGGCAAGGGAAAGAGCTGCCAACCTAGTCCAACAGAGATATGGCACTGCGGCCGCAAATTCTATCAGTCAAATGCAAGCACAAACACAGCCTCCCCTAGGACTGCCAGGGCAGGCCCGCCCTCCCAATATGCAGCAAATGCCAAATGGCCAGACGCACCAGATCAAGCAAGAACCCGGCTACCCTCCTGTCTCCCACGGGTCTGTGGGCAACGCTCAGACGGATGGTGCTGGCGATGATTCCCTCTCAGAATGGAAGGCCGAGGTTGCGCGGAGGCGGGAGGCTGCTGAACGGCAAGGAGCGGAAGGAAATCGTGTACTTCGAGATCATCTCAGGCAGCGCATGTTGCAGTTCGAAGGAGGGGGTCTTATGGTGTCTTTAGATGAACAACAGCCATCGCAATTTTTATCACAGCCAATTGTCAACTTATCGAGAGTTCCGGGAGCTCAGTATGATGGACCTGGCGGCGATGATGCTAAGGAAGAGGATGACGAAGATGCCATCAATTCCGATCTCGACGATCCAGACGACCTTGTGGCTGATGACCATGACGCGGAAGATGCCGTGGGGCAAGTTATGCTCTGTACCTATGATAAAGTCCAAAGGGTGAAGAACAAGTGGAAATGCACCCTCAAGGATGGTATTCTAACCACGGGTGGCAAAGAGTGAGTTCTCGCTTATTCTCAGTTATCACCCAACGCATATTGACTTTGATAGGTACGTTTTCCATAAAGGCCAGGGCGAGTTTGAATGGTGAAAAAGGGGATGTGATAATCTTCACATCATTTTGGAGCCTGATTTTTTTTCATACTCTTGACCCTCACTCTCCTAAACGCCCTTTCCCGGCTCCATACTGTCTTTCCGTCTTAGAAAACCCCCAGATATCTTCACATTTCCAAAATCCAGGTCATATAATCCCAGATAATTAGGCCTTGGATGGGGTTGCAGGCGAAATCTGCTTTCACTGATGATTTTGTTTTATTTACCAAATATCAACTCAAGCTGCTCACAATATGAGTCAATTTGTGTTTCACTTGGGCCTGCCCTATTTTCTTTTCCTTTTTTCTTCCATTCTTCCCCTCCTTTTATCCGATATTTCCACGCTGTTGGATGTACATGGCGCTTATGCAGGCGGATGGCGAACTTTTTTTGTATTAGAATAACCATATTTTCCGATAGGAATGAAACCTATGACGTTGTATGGATTTGCATATGATGTAGATTTTGTCCTCATAATATTCTTTTTGTCAGTGACGCAACAGCAACCATCTTACGGTATTTGGTATGCCAAGTTGATTCTTGGAAATGAATGAGTAGTAGTAACATTTTCAAAGACTTTTTTGTTTATTTAAAGCAACACCATGCCAAAAACAATTGGGAATCAAAGCAAATCACGAATGTAAAAGGTCTCTATAAGCCAAAAGTCCAGAGCATATTCAACACATAAAAATCAAGCACCAAATTCTCCAACAACACCACAAGCAGGAAAGCACAACAACAGTTGTTTGTTAGCGAAGCAAAACAAAGAGAGAGAAAAAGGAAACATCAAGTCAGAAGCCGGTCGCTAGAAACATCCAGATATCTACATGACGCCGGAGGACCTCTAATTTTGTTCATCCTTCTCCCCCCCTCTACCCCCCCGCGCTCACTCTCTTTGAAGTCTCGGAGAGTGCAGTTCAAATGCGCTGGAGAAGGAAAAGACACTGAAAAGTAGAAAAAATAACCAAAGGAGATACTCCAACGACCGACCTAAACCCAGTTTCATCGTTGCTTTTTAGAAGTCAATTTGATAACTGTCCCACCAACCCAAAAGTAGTCCCTTGTTCCAAAGCTCCTCGTTGGCCTGTAGGTGGAGCCCTCTTGGGACAGGGGAAAAACGTTGACAATGCGCATTAAAGAAACAGCCGCCCGTTCAAGAAAAAAAAAGGGAAACGGAAATGACAAAACCGTCTTCAAAACAAAAGAAGAAGGGGGGAAGCAAAAGGAAAAATAAGAATAATGCAAGCTTTAGGAAAAACTGCCACTAACATTACTTGGCAAATCTTTCAATTGACTGATCTGCCACCGGGCCAAAAAAGAAAGAAAAAAATAAGTCGTCTGGAAAATCTTGTTAACGTGGACGCTCATACCAAGTAACTCCAACCCACCAAACCGGTCATTAAATCGTATATCACGCGACGGGGCCGTAAATAAAAGTCGTCGAGTCGAATTACGGTGGGAAAAAAGAAACAGTGAGAATAGGGCGTAATTCTTTTGGTCCTTCGTAGACAAATACTTACAAAAGACCTTCTTCACCAATGCCAGGCAAGCCTGCTCCGGCGACGTTGATATTTTGTCCCTGCATCACGCCCCCCCCGAAAGCGAGGCCTCGGCCAGCGGCAAGCTGGAAATCAGGGTTGCAAGGCGGTGAATGTGATTTGTGGTATTTAAGGCCATTCAAATTCTTGTAGCGTTTGCCGCAGACTTCGCAGCGATAAGGCTTCTCTTTTTCCATGCCAAGAGTTCCTGGGTATGGAGCTGACGTCTCTGGATTAACGATTGAAAATGTACCATCAGCATTATCATGAAGTTGCTGGTTGTTGTGGCCATGCTGAAAACCGGTCAGTCAGAATGGGTATAACCAAACCGTGATAAATCACAGAAACTTACAGCTTTGTGATATTTCAATCCATTCTGATTTTTATACGCCTTCTCGCAGCCAATCACTGGGCATCGGAAAGGTTTAGGCTCTTCATTAGGAAGCAACGAGGTGGTGTCAGGAACCCCTGCCAATAGTTGTTGTTCTCGTATGCGCCGGGCAATATCGCTATTAGGCCCATACTGCGCTCCGCTGAGTTTGAAATGGGCATTAGGAGTGTTAAGGCCACCTGTAGGACTAAACAGTCGTTTTGCGGGTTCGTCGATACATAGGTCTACCATGTCGTTGTTTCCAGCAAATCGTGCAAACTGGGATTGACCGCCTTGTAGCATTGCGTTCTGCATAGACAAATCCCCGAAAGGACTAATCATGCTGTCGTCAAGTTCGGCTGGGGTTCCGGGGGTCGAGGAGTCGGGTGTACCTCGGAATTGCGAGTTCTGCAGAGGGTTTGCCATAAGAGTAGGGGTGTTAACAGATGAAACGGTAGGGTTATTCTGCAACGAGAGAGGCCGTGTTGAGGCCACTGGGGTTCCGGGCTGGGACCCTTTAAACCCCTGATGGCCAGGAAGCATGGATAAGTTCAAATTCGGGACTCCCCTATTAGGAGTTCCGTATCCCCCTTGATTTGCGTCTCGAGACTGAGTTGTGAACAATTGCGAGGATGTAGCATCTCCGTCGTCCATAGCATCATCCAATTCCATGTCATCTATAGTATCAATATCAGAATGCTGTTGCGAAGGGTGTATCTGGTTTAGTTTTCGCTGCATATCAGCAGAGCGATCCGGCTGTAGTCCACGATTCTGATTCTGATTCTGCTGGTTCTGCTGCTGTGCAATGGCGGCGGCAGCTAAGGCGGCCCGGCCGTCACCTTGGCTCGGGCGGTGCCCTGATTTCGTGGCATGTGCTTCTTCATAATGTTGTAATAGATCGTGGAGAGTAGGTAGCGTTACTCCACAGCAGGAGAAGTCCTTCATAAAGTTCGCTTCCAGCTTCGGTAGATAGGATGATGAATGAAATGAGGGTGATTGGAAAGTAAAGGGGGAAGTGCCAGTCATAATGATACTACATTATATAGTCAGTTATTCGATCATCGATGCATACCTCGCTCCAACTAATGCAAGTGGGGACAAAAGCCTCAGCATAGACTTGAAGGGCATAGCAAAAATGGTACTCACTCGTCACGGATCCAACTTCCAACAGAAATACCACCCCAGCTCATTCCACCTACCAGACTCCCAGCCAAAGACTCCCGGCGAGGTTTATCCCGGTTCCCTCCCATTACTGAGATGGGCTTCGTACCGTTACCCCATTGTGCGGTGGCTGCGCCGACAGAGTCCTTACGAGGTGGTGGCGCCTTGAACATGCTAAGCCCAGCGCCGCTGGCATGAGAAATACTACCTGTTCGCTCCGCATTGCCAGCCCTCTGTAGCGCGGATGTTAAGTTTGATGCCTGCTGTCCGGGAGGGGACACGGAGGTCTGTCGGGTGGCAATGTCGATCGGAGTAGCTGTACCCGCCATCGTGGCAGATCGTAGGAATGTGAGAGAAAAGAAGAGGAATTCAGTATATCCTTTAGAAATGAAAGTAGGAATCTCGAGTATCCAGATAAGGTGAATGAGTGTCGCAGGTTATCGAGTGAACTTCCAGGGAACAGCGAATCCGAGACCTTTTTTTCCCTATCCGGTCCGCGCGACAGCAGGCCAAACCGGATGGGAGCGAAGATGAAGAGACGAGGAAGCGCGATTAATATCTCCGGGAGATGGAGAGGTGTGTAGGAGAGCAAGAGGAGGTGAAGTAAGTGTCTCTTCCGCCAGCCCAAGCATGAAGGAGGGTGTGATGACTCGATTGTCGTTTTGGGCGGAAGAACACAGGGAGCGTCAACCCTCGGATAATGTCCCGCTTTCACTGCGGAACCGTGACGGTTTCGGGAGGTGGCGGTACGTATCAATATAGTACCGAGTCTATTGAACGAATCGGGGGAAGGAAAGGCAAAAACAAAGATGCCCAGAGTAAAGATAACAACAAAAATGAGAAAGGAACAACCGAACCCTCTCAACTTCTTGCGCAGACAACTTTTTTGCGCTGAAGAAGTGTGAAGGAACTAGTAGGCAACTGGCGGAAATTATGGGTTGAGACTAGAAACTGGATGGGGTTGGAGCGGTAATAATGACCTTAATGATGGAGTCAGAAGCGCTGGTAACTTTACTAGAGTACTAGATTGAAGTCACAACGATACACTGGTAATACACAGAAACCACCACATGTGCAATACAATCGACTCCTGGCCCCGAGCCTTCTCCATGCGTTTCCCAAATGGGAAAACCGATCGTACTCCTTGATACGTTCCCTTCACGAGGAAGAAATACTCCGAAGAGTAATTAATAATCGCAGCGAGGCGCTCTCTATCGGTTTGCGAGGGCCTCTGGCAAGGGTGCGATGAATCATTCTCAGAAACCGAACTACGATGAATTACGTCGAGAGTGCTGGGGAGATCCATGGGATTTCGGGAACTGAATGATGTAGCTAACGGCCAGGTTCGATTTTCAGTGGGTGGGATCACACACTAAATGTGGGCTCACACTGCTTGCGGTCCAGTCTTTGCGCTAGTTCTTCTTCGAGAAAGTCCATGGGTGGGCGGTGGTGGACGCAGGAGGAATCCCGGACACGAACAATACGGTATTTCACCTGTCCTTGGCGTATTATTAGGTAACAAATACTCGATGTTTGTATTAAGTACTGCTTACAGTGTATCATAATAATTACCAGCGGTTCCTCTTGCCCACAACAACAACTGAAGATGTCGATGTTGATAAATTATTGGTTTACTCTTGCGTTCCGACATCCATCAAATCCATGACCATCATCATGTGGTTATGGCTTCCATTTTTATAGAATAGGGGGATCATCGAAGGCCAGGTTGATAGGTCTGCATTTTGTGCGACTCTTTGCTTTTTTTCTTTTAAATTGGCTGATAATTCCCCCCACGGCTTATCATGAGTGGCTCAATCCCAGATGTCGAGCCATCGGAGGGGCAGTAAGAGCAGGCCGTTGGCTCACATGTAAGTAAGTCGAGGTATGCAACCCGCTCATTGTCTGTGCTTACTCTCATTCACCACCTGCGGTGTATGCTGGGGTCCAGTACCTGAGCCGATACGATCAATCTTCTCTCATGTTGAACTTGAGAGCACTCACCTGCGTAGCTCTCCCTGGTCATGAATTTCAAAATTATCGAACTGCATTTCTTTCAATCAACTCTTCATGGGGGATGCACGCGACACACGCTGCCCCACATAGCCTAGTGTTCTCGATTTTTCGAGGTAAAATAGAGTGAAGAAACTTCCTCCGCAAAGCCATGATATGTTACCGGGCTTTGGCCCTGGTGCCTTGACAGCTCAGAGGTACTGATCTTGCATTTCACCCCGGCCTAACTCTCACTCCGACTTGGATTGGGTATAACGAAAACCACCGGATGACCGTGCGCTCTGGTTTATTTAAGCTTCGATCTACTAAATTCTCGAGGCTGCGATAAGACCAATATCCTCTTATCTTTCTGGGGGGTTTGCTTCAACACTAGCTGGATAGCTATTGCCCATGACATCACACCACTCGAAGAGCCTTTTTGTTTGATTTTTTCTTTCTTCCCTTTTTTTCCTCGTCAAGAAAATCCGTAGATCAACTGGGCGGTCACAAAAACCAATACCCCCGAGGCGCTAGTTGTCCCAGGAAACTAAACACTCATTAAACTGGGCGCTAGGACTGAACAGCATAGGAGAACAGAGAAGTTGCATACAACTCCTGCAAGGTCGGCTAAATGCAATGTGATCAAGGCAGGAGAGTGACAAGCGGAACAAACCCTATTTTACAGGAAGAGTACATGGTGCATTGGGCCTAAATGGATCTATTGTTACTTCACCTCCAAACACCGATGATTATATACTTGTAGTACTTGATGATAGTTGGGTGAGGGAGAGACAAGTACTATTCGGGAGCTACGGGGTACTACGGAATACATGGCATCTGAGCCCTGAACCCTTCAACCAGAATGCACTAGCGGTATACGCCTTGGCTTCAGCGCTAGAATCATGACAGAATAATGCTGTGACGCTCTCACCGCTCACTCGACATGAACGAGTCCAGAGTTCTGGTTAATGCAGAATGAGAGTGGCCAGAAACTGGGAATGCCGTACTCTGGATGGGGAGGCAGTGTGTTTAAACTTTGATATAGTGAAAGATTCACCTCCACGCTCAGGCCTGAACATCAAAAAACAGCTATTTAGGTACAGGGGTACACAAACACCAAATACTACCTGCAAGGAAATAATACATCACTAAAGCTATCTCACTAACTGGCATACTTGTTTCATCAGTTGTTTCAAACCGCCGTTCGGTGTAAAATACTATCTCCACGGAGGCCAATTTCCTTGGTGTATTTACCCACACTGATGGGTACATTATTGGCATTA
This sequence comes from Aspergillus diversus, assembly GCA_027569885.1. Lineage (NCBI taxonomy): Eukaryota > Fungi > Ascomycota > Eurotiomycetes > Eurotiales > Aspergillaceae > Aspergillus > Aspergillus diversus. The sequence continues at coordinate 1,097,910 of JAPDKZ010000008.1, read as the reverse complement.
TTAAAAACTGTAAACGTTCCTGCAGAACTAAATGGCTGGTAAGTAATAAAGATGGATCTCATCAAGAACTAATAATCATCCGTCAGCAAGACAAAATGGGTCTTAACTGAAGACTCTTTCGTCAGTGGACAACCAAGACTTGGCCATGGATGGTCCACGGTCACGGGCCCGCCTGTCCATCACTTGCCAAAAGAGGCATGGATAGCACCGCCACCCTACGCCACATGTATAATGCAAACGTTGCAAAATATTGCTTGGTGGGGATACAGGATCCATCAAAATTTTGTCCGCATTTGTTCAAGCGAGCATCGTGAGTTCGATCAGCAAACAAGTGGTTGGGATGAACGCAGTCGTGCACTGATTAGGAAGTTCAAATTCGGCTGTGCTACCTCTGATCCCAATCCAGGTGGGCTACCTTGCTTGATTGAAAGGTATACTACAGCTCGAGAAATTGCTCGACCTTGATAATGGATTCTTCAATAAACGAAGCACCGGCAGAGTCAACTATAGACTCTACGGCGCCCAGGCATACTCTTACAAATACGGCTAGCCACTCTGAAGAGCCTCCCTTGAAGAAAACCAGATTGGCTGAAACATGCCTTTCCGATGAGCCGCTTGCAGATACTCGCGCCAGACGCAAAGGCGTGGCCCCGATCAAGGCAGAGTAAGCAGCAAGACTGAATACCTGAACTGAAATTTCAGGCCTAACTAGAGACTAGGTTCATCGTACCAGATTCTGAACAGGGCCAGCCAGCGGATATCAACACAGACGACGCGGCAGAGGCAGCTGCTTACGAGGACCGCGAAGGGGTAGGAAATAAGGGCAAGAAGAAAACCAATACAGGTCAGAACAAAGCCCGCACTTTCGGAACTTCCCAGGATGCCAAAGGCCTCTGTTCAAGCAGGACGTTCAGTCCGGAGTTCTCTCCGAGTGAATGTAGATTTGGTGATGGCTGTCGCTTTGAGCATGACTTGCGGATCTACTTGAAGGAGCATAAGCGGGGTGATCTTGAAACATTCAACGGCATATGCCCTGTCTGGGACGCTCGGGGAACGTGCTATGTGGGTTGGAAGTGTCGGTTTGTGGGTTCGCATTCATGTGAACGTGAAACCGCGGACGGAAAAAAGGAACTCATTTTGGTTGAGGATGAGGATCGCAAGAAAAAAGCACAACCCTTGGTTTCGAACGCAACTAAGGAGGGGATATCGAATGATGTTTCGGTAGAGCAAAAGGTTGCTCTTTCAAGAAAGAAATTCCCAACCCCCCGGTGCGATGTTTATCTTCCCTGGTTGGATAAAGCTTCCAGAGAAATTGAAAAAAGATTCCACGGACGGCATAAAAATGAGAAGATAGAGGACGAAAACAAGGAGGGAAATGATCGCAAAGCGGAGACGGAGGATCACCGAGCCAGCTTTACAGAACCTCCATTGCTTCCTTCCGAAAAACGGCGACTGTACTTTGGACCGGAGACCCCAGCTTTAGCGCCTTTAACAACGCAAGGAAACCTACCCTTTAGGAGACTCTGTACCGAGCTCGGTGCGCAGTTCACCTACTCAGAAATGGCAATGAGTATGCCGCTAGTCCAAGGAGTAAAGGGCGAGTGGGCTCTGATGAGAGCACATGAATCGGAGATGCTGCCTCCCAATGTTCGTCCACAAGAGGGCATTGTGCAAAACTACGACAACTCCAAGGACGTAAGGTTTGGTGCCCAAATCGCCGCAAGTAAACCTTGGCAAGCTATCAAAGCTGCGGAGGTGCTATCAACACTTACTCCAAATCTGCGTGTCATTGACTTGAATTGTGGTTGTCCCATTGATCTTCTCTTTAGAGAAGGGGCTGGCTCCGCTCTTCTTGATGCCCAGGCCAAGTTAGAGAAGATTCTCCGTGGTATGAATGCTGTATCCGATAAAATCCCCATTACCGTCAAAATCCGCATGGGTACCAGGGACAACTCTCCGAACGCATTAAAGCTCACCGAGCGACTCATTCTCGGCGGCCATGAGTCTAGCATGCTTGGCGGACCTTCTGGCGTCGCTGCAATCACCCTGCACGGCCGGAGCCGCCAACAGCGATACACTAGGCAGGCTGACTGGGGGTATATATCTGAAACAGCAGCATTGATCAAGCGCTTAAACGAGAAAAAAGATGAAATTACGGACACCATCCGAGAACCAGATGAGCGAACCCAACCAAATGGTGGAAGAGTCTGGTTCCTCGGAAATGGGGATTGCTATTCTCATACCGACTATGATGACCATATCATTCATGCCGGAGTTGACAGTGTTATGGTGGGGCGAGGCGCACTCACCAAACCCTGGCTTTTCGAAGAAATCCAGGCAGGCCAGTACTTGGACAAGTCCGCCTCTGAGCGCTTGCAACTCATTGAGAAGTTCGTCAAGTACGGGCTAGAGTCTTGGGGTTCGGACGAGCATGGCGTGGGCACTACGAGACGCTTTTTACTTGAGTGGTTGAGTTTTACTTGCCGATATGTCCCACTGGGACTACTGGAATACCTTCCACCTCATATCAATGATCGTCCTCCAAAATTCAGAGGAAGGAATGATTTGGAAACCCTTCTCGCAAGCAAGAACTATAAGGATTGGATTAAAATTAGGTAAGATATCATCTTTTATGCTGTTTGTTTGGTATGCTAATCTTCTAATACTTCTCTCCTCTTAGTGAAATGTTCCTCGGCCCAGCGCATAAAGATTTCAAGTTTGAACCTAAGCACAAATCCAACTCCTACGAGGCAGAAGGCTGAGAAGGAATCAAAGGTATCAGAAATATCCACAGGTACTTGTATATATAGAAAACTACATAGCCATAGATCAAGTGTAAACATTTGCATAGCAAGACTAAGGTACCTAGGTAGATAACCAGGAACACATGCCGAAAATCGCCACTAGATCACGTGCTTTGGTTGCAGCTGAAGCCTTTATGACGTCTTCTTCCACCGAAACTTGCTGAACAAGCCACCTCATTTCTCCCGCGCTTCCCACCTGAGGATTCATTCCTTGATCTATTGACATATTCCTTCGCTCGCTTGCCCGAGAAACTCTCTAAACGATATAACCTTTTGGATTAAGTTTCTTACAAACTCCTAAGACCGTCCCCGCGTCTAATAAGCCTTTGTTTACCTTTTCCTGGGCATCTCCTCAAACCACAACTTCCACCCCAAACTCCTCCTTTTAATCGAAGTGAGACAAGTCTTTTAGCACAATGACTCTGTATTACAGTCTCGTAAGTATTCTTCTGGGGAGATATTCCTGCTTCGTGAATATTCAACATCAATCAGATTCCGCTGGAGCCTAGAACACCTCTCTACATAACAACAACTAGCATGCCTTGCATTTAGCCTGGTATTAATGTGAGCTGACTGTCTACTGCGTAGGTCTTCTGTCTCCTTGTTTTTGAGATGGCAGTCTTTATGGGCCTCATCCTTCCCCTTCCTTTCACCCTGAGACGCAAGCTGTTCGCCTTCATCTCGGAAAGCCCGATTATCGCCAAACTACAATATGGGCTGAGGGTAAGTTGCCGGGCATGGGTTCTCATGACTGTCTACGTGGCTAATAAGTTGTTAGATTACTTTCATCTTCATCCTCATCCTTTTCATCGATAGCGTCAATCGAGTATACCGGGTGCAATTGGAGGTGGCTGCCTTCGGCAAGGAAGGAAGTGCCATGGGGTACGTTCTCTCTCTACAATATCCTGACTTTTACCCACATGTTCCCCACGCTAGTTAGATATCCGAGTGGTTTAAATGATATGCTAATTGATTTCGACTAGTAGAGCGGCCGCTCTCGGCACCGACCGTATGGAAGTCCAAGCCCGGAAATTCTACTCGCAGCGTAACATGTACCTCTGTGGATTCACCCTTTTCTTGTCCCTTATCCTCAACCGAACTTACACCATGATCCTTGAGGTCCTTCGCCTCGAGGATAAGGTTAAACTTCTTGAGGGTGACAAGAAGGCTGGCGGCAAGGACTCTGCACGCATCGCTGAGGCCGGTAGCGTGGGCGAAATTGGCCGTCTCAAGAAGGAACTGGAAGCCAAGGACCGGGATATTGATGCCTTGAAGAAGCAGTGCGAGGGTCTTACCAAGGAATACCATCGCTTAGGTGATGAGGTCTCCGGTAAGGCCGAGGGCTCTAAGAAGGACCTATAAACTATTATGCCACCTGAGGGTCCTCAAGGATCGGATTGCTGGACTACATTTTTTAGACGTGTGGAATGATGCGTTTGAGGAACTGCTTGATTCGAATTAAGGGGAGATTGTGCTTTGGTACAAGTTGGGAAATTGTGCACGGCCTCGGTTCGGATACTTTAATGGACGTGAAGGACTTAAAACAGTTTGCGCCGCTAGTGTTTTTGGGGATGAGACATATTGCTTACCCGAGGGATGGGAAAGGGCGAAAGCTATGTGACGGAGGATAGGTAATACTTTTTATCAAAATCTGGACAAAATACATTATCGGGAGTAAGTTAGCGATTGGGATACCTACTGTGAGGACACCCTGAACTTATTCTGTAGGATAAATTCTTTTGCATGAATAAGGTCCATTCCTAAAAAAAGCTTATTTACAAACGAAATGCACCGGAGCCACGAGCTAAAGTAGGCCCCGTTCATATCATGGGAGATTATTCGGACGACATGTCTATACTCATTAATCATAATACACATCCCTGATTGATGGATCATTCAGATAAGAAACGTGTAAAAGCTAGGATAAACAAGCTCCTCCTCAAAAATGCGCCTCACCTGCGCAAGCACAAACCGCTCGACTTTGCCAACGTTTTTGAGAACCTGCTTTCCATCTTCCTTCCGGCCGATCTCGCTCTCGACCCTGATTTCCCGCAGCAAGCCGCCCTGCTGTTTTGGGGAGGTGGGGGGATCAGCCCCGGGCCGGGGTGCATGATCATCGGCGCCACCGCCGCCCACCTCCTGCTGGTCAGGGCCGACGAGCGCATCGGCATCCTCGGGGGCTAGAAAGCAGAAATGAACCCTCTTTCGGATATATGCGACAACCGCGACTCCGTCAAAGGTGATACCCGTGACATTCAACTTCAGTGGAAGGCCCACAAAGCTAGGCATCGGATAGTCGAGGAGAATTTCTGCGGTCAGTGATAATCGCACATCTCCGGCGTACTTGGCGTGGCACAAGATCTGGAAATCCTCGGGTCTGCGCTCCCGCATCCGGGGAGGCATCTGTGGAGGATGGCCGGCAGAGCTGGGATCCCCAAGGTGTTTGGTTTGCTCGTCAGCATGGGAGCCGTGGTCGGTTCCAATGGCTACATCACCGCTGTTTGGGTTGGATCTAGACGGGTGAGTACTCGCTGTTGAGGGGCGCGAGGTGGGGTTGCTTGAGTCGATATCCCCCGGGGACGCGGGAGGTCGCCCCGTGTAATTTCCCGGTGCTATCGAAGAGTCCGCCCAGCCAGGCGCAAATGGGGACCCGCCCGCCACCGCAGCAAGGGGTGTTTGAGTGCCTGAGAGTCCACCCAGGGACATGAGGTGGTAGCCCAATGTGGACGTTCCGCCGGGGATACCCGGGGTCCCAGCGCGGGGAAGGAAATGAGGGTTCAGGTGATCTCCCAACGCCATTGGGGACCGGAGGGCGGAAGAGGGGTGACGATAATGATGATCCTCATCGAACGGGTCTCGAAGTGGCTGATTTATCGCAATATCTTCGCGAAAAGTGGGTTCGTTCAAATCGGAATGAGTCCTTTGCCAGGGGCTGCCATGACCAGAGCCCAGGCCCTCTGAGATTTCGGATTCCCCATCTTCATCCTCCTCGTAGAAATCAGAGAAGGGCTCACAGAAATCCTTGATCTCCAGATCCGGAGCAACAGTCCCGAAATCAAAGGAATGAACGTGAACGGAACGGATAAACCGTGGGAGAGGCACCTGCTGGAACTTGTCGTGGATGAAAGAGCGGATTCGCTCCGCCAGAGCCTCCCCGTCCGGACCAGAAGTGGCCGTCGCCCAGTTGACGTCTATGGACATTACATGTGCGAGGTAGCCAAAGACTCGAAACAAGCGGCCAGACGGGTGGTATAATTGGCGCGGACGAGATGATAAAACGAACGCCTTCAGCGCATGGCGATATTATTCTCATCATCAACTCGAGTCTGAGCGAAACAAAATGATCTTGTGTCACGTGACTCTGCAAGGACCATCATCTTGACGTCTCTACTTCTCCTTTATCTTTTCCCCAGATCCATACATTGTCATCAACAGCAAGTACAACAGTGCCCCAGCATTCCATCTGATTTTCCCAACCGAGGTTTGTCGATGAAGAATGGGATCTTTTGGTGGCCGAATCTTTCTGCTCCAGGCTCCCTTGCGTTGCCTACAGCCGGATATCACACCGCTTTAGGTTTACTACCATCCCGACAGTTTGGATCAGTCGTCTCCCTCCTCGTTTCCTCCCGCTCCTTCTGATTAACCATTTTTCTTATGAGGCATGGCAAAACTACTGTGCTGAGCATTACTCCATTGGTAATCTTTATCCATGAAGCGCTAAAAATTGAAGTGGTCCAGCGGAGGCCATCACAACGCAGTTCTCCGCATGTCACCACCATTACGAAAATGAGATATCACCATCCGCCTGGTCCTCAACATCCAACACTGGAAGATTCGAGCAATTGCCATGATTGGTTGTTCTTGATTTACCTCGGGGGAAAGGATAAACAGGCGAATATCCTCATTTGAAAAAAATGAAACCCAAAAAAACAATTTAAAAGAAAAAAATCCAGCTTATTAATACTATTTCAGTTCCATCCCTTGATCTTCACTGGCATTCTGGAACCTGACTGGCTTTGATCAGCGCCGAACCTCCCATCGTAGCCTCTTCGTGAGCAGAGGTCGCCGAATTCTCCGCACCGCTTTTCTTTCAAGGCAGTTGATAAACAGCTTGGCGCTGAGAAGGAGCGCCACATCCCGTTGGTTTCTTTGACCGTTTCGCAAACCATCCATGCTAACCACGCCCACAGTGTCAGGCTTTCCCCCTGGGTACTAACATCCGCAAGGCTCGACGAACGAATCTACTTCTTTCGCCACGGCATTTTCGATGCAAAGTGAGGGTTGGGACTAGTTCGCCCCTTCCAGAGGGGGTTCGCAATTCCACCTACGCGCTGGCCCTCTGAGGCTAACTCTGTTGTTACTTTTTGGCCATTCTCCGCGCCTTCGTTGGCCCGAGTACGCCTGGATCGCCACCAGAGAATCGAGTGGTCCCCGGCTCCCCGATTTGATTTGACGGTCCACATCAGATGATGAGCGTTGTCTGCGGTGCTAACGCGATCGCCGAAGTGCGTTTCTAATCATAGTCTCGGTCAAGGGGAAGGAAGAGAAAAACTTTTTCATCTGTACACCCATCACACCCCCTCTACCAGGAACCCGAGATAACGCATAAATTAAGAGGCCAAGGAATGTGCCATAAATTCCGTAGGATTGAATGTAACCCATTATCGATCCCCCAGGTCTTGCTGACCTTCCCGCATCTTTTTTTTTTCTTTTAAAAAAAAGGAAAAACTTTTCCCTAGTCAGCTTCCCCCTCAGGTTCCCGAATCATAGCCGAGCTGAATGCGTTGAGACCTCTTCCCACATGCGATCAAGTATTTGTCATTACTTTCCGAAACTGGAATTTCTCTGGAACAATGAAAGACGCAGTGCTAATCCTTTGACCAACCTTAAGTCTCCAGAAATCGAGGGAAATCGGCAAGATATCCGATCTGACAAGTAGTCGAGGGCTTTAAATTATCGTGGTGTAGTTACTAGTTTCTCTCCAATAGCTACTCTCACTCCTTCAAATCAGGACGGCATAGAGTTTCGATTTCACCTTCCACCCGCTGTTCCCCACCCACCTATCTTTACTTGTGAGTGTTGGTTTTGCATATTATCTGGGTTTTAAGGTTGCGAACTGGCGTTTTGTAATGCAGATCTCACTATTTGCTCTGCGGGAGAACAACCCTTCGTCAGAGCAGATCTACATGAAATAAATAAAGAGAACGATTACCGGTCAGCAAGTTGAACCAAGCTAAATAATAATGAGTGTCATACTGAGCTAATCCATCCAAGACTATAGACGTTGAGTAAAAAGCCAACCGAAAAAAGGGAAAAGGTTACAAAGGAAGGAGGACACCTCTTGAGGAGAATATTGACTTTGTTACCACTGGAGGCTCAATGACAGAAATCAGATAATAGGAAATGAAAATTCGGAAGATATAGTCAGATATGAAGAACAGGTTTAGAGGGAAATAAAGCAATGCAAATGCTATAGAAAACAATTGAACACAAGTGGGAATGATGATATGGGTCTGACAATCAACACGCTCACTCACCCCATCTCTCACCCATTCAAAACTTTCTCAAGGAAGATGTAAAATGATGAAAATGAAAGAAAAAAAAACTAAAATAAAACAAGACAAAGGAAGAAACACAAATAAAAACAGCATTTCAAGATTTTCTAACCAAGCTTCCAGAATGTATCGTAGCGGTCAAATTCCCAGGGTATGAAGAGTTTCAAACCAGATCCACTCGATAAAAGCCAACTAGTGTTGCACTATCAAAGACACGATAGATGAGGCCATTGGGGTTTTCTCCCTAGGGGTCACAGCATACTTAAGAAAAGTTCTTTGTTCTTCCACGTTTCGAGTTTGCCGCTCCTCGTGGCTGGGCTTGGGGGTCCTGAGCTACTCACTCTTCTTTCAAGGAAGACCTAGCCACCGTGCTGAGGGCAGTTATAACCATGTCGTCGACGAACCTGCTGCCGTACTCCCGTACAAGATGTGCCCCGTTTTGCGCAGTAGACCACATCCCCTTCAGGGTGAGTACAGCCGCAGTCGTACTTGTAGAAGTATTGGGAACACATTGCGGAAAACTTTGCGCGTAGAGAAGGCTTGCTGGTCAACAGTTGAAGGTATGAAATTTGGGAGGCAATTGAAAGATCAGCTCTAGTAGCAGAGGAGTGGAGAGGAGGTAGTAGAAGGTAGTAAAGCACGAGACCAAGCTGGTTGTGGGAAAATAGTTGATCTGACGGTGGTGGTGATGGTGGTGATGATTTGGATAGTCGAAGGGTGAACAGGGCCTTAAATAGATCAGGTTCCCGTCCGTAGTCAAGTCCAAAAATCCAAGAGACCAGATGAATACCTGCACTTTGACTGTGCCACAACAACAGTTTCAACAGGAACAAAAAATAAATAAAATAAAATAAAATAAATAAATGGAAAGGTGAGTCAGAAAACCCATTAAAAATAATTAACCATAAAGGAGAAAGAAAAGGAAGAATGAAAGTAAGAAGAAGGTTAGCCAGCGCCAGAAGCTACGTATGCATACCCTTTCTTCTTTCGCCATTTTTTTAATGATCCTAGTCATCCCTAACGCCAGGTTGCATATGGTAGTGTGCCTTAGAAGTTGGTGATTCAATGTCAATCACACTTCAATCAAAGAATTTCAACGAATGATTCAACTAACAGACTGATACTTCCTTGTCTCCTATGCCCACTGCATGGGGCGGTCCCAACCTCCAAGGAGATGAGCGGTTATGTGGATCATCTGTGAAGGAGAAGACCGCTGCGGGTCAGCCTAAAATTGGCATCCTTACCTAGTCAAGCGGACAGGGGAAACGGAAATGATCAAGGTCATCGGCAGAATTAAACTGAATCCTGGCCTGGAGCTTCATTAGACTTCTGTGGCTGCATCATGGGAAACTTGACATCATGCTGAAGACAGCACGGTAAGGAGGAAGATCCGGTCACGTCTGCAGGCCGAAACACAAGCCAACAGGCCTATTATCAAATCAGTTCGCACAGCCAGCCAACAGTTTAAATCCCATTATGGGTCATGCCGCAGTCCAGGCACTGCTCTGGACCGAACGCCTGACGAACACCAGCCAATTCCAGGCAACAGACAGGCAGTCTCATTAAAAAAGATTTACACCTGCCCGTAGTTTCCTTCTTCATCACCGTTATTTGGCACCTGGATAGGAGGGGGAGGTGAGTGGATAGAGCAAGGGTATTGCCTACGATCTTGATATCATGGTTCACAAGCTCCATCAGGGTCTCATTTTCGTGACCTGTGTTAGCGAGCCCTGAGCCGCCCGAAAAGAGGCACAGCGGTGGCAGTTCATGGTGTTGAGCCAAGTAGCCACATAGTCCACTCAGGGGTATCGCAGTTCCTTGACATTATCCTGTCCCGTATCAATATCACGAGCCTCACAGGCTTTTCGGGCTCAACCAGGTTCATCGGTCATTCCTGATAGATAGGAAACCCCGGAAGCTAGGGAAATGAATCTGCAAGAATCACATTGTCGTCACAAGAATTCAGACTTGACGCTTCAGAACTGACCAATGTACTAATCAATTGAGCCTAAACGCGGTTGGTGATATCTGCAGGTCTTGCCTTGATTGCCGCCCCCTCTTCCTTCCTTTTTTTTAAAAAAATTTTTTGGCCTCTTTCTTATGTATTTAGTTGTTGTGTTTCTGTTGGGCACCTCACCCACACAAAAGGAGAGGAAAAACCAAACTATTTCGAATTTAGTAAGAGAATTGCTCCCATGCCCCTCCATGAGCGCAAAGTTGCGTTGCAATGTTGGTGTGATATTGGCATCTCCCGTCGTCGCTAACTTAGTGCAGCCATATACCGTGCAATCTTGGCCTATAGATTTTCAGGTTTCTTCATAGGTTCAGCGAGGCTGAATCGTGAAAATCTGCATAAAATGAAAGTAGCTATTGAGTTAAAGTGTCGGCACAGCGCCTGAGGCGTTTTTGTAGCGGGGGAAAGCTGGGAGAAGATGGGCAGTCTTCAGCCTATAGCTCTTTTCGCTGCCTGTTGAGCCGCCGGGGATCCGCGCCACGAACCGAGTGACCGCAGCGATACGGCACAGAGGGCTGGGGCGCTAAATCAGCGACAATTGACAGGTTGATCTGCCAGGGGAACATTTCCCGATCCACTGTTGGTTCTTGCGGCCAGGAAATGATAGGTGATCGTTCAATATTGTATCATCAAACCCGGATGGGTCAAGAATGCCTTGTCTGACTTTGTTTTGGCGCCGCAGCAGCTTTTGGACACGTGACCAATTTGCGACATTCTCAGCTTCTGCTCCGTTCACCTCCATCACAGATTCATCAGAACTTCACCTCAGAGGCTCCTTTTCAGGAAGTCTGTGGCGGTATCAAAAACCTGCTGTCGTTCTTTCTCTCAAGTGATTGTGTCCTTCCCCTCTTCGTTCCAACCCCAATACGGATCCAGGGTTGCGCTGCGTGTCAGGGTGCTACTCGGAAGCAACTGCCTAGGTAAGGGAGAGTACCTCCTCGGGCATGGGAGGAATGCTTGGAACCTTCTCCCCTTTTTCTCATAAGCTTATCGCTTTACATAAAATATCTCTGGAATCCCCCATGCAGGAGTTTAGACTCAGTTCTCGCATGATCTAGAAGGGGCGACTAGCGTTTGCTGGACGATGCGAGATAACATGCTGCCAAGCGGACAGCCAAACAATAATTCAGGTCATGTGGGCTGCGGTTTCTAAGCTGGAACAGGGAGAATGTACAGAAACAAAGTCGAAAGCGCCCACAGGTTACACACGTCCTTTGTTCCGAAGATACCAGTTCCCAGCAAACCCTCTTGGCTCAATCCAAATCAATAGTCAGGGCACGTTTCTTGGCTGGGGACTTCCTGGCTGCTGATCACCCGAGGCTGGATTTTCGGGTACACGCGGGACCGACCCCAGGTGCTTGTGTTTGGGAAAGGGGAGTTCGTCACTCTTCATAATACCCCATAAAAATAATAGCCAGGTCCTAAACAAGGATACAAAAATTGGGGTCAACAAAAACACACAACATCACCAATGCTTGCGCAATGAGAGCTATCGTTTTGAGGCCTGGTGGGGGTGTTAACCCGGTATTGATGGAGCACGATTTATCAAGTCTCACAGGTTACAATTACCTGATCCTTAAAGCCAAGATATGCGCAGGAATGGGGCCTTCCAATAGCGACGTTCCAAGTTCCTTCTCTCCTAATAATACCGGCCTAGACATGTGAAATACAGCCATGTTTGATCGTCGGTCCACCTTTGGGCTTGGAATGATGGATAGAAGCGACTATGCCGCCACAGACCCTTTTGCATATGCGCTGGGACTGCTGATCCTTCGATGACGACCACTTCAACCCCTCATCGCTAGCATATAAAAAGGGTGCCGAATCCTACCAAGTATCAAATCTTCTTCCTTTCAACATCCATCTTCAACCCTCTCCTCTCAAGAACACACTCTCTCAAGCACCTCAAAGCAAATTCGATCATTCCTCACAAGCATCTCCAGCGGTTTCTGCCCTTTACGCATCCTACCCAGTCCAATCTGCTTGTATCGCTTTTCGTCCATCCAAACCAACAAAATGTACACCTACACTCCCACCCACAGGTTCCTCGTTCTGGCCCCTATTCAGTCGGGCCCTATTTCACTCCCCACGGACCAGCCTCAGACCGAGGTCCAGCCCGACTCGCCCCAGCCGCGTGATCGCTCCGACAGCCAGTCTTCTACCACCAGCAGCGGCACGCAGCTTGGTGGAGAACTCTCCCGCATTCACAGCGGTTTCCTTTACTTGGGACATGACACCTCAACTCCCTCCAGCCCCAGCACTTAAATTCCTCCGGTGACTCCCACCCATGCAATCAAGGATCGCGCTGGACACGATATCCTCACGTGGACGATGCTTCTTTCTAGGGGTTTAACTTCCCAATACGCCCCTAACGTCTTGGTTCTTACTTGAATTTTCATGCGGCCTGTTTGGTTTTTACTTTTTTGGGGGGTCTTATTTCCTTTTCCTTTCTATCTTCTTATATTAGTATTACACTTTACCCCCCCAACATGTCATGATACAACCTCTTGTGTACCCAATTCCCAGTAACCCACCGAAAGGGGGAAAAGACAAGAATCGAGTGGAAAGCGAGGGGGGTGACGAATAGTTGCCAAGCCCCAAGTTGATATTTGCCAAGGCTTGTGCAATCTGATAAACTGCAGCTTATGTTCCACAGCCAAGCAACGATAGATTCGACGATCTGTCTACTTTTGCCCCTTGGTTATTCACCGTGAATCCTTTTAGGTTTTGTAATAAGGGGGTAAGTCTGATGTCCAAAAGGTAGACAGATGACAAGGGGGATGATGAGCTTTCCCCATATCACTCATCCATAGATCTTAGAGCCGAAGTGCCCCGCGTAAACAAAGTACCATTTACGTAGCAAAAGCCAAACACAATCTTAGATCTATGTTACACAGCCCATATGAAACTTCCCATCTAAATTCTATCGAGAACCCTTTTTCGTGGCAAGTTTCATGCACCCTGTACGGAAAGTCCAAGCAGGCCAGATCTCCTCCGAGCCCCCACCTACCTCACCATGCAGCAAGCACCCATTACTCCCCATCTCCATGAGCGCAGAACAGCAGAGATGATTGGAGAAGAGGGGTCCGACAAAAGGGGGAATTTTGTCACCGAAAACCAAATCATCAAAAAAAAGGAGGGGAGAGGGGCGAAGCAGGTCAGTTAGTGTTGCAACTTGGCAATCTGAAAAAGCAAAAATGCAGGGAAAAAGGAATTAGGTTATCCTTCTGCATAAGTGTATGGAGCTTCCATTCTACACCGATAACAGAATCCAGAAAAGCAAAAAAAAAAAAGTGTACGGGGAACGGTATTTTCCCCTTTTTGGAGGAAATGAGGACAAACCAAATTACCTAAAACCAATGAGTGAATGGCATTTCGTCTAGATAACAATCATTCAGGCTGTAAAAAGAAAGGAAAAGAAAAAGCAAAAAAAGCAATATTGGGACTCTTGCGATAATACATGATCCCCTTCGCAATAACTGATGATGATTAGGCCGTTATCAGCGCTTTCTCGGTTAGGTAGGACCTACCGACTCCGTATGTAGGGCATGCGTTTCCCTGGCGGCCGCGTTGAACCTTGGAGCCTATCCCCGTCCGCTCCGTGTCACCTCGAGTATCAGGCCGACCCAAATGTGAAATGCGACGGCTTTGTAATTGATCGAGCTGGTAACTTACCTACTGAGACCACGATGACGAGATAAGATACGTTTCTTCCTCTCTCATGGTGGGGCCCAGGAAGTCATGGGACTTCCTCGAGGCCACCTTCTTTTCTTTTCTTTTTTCCAACTCGCCCTTATTTTTATTCTTACTTTTTACTATTTTTTTTCCCCTTTCATTTTCTTTCCAGATGAAAGAAGGTTGTTGAAGATGAAATTTCCCCTCACAGGACCCCTCCATATTTCCCCCCAAAATCAATCCACTGTACGCAAACAAGGGAGGAAGGATTCCACCCTCCAGAGTCAGCACCAGATAGTCGCGCATCAATAATAGCAACAAAGTAGGGCGAGGGGCGAAGATCTTCTCTTGGCTGCAATCTTGGCTTTTCCACTCCTCCAGGCTTAATTTACAGACACGCACATCATTTTGGACATCGGTACATACTTACCGGCAATAATACAGGACAATCTTCGCTTTTTCATCAGTCATGCGCCCAAGACCAAAAGCTTAGTCGCCATTTTCTCTTTCTCTGCGGAGTTGTCCGTGGGGGAAGTTTGGCTCGACTCGCCTACCCCGGATTCTTTTTCTTCAAAAAAGAGAAAAAGTAAAATTACGCCAACAAAAAGCTACTCGTATGGATTGAAAGACAGCATTCCATCAAGATAGACTTTTACCCAAAAAATCCCAACAGACCAGGTGATAGGCCTGGCCCTGCGATACTAACCACCTTTCCTTAACCTAACCATACGGAGCCTCCCCGTTACTGACCACTTGTCCCGTCAGCAAACTTACAGATGCAATACAGTGCGGAACCCTTTTTGGGGAGGGAGGGTACGTCAAGCCTCTCTCTGATCTGCCTTGGCGCTTCATATAACTGCAAGTCCCCGCCAAAATTCCTCAGTCTCGCCCCTGGATCCTGTTGGTTGGCGCGTACTTGCACAACACAGCCCCTTGGGATGGATTTACAACGGGAGGAAACAGGGAGGAAGCGTTGTATTTGTTCTTGGCAGTAAAAGAGGACCTTTCTTTTTTTTTCTTTGCATTCTTGCTCAAAGGCGGGGTGAAATTTAGGGCTACACTGACATATTTTTACTTTGATAGCACGTCATATAAAGAGAAGCAAAAAAAAGTATATTTACGAACAGCAGTAAATAGACTTCGAACTAACTAAATTCTATGTTATTTTTGGTCTTATCGATAGGAAAGAAAGGTACAGTTTTCCCCGTACCTGATTAGATATATCACGGTGTGCCCCGCAGGTCCGCGGAGGAATATGGCCGGATCCGGTAACACGTTTCCTTCCCTGGCCCAGAACTTGAAGTCTGAGGTCATCAGGCCTAAGGGCCGTACGGTTTTGATTTCAACCCGACCCCATTGAGCAAAAAGAAAGAAAACATGAGGCTTTAGGTTCCAACGTAAACTCTTAAGAAAATAGTTTCTATCATGCTCCGCATTGATAGTATGGTGAGGGCCGTATATATATACCTCGCGGGGTAGCAATGTTCCACCTTGGCCCAACCATAACTTATAATGCCAACGTCCTCTTCTGTGACTTAGTCTGTTTTGACTTAAACGGTCTATCTAAGAGAAACGTTCTACTAGAAGAGGGAAGCACTATCCCTGGACGTACTGTCGAAAATTCCCAAGGATATCAAAGATATCAAAATAATTCTAGGGGCTCCAAGATGCGGACATTTAACTACAGGTTAGGCCCTGTACTATCGTAGAATATACTGTTTCAGGAGCACGAATGTAGAATTTCTCTGGTTATCTCATCAAGCGGGTAGAGTCCTTTTACTCTCTCGTCACCATCACCACACCCGGTGTGAGAGAAAATAGGTTACCCCGGAATTATTGAACCGAAGGTGATCCGGGCAGCAAATACAAGGAAAATTGGAAGGGAGCGCCGCCCCAAGAAAGAAGTGTTGGAACCGTATTAAATTACCCTTAAATAGGCCGGAACAGTAGAAGATAAAATCGCCGCCCCACATCAACAAAGACATCCCCGGGCACTCAACCATGAGACAAAAGGCTAATGAAAAACAGGCAGGGTCAAATTTACAGTCGGGGGGTGTTGTGTGGAAAATTAGGAAAATGGAACAAGGATTATAAAAGGGAAAGAAACGAGAAGAGAAATTTAGACAAAGGAACTGAAAGAAATTTATTCTGAACAAAAGGAAACGCAAACATGCTAGATATGGATATGTATGCGGGAACAATGACAAAGAGAAGCAGAAAGAAAAAAGACAGCTGGTACAACACTGGATAAACCGATAGCTACAAGCAACAGAAAGGGACGAAAGCTGCGTGGGTATCACGGGGTATCCAAATAACCTCTCTGCTATTTCAAAGCCGGAATCGCATAGCCTGTCGACTCGAATTCTCCCTCCAACATGAAAGTTTCGATCGAAGTGACTCGATCCGTCCACATATCCGGCTTCAGCCGAATCACGGCTTCAATATGGACGGTACGGTGCCCTAGCAGCCTCCTTGAACTTTGATTTGTTCGATTCTTGAAAGCGCAGGAAGCAGGGGCTTCAAACCAGAACTGCTGGTCTATCTTGGCTTTCTCCTATCATGGGTCATGGTAAATACTAGTCCCTGTAAGTGACCAAGAAGAAGAGTTCACTCCGGCCCAATAAGAAAATTAAAACAAGAAGGGAAAATAAAGAGTAAAGAGAAGACAAAGATGACGATTCAATTGGAATCACATGGTAGAGTGACTCGGCTATCGCTCATCTCCGGCCCTGGATTTCGCTCGTCGACGGAAGAAATCCATGACTTTCCGAGCTGCACCAGAGCTTCCGGAATGGTGTGATAAATCCCGCTCGTACTCATAAGCATCCGCAAATTTCCGATGATTTTTTTGCAAAACACCAGGGCGACCAGCCGTTCGTCCGGTTTGTATAGATGGGCGCGACCCGTTGTCGTATACACCATTATACTCGTCATAGTAATTTGGCGTTGAGTGGTTAGGATGCCGATTCCGATAATACTGATCGTTCTCATTTTGGTACACTTGTTCGGCAGAGGTAGTGGCGTAGGAGGCTGGTTGGTATGTGTCGGACTGATTCTGGTGCAATACTGCGAATTGCTGGTCGATCCGTGCTTGATAGTTGACAGGCTCGTTCTGTGTGAGGACTTCATCCCCTGGGCCACCTTCCGCCGCTGCAGTAATTGTGTCCTGAGCCCCATAGCTAGTGGCTCTGGCGCGAGGTCGCATTGCTCCTGTAGATGGGCGCTGCTGGACCCGAATCTCTGAGGAGCGATCTGTTTGCGATTCGTCATCTGGGGTTTGCGACCGGCTTGACGAAGAGAAGCCTTTCAGGGAAAAGGACGGCGGAAGAAGTGAAAAACGCCGGGACCTCCCACCTCCGTACTGACCTGAACGTCTCGAGTCCATCGATGCCCTGGTGTCATCTCCACCATATGGGTCTCTCATGCTAGTAGGAGGGTAGCGCTTCTCGGCCTTTTGCATTCTCGCACTTCCTTGACCCCCACGGCCACCGAAAATGGACCCGGATCTTCCAAACAGCTTCTCGCCGATGCTAGAAACAGTATTTGATCTCTTGTGGCCCTTGGGGGGTTCTTGTCGAGGAGTTGTATTGAATTTCGCTGGAAGATTTTGGGAGCTTGAGCGATCAATGGTCATTTGTTGCGAAGCGTCTTGTGGTATAGGGGCGGAGATAACATATTGTTTGCTCTTCGGTTGTGCTAATCGGCCTTCAGCATTGGTGGCAGCAACAGTTGGTGCCACTGGCTGCCCGTAAGATCCCCGCGAAGGTAAACGGCCAGCGTTAAAAGAGGCCATAGAACCACCGGTTGTTGGTCGAGTAGCTTGAGTGGTTTGAGTAGCCTGAGTCGAAGGCACAGGGGGTGCTGTCCCGGTGAGATTTGTGGTATCGGAAGTGGAGCGAGGTAGATGTGCTGGCGCCAGGCCAGCAGTTGTTTGAGGAATTCCAGTCCGTGCACTTGACTTAGCGGGTATTTCTTGCACCAAGGTGTCAGTGTGATTAGCCCCTGCATCCTGCCTGGTTGACTTCGTTCGCGTTCGCGTTGACGTTGGTGCCACGCTGGATGTATCTGCGGAAGGTTCGTCCACTCCAGCCCTCCCTTCGCCTCGGGTAGTCTGAGATTGAGGAGCAACATACTCCACCTGAACGGTACGTCGCTTCGTGTCGCGAGGAGTCTTAGATCTCTCCGCTTGTTGCTCTTGTGAGATGTCTCCGGAATGGTGTATCAGCCCGCCCACCGAAGGGATTGAGTTTTGGTATGTCTTGGGGGGCTCTCTAACTGATGCGCTTCGAGCTAGTGAAGGAGCCTCTTTGGGTTGTTCTATAAGAACGGTTAATAAGTATTCAGGTTGGAAGGGTTATATTTGGGTGGGAAGAGGGCATGGAAGAATTATACCAGTTGGAACTGTAGTCGTGGCGATGTCTGCGACCTTGGTTGTACTGCTAGTGATGTGAGAGACGATATGCGAATACTCACTGAGCCAACTGTGCCGCGCAACTTCAAAAAGGTCTGCTCGTTTTCGCGGATCTGGGACCAAAATTCGTCGGAGGAGATCACGGGCGTGTGGAGTTACGTATTCGGGGAATGTTAAAGGCGTTGTCACGATGTATTTGTAAAGCAGGTTGATGTTATCACCGTCCGGATTTGCGGGATCGTCGTCAAAGGGCAAGTATCCTGCCAGCATGGCATACTACCAAGAGCCTCAAGGTTAGACAAATTGTAGGGACATTGGGGGATAAATCCAAGAACAAGCGCATTGGTGGCACTTACGAGAATCACACCACAGCTCCATACATCAACTTTGCGTCCTGTGTATAGCGAATCACTCACTACGAGCTCCGGAGCTGCGTAACAAGGGCTGCCACAGCTAGTCTGCATCAAATCGCCGCGGCGCAAGCCCTTCGAGTTGGGTTTGTCTAAGCGCATTCGCTTGACAAATTCTTTATTTGTGAGGTTATATTCAACCTCCTCACTCAACTCGTCTACGGGGTCAAATGTGTTCGCGAAGCCAAAGTCTGTGATGATAATGTTGCGATTTCGGTCGAGGAGCAAATTCTCCAGTTTTAAATCCCGGTGGACAATACCTTTCTTATGGAGATATCCGACACCAGAAACAAGTTGCGCGAACAAACGTCGAGCGGAATTATCCTTCAAATATCGATTGTTCAAGATATGATCGAAAAGTTCACCTCCAGAGGCGTACTCCATAATTATGCCGATGTGACGGTCGGTCTCCACCATCTCGTGAAGCCGAACAATATTCGGGTGAGAGAGGTCCCGTAGGATTGAAATCTCACGGTAGATCTTAGGAAGTCTGCTTGGATTTGATCCAAGAGTCTCTCGGCGGATGAGCTTGATGGCCACTTGGATAGTGCCATCCCTCTTCCACCCGAGCTTAACCTTCCCAAATTCACCTTCTCCCAGTGTCTGACCAAGGATATATTGCCCGAATGTTGTCTCTTTGCGCTTGACGGTATTTTCTGGATATTCTTGTCGGCTCCGCGTTCCGCTCCGGGCGACATCATCGACGCCATCGCTGCCTACTAGACCGAGACCCGAGGCAGGGGTGCTTTCGGTCGAGGGAGATAACGATGCGCCTGTCTGTCGAACCTGTTCTCTTTCAATGTCCACCGCTGGATCACTCACTAGCACTTGGTTAATCACAGTACTTGACTCCTTGACCAATGTTCCCTGGCTCGGAATGGTTTCCATCGTGCCATCCGATTTGGGGGCCGCAGCTGATGATGTAGCGCCTAGACCCTGTGTGCTAGATTCCCTCGATGGATCCTCAGATGACGTGTTGGCATTGCGTCGGGATCGACCATCGTCGCCCTTCCTTTCACGGCGACTCCGCTCATCTCCCTTATTCCTATGACGAGACCCTGATACCTTCTCCCCGGACGAGCCAGCGGACGTTGAGTTTGAACCACGGTGACTTCGGTGAGTCGATGAGGTCCGCGGTGGGGGAATAGGCGGAGCGCCAAGAAGATCAGGATAGATGGGGGATCGATTATTCTGGGCTGACGAGGGAGCCGCGGGGGTTAAAGATGGGGAGGCATGGGTGCGCGGCACGGACTGGGTTTTAGAATCGCTCATAGCCGAAGAAGCTGTCGGGACCGGGAGGGAAAAGGGCTGTTGAAAACTTAGCGCGGAGCTCACAGATCCACTTCGTGAGCTATTCAATGGGTACGATTGATACGTGACCCCGGGCAAGGGCCGAGGCGCATGACAGAATCGCGGGCCCGAGGGGAGAGTTGAATAGGGGGATGAAGGGGTAGTGAAGAGAGTGCAGCTGTGGACTGGGGTTCGTTTGCATAACTGCCGACAACATACCTTCGCTTAATGAAGGCGCTGCAGAGACTCTGGTGTGAGAGCCTACTGCGTTTATGGCCCGAGACAGCCTCCTTAGGCACGCGCGGATGGAAGTCGAACGATCACCCTTTTCCTTTGTTCAGGCAATTGCAATGGACGGAAATCTCGACAAGCCCAAGCTCTTCGGAATGTTGTCTGTTGCCTCAACCGTTTATTGTATTCCGTCCTATTCCTTTGTATTTGTTTCCCAGCTTTGTTCAAAATTTGCGTTGACAACTGTGATTGATTTATGTCGCTATTTGTTAGCCTTGTCCGATCGGGCACCTGAACGGAAGTTGTCAAGTTAGTTTCCTCAACGGTAGGGCGTCACTGATAAGGGGTATGACGACTGACAACGAAAAGCGGATCGGAAGAGCTCACAGAAGTCGCAATCGTCGTTGATTTATCGAGGACACCAGGTCAATAAAAAAATAGGACCAAGAAAAAAGGGTTAAAAAAAGAAAATATAAAAATATAATGAAACGGAGAAAAAACACAAAGGGCGCGTCGTAACAAAGGAAATGGATTGTTTTTTTAATCGCTATTTTTGTTGTGCCAATTTTCCTGAATTTTTTTTTCTGTTCTCAATCGTAGTAAAACGATGGATCTGCACTGCAGAATTCTCTCTTGTTCTTCACCTCTTGTCAGGAATATCCGCTACCCAGTTGGGAAATGCGCTGAGGGCCTCGCGGCTGGAAAGAATGAGGTCCAGCGGCTTGGGGCGACAAGGCCAACAAACGCGAGCGGGAGAGGGGATCAGCCTCGGGAGACGCGAATTGAACCAGCAAAAGCCAAGTATTTCGAAATTGGGCGTCAGCGTTGAGTGATGGGATTCGCTCTTCACCAACTCAACACCTCTGAACGAATTGACAAGGCAGATTATACGCCGCGTTGAGGAGCATGATCGACGGGGAAGTAATGTGAGCTGCAAAGCAGCGGCAAGAGGGGTGTTGTTAGAGGTCGACCTTTCTTTGGACCGGAGAGCGGACAGGGGGTGCGGCGGCGCGAGGGGAGAGGAACGGCCGCGGGAAGAAAAGCCCCCCAAAAGGAGGTGAAATAATCGACCCAAGGGAGAAAAGAAAGAAACAAAGAAAAAGAAGGGAGGGGAGGGGAGGGGGGAAGAAGAGGAAGAAGAAAAGGGAGAGGAAATAGAGGGAGGGGGTGAAGAAAAGTGGTTGATAGAGGGAAGAGAAACGAAGACGAGAGGGCGAGGATGAGAGATGAGTTGGTTGTGGTGGAGGCAATAATACCTAGTCAGAGGAGTAGTTTAGTCGTACCTCGCAGTGAGGAAGCGCAAGACGATAATCCAGTCGCAGCAGGAATAATAATAATAATACCGATTATTATTATTATTTCTATTATTATTTCTCTATTTTGCCTACTTTCCTCCTGCTAATTACTCTTTTTATTTTGATTCTGGCCTAGGCAAGTGCAGCAACTCACCCAACTTCTCCTCGACTAAAGTAACTAGCTTAGCACGACTCTTTGAGTTAAAACCTGTTACAAGTTACAGCCTGACCGATGCTTGGTGTGTTGGCTGGGGAAAGCAGAAGCGGGTCAGCGGAGCTCTTCGTAGGAGAGCAACTGGGATAAATTTTCTTTTCTTTTTATTTCTTTAAAAAATAATAATCATGACCATTCGCAAGAGGTGGATTCAAGTTCTACATGAGCTATAACCAGATCGTGAATATAATCATCGAATAAGGAAAAAAGAAAAGAGGAACGCCAGCAATTATTCCATCACGCAAGCCGCTTCTCCTGTGGTACCTTAGGTCATAGAGGGTCAGGGACGTGGTGTCTTTTTCATATGCTTCTCTTCCTTTCCGGGATGTCGAGCTCGGAACTTGGAAGCTGAGTGCGAAACTAGAAAAGCATGAGATCAGGGCCTGCGAGTCGGTTGGGATTGCACGGGCAGACTCCCGAAGCGAGGGGAAATTAAAATAAGATAATCGAAAAGGGAGGTTAAATAAATAAAAAAAAAATGGGAGTCCTCAGTCATCCTTTTCTCTTGATGTCCTCTTTCCACCGGTTGCTTTTTGTTCTTATTATTTACTTTGATCTCGTTTTGATTGTAACACCCAAATCAAGGGTCAGAACGTGTGCGCTTGGTTTCCCTTGCTTGAGAGGGGACGAGGTCATAACTACGACGATTTAGGTGATAGGGTCCCTGTCCGTGGATTATCATTATTATTAGTTGTCTGGATGACGATTTGATAATTATCTCGAGCTTCTGAATACTTTCAATGCGGAACCAATTCCTTTGCTTTTTCTTCAATGAACTTTGACGGACACGGTTAGGATATCTGGGTCGTTCTATTAATATCGCCTAGCGACATCTGCAGGTGCGCAAGAGATCTCATATTATTCTCGCTGTCCTTCTTCATTTCATCATAATTTTGAAGGAAACCGGCCAGGTCATCAGGGGCAGCCGAACCACTGTTTCATCCAAGGTGGAAAGTCACTAGAGCCGCGGGGACAGCCGATCGTCATATTAATTACCGCCCGCCAGCGCCTGTGCCCCGGTCCGCTGATTGGCCACACTTTTTCCCTGAAAGGCCTTCCTTACACAGATGCAGTGTGGTATCTCAGGAGTACGACTTGGTGTCTGTGTGTTCCTCCTTCTCTTCGGCGCTGGCCCAGCAACAGTTCGGGGGAGGAGGGTGAGGAGTTAGAGAGACTGACTGTTGCTTTGGCGCTTCTGTCAGCTTTCCAAGTCTGCCAAAGAGCCAAGAGATAGCCCAGATAAGACAGAAGAATGCTCCCCACTTTCATCTCTTTTTTTTTCCCTTCTTTTTTTGCCTGAAGAATCCTGTGTCCTCTATTATCCATAAACCCTTTCCTTTCCTTACTAGATTAACAATAATAATGCCCTGCTGGAGAGCTACTACAGTAGTACGGAGTAGTATAGGAGCATATGCTATTGTCAGGTACATTTACTGCTGGTTGCCCAATGGGACAGCTCGAGGCTCCTCACCCCCAACCATGGTTGGAAGAGTCCATGTCCCGAGGTTCGTCCCAAGCTAGTCAACCTGTCCAGGCAATTATTGCCCAGTTAACTCTCCCTCTCTCGAGCTTAATTCACCTGTTCCTTGAAAACAGGTGTTGCTGTTCATTCTTTGCTCTTATATTATTACTATCCCTTGTTCCATTATTATTATTATTTCCTTCCTTGTTGGCTCGGTAATTGATATCTTATCAATTGTCCATCCCCTCCCCATCTTCAATATTCTAGAACTTCCATCTCCGATCTGGGCCATTTGCAGAATGTTCAACCCCAGACTCGCGGCATGTTCCAGCCTCCTGCCCGATTCAACCCGTCATTTTTGCCCAGGACACATCAGAGCCCAGTCAAAGCGGCCGTCAAAGGAGAGATAATCTATCGCAAACTCAGAAAGAAAAAGAAAATCAAGCAAAATAGAATCCTACCCGTCCCAAGAATCCTTCACAAGCGAGGGGAAAAACATTTAAAATAAATCTAGGGAATAAATATAACCCCGGAAACCCAAGGCTGAAAGGAAAAGGTAGGTTTTCACTCAAGGAGTCCTTGGATTATTTCCAATATATCTGGTCCTTAATCTGGTCATCGTCCACAAGGCAACTGGGAAGAAATGCCAACCTCCAAGTATACCTACCCAACAAACTCCTTGAAAAAGGCGCCAAATTTCAAATTAATTCCCTCCCAACGCACCCTCGCCCATAAATTGGCTTTCCTCCAATATATCTACCTACATAAGCGAAAACTTTCCCCCAAACCTAATCTTCTCAATCAAAGTCACGTCTTCCCCTGACGGTTCTAGTAGTACCTTGCATGTGGTCTAAACTTTACCTCAGTACTCCGTACCTACCTTGGGTACTGAAGTGGAAAGTCTAAAGAGATTGGAAGAAAAAAGCAAAGAACAAAGAAAAATAAAACCCAACTGCCTGCTCAAAAGGCAGGCTACATGAACATATTTTCCTCATAAAAGGGACAATAGGAAATGAGAGATTGAATTATTTGCTTTTCATGGGGGCTCAACGGTGCGTGATTTTCCCTCTTTTTTCCCTCTACTTATTTGATTTTTTTTTTTCTCTATTTGAAAAATTTAATGTAGATGTTTCATCCTTGAGTTGTCCGCCACTTGAAACAAAGGATGAGATACTCAAATGATCGATCTGCGATTCTAGGGGAAATATAGGGCTGCCCATGATATCCCACCAATGGATTGTATCCGACTCTGGAATTTGCACGGCTCATCGGTGGATCGCGGAGACCTTAACGGGATCAGCTTGGTTCTTGGAATTCCTTTCGTGTCCAATGGAGGTAGTCTTATTGTTCCAAGTTGGCTACATCGACCTACAACAGTTCCCTTCATCGAGGGCTTCTAGAAATTCTTATAGAGATGCTTTACTAACCTACCTGCTCCCCGCTCAGTTAAAATGTGCTATTCCTGGATTTCGACAATTTTAACACTATACAGGTTCTGTTGTTAGCCGGAGTAAAAATAAGATGAATTAGTTATAGATCACCCAAGTTTTGTGCCCCATAGGATTGCTATTTACATAAATTCTAGCACTCTTCCCGTAGATAAGAAGCTCCAGGCCAGTAAATGTTCTATCAGAGAACAATCGCACATAAATATCAGTCATCGAATAAACAAGCAAGATGTATGCCTAAATTATATGTTCCAGATCTCCACAATATAAAGAAAAAAAGGGAAAGAGAAAAGAAGATCGCCTGCGGAATCCCATTAAAGACCATAAAAAACCCGGATTCAATACAGAAGGAAAAAAGAAGAAGAAGCGAGGAAAGAGCACTCGGAATCTGGATTTACTTCAGCGTTTGCCTCCCGACATGGCGGCCCCACCAAGTGAAATGGTACCTGGGGCACCATATGCAGGAGGTGGTGTTGGGCTGGGTGATGGATGCCTTGCTACCGGATCACGAACTCCAAGTGGTGAGCTGCTCTGCCCTGGAGGGGAGAAGTTGCCACCATCGCCTGATCCAACGACAACCTGTTTCCCATCTCTCATACGTCCAACGACCATACCCTTGGCCACAGACTTGAGCACTGCTTTGCGGCTGACTCCAGAGGCATCGATATACACCAACCCCACATTTTTGATACCACCTGTCAGATCAGTAGCCACAGAGCCTGCTTCTGCTCCATAACGATGTCCAATCATCGTGGAGGCGGCAGTTGAACCGGAAGTCAAAACATTTCTTGCGCCTTGTTCGATACCGTCTGCCAAGGTGGAAAAAGCAATCAATGATTTGTTCAAAATACCAGGCTTGCCATAGCCGGGGTTTTTCGCCTTATCTAGGGCTCGGGGCTTTCCATCATCCTTGCTGCGGCCAGCTAAAGAGGCACCGAAGTTTTGCGCGTACCTGCCCACTTGGCCAACTGTCTTGGATGAAATATCTGCAGCGCTGGTGGAGAACGTTCCGACCTTCCGGATGCGCGAATGAGTAGTTTCGGAGAAGGTTGCGGGTTTCGGGTTTGGTTTCGTCTTTTTGGTGAAACTGTCTGCTCCACTGATCATAACGTTGGCGAGGTATGTTGATCCGGTCACAATCAAGCGTGAGGCGGTCGCAGATGTTTGAACGAGAGTGGAACTTTTATATGCGGGATGTCGCGCTGTCTGCAGGTATTCTTCGGAGACGTTACTGACACTAACTTGATTACCTTCCTGTTCAGTGGGAAGTTGAATCTCTACGGGTCCTAATTTCGACAAGATGGTCAGCGAAACTTGCTGAGGAAATTCAAGGGAAACAATCGAAGCCGTCTTACTCTTGGATCCAGGTTTCACATCAGGCTGTTCAACAACATTATACCCTTCCATCTCTCCAACTATACTGCCATTCTCTTCGTCGATAAGGACAATACGTCCGTGCTGGTCTCGTAGCCCAGACTGGGGACCTGGTCCAGCTGATGGAGACACATAAGCTTCACCGGGAGCGAAATTTGCAGGGTTGTATGGAGTATGATCCTTGGGAAGCTCGGCACGTTCGAGAAATGCAGTACACTGCGCCAAAATAGTCTCGAATGTATCGACATCCTCCTGTTTTATCTTATTTGGCCCCGTGCCAATGCCTGGAAACTGTATACGAATGAACGCGCCCGCGTCGAGCCCCAAATCCCAGCGAGGGATCAAGTAGCTGTTAGGGGGCTGATGATAGATTTGAGTCGTAGCAGGCAGGGCCAGATCAAGCTCCGGCGGAAGATGAAGATGAAGATAGAAATCTTCTTCGGACGCAGTTTCTATGGCAGGCGCTAAAGGAGAGTTCTGAGGGAGGGAGGCGCTGGTTGGGACCATCAGGAGGGAAAGGGTCTGGGGCCCCGATGGCGTTAAGCTTGTCTCCTCGCCATTTTGTAGGTGGAATGCAAAAACATTGTTGATGCTGTACAGCAATCTGGGATCGTGAATGGAGGAAGGCATGACACTGTCTGTTCAGGAAACGGGCGGCTGGAAATAGGAGTTTCTTCCTCGAGATAACAAAGGTGTACCCGGGTACCTGGGGTATGGAAACGCCGGTGCTGCGGGGAAAAAACGGACTTCACTGCAGAGCAGCACTTAAGCTGAAGGAAGGGATGAAAATCTCAAATCAAATATGAGAACTTGAAATACACTGAAGAATATATGGGAGATAAAAGGAACAAAAAAGAATTTCAGGGACGAAAGACGGCTTAATATGCTGCAACCTGGGTGCTCCCACTTCGCTCTTGGGCTCTTTGTTGGAGGGGGTTCCAAACGAATATCGCAACGTCACTGGCTCCTTGACCGCTGATTAAGCGCCCAGGGTTTCTTGGTTTTGCTGCGCCACAATCTCAATTTATGACCCACCGCCACAGGAGAGAATCACATGTGGCTGAAATGGTGTAAGAATAGTAATAAAATCGTCATCGTCACACAGCAGAAGAGGGTTAAAAAAAATCAATGCAAGGAAATCAATTCCCAGTTCAGCAATTCTGCATGGCTGGGGAACCTCCCCCAACGAACTGCTTCGTGTTCCTCCAATGCCACCGATAAAACCAGCCCTTGCCACCCCCAGTTGTCAATCATTCAACCAGATTAGTCTTTAGAACCAACGGCGGCTCCGATGAGCTATTTTAGACAGAGCGCTTAATTTGAGGTTGCATATTATTCGACCAGGGCTCACATAATTTTATAGCCTGAGGGCCAATGGCGTGTTTCCAAATTGTTTCCGACCTTCACCTCGAAAAACCCCAGGCATACGACTTGTTTGACATCACGCCCAAAGCACCCTTTCTGGCACTTCTAGGAGACATCGGGAATGCTAAGGATGATGGGTTTTTCACGTTCATCGAAGCCCAACTCCGCAAGTTCCAAGTGGTGTTCTTTGTACTGGGGAACCACGAGCCATTCCACTCCAGCTGGTCGGATGTAAAGCAACGGATGAAGGAGTTTTCTGCCAAACTGAGCCGCATACAATCCCAGGAGGTCTCATCGAGCTTGGGGAAATTCGTCTTCCTAGATCGGAATCGATATGATATTTCCCCAGATGTGACCGTGTTGGGCTGCACGTTTTATTCCAAGGTTATCCAGTCCCAGGAGGACCATGTTAGTCTCGGCCTGAATGACTTCTACTATATCGAAGATTGGACTGTCGCGGGACATTGTGAAGCGCACGATGCCGACCGGGAATGGCTGAACAACCAAGTGTCACAGATCGCCAGGTCAAATCCGCATCACAAAATTGTGATATTTACTCATCATAGTCCCACCCTCGCGTCACCATCGGCTGACCCGGCGCATGTGGACAGTATCATATCTTCCGCGTTCTCAACGGATCTCACTGGTGAGCCTTGCTGGGAGAAGCCCCAGGTACGTTTATGGGCCTTCGGACACACGCATTACAACTGTGATTTTGTTGAGCAACGAACTGGGAAACGAGTGGTGTCGAACCAGAGGGGTTATTATTTTGCTCAGTCGAAGGCGTTTGATCCTGCGATGGTATTTCGCATCTAGAGATAGAGGGACTAATTAAATGTCATCATAGACCGAATTCTCAGGAATCTAGGTTATGTATAACTGAAGTTTATGATCTTAAACAGAGAAAAAAATTTTTTAACTAAAAGGAAACAATCAAACCTCTTGAGTTTAGTAGGTCTTCCTGCCTCGGACATCTGGGGTCTTGGTGCAGCAGGAATCATGACATAAAGAGGCGTTCCCCCATTTGGGGTCAGCCGGCGTTAACCGAGGCACTTGTGCTCCCTCGTGATCCTCCAAATAATCCAACCAGCCCAGCAGTTTCTTGTTCTTCCTTCTATTTTCCTTTCCCTTCTGTGCCGTCAAGGTTAGGAATTATTATCCTCTACCCGTCTTAATTTCGCCTTTTTCCTTGCAATGGCGTCTCTCACTCGTGCATTGCGGCCTTTGTCCCGGGCTGCTCCTTCCACCCGCCTTATCGCGGGACGTCCTTTCTCCTCTCGTCTTACTCAAAGGTATGTTTCGTTTATTTCATCTATTAGCTACCTTTTTTTGGGCAGCTCGGGGACGGGCTAATCCGATACGACTGGCTTTGTTTTATTTTATTTTTTTTTTCAATTTCTTGCCCTGTTTGGCTGTGAAAATAAATAATTAGATGTTATTCCCGCTTGTTAACAACTGCTCTGACTACTACTAGTAGCACCCATGCTTTCTCTACCTCATCCCGGAGGCGGGATGCCGACATCTCCCACCTCACTCCAACTCCGATTACCCTTCTATCCGAAACCGAGTCGTTGATGGCTGAATCGGTGTCTAAGTTTGCACAGGAGCAGATTGGCCCGAAAGTCCGGGACATGGACGAGGCAGAGACTATGGATCCCGCTCTTGTTGAACAGTTGTTCGAGCAAGGGCTTATGGGGGTTGAGATCCCAGAAGAGTATGGGGGGGCCGGAATGAACTTCACTGCTGCTATTGTGGCCATCGAGGAGCTTGCTCGTGTTGATCCCAGCGTGAGTGTCTTGTGCGATGTGCACAATACGCTCGTGAACACAGCCTTCATCAAATACGGCGATGCCCAGACCCAGCGGACATGGCTACCCAAACTGGCTACTGGCACTGTTGGCTCCTTCTGTTTGTCCGAGCCAATCTCCGGATCAGATGCCTTTGCCCTCCAGACTAAGGCCGAGAAGACGGCGGATGGGTATAAGATTAATGGTTCCAAGATGTGGATCACCAATTCTATGGAGGCGGGTATCTTCATCGTCTTCGCCAATCTTGATCCGAGCAAGGGTTACAAGGGTATCACCGCCTTCATTGTGGAGAAGGATATCCCCGGGTTCTCGATTGCAAAGAAGGAGAAGAAGCTAGGCATCCGGGCTAGTAGCACTTGCGTGCTTAACTTTGATGATGTGGTGATCCCTAGGGCTAATCTTCTTGGCGAGGAGGGCCAAGGCTACAAATATGCTATTGGCTTACTAAATGAAGGCCGTATCGGTATTGCCGCCCAAATGACTGGTCTGGCTCTGGGTGCGTGGGAGAACGCTGCAAAGTAAGTAAAACCCTAAGGGGCGGAGTTCCTTGCTTCGCCCGTTTATTTTGTTTTCCTTTCCACCTGTTCAGCACTGCTCAAGGATACCTGCTGACCAATCCTGTGTAGCTACGTCTGGAACGATCGTCGCCAATTCGGCCAGCTGATCGGCACTTTCCAGGGCATGCAACACCAAATTGCCCAGGCCTACACCGAGATCGCAGCCGCACGAGCCCTTGTTTTTAACGCCGCCCGAAAGAAGGAAGCGGGCCAGGACTTCGTGCAAGATGCAGCCATGGCCAAATTGTACGCCTCACAGGTGGCTGGCCGCGTCGCCGGCTCCGCCGTCGAATGGATGGGAGGAATGGGATTCGTGCGCGAGGGTATCGCCGAAAAGATGTTCCGGGACAGCAAGATCGGCGCCATTTACGAAGGCACTAGTAACATCCAGCTGCAGACGATTGCTAAGATGCTCCAGAAACAATACACACGCTGAACATGATACTCCCCCCTTTTTTTTTCTGTTGTTACATCGACTCATGCGGGTCTTATGAGGTGGCTGTGCACTCGTGACCTCAGGCAGCTCACCAACCATGGAATCGACAAGCCTTGATAAGCACTCTTGTCCAATGAAGAGGTTTTTTTGACGACGATCATATTTTGTATGTATGAAGCAAACATGGGCCTTTTCGAGTTTGAATAAGGCCATTGACGGTGTAAGACCATGTCCATAGATAGACAATCTACGTATTGGAGAGGAGATTTGGTGACAGTTGGTGCTCAAACCGAGTTGGCTTCATTCGTTATTCGTTAAGGGGTTCCCAAACCTCCCATAGGAAACCCTCAGGGCATACGCCGAAAGAAAGTAATGTAGATAGCCCAGCGATATACATCCATATAAAAATGGGTCACTCCAACCCGGCAGGTCCACGATTGATTCCCATATCACGTAGGCTCAGGGCTAAGACACCAGAGGATCTGGAAATGATAAGAGGTAGCAGTGAGTAGATTTGGGGTCGGTTTTCGCTAGGTTCATTCATGTTTTCCAGGGTTATTGATAGGCAATCCTTCTAGTAGGAGGGGGCAGGCTCTGGTTTTAAATGGTTATTTGCGCAGGTATAAGATTCGGCATCTGTTTTAACGATGCCGTATCCTACGAGAGCCACCATCCGGGGATTATCAGGTAGATTCTGGCTATAATAATGGAGGGATCAATTAGCTATCAGTTTCAGGAAATCCCAGGCGGGACTTGATGACATACCAAAAGAGGGCAAAGGGATCAGCGTTGGGAAGAAATGCAGAGCGTATGCCATAGCCCCTGCCATTCACGTGGACGGTGGTTGAATGAATGGGAGTCTCGAGGACTTTCGATGGCGATTGTAGGCCAGTACCTGAGTTAGAGAAGGTAATACCTGCTCTCAAAAAGCCAGAATACATCATATTAAGCTTTCAAGGTCGCTGGACCCAATCGTAGCCAAAGCTATTTCTCGGAGGTTGTTCTCCGGACGATTGGTACTGTTGTGCCGGGTGAACGTGAGGATATCCCGCTGGTTGTCGCTCTGGTGGTACTGACACAGTCCCTTGGCTGGGGTTATAAGGTATCGGTGGCTGCCGGTTGTGAGGGATCTGTTCTACCCGCCCTCCGTGGCTCCGGTTGGTAATTCCGGGGTGATATATCTGTGGATATGTCGCTTGAAAAGAAGGATCGGCAAGATGCCCACTGCTCTGTGCGAAGCCCATTTGCGACTGCGCAACGGGCATCGATACGGGTATTTGGGAGGGTCCGTCGAAAACCCACGGCTCGACTGGAGTGGAATATTCTGTATCCGATGATTCACATCTGGAGGATGAGCGGGTTGAGCCGTATGGCTGCCAGTCCCGAGCCACAGATACTTGGCTAGTTGTTGAGAGAACGGAGGGCGCTCTCGAAGACGGATTTGCCCCAAGGATATCGGGGTGCTGAGGGGAAGGGACAATCACTCCTGGATGTGGGTTGTATGTCTCATCTACTCGACCCACAAATGCGGTGGTTAGCAACTCACAGTGCAGGACGCACTTCATGATGAAAAATGGTAGTATTTGGCTTACCCATGTTCTGAAAGCCGGCTCCACTTGAAACTAGGACTAATTGCTGTCTGAGGGCCCTGATTTCATTCTCCAAAGAGGCATTTCTGCGGACCACCTCGTCAAATTTGTCCCCTTTGGTTTTTAGTTCCGCCACCTGGAGCTCCAGTCGCTCGATGTGTTCTTTGGTCCGCTGACGGATGGTTCTCTGGGCTTCTCTATCGTTGGCACGCTTCCTTTCTAGCTGTTCGGCAGAAAGTGATGTCACTCGACGCGTCCCAGCACGGGATTCTCGTTTTCTCGATTGAGGCGTTTCTGGATTAGGGCTCATCATGCGCTCCGATTTGTAGGTGATTCCGAAAGCTCCAGTGGGTAACGTGTGCTTTGAGAGGTAAGCCAGTTACTCAGTATACCAGTGCGCCACATCCCAAATCCGCGTGCGCCACAAATAGTAAGACCCTGAGTAGTACTGGAGGCTATCGTTGGTCCAAGTGTGTGGGCTGTTCTAGTGGACGAGACATGTCCAGGGGTTGGGATAACAGTGATGAACCAAGGGCGTTTAATAATACCAGCTGGGAGGGAGGATAGGGATATTATAGGCCAATCTCCTGGTGCGTTGCAAAAGGTACGGAGTTGATAAAGGCTCGTTCTGCCGAGAACCAGGTCATGGGAAGCCCAGGACCCATATAGGTCAGATTGGCTCGGGGTTAGGCGAGCATGGTCCCAAGCAACTTGACGCACTGGCTCAGGCTTTGAACCATCATTGAACGTCAAAACCAGCAAATCCCGACTGGAGAATTAAGGCGCAGTCTCGAATCGGTCCCTCTGGCGCATAGGGCGCCAATGGGCACGCACAAAGGACGTAAAACCCTGCGAGGGTGGCAATTATGGGCATAGCGTATCGCCCCAAGAAGCTATTTCTACTATGGGTCTGCGCTATGAGAATCCTCCGACCGTCAGACCTACAGGCATGCTCTAATTCGGAATTGGAAAGGGAGCACTCGGGACAAGCAGAGAGCTGTAGGCCTGAACCGCGTGGTTCGAAGGCACAGCGCTGTGCAAGTTGATCTGGCCTTTGGTCAGACGGAAAGAATGCACGACGAATCCCCCTCCATATCGCTCCTTTTTTCAGGCACACCAGAAATCGTCATCCAAGAAATCACTGGTACCCAGGGGGGGGTGGATCCTTAGTATACCCGAGCCACATGGCATGGGCGATTTGAACAGGCTACTCCATTGAAAACTTTGGGACATTCCACTTAACGGGTCAGCTCCGCCAGCATTTCGTAAAGATAGAACCACATCGAAAACAGAAATTTGGGGCATGAATAATCGTTACCTGCTGCTGTTCAAAAAAGGAAATGGGGCAAAAATGGCGTGCAGAAAAGTGAAATCCGCTGAGAGGCTGGGAATCAAGGACGCCCACCCGCCACGAAGAGTGAAATCGAATTTGAATGCGGCTAGTCGTGCTCCATCGAGGGCACAAAGTGCGTACTACGCACGGAGAACAGCCCATTCGGTTTTAGCGATCTTCGGTCTTTGGTTGTGGAAGAGACGCCTCCTAGGATCTCCAACCTTGGCGACCAAGAAGCTCACCAGCCTTTTAAGATTCAGCGAATCGCACATCATCCAACTTAGCGCTGACAAGCCAAGACAGAGTTTCCCTTGCCTAAGGAGGTGCAGTGCATCCGAAATCTCCATGATAATCATATTTTCAGATCTTGGAATGGCTAGTGCGACGATTCTTGAACCATGGATGGTCCACGAGGGAAACTGAACTGACCCCACTCCTCAAAGCCCCAAGTTCCCAACATCTTTTCGCTGAGAAGGATAGTTGATTGGCGGATAAAACGTAAGCAGAGGGAGGAGAGGAGAGCATTTTCGATTAATACCATTAGTATTAGTATTATTATTATAATGATGATGATGGTGACTATTATTAATTCCAGGTGAGGGTCTGTATCGGATCGAAGAGCGAGAAAAGGTGAGGATGGAGGAGGGAAGTGGAGAAAACTAAAACTCGGGAAGGAAAGGACAAAGAAAAGAAAAAGAAAATAAAAAGAAGAATTTGAGGATTGAGTTTTTGCTGTGATTGAATCAAGGGCTGGCTGAAGCGTGCATGCCAATGAACAAAATCCCTACCATCTCAGGTTAGCCCTGAGGAGTGGGTTTGAGTTCTCAAGATTCAAAATGGAGTCAAGAACCAAGATCCCACTCCCTCAATTCTCCCTCCCTTCCTCCCTCTCTCTTCCTCTTTTTTTTTTTTCATTATTACCCCCTCTTCTTTCACATTTCACAGTGGTTCTTCTTGCCGGATAATACCCGAATAATTAAGCGGCTGACGAACCTCTTCAATCTGAGACAATCTGATAATTATAAACCTGGGCTTTGCCATTTTAAACAAATCAGGGGAAGGGAAAAAGGAGAAGGAAAAAAAATATCTCCTTCATCCTCAATATCGGGGAGGATTCAGGAGGTCACTCAAATTGTTGATGTGGAGCTCGAGGCTCACAGCCTCATACCACTCACTCCTCATGAATGCGTAATGAAAATGAATAATACGCAGCTCGAGAAGAAACACAGTGGATTCCACGGGAGTGCTGATCGTCTCCATGTTAGTCAAGGGGATAGAGCTGGGGAAGAATCCTGCGTCACTACAATAAATATATTCTGATGATAATTTTATTGTTTTATTATTCCTTCAAGCTGCCATTAAAACCCCGACCTAACGCTTTTGACGAGCTCGGATCCAATCAATGACACTGGTCGCGGTTGGCGACACTGGCGGCGGCAAGTCCATGCAAGGCTAAGGCATCTGTCTGCCTAAGTACGTCGCACAACTCTTGTGGAAAGACGGCACTTGACACGGAAGTAATGTGATTAGGTGCAGGATACTGAGTATAATATGCCCCCAAATTGAAGAGTACTTTTGCCTTTCTTCAGATCAGATAAAATCCTGTGGCGTTGTTTTCGAATAATAGGTGGCTGAAAGCAAAGAAGTACTCAGGCAAGGGAGTGAGTCCCTTATCTGAGTCTTATTTTCACATGTTGATAACTTCCTGAATTGAAAACACCCAAGAGCGGAAAAAGTAGGTATAGACACACCCTTGCTTGAAACTATGGTTGGCTGGCGTTTTACTTAGGTGAGCGAACAGACGGCTGCCTACCTACTTAGGTTGTTATACAGTTCGACTATTGCATATGGTCTTCAGCCACGAGAGGACACACGGAGAACGCGGGCTTCGTGATTTTTCGTATGTGTTTTGTAAACTTGTTCAACTAAAGTCCTGAGAGCGGTCGAAGGAAATTCAAGGAATGGAATGTTCGAGGTCATTTAAGTCACAGTAAAAATGTTAATATGACAGAATATGGCTTGGCCAGCACTTGAGAGCTTTCAACCTGGTGGACCCTCTCTAGAAATGTGTCATGTGTACATAACTATCTGTTTCATTATTAAGTTATAAACAACAAAAAACCAAGGTTCGAAAATTCTTCAACATTCTGTGGAGTCTTCTTTTGTCTGCTCAGCAATTTACAAGTTGAGCCTCTGGTAAAACTATTTCCGCGCCTATTATATATTTTGGTTTCTGTGAACTTCTCGCCGTTATTCGGCCGAAGTAAACTTAGGGCGTGTGGAGAGTCGAGATGCCCTTTTTTTTTTTTCTCATCTCGACAATCGATATTGATCCGGATTAAGAATCATGATGCTATGCGGGGTAAGATGCCAATTTCTGCAGGAAAACAGGTAAAAAAAAATGAGATCTTTGGCGATCACAATAATCCATTAGTTGACGCTGGCTCACGCTGCCAGTGATGTCATGTCCTAACGGCGGGAAGAGAAAAATCTGGCAGTCGGATCGGGACACTGGGCACCTGAAAGGCAGGAAGAGTGGGTTCTCCAATTCTTCGATATGATGGCTTGGAGATGAACCCCAGGGATGAATCTGCCGGAACTCAGCTGCATTGGTGCCAATTGCCACTTGGCAAGTGTGGTTGCGATTCCTGCTCGAGGTCTTATGGGTGGGGGGTTCCCTGTAATTAGAATTACAAACACCTCGGCCAAGTTTGAGGCCTTGCTTGAGTTATTGAAACCCCTCCCTAGAGTATAGAGGTACCTTGTAGAGCAGAAGCCTGATATAGAACTTCAAGCGGTCTGTACTGGCATTTAATCCTTTCCGATGCCTCTTTTGGGTGCATCGGTCTCGCAACGTCATCAAGGTATATCTCGCATATCCTCCTAATCCCTGTCTCTGATTATTCAATACCGCAGGTTGAGCGATGTGTACGGAGTAGGACAATTGAACTCAAACTTTAGTACCTTCTTATTGCAAGTACTCTTTGTTTATCATCAAACTTTGATATTGACGGGCGAAATGTAGCTCCTCCAGTCCTTAACCCTACTAAGTATCGATGAGAGGATTAATCATTTGGATGCCTCACACATACCTGAGATCTGAGACCAGAAAAATGAAAGTCTATAAAGCCCAGCTTTGTCCCATGCACTGTTAATAGGTCTAGACCTATTTCTGGGTGGCGAAAATAAACATTACCAGATGCCAGCTGAAAAATGATCCCGTCTGGAAAGTTAGCTGCAACCCACTCATGCTTGAATCTCAAGCCCCTTGCAAGAGCACGGGGCAGCTAGTATATCTTACCCCCAAGTTTTCATAGCTTCAAGGCAAGAGATCAGCTCACCGCTTCATGTCGCAATTACGACTCAGCAAATGAAAGGAATTAGTTATCAACCAGTGCTGTCCATGCAAGGATCACCGCTAGGTAGTGTTTGATAGATGGACTTTTGACATCCCGAAGCAGCATCATTGGCCTGGAACTTAATTGAGATGGTTGTTTTGCGTTTCTGATAATGAAAGGTGCTCCCAGATAATGCGCTGATTTTCGCCCTCCCACCAATGAATCAAAGAAAAATGCCCCTAGGCAGTGGTTCACCCTCTTATTATGACTGGCCAACAGAGTTATTTTACTATACTCTCTGGATAGCTGAAGACTTTGATCAATCAAGTGAGGGGAGTATTGCTAAGAAAAAGAATCTTTTCTACCCGGATTGGGGATTCAAATGGTGGATCATGGATGTCGGATGCTGTTCATTGTCTGACTCCGTTTAGATAGCACGCTCTTGCAAACAGCTAAATGGAACACAATTGACTTGATAAGGTCGTTTGATAGGGTATCTGTCAAGAAAAATAGTAGCACGTAATTTTCATCCATGCTTACATCAACTACATTCTAAAACTTATGATTAACTAGATGACGAGGCCAAAATTACTGAGAGCAGGGTTAAAAGGGCTGTCAATACTCCTGATGTGTAATGGTAACGGGGTTACAATACGCGATTACTGTGTGGGCAGTGAGGTAATGCCACTTGGTTTGTTGACCTTCAATGTGAATTTCCCCCCCCCACTCCCAACACACACTCCTCTCCGCTGTCCCTCCTATGACATTCACAGTGAGGTAGTATTGTGATAGTCTATCACAAAAGATGAGACCTTGAGATTCAATCGCTCCCGCTTGTTATCGATTCAGACGCCAGAACTTTGCGGGCCCTAATCCCCATAGTTTTCCTGCTCCGGTTGAGCTTCTCCGGCTGGCTGTCAGCTATGGACACGACATACAAGTCCCGAAAAGAGGCATTCGTGTCAAATCTTTCAGGAGGAAGCATTTTGGAGATCAATTTCGTGACTTTAGTTGCTCCTGTTAGTTTCTTTGCTCTTGTTGACCTTTTTGGACGAAACGGACTAACTGTTGTCTCGCGATTCTGATAGGCCTCCGTCCTTCTCTGGTCAGTGCTGCAATCGCGCCTCTCCTTTTTTACACCTCTCGGACCTGCGGCTCTAGTCACAGACTTCTTGCTCAATGTCCTTGCTATCCTTTTTGCGACAACCCTCTATTCGTCTGCGCCATGGCTCTTGAATTTTCTCTTGGTCTCACCTGCTCTCCTCCTCCTCTTAAACTCGAAGCCCAGGAAAACCCAGCAGAAGGCGAGGCCTCACCAGGCTACACAGTCGCAACGTAATGCCGCCCAAACCTTGGAATCATTACCTATTCACCCATTTCTGACGACATACCGCGCCGCTATGATGATCATTACCTGCCTTGCTATTTTAGCTGTGGACTTCCCTATCTTCCCTCGCCGATTCGCCAAAGCTGAGAACTGGGGTACATCTCTCATGGACCTGGGCGTTGGATCATTCGTGTTTTCAGGAGGATTGGTTTCCGCACGTTCCGTCCTCAAGGGCCGCAAAAGCAACGGGGCTTCAAAGACTGGGTTGCTACAGAGGTTGATGGTTTCTATGCGACACTCGATCCCTCTTCTTGTATTAGGCCTCATCCGGCTTTACAGCGTCAAAGGTCTTGACTATGCAGAACATGTCACTGAGTATGGGGTCCACTGGAACTTTTTCTTCACGTTGGGCTTTTTACCGCCGTTTGTTGAGCTTTTTGCCTATCTTGCTATGCTTCTCCCATCGTACGAGATCCTCTCCCTTGCTGTTTCGGTCTTGTACCAAGTGGCCCTTGAATCAACCGACCTGAAGAGTTACATCCTGGTATCTCCGCGGGGGCCGGACTTGCTATCCAAGAATCGGGAGGGCGTATTCTCCTTCCTAGGGTATCTAGCCATCTTCCTTGCGGGCCGTGCTGCTGGTATCCGGATTATGCCCCGTGGAACGTCTCCCTCGGTATCACCACAGCAGGCTAGAAAGCGAATACTTTGGACCCTAGGATTACAGACGGCTGTCTGGGTCGTGCTTTTCACACTGAATTCTACTTATGCGCTGGGTTTCGGTGCCAACATTCCTGTCTCCCGCCGCATCGCAAACATGCCGTATGTGCTTTGGGTGTCCGCATTCAACAACGGCCAACTCTTCCTTTTTTGTCTTATTGAAACGGTTTTTTTCCCGTCCGTCTATCGGATGTCTGGAAAGGATGGTGAAAAGGGGCGAACCTCATTCGCAACCAGCCCCATTTTGCAGGCCTTCAATCGCGGTGGCCTTGCCGTATTCTTGGTAGCAAACCTTCTTACCGGGGCTGTCAATCTCAGCGTTCCGACCCTCGATGTTGCCAATAGCTTTGCTATGGTGATCCTCATTGGTTATGCAGCTCTTCTCACAGCCATTGCTCTAGGTTTGGATAGAGCTAATATTAAGTTAGCGTTTTGAGGGAAATAAACTCACAACGGCTTTTGTATATTATTTGAGAACACTCAGCATATGTAAATCTAGCTTTCTTTCGGGAATCGTTTTACAAGAACGATGAGGCGACCCTAGCCACATAAACCATGGGCCGATTAATGTCCGGGCTTTGAAGATCAGATGCATCTATTTTGGCCGCGGCACATGCTAGGCTAGTCCAGACCTTCCGCTCCCCACATTTCCCTCCCTATCCCACTTATCCACCTTTCCATCAACACAACGTTTTCGCTGAGCAGTCTCCTTAGTCCTATTTATTGATATCTTAGAAGGTAGTCGTAATGGCTGCTAGAAATGAAAATATCCCGTTTATATATTACCCCGAGATCCGCGAAGGACCTTCTGTTCCATATAAGCATGTGGACCAATCAATCCCGGTGTTTCGTGGAACACCCCTAGCTATTGGAGCTACATTGTACGGAGTACTACAAAATCAACCCCAAAACTGTTGACTGTTGACCCCATATATTTAGCTAACCTATCTTGCGTGGTCTACAGAATCCATTCAATTGGATTTCTGCAAAGTTACTTCTGGCGCAGCGCAGGCTTTGGAGTCATTCGCGACATTCCAAATCTTGATCAATACTCAGCCCGTTACGACCCGACCGTCATTCCGGTTCCCAACACCGATTCTGCGCCTATAGCAGAACTCCCAGCACCTTCACCCAAAAGAAAGGGGGCCAGAGGCTACTATACGTCGGCCGATTATTATGCGCTCTACAAGTCTGGAGAACTAACACCGACCGCAGTGGTTGAAACCCTGCTGTCCTTGATTCGTCGCGATATCCACCCACCTGGCAAGCATTCGGTCGCCTTTCTGGACTCTCAAGTTCAAAGAGCTCGTGCAGCTGCCAAGGCATCTACAGAGAGATATAAGAAGGGCCAGCCATTGGGTCCTATGGATGGAGTCCCGGTTGCGGTGAAGGATGAAGTTCACATGGAAGGGTACCGGCGAACCTTGGGGACAAAACTAGACTTCACCGGGTCCTTTACGGGGACATCCTGGTGCGTAAAAAAATGGGAGGAAGCGGGTGCTATCATAGTTGGAAAAACGACGATGCATGAGCTGGGATTGGGTAAGTTCAAGCCCGGCTTATTTAGGCATGGTGCCCTCTTATGAGATTCTGTTTATTTTTTACAACAAATCTAACGGGTCGATTGTTGCAATTTTATAGATACAACCAACAATAACCCCAACTACGGGACTCCTAGAAATCCCCATAACCCCGACTACTACTGTGGAGGCTCCTCCGGCGGATCCGGATATGCAGTGGGCGCAGGGCTGATCCCCATTGCTTTAGGTGCTGATGGTGGCGGCTCAATTCGCATACCATCCTCCTTTTGCGGAGTCTGGGGTCTAAAGCCATCGCACAGCCGAGTGAGCGGCTCCCCAACAGTATCCCTTGCCTCGACTGTGGGAGTACTTGGCCCGATTGCTGCAAGCATTGACGATCTGGCACTTGCCTACCGCATCATGGCTGCCCCCGCTCCGGCCGCTGAAGACCCCAAATCCTCCGCGTTCCCGTCTCCGTTGGTTGAGCTTGCCTTGTCGCAAGCGGAACCCCGCCCCAAAAACAAGACCATAGGTATTGTTAAGGACTGGATCGACCGTGCTGAACCCGCCGTCCGTGCCGTCTTCGATCGCGCCCTGGATTTCTACCGCAAGCAGGATTACACCATCATGGACATCACCTTCCCTTACATTGTCGAAGGCCAGCGCGCCCACGTACTCACTATTATGGCTGAAATCGCCTCTGCGCTATCCCCCCGACAAATATCCGATCTGACTGCCCCCAACAAGGTCCTTGTGTCCCTGGGCATGTGGCAGATCTCCGGCCAGGACTTTCTCGCCGCCCAGCGCCTCCGCGGTCTTATTATGTCCCATCTTGCCCACCTCTTCCGGTCTCACCCGGGTCTTCTCATTCTGACTCCAACGAGTCCCATCCCAGGCTGGAAGATCGTCGGAGGCAGCGCGGATCTAGCCCGCGGTGTCTCCGACGGCGGGTCATCTGTCCGAAATATGGAATACGTCTGGCTAGCAAATTTCACCGGTTGCCCATCTATCACCTGCCCGGCCGGCTACGCGGCCGACGATGGAAACCGTGTCCCTATCGGTGTGATGGCGACGGGCGAGTGGGGAACTGAGGAAGATCTTATCGCCTTCGCTAGAGACGGCGAAGGGATCTTGGGTCTTCCCGAAAACCGGCCTGCCGAGGCCGAGCCAGCCGAGCACGGGATTGGTTTAACGATCCCAGAGGGGGCTGGCTCTTCCTGGGAAGATGTTATCGCAGAAGCTGTTAAGAAGATTGCCACACCATGAAATCTTTTGGTCCTAGGAATTTTCCGGCATCGTTCTTTTTATTATCCCTAGCATGTACCAAAGCCATAACGCGGGGGAATAGTAAGGGGGAAGCAGTGGTCCTATGGCAAAGCATTAATTTGAAGTCTATATGCTGTGCAGATATAAAATGTGATTGCTCTGCCATTCCCCCAATAATATTGAGACTATTGCAGTGAATTAATTGTACATAAGAGGAACGTTGTACGAAACAAAAATCCAGGAATTTGAAATGGATAGCCACCAAATGCTAAAATATTCTGTCAAAACATAATCGAACAAAATACGATATCATTGAAGATTTCAAACCGTCAACGCCCTGGCCACTGACGTGAAAAAAGGCACTTCGACTTTCCAGCCGCGTTGAAACCACTTCCTTTGGGGTGTGGGGGGTAAGATATAGGGCACATAGCGCCAAATAACTGTTTCGAATGGAGCGCTGGGAGTTCCCAATCGAACCCATTTTGTTCAAGGGTAGGGTCTATATACTTCATATTTCGGAGTTATAGAAAGACACTCTCCCCTCGTTTTGGAACATGGAAGTCACAGCCTAGCCCGGCGTCTTGGTTATGATCGTTAAGTTCCTGAAGAATTTTCTCGCTCGGATGGGGACCATCACTCATATCGTCTTTGATATGGATAATGTAAACCGATAATCCAGCCAAAGGCAGGCCAGATTTCGAATGATTTTTGTGAGCATCGGAATTTTTAGTCAACTCTAGTTCGCGGTGTAAGCGATTGGGGTCAAGTGATTGGGGGGCTAACTCAAGATCCTCTATGGACTCGATGCTATCTTCTAGATCTATCCTCGACGCTCGGCGCGTGTTTCGTCGAGCACCTTGGCGAGGAGTTTTGCCCTTTCTGCTCGGTAGGAATGGTTTTTTTGATTTAGGGCTCACTGGTTCCGTACTGACACCGGTGTCACTGACACGCTTCCGTTTGTCAAGCGTGGGAGGTCCCCCACCTCTTAGATCAGTCACTCGGCGTGCAAACCCCT
The DNA here is from genome assembly GCA_027569885.1 of Aspergillus diversus. Taxonomy (NCBI): domain Eukaryota; kingdom Fungi; phylum Ascomycota; class Eurotiomycetes; order Eurotiales; family Aspergillaceae; genus Aspergillus; species Aspergillus diversus. The sequence continues at coordinate 1,055,453 of JAPDKZ010000008.1, read as the reverse complement.
TTAATTCTTCAATTAGATGTCGTGGGCAGAGGTGACCGTACAGGAATTCGTCTTCTGTATCGTCACTGTACGAACACTCAATGAAAATAGCCCGTAGTTGGTGAGAGACTACTTTCAAGGCGGCTGCCTCCCAGACCATCCCATTTCTCGGTTTAAGAGAGAGAATATCAGGTTCAAGGTCACCAAAGATGATAATTTCTGCACCGGTTTGCTGATCACGGATGAAGAATGCCGAGCTCTCGACACTGGACCACATATCTTTTCCCAGCAATGGCGAATGTAAAGGGGTAGAAAAAGTTCTAAAAATAATGAGCATTCAGGGTTTAGTACGTTGAAGGTGATTGAACTTACCCTGCCTCAGCATCCATAGATAGGCGTGATCTTTCCCCCCCAAACGCTACACTGTTCGCCCGGTGGGGGGACTCAGTATCAGTGTGGTACTTCTGTCTGCAACGGCCGTGGCTGACACCGAAACAACGAGTGAGTAAACCTTCACAAGCTCGAACATAGCCCCTCTCTTCACCACGACCCATCATAGGGTTACCCCCTTCGATTAAGCGCTGGTAGGTTATGAGGCCGGCTCCTCCATCTTCGTCGGAAAGATTTGGCCAAATAACATCATTGAAAACATGATTTTTTATCGCAGCAACTACCGGTGGGAGCGCAGCAACCGTTTTGGGTCCACATCCAGCCTCTAAAACGGGTGTGTTGATCACTAATGCTGAGACATGATCTAGATGAGGATGTGTGATTAAGACAGTACCAATTATCTTCTGCAAGACATGGGCGGCATTTGCGGGGGCACTATTATGGGGTAAAGGTAAGCCGTCAAAAGGCCCAGAGGAAAGCACCCCTTGCGTATTGTCACATTCCTCTAGTACGTTAATAATCCCACAGAGAAGGGTACCTGCATCGACTGCAACGACCGAATTTGAAGTCCACTGGGTGGATAAGGATCGAACTAGAAGTCCTGTGACTCGATCCTCACGGGGACCTCCTGTTGGACCCTTTTTGAGACATGTTAGCCACGAGTCTTGGATGCTCGATCCGAAGCTTGGCTCGATGCAATATGAGAAGGAAGCCCGGCGAAAGAGAATTTGCCAAAAAAAAAAAAAAAACCAACGATTTGGGCTTCTTGGTAGCACGAATGCAGTAGAAGCTAGCATCGAGGAGCATAGTAGGTTAATAGAACTTACTAGAACGATTACATGCAGTCCTAAATTCCCGTTTCCCCCGGTGTTGTTTTCACTATTTTCTTGATCTTTACTACCGCTCGCGTTTGCGGTACTAGAATTTGCTGGTGTAACCTGTATCGTTAACCCCCCCATTCTTATCCCCTGAGCTTAGATGTCCTGGGTCGGTCTTTTGATAAGAGAATCTGTTGGGGGAGTTTGTATTTTCTATCTCGCTCTTCTCTCCCCCCTATTATTTCTCTGCTTTTAAAATTTCCGTTCCCATTTAACGAAGGGACTTGGTTTTGAGACGCGTCTTCAACGTAAATGAACTTAGAGCGACAGGATGTAACAGGTTGTGACGATATTTTTTTTTTTTTAGGTATTCCTTAGAGAATACAGATGTTGGACACAGACCAGGCCAGTAGAAGAGTGGCTCACTTACTGGTTCTTGAAACAAGAGGGTAGATGCTCAACGGGTTTATTTGGCACTACATTCGCAGGCAGTGCGCTGAATACCCCCGCAGACCCTGGAAATAAATGGGAGCGGCTGAACATAAATAGCGTCAACCAATAGCCAAAACTCCAGGAGTAGGCAGTACTCTTGATGAGCCGCCTGAAAAGGAGACGGGCAGAAAATAAACTATTTTTTGTTGATGATGGGGGGTGGGAGATACTGATCTAACAAAAAGCCAACGTCAGGTAGGAGACGAGCTTCAGCTGACAACAAACACTATTGGTTCCGTAGAAAACAAAACCAGGCGCTGGTTACACAACAGCACATTCTCACAGGCGAAATTAGTGGAGGCTGTAGAGTAGTGTGGCTGGTTGCGCCCGATCTAAAGTAGTCTGCTGGGGCGAAGTGGAGAGGACAAGGGAGATTAATGGGGGTTGACAGGTCCAATGGGAGCAGGAAATTAAACACGCCTCTTGAAGTATGCGGGATAATGATTAATTAGATACTGAATTAACAACACAAGATAGAAAAGTAATAATGATCTCCGACAAAAGGCAGGGCTGGGGGGAGAGAAAGGGATGATGACGTGCGGGTTCTAGAAGCGGAACCCCCATAATGATCTTATCAGCTGGTTGGAGTGGAGCTTCTCCCGTCGTCCATTTCAGAATAGAAATGGAATACGAAGGTGATAAATTTGGACATAACCCCAACAATGACCCTCGAGAAAAGACTCCCATCAACTTTCAACATTCAGGGAACTGTATGTCATCGTACAGAGAAAAGTCTCGCGAATCATCCTTCTCTGGAATGCTACCTTAGATTCTCTTTTCAATTTTGAGCCGGATGATGACTTGCGGATATATTTTCGGGGGTTATTTACTTGCCTAGCAACACTCCTGAGCGTGAAGTAGACGATGACGCAAGCCTAGATAACTACACAGTATGAAAAAATCAGAGGCATTGGAACTGGGAAGCCGGTAGACCTCTTAAACCCCCTCAAATACATGAGTTTGGGCTGTAAAAGTATCACATCAAGCACTCTCCAATTTCGCCAACAAATTGAGGATAGAGGCTTTGGCTACCTGCATTAACTATCGCTGAACCCAAGAGGCCTACAGCTGCCCCGGTGTTCAAGACCTGGGCTCAGTATCCTGCAACATCAGGTAGCCCCTTTTGTGCTAGCCGATCGCACCAAACCAGGCACATCGGGAGTTCTAGGAAATGCACAGCTACACGATTTCTCTATCACCATGGAAGAAGCTAAAGAACTCTGGTTGGAATTGATGGATGAAAGCATTGCTGTATCTGATGATGAATTCGACCAGTTTAAAGAAGGGGAGTTTCCCCTGTGCGAGCATTAAATCGGGGGACGTGAAACTTTTGTGCACCGGGGTCCCTCACCTGAATCACTATGTATTGATCATATGACCTATAGCTTGAACCTTGGGGGGTGGATGGCCTATGAGTTTGGGAGAGCGAGTTTACATGTGTAGATCGTAGTAACCTATGAGAAAAAAGAATTATATCGCCATGTTGTATGGGCATAGCGTTTGAATGTCAATGGGCAAGAAAGTAAGTAGCCCACCCGATCTTCTCAGGCCGGGGGGAGGTGTTGAAAGGCAGAAGCAAGCAAAAATGGGATATCATTGAAATACAACTGTGTACCATGCTCAATCAGAAACAAAAAGAGGACAAACGCTTGACGGAATATGAAATGTAGACACTGATTGGAGCTATGATCACCGACTCCCGTTATACCCTGCTCCACACACCTGTAACATTCGTGCCAATATAGAGGTCCGAGGCGCGAGATAGAAGAAAAAAAGGAAAAAGGAAAAACGCAAGCGAAACTATTCCCTATAACGTAAGATCGTAGTCGCATCCAGCGACGAAACCCATGAAAATCCAACACAAAATCCCGCCCATTGGAACGCCATCCCGGGCCGCTAAAAACCGATAATGAAAATGACTTTAATACCAACATGTTTGATAGGCAAACAAAACACCGTATACACAAGGAAAACATGGACAAATAATGGACGAGGAATAAACTGAAGGTGGATGTTTTAATCCGTGTAGTCTGTGGGTGAGGATTGATTTCTATGGTTCCCAACAGCCGCGTCATAGCTAGGTATAGGCGGTTGATCTTGGGTAATCAGATCGTTGCTGCCTCGCCGGCTGCCATCTGGACTGGAGTATTCGGGAGGTGGGACACGGTCTAAATCGCGCGTATTCAACATTGGAGCCTGTTCAATATCACCAGCATTTATGCCGCTTGTACCCTCTCCGACATCCTCATGTGAAGGAATATGGGCAAGCTGGGCGAGAGAAATGTCGGTTGGTGATCGGACCGGGCCGGGGCTGATAGATGGGGTGATCCTGACGGTCGAGCTTGTCTGCGCATATGAGGGATCCTGATAAACACGGTGAGACTGGGCAGCACTCTCTCTACCAGACTCAAGAAGGATACTGCCTTGTTCGCTTCCATACGGTGGAGGAGGAGCCAAGCTGCCAGTCATTGGAGCCAAACCCCATTTCTTGACATTAGCTTCGATGAAAACGAATCCCATTTGGCCAAAATTTACGTGAACAGAACACGGCCCATTCGCCCCAATTGTGGGGAAGAAATTTTGGATCTTCTGGCCATGGATCACGTCCTCAAGTTTCTTTCCGTTGCGAGTAAAAAATATTGTACCAGATCGGGGTCGATATCCGACGCCAACGACATCCCCTTGAGTGAGCAAGGGTCCATATGGTGTAGAGGAAAAAGGCTGGTTATATTTGCGGTGGCCTGTGGATTGATAGGCGACCGATGTTTTATGAAAACCTGTAAGAAATGATTATGATTAGGGTCCAGCGTTGATCTCTATCATAGTTGGGAGCATACCAGGTAACCTGAACAAAGGGTAGGGCTTGGTCGTCATTCCAATACTGATAAGAGTAGTTTCGGGCTTGTCGAAAATCTTTGCTTCCCAATAATAAACGTCGTTCTGCTTTGGAACGGGAAGGTTGGTTTGTACACTACACTCGGAGTCGTAAAACTCGATCTCCGTTCGACCTTCAACGAAGCAGTTTGCAATTTCGAGCTCCGGCTGAAACTCCCACGCCGACACACCCTTTTCTTGAATCGCTAGGAACTGAGACAGCGAGATATCGGTCTGCATGGACTCTGGTGGGTTCGCTTCAACAAAAGCTACATTCCAATTAGCCGCCGGGGCTCGGATAAAAGCGAAGACAGTTATGGTCAAATAAACCAACGACCATGCGAAAAGTCTCACCCTTTGCTCTTAAATATTCTGATCGCGATAAATCATCCATCGCCTCCAAGGCATCTGCCTCCTCGCGCGCAAACGCCTGCTCGTCGTCATATTCTCCCGGTCGGCCCATGCGATCGAGAATAATCCTACCACGCTGGGTGTACTTAAAGAAGAAAAACGCGGCAAGAACGACTACTGCAACTATAGCAGAGCCAAATGCGGATAAAACGCCAATCAGGATACCCTTCCCGGTCGAACCGGCCGAATCGCCACTGACACTGACCAGACCGCCATTGTGCCGATTCTGGGGCATTGACTGCACAACATATTCGAGGTTCGAAACTACCTCTTGCGAATCAGCCAAAGATAAGGATGTCGGAAATATCGAAGGGTTGCTTATGACGGAGGTCGTGAGGGTCGAGGGAGCATCCCAGAAAACACTGGGCCCCGATGCCTCAGATCCCCGCATCGTTCATTGACTGAAGTGGGTAGCTTCTTGTCGCTGAGTAACGGTGGGAAATGGGGACCTGAACAAAGTGCAGGGGTTGGGAGCGATTTCGATGATAATACGGAGGACAAGATGGATGGAATCGAGGAAGACGGAAGACGATGGGAGGAGAAGAGGAGCGGCGGAGATTGCTGGAGATGCGAGAAAGGCAAAATGAGCGTCAGAGTAACAGCGAGAAACTTGGCGCATGTGGGGGGGAAAGAAGGCGGCAACGACGTTTCCGGGCGATGATTATCGCATTCACTCAGGCAATCGAAGTGTCGCCGATAAAAATGCTACAGTGATTCTTATACGCCCAGGGTTGAAATGAACTATTCCCCCCCTAGTATTCCCTTCGTTTCCCCCGTTTCTTTCCTTTGAGTCAAGGCGATAATTATGCAAGGCTAGATTTATGGGACTCGTTCAGGCTGAACAGGGAGGATGAGACTCAACAGCCATTTGTTGATAATTCTCCTGCCTTACCATACCGCCCCGTCAAGTGTGGGACGGTAACGATACTGATACCTAGCCGCTGGCGCGAGGTCACTCCTACCAGTACTCCGTAGTAGTGCCCCAAATGTCCTGCTCCCTCGTTGGCTCCTTTCCCCAGAACGATACGGTCTCCCTGTTTAAGGTTGTCTGGGAGTCTCGGAGCCTTGCTCTCCCTCCTGCACCTACTTATATTTACTTGCATATCGATTTATTTCAGTTGTTATCATTTGATTTATAGACAGAATGCTTGTTTCAGACTCATCAAAGCTTTTCATCCAGGTCGATGATACCTGCGATATCCAGCTTACGGTGACAACCGAGTGCGACAAGTACCCAGGTATGCCATGGTCCCCAAACGCACGCCCTCCTTCATCGGCCTCTCCCTTGTGTCCTTGTTGGAATCGCCACCCTTCGTATCAAGGAACGACTGGCTAATAAAAGACGTTTGGACAGCGAAGCAACATGCGCGCAGAGTCGCGGGGAAACTAGGGGTTTCCCGTGGCTTTATCTACCTCGTCGGCAAGGCTACCATAAATTGGGGTGATTCGGATCAACCACGGCCATTCCGGCAGAGGCGATACTTTTACTACATGAGCGGAGTGGACGAAGCGGATTGTTATTTAACATACGATATTCAAAATGACCTCTTGACACTTTATGTCCCGGACTTTGACCTCCGGCACGCGATATGGATGGGACCAACGCTGACGATAGAGGAGGCGCAGAAACGATATGATGTGGATCGGGTACGCTACTACTCGTCTTTACAGAGTGATGTTGAATCCTGGGTGGACAAATACAACCAATCCAACCCAATATATGTTTTACATACCACCCAGCGGCCTGAAGTTCCTTCGAAGCAGCCCCTCATAGATGACAAATTGCTTGTGCCTGCGATGGATGCAGCTCGAGAGATCAAAGATGAGTATGAAATCCGGATGATTCGCCAAGCGAACAAGATATCCGGCCTTGCTCATCGTAAGGTTCTTGAAAATATACTCGAACTATCCAACGAAGCAGAAATCGAGGGGTTATTCTTGGGGACATGTGTGTCCCATGGAGCCAAGAGCCAAGCATATGAAATCATTGCTGGGTCCGGCCCAAATGCAGCTGTTCTTCACTATGTCAAGAATGATGAACCTTTGGAAGGTAGGCAGCTTGTCTGTCTAGATGCAGGCGCAGAGTGGAATTGCTATGCAAGTGACGTCACCCGAACGATTCCCTTAGGCACTGACTGGCCCAGCAAGCACGCCAGGGACATCTATCATCTAGTAGAAGAAATGCAGAGGGAGTGCATTAGCGGCATCAAGGAGGGTGTGCGGTTTCGGGATTTACAGGAGCTTGCCCACGCCATTGCCATCAAAGGATTGCAGAAACTTGGCGTTCTTAAACAGGGAAGCGTAGAGGACATCCGCTACTCTGGAGCATCAGCGGTGTTTTTTCCACATGGGCTGGGCCATCACGTAGGTCTCGAGGTCCATGATGTATCGGCAAAACCAATCACGGCGTTTGGCCAGGGTAATAGAAACCAGCATTCATGGGAGTTTGTACCAGCTCTTAGCACCCCTTTACTGCAAGAGGGAATGGTGATCACCATCGAGCCTGGCCTCTACTTCTCCAAACTCGCCTTGGAGAATTCTCGGAGATTACCCCTCGCAAAATATATCAATTTTGACAGGGCCGTCCAATATATTCCTATTGGTGGAGTGCGCATTGAAGATGATATTCTGGTTACTCGAACGGGGTACGAAAACCTGACCACTGCCCCAAAAGGGTCGGAAATTCTGGAGATCATCCGTTGCGCGGCACTTAAATCAACAAGTACCCGGACTCCATTGATGTCATCATTCTAGATCCAGGGCCTTCTTTAATTACAAGGCATTTCTATGGCGTAAGTGGTGCCAGCTAATAACCACTTTTCGTATATTTTATTTATCGAAAAAAATTAAGGCTTCCAGATCAAGATTTTTAAAAAGCAAAAGAAGAATTCTCATTAACTAGTTAACTTATTGACTTAGTCTTTGAAAAAATGAGATGACATAATCAATACAATAAGTTAACTAACTAGTTAGTTGCTGGGAGTCCGGATGATCAGCCATCAGACCATTTATATATACAAACAAGGAGCATCCCTAAATTTCCTCCGCAGTCAAAAGAAAGGCTTCGCTGCATTTTAATTGGATCAGTACTCGACTCACTCATGAATCAGACCACAGTCATCAGACACGGAGTTTCGGACACTAAGGGCTTGGGAAGCAGCTGAAGAAATACTATTCCTCATCAAGTAAGTCAGTTGATCGGGCCGAGAGGAATTTGGACTCATTGGGACGGAGGTAGAAACAAAGCAGGACAAAGAAAATTCGTGCTCCGGAGTCCCTCTTTAATTCCGTCGCAATACATCATCCGCATGAGACAATTTTTCGCCATGGTAATCCAGGTTTAGCCATTTCTGCTTCTAGACTCGAGGGCTGTGGAGTCAGCCATGGTCCTGCCAGGGGATAGCTGTGGATCCCTTTTCTTGCCAGGGTCTAAAATTTTTTCGTTGTTCCGATGCTGGTCCCATCACCTGATTGGGAGTTCGTGAGTCACACCATAGTAACAATTCATTCAACCTACCAAATTGTGTCATACGTCACCCGTCTATAAAATACCCTCAGTAGATCTTTCTGCAATAGATTTGATTTTTTCTTTTTCTTTTCCCTTTCTTCTCATCTCATCCTCTTTTAGGGGGTGAAGGTCACTCCTCTCCTTTCTGTCTTTATACTACTCTTTATCGGTTGTGAATATTATTTATAACACCCATCTCTTACCCTAATAAGAGAGGACCAAAAGAAAAGAAAAAAAAAGACCAAAAGTTTTTTTTTTTCTCGTCCAAGGGACAGAGGATGGGACAGAGGCATAACAGACGCCGTACACGCCCACGCTCTCGAAACCGCAGCGACAATCTATCTCATGTCGAGGGGTTCCCACCTTCGACTCCTCTCTATGCTTCAACTAGTTCTTCCGGTTTCGACTGTCCTGAAAGCCCACCCGCCTCGACCCGGCACTATGGGTGGCTAACGCGGCAGGAGCTTGGTCTTACGCAGAGGCCGGAGGCTACCAAGCTGGAAGCGGAGGACCAATGCCGTCTCTTCGGAGGGGAGCCAGGTGACGATGTGGACCTTTGTTATCGCATGCTGGAATACTTCGGTGGACTTGATTATATTGATCCGTGAGTTTTACCGCGCTTTGACAACGTCGATGGGAATTCCACTCTAACCGCCATAACTTCTGCGTCTAGCTCGCAGGCTTTGACACCTTTGCCCGGGTAAAACAAAGATACTCGACTCGAATTGTGCTTTCGTGTCCTACAACATTCATACTTATGCTATCTTTTTCGTGGGCCCAAGCTATAACATGACGAAAATCATCTTCGAATGCCGAACGACCCTAAATCGAAAACTAGACTGCCCACCTGGCGCAACGTTGGTTTTTTTTGGGAAGTTTGGCGAACACCAGGACCCGAAAGACATAAGCGCCTGAGTTACATGGACAAACCCAAGCTACTGACTTGTAACAATGAAGATCCAGTTGCGGATCGGATTGGTCTCCGAAGGCTTGGCCATGTGGCTTTTAGGTCAGGGAACTTTTTGTATACCTGGCGACGTCGAGAAGCAGGGCCAGATCTTGCTTGAACTGTGGGTTGAGTTCGCGCCCGAGCTTTGCTATGGCGGCGCTTGAATTCCCCGTTGTTTGGGCGAGTGATTGGGGGAAGTATTTCTCCACATTCGTGCCGTCTAGCATCTTCGTCTGCGTCCTCAGACATCTGAGCTGTACAGAAGTTTCCACACGTTTAATCCTTCAGAATCTGGTGACGCCACTGGGCCGTATGGCGACGGGAGGTAGGATTTCCAAGCTGGCATATTATATTGTCGAATATTTATGATGGAGTATTTATATGGCGGGCTTCCATAAAAAAAAGATCGGGGTCCAACCTGAAGAGGTAGAGAAAAGCCATTTTCGTTTTCATCGTAAGTCTTGTGGTAAACTTTATATCTCTATTAGTTATATCCTAAGTTTGGTTATACTTGACTCTTCTTTCCCTAGTTCTTCAAGGTACGGAGGACGAGTAGCTGAGAAACAACTAAGCATAATAATTTATTTTAGTAGTGTCTGGAGAAGCCTTGGCTTGTATGAGGAAGGCGGTGTGTGGCAGTTCTCCCCGTAAAGGACACGGTCGATCACAAGGAACCGGCTTATTATTTTCGATACGATAATATTATTAGTCCGTTTGGAGATGGTGCAGGCCAGATAGCCTCCACCTCAACTCTTCGCCCTCTTCACACCCTTCTGTCCCTGTTGAACAGAATATGCCCTTGACAACTACCAACTAACTTTGTATTTTCTCCGCACCAATCTCAGGAAATACATAGCAACTGCCTGGGGGTTTCAGACTCGCTTTTGTTTCATACTCCTGCCCGCTGCGGGCGACCGTGTCCACAGTGAAGTTCTTGCATCATGTCTACAGACTACACATACGATGAGCAGGTAAGTTATTTTCCGTAGTCATCGTATAGCTAATAAGGCACTTCAACTAATAGTAATATCGTTGCTAGGGTCAATTCTTCCCGTTCTTCATCATAACTCTCACTGCTCTTGTCACATTCCCTCTCACATATAACCTTCTGAAGCCCAGTAAAGGTGAGATCTGGCCACTTCTTTCTCTTCCTCCTTCATATTTTCCCCGTCAATTTTTCACAGACTGACTGTTGTCTATAATGGCTTAGAGCTCGAAAACACCGCTCCCCGAATACAGTCGGAATTTAAGCCAGACCATGCCGACCTCATAGAAGCGCAGAAGCGCAAACGCTTGCGCAAGGAACGTCGTATTAAGCGCATAATCACCGTTATTCTGGGATATTCTATCATAGCATGGATGGTCTATTTGATTATTGTCACCGCTAGGACAGTCCCCAAGATCTGGGATCCGTATGACATTTTGGGTGTCTCACGGGTAAGTCTTGGTTGTTTTTTTCTCTCTTTACATCAGGTTCAAACCGACGGGTAAAACCGCAAATGTTATCTTCGCCAATACTAACGCATATGTTATTTTAGAGCGCCGATGAGAGAGCTATTTCTAAACACTACAAGCGTCTTTCACTTATTTACCATCCTGACAAGATTCGACCGGACCCCTCAAAGAACGAGACAATCGAGAGTTTGAATGATCGTTTTGTTGAATTGACAAAAGCCTACAAGGCCCTGACTGACGAGGAGGTGCGCAACAACTATCTTCAATACGGACACCCGGATGGGAAGCAGAGTTTCAGCATTGGAATTGCCCTCCCCCAGTTTATTGTGACCGAAGGAAATGGGAAGTACGTTCTCCTGGTGTACGGGGGCTTGCTTGGTGTTCTTCTGCCTTACATTGTCGGGAAATGGTGGTATGGTTCTCAGCGCTACACGAAGGAAAAGGTCTACGTTGCGAGCGCGGGAAATGTTTTCCGAGAGTATAAGGACGATATCACAGATGGTGGAATTGTCAATGCTCTTTCATCCGGGGACGAATTCAAAGAGATGCTTCAAGGTCAGCTAGCGGAGACTGGCCTGGCGAAGCTTGAGAAGAAGGTTTTGTCTGAGGATGCTACGTTCCTCACGGCACAGGATCGAAAGTTTATTCAGGGCTTGGATGACTCCAGCAGGCGGAAGGCTTTAGCATTGATCTGGGCTTATTTGGGCCGTATTGATTTGGATGACTCTACTCTCAACGGAGGTAATTCAACCTTCCCGTGCCTTAACCTATTATTGATATATTGATATCTAACATCATAAACAGAAAAGTACGAAGCCGCTCCAGTTGCGCTTTCGCTCAACGAAGCATTCACCGCTATCGCCCTTGCTTTTGCCAATCTCCGCCCAATTCTAGGTTCTTTCCGCACATCACAGAATATCATCCAAGCTATTGCCCCTGGTTCATCACCGCTTTTGCAACTCCCCTATGTCACAGATGCGGTTGTGAAATCCGTGGAGGGAGAGGATGCGAAGAACCACCTTACTGTTCAAAAGTTCATGGACATGCCTGAGGAAAAACGACGGTCTCTTACCGTCGGCGCGGGCCTCATTTCAGAACAACAGTACACTACCGTCATCTCCGTCGCCCGCCAACTACCGGTTCTCCAGGTTTCTAAAGCTTTCTTCAAGGTTATGGGAGAGAAAGTCATCACACCAAGCAGTTTGGTGCAACTAGTTGTCAAGGCTCGATTGGTCCCTCCCGGCTCTTCCAACGTGCCCGAGGTGAACCCAACAGACTTGGAAGATATCGATCCTGAGGAGGGTGACCTCGATGCGTTGATGGGCCGTGGGCCTTCTAGGAACAGATCTGTCAAGTTTGCCAACGGCACGGGCCAGGCCAACACCGTTCAACCACCTCTTGCTCATGCCCCTTACTTCGCTCGCGACCACTCTCCCCGATGGCACATATTCTTGGCCGATGCCAAGCAAGGCAAGATGGCTGTGCCTCCATTCACTATTACCACCTTTGACAAGCCATTGTTCGATGAATCCGGGAAGCCCACTTATAATGTCCAAACTCTCAAAATGCAGTTCCAGGCCCCACCTCAAGTAGGAGACTTTTCCTTCGTCATGCACATGGTTTGCGACAGCTACCTCGGCCTCGATACAAAGCTAGATATTACGCTACACATTGATGATCCCGCAAAAGCGGCTGCTTTGGAGGAAGAAGACGATATCAGTGAACCTGATGAGGGTATGTTTTCACTTTTAAGTCTTATATAACAAGGAGCAATGCTAACTCCACAACAGATTCGATCGCCGGCCAAATGCAGGCACTGAAGACTGGTCAAGCACCGAAGAAAAAGGCGAAAAAACCTGCAGATGATTCTAGTGATGATGAGAGTGATACGGATGGGGATGATGGCGGCGATACTAGCGATACCAATACAGAAACTGATGTTGATGATTAAACAACCAATAACGCCTAGATGCAAAAGGGTTGTGGAACGGACAGGAAGAGAAAATGAAAGGGGGAGGAGGGAGGGAAGAGACAGAAAACAAGGCCAATACATCCATCCAAATCTGACAAACGCATTTCCTTTGGAATCACAATTTTCACTGGAGGTATTTGGATGATCTAGAATTGTTGGTAGTTATTTTGTTTCCCCCAGACCTGCCCTGATATCTCGTCCCTCTTCTTTCACTCAAACCCTTATATTTCCACACCTTGATATCTGTACCATTTTCCCTCTTCTATTTTTATTTAACCCGCTATTCCCCATGGCTATATTTTATTTTATTTTGCATTTTTTTTTTCCAACAAGTTTCTTTGGGGCTCCGTTTCTATGTGATTATATGCTACATTAGGCATTGTCTTGAGATTTAATAGAGACCTTTTAGATATTTTTCGCCCTTGCTTTGTAAAGTCATTCCCGTCAGCGAATGCATTTTCTTGCCTTTGGGGCTTCATAAACTCAACGGTTTCTATTCTCTTATTAAAGGGCCATGTCTCCTTTCTTCTTCTTCTCCAACTTCACATTTCACCCTCTACTCATTTAAGCGGTTTGATTATAGTTAGCTTCCAGAATTGCAGTTGGTTCGCATCGCTAACACATTCATGAGCTATAAGTTAGCCATTAAGTTGGGTATTCGGTAGCGCATAAGTAGACACTCCATGCCTCTGAAAATCTTAGTCCGGTTTGTCGCAATGTGTGACACGAGGACAAGGTGAAAAATATAAACCCGTTGAAAGATATCCAAATAAGTACAAAATAATATAAAAGGCAAGTGATTGACATTGGTCCCTGGGCGTGCAACACAAAATAGGGCGAAAGAAGGGGGGGGAAGAAACACGACTCATGATTCGGAAAATAAAACAAACATCACCCTCCTTGGTAGGTTCTCTAGGAACATACGGCCTTCACTATCCACAAGGATATGTCCAGCCGGTAGCAAGAGAAGAATACAAAGGCTGAGGCCCTTGCAAAGGCATGTTGTAATCATCAAACACGTTGACCGGTACCCCGGCTCCTGTTTCGGCCGGAAGGGATCCAGGGCTGGCACCTAGCCCTGGATGAAGGCGGCTATCTGCGCTTGGTTCCCCATCGCATCGACTCTCAGAATAGTACAAATACGAATGCCCCTGGTTTGTTGGGGAAGAAGACACTACTTCAGGGCATTTCACATCTTCGGGTAAACCAGCCGGTTCCAATGCTGGTCGTGGCAAGTTCACACCGTGAAATCCGGGATGTGGATAGCCGTGATACTGATCGGAATGGGTCGGGTGAGCAGGCTGATAATCCCATTTCCAGTGATTACCTCCTTTCTTCCCAAGAAGAGGAGGACTCCAAGTCGTTGGAGATGGGTCGGGAGGAGTGCATGGCTCCGGAGATGGGTCGGATGTTGCACTGCAATCGGTTGAGCTAGATAAAAACCGTAGATATTGAAGTTCATCCGTATCCTCGTCTGGCTCTTCAATATTGTCCTCAGCCTGTTTTATCAACCCTAGCCGGTCTAGAATTGCATGCGTGAGAGGGTGGCCATCAGGAGATTCGAGAAGAGGTTCTCCTGGAAATCCCTCTTTGTTGACGCATAGTTTGTAAAGCCTCTGAAGTGCCTTCACGACCAACGAATGGTGGGATTCAAGCATTTCAACAAATCTAGGTAGGCAACGACGCTCTTAGTTAGCCCTGAAGTACCCACGCCACGCATCAAAACCTGATTGCAAGGAACCCTCCAAGTGACCTCACCCTCGAGAGTACACCTTTGTCTGAGTTGCTTTCCTCTCGCGGAATAGACACGGATGATTATACGCCGAACAGCGGTTGCATGGTTGTTTACCATCGCACTAGTATGAATGAGTATGACCGACAAGTGATGACATTAAGCTGGGTTGGGCAACCTTGGTTTTTTTGACTCGGCAACGATCGCATGCCTTCAACACATGCTTCCGCTTGACTCGAAAGACACGCTGCTCGGGCTTATCATCGCCTAGCTGCGGGCGAGTCTCAAATTGTGCGAGAGACGATGCCGAAGACAGACCGTATATGGTGTCATGAAAGCCTAGTAATTGCGATTTAGGTCTCAGTTTTGGTTGCCGTGACATTGTGCCGCTCTGACAGGAGGGATATGGACAAGAGTAGAATAGGAAAGTAACTGCACACTCCAGAGAGGATATACTAAATACCAAGTTTTGACTAATCGACAAGGCTCTTACAAGAAAGTAGGGGGAGGGGTACTGCTGAAAAGGCATGCTGGCGGGGTGCAAGTGACAAGAGGCTGAGGGATCTCCCCAAAACTCCGCGCTCATATTCAAATCATGATTATCAACGACAAGAATAAGAAAAGAGAAATAAAAATAATAAAAAAAACAAAAAAGAATTCTTATTTCCCTGGCGGCCCCACAGATACAACCGCAAATCATTCCCCACTGGGGCATTCGCCTGAAGAGGCCGACTGTGACGTGGATTGAAGTCTGTCGTGATATCGACTGGGAAGTTCGCTTGACGTTCGTCAGACCTGTGTGGCCGTGGCGCTTTTCCAAGCACATCAAGACGGCCCATCAGCCAGACAGCTTCACCTTGTGCTCATCGAGGCGACTAGTACAGGTGACTAGCATATGCTGGTCTTGACACACCCAAGGTCATCCCTGTTGACACGGACCGACCCGCTTCAGCGAAAATGACACTCATCGAAGCACACTCATCGACACTAACTAGCCCTTGCCCTGGATTTCTTGGGGTTGGGCAGCGAAACGCAGAGTTGGCTTCAAGAACGCTCGGTGCGCGAAGTCCAGAGCAAGCATTGGCCATAAAAGGAGGGTATAACTAGTTATCTCCTAGCGTAAGCGCACGGGTTTTCGGTTCCTCATTTTTGTGTCCCCCTTAGTCTTACATCTCGATTAAAAAAGAACCACCCACGACCAAAGCGTGTGCTGTAAGACGTTGGGGGGGGGTTCAATCGGTGAGAGTGATGGATCCATGATTAACGCAGGCTTTGCCTCGTAGGCGCCTGTTGGTCGTTAAGACAGCTGTCATTGGTGCACAGATGTCAATCATGATCACACTTTGACTATCGCCTGCAGCCGATGAGCGCGTGCCTCGTTCTGTCTTTGACACGCTGCCAAGATGGATTGATATTGATCCAATAACAGGAGCAAGATATCATCGTTTTGCTTTTTTTCCCCTTCCTTCCATCCCCCATCAATTCCTTTTTCCCCTCTTAACCCTTTTTCCCCTCCCTTTCTTTTCTTTTTAATAAAAGCATATCCTTCACCCAGAAGGCCAATAATGCATAGCCCTGCGCACTCAGTTTAGCTGATATTTGTAATTCAATTGAGGGCCACACCATGGCGGTTCTCCGAGATAATCACCACGAACTAACGTCACATCTCATTCCGTGGTTTAGTCTCATAATGGATCTTAATATCGTACCCTGCGGCGTGTAAAATATAAATAATAAATAAAGTAAAAAGTCAGTGCGATAAATTGAGAGGGGGGGGCCGTTCATTGGGCGCTCAAAGGTGTGATAATAAATGGTATCCATGAAAAAGTCTAGGGCTGCCCTGTGCAGCTCAACCCCTGTCAGCTATTCTCTAAAGTAGGGGTTTTACCGTCACGTAGAAGATCTCTTAAAAATGATGATGGGGGTTACTGATGCAGAATTCAGAATGTCACCTGACAGCTGAGAAGTGGAACGGTCAACTATGCCTGGTAGATCAGTGATGCAGTAAGAGGGATACTGCTGGGATGAAAGCATCCACAATGCATAATCAGTATTATCTTGAGGTCGTACAGCATGTCCTCACAGCATATCAATATGCATAGTGAGGTCTATCACGAACATACTCTAGTCGTGAAAAGTAAAAGAGTGGTTACAGTGGGAAAGGAAAAGTCAAATAGTACTAACTTGCACATCTTGAGCCTCGCACCTCAACAGTCTAATTCTCGGGGATGGGATAAACGGACCCGCCCAGATCATCACAACAACCCCTCCTTCCGAGCGCCGGTTGCAGCTAGGTCAAGGGGGCTTGACCCCTCACCATCATCCTCGTCCTCTGCTGCGAGGACTCAAAAAGGTCCTCCTGGCTGCAAGGTAGACGGATAGATCAGCGCTTGCAGGAAGGTCCGTCCTCTTGCAGCATGTCGGGAGGGCTATGGTCGATGGCTGATGGCATTTCTAGCGCCCCCAGTGTCAACTTAGCATTCAAGGTACCCCGATCTGCAGTAATTTAGCCGGCACGATCAGCAAAACAGAAATTAGTTTGATATCCGGCCATTGCTGTTGCTCAGGAACCCGCCGGGGATGTGGCATCACGAAGGCGCGGGCGAGTTAGGGGCCATTTTTTCTAGAGTACTCTCCGCCCTTGGGGCATTACACCACACGCTGAGAGGGACTTCTGCCTCGAAAATAACAATTCGCAGAGACACTAATCAATAAGTCCCAGATTGGAGGAGATTGAAAACCCAACTTAAACCATACTCGATGGTGACACTAGTGGAGTACTACCTATGGATGGATGGTAGAAAGAGCCAATCATGTGAGAAACGTGACGTTCAGCCTTTCAGGCACTCACCCCGCGATGTCCTTTAGTGCAACCGGACAACCCGTTAATCAAGAATATCAAAATACCCTTGAGATGGACGTATGTGATTCTAGTGCACAAAAAATGGTCTCATGATGATGTGCAGCGACAAGAAGCTCCTTCCCTTCCCTCGTCTTTTACCCGACACCTTCCCATCCTGGTACCACCTGCATAGCATAAGGCTAGCATGATGCGCCTTGCACCAAAATCCTAATGTTGCGCCAGGCCACCCTGGGCTGACAGGGAACAGCATCTGTTCTATACCCAGCCAGGCGGAAAGCCAGTCCCTAGCTTCACCTTTTGTGATACAGAGAGGGCGAAATAGGAAGAAAGAGAAAAACACCAGTAAGTCAAGCTCGAGTCTCGCTTAGCCTATCCATGGTTCTGATCCTCCGGATACAGATAGTCTATCAGTCCAGATGACCCTTTCAATCTGATAACACTTGTACGATAATCTCCACACGAAAAAGTTTGACCGTATGATAGAAGCATGGCTGTACAATGCTCTGAGAATCCCTATCACATCATATTGAAGTTCTCTTCTCCCAGATGTCCTGACGAAAAAAGAAAAGAAAGGGGGCTCCCGCGAGGATTCTCTCCTTTAGCCGAACAATAAGGGTTAGGCCAAAGATGGAGCGTTGCGTTGCGCCTCTCCCTTATCCTATTATACAGGTCGAACGCTGGGGACTAAAATGGATGACGAAGGAGGGCCGGCTGCGGTGGTATTGAGGCGGATACTCGATTCGGAGTGTCGTTACTCCGAAATCAACCTCCAGTCATCGGATGAGCGAAATTGGTATGACCCCCGGATCTCCAGGCGAAAGCAAACTCTGGTGGCTGATCAGGGATGAATGTCATCAACAGTAAGTGGAGCCAGCCAAACGTCGGCGAGGGGAGAAAAAGCAAAGACACGGGAAAACAACGAAAATTCAGTGAAGGACATGAGTCCCAAGGTGGGCCCAGCCAAATCAACCAGCCACACAAAGTCCTCAAGAACAATTATTTGTTTGCTCCTTTTCTGGTATCCTGTCCAGTGTTCACAGGTGATAGTGAGGAAGGATCATGATGACCCTCCAAGAAGTAAAGAAGTCAAACTTTCTTTACTAGTTAGTTAGTTAGTTGCTGTTGTTGGATTACTAAATTGCTTCTTGTCTAAGGTTGATAACACACCTGCAGTAATTAATATTGTCTGGGTCAACCGACGTCTTACTACTAATGTCAATTTTATGGGATCCCATTGCCAGCTCGAGAGATATTTACCTAGCAACAAGCTTTCTCACACAGCTGGCTCTGAAGATAATGATCCTGCTTTATTATTAAACAAGGAAAGATTAAATTAAGAATATAATTCCATTTATATTTAACATTATGGCACATATTTAATTATTAATTTATTCATATCTTCTTTATACAACTCTTGCAGCTCTTGGCCTGGTGCCTTGAAATTTGTTCTCCAATGCAGCTTAAATTGACAAACATCAAATACATAATCAAAGCTATTAAAGTTGAGAGAATATAAAGAAGGCCACGGGGTCAAGCCACAAACCCTAGCGAAGGACCACGGGCTCCATGGTCTCCAGATGCAGGACAATGTTAAGTATAAATACCTGTGGAAATATTGTTTTAATTTAAGGCATCCTAAAGGAGTGGGGATCGGAGGATATCAACATGCCCCACAGTGGTTCAAAAGGTTGAAAGTCGAACTACCGTTTGGAGAAAAAAAAAATACCGGCAATGATGGGAATTCACCCCATATGATGAATGATATGTCCGATCGGCTGGCCCAGATCACTTTCAGCATATGATAGTAACACCTTCTGTTAGGGAGCCGTGCTTCCCTTCCAAGTTCTTTCTGCTCGTTCATCAGACGAGGTATCCCCAGCGGAATGAATCCCTTTTGAATCAAAAAATGGAAATTATTGATCATAAGAACCATGATATTTAGACAGACCTTGACATGCAGGCACCCAAAATATACACAACAAGGGGGGACAGGAGGTAATAATCCACGCTAACTCATTGACTTTGGGATTCATGCCTGCGCCCCTTCCAACAAAGGGCAAAACACAACCCCAATTAGGTACACCCGCGGAAAACTCCAACAGCGTAGATGAACTTTGAAGACGAAAACATTTCCGAACTCTCATCCCGCCCAAGGCTCCTTATTTTTTGCTCCCGCTCCGCCACTTTAATCGTGGCCGGGCAACGTCAATATACAGACCATATGCACAACCCGGAAGGTAAATAAAAAGAAAAAATTCTATGAACATGAAAAGAAACAGCGCGCTACACCAAAGGCTGAGATCGAAAAATATTCAGGATTAGGATCGAATAGCCTCAATAGCGGCATTCAATGGGAATACCTGCGGCGATGGCCGGGAAGGGGTTTGACTCCACTTTCGGAATGCGCTGTGGCAAGAATCTGGAAGCCCGCCAAGGGAAATAAAGCTCTTCGGAATAAAAGGTCGATCCTGGAGCGATGCAGCTAAGATGCCGTACTCATGCGCAAAGATCACGGCCGATGCAAACTCAGCTGGCCTATTTGAAGCTTGCCAGCCAACAATACTAGAATAATACGTAAGCTCGAAGGTTATAATGCGGACCAGTCGAAAGAAAACTTACACATAGATTTCGAAGAAAGTGTCCAGGACATAAATACCCTTAGGAGAGAGGTCTTTCTGGCAAAAGGGCTCAACTTCCTGGACAGTGTCATTCGGGCGAATCACGGGTGAGGATGAGCCCGGGCGTCGAATCCAAAATGACCGTTGGCCGAGTTCATGGTCTACACGAAGCAGCCTCAGGCGGAAATGGTCATGAGCGGGCTTCAACAACCAATTGTCCGAACGCGTATAGCTCCCCGTTTCCCTATATTGGGGAAAAACCTCGAAAAAACTCCCCGGCTCCTCCCCCTCCACCACTTCCTCAAACTCCCCAGTCAATCCAAGATCCATGCCAATCAAGCGAGCGGCTCCAATTTCTTCTGCAGAGCTCCCTTTCCCCTTCCACAGGTACACTTTGCCAAACATGGCGGAAATCACAAACGGATAGCCGGTACACAAGTTACTTGGTGAGAAGTCAACCTCATCAAACACCATTTGCCCCATGTGCTTCCGGCCGCAAAGCATGAAAATGGCCGACGAACTTGAACGGGAACTAGAACCACGGCGCGTTATGAGAATGCCGCCAAGGGCCTGGATAAAACGGGCTGGCTCTTTACCCTGTTTAATAACTTCTAATTTGCAGCTATTCTCTCTTGCAATTTTCCTTGAAAAGGCCTGGGCATCATCCACAGCCCCATCCCAAACATCATCGCCGCACCAGAGATGGACTTCGGACCGTGCACTACCATCAATTTCGAAAACATGAACGCACAGGTACATTGCCCCTTCATAAAGGATATATTCCTGGTGTACAGGGAGATCCTGTTTCTTTCCATCACCCGTAATCTCCCATATTTGCTTCCTCAGGGTGCGAATTTTCGAGTTGTCGCTTTTAATCATCAGCATTAATTGAGGGTCAATATTCACCCGATCGCTAGAGTTTGGAATTGTTGTGAAGAAGCTAGAAATGGCATCCAGTGACTCATCAGCTTGGGGGACGAGCGAACCAGTAGATCTCGGTGATGATAACTGATCCACAGAGGTGCTCGGCCCCTTTGGAGGGACCGGTGGGGACGGTAATGATTTTCGAAAGGGTGATGAATCCGCTGATCCAAAAATGCTATTGCTAGATCTAGCCGTACGGGGAGATTGATAGGTCTGGTTTTCTTTGAAACTTGTTCGTAGAGGGGAGGGGGACGGAGACGAGTACTGGATCGATGAACCTCGTACCTGACCAACAAGAGGACTTAATGGCGAGGTGGCTGGAGATGAGGGTGAAGGTACGGGTTTATTGAGGGGGGATCCCTCCCGGCTTTCAGTATCTTCGTATATTTTTCTTTCCAAAGTTCGAGGAAGTTTAGCCGAGGGCGTCGAAGGATTCGAGGCAACACTCACATCTCTCTCGGCTAAACGCGGTAGACTTCTTTTGAATTCAATCGGTTTTTTGACAGCCGGTGAATCCAGATCCCTAGTGCCAGTTTCCGGGGTAATATTAGTACCTTGATCTGGAAGGGGCCAACCACTAGATGTGCCGAGGCGGAGTTCAACAGGTGCGAAAGTAGCTACAGGCGTTTGCCCTTCTGAGCGTGGAGGCGAGGTTTCAGAAGAAATATTTTCATTTTGAGAACCTGATTTCATATTTTCGGGCTCAAGGGCCTTCGGTGGGCGTCTTTTAGGTCCTCTTGCACGGGTTTTCGTCATGTGCTTCAACATAGGAGGAGGCTGTGGACTTTGTGAGCTAACAGTACCCTTTTCTCCAGAGGGAACTATTGAAATGGCATTTCTTGATCCCTCCATCGGAGCAGGTGGGCCGCGAGACAAGAGACCCGCCAAAGCAGGGTTTATTCGGCCTACGAGGTTACCTTTAGTACCGAGACCTTCAATCGCGGACGGCGATTTTGTAGCTTGCATGACACTTCCCGCTGGTAAAGCACGCACCGTTTCAATGGGCCCCTCTCTCGCGTGCTCCCGCTTATCATTCACGTCTGATTGATATAGTTGGCCATCTACCTTCGTACGGTCAGTTTCTCCGTCAGTTTCGGCGCTCAATAGTACCGAATTTGCAGCCTTTTCCTGATCAAGGATCTCGCTGGCCTCAAGTGTTGCGGTTAGAGCCTGCACACCCTCGATACCCTCGACATTTTCGTTCCCGGGTAAATTTGGCGAAAGCTGGGGCCAATGTAAACTTTGTGGTGTATCTGGCTCTTTAGAAAGAGATGACTGGACCGTGTCGATGGAGAGATTGCTACCAGATTTGCCCAAATGATTGCGCTTGGCGATCGCTTCGGGAACAACTTGTTCAGGAGCATCATTTTCCCCAGCTGTATTTCGTCTCAGTGAACCACCACTTGCTTTCATAGCTTCTTTCTGTTTTAGAATACTCTCTTTGAACTCATCGACTCTTTGAGTCTTTTTGGGGCCACCGGTTATATTTAGTGCTGCTTTCCCTCTAAGAATGTTTTCCTTTAGCTTATCCGGTGCAACATAATTTGATGTTTCTGTCTTCTTCAGCTTCCCGAAAACATTCCTAAATTCAGGCTCCTCCATGGTTGAATTATCCTTAACAACTTCCCGTCGTCGAAGATTTGCTCGGAAATCGACCACGGGAGACTGCGGTTTTGGCCGGTTCAGGAGAGGGTCACGAGGAAATGATTGGGGAATCTCAATGGTATTACCCTTTAGGGTAGGAGATAGAGAAGGGGGCGCAGGTTTGGGCGTCGTTATATCGTCGGTGGGGCTTCCCTTTGTTTCCTCGAGTACTGTAGGAGATTTGAAAGTCTCCGTTTCGGGTAGTAGATTGCTGTCATTAGAGACGGCTATTGTACTTGTTGGGGATTCCTCTTTGACCTTTTCCGCGTCTTGGGTGCAAACATCGGGAATTCCGGTCATACTTGGTTTCTTGAAATGAGTTTGAAGATCGGCAGTTCTTAGCAGGCCCACGGGTGTGACTTCCTTGAAACTACTTGGGCGGCCCAAGTCAACGCTAGCCCTTGACTGCCTGTCCTTAACCCACGACGTTTGCTGAGATGGCTGCCTCTTATGTCGCGGAGAATCGGGCCGATTTAGAGCACTTTCCAGCCAAGTAGATTTTGTTGGGCTCCATCTTTTAGGGTCCATCGTTCGGGAAGTGGCAGGTGTCGTAGGTAGCGAGACAGAGTCTGTAGATTTTTCAACGCTAACAAAACTAGTAGACCTTGAATGGAGACCGATGGGCGGTTTATGGGCTCCCTCGTTACCATTCGACACGGGAGGGGTAGAAGGGCGCTCGCCATCTTTCATCTGGTGGACGATTGTGGCCTCGCTATGGCTAGAACCAGGCCGGTAAGGCGACATGGCCGAGCCCTCACGGCTGAGTCTGGTAGGTGACGTAGAAAAAATATCACCATTGCCAGGGGCGGCAAAGCTATTGCGGTTGCTCGCGAAGGACTTACCTCGGTTAAGTCCCGAGGGAAGTTGAGCACTCCACCGCTTCGATATACTATCGGAACGCTTCATCATAGCGCTCTGCACGAATCCACCAAGGCCTTTGGTCGGGGATACTGGGCGCTCTGGGGAAAGTCGTCTCGGAGAAGGCGGTGTCCCAATTTGGCCCTCAGAAATCGCGTCGGGTTTTGGGGGATCCAATTTGTGCACAGTAGTTAGGGGTATAGGGGACCCGAGGCCAGTAGCGGTGGAAACGGATGATATGCTCGAGTATCGATTTCCCAGAGTGCTATCTGCAAATGTTGAACTAGATCTTGAGGGAGAGCGAGATTGCTCATCCACAGCATCCTTGTGGTCATTTTCTTTTACTTCCGTCAAATAATTCGCGTCCACTCCGAGTACTTTTGAGCTAGTATCGTTCACAGATGTTTTGTTCGCGTCGTCTTCGGAAATCCTATCCGGTGCCAGGCATGCCTCATCTTCTTGGATTTGCCGCGGGAATGAGGATTCCCTCGACACAGGTCTTGACCCAAAGCCATCATTCGACGTAGTTGACATAGCCCTCCAACGGCCTTCGCGTGATGGAGACGAAGCAAAAAATGATCTGCCGCCACTAAGGTCTCGAGATGTTGGTCGTTGTTGCCAAGACAAAGTACCGGCTCTACTCCGCAGAGACGGAGAAGAGGCCTTGGGGGGGGTTCCAACTTCGCCTCCATCCAACCTGCATTCCCCTGGGCTCCCATTTGTGGACCCTATGGTCTCCTCTCGAATCAAGCTCGTTTTTGTGAAGGTGTCATTAATCGGTGTCTGGGGCGTCGGGTCGAGTTGCTCTGGGGGGTCAATTGGTCGCTGGTTTAATGATGACATGCTCAGTCGAGCCGAATCTAGAATGGGAGAATCTTTTGTTGGTGAAATGGACCGCGCGCGCTCTACATACAGTTTTAGAGAGAAAAATCAGCTTTTTGGGAACTTTTTGAAGGGATGTTCTATTCATTGACCATTTGACGCTCGCAGTGGAGGTAACCAAACAAAAGGGCTGAAAGAGAAAAGAAATTGAAAAAGAAAAGAAAAAGAGTCGGAGAAGGAAAGGGGACTCCAAATATACCAGCTCTCCGGGCCTCTCTCTCCTTTCGACCTTGTAGAATCTCTTCCTCCAGCTTTTTCGTCCGCTCCTCGTCCTCCTTATCGCGTCTCTCACCTAGCTCACGGATGCGAAGGAGAAAGTCATTAACATCCTCACTACCCTCTGCGCGGCTTGTGGAACTCATGGCCACCTTGGCGGCTGATCAGTCTAAAGTTGGTAGGGAGATGAACAAAAAAGAAGAGGAACAAAAATAAGAAAGAAGAACGGCAAAAACTGAGAGGGGAAGGGGGAAAGTTCCCTAATCCGAACCACTGCAGCCAGCGTGTGGGGTCTTAAAGATAGGAAACACGAGTAGAGGGGCGTTTTGGTCGTGTTGTGGTGGTCAGTCGGTGGTGGAAGGGATGGGTTGATGTCCGGAATTCGCCCACAACCCAGTCGAGAATCGAGATCGATCGATTGATGTACTATGTACGCGAGTCGACGTTGTGGGGAGCAGTTTGAACCTCATGCAGTAATCAGCCCTCAAGTTCGTTCCTCCCTCTTGTTTCCTACTTGCTTCTCCACCTGAGGAAGGGACGCTTTTTTTCCCGTCGGTTCTCAGTGCTCACTGCTGGCGGATCCGAAAGAAGAACCTTCGTTAGTCTCCCTCGTCATCACATCAGCTGCCGCCCCCACCGCGTCCTTGCTGGGAAAGAAAAGGCGCCCGACAGAATTTCGTCGCCTGCCCACAACACACCCTGCAGTGGATCCCCTGTTTCCGAGCTTAGACAGAACCTCATCGGACACAAGGCTAATAATGTATCATCGCCCAGGAGATCTCAGTTTTCTTAATTTGATATCATAAATCACCCAAAGAAGGTAACTAGACCAGGCCAGATATATCCATCGCCACCGAGGTTGTTTTGATGTTTCTACACACGGAATATTGTTTACCTTTCAGGCTCGGTTAGTGGTGTGGAGTCAATCCCACTATTATCCTCAGCCACCCAGGATCTGGTTCACAACAACAATAATGCTATCTTAGCGGGGATGATCCTACGAACCTTGATAACCATAAGCAAATATAATATCATAATTAAGGCTAGAAGCTTCTATATGAGAATAATTAAATTATTCACCATCAAAAGTTCCATTTCACTTGATGGGTTTCCTTATAACATTTCAGCAAACAGGACCAGAGTCCTCAATATAAATACCACACAGCACAATCAGGTGGTCCTGCTACATCTTAGGTATGATAGTCCCTATTATCAACACTATTATTACATCATGGGTGCAAATGTCACATTCTCAAGATACTGATGTTGGTCTGATGCTTTCCTGATAACCTGGTAGAGTTTACGGCATTCTTTAGTTACTAGTTATGTCCTATGACGCCATTGCAACGCGGAAGGTTCTGAATAAATTATAATATAAGTTTGAGTGAAACCTTGATGTTGCACAATAGATGTACGACAATTATTTCTGCGGAGGGTAATAAACAAGATCATGGCATAATAATGCCATTATTTATTAGTTGTAAATTATTTGTCTTTGGAGGGAAAAAAAAATTGAGGATGGACTATTCCTTTTGGGTAGGAGGGAAATAAAGATATATATATACATATGTCAAAGTGGTACATCAAACTCATATTCTTTCCCTTTGTATCAATTACCTTATTAAGACATCTTTTTACACAGAGGTAATGATAATCCAATGCTACTGCCAGTACGTACTCGAGATCATCACGAGCCCTTGTTCTGTTGGTTAGGTATTATAAGGTAGTCACCATTCCTTCATTTTACCCCCAAGTAATTACTCGACGAAACCAGGTTATCTTAGTATAAAAACAATCTGTCTTTGGCATCTTGCACAATCCAACCTAAGCCCTCATGAAGATTTCTGCCTGTCATTGCACTGCATGGAAGTATTTTCCATTTATGTGTTTTGATTGAATCCAAGCAAAGCCGCTGAGGGACCACAAGTTAGCCTTTATTTGCAGTGGGCATCGTCGATATTCACGACAGCTGGAATAAAAAAAAATATTACCAAGAACTTACTCCTTGGACTTCATTTTCAGACATGCACCCCTCAACATCAGTTTTGTTTAGAAACACCAGGAGACTCGCTCCCATCAAACGCTGTCCTTCTGATCAGCACGTCTACCTCCCAAAACGTGTGGGCGGGCGCGGGAATAAAATGATTGTACCTCTTCAAGTAGAAGGCCAGCAAGTTCATCTCGACAGTCATCAACTCTTAAACGATCCGTCGCGTCCACAACCCAGACCAGCGTATCCGTCTTTTCAAAATAATTTTTCCAGTATGACCGGAGAGTTTTCTGCCCTCCAACGTCCCCTGCAGGTAGGAATCAGTAGAAACTCGTAATAATACCTGAGGGACTCATCGGACAAATATTCAGTCTATATCTGCGCGTAAAGTCAGCATTTACTTTTTATTTAAGGCAAGGAATCTATAATTACCCATCAAAGTCTATTGTCTTGATGATAAAACCAAGGGTAGGACTGACAGAAGTGACGTCTTCCTTCATGATCTGCTTCACAATTGTTGTCTTGCCAGCGTTGTCAAGACCGCTAGCACCAGTGATCAGTTGATCTGTGTGACTTCCTTTTTTTTCTTTCTTTGAGGGGGGTGTACAGCATCAGTATTCGCATCTCCTTGTCCTTTAGCTTAGCTTTCCTTAGTATAGATAGCATATTGGTGTGAGGTTCTCCTTTCAAGTATCTTCTTGGCAACGTTTGTGGTTGGATGGATTTTGCTTGATTGAGGATGGTGGGGATTTTACGGATACCTTAAATTTTGATGCCTCTTTAAGGCACAAGCTCCAAAAAAGCTGAGTTATCAAGGATATTATCCCCCTTTAGGATTAAAGTTAGAATTATGTTTTAGTAACATTGATAGAGCCTGATTTTTATTATCAATGATGTTCATAATTTTTATTTATATCACTATTAAAGTTCTTGTTGGAAGTTTCTATGGAAGCATTCACTAATATTTAACACAAAGAATGGATGGAGAAGATTTGAGAGACTTTTGCAGCAGCTGCCCAGTGTTTGACATTCATTCACTTCCACCCACGGGTTTCTCAAACCTGAAAACATATGACCCCCATCCTATTATTCTACTCTCGCTTCTTTCTCACATGACTTGAGACTGATCATCATTTCTCTCAACACAACGATAAATCTACATTCATTGTAAGAATCAGATCCTTGAGTTGGAAAATGCCACTACAAGTGCACTTCTCATGGTGGTTTAAAAGCTGACAAGAATTTCATTATATTGCTAAGGGTATCGGTAACAACGAGCAGATATGGCGAGAAAAGGTCACAAATGGCCAGACACTTCGGATGGAGTGGAGCGAATTCGCTCACTCCCCTGGCGGCAGACACCCCAGAATGAGAATCTGAATCAGATGGGCTCACTTTCAGACACATCCTGTTCCAATATGGACATGAATCTAAGCCGGAATGGAGTTCTTGCGTACACCCCCCCTCAACGAAGGCCAGGGTACTCAAAGCTTACCTTACCGTCACCTCATGACTCTATAGCGCAAAAACCTACTACCTTGAGGGAAAATCTTGCTATTCCTCGGGCTCGAAACAACCCACCTTTGACGGTGAACCGAAAGACGAATCTGAGTTTGCCTCCAAAGCGGCCGCACGACGCAACTTCGCGTGGGTTATCACACCAAATAACACAGTCTGGAATATCTCTGACCGGGCAGACGCCTGACAACAAGAATGCCTCTTGTGGAACGGCGAGAAGCGAAGATTCTGACGAGAACCTACTTCAGAACCGAGGTAGAGGATTGCGCAGCGGATCACATCAGGAAGTTGGCCACAGTAACCTGCTGCCACTTACTGACGTTGCAAGAGACAAACTTTTGAGTGACGAAGCGAAAAAACTCCCACAAGACGCAGACCCGGAAGGAGTTAGCCTGAACAAGCTAGGTGTGATGGACAACTCTCCTGGGAGCGAAAATTGCCCGAGCCAGGAAGGGTCAGACCACGGCGAAAATGCCCACCAGGATCCGATGGATGAATTGAAGCAGCTCCAGGGGCAGATGGTGGCGCGAGCCCATATGAATCGTTTCCAAGACCCTACTTATCCGACAGCAAATCCCGAAATTCTCGCTAAATGTAGAGATGGTCCCGGCACAGACCCGCATTCAGATGTTTATAAAGATATTGCTAAAGCCCGTCTCGTTCACCAGGGGGAACCTTCCTATTCAAGTAACGCTTCACAATCTTTAGAGACGGCGTTCACGAGCGCGACTGAGCGGCCAAGGTCTAAAACCTCTGCAAACCAGGGCGAGTTATACGGGAGATGCCCTGAGCTTTATCCTATCATTACTGATGGAGAGTTGAGTTTTTCTCGAGAGCCCACTTCGAAGCAGAAAGAGATCTTAGGAAAGATTCGAAGATCTAGGGACGATGAGAATTTCCCCACTCATTATAAGCCGCAAAAGGTCCGAAAGAAAGACTGGGCAGATTTCATTATCCCCAACTGGGAGTATTCCCCGCGTGCTTGTCCTAATTTTGAGGAATTTCGCAAAACTTTTTCACTATGGCTGGATAACACAATTACCCTCGCCTGTTATGTCGATATTTACCACCAGGCTTTCTTCAATGGGACGGCGCACGCAGATGGCAAGCGATCTTTTTCGATCTCAGACTGGGAATGTCATGATACTTTCCTGAATACGTCTGATGACGAACAATCCCGCATTCACGTTCACGAAAATGCTGAAGGTTACTGTCGTAACTTGAGAATACACATCAAAAGGGAGGAAGAAGAAGTGCAGAATCGGAGGAAGGTAGCCCGTGAAATTTATTTTCAGGGAATTCAAAGTCCGACCCAGCTCAGCCCTATGACCCAAAAGGCAAATGTTTATCTTCGGCCCGCTAAGATCTCTGACATCGGGGAGATCATGAGGATTTACAGTTGGTATGCGAAGAATTCTGCCATCGGTGTTGATGTCGAAGCGCTTGATGCAGAAGATGTTCGCCAGCGTATCGAAGAGTGTAGTGACCAGCAGCTGCCCTTCATTGTTGCTGTAGATCGCAAGATTTTTTCTGCGGAGAAAATCTTAGGGTATGCTCGTGCGACAGACTTTGTGGGCGCTCACACCGCGGGGCGTTTCACTGCAGCCTTGGAAGTTTTCGTTACAGAGAAACACAAACGCCAAGGCGTTGGAAGGTCTCTTCTGGATAAGCTTCTAGAAATTTGCGATCCTACCTATATCCCAAAGAGTGGCTATATTTTCGAAGCAAGCTCTGGAGAGCGCTCAGGGTATTATGGAGGCGGCAGGCGGAGGCTTGCTTGTCTTATCTTCATGTTTAGCTATTTGGATGGGGACACCCCGGAGTACCACTGGGTCAAAGACTGGCTGGACAAGGAGTACCAGTTTAAAGAGCAGGGCCTGCTCAAAGGAGCCCGTGTGAAATTTGGCAAGTTGTAAGCTCCCCCTTGAAAAATTCGCATCTGGAAAGGTAAATGTCTGACCCGACCAGTCTGAATCTTAGTTATCTTGTGCGCAACAACGGGAACGCTAGTTGCGATACCTGGGAATAGTTGGCAAATGGCAAGTATAGATAGGGGCGAAAGGCAGAAGGGATTGCATATTGCGAAAACGTATCACAACGCGAAGCTCGCCGACACAAATACATTTTGCTTGCCGTCTTTGTTTTTTATTTCCTTCTCGGATCGGGAGTGTCTACAAAAAAGGCAACATAAGAGGAGTGATTCCCGATAGTTTTAATATGTGCCGGAGGGGAGCCTCCATGAATAATAATAAGTCCGGAAAAGTGGGAGAAGGTTGATGTACCAAGGCTAGTTGTCGGGCCCCGGAGGTGTTCATTATTTGCTGGTACTCTATCAGCCAATTAGGTAAATATGCCACTAGGGCGGTCATTTTCTGCCAGGTAAACGTGAACACCGCCTTGAGATTTGAACTTTTTTTTTTCTTTCATAAATTTCAGGCTTAGCATTGCGAAATAAACCAATGGGAAATTTCGGGGGAGCGAGTGAAGCTTTTGATCTCATGACAGCCTTATAGTTTTTTCCGTTCTCATTTATTCGAATTATATATTCCTTTTTTAAGTTTTTAAAAAAAAGCCTCAGAAAACCAGTTACCTCTCCGCTATTTCTTGAGGAAATGGCACCGAAACCAGCGAAGAAGCGAAATTCCGCGAAGGATGATGATTTTGTGTTTACATTGTCCGATGACGAAACCGATAGAATTGAGGGGGCTGATGAGGAAGACGATGTGAAGGAGGATACGAAATCTTTGGGATCGAAAAAGCGGAAGAGAGAAGTAGCGGAGGCACCTAAAGGAAAGAACAAGAAACAGAAGCAGCAACAATTGACCAATGGCAAAGGGAAGGGAGATGCTGCTTCAAAAGATGGGGACGAGGTGTTTTCCGACGAAGATGAGGAAGAAGACGCTGGAGAAGATGACGGGGCCCTGGACTCGGAATTCGAATTTGATATTGGCGGCGCTGCGAATGATGTGGCGGAAGGCTTTGATGGTTGGGGTATGGATAACGGGGGTGATGAGACGGGCAAGAAGGGAGATAAGAAGGCAGTGGATATTGACGACATCATCTCTAGGAGGAGGGCAAAGAAGGAAACGGAACTTCAGAGGAAGGCGAAGAAGAAGAGCGTGGCGGAGAATGAGATTGAACATGAGGATGGCGAAGATGAGGACGCCGAGTCGGATGGGGGCATTTCTGTGGATTTCCAGGATGATGAATTACTCGCCGCAGATGGGTTTGGCATGGGCGCTGACAGCGAAAATGAAAGCGGGGTCTCCGAATCTGAGGGCGATGACGCAGAGGAGGATGATGGAAAGGAAGCAGATGACGACGATGAAGCCGCCTCTGATAATGACTCCATTGCAACACCGGTCCAACACCCTGACGACATGGGCTCTGATGATGGTTCCGACGCTGAGAGTGAGGTGGACGCCGCCGAAGAGGAGAAGCGCAAAGCCTTCTTTGCGCCTGACGAAAAGATCGATGAGACCTCATCGACTTCGAAGAGATCGTTTCAGGAGTTCAGCTTGTCTCGACCGATCCTTCGTGGTTTGGCTGCTGTGAATTTCACAAACCCCACCCCCATCCAGCAGAAGACAATCCCAGTGGCCTTGCTGGGCAAAGATATCGTTGGTAGTGCGGTCACTGGTTCCGGAAAAACGGCCGCCTTCGTTGTTCCCATCCTCGAGCGTCTACTTTTCCGACCAAGAAAAGTTCCGACCAGTCGTGTTGCTATTCTCATGCCCACTCGTGAATTGGCGGTCCAGTGTTACAATGTGGCGACTAAGCTGGCTACATATACTGATGTCACATTCTGTCAGCTTGTGGGTGGTTTCAGCCTTCGAGAGCAGGAGAACGTTTTGAAAAAACGGCCAGATGTGATCATCGCTACCCCCGGTCGTTTTATCGATCATATGCGGAACTCTGCCAGCTTTACCGTGGATACGCTTGAGATCCTGGTCCTGGATGAGGCGGATCGTATGCTGGAGGATGGTTTCGCAGATGAGCTTAACGAAATTCTGACGACAATCCCCAAGTCGCGCCAGACGATGCTGTTCTCGGCCACCATGACGGATTCCGTCGATAAGTTGATCCGGGTTGGGCTCAACCGGCCAATGCGGCTAATGGTTGACTCAAAGAAGAACACTGCCGTAACCTTGGTGCAGGAGTTCGTGCGATTGCGCCCGGGTCGGGAGGATAAACGACTAGGCTATCTTCTGCATCTGTGCAAGGAGCTCTACCAGACTCGTGTCATTGTTTTCTTCCGACAGAAACGCGAGGCCCATCGGGTCCGGATTGTCTTCGGGCTCACTGGGCTAAGAGCAGCGGAGCTGCATGGTAGCATGAGCCAAGAACAGGTATGTTAAAACTTTATACACATGGGCTATTGTTTGTGATTACGTGTGATTCTGACTGGCAACTTCTATGACAGCGTATTAAAAGTGTCGAGAGCTTCCGAGACGGAAAGGTCGACTTTTTACTCGCCACAGATCTGGCGTCTCGTGGTCTAGATATCAAAGGAGTTGAGACGGTTATCAACTACGAAGCCCCTCAGAGCCATGAAATTTACGTGCATCGCGTTGGCCGAACAGCACGTGCTGGCCGATCGGGTCGGGCGTGTACTATTGCGGCAGAACCGGACCGCAAGGTGGTCAAGGCAGCTGTGAAGGCTGGCAAAGAGCAGGGGGCGAAGATTGTCAGCCGGGTGATTGATGCAGCCCTTGCCGATACATGGGCCAAGAAAGCGGAGGATATGGGAGATGAGATCGACGCAGTGCTTGAAGAAGAGAAATTGGAGAAGCAGTTGGCCCAAGCCGAAATGCAGGTCACAAAGGGGGAGAACCTGATTAAGCACGAATCAGAGATTAAGTCACGACCCAAGAGGACGTGGTTTGAAACCGAGCGGGATAAGCGTGCGGCCCGGAAATTGGGCGCGACGGCACTGAATGGCCCCGATGCAGGAGTATCCAAAAAAGAGAAGGTCAGGCTAAGCAACAAAGATAAAAAACGACTGGACGACTCGCGGCAACGACAAGAAGGAAATGTTGGACGCAAGAAAAATAGGGCCGAGCGAGAGAACCGGGGGCCAGGAAAGGGGGGTAAGGGAAATGCGAAGGGAAAGAAGAATCCTAAGGGAAGGAAGTAAGTTGTAGATCAGAAAAATAGCCAGTCCATAATATATGTGTAAAGACCCCCGTTTTGTGAATAGACTCAGATACTCCCACAGTCCAATCTCAAAAGTCGGACTCTTCTCGCTTGTAGGAATGAGCAGTTTGAGTTCCACATCTAGCGAGGCGGATGTAATTTTTCTCTTCTTTTCTTTTCTCTTTCGCCCGCCCTTCCTGCTTTGCCTGATCCATGATGCTGTGGTTGGTGTATTCATTCCAACAAGACGTGATTTGCTGAAGACAGCGAAGGGGTCTGAGCGGTTATTCGCGGCCGATGTGGACCCGATTATACTGCCTGAGGCATAAACAGCTCCGGTTATCGGCCACCAATGGCAAGGGCGTGGAAGATGATGACTCTTTGCCTCCCTGCCTCAATCGACGAGGTGCTTCGTTCTCACCATGGCATCAAGTAGCACACGAAGGATGTTCCTTGACGTGGCCCCTTCTATGCAAACAGCTCTTCCCGGATATTCTGAAGGTTGGCGGGAAGCCGGAGAGCACAACGGATCATGGAATTGATTCATGCGGTTTGATGGAGCGGTACCAAATCAGAGCCAGAATTTGCCCCGCCCAGAATCCCGCTGTCGGCAATGTCGAAGGAAAAAATGTTTCTGGAGGTGACGGCGGACGAGTGACTCACGACTCTTTTTAAATACAACGGTAATTGCTGGCTTCTCGTTCAGAGAGTCGATCTTTTTACTCCTCGAACTCAATTTCTCCAATTTTTGTATTCATCACCGGTTTTCCTTCTGCTCCATCTATTTTCCATCTCCCTTCCTCTCTGATCCCTCTGCTCTTTACTTCCTCTTTTCCGCTGCTGCGGTTACCCCGCCATCATGCCTATGTATGTCCCGCTTGCTCCCCTATAACCACAACGCCCCTGTGTGATTTACCCCGGATTTCCGTGCCAATGTGCCCTGAAGACTAAGTGATCGTGTCGCTAACCCCGTCGGGAAAGGCTCAAAGATCCCTCGAGAAAATACAGGCCCTTTAAACCTATTAACCTTCCCAACCGCCAATGGCCTGATAAGGTTATCGACAAGCCCCCCCGGTGGCTGGCCACTGATTTGCGGGATGGCAACCAGAGTCTGCCTGATCCAATGGTATATATACTTGCGTCCATCCCCTGCATAGTTCCGATCCAGGAGCGGTTTCACGTTGCTAACTTGATGGTGATGACGGTAGGATGGAGAGCAAAAACTGCGCTTCTTTAAGATGCTAGTCGACATCGGATACAAGGAAATCGAAGTTTCTTTCCCTTCCGCGTCTCAGACTGACTTTGACTTCACCCGTCATCTGGTTGAGACCCCTGGCCTTGTTCCGGACGATGTCTGGCTCCAGGTTCTCTCTCCGTGCCGCGAAGATCTGATCCGCCGCACTGTTGATTCCCTCAAGGGTGCGAAGAAGGCAATTCTACACATCTATCTGGCTACTAGCCCTTGTTTCCGCCGCATCGTCTTTGGCATGGACAAGAAGAAGAGTCTGGAGATGGCCGTGCGCTGCACACAATTCGCTCGATCCATCACCAAGGATGACCCTTCCACCGCCGGTACTGAATGGCACTTTGAATTTTCCCCCGAGACCTTCTCCGACACCGAGCCAGAGTTTGCCGCCGAGGTTTGCGAGGCTGTTAAGGCAGCTTGGGAGCCTACCGAAAAAGATCCCATCATCTTCAACCTCCCCGCCACAGTAGAGATGGCAACCCCCAATGTTTTTGCCGATCAGATCGAGTTCTTCTGCCGCCACGTAACTGAGCGCGAGAAGTATGTAGTCTCAGTCCATCCCCACAATGACCGTGGTTGTGCAGTTGCGGCTGCGGAATTGGCTCAGATGGCTGGTGCGCAGCGTGTCGAAGGTACTCTATTTGGTAACGGTGAAAGAACTGGTAACGTTGACCTGGTTACCCTGGCTCTCAACCTCTACACCCAGGGTATTTCACCCAAAGTCGATTTCTCGGATATCAACGCTGTCATTAAGGTTGTGGAGGAGAGCAACAAAATTCCTGTCAATGA
Source organism: Aspergillus diversus (assembly GCA_027569885.1). Classification (NCBI taxonomy): domain Eukaryota; kingdom Fungi; phylum Ascomycota; class Eurotiomycetes; order Eurotiales; family Aspergillaceae; genus Aspergillus; species Aspergillus diversus. The sequence goes on along the minus strand of JAPDKZ010000008.1, from coordinate 1,020,189 downwards.
ACGGTGGCCCTACGGTGGCCAGCTGGTGGTTTGTGCATTCAGTGGTAGTCACCAGGATGCGATCAAGAAGGGATTCAAAATTCGTGAGGATGCTAGCGCAACTGATGACACCAAGTGGGAGATCCCATATCTTCCCCTGGATCCTCAGGATATCGGAAGGACGTACGAAGCCGTCATTCGTGTCAACTCTCAAAGTGGCAAAGGTGGTGCGGCCTGGGTTATCTTGCGCAGCTTGGAGCTGGATCTCCCTCGCGCACTCCAGGTCGAGTTCAGCAGGGTCGTTCAGAAGAAAACCGAGGAGGTCAGCCGGGAGCTGTCACCAAAAGAAGTTGTTGCCCTCTTCGAGGATGCTTATCACCTAAAGTCCAATCCTCGCTTCAATCTGGTCGACTACAACATCACCACAGATCGTTCTCAATCCCCCGCCCCCCCGGAGCCCGGCAAAGCTCTCAACACCAAAAACCTCAAGCGTCGCTTCACCGGTATCATCGAAATCGACGGGCTGCAACATGCCATCACCGGTGTCGGTCCTGGTGCTATCTCCTCGCTGGCCAATGCCCTGGCCACTCTGGGCATTGATCTTGACGTCGTTGACTACAAGGAGCACTCGATCGGTCGAGGAACGGACTCCAACGGCCGAGGAAGGGACGTAAAAGCTGCCACATATATCCAGTGTACTGCCGCCGGAAGCAAAGAACAAGTCTGGGGTGTTGGTCTCCACCAAGACGTGGTCCAGGCTAGTTTGATCGCCCTTCTGAGCGCTGCCAGCTCTGTAAGTTTCACAATACCTCTTTGACGAGCACAATGAACATATGGGCGGCTAACACCTTAATTTCTCTAGTTTCTTACTAGCCGGGCTGGCTCCCCCGCCCCCTTCCGCCCTCAACGCTCCAACACCCTGACAAACGAAGACCTCCAGGCTCTCGAGACTCTGAGTGGTGCCAACGACGCCGTAGTTACAGCAGCTAAAATTGCTAATGGCAGCACTGGGCCCAAACCCACGGTTAACCTGGAAGCCCTGACTCAACAAGCAGAACAATAGAAAAAGAAAAAGAAGAAGTACAAAATGAGAAAAGAACAATTTCATTTGTTTTTTTTTTTCCCTTTTTTTTCTTTTTCAAGCTTCTTTCTCCCCTTAGGGAAATGTTTCAACCACTTAAAGATGTTAAAAAGCGTGAGAGGGTATTCAGCTAGGATAAACAGGAAAACGCATAGGGGCCCCCAAAAGTGAGTGTTGAACTTCATTTCGGATTAATTGTATAGAATGACAGAAATGACCTGGAGATTTTTTTAATGATAATGGAGTTGTGATTTACATCATTGGCTTTTATTTCCGCCCTGCCTCATTTGATTTGGTTCATTGATTAGAAAAGTATTATTTTTTTTAAGTATTGGCTCCTAGAAGCTTGGTCTCTTCAACCACGAAGGTATGGTCTTGAACAGAAAAAATACAAACCGGGTCATAATAGCTTTAAGCTGGGAAAATATTATAGCAACTACTCTAGAACAACGTTTATTTTGATATGATGACTTTATAAACATGAGTATCCTGCAGGGGTAGTGGGTATGTACAAATCATGACGTGTCATTCATCATGAGGTTGATGTGGTGAAATACAACTTAAAGGCTATCAATTTCGAAATCAAACATGATGGGGAATGGAGGGGAGGCGCTCAAGGGTTTATCTCTTAATTTCGAAGGAGGATGTGAACCAAAGCAGCGGGGATGGTAAAATCATAAAACAAGAAGCACGGGTGAAATCTCATTAGGCTATGCAAAAAAAAAAAGGGCAAGGGAGTCATCAATATTCTATGGAGGAAGATTGTCCTAGATAGATATTACCTAGATCAGGCTCTTGCGGGCCCCTTCTTGTCCTGGACGTACCTCATCTGCCCCTAAAGCAGACTGGTACATGAGAGCTTCCTGTGGCCAATCCCCAGGATTCTCCTCTGAAGTGGGTCGTGGGTGATAGGAATCAGTTCGCGCAGGAAAATTGCTGCTCGGGACAAAACTGAACCGGTCATGTTCTGGTGCACTGCGATAAGGAAGGGCCTCACCCATCGTTGTAGGAGCAGCGATTGGAGGTTGAGAGGATGGAGTTGTGGAATGGGTGAAGTCTCCGAAATCGAAACCCATGTCAGGCTGGCCAATAGTCGTAGGTCCATTGCCAGTCATCGGAAGGGCTCCGTTTTTGCTTGAGGAGGTTGTCGGTCGGGAGGAGGGCTCTGCGATCTGGGGAATAACCTGTGCCGATTCCGGGATTGCTGTAGTAGGACTATTGGTCATCACCCCCTCTCCTGAATTCTCTAGGAGGACCGGGGCAGGCGAACGAGGAACATCGTTATTATCTGGCATCGCTGATGAACGTCGAGTGCTGTGGCCCATGAGGCTCCCTGGTTTCGAGCTTTTGCTGGCACGATGCTGAGGGCCTTCTGAAAACGCAGGCGTTTCCATATCACGGATGCTGAATTGGGCGATCGTGCGCAGTTTTCTAGTAACCCAGGATGCAAGCACCTTACCCCGTTGCTTCTCACTCAATCTGGATCTCGGGAAGTCCCCATGGGAAACGAATGCGACAATGTCCGCTACAACCTGATGTTCATTAAGAATAGCATTAACAATGACCGGGACAATGGACGCCAGGTAAGCTTTTCTTGTGACTTCGACGACGACCACAATCAAACCCCCTGCCTGAAAAACGGCGCTGTAGCATGTTAGCAAGACCATGCCGGAATCATACCATGATAAATCGAGCTTCTTACCATCCACCAGTCACGATGTTGCGGTGACATCTTTCGACGGAATTTTCAATATCCATAGGGAAATGGTTCAGTCCATTCACTTCAAAAGTCTCTCCTATTCCGCCAAGAACGAACAGGACTTGCATTTCCACAGGCTGGCCACCGGGGCCGATTGGCCTTGTGACAGTGTGAAGGAAACCCAAATCGCCAGTACGTACAAAAGCAACATTGGGATCGCCGTCCAATATGCGGCCATTGAACCGCTCCATGTCAAACTCCTGCTTAGAGCCATAAAATGACTTTGCGCAGGCGTCGGATTGAACCCAGATCTCACCGTATTCGCCCACCTGGGCTAAAGTACATGTCTCCGGGTTTACTATCGCTATTTGAGTATTCACTGGAACCATTCCTGAGTCTTGAAGATGAAGGGCGGTTGGGTCTGAATCTGGGTCAACGGGACACACAAGCCCACGGCGCAGGGCGCGCAGGTCGAGATACAGCTCAACAGGCTCGATACACATATAAGATCTGGTAACAACCATAGGGTTGAGAACGTGCGAGTACACAATGTTTATCGCAGTTCGATCCAAATTGGCTGAAGCGAAGTGCAGCCGGACTTTCTGGTCTGGAGTGAGGGAAGTTAGAAAGCATCATTGCCGACAGAAAACAGTATACATACATATATCGACACGCGGGCGTCCCTCGGCGGAAATCATCAAGTTCTTCAACTCTTGTAGCTGGAAACCCTTTCCAGCCATCGCGGTCATAGCGTAGTCCAGCATTTGGCTAGTAGCGTATGTATCTTTGATTTTGTATCGAGAAAGAGCGAGGAACAGGGTCATGGGATTTTGGGCAAAATCAACGGGAGAAACCAGATAGGTCGGGGCACCTAGGACTCTTTTAGTCGGGGGCTAAAAAGTTAAATAAATCATAAGAAGAGCTCATACCAACGTAGATACCCATCAAACACGTATGAAGAAAACCAAGACCTAGGGTACTCCGCACACTACCTAAGACTGGTCGCGAACTAGTCATTTGGCAAGTCTCCTTCTGCACTTTACACATTCCCATAATAGTATCATGGCCAATTTGAACGGATATTCTCCGTTGATCCGGGGTCCAGTATGTCCAAACCAGGGCAGCCTGGTTTGCCTTGAGCCACGTCTCCTTGACGGTAAACCCGAGCTCCTTGCAACCATGGGATTGTTTAGACGGTTTGGTTGTATTATAAATGGCTGGGACCCCTATCCGAAGAACCTGTGCAGATTGCTTGATGTGCTGCGAAACGATTTTTTGTCTCATAACATGATCGACATCGCTGTTGACAAGAATCGCTTTCACCTTGAAATCGCTGATGACGTGGAGAAATGCTGGAGCGTCCTCAGAGAGGCGATTTTGATCAATAGGAGCAATAGGGATAACAACCACGCCTAGAGCGAAACAGGCATGAATCGCATACACATACTCCTCCGAGTGCGTGTACATCAAAACTAAATGATCACCGGGTCGTACTTTAACCTTGTTTTTCAAGTATGTTGCAACAGCAGCAACCTTCAAGTCGAACTTTTTCCAAGTAATGCCTTTGCCTTCCTTTCCACGGCCATCGATGGAGCAATAAGCAAGTTCCTCTGCCTGCCTGGAAACTCGCCACTGAAGCAAATCCACAATGGTAGCAAAATTGTTTAGCGGCGTGGATGTACGGTCGTCCATAACAACCTCGCGATAGTCTACACCTGAGTATTGCTTTTCTTGCAAGGAGAGCATATCTTGTCTTGCCATGAGCGCCAACTCGGACCAAATGCCCCCGACGGGATCAACACCAACTGGAAGGTTCATTACCGACCGCCCAACGCCAAATTTAACGTGGACACATGGCAGTTGCCCGGCATCAAAATCTTTGCGGCAAAGCATATTACCGATTTCCTGTCGCCCGTTTTTGATGACACGAGGAAGTGTGTTGGGGGCTGTGAGCAAAACACAGTAGACACGCAGGTGATGTTCTTGATAGAGCACCTCCATGCAGCGTTCCGCTAGGGATTCAAGAAGAGCTGAGTCCAGTTGGCGCGGGGGACCTCCAGAAGTCGTTGGCGCGGTTGACGCCGCATATGACTCTAAAACGACGATCGGAAGATGCTCTTCATTGACAAATACGTCGAAAGCCGTACAATCATGAACCTTAGGAATGCTTTTCAGGATGCTGACAATCATATGCTGAACGAAGAAATAACGGTGTTCAGCATTTTCCTGTCCGTGTTCAACCCATTCGACCTTTTGGCGGAGTCGGTCCTCGTAAAGCCCCAGAACAAATATTTTGCCCTCGATAACACAGCCGAGAAGACCAGTCCGCAAAAACTCGGGTTCTACTAGGACTGGAGTTGGGTTTCCTTCCTCGAATTTATATGGTCGTGCGTGGAAAATAGCTTCAGTGTGCTTGGGTAACGCCCAAAACCCTCCGGAGAGAGACGGTGAGTCTACCCAAATCTCACCCACGACATTTGAAGTGCATAATAAATTGGTCTCGGGGTCAACAACGGCCAAAGTGGCGTCGGGAATAGGATAGCCAAACGAACCCACACGGACGGCATTCGGTAAACTTCCTGCATACTTTCGGGCATCTTCACCCATGGCCAAAACCACGATCTCGTTGCTCTTAAGGGCTTCTTTGTCAAGAAGAACTTCCCCAAGGTCATTCTTACCCTGTTCCTTGGGAGCAGGAGCAGTTGAGCCACCACCCAAGAGACTGCTTCCGAATCCACTATTTTCAGTTTTGTCAGATCTTCTCTCCACCTTTTTGGCAACCGGGTTTTCAGCCGGGTCCATCTCATGTGTCAAAGGACAACCCATTCGTTCTTCGCCACCTAGCCAGTCCCTTACGCTAATTACCATACCACCGTGTTCCGGCAAGCATAACATTGGAGCAACAATCTCTCGAGCCCTTGGATTTCTCATAGGCCTCAGCCACCTATCTGCAAGGATTTCGTGGAATTCGGAGTCAACTGTAAGTGTATCAATGAGGCAAAGCTTCACACTTCCAAAATTGGGCTCCGCATTCTTCTTGTACTGCCGGGTAGCTAACGGATCCTGCTGGTAGTTATAGGCCGTTATCTTCAACCCGGGATAGTCCGCGACCATAATGGTAGCCCTGTATTTTGAGATCAGATGTGCATAGAGGCCGGGTGTCTCAACCGCTCTGTCCTCTAGCCAAACGGTCGTGTGGCCACCATATACAGTAAGGAGTACTCCCAAAATCATCCCGATGCCCTGTCTCGGGTCGAGATATGTTATGATCGTCTCCCCACGTTGCCTTGAGTTCGAAGATGAGGGTATCGTAGAAAACATTGCGCTAAGACAGGCCATTTGATGCATTATCGTGCGGTGACTCATGACCACTCCGCGCAAATCTCCCGTCGGAGCACGCGAAAACTCAATATAGGCTAGATCTGGAACAACAAGCGCTGGCGTATCATCCTTTTTCTTAGGGTGATAACTCCCAAACTCATTTGTTTTCCACCACTCTACACCCCGAGGCCAGTTCAGCTTTTGGGTGGTGATATCCCTTTGAAAGCTTTTGAGATTATTTTCTGTTGTCAATGCAAGATGGGCTTGGGTTGAGGTCAGAACTAGGTTTAGGCTTTGGTAGTCCTCAAGGCTGTTGATAGGAACGGCAACAACTCCAGCAATGAAACAGCCCATTAAGGCAACAGCGAACTCTATGATCTCCGAGTCTCGGTAAATCAAAGCTACTCGATCTCCGCGGTAGAGATTACTCTTATCACGGATGACCTGTGCAACTTTCTCTGCACGGCTTGCAAGCTTCTCCCAGGTTATAGATGCAATTTCCTTTCCTTTCTGGTCCAGCACCCAATACGCCGGCTGTTTCGAATGGGTTCGAGCACGATGTCTAAGAACGGCTGGAATATTGTCAAAGTTAGACATTGAGGTATTTTTATCATGAGGATCATGCACTGCGAATGGGATATCGCGTGGCTCTAGTGGCAGTAAATGATCGACTGCCGGGCCATGGGGGAGTTCAGAGGCGGGAATAAGAGGTGGAGCCATATTTGCAGTGGGGGAGAATGCATCTGATTGGGAATATCGGTGGAAACCACCGCCACCATAGCTGTCTCTGTAGTCGTCCTGCTGTTGGCCTGCAAAGTCAGAAAAATATCCTTGTTGCGAATCGAGCATTGTAGACTGTCGCGAAACTCCACCGGGAGCCATGTCATATGCTGCGGCTGATTCGTCAAAATTGCCAGGGGCAGCACCAGGAGTAAATGCATAGTTTTGGCTTAAGAGGGTTGCTGTTCTTGAATCCTCTTGCATAGGGCCCCCCTGAGGCTTCGGTAGAAAAAGGGAATCATAGGACGAGGTCGAGGGCATTCGATCATGGCGCTGTAACATGGCGCTATCTCTGTCGAATGAAAATGATGTGTCTCCGCTCACTCGTCGATCATATCCGAAGCTTCCGTTGCTTTGCATACTATCATGTCCACCAGTGAAAGGCTGCGCACTAGATTCTGCTGTCGGTGGCCGGACACTCAAAATTGCTGGAGGCGCATTAACAGAGCTAGTCATTGACGCAGATGGATCACCTGAGGTGGTTGAATTTAGCGCCATATCTGACCCAAAAAATTGCGACAGGAGCACGGTTCGTCGTTTCTGATAACTTTGGGAAGGTCAGTTCGTTCAATATTTTGGTACCATATGGGTGCTTAAAGGCCCGCCTTTAATCGGGGTGTTGGAGGCTTCAAGTGTATTTAACACGTCGCTCAATGTCCGACCCGTTCATGGCTTTAAGAGCTGCTTACCCTTTTTCCGTGATGTCACCCTCCTAAGAAGTGGGACAACGATTAGCACGACAACCAGAAAATTCGCGGCAGATTGCTCGCAAAGGGCGTATATCCAACGCGTCGGTCATACCTCCAATTCCCTATCCAGGTGCCGCAAAGCGGCCTGAAGCTCCGGGTGATCCTCCGCCATGTTGATAAAAAACGTTCACCCTCGAGGCGAAAGAGGGGTTTTAATTTCAATATCAATAAGCATGCAAGTGGGGGAGAAGGAGGAGCAATTCCCTCATTGCAAGGCCTCTGGGGGCTCTTCCTGGAGGCACTGAAGGGAAAGGATACGGTTGTCCCTACTTGTTCGGCCTCGTGCAATGTCGAGGAAGACGTCAGTTAGGATGATCTTGCACGAGTTGTCGCTTTCTCCGCGTCTGAAGCCACAGCGTCACCTGCCGCCGTGGCTCGCTCCCAACCCTGGGCACGAGCCAATAAGAGGGTCTGAAATTTAGCACCGCCACACCACCAAAGAGGAGATTTGAGACATTGCAATGCTCCAATCAACATTGAATTCTTCTCAACCACGGCCATGATCAACACATGAAGGAGAATAATCATTCTATCCGTTGGAGAAACCGGAGAGTTCTTTATCCCCCATATCGAGAAAGATTGCTTCTTAATTACGTGTCTACTTGCTCCATCGTCTCGCTTCTACCTCACTCAGATACATATCAGCAACCTAGAAGTACAGTATAGGCATTCACTAAGTTTAATATTACTATACGTGTTAGCTGCCACCCTATATCGGCATAAAAAGGTAACATTTGTTACCCATAGATAAGCCAAGAGACAACCTCAAAACAAGGTACGCCTGAGCATCTCACGAACATATCTAAATTGAGACCACATCTTTTGAATCAAGCATTCTTGGACCTTACCTATGTAGTATACCTAGACCACAATTTCATAGATGTCTTACAGAAGGGTAAATACATACAAGGTCAAGACTAAATGTGAGGAATGCCCCTGATGTAAATTTGAAGACGAGGTACTTCGAGTAGTCCTTCCGAAGTACTACTAGTAGGAGGAGTTACAAGTCAAGATCAGAAAACCAAAGGGAGAGAAGGTAGCAGTAATAAAAGCTTCCGCAGCTGTAGAAAACAAAATTATGAGAATTATTAAGGTGATTCGATAATAACAAACCCAGCATTTCTCGCTGCCGTCAACAGGTATTCTTGGATAGTACTTTTTTTGAAACTTGAAGGAGCCTGATTATTCTGTCAATACCATTATATTACATCTCGTCTGGTATTTATGGGCTAATCCTAAGTAGGGTTAGCGACACCCAATCCGACTGGACAATCACATGATTCCCATTGCATTATTGGCGCTGGGCCTGCCCTAACCCACCCACAGTGTTAAGCGAAGCGCACCTCCAATTTCCTTGCGCCTGGAAACATTTCAGCCGACCGACTGTTATCATCGACGTTAAAGGTTCAACCAACGACACCCGTCACCTTTCACCAAACCCTCCCTCGACAACAGGTGCATACGGAGTCCATAATGTCTGATCACGGGGAAGAGGTCGAAATTCCCACTGGTGCCTTCCAGGCCCTGCCCAAGGAGGCTGTTGCGGAGATGGGTTCCGTGAAGCTCTTCAACAAGTGGAGCTACGAGGATGTTGAGATCAGGGATATTTCCTTGACGTAGGTGCTCCCCAATTCTTTGCGATATTCAAGTGTTTGGATGGGAGGATTTGGCGGAATGAATGCTCAGTCGTGCTGGGAAACAATTTGATCCGAATGCGAGGAGGATTGAACTGCGAAAGGAAACCGCACGAAAATACACACTTCAACCGTAAAGAGGAAAAGATTTACTGACAAGGACTCGGCCTACAGCGACTACATTCAGATCCGCTCCCCTGTCTACCTCCCTCACTCCGCCGGTCGTTATGCTGCCAAGCGCTTCCGCAAGGCTCAGTGCCCCATCATCGAGCGTCTGACCAACTCCATCATGATGAACGGCCGCAACAACGGAAAGAAGCTCATGGCTGTCCGCATTGTTGCTCACTCTTTCGAGATCGTACGTTGAACCTGCCACTCTTTGCGAATAAACCGGACAACTGAGAGAAAAGACTTGACATGCTAACACTATAACTTTTCCAATAGATTCACATCATGACCGACCAGAACCCCCTCCAGGTCGCCGTTGATGCCATCGTCAACTGCGGTCCCCGTGAAGACAGCACCCGTATTGGTTCCGCTGGTACCGTCCGCCGCCAGGCCGTCGATGTTTCTCCTCTCCGCCGCGTCAACCAGGCCATTGCTCTCTTGACCATCGGTGCCCGTGAGGCTTCTTTCCGCAACATCAAGAGCATTGCTGAGTGCCTTGCTGAAGAGCTTATCAACGCCGCCAAGGGTAGCTCCAACTCCTACGCCATCAAGAAGAAGGACGAGCTCGAGCGTGTGGCTAAGAGCAACCGGTAAAATGGTAATTTTGGGCGTATTCTCCGTTTGGTCCTGGTTTTATGTGTACTGGAGTGGACGGGGGGTTTATTAGGATTCAGTCGGTTTGCATACATCTGCTCGACTGTATATACCTCAGACAGTCGTGGGAGGGAGCGAGATTCGAAACAAAAAAAAAGAAAAATTTGAACGGCTTTCCTCTACAGTAGTTGAGATGCGATCATGAAAACCCTAAGGCTTGCAGTCGATACTCAGTTTTTTTTTTTTGTAAACGAAAAAATATTTCCTGGTTTTTAACGAACAAAAATTCCCAGAAACCTTCCTCCTTGATGGATTTCATGTATCTCATTACGTCTCTATAAGTGTAACAAATCAACGAAAAAAGAAAGCAAGAGAGAAGACCGGAGACAAAGCTATTATTGATTAGGCATGACATTCGTCTAACTTGCTTGAGAAGGGTGGTTCTGGATTTGCCCAGCCAATTTCTTATCGATATGCGGTACCGTAGAAATTAGCAGAAAAAAAAAAAGTTCTCCCAAGCGCATCAACCATAAATAATACAACCATTCCGTCACAACAGCGCATTATTAGCCTCTTTCAGTTTCACGGCGCTACAATGGTAAAGAGAAAACTAGGAGCCTTGGAAAAGGTCGAGGCCGACCTGTCAGTGTTCCTTGCTATCCCTGTGGTTATAAATAAGTGTTGAAATTTTTCAAATCATCCCGTCTCACATTTTGCAGGCCCAATTTGCAACATAAAATCCGGAGAGATCCAAAGTAAGTTTACTTGCAATGAACTAGAAGTTTGCGCTTTTATTCATAGACTCGTACTAATTTATATGTGTTTCATCTAGATCCTACATTGAAGATTTTCGTGCCCAGCACTACCAATATGAGAGCCACCGAGAAATTTTCATGGCGGCACCTTCATCGGCTACCGATACAGGAATCATTTCGCTGCGTGAATTGATCGATTTTATCGCCCATGTGGCCGATTGTTACCCCGAAATAACAGCAGATTTTGGCCAACAACTCACAGACATGTTGACCCAACACCATCTCATGCTGGAACCGGAACTGCGAGAAAAGATCGTCGGAAGCCTCGTGCTTCTAAGGAAAAAGGACCTAATGGACTCCGCGACGTGTGTACTTGTACATTCCTTTATTAACCCGTGAAGATATCGCTAATATTTCGGTCTGGTGGTAGATTACTTCAAACTTTGTTTCCAATTCTCATTTCCACTCCTAGCAAAACACTGCGAGCGTTGATTTTCCAGAAGATTCTCATGGACCTTAGAACCGCAAACTCGAAAACAACGAACCACAAACTTAACCGAACGATGCAGACGGTTCTCTTCAACCTTGTGACAGCAGACCGCACGTCTTCAAAAGGCCTGTGGGCGATCAAACTCACCCGTGAGTTATGGAGACGACAAATTTGGACTGATGCGAAGGCGGTTGAAGTCATGAAGGAGGCCAGCTTGGCGGAAAACGAGAAGGTAATCGCCGGAGGAGTCCGCTTCTTCTTGGGGGGAGACAAAGAACGAGAGGAAATGGAAGAGGAAAGCAGCGACGAGGAGGCCATCGATATGGCTAAGGTAAAACATCAGATTGGGATCAACAAAAAGACCAGAAAGAAGTCCCGTGCCGTGGAAAAAGCGAGAGCCACCGTTAAAAAGAAGGAACGCAAGAAGAACCAGCCTCACCCTCTTAATTTTTCTGCGCTCCACCTTTTGCACGATCCACAAGGGTTTGCGGAGTCTCTATTCTCCAAACACCTGCAGAATACTAAGTCCAAATTGAACTTGGACCAGAAACTCATGGTTCTACAACTCGTGACCCGTCTCGTCGGATTGCATAAACTTCACATCATGCACCTCTACTCGTATTTCCAGAAATATCTTACTCCCCGGCAGCCCTCCGTTACCTCCTTTTTGGCTTCACTCGCGCAGGCATCACATGACCTAGTTCCACCCGATGATCTTGAGCCACTGGTTCTCAAAATCGCAAATGAGTTCGTGTCGGAAGCATCCGCCTCCGAAGTGGCCACGGCTGGTCTCAATGCTATTAGAGAAATCTGTGCAAGGCAGCCGCTTGCGATGAACGAAACCCTGCTGCAAGATTTGGTCATGTACCGAAAAAGCAAAGATAAAGGTGTAGTGATGGGCGCTCGTGGTCTACTCAGCCTTTACAGAGACATAGCCCCTGAAATGCTCAAGAGGCGAGACCGCGGCAAGGAAGCATCCATGGGACTTCAAGCAGGGCTGAAGAACGAGAAGCGGTTTGCTGCGCAGGAAGCCGGTGGTATCGAAGGGTTGGAACTTCTGGAGAAATGGAAGGAAGAAGAGCGTAGGAAAAAGAGAGCCGAGAAGGGACTTCCCTCCGACGCAGAGGACGACGAGGAGGAAGACGATGAAAATGATTGGGCCGCCTGGAATGTCGAAGACGATGAGGACAGCGATGACTCCGGAGGGTGGATCGATGTTCAAAGCGACGCGGAAATCGACCTCAGCGATTCGGACGATGAGAATAATGCACGTCCCACCAAGAAAGCTAAGCAAGATGATGGGAACAAGGTCGATTCTGAGGCAAATGCCAGCGAAAGAAAACCAGAGACTAAGATGCCTAGTATCGCAACCACGCGTATCCTCACCCCAGCTGATCTTGCCAAATTGCAAGAGCTTCGCCAGGAGGCCGCAGTTCATGCTCTTATACCAGGACCGAAGGGTCGTGCTAGCCAGAATAACGCTCCCCGGCACGTTGAGGACGCATTAACAGCTGCAGAGATTGAGGGATTGGCCGCTCTATCTGCCGGGAAGCAAACTCGTGAAGAGCGAATTGCCCATGCTAAAGATGGAAAGGATCGCTCCGACTACAAGAGCATAACCGCAAGGCGCAAAGAGCGCAAGGAGGGAGAAGGAAAGAGTACTACCAACAAAGAAAAGGCACGCCGGAAGAACTTCCTGATGACCCTAGGTAAGGCAAAGACGAAAGGCAAGAGAAGTCTGGTGGAAACCCGAGCGGTGCTGAGAGCCCATCAGGATAGAAAGAAACGAGGTGGAAGGAGAGCCAACGGAGTTTGAGGGAGGAGATGATACCTTAGAGCCACATTTGGCGTTGATTATGCGTAATTGAAGGGCAACAATAACTCGCGATGCGAGGACCTAAGTACCAAGGATTGCTAATATTTCCACAATTTTCTCAGACGCTCAAAAAAGAATTAGTTGAACAAAAATCTGAAACCCCCTGCAGCGACAGGACACCTTGTACAAGAGCAACCAATCCATCGATAGTACAATTGTAAATCACTCGAACTACTACTTCCATCTCCAAGTGGCTAGCCCTATGCCCTCTACCTTCCTAATAAGGTTATATTGATTAGTGGGGCAGCACGTGCCGGTTCCTCCACGCGTCACCCCGCGTCGCGTCTTCCAGCAAATCCCCAGCCTCTTGTCCAATTTCTTCCTGTGTTCCTCATCCACCAGTGATGCTTCCATTCCCTTCTCAACCCACTGGTTAAATCCCCCAAATCATCCAAAGTCCCATTTAGAAGCATTGGCATCATCACCATACCCCTTGCTTTGTTTTATTACCGCCTGTACAGAAACAATTTTTTTTTTTAAAAAAAAAAAAAAAAAAAAAAGTTGCCGGTTTACAACCTCCCACAAGATGTCTATCCCCAAAGCAAACGATCTATTGTCGAAACGTCGACGCTTCCAACCGCCAATAACAACATTCTTCTCTACAACCTCCGATACTAATGTTTGCCCCTCACATCTATCTCATAACCATTACTCCTCTCCCACTCACTCCCCTCACCCCATCGTTCCCGCAAAGGTCCAAGCTTCCCTACTTTCCGTCGGTATGCGCGTCCGCAAGTCTGTCGCTGAAGGATATAAAACACACCAAGTAAAGCTAGATGGGAAAAGCTCAGCACTGCCTTTAAAAGAAGCGCATACCGTCCGAACACAAAAATCCTATCCCCCCTCACATTCAGAGCTCGCACCGTTCTGCGGCTTTACCAAATCCGGCGACCCCGTTCAATCTCTCTCCCGACCACAAACCACATCTGACTACATGGCAGGGTACGACAACCACCGTATTGTTACAGATGATGCAGATTCCTTCTCTCTCCCGCCTAGCAGCCAGGAGTCCGTCGACTCGTCCATGGATTACCAAGTTTCGACAGCCCAGAAACGATCTTGTAATTTTGATGAGGACGACGACTTCTTGGAAGATGAATTCTATGAGACATCTTCCTACACAACACGAAGCACATGGCAGGACCCATTGCGTTTAAATCCGATCACATCTGCCACCTCTGCCCCCATACTTGGACGCACGATTCTTTCCCCAAAACTCGGCCATCGGCGGCGTCAATTTTCCGCGATCATTCAAAAGCAAACATCAATGGATTTCGACGATTTCGAGGAGCCATCTTTTCTACGCAGACGCGAGGAAGTTGATATGGATTATGAGGCCCAGATGGGCGGAATGTGACTTGACCTCAAGCTTTGCATTTCTTCTATCTCCTGGGGCGGCATTATATCTCTTCTTAACCCTTCTTAACCCTTCTTCTATCCCGGGAGTACTTTTGGGTTACTCATTCGTGAAATGTCAAAGCTGACTATCAAATTATTGGACCGGCATCGGTGGTTGACATTTATCTCGGGTTGGCGGACGGGCGAACTGTGGCAGGCCACTTTTCTTTGCTTTGCTAAGCGCGGCGTCCACGGGAGCTATTCTCTCTCTACATGGCTTGTTATTTGTTGTAGCCTTTGCGTTTCCGTATCGGGCAATTGTGCATAATACCCAGGCAGTCCTACTAGTGACTTAGCTGCTTCTATCGACAAATGTATATTATTATGGATTTGAAATGCGTAGTTTAATAGTTCCGTAAACCGCAGGGATCCAGTAGGAGTAGGGTACCATCAAGGTTATGTGACATATCAAACCCTATCTCTCTTGGGGTAATATATATATATTCTATCTGGTTAGTCTCACGTGGTAGGAATATGACAAGGAGTCAAAATACAAGGAATAAGGCGCGCAGTCATGAGAGCGTGACAGAACACAACACACAATGTAGTACTAAATTACTTTTAAAACTATCTAGAATTTGGAAACTTATCTCTTTCTTATCTCTAAATGTAGGATATAATGGGCGAACAAGTCATTATCTCTGAATGCCCACCTTCTTTTGACGGCTTGTAGTAGTAAACATAATGTAATAGTAGTATAAAGATAGACGGAACAAGGCGTAATTACAACTCATCTTTCACGTTGGATTTTGGCTTCTCCTCTTTCTTTTCTTCCTTGGCGGTTTCCTGCTTCTCCTTCGGCTTCTCGTCTTTCTTGCTGTTCTTTTTGGCCTGTTCAGCTTTTCTAGCTGCCGCGCCCATTTTTTCATAAATTCGGTTCATGACCCGCTCGAGCTCTTTCAGACGGCTATCAATTTCAGCAACGGTCAAGGCTGGGTCATCCGTTTCCGTCAACTGCTCCTGAAGGGCAAGCTGGGTCTCAAACCATGTGCTGGTGGACTCGAGCGTTTTGGTGAGGCTGGTAAGGTCGGATGGGTGGAAGACTGAGTATTTCGGGATAGTAGGCTTGGGTGTAGTAGTGGATGAAGATGATTCGGATGTTGTTGTGGAGGCATATGGATCGTCATCGAGGTCACCAGCTTCGGTGGAGGTTGAGGCGGTTGAGGAGGTGGATGTTTCGGCCTCGCTGGTGGACGGCGTGCTGGATTCAGCAATGCTAGAAGAGAACATATCCTCATCCTGCTGAATCTGTTTTTGCATGACTTCCATGATCATCTTAGCGTTTTTGAGTGATTCTTTCAGCGTTTCAGTACGGGCTGGGCGGGCTGAGTTTTCCTGATTCCTCTTCAGCGCGGGGTTGACGATCTCTTTCAAGGATTTGAGTTTCTCCTTGAAATCGAACGTTTTGGCGTCCGAACCGTCTTCGTAAAGCCAATCACTTGTGGAGGAGACTCTTTCGCGGAGTGCTGCTAATTGTTCGGGTTTGAGTGCTTTCGAGAAATCCTCGTCCTCTGAGAGATCTCGACTCCGGTAAATGAACGACTCTAGTTCATTCATAGCCTCCTCACGAAGAATGCGATCACGGTCAGAGGCATCAAAGGCGTCCAGACGGCTCTTGATGCGAGTGAGTTCAGCGGTGGATGGGGATGGTACCCCGAGAGGTGATGCTGTGAATCTGAGAGGAATTGTTTCGACTCGAACTTGTGGGGTTTTCTTGGATTCTTTCGCGGAAGTGGTGGAGGTTGCTTCATCGGGCGTGGGTGGCGTTGCTGCTTCAGCCTCTTCTGGCTCGAGAGTGATCGACTCGCTTGGTTCTCCATCTTCGCCAAGAGGCACTTGTTCGTCTTTCTTGCCCAATCCAAAGAAGCCCTTGACATCTTCGACGACACTTCCCTTCTTCGAAGCTTCGACTTCGCAACTGACGGAACCAGAAACTACCTCGGGAAGACCATCAAAAGGGCTGAGTCGGATAGAAAATTTGGTAGTGATATTGGCAGCTGAACAGCCAAAGCTGTCCTTCAACTTGTCGACAGATGCAGTCAGATTCTGTGTCTTCACCCCAAGTACAGGCGATTCGACTATCTCGCTGCCCACTGGGACCTGTTGATAAAAACTAAATTCAAAATCTTCCAAATTTTTAACGGTGACCTGCTTCTCAGGGCCAACCTGCGAAGTGGGAGTGAACAGCTTCTGTTGTCGTTCCTTAGCGTCGGAAGGCCATTTGAGCAAGACGGAGTAGGCGGACACCTCGTTTGTCCGGATGTCTTTGACGCGGAAGCTCGGACTGAGACCAGCCCCTTTAAAGGCGGCACCAAAAACGGCTGCCTCGTCTCCGTTGACATTAGTTCTGAGCTTGCTGGACCCTCCGCATACCTTCTCCAATTCCTTCTGGACAAATGGCGTACGGACGGCCCCCCCGTGAAGGATAACAGAATCGACATCCTCAAGCTGCAATCCAGCAGCGGCTAGAGCTTGCTCTAGGGGCTTTCCCACGCGGGATACGTGTTTTTCTGCGAGCTCCTCAAACCTTGAACGGGAGGCACGATATTTGAAGTTGAAATCCTCCTGATAAAGACTCTCAAAAGAGGCACCAGTTTCGGTATTTGCACTCAAAACCTGACGAACCTTTTCAGCGTCCTTCCAAAGTCTGGACATGGTTTTCCCATGCGATCGAACGTCTGCTATGGTGACGCGATCCTTCAACTTCTTGTCATCAACCAATTGAGCGACCATATCCTGGACAAGAAGATCATTCAGGGAGTCACCTCCGAGTGTCTTATCCCAGCCCGTTCCCAAAACCTGGACCTCCTGGACAGTCTTGTTAAACTTCCCGACGTCTTTAACACTGCGACTCTGGAAGCGGAGAACGCTGGCAGTCGTAGAGCCGGCGCCCATATCATATACGACATGGTATTCGGGTTTCTGTCCATCTGAGACACTAGGGAACGTACGACTCATAGCATAATTCAATCCAACTGCAAGACCGTCGCTGACCAATGCATCAACACTCAATCCTGCGAGCTCCGCTGCCAATTGGAGACTTCTCTTCTCATCGGCCGTATAAAATGACGGATAGGTAATGACAACATCCCGAACGTCGGAACCCTTTCCAGCTAGACTATCGGCGTTTGCCTTGATCTGTTTCAGCTGCATGGCGAGGAGTTCTTCAACCAGGAAGGCGTCCTTTCTCTCCTCCTCCCCAAGCCGGTTGCTCCGAAGCCCAACGGTACCCCGCTCACTAGGTGCGCCTTCCAATTTCAAAGCGGGGTAGCGGTTATGATACGTTTCGACAGCCTCAGTCTCCCCCCCTTCGAAGGGAACCCCGAGCAAGGTCTTCAGATTCACGTAGACGTCGTCGGGATACCTCGCTGACAACGCTAGAGCATCACCGCCATAGAATCTCTCGGGAAAAGAGGCATCATTTTGTCGAGTAGGCTTAAAGGCAACAGCGGCGGTCTCCTTACGCTTCGAATCCTTGGTGAGAACAATCTCAAGTGGGATCCCCGGTTTAACAAGTGTTGCTTTCAAATACTCTGTGCCTAAATCAATCCCAAGAACTGCAGAGCCGGCGGCGGAAGCGGGAGCGGGGAAGGCGACACAGAAGAGGAGGAAGGGCAGGATCACGAGGGAGAATATCGGAGAAGATGGGGATAGATGGAGTGAACTCCGCCGGCGGCCGTTCGGAGCCATTATCTAAAGATTCCCCCTGCTAAGAGAGCCTATACGTTAATCAATGCAAGCACCGAAGAAATCGGGGCGCGCGACGTACCTTGAAGCAGGCGGTGTGCAAACACAGGGAAAGGATATAAAGAATGCTATGCAATGGAGCGGGAATAAGAAAGAATAAAAATACGTGCGATCGTTCGGCGGAGAGAAGCAAGTTCTTTGTCAAACCTGCGGTAATTGGATAATCGGTAAAGATACTTATGCGAACCAATTAGGTGTGCTTTCAGAGAGGCAAGGTCAGGTCATTCATTGTATGGGGAAGCCGGGGGGAGGGAAGGGAAAAGGAAGCAGTGAGGCGACGTACACGATAGATCAAGTGAGGAAAGCCATCCAGAACACAATGACACTCCGTGTTACTGGCCACCTGGCAGTAAGGCTGAGAAAAAGGTTTGTGATGGAGAAAATGCCGAAGTGATGTCTCGGTGGTTGGAGAGGACACGTTTGGGTAGAGCCAATGCCAGCACTCCCGATGGGGAAAGTTTGCACTGTTTGGCCGTCAGCCACCTTGTCGTCATAGTTTGGGGTCTGTAGGTACGTGCCTTATCAGGTTGAAGGTCTCACGCAGCCTTTCCCTGTTACTGCCCAAGGATTATTATACATTTATTATTTAATTATATTAGTTGACCTGATACTAAAGTATTATTCATCGTCAAATTCGGAATCACTCATCCAGCCCGCCTCGTAGAATTCGCGAATTTCCCCCAACCCGTTCACAAGGTTCTCACGCTCATCAACCCCAAGAACTCGGCCTGCAACAGATTCCATGTTCTTGATATTCCCTGCAGTGCGGGTAGAAGCCGTAAGTGATGCAAGAACGTTTATCTTTTCGGGCCTTCTTGTTGTGAACATTGTGTTGGGAAAGCTGTCAAGAACGGGGAATTGTAGTGGTGTGTGGAATCTGGATATGATCGGTACGAGTTAGCCAAACAAAAGGATTACACCAAGATTCGCTGCTTACCTGTGGAACATTGGTTCTGATTTATACAATCTCTTCCTCCGCACAAAACCTAAATCCTCCGCGGTGGGTTGTTCATCCCTCTGATCCGGATCAACTCCACGGGAAACCTGGACTTGGTTGAAAATATGGGCCTTTTCGGTGGATAATCCATTGTACGTAAAGTCTAGGTCGAAGGATCTTTTGACATTAGGCGAATCATCGCTATTGGCTTCTATCCTACTCGTCCGATGTGCTGGTGTGGCGTTTTCTTCGTATTCTATATCAGGGATGATTGACGACTGCAGCTCAAATATTTTATGAGAATCATCATCGCCAGCCAAAAGGGCCTCAAGATCCTGGTATGGCCTCAGCCGGGTTGGAAGAGTCACACTTTCCACGGCGAGACTGATCAAGGCGGAAGTGTACCACTCTGAGTGAGACTTGAGATTGATAGTGTTCGGCATCTGACCTGGAGGATCGAGAATGGGGGTATACAATGTTGATTGCGGAGAAATGGAGTATAGAGACCGGGCTTTGTTCACATCACGCTTTATTCTGGTCGTCTGGGTGTGATAAAGTCAGTTTATTCCAGTGAACCACGAAGTAACCCACTCACCTGATGAGCTCTTTTACCGTCTTCGATCGCCCAAACCCAAACAGCTTTCTTTCCGTATTCGTCAACCAGTCTATCGACATATCTAGCAGCAAAGCCACCCCAGGCATCATCGGATCCCGTGAATAGCTGGAAGGCGCGCAGCTGGTCACACTCCTCCGCGAAAGGTCTTACGTCTCTATCAAGCAAATCGTGCTCCCTATCCTGATCCTTGAAAAGCTCCTCCCCAACGTTCCAGTCCTCGAAAGGCATAATCCTGGAGTTCAGTTCGTAGTCATTCATTTGGACGATTGAGCGAGGGTGATAGAAAACTCGATTATAATCAGACCAGTATCGCACTGTTTCAGCCGAGAGAACTGGTGCGGGAAGTCCCTGGTCAAGGCTCTTCTGGTAGTCGCTCTGAGGAATTGGAGTTTGTTGTTGTATGATCTCCTTACCATCCCTAAAAGTATGGGAAATGTGAGTTAGGTGCGATCATGTTGAGTGGAGAGCCCAAAGTCGGCGGGGAAAAGAGCAATGGAGGGGAGTCTACCAGAGCGCTTGTCCGGGTGTCGTCAGATCCTCACTTAACTCGTAGAGAGCGTTTTGTTTCCGCAAAGTACCGAACGCTCCCTTCAAGTCATATATCAAGGTCCGGGGGGTGTATGTCTCACCCCCATCTGCTCCAATGCCAGGCCGAAAATGAACATCGTGGTCGACGGGAGATTCTTCTTCTCCATTGTACGTAAAGTATGATTCCTGGGGAACTTTCAGCGAAGGAATGTGTCTAGAGTACTCTACATATCCATACCTGGAGATTCCAAAAATGGGTTGCTAAATAATTTGCCCGCTGGCCCAACTGAATTGTGAGAATTTCATGCATCCTTAAAAGTCACGGCAATCAAAGCTTCGATCAACCGCTAAAACCAGGATCTACAGACTTAGCAGATGTCCAGATAGACATCATAGCTACCAGGCATGGTACATACGGTATGAAATTGAGAAACGGTGGAATATAGAGGCGAGAAAAGAAATGTGAGTGAGTTCAAATTCATGCTATGAGCTCATTCTTCAATGAAAGGCTGTGGATCACATGTTGATAAGACCAAGCACGGACCATCAAAAAAGGTTAATTGCTACTTTTGGTAGGGTGCAATTTTTCCTGACACGTGATTCCATATCCTAAATGGGACTAGGCTCTGTTGTCCAGGGCAACAGTCACATGATGCGGGACAAACGGTGTGATCAGGAACTGTTGACACCCAGTGCGTCAGTCACTTTGAGAGGGATCAACAACCCTCGAACCGACACCACCTCTCCGCCAACAAGTCGAATTTTACCAGTAGCAACACAAATCCATTCAGCAAGTCGAAGCACTGGTTAACCAATTGTCATGTTCTAGTCCTATCGCCTCACCTCTACCCCGGCACTTTTTATAAATCCATACCGCAATGGATTCCCCGTCAAGCGTCTTATCGAGCCCGTCAAAAGCCCTGCATCCCCTATCTCCCGAGCGCATTAACCAGCAGACAATACAAACCTCGCCTTCAGCTGCATCTGATGTATTGCGTATGCACCGTAAGGGGAATAGGGGTCTCTCCGATGTGCAAGCGAAGGTTGCGTATTTAAACAATCTCTCCCGAGGGAGCAGCCCAGCGGCTGGGTCGCAATCATCAGCTGCAGGCGCTGCTGCTCTTCAGCGAGCGATACTTGGGCGTGAGGAGGCCGAGTCTGCCCTAGTCAGAGTTTCCTCCCAGCTTTCCGAATCTCAATCCCGAGAACGTCGTATTAGCGAAAGACTAGAATCTCTACTGGAAGAGCTGCAGACCGCGAAGGAACGTCAGGCCCATGAAAGATTAGTTTTTGAAAAAGAAATTAGAAAAGCTCGAAAAGAAGCCTTTCGCGCAGGATCTACTCTGGTAAAAACTCAGGAGGAACTGAAGCACGTGAGAACCGAAGCAAAGATATTGAAGGATGAGGTCTGTTCAGAAAAAGAAGCCAAGGAAGAAGCAAAGCAAGAATCATTCGAGCGAGCCTATGCGATTGCAGGGTTGACAGAAGAGCTAGAAATGCTCAAAGCACGGGTGCGAACTGCTGAGGCAAAGAGTCATTCAGCCACACTCGAAGCTCGAGGACGCAAGATAGAAAAGGGTCCTATTCCAAGAATGTCCCTAGCGGAAGGGGATCTTGCATTGATTATGACACCAGTGCCCCGAAGACCCAAGCGATCTGCTGAGGATTCTAATAATTCTCCCTTGCCAAACACCGAGGACCATTCCATCGCTCAAGATACCCCCCCAAAGCGACTACGATTATCCGACGTTACTTTTAAAGAGGAGGATCTGAAAGCCGGCTCAGCTCATGATCAAAAAGACATTATCGAGGAACTAGAAGATGCTCTGAAGCTCGAGACACGACTGAGAGTTGATGCCGAAGACATGATCCAGTTCTTGCAAGTCGAATGCCAGTTCAAGCGGTGTTCTTGTCGCATCCTGGAAGAGCTGGAAAAGAAAGACCAGAGCAAGGGATCATTAGGGGCACTAGAATCTGGCTCATACAAGACGGAAGCTCACCTCCATGACCACGATGTCTCCTCTCCTAATCAAACAGCCTCCCCCCAGCAACCCGACGATGAGCAGCTTGAAGTCGCAGCGAAGGAAGTAGAAGTGGAAATGGAAGAGCCACTTATCACATTCTCGCCAGTAACCGGGACATTTCGAACCATTCCTTCACCTGCTCGAGTATCCCCCCACAAACAGCCAAGAGAGTCAGATGCTGCACAAAATCCTCAAGGCCAGCTTGTAGCTGAGCAAACATTGTCAAACCATTCCCCGAAGTATGAATCCCATTTGCACACAAGGTCGTCTGAATCTATTCTTCAAAACGAGGCTTATTCTCGGGATGTTACTCCAGGATCACACTACTCGCCGATAATTGCTGAGGGCCCACGGGTCATACAAGTGCCAATTGAGCACCATGCGGAAAGCCCGAATGATATTATCAATATGAAAAGAATTCCATTGCGGCCCGAAGATCGAGTATCAAATCGGTTTGCCCATGTTCCGGGCACACCCATCAGCCGTGAAGAAGCACTGGCACAAATCAGAGCCAGAAGAGGAAAAACCAGCACCCTAAAGAGATCCGTCAGCGACAACGAGGCTGCTTTCCGTGCTGGCGGCATTGGTGTCACCCCAGTTCGGACAATCCAGCGAATCCCTGGGGTCCAGAATACTGATCCAAGGGCGGGGAGCTCGATGAGGAACCGAAGAGATCTTAGTGCTCCTGTGAGAATGCTGCGCTAGTCGTCACTCTCCACTTATCTCTTGGCTCGTTTTGGCGATAAAAATTCTTCCATTTGTAAAGCGAACAAAAGTTCTTTTGCTTTTGGTGTTCAGTATTGGAACTACTGTTTCGGTCTTTTGATACCCAGTTTACTGAGCGACACGGCGTTATGACTTTTCTTGTTTCTCTTCCTGGATTGCATATGGAGTCATCTTTCTAGAGACTCTATCTATGTCCTGTATTTTTCTCCACCAGTCTCTGCATGCATCAGTCTCGTATTGTTTATATCTAGTATCTTTCGGCACTCTGCAGTGAATATCTTTATTTAATATGGCTTAGTACTTTCCATTTACCTCGATTGCTGCATACCAACAGTCTCTATCATTCCTTCATTCTTACTCTTTATAGACGCAGGAACGCCTCCAACTATCCTTTTGTTTTACATCACTCGAGTATATAGCTCACCGATTCTTTTGTCATTTTACTATCATTAGTCCATAGTCCTCATGAATTTCATTCTCAACTAATCATTCTACCACCACCTCTACCACAACAGCGCTCGTTTGTGGATCTATTATTAGGGTAAATACCTCGAAATAGAAACATACATTCTATCTGGATAGACAATTCCAAGCAAAGCTAGCACATGCCGTATAGCAAGGGAGGAGAAACAAAAGCGATTTATAAGAGTATATATTCAATTGTGGTCTCGGGTTCCTGAGGTACCTTGGTAGTATATCATATCAAATGATCGAAATCCCACAGCATCTTATACGTGCACTATCCACGTAAGCTTTACGGCCCCACCAGAGAAGGACCAACTCCTCTACAAAGATACGATCCGCTGGACTCCATACATCGAGGCCCATTTCCGCCATATCCTCCGTTCTAATCGTGATGGGTTCCTCATCCTGGCAGCGCGAATCCGGGGTTTCCGACCGCGAACCCTGCGGAAGGAGCGGGGCACTAGACTCATCCCCGAGGGTAGATTGTCGAGTGATGGCTACTGTTGGCTCATGACTAACTTCACTTTCACTGCTAGCAGGGTTGTCTTCATAAGGGATAGCGTTGTCGTTAGGGTCATCATCGAGGCCCGTACCATCCCTACTATCCTGTCGAGCAATGACGTCTGAAAGTGTGATAAAGATTTGCGTAGTTAATTGGCGGAAGTACGCTACCAATGCAATTTCAGGGGGTTGGTGAGGGGTTTCGGTCACTTGCATCCCTCGCTGACGACTGGGCCCAGTCGGTGGGCTGGGAAGGCTCTCCACACTTGCAAGAAGTCGGTTGTCTTGCTCGATCTGCTGTTCCTCTTCTTCTTCTTCAGAGAGCCCATCGCGCTTTTCCCCAGCTGATGCCCACCAGATAAATGAAGAGTAGGCTAGCCGAGCCCATGAGAGGGGCTCAACAATAGGGCTAGAAGAGAAGGTAGATGATGCATCTGAATCATCTTCGTCCTCGTTATCAGATCCTGCATCTTCGTCCTGAAAAGCATGTTGTAGCCCCTTGCGAAGTGTGGTATAGCGCCGTACATCCCGCTGGGTTGCTTTGAGGTCAGTGATCTGAGAACCTTTCTTCTGAGGTGCCGGAGTATATAGGGAAATTGTCGGGTATACTTTCTCTGTGGCATTTTGAGAGTGATGGGGAGGGAGTGTAACGAGGATGTCAAAAAGCTCGGACTTCATGCCCAGAACACTATCTGTGCTGCAAGCAATCCACGAAGCATCACCAGAGTTGGCCGACGCTCCTATAAGCGAAGATAGGTAAGGAATATCGTAAACACCAACATTAAAAAGAGGGCGAGGCCTGAGAGCAGGCAGCCCATCTTGGGGAAGGAGAGGAAGGAGAGAATTGGGCAATGAGGCTAATAAGGACAAATCGTATACTGTTTTTAATTGGTCAGAATAAGGAAATAAACAAAACACAATGGAATGGAATCCGCGCACCATAGCAGCATGGCGTTTGCACTGGCGCTTCAGCCATGAATAGGATCCTCTTGCGTAGTAACGTTGCTCTATACAAGGGGAATAGAAGAGGACCGAAACAATCCAAGAAACTAGGGAGCGATGAAGCAGGGTGGAAAGGCGTCAGGGCCGGCCTGGGCGTCTCCAGCACGATAGCATCGCTAAATGCACGATTCCTATGGAAGGTCTCCGGTCGCTCCCCGTGGGCTCTGAGTCGCAGACTTAGAGGAGATTCGAGAGGGGAATCTGGTACCGTAGCCGGGTCGTTCGCGGTAAGCTCGTAGCTCTCCCAGTACTCCGACAGGAGGTGCGTATCGGATACATCCTCAACGTAATTCCTGCGGCAAATGAATAGTCGTGTTAAGGCTGGTCTTGCGAGAGCTTGCAACCAATTTCATCAATACTTACTTAGCCAATTCTTTCAACTTTGGGGCATGTCTCCAGCTTTTCCCTAGCCTCCCTGAGCTCAAGGGAACCAAAACTCCGATCGAAAACATTTTCGCATTACGCTCTGCCTCATCGGCTGGTATATTGACGAAGGCGCTTATTCCGGCATATTGTTCATGAATGAAATACCTTTATATCGTTAGCCGGTGCGCAACAACCATCGGGGGCTCCAAACATACACCAAATCCTCCGACACATTGTGTAAACCCGATGGGAGGGATTTGTATTCAACAGCTCCCTCAACATCCACTATCATTTCCCTGTGTTAGATCCAAGCGCATCGAGAATTGCATCACATGAGTCCCGACTCACCACCTGGGATAGAGCGTTTCCAAGTGACTACATATCTATATATACCCCCCCTCTGTTAGCTAGTCTTACTTGTTATCATGTCCGGGGTCTAGGATATAGAACCTACCCGGCTTTAATATCAAAGTGAATAACGAACAGCGCTGCGATGGGAGGAGGCGACTCGAAGGTAGAGGTGCGGGGCACATCAAGCCCTAGGGGCTTTCTCCTCAAAGGACTGGGTTCCATAGCGAGGCTACGAGTCGAAGAGAAAATCCTCAGGCCCCATGGAGCAACTTGAGCGGCAGGATTCACTGAAGGAGTTGCATGGAAAGTGGAAGTCTCTCCGCTCGGCGAGGTTGGGGACAGCAGCCAAAATACGGGGCGGAGGTGCGGAGGTCGTTGGAGCTGCTGAGGAATACGTACTAACTGCATGTGGCTAGATTATCCCTGATTCTATCTTTTCCATTTTTGGAAAGTTTACCTGGTCCCGGGCCTCTGCATCTTCTCAATATTAATAACGAGAGATTCAGTTTATGTTTACGAATCTCCTTCTTAGTGCACTTCATTTATGAGCGTGTCTCAATTATTTACTATAAATAATTTTGATTGGTGCTCAAAATTGATCGGTAGATATTTGGGTAACAACATGTCCTCTCCCTCACTTTCCCACCCATACTACCCTCTTGACGCGCAAATCAGCGGATATACCCCCAATGAAGCGTCTCTTCTCCAGCTTTTATCTACCGCGAGTGTAGGTGCTACCGCCTTATTGGGTGTCACCTATACCATTAGCGGCTGGGCTCGACCAAGTCTAAGCCAAACCGATCGGATTGCCATTTTGTGGTTCGTTTTTTGTATGAGCCCAATCTTCAGAAACTACAAGTTTGATGGGAAACAGTTTACTAAGAAAAACCGAAATGCCTAGCTGGGAGTCTTCACTGCTTCTTTGAGGGATACTTTATGATCAATCATGATCGTATGGCTACCACCCAAGACTTTTTTGGGCAGTTATGGAAGGAATATGCTCTCTCGGATTCACGCTATATGACCTCCGACACTCTTGTCCTCTGCATGGAAACAATTACTGTTGTAAGTTCTCGGTCTATGAAATACCAATTTATCACCAAACCCTAAGCAGTTTATAGCTTCTATGGGGGCCGCTATGCTTCCTAGTGGCTTATTCAATCTTTTCCGCAAGTTCCC
The DNA here is from genome assembly GCA_027569885.1 of Aspergillus diversus. Taxonomy (NCBI): domain Eukaryota; kingdom Fungi; phylum Ascomycota; class Eurotiomycetes; order Eurotiales; family Aspergillaceae; genus Aspergillus; species Aspergillus diversus. Next base: position 993,223 of record JAPDKZ010000008.1, on the reverse strand, counting down.
TGCGCCATCCCCTACAGGTAATAGTTTGCATGAGCCATCTTTACGGTGACACTTTATATTATGCAACTAGTCTGTACGATCACTATGCTCGTGGGCACCCATACTCTCGGCCAGAGCCGTTTTATTTTTGGGTCTATTACTTTTTGATGAACTTCATTTGGATTGTTGTTCCGTTTTGTAGGTTTATAGTATCGGAGTTTGATGCTTAGATGATACTGATGTACGCACAGGCTACCTCTACCAGAGTGTAACCATAATCTCAAACGCCTTTAAAGCCTTGAAAGGTGATACGATTAGCCGCAAAACTAAATGATTACCGATTTACCGTCCAATACTTTGCCCTAAAAGAGGCGAGCATGACCCGAATCATGATGGTCAGAAGTGCATGCTTTAGGTGAATTGCCTTCTGCCCGTAATGCACTCTACTCAGAGGAATTATATATGCTACATATTATCAGCTCAAATAAACATCATCAAATAACCGAAGTCTGATATTGAAATTGCACGTCTAAGCAGCCGGGTGGCTACAATTGAACGCCATACAAAGGTCGAAAATTGGCAGGAAAGTAGATAGACGGAGGTGAGCAATCTTTATAGGGTGACACCTCTCATTTAAGAAATGAAGCTCTCGAAAGTTTTTCAGATTAAACTTAATCATCAACATGCGCCAATCCAAGCCTAGTCATAGTCCCTTCTATCGCTCACTGTCTTTCCTCCATAGCCATTCCAGGCTCTGGTTTGTCCTTCAATACCACATTTCCCTCGCGTAAAGCGGCGATAACACAATAAGCCCCGCCAATGATACCTGCAACAACTCCATATGCAATGGTTCCCGCTCTCGTATTCCCTGCTAGCTTTAGCCCTAGCCCTCCGTTGATGATACCAAGAATGATAAAGGTACGGCCGAGCCAGACATGCACATGCGTCCATACAGTGGCCGACTGGGTTGTACGGAATTGACGGTGGTTATAAAATCCAAGTAACGGCTGAACGAGCAGTAAAACTACTATTATTGTGCCCAAGATTGTATGCCCGTTATTATGAAGCTGGTGTCAATTCGTCAGCGGATGTACAAATTCAGCCCAGGTGGGGATGGCGCAGGGCGCCATACATACTCGGTCGACAATCTGGCCAACGCGGATTCCGGTGGCCAACCCCGCGAGCATCAAAACCCAACCCAGAAGCTGGCAAGCGATGTGAATCCTCACGCCCATCTTTGACCGCAGGACCCGTAGGAGGATGGCCCCAATAGGGTAGATCACGACAAAGGCCATCCCCATCGTCAACCCGTGTGCTTTGGCAAACGCTGGTACCAAAGGCAGATCTTGATAGATAACTTCTCCGTTGCAAGGTACCACGAAAGACACTATCCATGGTTAATAGCTGATGATCCTTCGGTGTATCTTTGGGGAGGGGAACATACAACATCCCCCCAAGATGAGGATATACCAAGGCAGTTGAATATCCATCAGGCCCACACCTAATAGTGGCTTCCCCCAGTAGCTTCTAATTGAAAATCTTTCAAGCGCGACAGGAGCAGCAAAAAAAAAAAAAAAAAAAAAAAAAAAGATCAAGCTTGCTCGATATTCGTCAGTAGGGGCACACAAACCGCTGTTGCCAGACAAGCTTAAGGGCATCTTCGATTTTTATAATGAGATCCATTTTCCCATTAATACTAATTTGTCTGGCTGTGGTTCAAGTACGACCGGATAACAAACGAGTTTCTCGAAGAATAATAATGCCTTTTGGCTCAATCATAGAGGCCGATATCCCCCAAGACACCGAGAATTGCGAGATCCCGGATATATGACATGCACCGCCACCAACGGACGAAGAAGAGCCAATCATCCACCTTGACAACGAAAAGACACCGAGAAATTCGAGATTCCCTGCTCCATCCTTCCTTAACACTGCCACACGTAGGATCGCATCCAGCTCTAGTAAAGAACTCACTATGCCCACAGACAATATCCCGCACTTGTTGATCCTTAGAAGTTTATTCCCCCTCTCCACTGTATCCAGCTACGCTCCTATCGGTGATTAGTGCTCCTCCGCAGAGTCCGAAATTTGCAGCAGTTAAATCCCCCCTGGCTTCGTCCCACGTAAGATGGAGATCTCGCTAGAATCTTCCCTGAAAAGCCATTCATACAGTCTAATCGCACCAAAGCCTCCCTCCCTGCCTTCAAGCCCTGCAGCCGTCAGCCCCGCTATATTGAAACCCAAATCCTGTCTCGTATGTCGGCAGCGGAAAGTCAAATGCGACCGACATGTACCCTGTGCCAACTGTATCCGATGGTCGATCAACTGTGTCTTTCCTTCTCCTGTCAGACGGTGCCCGCGGCCACATCGGAAGCCACCCACGCGACCCTCGGGAGATGAATCACTTCATCAGCGAATCCGCGTGCTCGAATCGCGGATTCTGGAGTTAACCGAAACGGTCAATATACAAGCCGATAGGATTCAGTCTCTAGCTGGTCCTAGTATCACTCTGTTTCCGGCAAGCCATGGCTGGACTCGGGCTGTATCGCCGCTACATCCATCGCTTCGCGTGGCACAGTTGTTTTGGCGGGTTTTTCGTGAGAGTGTTGACCCGTTGATTAAAGTCGTGCATCGACCGACTGTGGATCAAATTTTCAGACGGGTCATGATCGACCTCACTTCTCTAACTGAGGGCCAGGAAGCCCTTCTCTTGGCAATATACCTCGCCTGTATATCTGCCATGGGGGCTATAGAGGTGCAGGCCTGTCTACAGATGTCGAAGGCCTCAGCAATCTCGAAATTTCGAAAAGCCGCAGAACAGGCGTTGGTACGCGCCGATTTTATCACCACCGATGACTGGACGACCATCCAGGCGCTTGTCTTGTTCATCTCTGGGAGCCGGTTCCAGGATAAACAGAACTCTGCATGGACCCTGGCGGGTCTTGCTCAACGACTCGACTCATCGATCAGGGAGGGAAGCCCGCCGTTTGAAAAGGAGATGCGCCGACGCCTCTGGTGGCACCTTTGGTATTTGGACCATCGTAGGAGGGAAGACCGGGGCCGAGATGCCGGGGCAATCAAGCAGCCCGATACCACTTCGATGGCCTTAGAACTACCGCTGAACTGCCGCGACTCCGAGCTCCACTGTGACATGACAGCCCCGGCGGCTATCCACTCCGGTTGGACGGAGATGAGCTTCTGCCTCCTTCAGTACGACCTTGCCACTACCCGACAGACCCTCGAGAGTGACACTCCCTGGCCAGATAAAGTAGGAATATTACGGGATTGCGAGGAGATGATTCAGTCAAAGTATCTCACGTACTGCGATGGCGCGCAGCCAATCCACTGGCTTGCCTGTCATGTCTCTCATGTGATGATTACCGAAATGTGGATGAATCTCCTGGGTCCGCGCATCGCATTCCTGCCCATCCCCGATCCCGAGCAAGAAATTCGCGACCAACTCTTTTGGAAAGCCATCGATATCTTGGATGTCCAGAAACGATTAGATCGCGAGCCCCTGGCTAAGCACTGGGAATGGCTCCTCGGCGCATATTTCCAGTACGTACCTCTATCATTTCTCCTAAACGAACTGTGTTGGCGCCGGGGTGAATCCGCTGTGTCCTTCGCCTGGGATGTTGCGGAGAGGGCGTTTCAGCGCTGGACAGAAGACGCCAGAAAGTCCGTCCACGGAGTTGCGCTCACTGAATTGATGTCTCGCGCGTTATCTGCCAGGCAGGAGGCTATCAGGTTAGACTCTCTTGAAAACTATTGTCTTGTGGTGGACAGTCAGAGTGCGTTGGGGGATTTAAACCCACACTCGATTTATGATGGAGAAGCTATATCCGACGAGCTTCAAATGGGAATTACACCTTCGTATATGGACTTTGTGGAAAATGATGTTTCCACGTTTTCTTTTTGAATACCAATTGCTTAGGTCTGAAGAGCGAGACCTTGCAGCATCTGTTCTGGTAGTATATGCATATCACAATTGACCTATGGTAGGGCAATGGACCACTGTACTGGGAATTACAATCGAGATCGGGCGAATTGCCTCGCCTGGCGCATAAAACCCCTATAATTTGAAATTTACTGCTTTGAATAACTTCACCCCATTAAACCTTTTTTTTTTTTTTTTTTTTGACAAGAGCAAACTTCCAGCAATGCTGCACTAATGCCTCGGCACAGGGTGTGACGTGTCGAGACAACAACGATAGTAATTCAACATCGTGGCGAGTACTAAGTAGTCTCGACTCCTCGAGTGGTATAGATCCTGAAATAGAAGCTGCAACGGTTTTTGGCTCCGATCATGGATGTAGCGGTACCTTATTTATCCCAGGCGATCAGCATCAGCAGGGAGGAGTTAAGGTTAGTTATGTGTATCAAAAATTAAAAATAATTGTTTTAAATGAGTGCGCTTCCCAGCTGTCCCACGAAGGAACGGCGATCCCGGTGGTCCAAGAATAGTTTATTCGCCAGACCACTCTCTTTACCGCCTGTTACCGTGGAGTCCAAAAGTCCGATCTTCTTCAATCCTGCCAGAAAGCAACGGCATCTCTTTGGTTCGTTTTGGCGCCCGATCTGGCCCCTCGAGTCGCCGTTCACTGGTTGGCCTGAAGTGGTGCTGATCGCGTCGGTTTCCCCGGCAGCCTCCAGCAGCAACACACACTAACGGTCTTAGCCTGGCTGAGACGCTGTTGTATGTATAGCCTCTCAGCAGGAAACAGGCAATACTGGCAGATAGAAAATTGCGATCGAAAATCATTTTTGCTTGGATCTTCCATTCTTTTTTTGCATCCTGGCTCTGACTATTCTTGCTTGACTCTTCCTGCATTTGAATCCCCCTCCCTTCTTTTCCCTTTTGTCCTCCTTTTCCTATCCCACCCTTTTCCTTTCCTGGTCCCTGTGATTCTTTCAGCTGACCGGCTCTCGGTCGTCACTGGACCTCAAGCAAGTCATCGGTAATTTTGTACATTTTTGTTCCTCGTCGCTGTCGCCCTCTTTTGACCGCCTGTTTATTTTCATATTTGCATTCCAACTGTGCTGCAATCCTTCTTTCTTTCTCTTATTTGGCCTTAAAAACACCCCGCCGAATTTTGAACGGGGATCCCGCCTTCTGCCCGCGGTTGTGCTGAGTTGTAAATCAGGGCATGTCTTGCTTGAGTGAGTGTTTTCCCCCTCCCTCCCGTAAACAAATCAACAATCCCTTGCAAATGACGTCGTTATCCCTTCCGTCGCCCATAATCCCTTTTCCGAAGCCGTCAACAAACAACAACAATAACAAAATCAACTCAAAATTGAATGTTGTTTCGGATAACTGATGCTCCTCACTATCATGCTGACAGCCGTCCTTCCACGCAGTTTTCGATGCCGACTCCCGCCAATTCCCATGGCCCCTCCAATCGAGGGGGGAGCGCCAAAACATCTCCTGTGAAGCAGAAACCGCTCGACATCGGGGTCCCGCTGGGCGTTTACGATACTAATTCAGTGCGAGCCAAGGTCCGCAAGTGGCAACAGCAAGGAGGTGGGGTTATCACTGCAGACGAGGTGGTATACTACGAGGATGAAGATGAGAATAATTCGACCGCCGAATCCAAGACTAAGCCGCCGCCGCCGACCAGGGAGAAGGAAGGCGGCAGTACAATCTCAAGCAGCACTACTACGACCCGAAAGCGGAGCAAAAGTACACCACGGAAACGGGTCATTAGCGATGAGCATTGGAAACTAAACCGAGTGCCCACCAAAACACCCCAGGCCAAATTACCAACCCCCAGCCGTATCGCAGAGTATACTACCAACGAGCAAGCGCAGACGCAGCGGCCAGGAAAAGCCGAAACCAAGAAAGAAGAGAAACATCGGTCTCTTCCGCCCCCCCGCAGTCGCGATAAAGATAAGCCTAGCGCAACACCGCCAACGGCAATCAGAGAGCGGAGAAAATCCAAAGCATCTCGCGATGTCGATGCCATAATAGAGAAGATCGAGAAAGAACACGCAGCATACAATCGAGGCTTAAAGTCGTCATCGAGCAACTTAGCCACTGATAAACCATGGGCAAGCACCCTATCGGAGCCTTCAGGGAGTCCTACCAAAAGAGATACCGTGCTAGATTACGACTCTGAGTGGGCGACTAGTGATGCTGACTTCTCAGAGCTATCAAGGCGACGTGCTCGCGGGGCACCGCATACCCCAAAGGGGCGTAACTCCCAGAAGGTCCCCAAGGGTGGCATTTTTGGACAAATGCTTGATGAGTCAAGAAAGATGTTTTCAAAGCCGGAGCCCCCCAGGCCTCCTCCCGCTCCTGCCCAGAATAAGGGCACCAAGATAGAGGCGTGGTTATCCAATACTCCAGATCCATTCACGGATGATAAAGAGCCCGATGTGGAGATTCCTGCACCCCTGAAGACCAGGGGTAGCAGACCTAAGAATTCCCCGAAACGAGATGAGAAAGATGACGCTGCCTCCGGCTCTGAAACCCCAATTGATAACAATACCCCCCGGGAAACCACTCGTTCCAAATTAAATAGCAGAGAGAACACACCCAGCAGCGAAAGAACGAAGCCGAGAGGGGGTAAGGCAAGTGCCAGAAAGTCATCAGGAGAATCTTCTTCAACGTCACGGAGGCGAAAATCGGGCGAGCGCCGACATCGACAATCTTCCTCCAGCAGTAAAGAGGACCCAACCCCCAAGAAGCTCCGTGACGAGAAGCTAGACCTTTCTGACGCTGAGACCTATACTTTCTCCGGCGAGTCTGAGGTGTCCGGCAACAATGCACCTGTGCCCCTCGGTCGAAAACGACCTTTCCCCAGCACGGGCACTCATCGTCTCTCAACAATTGCCTCCGTCGAGTCGATGAGTATTGGCGGGGATGGGAAATCCCACTTACGAGGATCTAGCATTTTGTCGGAGGGTCCCAGCCCTGCTAAACTCCAGGAGACGAAGAACGAGGCGGAAGAAAGGGACCACTTCGATCCGAACTCGCTCCAACTAGTTCCTTCACAGCTGAAGCGGAGGTTGACCACACATGACGATCTAATATCTATCCTATCTACATCCAACACAAGAAGCAGGAGCATTCGGTCTGCAAGGAGTCTGCGATCCAACAAGAATCGCGGCACACCGACAATTGCCCTCATTCTTCGAGAGTTATCTGCCGATGAAGCCAAATATATGCGCGAGCTCAAAACCTTGGTCGGCGGTGTGATTCCCGTGCTGCTAACGTGTGTCCTCTCACGCTCTGACTCGGCCATCGCTGCTGGTCTTTTCCGTCCTTCGGCTGACCCTAAGGATGAACTGAATTTTACTAAGCCAATCGTCAACATGGGTGTTGCTCTTGAACGGCTGAAATCATTGCACAAGCGGATCCCGCAGGATAACGCAGACTCATTACTACAGTGGGCAGGTGGAGCGCAGAAAGTGTACCGCGAATATCTTAAGGCCTGGAGGCTGGGATTCAAGGATGTCGTCGTTAATCTCGCTCCCCTTGAAGAGGGTGAAGAGTTGAAGAACTCGGATACGAAGAGCCTCAATGAAGGCATGGCAAGGGATGAGAATGGTGATGTGGTGGATAGTGACGGCCAGAAGGTGGATGTTGCCTACCTCTTGAAACGCCCTCTGGTGCGCCTTAAGTACCTCGCAAAATCATTCAAGGGCATCAATATGCTGCAGTCATCGCCAAAGGCTGAAGAAGTGACTATGGAATACCAAAATCTTGTTGCGGAAGCTCGTCGCCGCGCGCGCGATGAACGAGCTAGGCTCGAAGATGAATCCGCCGCCATCATCGACTCTTCACGCACTCGTGACCCGGAAACTTTAGGGGCACTCACCGGGGTGACTATTGATAAGACTCGAAGAGTTCGAGCTCGCGATTTCTTCAACTTATCTCTTTATCATTCAAGTGGGCAGGTCATAGATTGCCGTGCGGAGTTTCTGCTCAGAGATAATGCTCCAGGGAGCGGGGCTGGGGGTGACTTGCTAATATGTGAGATTGACCATGCAGGTCGCTGGCTGCTTTTCCCTCCCATAGATCTCGCATGTGTGTCTGCTCGTAACGGGGATAAAAAGGGGGAGATTGTCGCAATGCTGCGTGGTGGTCCTGGCCGGGAGAAGCGTTTCCAGGAACTACTACTTCTGCGAATAGATGAAGAAGATATTGGATTCGAATGGGTCCAAATGCTAGGTCTGCATCCCGTTCCACCCACTATATGTCGTTCACAGAGTTTCCTCGAACGGGCAAAGCAACGACAACGAGCAAAAACAGTTTCTTCTCTGGACGAGATCTCGACCACCCAGAGAACTCCACCAAGCCCTACAAGCATCGCGATTCCTATCGGAGAAAAGGCAATGTCTCGGACCTCGCGTCGTTCCTGGGGCCCCAAGGAGCAGTTTTCGGAGCCGAGTACAATCGATTCTATCGCCACCGAATCACGAGCTTCATTGCCTACTGAAATTACTCATGTCTCGGATTATAGCAACCAGGATCCAGAAGTATCGTCCAAACCCCCTACACAACCCCAACCATCTATACTTCACTCTCGAGATCCACATAAGTCTAATATTGGCGATGAAAAATCCTCGCCGGGCCTCAAGCGCACGAAGGCAAAGCGAATTTCAAGACACGGAGATACCCCCCAAAGCCCTGTAGCAGATCCCAACCCCCAGAAAACCAGCGCCTCTCCCGCGACGTCTCTTCGTGACAACGATGAAGGGAGCCGGCTTGACAGGCACGCAACGACCCCGCCTCGGGAGCAGAAGCCGCTCAGGGAGCAGCACCACCCCAAGACTCCCACGATGATTGAAACTGACTCCAGCTCCCCACGGGTTTCCTCCGTCCCTTCGATGGACCTGCCTTCTATACCAAAACTCAGACAAGGCAGCAGCTCTACGTATCTACCAGATAACTTAGACACTGAATCCGATGACGAATACGATGGCCTGGACTGCAGCACAATACCGGAAACTCCCACAAAAAGCAAGGGGCGCTCTCGGTCCGAGCCTGACTCTGAGCCCCCACCACCGCCTCCTCATTCTCGCTCACCAAGCTCCACCGGCTCAAGCCTTCCAAATACACCCGTTCTTAGTCCATCCAGTGTGCGGCTAAAGCGTAGAGGTTCCTCACCTTTAAAACACGAATATGAACCATCTACCGCGTCCGACTCTTACTCCGAGTCTGATACATCCACTGTGCGACATTATGATATGTATTCGGACTCTGATTCCTCGGGGACGGATACCTCAGATGAAGACTCTGAGGATGAGTCCCCGAGTACACTACCTCCCGCGGTTGTCCGCGAGTCTCGCAAGAGGAGTGTGCAACTTTCCGATGTATCTCCCGCCTCAAGCTCCCTCTCCTTATCGAACTCAGTGCCCCAGGCTGGATATCGGTCCGTGCCATCCCAACCAAGCAAGTCGTCAACTGCTATTGCTGCCGTCTTTGCCTGGTCAGATAAAGGCTCATGGGAAAGTGTTATCCCAGATGAATGCAAGATCCTGGTAAGCCCTGGGCTTATTGAGGCCTATATCATGAAGGACGCTCCCCTTGGAGAAGATGACGATGAGGCTCGGTCAAAGAACATTCGACCGTTAGTAGCTCTCGAGTTAACTCCGCTCGTTCCTATACGGCGCGGGACGGCCATTGACATTAGCATTCGTTCACCTCCTACCGAACGTTCGAAGATCAATTGGAGCAACAATATCATGTTCCGGTCCCGGAACCCAGAAGAATGTGAGGCATTATACGGCCTTATAAACCACTCACGTATCAATAACCCAACTTATATTGCTTTGCAAAATGCTCGTGGTCCCATCGCGGATCATACTCCAGCCCTCCTAGAACCTTCAACCAAGACTGGGGGGCTGTTTGGTTGGCCACGACGCAGAAAGAGCTACCGTGCCTCAGGGTCTCCCCGGTCCCTGGCTGATCACTCTGAAAGCAGTGTGGGAACTATGAGCAGCGCATTCTCGGCACTAAAAAGATTTGGGGCTGGGAGCAAGATGTTTAGCATTTCACGGTCGTCCGTCTCGTCACGAAGCGGCCAAAAGGAGGGTAGCTTGTACTCCAGCTCTGCTGGCTCCGGATCGAATCATATGGCAGGTGGTATTAGCAGAATAGCAGCCGCTATTAAGGGTGTTGATGGAATCGGTCTGTCCAATGCAAAAATCCGTCTTTACATCCGCGAAACCCAGTCCAAGTGGCGTGATATGGGTGCCGCCAGACTGACAATTATGCCTGCACCTCCTGAACCTCGCCGCCCAGATACCGCAGTCAGTAGGCGCAGCGACACCAGCACTGGAGCAGAAGGCCCAGATGGGGAGAATATTAGTCCACCAGCCTCCGGGGCAGCTTCCCCTCGACGAGGTATGGAACAACGAAAGAGGATCCTTGTCCGTGGTAAAACGCGAGGTGAAGTCCTTCTCGATGTCTGCCTAGACGAGACCTGCTTTGAACGTGTGGCCAGAACAGGCATTGCCGTATCCGTGCGGGAGGAGAATGAAGAAGGATCCATGCCCCAAAAGGGGGGCGTTACAAGCGGATCTTCGACGGTTTACATGATCCAGATGAAGGGAGAAGCAGAAGCCGCATATACTTTCGGACTTGTCGGCAAACTCAAATATTAAGGGTTCCAGGTCAGGTAGTATATTTATGGGCGATGATTTTATGTTATGGTATTGCATCAGCATTTGCGCTTTGCATGTTGGCGAACGTTTTGAAAATTTACTCATATCCCTTCCTGTTTTCTCGTTTTCACGCACATACCCCCAAGTTGTTATGATATACACTTTCCTTGCTATTATAATTCCCACCCCAATCAATCCCGTTATTACCAGAGACAGAATTTCAGACATGTACCCGGATGAATACTACATGTATGCGAGAAGATAGAAAATGCCCCAGCCGGTCTTTTGCACAACCGAACTACCAGACTTAATCTATTATCCTCTATTTATAGTGAAGCCACATACCCTCTCTGCCAACCCAGACGGTTAACAAATACAGTACATCATTCCCTAAATGCATCAAAATAACAAATACAACCCCTCACCCCGATGGAGTATATAGTCGCAAAACGCCGAACGAAGTTCTATCAATCATCAATGACAATGGGGGTATCGCTATCAGAAGTGGCGGCCCCCTTCATCTCCGATGTAGTCGATTTTTTGAATATAAAATGGACCCTATTTGCCTCATCTTGCAGCAACGAAAGAAGAACCTGATCGTCAACTGCCCCCTGAATTTCCTCTTGGATATCATCTAGACCAGTCACAAGCAGAGTAGGGTCTATATGCGAGTATTGGGATAGAAATTGCTGCATTTTAATTTTCTTCGTTTGTTTCCCGTCCATCTTCGACTTTGACTTCGGCTGTGTAGAGTGGCGATCAGAAGAAATCCGAGAACGAGAACGGTGAGCCCGAATGAGACGCTCTTGTTTCTCCATGTCCACCTTGGCAGCGCTTAGGAGGGTAGGGAGGTCTGGGAAATCCAGCTCATCGACTTCGTCCTCGTCACTTTCCGAAAGCTCGTTCGGCGATAAAGGAGTGGTGTCCTCACTGCCGTGGGAATCCGGAAGAGAGGAAGAACCTTTTCCATTACACTCGCAACCTAGGAGCTCATGGGTTTGGCATTTGCTATCGACATCCAGACGGAAGAGGTCCTTTAGCTCGTCGCGAGAGAACTGCGCCACGCTATTCCTATTCTCCATGACGCTATCAGCAAGCCCGAGCTTTGTGACCTGGCGTTGCCAGATCTTCTCCTCTAGGCTACCCTTGAGGAGGATACGGTAGATGTGACATGGGCGCTTCTGGCCGTCGCGGTGAATGCGAGCCATAGCCTGGATATCGGTTGCTGGGTTCCAGTCTACGTCGAAGAGGACGAGACGGGAAGCACCAATGAGGTTGAGGCCTGTTCCGCCTGCCTTTGCAGAAAGCAGGAATGCGAAGCAACGGTCTGGAGGTAGACGATTGAAATCTTCTACGAGGGATTGGCGTTTTTGGGCCGGGGTAGAGCCGTCGAGTCGAAGGAAGGGAAGGGAGAGTGATGTGAGCAAAGTGGCAAGGAGGGTCAACGTGGATGTGTAGTTTGAGACAAGGACAATTTTTTCCGAGGTAGTTGTGCGGAGATTGTGGAGGAGCTGGTCGAGGACTCGGATTTTGGCGCTGCAAGAGGGCGAGAAATGGCGGAGGAGATTTGGCGGAAGGGAGGACAGTAGGGCAGCGATGGTCTCGCTGGGTTTCTCATCGCTGTTCTTGGAGGAGAGGAGAGATGGACTGTTGCATACCTTCTTCAGAATAGTGATGAGCTGCAGGGCGCTCTCGGAGTTGCCGAGGGCGCACTGGAAGACAGGGGAAGCGAGAACGTTTTGGTATATCGTTGCCTGTGTTTTCGTTGGGTTGCAGAACAAGACATATTCCGTCTTTGGGGGTAGGTATTTGGCAAGAATATCGGCGGTTCTGCGAAGCATGAATTTGGTAGTAAGCTCTCGCAGCTCCTCATTTCGCGCTTCTCCTTTTTCAATGTCCTTCTTTGTTGCTTCAGGTTGTCTGCTTCTTACAATAGGACCTTCGAATTCCTTCATGAAGGACTTGAAGGAGCCAAGTACACCCGGGTTGACAAGGTCCACCGCCGCGAAGAATTCCTTCAGATCATTTTGGATCGGGGTGCCCGAGAGGATGATACGTTTCGTAGCGTTGAGAGATTGGATAGCCTGCCCGCTCTTGTTTTGCAGCGTTTTCAACCGATGTCCCTCATCCGCAATAATGATATCGACCCCTCTGCCTCTAGCCAGGCCCTCCTGCACGGTCCGTAATTTTTCGTAGCCAACAATCATCACACTATAGGCCCTGCCCATGGTGAAATCCGTCAATCGTTTCCTCTTATCATCAAATACAAACACTCCAATCCGTTCATTCCCTAGCCATTTTCGGAATTCTTTCCTCCAATTATTGATTAGAGTAACTGGACACACTATGAGCGCTTTACTAATCACTGGAGTGTTCTCATAAATTGGGTTCTGTTTCAACAATGTCCACAGGAGAGTTATGGTCTGTAAGGTCTTTCCCAGGCCCATCTCATCCGCCAGAATAGCACCTTCGCCGTTGAACGATCTCATGCCCATAACACACTCGTATAGGAATTTCACCCCTTCGCGTTGATGAGGTCGAAGATGCTTGGCTAGGATTGGGTCAACAACAACATCAACAATCCTTTTCCCATTCGGTACCGAGTCCGGCCGCTTCATTACCAGTGCACCAGGTTGGTTTGGGTCATGTCGTGGGACAGGAGGTTGAGCCGACGGTGTCCGAGGTATAACCGTATTTTCCCTCATTGGTTTCTTGTACGCGCTTGGTAATCCCAACTTCCTCGACGCAGGGTTTGCTATTGTTGGAACAGCGTGCTTCCCACCTTCAACTTTGACATACCCCGACAAACCGGCTGTCTTGCTTTTATTGTTCCCAGCGACAGGAACAAACGCTTTCTTCGGTGGTTCGGGAGAGGATTGCGTGGTTTTAGTCTCTAGAAATCTCCTACCGGATAGATACTCTTTTTTTGGAATCTCAGAGTCAATCTCGACCTCTTTCCCCGCGACTGACAACGTCACGCCAGGCTTTAGACTCGAGCCATACATCACCCGCCCCATATCTTTGCCGGAAATATCTCGCAGATACGCATAACCTTCGCGAACAGAAAGGATACCATCTCCATCCCAGGTTTTATTCTTCTTAGTCGTGGGTTTACGCCTATTTAAATTTTGTCAGTTACTACATTATCTTTCACATTGCTGCCAATGAAAGCCGTTCGGGGTGGAATAAAATCACCATAAGACATTATAATACTTCTCGCCAGTCAAATCATCGTTGGAGGATGGCTCACTATTGTTGTTTACCTGATGCAAAGGTTTCCTATGACTTGCCGTCGCGTTCTTCTCAACACCCCCTTCTTGGTATATGAGTCGCGGCCGCTTTGCTGGTGGCCGAGAGCTCTTCGGAGGTTCCGCAGGCGTATCATAATTTGGATCTGATGATTCTGACGGTTTCCTTATCAAAGGAGGTTTAAAGGGTTTAAAGACCATAGCGGGTGATAGCCTTAACCTTGTGTTAAGCTTTTGTTCTCTGGTTGAGGATGGGCCTGCTCGCGTTCCGTGGTGCCCACCCAAACGCGTGGTCACGTGCTCAGATCAAAGCTAAAACCAATTATGAATTCATGTGGGTATTGGCGACTTCGAGTGTACATCTATTTATTTATTGGGAAGCTTAAGAGACCGGTTGCTCTTTTCTATAATAAGTCTCCTTATAGTATCGGAGTGTAAAGTAATTGTGCCTTGATTGAACGCCGTTTTATCATTTTGAACTGAGCATGCCTTGGGTGCAATCAGGGCCAAGCAAAATACCTAATGGGGCAAGCCAAGTAAAGGCAAATTAATCCAACATGGGAAGAGTAGGTTTCCGCAAGCAGAAGGGAAATAACACGGACCATGGAAGCTAGGATTCTTCGGGTTGGATTGACGCATAACCAATTGTCCTTTTGTAGTCCATGGGTATAATTCAGACCTTCTACAAGCAAAACTAAAATTTTAACATTCATGAGTGTAAATATATACAGATCATTTGAGGTTTCGTAACATGTGAATGGAATTATTTAGAACAGGATTTTGGCTGCAAGCTGATCCTGGAAGAGGATTTATATATATTAAAAATTCATAAAAGATCGCTTCACAGTTACATGCATTTATTTTGCATCATCCATAACTGCACGGTCTGTTAAAGGGACATTTTTGGGGCCCTCGTAGGTCTTCATCTTGAAGAGCCACCAAATGCCCACAAAAATGGTTAACCCACCTGTCATCAGACTGGCGTAGTTCATGGACGCTGCGTCGGTGGGTAGGTAATAAGGGAAGCAGAATATGACAGCAAATGCGAGGATATAAATGCAACTAAGGATGTTAACGGCAAAGCCAATCTTGCCCATCCAAAAGTAACCACGAGTGAATGAAGAGCGGCGAGTCAGGATATGGGGAAAGATGGCAGTGAAGTAGGAAAGAGAAGATAACTGCACAAAGCAGCCAACGAAAGCGTTGAACGCAGTGGTAGAACCGACGTAGATGCAAGCAAGGATCGTGATGAACACGCCACAAACCAGGGTAGCATTGAAAGGGTTGTGCATCTTGGTATTGATGTGCCCAATCCACCCAGAAAAGGGGGTTGCCTTGTCACGAGCAAGGGTCCAGAGTGTACGACCGGCGGTGATATAGCAACCAGCACAAGTGATGACAGTGGGTAAGAAAGCCACAACCAACAAACCAAGAGCTCCACCTCTGGTTCCCGTAGCTTGAAAATAAATCTCCGCAAGAGGGAATGAATAGTCGCTGTTCAGTACTGCATCGAGATCGTAGATAGAATAGAATATGGCAATCATGTAAAGGAGACCGGTGACGAAGCCAACCGACATCTGAGCTAGTACAGCCTTAGGAATATTCTGACTGGGCCTATAATCAAATTAGTATATCAAGTAACTAACAAAAACTCGAAATAACTTACTTGGGGATCTCTTCAGCAAGATGAGTAGAACAGTCAGGGGTGCCCACACTGTATGCGCCATTGAGCATGCCCGCAACAAAAACGAATCCCTGGCTCGAGTATCCGGTTTGGTTACTCCAGGTCCGCCACACTTCTTCATCAGACAAATACTCCCTTCCATTGACGTGAGGCATAACAGCGCAAACGATGATTGAAATTAGCACGCCTGCCAAGATGAAAAACATTCCGAGGTTCCCAATGTGGGGAAGGAATCGGTTCATGAAAAGGACGATACAGCAGCACATCCACGTGCAAATGATAAAACTGAGGAAGACATGCCACGACTGGACAACAAACCCGGGGTGCATAAGGGCGTACATAGAAACTGTCTGTTGTCCGAGAATCGCGGACATAGAAGAAGCACCGAGAATCCAGGCAAGACAGTTCCAAAAGCCGGCAAAAAAACCGCAAACACGACCGTATTTTCCTGCCGTGATAGAGGCCCAATGGTAGACTAAATTTACAGGTTAGTGATAAGCAGAAAGCTGTTGGCCGCATAAATAGGTGACTTACCGCCGCTAGCAGAGGGCATTCCCGATGCCAGCTCAGCGATCGAAGCAGCCACCAACCAGTAACAGATTGAAACTGCGATACTGAGGAATAGTTAGTAATGGAACAATTTGCTTTCTCGGAATTCGTCGCCGCACAATTCATATATAACCCCAGAGAGCCCTCCATTGCCTAAAGCAACCGCCTATCAAAAAATTGAATGAGCTAATATCCCTTCCTTGGATGCCATATTGGCGATAACGTACCACACTACCTCCCTGAGCAATCCATGTGTTTCCGGTCGTGACAGCGATAGCGCAAATACTTAGCAGACTGAAATTACGCTCAAGCTCCTGGCGATGACCAGACGCGTTGACCAATTCGATTGAAGACCGTTGCTCTTCTGTGGCGGAATCGGTGGCTCCCGCCTTCTCTAAACTTTCCGTCGCCATCTCGGGGATATAGTGGGGAGTGGGCGATTGGTTTGAGATGGTCGAAATAATACGGTGGGAAAAGAGGGCGGAATGTAGAGGTGGTAGTGGAACACGAACCAAGCGATAATGGATCACGGATTAAAAAAAAAATGGTGGCACGAGGTTTTTCCGTTGGCGATTAAGGAATACAAGTATTATTTGAGGTCAATGAAGGGGCGGATTGGAAAAGAACGACCAACCGCTGATTCTAGTGGAACCAGGGAGTAACAAGAGGAACCCAACAATATCCTGAAAAAAAGCGGAAACGATCAGGACGGCGCGACAACAGGAGTTTATACTCTGGGGGAAGTATGAACTACCCCGTTGATCCTGAGTGACTCTACCTTCCTTCCACACCTGCAAGGCAATACGCGAGTGGGGCATTGGAAGATTCGGAAGGAGCGATAGCCATCTCTAACCAATAATCACACGCGAAACCCTACTCGTGGTGGCCATACTAAGCAAGAGCGGGCTAGTAGGCAACGCCGATTGGCTAGGAGAGGGAGAACCTTCCTTAACGAGATTGACAAGACACGGAGGGGCTTAACCAAAAGAGGGAGCTTCAACAGATGCCTTATCATCTCTCCCCCAAACGCCCTTTCATGGAGATGGGAATAAAAGTCAGATCATAAACATGGAGTCTGATTGGAATTGTAGCCTTGATAAAATTTGGGCACATGGCACCTCCACATTTTGGTATGTCTCATGGTGTGCTGCGTTGGGAAGGTGTTCAAGTGAGGAGAGGCTCAACCAGGGTACGACTTGTGCTTTGTATGGCAACCTACCCCGTATTATTGACTGTATTATTTGAAAGGGGTGATGCACAGAAAGTTCCTGCTCATAATTCCGGCTTACGAGAGGAGAGATAAGTTACGAAAATAAGTAAAAAAACAGCGCCAAATATATGCTGTGTAACAGTCTTATTCTTATTTATTAGTGTCAGTTACATCTTTGAAAAGTCAGGCTCTTTTTTGGCCCCGAACCCTCAACCGCTGGTCGAGATTTATAAGGCATAACGCCACATGCAAGCGTCGTCCGACACAGCTGAGGAATGACTTTGCTTGCCACTGCCGAGTCACGGGGTTCCTAACTTTATTTGACAACCATGGCATAAGAACCAAATGACCCATGAAACAAATCTTCGCCCTTATCACGTCCGCTGTGGTTATGTACGTCTATGACAGCGACATTCAATATGACATTAAAAATCATTCTCGGGATTGTATTAATCCAAGATATGAGCTCTTAAATGAAGGTCAGAAAGGAAACATTAATGCAAAGCTGTACGCCAGATTACTCAGAGAATACAACAATTTTTAATCTATTTGGGAAGCCTCCACGCATAATTCCGTCGTGCGGCCAAGTCCCGAGATCAGACTTGATACTTGATTGATCGTTTATTAATGTTGATTTACTATCAGGCCTAAGTCAATTAATTATAAACTTTAGTTTGAGAGCTGAATTAACCCTAACCTCTCTATAGGGCACTACTAGATACCTATTTAGTATTTTGCTCCCTCCTGCTTTGTTTCTTGCCTACTGCTTGTTATCTCCGAAAAGCCATATTACTACTACTATTGAATTGTGAAACATGTCTTACTATATTGTTCATTTATTCAGTAGAAAATCCCACCTAGATCATCCCAAACCCTCACCCTAGTTTACCTGTGTCCAGTGTATAGGTATCGGCACAAATTTTAATTCACAGCTTTGTGTGAAGTATTCCTCGGTACCAACCTACTCAGCAATCAACCACGGAGGATATAAAATCGACGGCGCGAGCAAGTGGCATTCGGTAATGTGGAAAAAGCAAGAAAAAGGAGCAAACACTAAAGAGAAATCTCCGATCGCGATCCAGAACATCGGCCATGACCAGGATGTGACTTTCCATTTTTATCTCCAACTAAAAATTGGTTGGATCAAGGTTGTGTAACTTAGTGTGCCTTGAAGCTTATTATTGCAATCAATCAGAGTCAACCAAGTTGGCACTAACGCAATACCCCTGCTCGCCAAGGATCATCACCTAAAATTCCACATCAACCGATCAGGAGCGGTCCGCCTCGAATCCATGGAGCCAACCAAAGCAAAATGGGAAGTGGAAGGTGTGACGGAGTCCCCCAAAGCGCTTTAACAGTGATTGGATCTCAGGCCGTGGGAGGAAAATTATAATCACCCTTAGTCGCTATCCTTTCAGCTCGCCTGAATCTGGGCCGGAGTCCGGATTGAATGGAGAGATTCATCACGCAATTGATCTGGCGAATAGATTATTTACCCAACTCGTAGACTATTTAACCATTCGGTACCAGCAGAAAGTCCATGTTAGAGTTAGTATTTAGATATAATACGTATTATTGCTCTCCATTTGACAGGAATTTGGCGTTAAGACCAGCGTGCTTGTCTCGGTCCCTGTTACCCCCCAGCCTGTTGTCGCAGTACCACGGAGTATTGTAGCTTGTTCTGAGGAGTTGCATGATAACTACTAACTCGCTAGTAGTAGTAGTAGTAGTAGTAGTAGTAGTAGTAGTAGTAGTAGTAGTAAAGGAAAGTCATTTCCAATCATGCCATACAATAATGGGCACTAGTAATGAGATCGCACTTTACCAGATCAAATCAGCATCCCGTCTTGAACCCAATACATTGGGTGGTCCACCTATTGAAGGAGACTGGTCACTGGTCCCTGGCGTGTGTGTTAGTGTAAGTAGTTAGTTACAATTAGTTCTTCCAGCTCTGCGATCGCAGAATTTTACAGGCTTGCTAGCTGCACCATGTCTTTAGTGTAAGTCTACTCCTGGCAATCAGGCACAGTCCCAGACTCCAGAATCAGAATGGAAAGCCACTCAGAGAAAACTCCTCCGATTGAGGCCTAACGAGAGCCACAATGATGGACACTCGTCTCTCCGCTGTGTACTCATATTGGTATTATTTTAAAGAACAATATAATGTAAGTTTTTGGTACTCACTGGCCTCTCCGGCAATGGGCTCAGTAATTTCCTAATACTTGGAACCCAAAACTCTCAAGGTCCTTTCGAGGAGGGGGAATCCGGAAAACACAGAATCCTGTAAAAGGGACTGATTGAGTTTTGGTCTCAACTTGAGTGAAGATCGACAATGCAGGCACAGAGCCACGAGCTGAAAATCAATCGGACATGGAATTTGTTCCGTTCTCCTGTTGTCATCTACCAATGAGCCCTTGAATTGGGAAGTGGGAACCACTGTATGCATATCCAGGTGGGGCCAGTCAGGTTGGTCGGGGGGATGCCGGGAAGCACTAACTTCGCCCAGTAGGACGTAGGACCACAACCACACCTCCCCCACGGCCCGGCACAGACACTCGGAGAGGGATGGCAAGTAGGTGGCCCCCCAAAGATGCTCACAAGGATTAATTAGTGCTACAACTCTTTAAGTTCAGCTAAGCAAGGAATTCGAGCAAATCAATCGATCAAAGGCATGCCCTGCGAAAGGAGGTCCTCGGCCGTTTGATGGGAGACCCGCTTTTACAAAATCAACCTCAATTCTGGGTTTTCATTTGTGCAAAACGGGCTGTATGATGGTATTCTTTAATTTCTGGAGGGTGGAAGTATACTCCTCGAGGAGCGAATGGAGGTCGTGGAAGTCTCTCCCTCGCCCTCTCGCTTTGTTTTTTCTAACCCAATCGTATTAATTGATCTCTTAACTTATCTCGCGCTCGCTTCGGGGCAGCACCCACAAAGAGATTGGTTACATAACCTGCTCCATTAATAATTCCCAGCAAGGGCCGGGCTGTTTGGTGTTTACATTTCTTAACCTAGTGGGCAGCACTCAATAAATTCGAATCAACTTAATGTCCCCGAAACTTTGTTACTTATTATTCTCGTGGAGCATTGCCCGCTTTTCCTTGCCTGTCGGGAGGACTCGAGATGGAAGCCCCACTGCTAACCATTGCTCCTGAGCCATGGAACAGGCTGAGATTTCCCAGTATTTTTGGGACCACCAGATCCTTTGCCCTGGTTTGGCCACCATATCGCTTTGAGTAATTTTGCTCATTCCTTCCTTGTGGTAGACAGGGATCGTCTCTCCAAAGCTTCTCGCTTCCGATTCTTATCCCTGCATGGGCTACCCATCCTTGACCTTGGGACGTCCTATCTTTCCCCCCCGGCCAATGTATTGATTGCCGGAACCTTATCTTTCAAGATGTGCGTGGCTCTCGAGTTATATATCCTCATCACCCTGTTCCCCTAGCCCCTCCGATCTACTTTCCGGGGTTGCTGCTCATTGACTGGGATTTTAGGTTGGAAGCAGTCAATATGTCCAGCCTGGGTTCGGGCTACGCTAAAGCCTTCGCTCGGGAAACATGGACTCTCTACGGTGTAGGGATGTTAGGCGTCGTGATGAGGTTGTAAGTATTTGTTCTTGCGAGGCTGTCTCTTACTGCGATACGTGTGTGTTAATTGGCTTTCTCCTACAGTGTGGCACGAATACGCCGGCTTGGAATTCGCGGTCTTCAATCGGACGACTACATCATGTTATTTGCGATTATTTGGTATACGGTTCTCTGTGTTGCTCTCAACCAGGTTGTTTCTGGAGGAGGTTCGAATTTGATGACTGAGGAGGATATACTGAACTTGACGCCTACAATCAAAGCGGAGAGGGTTAAAGGAAGCAAATGGGTGTATGTTTCAGAGCACTCTTTTGTTCTAGCAATATGGTCATTGAAAGCATGCATGCTGGTGATCTATGCCCGTATCACGTATGCGCCCCCTACCCAGCTGAACACCTCTCGATTATGTCTGACTTTGCCCTTGGCTGAATAGGGAAGGATTGAGCCAGAGAAAATGGGTCAATTATCTTGCTGGATACGTTGTTGTTGGGTTCGTTGCTGTTGAATTATCTCTGTTCCTTATTTGTCGGCCATTGACAAATTACTGGGCTGTACCAACACCTAACTGTCAGTCCCCTTGTTTGATGTTTTTTACACCAGAGAGGGTAAGGCTAATACTCATGCCAGACCAATGCTCCTCTTATCAATACTACGAAATCATCCAAGGGTGCTTCTCTATCACCGCTGACATCCTGATGCTTCTTATCGGACTCCCACTTCTGATGCAAGTCCGAGTCCCCCTCAAACAGAAACTCATTTTGCTAGTTCTTTTCGGGATGGGAATTTTCGTCATCGTCGCGGCCATTCTAACCAAGGTCTACTGCCTGGTCCCAAAGTTGATTTCCTACGTTTACATGAACTGGTATTTCCGAGAAGCAACGGTGGCCATTCTGGTTACTAATTTACCACTCATCTGGTCGCTTCTCCGTGACGTATTCCCAGTTCTCAAAAGCTGGACCGGAGGTTCCAAACGAGCGACTGACCGGTATCGGTCCGGACCTTGGACCAGCAAAGCCTCTGGCTTCCGAAACTACGGAGCTGCTAGTCAATTACGGTCCGGGGACGCGGAGTTCAGCATGCAGGACTACAATCGAAGCATCGTTGTTACCCCCCAAAAAGCGGTTTCTGATGTCAGTTTACAACAGAGCGACGATCGTGATATCAGTGACGATGGTTCTGAGCGGGCTCTGAGAATCCGACAAGACGTGACAGTCACTGTGGAGCGGGAAGCCCGGTTGCCTGCCTATGATCATCAACCACAACCGTGAAGGAAGGCGACGATCCTCCTTGACCCGGGAAAAGTCTTTAATCCTGTACATAATAATACCCTTTCTCTGACACTCTTCTTTTACTTTTTTGGTCTTCTTTATGACGATCTATTAATGCCTACACACTATCATTCTGCAGAAATTTAGAGTTCTGCTCATCCATGTCTTTTACGATACCGCGATTGCATAATTATAGTTGTACGGTCGTAAACTTGTATACCCTGCCTCTCCAGACAGATCAATGGGCTCTATGAATGTTGAGTTTTGGCGGCCACATGCCGGAAAACAAACTCTCTCACCGATAATCGGCCTGTGGGGGAATTTCCGAGGGGGCCTCGATTCGTCTCCAAACCATGGAAAGCAAAAATTGGGTTGTCTCGGAATTGTAAGTTTCCCGAAGATGAATGATTGCGCATATCCTCGATAGGCGAGATAGATGAAGGATGAGCCAGGGAAATCGCAAAACTGGTTCAACCAATCCTGGGGGGATAATCTCGACGGCGCATGGCGTCCGTCAAAATTCTTGAAAAAAAAAAAGGAACACGCTTTGCATTTGCAGATCTCCCAGATGTTGTGGGAGGGCTTCATTGAGCGTTCTTTCCAGTCTGCATACCGTAATCTTTCACATTTTTGACCCCTCACCCTCCAAAAATGTGGATTTTATGTGTAATGAGACGTACTATCACTTTTGACCCAGACCTTGACCGGCTATTTTCTTTTGTTACCACCATCTTTTCTTTACTTTGCCGTCTTTTGTATGGCAGGAACCACAATTGTAGGCTTCAGTTTCTCCATCCCCTCATCCACTAACTGGCGGAAAATCATCCTGGAGAGAACATGATTGATAAGGGGACGCTGTGGATTATTGATCACGTCCATGACATCAACTCTGCTCATCCTCGGCCTGCATGCTGCTTTTGTTCGTTCCCGGACCTTAAACCTTAAACAAAGTTCTCGAGTCTTGGTAATGACCAACGGTGCAGCAGTAGCACGCAAAAAAAGAAAAAAAAAAAATAAAGGTGCAACAAAGTTTTCTTAGGTCTCACTCCCAGGGGCGTCCCGACATGCTACCCGATAATTCAAAGTTTAAATATGCCGAGAAATCGGAAATCTTAAGCGAAGTGCTGTTCACCACTCCGGTTAACTCCTTCCCAAAGCCAACATCAAATATATTGAGCGCAATACTCACAAATAACCACTGCCTACCAGCCAGCCCGCCGCCAATTAAACGGATATATCAATCGGTTTTCCACCACTGTATGGGGTATATTGGGTCCACGGCAAGATCCAGCTTCTAGACTATTTGTTATCTCATCCATGGCCCGCCTTCATTCTCCACCTGCCCTCATCCGCATTTGGGAAAGATCCAATAGAATCCACCGGTCCAGCGTCGAACATCATTACCCGACCCACGGATCAAGCCAAGTCTTCTCGGGAGGTTGCCAGATATGAAATACCGAATGGGTCGAGAGCGCGCACGAGGTGGCGAACAACGGCTACGACTGTACGAGCCTCTCATACGGAGTAGGAAATAGATGACCCCAGTGATCTACAGAGTCATCCACCACAGGTGAAATAGTTCTTGGAGCCCATGGGGTCCTCAAATCGAGGGTGGAAACATAGAAAACCGCGAATTCAACTATTCCTGGTTACCTGAGTGGAGGCTCACCGACGAGGGAATATTCCTGCTGCCACAAAGTTAGCAAACACCCTCTCACCTTGAGATTACAGTTAAATTGATAATAATAAACGAGAAAACTCAAAAAGCTAATATAAAATAGGAGCAACGAAAAGCAACCAGCCCCGTTTTCGTTGAAATTTCCGTTTTAGTCGGAAACCCCGGGGCTTTGCTTCATTTGCTTACGGTTGTAGGCTACCCCAATAATCCAGCCTTGGGCAATTGAGCTTCGTTCACCGTTTGAACTATCAAAGCGTTTCCCAAGGCTTGACTGTTGCTGATCAACCGTTACTCACAGTGCCACCCGGAAAGGAGAGAAGCCACAATAATGTATCAAAGTGGATGGGAGACTATCATTTCCGTTTCTAGTTTTCCCGGTTGAGTCTTTGGGTGAGTCCTTCTATGAACCCCGAACAACATCTTCTGTAAAATAGGCGAATCACGCCAGAACCCCATGTAGCGAGCAAACCTACAGAGTACGTGTTTATAGAATTAGGTAGGTTAGTTCGCGCCAGCCAAAAAAATAAGCAAGCCTTGGCACTCCGTACGACGCTATCATCGGACGCGACAATTTCGACTAGCGGACAGAGTAGCTCTAAGACGAAAAACACTCTTCTCCTTTCTCTCTGCGGAGTATGTCTTGTCTCTGGCCCTCTGCCATGCTCTTGGAGAATGAGCAGAGTTCTATGGAGGTTCTGTAGCTTTAGTGAGATTTATCGTAAGCACTATTAGGGCTTTTAGTGTTTACTTCCTTCCTCTTTCTTCTCTAACCAATTGCCGTGGCTACGAAGGTATGAGTTGCCATTTCCCAAATTGATCTATCGTACCTGTCTCGAGTCTCGACCCAACTTACCCAAGCCCAGAGGCTGCGGGCCCTCGCGCAAACCCAATCCAACCACTGGACTACCGAAGTAATCCAGAATTTACAGAATCTTTGAAATACGCCTTCAGCTTCTAGTGCACGGCATTTTAGCCTATAGAGGCCACTAAATAAAAAATCTTACTCCTAGTAATCGACAAACTAGAAAAACCAAAATGAGCTTTCAAGTCTAGTATCCAAAACCTATGAGGAGCTTCGGATATTATCGGATACCCGTCTACTTATATAATTTTCGAATTCCGCTACATTGGCCCTTTTAAAAGCCATTCATATAAAGAGGTAAATAGCTTCATCAACACTACTGTTTAATGCCTCTTTTCAATCATCTGAAGGACAACCACGTCCCACTTAGCGTTTCAACCTCCTCCAAAGTAAAGCCACAATAAAACACCACCTCACCAATTATCTGATTCCGATATTGATCAAGCGCGCCTGAACAGAATCTCACTTCTCACCCATTGCACAAGAAGGATATGATACGCTAGTTCTTCTTCTGGCGTCGCTCCGGGGCATAGGTAGCGCTGAAGCAAACATATCAGAAGCTCACATTTCACCGTGTTTCCCACCATTTAGCGGCCTTCTATCATCCAGAATTATTTCAATATGTTATTTCGTCCGGCACTTTGAGATAGTGGAGGTTGTCACGTATGGTGTAGCACTCATTCTCGCTTATTTGGTTATGAGAAAGCGGTAGTTAGAAGCCATTAGACGGCCATCTTCAGTTGTTGGTAGGATCCCTACGGAGTAATCTCAGCTCCTCGCGAATTATTGTCATGGAGTCTTCCAGAAATGGTAACGAGCACCATTTAATCAGACGGCTGCGTCATTCTCGCCACTTTCCCTTTGTCTCTTGTGGATAAGCCCTTCAATAACACAGATTAACTACATACAGGGCTACCTTCAAATGTCTGAGACTCACCCATGTAGGTAACAAGCCGGAACAGACCTGACCACCCTTGAGGAAGTTAAAGGCGATAACAATGTGCTCTCTAGTCCGGGAATCAGAACCTGGAAGCATTATGGCGAAATCCCCCCTGGCTAACAGGTAAATATCTGCGCCGTGGTAAGCCAAAGGCCCTTCTTTATGTTGGTTCTAGGAAAGCCCAAATTTTGCTAAGGGCTGCTTGACCCGATAAATGTTGAGCATCAGATCAATAACTGTCCTCTTGACCCCTGTGTCTATATTCACTATTCTTCCTGGCTGAATGCTGTAATGCTTCGTCAAGGCTTTAACCTTACGCGCTAGATATCCTCACCCACCACTCCTTTATACACCCGTGAGACAGCACGAGGCCAACACCCTAGTAGCATTAGTCGTGTTGGTGATCCCCAGAGGTCTTCGAGGAGATTTTCCCGAGACACTTTCTAGTTCAAGCATTGCATAGGTCGGGATACTTGCTGGCGAGCCTATAGATTTTGGTAAGTCCTGCGGCATGGTGTTTATTGCCTTAGGGGTGGTATCAGCATTGTTGTTAGTGAATAACCTCTCTTTCCATTCTGGTGTGTGCACATGTAGTTAGCTCCTCCTTCAATGAAGCCTTTCCAATCTAATTGTTGTTTAGGTGTTAGTACCGTCGTGTATACTCGGGCCTTCGAAGCCGGCTGGAGGAAACTCAACCAATTCCGTTCATTTCTGCTGTAAAGCTTCCCATTGAGGGGGTTGACTGAATGATCGTCAAAGCCTCGGGGGTAAAAAGCTGGCTTTTGAGATAATTAATGTATCATGGGGAGTCTAATTTAATATTTATTGAAGACAACAGCGATATCATACTCAAATCATTTTGGAAGAGTGACCTGCAGTATTACATATGCCCCTAGAGTATCCCCTTCACGCTGATGAAAGAGTGATCATATGCAGAAATGTAAGAGGCAAAGGCTAAGAGAAAACTGCTAGGTAAGTCGGAGTAACACAACGCCAAGTTAAACGCCCAACAAGTAAAACACGACGAGCCCCTCAAATTCTACTTTCGAACTTGAGTAGTAGCTTCCTCTAGTCTCATATCCATGGGGGAACTAAAAGTAGTTCCGGGTAGCTTCAATTTTACTGAAAAAGGCAAAAATGAACTATAGGTGCAAAGTTAGAAGGCCTTTCCATGAATTTGTCTTTAAACTAGCATGATTTCGATCAGAGCTATTCAATATTATTAACTATCAGGGGTAGCAAGAGGCTTTTAACCAAGCCACCACATTCCTAGTGCATGAACTATCACTCGACGCTCTCCCATCTGCAGGCCATACATCTTCCCTGGGGGATGTTAGCAGACTTGAAGGAGGGGTCAAATAATGTCCAAAGGCGATAGGAACGAACAGGAAAAGGAAGCATCTAGGCTAGCTTAGGAATAAGAAAGGGCTCTACTTGCTCAGGCGCCATTTGAACGGCATAAGAATCCATGAAAGCAACAACCAGGCATGTCATAGTTGTGGTACATCGCAATCGACGAAGAGACGTACATTCGCTTGTCCAGGACTGCGAGCCAAGAGAGCCAATCCATCCAGAACAACCTATGTATCCTGCCAGACGGTTTAAACATCATCCAGCTGGAAGAGGTTAGGAAAGTCAGTATGATCGATATTTTGCATCATTATCGTCTAGTATCCGCGATCCTGTATCATGATGATGCTTGCGTTTCCTGAAGAGAGGGAATGATGACCTCTAGACAGACCGAATCTTTGCATAATATTTAAGAATGATCTCTATTACAATATTAATGCTAGGAACTTTACTTGGTACTGTTAAACACATCCTTTTTGCAGTAGCTCGCTCACCTTGTTCTCTTTTGTAATCTCGCCAATTCAAAACAATAGCAACCAGAAGGCACGCTCTAGGCTGAACATGAACAATATATACTTACCTAAACTAGATTTCCATTCCCACAAATAAATGGACTCCAGGTAACGATAGAAGAGACACTGGCGTTGGCATGTCCATCACCTCAATCAGCCTCGATTTATCAGCTTGAGGGGGCTAAAAGGGAAAAAGATTTCCAGTGCCGGGTTCGAACAGCGATCCTTGCCATGACCATATCACGTGCTATTTCCTAGGACTCAGGGTGGAATAAAATGAGCAAAATATGTAGACTGCAAGACTTCTTTTGTCAAAACTGCATAATTATTGGACCAATCACATACTCTATGGGGCTGTGGCGCAACGGTAGCGCGTGTGACTCCAGATCACAAGGTTATCCGTTCAAATCGGGTCAGCCTCATTCCTTTTTTTGTCGTCTTTTCTCAACTGCTTGCTTGCGCCTTGTTGTCTTTATTTAAATCACACCTCTGTAGTCTTGATTATTATTGTAAGTTCACCCGCCTAACTCCCATCCGTTTTCCACTTCATCTTTTGAAGGGGTCCCTCGCGACTTTGGCACCCATCTCCTCACTCTCGTATGCGAAAGTCGGAGGGCGGCCCGAGTTCTGCTGATTGGGTACCCATTAAGCAGGCGGTGTATCAAGGCGGTGTATTCTATAAAATCTGGTTTTCCCCTCATTTTTAGCCCTGTTGGGCCGATCTTTTTTTTTTTTTTCTTTTTTTTTTCTCTGAGGCTTCTTTGACTCCGATTGTAATGGTGTTGAATGGAATATCCCTGTAGGTGGTTGCCTGAAAGCCTAAGAAAGCCACGCCAAAGTGGATTCCCAGTACTGAAGGTGGACAGCGAGAGGCGTAAGGACAGCAAAGCTGGATGAACTGTAGATTTCCTCCAAAGATCGACCCCATCAGGTTCCCAGCCTTGGAGGCAAGGATTCCACTTCCCAACAGAACCCCCAGGATCATAATTCCATCCATCCTTTCATATTCTCGTTGATACTAATCATAATACGGAGAGCTATGGCCCACACGACCCCCACGTTAGCAACGGGGATGCATGATTGGGTGTTTCAGTCTTGGCTCTGTGGCTGCTGTTGGCTACTTGGATGTGGTCCATGACACATTCCGATGCATGACATGGGAAGCTAACAGAGTTGGTCCATCATTAGGGACATTGTTCGTACCTCTCAGCCCCTCCCTGGTTGCAACGGAGGAGGGCTTGGGGAACGAATAGCAGTTGAGAGGTGTTTTGGACGATATGGAGAAGGCGGATCTCCTGACAAGATCGAGTAGATGTTGCATCCAAAGGAAACCACCCAACCACCATCCACCATTATATTCGTTTCTGTCCGGCTGATTTTCTACTTCCTCCCATCGATTTTTACTCTGGTTTTTCCCCCGAAAAAAATGCTCCGTCTTTTCTCGTTCAAATTGAAAACCACACTCTCCTTCGTGTCCTTTTTCCCATCACTCCTACCCAAACTAAACGGGCCATGACGTCAAAGTGGAAACCCCCAAGATGCCTCGGATGGATTGTGGCGACAGGGATCTCGAACACCTTCAACCACTCTCGTTCAGTACCAGAGACATCACTTTCCTCTTCAGTCTCACGATGTCCACTTTTTTGAGAATTTTCTACTACCGCCGGAGCCTCTCCACCCTCCATAATCTCACCCCCTCCCCTTTTCCCGGGCCAGAGCATCAGGAACACGCACCCGTTTGGGACCTTTGTCCCAGGCATCGATACTTTCCAATACTCCTAGTCCCCAGGCAGTCAAAACGGGACTGGAAACGTAGATCCCAATCCCACCCGCTGTGAAAGCAGGATGACGGTGCTCCGGGAATATCCCGCAGAAAAATGTCTCAGTATTCAAGTATTTCGTCGAGGATGGTATGAGCTGGTCTTTTTTTTTCTCGCTTCATTCATGGGTAGTTTGTAGACACAGGAAAAAGATATCTATCCCTACGGAGCTAAGGGATAGATCAAGATCTTGATAAAGCTGGTTATCTATGATTAATATCAGTGACAGTTGGCGTCATCGGAGCCGGAGCTTCTGTCCTGGTTGCTCGTGGGCTCCCATGCGGCATTAAGCCCAGGGCTAGGCTGGGGCGAAGGACTGCATGGAACCTGGAACGCTTTGCTAGTGGCGTTTCTTTTTCTGGAGAATAATTAGCACGCCTGGTCCTTTACTTATCGTGGGTCCGGACAAGCTGCCTTGTTTCGACATCTGGCACCCTTGGTTGTTGTCTCTCGATTTTATTTCTTTTCCTGACTTAATTTTCTTCGACTATTTAACTTTCGTTGGCCGAAACTCAATCACAACTTTGGCTTGGTTTATTCATCCCATTAGTGATATCTTCCGTAAACGAGGTTCCTACTCCCTGCCTCATCGTCTCTATAAAAACCCCTCTGCGGTTCCTGTTCCTCTGTACCTTTCTAGTTCCTAAGAGAAAAGGATAAGCATTATCATTACCACCTATCCTTGTCTTTTCTACAAGACTGGAGAGGGATTTGTTACTGATCCTTGCTTCCCGCCTCCCCCTCTTCTATATACTTTCCGATATCTCCCCTGTGGAGTCTCTTTCCATTTTGTCTTCGCGACGGTATCCGGAATCCCGGTCCTGAATCATTAAAGACAGAGAAAAACATACCAGTAGCATCGCCGGAGGTCCAGCTTCCTGGTAGATTGTGAACTGTTTCGAGCCCCCTCATACCAAGAAAACACAAAGATCGACAGCAAATTCAGCAGTCGATTCAATTCTATTCATTATCATAGATTGAATTTATCTGGGTTGATAGTACTGTCTGTCAAAATGTCTCAGAAACCCGTTTTTGTTGCTACTCATCCTCGCGCCTGCTCTACGGCCTTCGAACGGGTATACATACATACACCTTTTCCCCCTCCCCCTTCTCCCAAGATACCACGTCCCACTTGCTAACATCCTCTAGGTTTTCATGACCCGTAGGGATACGATCCAGTGCATCCATGAGCCGTTTGGGGATGCTTTCTACTACGGCCCCGAGAGGCTGTCAGATAGATATGAAAATGACGAAAAGGGTCGTGAAGAGAGTGGCTTTAGCCAGTCCACTTACCGTACTGTCCTGGAAAGAATCGAGAGTGAAGCTTCAGAGGTCCGACCCTAACTTTTTATATCTGTTTATTCTCTATTTCTGCCCATTTTCTTTGGTTCTGCTCTTTATCCCTCCCCCCAAGGTTCCTTGTGATGACAAGAATCCATCAAAGATTGGGGGGTTTGAAAAAAATCGGAACCCCATTTCCTTCCATCCATCTTTTATTTTTTTTTTCCCTCATGATATCACGAACGAGTCACCTGCTTTATTTCCGAGTTACTTACGAGAGCAGGACAAGAGGATCTTCATCAAAGATATCCTGCATTATCTTCTCCCCCCAAGCGGCAAACCCGCCAGTATTGCCCCATCTTTAAATCGGATCAAGCGCGGGGTGGGTACTGAGTCCGCGAGCTGCAGAGAACCCGCGGCCGTTGGCACGAACGGTGCTGACGCTGAGCACATCACTGCCAACGGCCAACCCCCTGAGGTCGCGGAGGCTGTGAAGCCAAAGAAATCCACGACCAAAGCCCCCTATCCGTACGACACGGAGAGTGAACCGGGTAATCCTACCGTAGTACCCAAGGAGGTGCTATCGCGCTTCCACTTCGCCTTCCTCATCCGTGACCCGCATTACAGCGTACCTTCGTACTACCGCTGCACAATCCCGCCCTTGGACGAGGTCACGGGTTTCAACTATTACGATCCCGCAGAGGCAGGGTACGACGAGATGCGTCGATTTCTCGACTACCTGCGCAGTGAGCAGCTGATCGGGCCACATATCGCCACACGCGAGCAGGATGCTGACGAGCTTGTCGACACCAAACACAAGCCGGTGGGGATGCCTAACACCGGTCTAGGAGCGGAAATCTGCGTGGTTGATGCCGATGAAATGCTGGATAACCCGGCCCCTATGATCGAGGCTTTTTGTCGCAGCGTGGGTCTGGAGTACACCCCTGACATGTTGAAATGGGACAATGCGACCGATCACGAGTATGCAAGGGATGCCTTTGAGAAATGGCGTGGTTTTCATAATGATGCCATCGATTCTCACGGACTAACAGCCAGAAAACACGTATGTGATTGTCTCCCCTCTTGGTTTTGCTTTTTTTTTGGTCTGTCACATTCCTTTGCTGATGAAGGGGAAACAACAGCCCCGCCCAGTCAAATCAGAGGAGGCCTTTGATGCTGAGTGGCGTGAGAAGTACGGTCCTGAAGGAGCTGCCTTGATTCGCAAGGCGGTGGACGCAAACATGGCGGACTACCTATACCTGAAGCAGTTTGCCATGAAGGTGTAAAGGAGCCCGGAAATATGGCAGCGGCCAACCAGTTGTGATGAAAGCCGCAAAGTGAAGCTATCGTGTGGGGGAAACAGCACGAGATGGAAGAAAACATGACAGAAGGAAATTTGAGCCCCCGCGCTTTGATTAAAGTTGAATTCCCTGCTCACATCGATGATGAAATATTAGCTCGGATCACGCAATCTCCGAGCTTCCTTTTTTTTCTGCGTTGCCTGTTCGTATCTTTTTAGTGAACCGTTTGTCGATCTTGTTCGAATGTAGGGAGACTGGAACAATAATCAGAAGGACTTAATTATGATTTTAATTCGATCGGATGCTATTCTCGGAGAAGCAAGAAACTAGTAGATCCACCGGGGTTTGAACCGTTATTGCGTGATTTCGAGGGTTTCTTATGTACTTTGTTTATATCTCTAGTTTGGCTTGCACAACTATCCTACCGAGGTATATATCAGCTGGTCCAAAAAAAGCAAATAAGAAAAAAAAAGAAATATACCAAAAGGCAAACACGCGAAATAGAAAAGAAACATGGAATGGTAGTTAACAGTCCAATTCATCCCATCGTACGAAACGCAGTATCCAATCCAATCGTATGGCTCCGATTGTAAGTAGCAGTGGTATGCTTAACTTGCCTCCTTCCCTCCAATCCTACTCTGATTCAAAGCAGAGCAAGGGCCCAAAAGACACAACTTGAAAAAAAAAAAAAAGCAACGACGTAACCAGGAACAAAAAATTTCAAAATCCAGTACCATTTCTTATACAGCGCTATACCCCCCGCGGGATCCTGTCCCCTGGAGGGTGTTGACTACTCGTCGCAGCCAATCTTGGAAGAGGTAGGGAACATCGCGGATAGTATCGCCATGCGGAAGGAGGTCCCATCCACGGGCACCGTAGCGGTTGTAGTTGAGCCAAGAACCGAAGATGAGGTATGCGGCGGCGCAGAGGAAGAAGCTAACGAAATGAAGCCGGTTAGAAATAACTCATGAGCGGCTAACAAAAAAGCGATGCTCTGAAGGAGTAAACGGGCAGGGGACAGTTGGCAGTGGAAAAGAAAGAAAAACGAAATGAAATGAAAATCAACTCACATGACAATTAGCCAGGTAAAGAAACCCCAGCCACCCGACGATTCCTGGTCTCGACCAGACACATAATCATCGCAAGCATAGCGTGTCTTCCAACTCAAACTCAGCACGTATGAATCGTCGTCTGCAGGGCCAAAGCTGTTGAATTGAAGACTCCGGGCGGGGTCATCGCCGTTATCCCCAGGAGTGGGACCATCATCCCCCTCATCGTCTCCCTCTTCTTCGTCTCGCACACTGATTGCTCGCCTTCGTTTGCTATCGTCTTCTCCGAGGCCTTCCAAACCCGACCGATCGGGGTCGCATTGAAACTCGATGACCGCACGCGCATCCTTTTTCTTCCCAGCACCATAGTACTCGCCTCCGCCCAGCTTGATGCGAAGACCCTCCTTCTCGGGATCATCTTGTTTTAACCGCGTGATTTCTGTGTCCTTGGCACCGTGGCCCATGTGATCGAGCCCAGCGATGGGGAAAGCTGTGCTCGATCTTGGAAGGCCATCGGTGATATTATACTGGAATCCACAGACTATGAATCAATTAGTATGTTTCTCTTCTCCCCTTTTGTTCACCTTCATGCACCCAGATGGTGTATTCTGTATGTCATACGTGTTCTATGGGGTGGTGACATACTCTTCCTTGTAGTGCCGCACTTCAAACCGTCTCGCATCGAGGCCTTTCCTAGATTGCTGCAGAGGTTCATCACGTAAGTCGTGTTGACCGTATATTCTCCGCCTTCTTCAACATGGTGTATTGAGTGGACTCCACCAAGGGCGCTGATGTCATATTTGAACTTGTCAACGACGATTTCGGAGCAGCCGAAGTTGCCAGCGTCAACAAGGCCAGGTACGAGAGCGGAGGAGATGAGGAATGCCTGTAAGCTGGAGGGTATTCGCATTGTGACGGTTGTAGTGTAACTGGAGGTAGGAGAAGATGCGAGAACCAGATTACAGGAGAGGGAATGACAGGAGGCGTAAAGGGGGAGATAAAATCGTGGTGAATTCAGGAGCTGTTCTGAAGTCTTGGCTGAGAGAACAGACCGATGACGCTGTTGGTGTTGGGCGGTGATTGACCGGGTTTAGCCTGAAGCAGAAGCTGGACACGGGGCCGCCCAGCTGACGGTAGTTCGATGGAGGGCGGGTGATCTAGCAAAATCGTTTGAGGAAGTTGAAGGCAGCAAGAGTTCGTAGTGGAGAAATATGGGTGAGAGTGCGGTGTTAAAATATAAAGGCGACGAAGATGCGATGGCAAGACGACAACGGAGTGTTCGTCTTCCTTAGGTACTTGTTGTGTTGATGATGCGGTGGCCGTTGCTGCGGCGGTCAGTTCATTTCTCCGAGGTTGAGGTGAGAAAACCAAGAATAATAATAATACCGTACCACTATCGCCCACCTGATCTATTCTTTCTGCCTATTTAGGGACGATCCTCTAGATATCAACTTCTACGTTGAGATAAAACGATGATGTAAAATTGAAAAAGCCCCGTCATTCAACCCAGGTGAAGCTTCTACTAGTACTTTATACGCCACGAAAGTCAACGAAACCACTCGTCCTCGCACGGCAATTTTGGAGCGGTCACAGCACACCTCGATCACCCTCAACAGCCGGTCGAGTATTCCATATTTCAGTACCGGATGAGATGGGATCCATGCGTGATTCTGGTAGAGACAGACAAAGCTGTGAGTGAAGCGACGCCGACGGCGTAGGCTTGAAATGATCCATGCAAACGGAGAAGAACTCAGTTCAGAACCGTTTCCACCCGATAAATCAGGCATCTC
Organism: Aspergillus diversus; assembly: GCA_027569885.1. NCBI lineage: Eukaryota > Fungi > Ascomycota > Eurotiomycetes > Eurotiales > Aspergillaceae > Aspergillus > Aspergillus diversus. Next base: position 958,510 of record JAPDKZ010000008.1, on the reverse strand, counting down.
ATACTTGCCTCCCTTTTTAATCACAACTTGCTGAGCCTCAGCCTTATCAAATCTAAACCAACATGGCGCCAAACGGATAAATTGTTCCTGTGTGCCAAAATAAGACTCTGTGTAATTTCAAAGGGTTGATGAAAATTGATCGGACGTCGCCTAACTCATCCACATCTTTACGCTCCCAATGCGGCCCTCTTCGCCACACGATGACACCTTGACATCCCCAATCGTGTGAGATCGGGTGTATTCCCATAGATATCATTGGATATCGTCGGTGTCCTAACTGAGTTCTCTTACCACGATATCTGCCTGTGGTTATGTCATGACAATTCTACTGCTCGAGGAATGCTCGGCTCTGGGGGAACCTTATTAGAGATTTTGCAGTAGTATAAAAGATGAATGGAAATCTGCCTTGCTCCCAAACACATTTCATACAAAAAACTGATATATACTGATACCCATTATTAGCTACACATTTGTATATACTCCTTTCTCATTTGAAGACCAAAGATTTAGAGACAAGATGGCCACTCCTGAAACCACCACCCGAAACCGTCATCCCGGAGACATTGGCTCTGATCTGTGGGTACGAGCTAGCCAACCACATCGTGTACGTTGATACCTATCTCCTTCAGGATGCCACTTCCATTCCGCACAGAAGCACTAATTTCTATATAGCATCCCACTGCAGGACGAGGTCTCTTTGCCGGCCTCCAAGACGTGAAACACTATGATGTTAAGGATGGCTGGGCAAAACGCAAGGCGGACGAGTCCCGCAAAGGGCTTATGGGATTCCTATGGAATCGGTCAGTATTTATTCTACAAATTATATCGATAGCAATATATGATCACTGAAGCTGACCTGAATATTATAGTGTGTCCGGAGGAGCTTACCGAGCCCCAGAGCACCATGAGCCCAAAGAGCAACATGGCGATCATTAATTGATTTTTTGATTTCATTCATTGTAGTCACCAGTACATATAATCCTATGTATATAACATGAAAGATATGATTTTACGATATGATTTTGCTCTAGCTTTACAGAGCAAATACATACTACCAACCAACCAAGTCCACCATATACTACATCTTGCCTGCATATCGCCTTTGGAAAAAATGTCCTGGGAATAACATAGATAAAAGTGGAATGTTCCTACCACCACTACTAACAATAACCATTTTATTTCTACAAAATTTAATCAATGGCTCCCCGCTCACAGAGTTGTACCTTAGTATTATATCAGTAGTTATCCTAACTATGGCTCAAGAGTTCAAGTTGTATGGTATTGCCCGCACGGACCACATCCCTGTAAATTACTTACATACACAAACTCAACTCCAAATTCTCAAGACGACACGTAAAGAACACCAAGTAAAAAATCAGCAGAAGGGGGAAAAGAAAAAAGGAACAACAACCACCGCGACCAACAACACCAACACCAAGACTTCCCCCATTTCCTCCCCTCTTTTCGACACCTTCCCAATACTCATTTCCAAGATGATGCAACATCGCATGGTAACCAATTCCCTCTCCCTCTCCCCTCCCTCTCCCCTCCCCTCCCCGCAGCATTGCTTTCTTGACCCCTCGTCAAAATTTCCAGAGCTCGGAGATACAAAAACGTCACAACCCACCTCCGACCTATCTATTCTAAATTACTGAAAAAAAACTTTCAACGCAGCTTTCCAAAGAAGACGAATCCACAGCCGGCTCGGAAGATAACGAAGTTCGTCGTGAGGATCAAGAAAAGATTAATCGATTTAGTCGGCTGCATCAACGTGAAACTGTATTACAGGAACAGTTGAAGGCGAAACAGGTATGCTTGCCTTACTTCCCTTTTTGTCCCTAATTTCTTTTTCTTTTTTGTTTCTTTTTCCCTATATTGGTAATTGTCCAACCCGAAGAGAGAGGAAATAGAATAAATCCAAAAAAAAAGAGAGAAAGAAATATGGGTTTTGTTCATATATTTTAATATGTCCCGTGCTGACAAGATTTATAGAAAGACAAGGAAGATCTCGAGGAGGTTTCTACGGAGTTGGAATTGGCAGATGAGGATGAGCTAGTTCCGTATGTGGCATTCTCTTTTCTTTTTCCTTCTGTTTCTTTCTCTTTTTGGCCTTCGTCTCTTTCTCCATTGATTATTCCTTGCAGTTATTCTCAAGATCATTAGTGCTGACTGTGCCAGGTATAAAATCGGCGATTCTTTTGTCCAGCTGCCTCTAGAGGAGGCTCAGGCCCTCCTAGCATCATCTACTGAACAGATTGACTCAGAAGTAGCCAAGCTGGAGGATAATTTGGGTGATCTGCATGATGAATTGCAGCAATTGAAAGTCGCTTTGTATGCCCGGTTTGGGCGTAGCATTAACCTTGAGAGTTAAGCCCATGAAAAAATTGCTTCCATTATATAAGTTTCTATCATTGATATTAGCTTCTAGCCACGCTAAGTCTACTTCATAGACAAAATCTGAGAGGATGTAAGTGACAAAAAAGGGAAAATCGCACGACGCTATTTAATAGAATGTTATATACACTTTCTGTCTTGGGATCCTGCTGTGAGCCCGCCACCTAGCAGGAATGATGTACACAATATTCAACCACCTGGCCGGTAGAAAATCAATGAATTGATCATAACCCATTATGTCATATCGCATGTTTGTGGAAAAAAAAAAAACGCCCATATCCCAGGGTCATGCAAAGGAAAAAGAAAAAAAAAGAAAAGAAGAGAAAGGTGGAGAGCGCTAAATTAGTCAAGTTGATAACTTATATCACTGTTGCCCTGGAGAGCGAGCTATCGATATGGCGTTGCAACCCGCCAGTCACTCTCCTGACGCTCTTGGGAAGCTATTCAGGAGTTCTCATCTTTGGGCAAGTCAGTTAGATGATACTCGCTATCGTCATACGTGAATGAGACGAGCTAGAGCGAATGGCCACGGTATCAGAACTTCCTGCACCAGATTCGGTGCTCGAGTATGAAGTGTCCGTGGGCTGCCTAATATGCTGAGTCTCCCGTTGCTGCCGCTCTTGCTGCTGGTTTTGTTTTTCAGCAAGGAGGAATTGAACCGTTTGTTCAATCCATTCCCAGCCTTCCCAGACTTCCGTGTCCCCAACAGACCCGTCATCTTTGCTTCCAGAATGTGCTAATGAGGCTGGACTGCCCAGCCTGGAGGACATTCCCTCTAGCTGTGAACCAGTCTCACTGCCTTCCCACACCCAACTGCCATCACTAGTTCCTTGCATATCCCCCGACACATAAGCCATCATTTCCTCGTCTCTCTCCAAGTCCATTATTTCGTTGCGATGCAAACGATCCAACAAGCATTTTAAAAAGAATGCGGTATACCGCCCGCAGGCCGTGTTAGCAACCCGAGAGTCGCCAATAACAGCACTAGCTTGGACACATATGAGGGCCGCCGAATATTCATGTCGGAACAAAAGTATGATTGTACACCGCCACAGATGTGTGCACAGCATAGTCCCCCCAGATGTCGCAAACAAGGAACGCCAGTCGTCGTTCCCAGTGGCCGAAGAAGGTTGCATACAGCGTGAAAGCAGACGCGCAGTATCCTGACACGTGGAGACAGAGTAAACCAAAGCAGAAGACCTAACGTCCGGTGGGCAAAAAGGGGATATATTGTGACGGTGGAGAAAGAGGCGAGCATTTTGAAGGTACAATATGGGTGGCAAAGAGCGAGGCTCAAGGTATTGATCGGAATTTGGGTGATATTGCTCAGGGAAAGTCGCTAAACATGCATTGAAATGTCGTTCAAATGTCTCGAGAGTAGCCGTGCTGATACTGGCGCTTCTCAACGTTCGGGTCAGCTGGCCGATTGATCGAACCACATGAATAGTAGCCAGCAACGAAGTAGTTTGCTGGCTTTCAGGCACACAGCCACCTTCAGAGATGAATTGCTCATCGACTGGACATGGAAGGCCGATGTCACAGTCTTGGTCGTTGATGAGAACTGGTTTCCCCATCTCTAGTGCAAGAAGTCTAAATTTTGTAAGCAAGGATGTCGAACCAACTCACGAATGTCCCGAGCTGCAACTAACCTATCCCAGGTATACATTCCCCACCACACCCGCTTGCGCATTTCCCCCTCGAGAGCAGACCAAGGTCCAGACTCAAGGTGCAATCCAATTTCTTGTGCTACTCTCACCGCAGAACCATTCCACACCCAGCTAGCAGACTTCGAGTTAACTTCATAAAGGAAGATGCTAACCAAAAGGGCGGCCCGCGCCTGGTCCAGGGTAAAACTGTCCTGCCAAACATCAATCACTCCGCAAGAAATCCTCACAAATTCTTTACCCTTCTCTTCGCTATTAGGGTCCAACGTGTGCAAAGCGCCACAAGCAAATACCCCAAACAAAACAGCAGCCCACTCCCGAGGAACCCCTAATAACGAACCCGTTTGGTAGACTTTTTCGTATTCAGACATAAAGCTTGGCCAGTGGATTACGGGGAAGGTGGAGTGTATGTGTGCGTAGTACTGAGCGAGAAGGTGGCGTGTAACGTCTTTCGGAGGGAGTGGTGGAGGGTCTGCAGTCAAAAGCGATTTGGGGCCTGGCTGGCGATAGGGCGTGGGGACTTTCCATATTCCTCTTCCATAGTTGCGCAGATTTGCCCGTGCGTCACTCAGATCTTGCAAAATGGGAGTTTTTGTTCTGAGTGGAGGTCGATAGCCGATATCAGGTAGCTTCAACTGAGGTTGGCCTGCCCCGTCAACGTCGAGATCCATCAAATTATCCGACCGCAACATTCCCGATCGTAGTTGTTGTAGTTGCTGCTTAGTCGTCAAGAGCTGCTTTTCCAGGTCCTGTACTTGTCTACACGCTAATCAGAATGGCAAAATCCTCACGAATAGATGACCACTGCACGAACTTGATTGAAGACATGCGCCTATTGGTTTCCTTTGTAAACTGGCAGCGAACCTTGCGGTTGGTGCACTCAGTACAGCTAGATGACTCGGAAGCGTCACACTATACAAAAAGTCAATCACACTTCTAGGAAGTTGGTTCGAGTCATTAGTACCTTGACTTTACGCTCGCGACATGCATCGCAGCTTGGGTCCTTCCTTCGTTGGCGATATGCCCTTTTTGGTTGTAGAGGCTGCGACGGCTGCTGTTGACCTATTCCACTACCGTGACGTAAAAAACCCGCACTCCCCGATAGAGACCCATTGATGGAAGGCGCATCCGGGAGGATCCCGGCCCCTCCTTCTGCAGGAGAGCCGCTGGATTCATATGAGCGTGAGTATGCTGTCGCTGTCATGCTCGGCGGAGGCTGTTGCGGCAACGGCTGCAGAATGTGAGCCATTGTCAGCCCGCTGCCCGGCCTGCTCGGCGGGGCAGAAAGAAGAGCAGCAGGCGGAGGGCCTTGCTGGAAAGGAGCAGAGGACGACGTAACCGACTGCACCGGAGGCAATTCATAAGGAGAGCCTTGGGCATTCTGGTTAGTCGAGGAGCGATAGTAATGAGGGTGCATCTCGCCACATCAAAAGTCGCCTCATGGGAATCCAGCACACTGGAATGAGTTTCAGTCGGAGTCCGGAGTAACACGCTGGCTGTCTGGAGGACAAGTGAGGGACGGAAACGAGGAAGAAGCAAAATCCCACTTCAGCGAACGAAGTGAAAGCTCCCTCCTCGCGGGTATGAGGGGCCAAAACCACAGAGAAATGGGGCAGAAATATGAAGAACTAAACAAAATAAAAATAAAACAAAGCCAAACTTCGACGGGGATTCGTACGAATTATAGATAAAACGGACACGGCCCCGAGGCGAGAATTCCCAAACCAAAAACGATTCGACTTAAAGTGGCGAGAGATAGCAATTTATGGTATCACTTGTGATCGCAGCCTAAGCAAAAGAAAGGGACTCCAAGATAATTAAGGTTGGAGCGAAATAAAGCTGGTGGTGGGACTTGGGGCTAGTTGAGGTGGGCAAATTGAACTGGTTAAATGACGCCGTTGAAGCCATACAGGAATTCCACTCCACCCATAAATACCGGGAAAAGACACAAGAATAGGTGAGGAAGTGAAAAAGCCGTGGGTGTTGGAGATTTGAGCTGTCAACAAGGGTGGGAGAGTTTAAATTATTTTTTTTTAATTAAGAGAACCAAGAAGGATTGGGGGTAGCGAGGGGCTTGAGAAGAGGATAGGACGGATGGGGGCGAGAAAGAACGAGGAAGGAGCAGTAGAGGTCGAAGCAAAAGAAACGAGAATACAGCAACCCTGAAGAACGGAGAAACCAGAATTTCGGGGTGGCCAGCAGTAGTGGTCTGGAGGTATCTAACAAGCAGGGAGAAATGAAATATAGCCACAAGAGCAACAGAAATGAATGATCAGATGGCAGAAGGAATAATAAGAATAGGGACTAGGTATGTAAATGATGGAGATGCAGGCGATTGTGAAACCGTCTACTTAGACTTTCTATTTCTTTTTTTCTTTTTTTCTTTTTCATGTAATTTTTAAAGGGAAAATGGTTTTTTTTTTTCTGTTTCCAAAATATAATTTATACCACCCAAGAAAGAGAATGCAAAGCGATATCTCAGATTTTGACCCTAACTCAGTAAGAACCAGATCGACAAGATGAATTTATTTCTCAATTTCCCTCGTGACAACGGCGAGGTACCACCACAGTGGTGTCTATCCATCCACTCCTACACCATCCGGCTCCGTACTTCTGGTAAACCAGATTTCGCAACTGGCGGGTTAGTTATTTCTGGATTTATTTGTTTAAATTATGAGCTAACGGATCATTATTCCATAACCTACACGTACTCCCGGATGAATCAATCAATCAGATTTCGTGGTCAGGGTCCTCCCAAGGTCCAGGAAACGACTCCGAAAGTCTCTCGGCTGACCCCGGTTAGCAGAAAACATGGCTGAAACGACGCCGGTTCGCATCCAACCCAGATCGAGGGGGGGCGAGCGGAGATTAGCAAATGAGCTTACTGCAGAAACCATATCCTTAGGAATCTACTGCCGACTCTTTTGCCTTTCAGTTCTGGAAAGCGTAAACCTTTTTATTTTCTTATTTTTGCCCCTCCCCCTGGTACGGTATTTCTTGCGGGCTTGACTTGCTTTTTAAGGTGGACAACCAATACGAAGACTACGGTCACGCCAATCACTGGCAGTCCCTCTTTACCTTCCCTTCCCTTCCAATTATTTGAACAATGGCACCGCCGGAGCCGTGCTTCTGTATGGTTCAGATTATTTTCATATTAAGTAAGTAGTACTTAGTATTCTCTTGTTTTTGTTTTTTTATTTCTTATTTTACCTGGTATCAACCTATCATTTGTTTACAATCTGGAACCACCAGGCGTCGTCACCATCATATAAATAACTTGTTGGGTAATTTACATTTATTGATGATTATATATATATTCTTGACCCCAGACGAATAGCAATACAGCACTTACGGTGTGACAGCCACAATTCAATTCAGATTCCGATAACAACGAATTACAACAACTCAAATTTTTTTTATTTTATTTTTTTCCACCATGTCGCCAGATTTTGATTTTTACACTCCTCAATGTAATAATTATAGAAATAAATTCCTTCCCTTCCAATACCTCGTCTTTGAGTTATACTTTCTTTTGGACGGAAATTTCGCCAACTCGAGATCAGACCTCGAGGCTAATGTTAGAAGCATCCCGAGATCGGCAGTGGCAGTGTCTGTCCGAGGAGGTCCCTGAGATCAACGACGTGTCTGTCGTTCGTTCTTTCCATCCGTGGTCCACACTCCCACCAAGTACAGAAGTGGAATAGACAGAATTGAAGACTGCTCCTGAGAGGCACTCCGTCGCTCGTCATTGCTCAAGACTTTTTGAACCAAGGGTGATATCCAGCTGACAAAAAACTACTGCCTGGGGGTCATCAGCAGGGTTTGCTCAGAAACCATCAACTGGGAAATGCTGGTAAAAATTGATGGATGCCCATCTTGAACAGCGAAGAGAAGTCGTTAAAATCGCAGACCACACCGAGAGGAATCTTTCCGGGTTCGTCTCTTTGGTCTCTTTCCATCTACGTCTCTGAGGGCGACTGGGCTAGGATCATTCAATGTAGATCTTTGACAGGAGGGACACTGTGGTTTCGTGTTTTCTTTTTCTTCCTTTTTATATAATAATTATGATACTAATGAGAATGGGATGGGGGAACGGCATTTGAGTTTTTCCCTAAATTCCCATTGCGATGGTGACTGGTTGACAAGAACTAGAAAAAAACCATGGAAAGTCAAAACCTGTTGAAGCAGGTTCACCTTAATTACAACCCTGGATGTGTGGCTTGCTTGAACAAAAGGCAGACATCAGCATTTTTCAGGCTGCTATTCTTATTTCTCCTTCACCGATTGTGATTTTCTTTGGCTGCATCCAGTTCCCCTGAATGATTTGCTGGAGTTATGGTTGGGAAATAATTTTTAGCAAGAAGCGGCTGACGTCGATGGTCATTAATTTTCAGCCATTTCTCTCAGACTTGAAAACCCATAGCAACTAGGACGAAAAGGAGATAAAAAGAAAGGAAATAAAATAATAATAATAAATAATAAAAGACACGAATGAAATCACGCCTCTGCCTCAATCACAATAAAAGAACGATTGACGATCGACTTCGGAATCCTTCCCTCGGCTGACGATTGGATGGGGCCACATGGAAACCCACTCTTTTTCCTCCAGTCCACCCGGATAGCTGGCCCTCAACCGGGACGGTCACTGGTCGCATGGAGTGAGCATTGATGATTATTATTGACTGAAGGTTAACTAACCGGTGGACCGGATGGCACCCTGACGAGTAACAAGTCAACAGCAGTGCTCATGTGGCGGCCAAGGAGGAAAAGGGATACAAGCCAAAGAAAAATAAAAATCAAAATCAAAAGTTTCCTACTTAAAAAGGTGACGATTGACCACCTGAGGATCCCGACAACTCTTCCCCGCCCCCAATCATCATCAATGAGTGGTTTTGCTGAACCAGAATTTCAACCGTCGTCGTGTTCCCCGGAGATTTTTCGCTGCCATCATTCTCGTCCTAGGCTTGTTCTTTTCTTTTTTTTTTCCCTCTTTTTTTTCTCCGTATCTTATCCGAGCCACGGCCGTTTATGTATGCAACACGCTCAAAGATTCAACTCGCAATTCATAAGCTCCTGTTGGCCTGTCGTGTGCGCGCTATAGTTAGGGGAAAGCCACCTCATTTTCAACATATGATCAATTGTAACCATAAATAATCACAATAATAACATGAAATGGCAATATAGAGTCTTTCAATATAAGTGAAATTAATAATCGAGGCGAATTGGACTGGTCCAGGGCCCTCTGCCTCGTGCTCGTGGCGGTGTCGATCAAGACTAAGGTTCTTCCCTTGATGCATTTGCTTTCGGTCTGGGCCAGCCGGCATTAGATCCCTATCTAAAACGTAGTTATCCCTCTAGTTTCTTGTTAAGCCCGCATGTGGCTGGCTAGGGCCTGGGACTCTGAAATTCAGAGACTCGTATCTTCAGGCGTCCAATAGCCCTTCAGTCACATCATACTTGTAAGGTTGGAGTTACTACTCCCCCCCTCCTTCAGCCTTGGGCAGCACCGTGCCGAAGCTCTGCCCTAAAGGAATCCATCCCATACGCTTCCTCCTTCTTCGCTGCCTCGTCTCAAAATCTGACACTCGTGCGAGAGCGGAAACCTTCTCCTTGGCCAATACGACTCAAGCAGGAGCCACAAATTTCGAGAATGGGAATAAGAAACATGATGAAGGGCATGCACGATTTACGCGGGCGGTGGTTGGCGGCGATTTCAGTTGGTTACCCATTATTATTGGCCTACCTTCACTAAGTTTTTCAGTTTATTTTGTTTTTCTTCTTGCTAGTCTCATTCCCAACCTCCCTGACAGCGGAACCCCATCACCATTCTTGCATTGGGTTGTCGCATCCTGCAACAAGGAACACCAAGAGAGGTATCACGAAGCGCTGGGGGTATGCTGTCAGGGGCATCCCTGGCAGTTTCAATTGCATGGTTTTTTTTCCCGCCAGCTTGACAGTCAAGACTCAAAACACTCGTTCATCCTCTCTCATGGACACCCATCCTTCAGAAGTGGGTTCAGGAACCAGGCTAAACTCGGGTTTGTTGCGTTCCCCCGCACAAGCTGGGAATCATAATGTGATCAGATAGCAAAAAACCAGATTTATCATTAAGGTCACACAACCGATCTGCGAATGCCCAACACCTGCAATAGCTATCACCGCCTCCGCTCTCAGGCGCGGAGTAGAGTTGCCTTCTCACAAGAATAGTACCAACTACCAACCAACAGACGTCCCCACATAAACGGAGCACATTTACTTTCCCTTGTTCTCAGCCGCCTGAGTTGGGTTGACGAAGTTTAAGGACTACCAACGATATCTGCAAGTTCTCGGCACCTACAACTGTCCAGAAGAAATATAACAGGTCGAAATTTGAGTGTCGCCAGGAACTAGTTGGTTGAGCATGCTACAATTACGATTCCACCCCACGAGGCGGTTCCTTTTACCGGCCAGCAATTATTGGGGAAACACAAGCCTCCAACGTCCAACGCCAAGAAGCATTCAGTAATGGCTAATATAATAAATAACAAAAAATACGGAATGGGCAGCCACCTCAATATAAAGGGAGAAAAAAAAAGTTGGGGACGAAATAATTTGTGATTCAAGACTGGCTTGACCAAGGCTCCTTCGGTGCGTTCGGGTCGTTAGTGCGGGCATCGGATCGCTTTCCAGGTGTGGTCCCCTTGAAGTTTGCAACCATTAACCGAGTTTGTTCTGAGAAACGGCTGAACTCTGGACAGCTGAACGGGAAATAATCCCTTTGCAGCTTGGGCTGGCAATGGGTACGGGTATTATTGGGCCAACCAGGATTCGGCCCCATTTAGCTTTTCCTGTTGGACCTCAGGAATTAGGATTGCATATTTCTTGTCAGATGCTGAGGCCACTACTCCTGACTAGTGTGTAAGGGGGGAGGAGCGGAGGAGAGCGTAGCGGGAGGGAGTGGCTGGTAAGGCTAAGCGTGAGTGAGGGGTTTTCCGTCGGTAAAAGTTGCTTGTTACCCCCTCCTCAATTCTCACACTCCTTGACCAGGATCAGGTTGTTCATTACGCACTGCTGGATGGTAGCGGGAAGGACCCTCAATCTTGACACAGCTCGGCGGGTTCCGTATGCTGGGATTAGTCCCTGTCAAAACACAGGGTCTGTCTCGTGTTGATGACGCCAACCTGGAAATATATGCTGTTTTTTGACTGGTGCTGACTTCCCGCCTCCCCCTCCTGTCAGCCTTGAAAGCTTTCTTCTCAATCCAATAAGGAAGGTGATGCTGATGTCGCTTGGACACAACAGTCCACGTGGGCCATGCATTGACCTGCCTTCCAGGTGCATTCTTCCAATCCCCCTTTCGCACCTTGATTCTTATACTTATTCTTCTTTATTATTTGTTTTCTCGATATGTGATAGGAATTATGTGATGATTATCAATAATACTTCCTCTGGCAATTGACCAAAAAAAAGAATTAATGCCGGGGACTTTGCTCCTCCGATATTGTGGTTGGGGAGAAGAGAACCCTAACATCTTTGATGCAGTAGTGTCTATCACCCCTGTCATATCTTTTGCTTGCATCGTGACCCTTTTCCTTTCTTTTCTTTTTCTTTTCCCCATTGATGATTTGAATTCTTGTACCCTTTGTTTTTCTCTGTCTTTGGAGGTGTGATGGACTCATCACCACGTCATGACTCAGATGCTTGGGCCAAGAATACAATCCTGAATCGAGCTGAACATGACAATTTAGCTTCAACATTGTTGCTAGGTGGGCATCCATGTAGCATCAGGAGTCCCAGACTAGGCCTCTCAGCAACATTTAGTCTCTGTTATCCAGTTCTCCTGCCTTAAGGTTACCCGAGCTTCCGTTCCACAACACTTTCATTTCCAGCCCAATAATAATTTCGAGCGGTTCCAAAACTCCACCTCGGATCCCCAACACCTTCACTCGGAATACGTTCCGGGAGTCAAGAAGTTTTGCGATTTCTCGCTGTATTTCTCCTCTTTTTTTTTTTTCCCTTCCCGCTTTGCTGTTTATGGCTGCTTCAACCTAGATTCAAACCGTACCAAGAGACAAAGATGTACCCAATATGCACGATATGTAAGAAATTGTGTAGGAAAGGGGCAGAAGGGAGTCAACCCATCTCCACTAAACCAGCCCAAGCCGCCGATGATCCTGGTCTTGAGCATGGCTGTGTTTCAAATATTTACACATGCATCACAATTCATTCATCTTCTGCTCTTGTCATGCAAGATTTTCTTAAATTGCCCAACCGGAGTTCATGGCTAGCGACGCTAAGTCTGAATAGAGTGCAAGACCCATCTTCGGAAGGTCGGGATATCGTCGTTAGGGCAAAGGGATAAAAATGGAGATTAATTTTGATTGACCCCCAAACTTGTCCAAGTCATTAGGTAGGGGGTTTAGGTAGCTTAGGTTCGGGAATTGCTACCCAGATGGTAACCACCTACGGAGAATGGGCTCCTTCAGTGTGGACTGAAGTGTCATTCCCCGTCGATGGTCGTCAAGATTGCTGGTTCGAGAAATCGCTTCTCGTGTTACCGAGTTGCGATCGACTCGACTATCACCAGCCAAGTATCTAATAATGTATAACCGAGATGTCGTCACATCAGTAGTTATCTGCAGGCGATAAGAGAACCATGGATGTTTCTCTTGAATCTGTGCACACTATAATTATTGAAAAATTGCCCCTCATTCCATACCAAGTTTTCATCATGGTCAACAAATCACAAAACTAAAAGAAAGAACAGCTCGTTCATTTCATCTTTCCGCCTTTTGAAAAATTAAATAAAATAAAATCAAGAAATCATGGAAGCATAAATTAAATGAAAAATCCAACCAACGAGGATCGAAAAGAGCCAACACCAACCATGGATTAACCAACAGACACTCCTACCCCCTCTGCTCTTCCCACTTCACAATAATAGCGTCCACAACCTTAGCCAAACCTTCCATCTCCTCCTCAGGTGTAAGGCCAAGAGCTGTGGGATCAATACTGCAACCAACGTAAACAGGGATACCCATGCGCCGAGCGAGGATTTTTGCTACCCGCACGGTATATTCCTCTGTCCCTGGGGAAGTGTACAGTGTTGTGGATATAGTGGAGCGAGGGGACTTGCGCTATGATATGGAGTTTGAGATAAGTATCTGAAAGAGTCCCCCCCCAAAAAAACAATAGTACTCGGAATATAGAAGCGATAAATGTATGAGGGACGAAAAGAGAGGGTGAAGAAAATATCGAAAAAGTCAAAAAAAAAAAAAACCGAGAGGGGGAACAAAATAAAATACGACCAAACCAACAACTATAGCAAAACCAAGTAACAAACTTACATCTGGCATCGCATAGATGAAACTCCCCATCGGTTTCACAGACCCTGCAGAGTCACCAGGTGTCGAGGTGGCCAAGAAAGCCATCACACATGTTTCTAACAGAGTTAAGTGGACATGTGCCGTTGTATGTAAAGCTTTTGGAAGCGGGAAGGATAATTCTTGAGGCTGAAGACAGGGCAGTGCGGTAACATCCTGAGGTGAGATCGCAGTCTGAGGTGTCGTCATTTTCCTTCTCTGTTTCTGTTTTTTTTTTTCTTTTTCTTTACTTGTGATTTAACTCTGGTGAGTTCTTCGCTGCTTGTTTTCCCTTTTGCGCAGTATTACTGGGGATGAAAGGCGATGAGGTGAAATGGGTGCAGTCGGCATTCACCGTGAAGGTTGAGTTTTGATCAGGTTGAAAAGAAGCGATGAGGGACAGCCACTCACTTCACGTCGCGGTGGTTCCCCGCCAAACAGAGCGGGTCCACCAAAACCTCATGAATTCAAACCTTTGACCATCTCCTTCGCAAGCCACACAGCCAGATCTCTTCATTTTCAGCCACTCTGCGTCCACCACGGTTGTTTATGATTGGCAACTCCTGAACATATTTTAGGTTCGAAAACCATCGGGTTGCCGTGTTTATACTAGCAATTGGTCCCCCCAAACTCGCCATGGCATCTGAACCGCAACAATTGGAGGAAGATGCTCAGAGTTGGGCTGGCGATTTTGACCCATTGGCTGATGCCGAAGAACGACGTGTTGTATTCGCTGCATTTGATTCTTTTAGGTGTGTTCTATAAGGGAGATGAAAGGAACAATCCGTGATCTTTCAGTGTTCCATTTTCTTAGGAGTACTTCCAGAAATAAATTCCGTCTTTGCTTCCTTAAGATTACCTCCGCTGCTTCATGTAATTTCGAAAGATCAAGCTAACCAACCACTGACAGGCAATATCGACGGACAGCCCACATGAACACTACTCATCGCCGGCGCCAGGCATTTTACGCACTCCCATCTGCTCATTGGCAAATGCTCGCGGAACCACCGTTTTCTATTTTGGATAACTTCAACCGAGTAGACGACGCAATTGATACAAACGCTGACATAGCAGATGCTATTCTTGCGACCGGACTTTCATCATTTGGCTTGCCTGCAAACCCTGATCCGAAGGATTCACATCAAAATTGGCATGGGGTTGCAACGTCATCGGATGTCAATAAGGCTCACTCTACTATTAGGCAATTCTATCGAGATTGGAGCGAGGAAGGGTCAGCTGAAAGGGAAGTATGCTATACTCCCGTTCTTCAAGATCTACGGGATGAATTCTCCCAGAAACGGAGCTCTGGGGAGGAGGTCAAAGTCCTAGTTCCTGGGGCGGGGCTAGGAAGGCTGGTTTTCGAGATCTGCCGGGCAGGGTACTCAGCGGAGGGTAATGAAATCTCATACCATCAGCTTTTGGCCAGTAGCTGGGTACTTAACCACACGTTGGGTCCCAGGCATCACGAACTCTACCCGTTCGCGTTGCATTTCTCTAATTTACACTCAAGACAGCAGCAATTGCGTAAGGTTATGATCCCTGACACACACCCCGGTGTTTCTATGATGGAAGCCCAAAATAACCCAGAAACCCCTTTCGGGACGATGAGCATGTCAGCTGCCGACTTTGTGGTCCTCTACAGCAGTCCATCCAACCAGGAAGCTTTCGACGCGGTGGCCACTGTATTTTTCATAGACACGGCGCCAAATCTTATCCGGTATATTGAGGCTATCCGATACTGCTTGAAACCAAATGGAATTTGGATTAATGTTGGACCATTGCTGTGGCATTTCGAGGAAGGCAACCCACGCAGTCACAGTGGGAGCGATCCCGAGCACAACCAAGGGATTGGGGAACCGGGAAGTGTGGAGCTAACGGCGGAGGAGGTTTTCTGTCTCGTGGAGCGAATGGGATTTTGTATCGAGAAAAGACAGGCACCGAACGAAAGGGCTGAATGTGGTTATATTCAAGATCCTGACAGCATGCTCCGGCCTCTCTACCAGCCGTCACACTGGATAGCACGAAAGAAGCAAGACCATAAATGATGAAATACAAAACAAAAAGGAAAACTGGGATAGTTGAAAACGAAATAAGATGACCTGAAAAGTATATCTTCTTCCATCGAACTATTCAATTTCAAATAGAATGAAAAAAGGGAAAGGGAAAAAGCTTTCAGCCTTTGAGTCTGCCTTGTCGGATGCTGAAAGCCCAGTTATAGATTACAGTACGTACATGTACTTTACAATACAGTGATCAGCGATACAGCCTTCAGCCGCAGTCCAACAAAGAAACTCTGGAGCGTTCGGCCACTCCAGGGCTTAGCAGTGTGGCTGAATAAGGCGGGTACTTTGGTGTCAATCCCTCTGTCCCATGGATTTCCTCAGGCACATGAAAGACAAGAATAGAACCATGTTGTCTAAGGCTCGTTGTCAACTGTCAAATATGTGTCAAGGCAGGGCGAATACGTAATGACTGTACTCGACTCATTTCTGGTCTTCAGAGCTCCTTAGTACACGCTATTGGTGTTTATTCCCTCCCAACTCATGCCCGTTTGTTGAAATTTCTACTCAATTGGTCAGATTTGCACCCATCCAAAAGGATGGGGAGGGAGAGAGATCTTTTCCCATGAGAAATGGAAACTGTCACGTTGATCGGCTCTATTCTGGGAGAAACACGAGGCATACCCACCCAACAGTGCCCTCCTCAATAAAGCCCCAAGACGACCCGCCCCGAATGATACCGTATTCAACCAGAGATTTGTATCATACCATACCATACGGGGCTACTGCGGAGTTTGAGCTGGACGAGAGAAACCGTGAAGAGACTCACGAATTTCTGTCTTCAGGAAGACTTCAAAATTTGGCATCCCCTAGAACCCATTATTCACGGCCGGGGAGTTTTACTATTCGAGGAGAGTTCTCATAAATATTCCTGTCAATTTGCTGGGGTGTGAAAATGATCCTGGGGCTGATGAGCGTTATCTCGTATCTGGGGCGGCCCCGTCAGTCAGTCTTTTTCGCTCTTTCATGAATAATTAGTTACAACAAACAGTTTGAATTCCACAGCATTCTGGATTGAAAAAAAAAATCCTGCGATTTGGACCTTGAATTCCCCTTTCCTCTTCATATTACAATTCCTTGAATGTTCGTGAGCAAACTCCTATAAGTCGTTTGGCATACCCTAAAGTCAGCCTCACAACGCATGTCGAATGAGAGACCCCTGGGCCCAGTCTTCGATCCCTTGATTCTCGCTTTCTGGTCTCTCCACTCGTGTTTTCTTTCCGTGTTTCCCCTCCCCGCCCAAAGCCTGCCTAAACGAACCAAACAGCCATAATCAACACCCTCTCCTCCTTCAGTGCGCTCCGGGCACTGCCTCTTTTTGACGACTACAACGCAGCCCACTTTTCCTTGTTGGGGTCCTGCCACTTTTGTTCTTTAATTCTTCTGCCTTCCTTTCTTTATTTCTTACCCCCTCTCCTTTATCTCTTCCCCTTCCCCTCTTGGTTTCTGACCTTTATCATCGGTCATTCCCATCGACCTGATGAGCTCACGGTTCAAATCGTTCAGCTTTGGGAAGCGAAATAAGCAGCAACAAAACAGTGTACCCCCGGTCACCCCGGCCCAGCAGCCCATTACCAATCCATCTACAAGAACACTCGTCGCCCCGCCGCCACCCACCACTTCAGCGTCTACCAACACCAACACCACCACCACCGCCACGACTGCTACCTCCCCCAGCTCCCCACCTTCCGGCCACAGCTCATCGAGTACCAGCCTTCCTATGAATAATCAGAATCCCATGGGGCGCCCCCCTAGCTATTCTTACAACCAAATGGCCGGTCGGCCTACTAGTCCCATGCCCCCCGGTCAGCAAATGCCTCACCATCCACCCCCGCTGAATACGAATATGCCTTATGGACAGCAGCATGTCCAGGGTTTAGGCGCACCCCCAGGATACCCTGTTCAACCAGTCGCCCCTGCAATGGGTCAGGGGATGCAGGCTCCTTATGGGATGAGAAATCCCGCGGCTGAGGTTGAGGGTGCTGGTCGAAGTAAGGCCCAACTGATTGTGGGCATTGATTTTGGCACGACGTTTTCCGGAGTCGCATTTGCATTTGCGACCAACAACGAGGCAAGAGAAGATATCATAACTGAGTGGCCTGGAGCTGGAACTCATACTAAACAAAAGGTGGGTTGATCCATCCCAAACAAAACAAGGAGAAATAAAATAAATGTCACGAGCAATGATCATGTGGAAAACATCCTCGCCAAATAACTGACGATTTCAAATCATTGGTGTTCTAGATCCCCACTGTCTTATACTACGACCAGTACCAGAAAGTAGTCGGATGGGGTCCGGATATCGCAGATGCGCTTGCCCCCACCGGTTATCCGAAGCAAGGGGTGCAGAAGGTCGAGTGGTTCAAGCTTCAGCTGATGCTCTCGGGTAACACATACATTGATCCCATCAACCTACCGCCCCTTCCGCCAGGAAAGTCGGAAATTGATGTGGCTGCCGACTATCTCTTCAAGTTACGTCAGGCAATGCGCGCTCAATTACAAAAGACACTCGGAGAGGTATTTACTAGGGAAGAGCGTAACATCCGATACTACCTCACTGTGCCTGCAATCTGGAATGATGCAGGGAAGGCAGCGACACGCGCCGCGGCTTTGCAAGCTGGATTCTTGCGAGATGAGAACGATAATCGCCTGACGCTGATTTCGGAACCAGAGGCCGCCGCTCTCTTCTGCGCCAAGACCGGCTTGTTGAATCTGAAAATTGGTGATGCAATCCTGATTGTTGATTGCGGTGGTGGCACTGTAGATTTGATTGCATACGAGGTCGAAGAAGAACAGCCCTTCAGCGTAGCTGAATGTACCGCCGGCTCCGGAGATTCATGTGGTTCAACAGCTCTCAACCGAAATTTCAGTAATATCCTTCGGGCCAAGATTCGGAAAATGAAATTGCCCGACGGATCCCGAACAGCTGGAAAGGTGTATGCCAAATGTATCATGGACTTCGAGAACCGAATCAAAGCAGATTTCCGGAACAATGGCCAGAAATGGGCAGTAGATGTCGGTATTGAAGCGGACTTCCCTGATGCAGGAATAGAGGAGGGCTATATGACGTTCACCAATGAAGAAATTCTGCAGTGTTTCGAGCCCGTCGTCAACCGGATCCTTGAGTTGGTGCGCAACCAGATTATCGCCATCCAGGCCCAAAACCGGTCCTTGCAGGTATGTGCCCGACGACTTTGCTCTCCCTCCTTAATGAGTCCCTTCGTGGCCTAACCATCACCCAGAATGTTCTCGTGGTCGGCGGATTCGGTGCATCGGAGTATCTTTTCCAACAGATCAAGCTGCACGTGCCGCCACAGTACCAGTCTAAAGTTGTTAGACCAATGGATTCCGTTGCCGCCATCGTCAAGGGCGCAGTAACGGCAGGTATTACCGAACGAGTCATCACCCATCGGGTTGCGCGTCGGCACTACTTGATGGCCACCCTCCAGCCTTTCAAGGAAGGCTATCACCCCGAACAATATCGTGTTCCCAGTCTCGATGGTCGGGATCGGTGCAAGTATACCCGGCAGATTTTCGTACAGAAGGGTGAACGAGTCAAGATTGGCGAACCGGTCAAGGTTAGCTTCTTCCGACAAGTCGCACCAGGAGCAACCCTCATGTACGAGGATATCTTGTACGCGTGTGACGAGGACGTGTGCCCAGAGTATACGAAAGACCCACGTAAGGATACCCTCGTTCTTTTCCTGAATCTGGACTAGTACTAAGCCATTATGCCACAGGGATCAAGGAGGTAGTTACCCTGACCTCGGATTTGTCCCGCAAGAACTTGGAAACCGACTTCGAACGCATGGACACGCCTCAGGGTACTTTTTACCGTGTATATTTTGATATATATCTTACGCTAGACGGCAGCGAATTCAGTGCAGAATTAGTCTGCCAAGGCGAGGTGATGGGACGATGCCGGGCCAAGTTCAGATAAGCCGGTTCCAAGACCGACTGACCTCCCAGAACGAAGCCGAAAAAGGAGCAAATTAAAATTAACGATTTAAGAAAATATCACCATACTATATTTTATCGTTATCCTTTTTATTTTCATCTCGATTTTTTTTTTTCTCTTCTCTGATAAAAAGCCAAGAAAAAAAAAAGGAAGAAGGCAAAGAGCGGACAGCTTGACGAATCCAGTATCTCGAAGGCTAACTATTAAATACACACGATTGATTGATCTGCACTGGTGCACTGGGAGGGCGTTTGACTTTTTGAGCTCCTGTCGATGACAATTTTTGAGATAATTTTTTTGCGCGATCTTTTTTTTCCCTTGCACTTCCTCGGCCAACCCTTTGCGTGGGG
This sequence comes from Aspergillus diversus, assembly GCA_027569885.1. Taxonomy (NCBI): domain Eukaryota; kingdom Fungi; phylum Ascomycota; class Eurotiomycetes; order Eurotiales; family Aspergillaceae; genus Aspergillus; species Aspergillus diversus. The sequence continues at coordinate 938,743 of JAPDKZ010000008.1, read as the reverse complement.
GTTATCTTTTTTATGTTCCTGTCTGGATACCTTTATATGATCTTTTTGCGATGATATCTATTTCTATTTCATCCTTTGACGGTCAAATATTTCATTAATTTGTCATCTGATGTCTTCTCCCTTTCTTCCTTGCAACAATGTATATTTGATTTCTTTTTTCTTTTGCTCTCCATCCTGGATCCTTCTCCCCTCAGCCTAGAATCGGCCTAGAGAATATTGTGTAGTCAAAAAACCATGATCAGGGAAGATAACTACTAGGATTTTCGAGAGAAAACAAGAGTTCACCAGAATCATACGAAGGCCACAATAATCTTGTTGCACGCGACATTGACGGCAAAGGGCTGCTTGACCAGCGAGCAACCGGCTTGAAAATCTGCACTTCGCCTCTTCCTCTCTCTCTTCCCTCTCCCTGGCTCCATTCATTCGACGCCCAACGGCAGAGAAAAAGAAATACGATATCGAAGGTCGGTAGAATAAGAAAACACGCACACAAGTCGAGATTTAGCAAAAGAAAAAAAAAAAAAAAAAAAAAAAAAAAAAGGGGGACACGTATCTAGAATCTACCTGACAACCACATCCAAGCACCAGAAGAATCAAGACGCTACTCCATACCATGATTTCTCAGACGCCTGATTGATTCCCTCAAAAGCCTCTTCGACTCGAATCAACCCACCATCCCTTCATGCAGCCCTCCCTTCAGCCGTGTTTGCAAGGGACAGCCCCTCGCAAGGCTTCCAACCCCAGGTGCCCATGTGTTGGAAGCGGAGCATTCCACCCCTCCCTCGCTCTTTTCTTTCCTTTGACCCCTCTATTCTCACCCTAGGATGTAGGGCAAATACTCATTACGCGATTTCATGAGGAGAGAGAAACCCAAGTTTTTCCTAATGACACGGCGGGGGGGAGGGAGAGACGATTTAGTAAGAGTCAAGTCAGGTAGTTAGTTAGTTTAGTATTTGGTTAGCCTGGTATTGTAACGAAGGAAAACGTGGATCCGTGGCGAGAAGGAGCAGAGAGGGAAGGATAAGAGATGAGTATATGCATGCTCTTAGTTTGTAAGTGTCATGGTGTGTCATTGGGAGTGTTGTCCGGTAGCCCGTGAGGCAGTTATTCCCTTGGGGTCCTTGGGTGTCTGGAGTACTTCTTGGGTATCTAGTTGCATACACTATAAACACATATAGATACATACATAGAAAAAGTACAGTCTTTAGCTAGAAGGGGAATGACTTTCACTGCCACTGACATCACCGCTGTATTCGGATTCTGTCTACTTCATAGGACTGTCCCTAACTTTTGTCTATTATCCTCAGGCATACCACACCACTACCCCAATGAGATTTATATATAGATTTTACTCCGTGCGACATAGAAAAGAAGAACAAGGGGGAAAAAGATGACAAAAAGTAATAAACATATTTCTATATTTCTCTACTATGGCAGTATACCTCTCTTCCAGAGTAGGGGGGTCAAAACGAAGTTCCCCCTTCCAACCAATTATTTCCATCCATTGACTCCCATGGAGAAAGACGGCAAAGAAAAAAGAAAAGAAAGAAAGATCCACCACCAGCCACCTCAGCCCTGGAAATTCCTTGTGTTTTAGTGACCTTTGCTCATTTTTCACTTTTTGCTTTTTCCATTGTTCTTTTTTTTTTTTTGCTTTTGCCAGACTCCCGAACCAAAGAGTTAGTAAACTTTCCTTTCTCCTGGGAGCAGACTATGGATACTGTGGCGCCTTGGTTCTTGGACATGGGAGGGTGAGAAAAACGGCTGCGTTAGGGCTTGCAAGCATTTCCTACGGAGTACCATATTATTCTTTCATCAGTGCATCACTAATCACACTGGGAGCGAGGTGAACAAGCCTAAAATCTAGGAAAAAGAAAAGAGATGAGATGAAGATTTTTCTTTCTGCAGCCCTGTTGGAATGTCCTGAGTGGTTGCTTATCTTTATTTTCACCCATTCATTCATTTCATTCATCCCTTTTTTCCCTTTTCTTTTCTTTTTTTTTTCCTTGTTGAGATGGGATTTCTCCCTGATGAAATCCAACTTTATTATTGTGTCTGGCATTTGGCCTTGCTTCTTTGCCTTAATTTTTTCTTTTTCTTATTTTTTTTTTTCGCGATCTTTCCCTTCCTCTCGTTGTCCCGTGCTTTGCTTTTTTTTTGTGTCCCGGAGAACGAACAAAACTCCTGGCTCTCTAATCTCTAATCTCTAACCCTCTCCTTTTTTTTTCTTTTGCAAATCCATATTTTATTTTATTGTTTTATTTTTATTTTCTTTTCGTCCCACCCGAGTATCTAATATTATGATGTGCTGAGTCATATCAAGGGAAGAAGGCAAAATTAGGGCCAGAGTGGTGGACGACTATGGCCAAGGATAGCGATGCGATGCCAATTTGCCTTGGACTGCTTTTGAATCATATTATAGGTGTAATGATGAGCATGAGACCTATATGCTGATAAGTCTTGAGTTATTAATTAATTAGGACTAGAGCGATCTGCCAGTAGTCCTTGTTTTCCCAGTCAATGGTCGATACAGGGGTGGGAAGGGATCACGGCCGATTCAGACAATCTTGCTAAGTGACTCAGGAGGGGCCAGATAACTATGCATTGATTCGTAGAGGTTGACCGAATATGAAGAATCGTTGAGATTTACTTGGCATCAGGCTAATTTCTTCATCGGCTGCATTCCCTCTGTCAAGTAAGAGGCTAGGTCAGGTTCTTGGACTTTCTGTCGTGGACATTCTCTTCTGTATTCATGCTCGACTGTCGTACAATAGTACCACAGAACTAGTACTTGTGACTATTGCGGAGAACGATCCAAGGGTATTGCATCACATCACATCGACTCCAAGCCGACCCGTCCGTGCACTGGCACATCGATACTGAACGACTGGGGTTCCTAATTTCCTATTGGATTCCGTCCCCGGAGGAGGAGTCGAATGTGCTACTGTCTACTTGGAACAAAAGTTAAAGCAACTAGGCATCGACCAAGGAAGGCTAACAGAACCCCAACCCTAGGACTGTCTGTGTGTCTGTCAGTGTTCTGGAGTAGTGCCGTTTGGTTGCGGAGTTGCAAATCCTCCATGCCCTATTCGAGGACCCTTGCAAGGGATTTTCTTCCCGTGCGCAGAGGCGTTTTATTGGTTCTCAAAGATGGGGTTAGGTCGGGTCGGGTCTTCGACGCTTCCTGCAAACGTGAACAATAATGTTTCAATTTGCAACGATTATTGAATATTATTGACCTTCATGATTGCCAATGAAGTGTTCCGATGTGCTGCGTCAGTTACCTGCGCGACTATTGTTCTGACAGGCTGGCACTGCAAAAGCAATATGAGAGATGTCATACTCGGGTCGGGAAAAGAAAGAACTCGAGTCCTCGGAGGATTTGGGCCTGTCCTGGGAAGAACGGTGAAAGGGGAAGAAGGAACCCGAGAAAAAGAAATAATCCAAAATTAAGATAAAAGAAGAGGCACACCAGATGACGAAAGAGTAGCGAATTAAGAATTGGGAGAAAAAAGAAAAGAAGCACGCTAAATCGACTGGAGTCGATGACAGGGAAAACTTTGATTGAAGACCTGGTAAATAGGAAAAAAGAAAAATAAAGAAATGGAAAAGAGGGTGAAATTTTGGAATAGGTGGAAAAAGAAAAAAATAATAATAACAAGGCTAAAATCGAAAAATAGTTCCTCTTTGCTTCTGACACCGCTAGATGGTGTCAGGAGTGAGGGAAAAAACCTCTCTTCAAAGAACGAATTTCCATGGACAATTGATTGTTTTCTGAGTAATATCAAATGAGCAGCGGCAAGCGCGCTTTCCGCGAGATGGGGCGGTTGCAGCGCAAAACCCCAGATGGTCCCAGTGTTTCCCCCTGAAAGGGCGGAGTCACAAAATCTGCTCCTGAAGGCCCTCGTTCAGGAGCTTGGGAAAGCAAAACCTGGGTCAGTCGTGGGTTGTCTGCCAGGTTTCTCGACCATTTCTCTCTCTCTGTCCCTCTTTGCTTGTGGAGCAAATAAATTCAATGTAAATCCTCGGCACAGAGGGTCGATGGGCCAAACAGACCATGACCATTGATTTGTTCACTAGTTTGGCCCATAGCGTTGCATCTCCTCTTTTGAATTTGGTGCTAGTATTAAGCCATCCTGGCTGTGCACACGGAACCGCTGAAGGGCTGGCCTGCAAGGACACCTCATAGTACGTCAGTGATGACTCCAGACCGTCTCCTTAAGACCTAGTCTTAGTTATAGTGTCAGCATCGCCTAGAACCTGACTGACCAGTCGCTGGGTCTGGAATGACTAGCATGCCCGCACGTCACTCCAAATTGACAAAGCAATGTATGTCTCTCCTGTATGGGAAGAGAGGTACCAAGCGGAGTCTGGTAGCCGCCTGACGATGGGATTGATTACTTTTGAGGCTGGTGACCACCGACGCCCGAGATGGGGTTGGCCCACGCACCATCCCACGCGCTGGGTGTCTCCTTGGGGGTTCTTCTTTCGTCGCACAAGTGTAAGATGATGATGTATGATCTTCAGCAAATTGAATCTGAAGTCTGTTCGGGTGTCATTAAACGGCGCTTCCAACATGCCATGCGTTATTTCTTTTTTTTCTCGTAATTCGTCCGACTATTAGTTTGCCCCTTTTGACATGTTCATTTGATGAAAAAAATACTTTTTTTTATGAGAATCTATTATCATTATTTTCTTTCGCCCATTCTTAGGCGTCAACGTCGGAAAAAAAAAAGTCGAATACCGCTGGAGCGGAACCGCAGGAACCTGTTAGACAGGAAACTCAATAATCCCCCTTGTCTTGGGCCCGGCTCAGCTCACGAGGACTTTCTGAATCGGCGCGCACGGACAGATACGCGTGAGCTCGCCTGACGATTCAAATTTATTCTCAGCACAGGTACTGAGTAGTTGCTGCCTTTTCCCCATAGTATGCACTGCATTAGGCTAGTCTCGCACATCGATTATTGCTAGCAGTAGCACCGTAGTAGTTGGAGTGACCGACTGAGCTACCTAGTCTCGCGGATCTAAATGGCGGAGATGAACCTGCGGCATTGTTTGGGTCTTCTTACCCACTTAGAGTTCACCTCCTGACGGATCCTCTGCCCCCTCCCCTCCATTGACCCAAGGACATAGTGGAGCTCGATTGAACTGAAAGCTGAGAAACACAGTTGGGATCATGTGGATGCTGTCAGGTCCATTTTCTTTTTTGGGGCGGCGAATTGCGGCTTTTGCGGGGAAACCCAGAACGTATCAGAGTTCAACCTAGCACCCTGAATCCGGAATGTTGAGGTCCCAATTGTAGTTAATCGTCTGACCAAAATGATGATCTTTGCCCAAGGTTTACCGTCCAGATATAATTGGAGGCATTGCCCTCATCGCCGAAGAGAAAGTTTCGCCATGTTGAACAATATCTTTGCGTCGTCTGGTGCTCCGGAATCCTGAATGAGCAAGAGACCTTAATATTCTTTCGAGATCCGGGTTTTCCTTTTCCTTTCTTTTTTCCTTCCTTTTTTTTTTCTTTTCCTTACTCTCATCTTCGGCTCACAAGGCAATGAATCGCTTAACATGGATTGGGCTTGCAATCCTCCTGCCTCTCTTTATCGTCCTCAAACTCCGAAAGGGTCTGATCCCGCCGATATGGACCAAAACCCCCGCACAGCCCACCAACTGCAATGACCTTAAGCGGATGGCCCCATACCCGGCCCAACCTATTAGGGGAAGGGAAAGATACCGGGTTATGATGGATATTCGGAAGTTGGATGTGGAGAATTGGCTCACCATTGACAAAAACTATATGGACGAGCACCATATACGCAGCCAATTGCTCCGGGAGGAGAGGAACAAGGTTCTCCAATGCCTTCCAGAGTCCTACGATTCATGTCTTGAAGCGTTAGAGGAAGTTGTGGAATTTCTGTGCCAACGGTTCTCGAATATGTTCGACTTAAAAAAGTGTGGTGAGGAGACGACCATTCACAACAAAATGACCGGTGAAACGTTTGTCTTCGGGGGAGACAACAAAGAAGTGGACCCTCTTGAAATCGCTGTCAGGTTGACAATGGAAGACTTGAGCATCCTGATGAAGAATGCGGATGGAGAATATTATCTGTGAGTAGGCAACATATTCTTCCCTCCTAGGAGGGCTCGGTGTCCGAGATGGAGATATGAGATAAGAGGTAAATCGGTTGCTAACTTGTTGCACAGGGCCGCCAGTGCAAGTTTGTTCCCTGTCGGCTGGACCGTGCAAGAGCGAATTGGATGGACCATTTCTCAACTCCACAACCCAGTACCCCTGTGGCACCAGCAGGTTGCCAATTCCGTGAGCAAGTGAGTATAGAAGCTATCTTGACTTCCCATTATTTAACCCGAGGGGTTCAAAGTCGGGGTGAGGAAGAAACTGACTCTTTCAAATATAGATTCCTATGCCGCCTTACACCTACCTCACCGATGGAGCGATCCAATTATTTTGTCGAAGTAAAGCGGCCCGACGAAGACCTTCTCGAAGTCCTCTATCGTCCAACAACACTATCTGAAGACAACCCCAATCCATCCCCACAAGACATTGTCGTTCGTCGTGAGCGACAGACGTTCCGCAGACTCCCCCGAACAGGCGCTATCGTTTTCGGCGTCAAAACATTCCTGACGACTCTGGACGAGCTACCAATGCAAGAATTGGAGAACCTTGCCAAGGAGGTTAAAAGTTGGCCAGAATATGTGGGTGAGTATAAGGGAAGAGAAGCTTGGGGGCCTAAGGCCCTCGAATTTTGTGAGAAGAGGAGGCAAGAGCAACAGAATGGGGTTGAAAAGTTGGAAGTTTGAGTGAAAAAACGAAGAAAGAAAAGGGAGGAGGGCATCAAAAAAAAAAAAAGGAAAGCGGGAGGTCTTCTGTAGCATTACTATAATCATTGCATTTCCCTGGGTTTTGGGCCATCAAAAAAATTGGGTGGGCGGGTTTCTGATTTCAAAAGCATTTTTTCCCCTGCGTGCATGGCCTTTCCTTCCAATTTATTTTCTTCAGGGTTTATTCTTTCTGTGTGTTCTTCTCTAACCTTTGCTGCTTCTTTCTTCCATGAATTGACGATTCGCATTCCGTGTTTGGACTAAAAAGGATGTTTGAGTTAGTTTCTATTTGATATGTCTGGAGTCACTCTTAATTACAGGTAGTATTGAAGAGTATTGACAACTTTCAACAAAAGAGGCAGTTTTATAGGAAACGCTGTAGTTATATACATAGTATAATATCATGGTATAATGGACAGGGATTTCAAAGGACAGGTAAGGTAGTAAATATTGACAGATAAGAAAGAAATATCTAGGCCAGGTGAAGAGAATATGAACAGTTAACAGAGAAAAAAAAGCTGTGGAATCTAGTCAAAATGAAAGGCAAGTGAATGGGGGCGGTTGAATTACGGGCTCAGGGGGCTGAAGGAGGGACGGTAAATTTCAAGCTACGGAGGAGCTCCCCAAGCAAGCCATAATAACCGCACAGCTTGGGGTAGCTCAGCTGATGGTCACACAAGGTCCGTGCCCTGGATCTCTAAATCTTGGAACGAGGTTGCTCATCTTGCTTTAACCTCACAACACCCTATTAAGAATCCAGAGTTAGTTAGTGAGCTTTGTCATTGTACCCAGGGAGGCTAAACTTGGGTACTAATTGTAAGGGGATAAAGCGTACCTCTTGTGTGCAAGTGGCTATCAGAGTTCCATCCTTGGACCAGATCTTTTGCAATACCATTCCCCTTCCCTCGCCAGCCCAGGGGCTCTCCATCTCCGTGAGCATCCATTCGTCTGCCCGGAAGGCCCATGGGTTGTGGAAGTAAATGGAATGATCGAGGCTGACCATCATTCCGATCTCCTTATGTTCTGTCCCGTTCCTCCGGTCATTTATTTTACTAAGTGCTCCCTCTAGACGACGTCGCAGGTCCACTGTTTCTTCCTCTTTCAGTTCACTCAACGATCGAGCAATGTCCTCGTCATCAAGATCGGACGGGTTCTTGAGAGCCTTGAGGGCCATCTTGAGCTCTGCTGTTGATGAAAATCGCGGGATGTTATGCACTCGGGCCACGGTCCCGATAAAAAAGCTGTCAGTGATGTAGGCAAGGGCAGACAGGTGGGCATGTTGGGCACCAGCTTCCGAGATTCTTCCTCGCGATCGCACCCAGCGTCTAACCTTTTTCTCCTCGGGGCTTGAGTCACCTGCATGTACGTCAGTTAGAGAGGGCGCACGCCTCTAAGGAGTCCAGGCTATCACGGCTTACGATTCACAATTCCGGCCCTTTCCGATTCGAAAGGCCCCCCGCCGGTTTCGTCGTATTGTTTTTTCGCGCCAGATGATGGTTCTCCGGGCACGATTATAGCGGGCATGGATGACGCATGTTCGACCTTCTTCTTTCCACCGCTATTTGCCCTGCTGAAGCTCAAGGTGGTCGTGAAAATTGGGCGACCGCGCTGCCTCGCTTGTACGGTCCGGGTGATGAAGCTTCTTCCATCGCGCACCCGTTCAACATGATACAGGATCGGGAGCTCAGAATCTCCGGCTAGGACGAAGTAGCAGTGCATGCTGTGGACGGCGAAATCGGCGGGAACGGTTCGCATTGCAGCGGCGAGACATTGGGCTATCGCGGCGCCACCGTAGATACCTCGGGCACCTGGGGGGTGCCAAAGCGGCCGAGTATTCGTAAATACATCCTAATATCAAAAAGAATTAGAGTCGGATAATGCAATGTAAGATCTAGATATGCTGGAAGGACAAACCGGTCCGATGTCAATGACTGGTGTTAACTCCAGGACGTTTTCAATGGGTGCCTTGGAGGGATCCAGCTGCGGGGGTTCGAAAAGTGTCACTCGTTTCGACATAGTGCTTAGCTTGCAAGAAAAAAAAAAGCCAATACGGATAACGTAGTTAAAATATTCCGTAATATCAGCAACGGGCACTTCGGGAAAGTTGAAGAGGAAGAGCAGAATTGGGTTCTTTTTGAGGAGCCCGTTCCTGATTATTTCACGCGCCGAATAGCTTATGAAGATGTCATAAGGGTGATTCATTACGGTAATAGCCGAGGCGCTTTTGTTCCACCGGATGGACCCAAAAGCAGCCGAGTTAAACTGCATCGGTACACCTTCAGCCTTGCTTACTCAGGGTCACTGCCGACAGCCGAACGAGTGAGAGGAGGGAATAGAAAGGAGGAAGAAGAATAATCAGGAAATAAAATTAAAATACACCATGTCCCTCAAGCTGCCTGAAATGTCTATTATTATTCCTCAACTGAACCCCAAGTGCCAGACCCGGAAAACATCCATAATCGCTATGCTTTGCCGAAATGCACGTGATAAAAGAAAAATAAACAGAAAGCAAAACGCAAGAGACGCTAGCCAGCGAAATCATTTCTTTTCGTCGGTGATTATATATCCTCTCATCATCCAAATACCAGATATATGGGTAATTCTTTCTTTCAGGGGAGGTTGAGCACCTCCATGATTGATTGGAGGAATTCCGATCTTGTGAAGATCTTTTGGCCCCCACAGATCGAGTTATGTCCGAGTATTTTTAACGTAGATCATCGTCATCACGCATTATCGTACACGTCATGTTAGTATATACCCAAATATATATATCAACTATGATATCCCTCCTCCTGAGGCGGAGGCATAAATGTACTAATGCGACCGGGAACGTTGACCCGGAAGGTTTTCTGAGAATTTGCCTTAGGACTCAACATCGCTCGAGGGGAGTTCCGTTCAAGAAGCCGGGAGAGCTGCTGTCGCTGCAATTCCTCCTCAGTCAGGAGCGCGGTGCCACGCCTTGACTCGACCCTAATACCTTCGTTGACGTCGCGCGCGTAGAACCATAGTGCGCCCAAAGCGTAAAGGAACGCAAATACGGCCGATACCGTCATGCTCAAGGTTTCTAGGCGGCCCATGGGAACCAGATTTCGACAGAGGACATTAAGAACAACATTGAATAACGCAAATATATTCGAGGTTAAGCATGGCCTGACTCGGGTCAGTTAGGAATAAACAAAGAATGACTCTGGGGCAGGCAAGGAAGAAAAAACGTACAGAAACACCGAATGGATCAAGAAAGTCCTTTCATGGTTGAGAAAAAAAATTAGGATGAGCGACAATGCGTATGCAAATGCTATGAGTATTGCCGCAGCTATGATCGTGGCTGTCTTGTTCACATGTGGAGGAATGTCTTCCAGGTCACCAAATGCTAATGGAATTACCAAGAACCTTGGCAGAACCATGTCAAGTTAGCAACTCCGGACATATATTGATTTGAACGATGATTAAATACCCAATAAGTGATAAATTAGATGAGACTGCCGCAAGAAATTTCCATGATGTTTGTGCGGGCTCTTGAGGAGTCAGCTGGGTCTGAGAAGACCAACCGATTTCCTGGTACTGAGCGTATGGAGAACTCATTCCTGCGGGGCAGTGGGAGCGTAGCCCAAGTCCGGGCCGCGATCAGGAATTCCAGGGGAGAAAACGTGGTTTTTGGTGTTAAAAGAATGTTTTGCAGATGGTCAAGATAGAGACGAGGGATTACTTATGATCGATCTAGGCAACGAGCTGACAACGGAGTGGAGGTAAAGGACGCGACCACGAATCAAGCGAGTGAGAATGCGTAGCACACGAACATAATAATTAAGAGGAGGGATAAGGGGGTTATTGGAAAACGCGGAAGAAAATTAACAAAAAAGAAAAGAAAAGAAAAAGAAATAACAAAAGTGGTTTGCAGCGCAGATTTTACTCCGGGAGGATCGGAAGAAGCTTTAAAGAATGCGAAGGAGAAGACGAGAAGAATTGGTGCCCTGATAGTGTTATTATTTTTGATCGTCTTCAACGAACGGTCCAGCCGCACCTGGGAAAGTTGCATTGGCGGGGGATATTCAGCAGTGCAGCACCCAAACGGGGATGCTGATCCTGTCAGCAAACGGCATTCCCAAGGCTGCGAGATAAAACAGTAAAAAAAGGCGTTCCACAATCCGGAATTTTGCGCCTCAAGGCACCCAGCTGGCTGGAGATTTCCAACGAATGTTCTTCCTGAAATTCAAGTCACAATACTAGCAAGATCGGCAGTCACTCAGCCACAAGGCTAAGAGTTTTGCTACTGATTGGTTTTTCGCAATATCCTGATCTGACGCCAGTAGGGGCTGAATATTAATATGGGAGAACATTGAAACAGGTATGGTGAAGGAAAGAAAGAGGGAAAACAAAACCAGCCAATTTTTTGCGACATTATTCCTTTTCTGGTGCCAATAAGAAGCCTATTCATGATACCTACGGCTTCCCCGTACATCGAACCCCCAGCTATATCCCAGTTGATACTATTGAGATAAGGTGTTTTCAAGTCCGAGCATGAACAAGTCCAAGGCGGGTAAAGGGATGCATGAATGGTTCCCAGCCAGGTGCGCGGAGAAAGTTCCGCGATTTTGCCTAGGTTTGGCACGAACCTTCTCTGATGTATCCCTGAGCAAGATCATGATGCTCAGCCACTTCATGGGGCATCTCGCAGACTTGGACGCAGAAATAGATGGATATGGAGATAAAGTGGGTGGACAACGCGTGGCTAAAAAAGAAAAGATCGAGCCATGCTCTGACCCCAGTTTCTTTACGTATCCGTGTTGTGCGTGTATCCTGAGGGAAATGATACCTTCCATGACGGTTGTTTCGACAATATAACTTCCAATATTAGTACTTCTGACTGAGGCAGAAGGTGGTTCGGGATTTTCTTAACCATAAATAAGGCAAGGCGACAGTTCAATTTCCACCCCTCCAACCCTGGAGCAATACCCCTCATGCTCAAGAAGAGAGTTCTGTCCCTCGTATATGAGATTGCGCCATTTGACTCCGCCTCCACACGCACATACACCTGAAGGACCTAAAAACAGAACCATATTGGCTGATAGACTTACAACTACATTTCAAAAATAAAGAGTTCAAAGGTTAACACTCTGGACCCTGTGCAAGTTGATCCGTGAGTCTCAAGGTTCTCACTAGGCGGAAGCCGCGGCTTCATATAACCGGACTCGGCTTGTCTTTGTCATCACAGAGCTTAACTATTTAGTCATTCAAAACAAAGTAGTTCATTTCCTGAAAAAATAATAATAATAACCATCCAGACTTTTCTTGACCGAAAAATCTATTGAAAACAAATGTGTAAGGTAAATCTAGTGCGCAATATAATACACCAAAGTAATCACCCGGGACCTAACATTTATTTAATCTCAACACCACCGGTGGCTCCCAAGACACGCTTGATGTCACCGTAGATGGCGAACTGACCGGCAGTGATGGTACCAATCTAATGTTCATGAAACATATTAGTAAAAATGTTCCGACGGCCGCGCGGGATAATTGCGAAAGGGATTGGGCGCAAGAATAGGGTGGGACTTACCATGAAGAGACGGGCACCGATACCGCCGAAGGAGCCCTTGAGGCCGAGTTCCTTAGCGATCTTGATGAGACGAGAAGTGGTGCTCTCACCAGGGAGACCCGGGGTCTTGTTGATCTTGCTCAGCATGGTATCAGCGGGCTGGGAGACGATAGCAGCGGCGAAACCAGCGAGGAGACCAGCACCGAGGTTGACACCGGTCTTAGCACCGTCGGAGAGAGTTTCCTTGTCGACAACGTTGTAGATAGCCTCAGAGAACTTCTCGAAAGCGACGAACTTGGCCATAGTGTAGGGAACCCTGCAACGCTAGCTTAGCACAAATAAGAACGAATCACTGAGCTGCGCGGTACTTACTGCTTGAAGAGGATAGGACCGAAACCAGAGTAGAAAGCACCGACACCTTCCTGCTTGAGGATCTTGCCGAAACCGCTCATGAGACCGCTAGCAAATTCGGGCTGCGAGACGAGACGGATACGGGTGGCTTCCAGAGGGCAGAGGGCAATATCAGCGAAGAATTCGGCGGCAGCAGACGAGGCGAGGTAGACAGCAGTGCGGTTGTTGGAGGCAGTTTCAAGACCAAGCTGGTTGATCCATTGCTGCTTGAAGAATTCGTAACCTCCGAACTTGAAGGCACCCTGGAGGAAGTAACCGGCGGCGGTGGGACCGAAACCGGTGAGGAGAGCGCCAGCACCCTCGTTGGCAATGACCTGGCGGAAACCACCGATCATGCCCTTGTTGTATGTGACGGGGTCAAGTTGAATTCTGGTCTTGACGCTGGAGCACGAAATAGAGCATCAGTTTACAGGAGAAAAGAAAAAAAAAAAACTCCTGAGCGGGCACGGGCGGAACGCGGCGCGTTCGCCAGAGCGGGGGTTATCGAGCCATTTTGACTTACACATCGACAGGAGTAAGAGCACCGTGGGTGACGGAGCAGCAGACAGCACCAGCGAAGGCGAATCTGGAGTACAGCTGAAGGCCAGTGAGCTGGGGAGCCGCAGCGGCAGGCTGGGCATCCGCCTTAGGGGCGGCGCTGGCGGACATTATTATGGTGTATGTATGAGAGAAATGTGACTAAAGCACAGAAAAAAGAGAGGAGAGAAAGAGGAGAGAGAGGAGTGTGGGGAAATGAAAAGAGAAAGCAATTGAGGCTTTGCAGAGTTTGGGATGGGAAGAAATTGAGATGAGACAATCGAGGGAAGAGGATTTGAAAGGGATGGCCCAGCACAAGGACTTGGCTGGCACTAACGGCACCGAACCCGAAAACTTTTCGCGTCCAATGCGGGTGTCATTCGGCCACACGCCTTCGCCACCGCGCAACTCCGATTGTCCAGTCAATGCCCTGCGACAAGGAGCTGTATAAGTATGCATTCTCATCATCATTCAAGCGGAGATTTCCTCCTCGACGGTAATTTATTTTCGCTTGATTCGAGGTTGAAAACCTTAGGCGGAAATCTTCGACTTGTTTGTGTTGTCGGGCCAGTATTCACTGGTGAACCAATGGCTCCTCGAATTATGCAGTCCGGAAATCATATGTATCGTCAAAGTTCTGCCATGAACAACAACATTTTTATTTCTCAGCTATCATCAACCCGGAGATTTAGCCGACTAGGAGGAACCAACCCTTGTGTATCTGGATAGTGATTTTGGCACAAGCCAACGAAGCCACAGGCGGATCAACTGTATCCACAAAGCTGTTCAGTAGGTATTATTTTTCTGCCCACCAGCATAGAAATGTTATCATTGGTTGCAAGAATAATAATGTAGATGTTGCTGCCTCAGGCAGGATTTTAAGTTCCATGAGTTTATTGATGTCCACTACTAGTCCCGATCCTTATAGACAGACTCATAAGGTGTCAGATATTTCACCAATCAGAACTGATACTGACTAAGAACAATAGGTACGGAGTAGTACCCATAAAGTTGGCAGCAACTCCAATTCAAGAGTCGTTCTCAGCAGATATACGGCCATCCCCTAGATAAGTTTCGAGTTGGTCTTGTTTATCATCCTCCTCTGAAGTCCTTTAAGCTCTTTCGATTTGTTCCATCAAGAGAAATGCCTACTTCCGGTCCCGTATAAACACCCGGAAATTAAGCGTATGCTTGCAAAGTCTTGTGTTAGCACTGCATTTGTTCTCGGATGAAGCTCAATATTCACCTTCCATATCCCTATGTACCTCTTCAAACCATGGCCACGTATATAAATCATTAATCCAAGCATGCAGCTTGATCGCGAAGAATTTGGGCAGAACTTTTTGGTAGCGAATGGCTCCGTTGCTCGATCCTGATATAGGTACCTACAAATGCGACTCCGTCGGCGTTGGCCTTAACATTGCCTGGATCTGGTTCACCGATGGCATTTCCGATTGGTCCATTGCAGCATCCCAAAAGTAAGGTAAAAAAAGGTGGAACCTTCCTTATGATGAACTAACGAAACTATGAAAGTCTGCATCACATCCAGATGTAGCCCCAAGGTCTAATGCACCTGGAAGGCTTTCCTGCATGCCGATCAATCAATGGATAGAAGGTGGAAAATTAGAAATTATCATGTGTCCGCCAATTTCTCCAAATTCAAGGCTGAGCGATGGAGTTCCCTGGAATCATGCTCTGCTCTCTAAACATCTGGCGTCTGATATGATAATCTCTTGAGCTGGGCAAAGTATCATCCAATAGTGCCTAGGATTGCGGACTGCGCTTGAGCAACACTAAAGGTTTGTTTTTTGGGTACCTAGCGGCCTCGTCTGCTGCCTCTGCAGTCGTACCGGTGTGCTACCGGGAGCGTGACGTGTATTGCATATTGAAGATCTTACGAGAAAATTTGTTCTGCGGATTCATCAAAACCTTACGGATCCCTACCCGGGTTTCTCATCAAATCTTAAATCTGTTGCGCGCCCGCTATTAAGGCTATAATTTTTGGAGTTTCCGCTACTATCCATCCATGATCCCAATGCTATCCCGCCTGTTGTGCTGGAGCAAAGCTAAGAAGAAGGAAAAGGAGCTGTGGCGTGAAATCGAAGGTTTGTAGTCCTGCTGACGGAGTAATCGCATCCAACTTTCACTTAAAGTCAGGCAATAACCTCCATTGATCTTTGATAGAGGAAGCCCAAAATCTGCATAATCTTCCTTCTTGGAATGCCCCCGAAAATACACTGATTTTACAAGCATTTGAGTGGAACGTACCAGACGATCATGCTCACTGGCGGCGTCTTCGGAAAGCCCTTCCCACTTTCAAGACCATGGGCATTGACAACATCTGGATACCCCCAGGATGCAAAGCGATGAACCCTTCCGGTAACGGCTATGATATATACGATTTGTATGACTTAGGGGAGTTTGACCAGAAGGGATCGCGGGCGACAAAATGGGGAACCAAGGCAGAGCTCCAGGCACTTGCTTCTCGGTCAAGGAATTTCGGAATAGGGATTATCTGGGATGCCGTGCTCAACCATAAAGCCGGGGCCGATTGTTCGGAGCGGTTTTCGGCCGTCAAAGTCGATCCAAAAAGTACGTGCTTGGGGAGTTTTATGCTTTCTCCGTGGCTTTGGATTTGTAGCTGACGATAATTGCCAAAAAAGACCGAAACATAGAAATATCGACCCCAGAGGAGATTGAAGGCTGGGTACGCTACGAGTTTTCGGGACGCGGAGATATATATAGCTCCTTGAAATACAATCGAAACCATTTTACGGGCGTTGACTGGGATGATATACGACAGGAAAAGGCAATTTTTAAGATAACTGGACCGACTAAGGGTTGGGCTACGGATGTTAGCACCGAGAACGGCAATTACGATTATCTTATGTTTGGAGATCTAGACTATTCAAACCTTGAAGTTCGAAACGACGTGCTCGAATGGGGAAAATGGGTTGCAACCCAGGTACCACTCATTGGCATGAGATTAGATGCTGTCAAACATTACTCAGCAGACTTCCAAATGGAATTCATCAACCGGCTGCGAGAGAGTTTGGGATCTCAATTTTTTGTAGTGGGAGAGTTTTGGAAAGGCGAAAGGGAGGTTTTGCTTGATTACCTTGAAAAGATGCAATATCAGCTATCATTGTTCGATGTTCCGCTTCTCAGCCGCTTTTCAGCCATCTCACTCACCGAAGGAGCAGACTTGCGAAAAGTGTTTGAAGGTACTTTGGTGGAGAGAGAACCTGGACATGCAGTTGTGAGTGGGAAGCGCCGTTCCTGATGGTTCCGTACTCGACTAGGTTAATAATACTGACTCCACAGACGTTTGTCACCAACCATGATACTGTGGGTTTCCTTAAGCTTATATATCTTTAGTGATGCTGACAAGTTCACTCACAGCAACCAGGGCAATCTCTGGAGGTACGAACCACTGGCAAACTTCCCTACCCTTTATTTGGTAGATGGGTTGACAAGCGTTTTTAAGACCCCAATAGCACCATTTTTTAAGGCTCTTGCATATGCTTTAATCCTTCTTCGAAATAAGGGACAACCTTGTGTTTTTTACGGGGACCTTTTTGGTCTTGTGGTTGATGGAAAACGGCCAAGCTCTCCCTGTGGAGGCAGACTTTCAACTCTCACACAGGCTCGTAAGCTGTATGCAAATGGAGCGCAGCAAGACTATTTTGATAAACCGAATTGCATTGGTGGGTAGTTTCCGGGCATCAAATTTAGACATTAGACTGATACATGGAGAAGGATTTGTTCGATACGGGAACCTTCATCATCCTTTCGGACTTGCATGCATCATGAGCAATACAGGCCCATCCCAGAAACGTATGTATGTCGGTCGAGAGCATGCCGGAGAGCAATGGACAGACATTCTGGAATGGCGACCCGAGATAGTGGCAATTGACAAGACGGGGTATGGGATATTTCCCGTTTCTGCACGTAGTGTGAGTGTTTGGGTGAACTCTGCAGCGGAGTGCAGAGAAAACCTTTATCACTTCTTGTATGTTGACTGTTGATGACTCTGTGGCGTATCTTTTGACGGACTTAGACTTACGAATTGACCAACAGGGATGAGAACATATATAAGTACTAAATAAAATACCGTTCAGGTTACACCCACTTGAACATACCTATACTCCATAGGTGCTTAGGTATAGATCATTTGAAACCTTAATTTGTCAAGCACTTACTAGTAGTACGTATTCTTTTCTTCCAGTCGTGCGTGTAGTTGTGGAGTCAGAGTGGGAAGTATGCAGCTCCGTGTGAAAACTATATAAAAGCAGTTTTTCTTGTACGTTGCCAACTACTTGATAAAAAATAGTCCATTACTGCTAGGTACCTATTTGTAGTTGTTGTCGGGGTGTTAGGTTGGTGTTCTTGATGAGAACTGCTTCTCGCGATTTCTTGGCATTATTCAGGTCTCATTATTAATCCTTAGGATCTCCACAAAGCCACTAGCTTCTCCCCACTCGAGAGGAACACCATCTTCCAAGTTCCTTGTCATCTCGACCATGATAGTTCAGGTTTGATACTTCGAAGCCGTATTTGGTAGCTCATTCTGCCGGAGGGTGGCACTTCTTTGTCATCTGCCCACTATTTTACAATATTATGATTTGAATCAGAATTTCTCACGATGTCACCATTTTTTGGACTGCTTCGAGTCCTCGTCTTCCTCCCCCTGCTCTTTGCGGCGTCGGTCTCGTCGGAGCATACTTCGAACTGGGCTGTCCTCGTCGCAACATCTCGATTCTGGTTCAACTATCGCCATCTCGCAAATGTTCTCTCCCTCTACCGAACCGTTAAGCGTCTCGGGATACCCGACTCGCAAATTATCCTGATGCTGCCGGATGACATGGCTTGCAACCCCCGAAACGCATTCCCGGGAACCGTCTACAGCAACGCAGATCGTGCCGTGGATCTGTACGGCGACAACATCGAGGTGGACTACAGAGGCTATGAGGTGACCGTGGAGAATTTCATACGTCTATTGACTGATCGGCTGGACGAGGATGTCCCACGCAGCAAACGTCTAGGGTCTGACGCCGGGAGCAACGTCCTAGTGTATATGACTGGACATGGTGGTGATCAATTCTTGAAGTTCCAGGATGCCGAAGAGATTGGGGCGTGGGATTTGGCAAATGCGTTCGGTCAGATGTGGGAAAAGAAGCGCTACCATGAACTATTGTTCATGATCGATACGTGCCAGGCCAATACCATGTACACGCATTTCTATTCGCCTAACATCGTCGCGACAGGATCTAGCGAGCTTGATCAATCCTCCTACTCACACCATGCTGATAACGATGTGGGGGTTGCCGTCATTGACCGATGGACATACTACGTGCTTGAATTCCTTGAAAACAAGGTGACAAGCGCTAATTCAAAGCAGACGTTAGGTGATTTGTTTGATTCGTATGATGCAAGCAAGATCCATTCTCAACCCGGAGTGCGATGGGACCTATTCCCTGGTGGTGAGCAGGAGGGGCGCTTACGGACGGTGGTGGACTTTTTTGGAAATGTTCAGAGCGTCGAGGTAGAAAATGCTAACACCAGCGATTCTGGCTCTTTGAAGGAGGACCTGATTGAGATTGCCCGACTGGTTGAGAAATGGAGCATCCAGTCCCAAGAGTATCTTGCAGCTGGCAACGATTCGTCTCAGCCCACGGACTCCGATACCTCGTCCCCGTACGAGGTGAAGAGGAAGAATGTCGGGCCAGTAAAATTGGCGGAAGAGGCTCCTTGGGAAAAGCGATTGATTGGGCTCTCGGTCTTGGGCGCATGCGCTGCTGTTTGGTTTACCGGATCAGTCTTGGGCAGGACCTTGGCCTGATTCTGGATGTGATATCTCGTTGTATTTTTGTTTCTATGGATTATTATTATATTACAGGGTGGCATGCATCGAATGTAGGGCGTCTCGAAGAACCTATGCTAGCTGTTACTGAAGTGTATACCTGATACCTGCGGTCTGGCATTTTGTGTGAGAGAGAGACAAGGGAGGCGTTCAAGACAAATTAATTTACTGCTATTATTATCATCAGCAGCACTACTGTGTCTCCTTTGGAGCGAACTGAAACACTCGTAAGAAGAAAGGAATGGGAAATGCATAATTGCCTGGTTGCGAATCAAATCGTTGTTGTTCGAGTAACGGATGACTGGTCATTACGATACGAATGGGCCCAGTGGGTGGACTCCGCACGTGCCGCACGCCTGGACGCGTCGACCGGAGATGCGCGACGGAATTGGGTTGGCTTGGGTTGGTTTGTTACTTGTTTTTTTTGGATCCGACCTGTGAACTGAGGATTAAAGAAAAGAGTTGGTTTGTTTGACTGATTTCACACTCTAAGAGAGGGCCTCGCGGGGCCTGAATTTATTACTTCATCTTTGAATTTTCTTCTTTACTTTTTTTGTTTCTCTTTCTAGGGTTTCTGCCATGTATCTTCCGCGTCAACTAATATCCCATCTCTACTTACAGCTCCTCCGATCCCACCATCCTCTGTCCCCGCCTGTGCTGATCCTCGTGGCTTTGGAACCAGATGCTCTCTGTGCCTGCCGGATTCTCACGGCCTTGTTAAAACGCGACTATATCCCTCATAAGATCCAACCGGTAGCCGGGTATGGCGACCTGTCGCGTGCTGGCGAGGAACTGGTCCGACCCATGCAGACCACCAACGGAGGCAGTGGGGGTGTCGTGGTCTGCCTTGGAGTGGGAGGACTAGTGGATCTCAATGAGATACTGGGGCTAGGCAGTGAGGACGACGAGATCGAAGATATGGGGGGAGTGGAGGTTTGGGTGTTTGACGCGAGGCGCCCGTGGAATCTAGCGAATGTGTTTGGCGGGGAAGGGGTCAATGGACAACCGTTGGGCGAAATCAATGTCAATGCACGACGAAAGACGCGTGGCGTTGACAATGGTTGTATCACCCCCTCATATGCCTCTGGGAGGGGGGGTATTGTGGTATACGATGACGGGGATATCGAGGAGGAGCTGAGCAAAGAGCAGGAGGCATACTGCGCGTTATTGGAGATGCCGGAGGTGGATGAGGATGTGGAGGATGAGGACGACTATGACGCGCGCAGTGACGGTGGTCCTGAGCCTCCGTCGAGCTCCGACTCTAAGAAACGCAAGTCCTGGTCGCGGGAAGACGATGAGGATGAATCAGAGGAGGAAGACGAGCCGCCTCGTCAGCGAAGGAGGAGCAATTCGGTGTGCCCCCCTCTCCATCCTGGTTTCTTCTACTCGAATACGCGGTTTTTACTAACTTGGATGATCTAGAGTTCGTCGATCGCGTCTTCACCAACTCGGACTCGCAGACGTACGGCGCATGATTCTTCAAACTCATCACGGTCTGTCACGCCTGTATCAGATTCTCCGTCCCCTGCACAGCCTAAACAACCATCTGCACGATCATTGAGGCGACGCCTACTCCGACTCAAAAGAAAACACGAGACTGTATTGCAACAATATTACTCCTCTGGAACGTCCTACTCGGAGCCCATATCTTCTATCTTATATTCCCTTGCCTCTGAATTAGGTCGCGAAGATAACGATCTTCTGTGGCTGGCTATTGTGGGTGTCTCGAGCTTGGAACTTAGCGGTCGTTCCATGTCCGGGGTTGGCATTTCGAGCTCGTCGGAATCGGGGGGTTTGGCTGGATGGGGCGGGGAGAGAGGAGAGCGAATACGACAAATAATGCGGGACGAAGTCCACCGACTCAACCCACCAGATCCTTCCGAGCGAGATAGGGATATAAGAGGGGAAATCAATGGGGTCATCCCAACGACCGCCAAGTCACCAACCGATAAGTCAATTAGATTGTCGCCCGAGCCCCGGTTTCTCCTCGTTCGGCACTGGTCGCTTTATGAGAGCATGCTTCATAGTCCATACCTGGCGTCTAGGCTTCATGTGTGGACGGAGAACGGAAAGAAACGGTTACACAAACTTCTTGCAAAGATGGGGATCAGCCTAACCCAATGCCACCAGAACTACACACATATGGACATGGAATTGAAGCGAGTTTTAAGACAACGCCTACTCAAATACGCACCAATGTACGGCTTAGACGGGTTAGTTCCTCCGGAGGCCTCTGGACATGCCGCTTCTCGGGAAGGCTGGGGATTTGTCCGCTGCTGGGGCTGGAAGGCCTGTCTCTCTGCCACCGATATTGGAGTCATAGTCGGGGCAATTCTCGAGGTCGGGCCCGAAGAGGTTCCAGGAGCATGGGATACTAAGCGCCTACCCCGACCAAAGAAAGCCCAGGATGGTGATACAGACTCCGACGGGACCGAGTCAGACCCTTCAAATCTTCTTCCCCGGTTCTGGAGTGCGTACGATGCGTTATCCCTCACATCGGAGTCCCCGACCCTTCTTTTAGAAGGCCTTCCGCTCGCCCAGCATCTTCATCGCGCCATCCTTCGCACCGGCACATCATTGCTATCAAAACACCAAATTCGACATTTACGGGCCTTCCGCATCGCTGTTGTCAAGGACGGCCCCGACGTCAAGCTCTTTACCAATCCAGGAGCGCTCACTAAATTGGCCCTTTGGATCGCCGAGGCCATCCGGGTGCAGGAAAGAGACCGAGGTGAAACCATCAAGATCGGGAAGCGACGCGCCGCTGGAACACCTCTGGTCCTTGCCGGGCTTGATGAAGATAGGGGTCTCTATATTGTTGTAGGAACTGGAGGTGGAGGGGGCGTCGTCGATTTTGCCGCCTTATCCAGGCGTCGAGAGGAGCGTCGAAAGAAAAACGAAGCGAAAGAGAAGAAGCGGAAAGAGAAAGAGGAGGCCAGGGCGAAACGTGCTGCGGAGCGAGCTGCAAGGGAGGGTAGTGATGCGGAGGATGACGAGGAGGAATCCCAAGAAGAATCCTCATCTGAGTCCGATTCCGAGTCGGAAGATGAACAAGACACCCGAGGAAACAAGCATCTTCTGAGGAATCGCTTTGGCATTGCATTCCAGGAGGTGGTGCAAGAAACAAATACTCGAGTCCGGATCGATAGCTTCGAGCACTGCGTAGTCGAAGTACAAAAAGAGGATCTTGGAGGATTTCTCGAAGCCCTGAGCTTTCGCAGCGTGGTTGGTTAAATCATTCTCAGGCATTTTCTCTCGTTTACCTTTCATTTGGATTGCTTATTGCGGCCTCTGCTACGTTATATCGCCTCTTTGACCAGATATATGGTCTACTATTCCCCATCGATGTGTGATTTTTTTTTTTTTTTTCCCTTTGAGCAACTGGGTCGGATGAGTCTTTGGTGAAGGGCGCAATGACTCAGGATTTACGAAAATGGCTCCCTATCTTTTATTATTCTATCTTTACCTGGGAGAAATCACCAGAGGCCATGGGTTATGACGATCCGGAATATATGTTGCCTTTAATTTGTGTTGTTGTTTACTCTTTTATTGTTGGAGTGAGATGATGCCTGTGTCTATTTTTGTGCCTGCTTGCTGCTCTTCGTCATGACCGTTTTGCATAATCTCCGCACATGTCCCGGCGTTTATGGTGTTTTATAAAGACCCACACTTAAATAGCATCTTTGAGATGAATTGATTTGCATTTTCTTTCCCACATATATTTATGAATGATCATCCATTGGCATGTTTTGATATCGGAACATCTCCGACTCCACCCACAGTTAGCCTTCTCCGGTCCCATTGTTTCCCCTCACCCGTACTGTCCCCTGACAACTCCAGCTTCCTATATTTTTGGAACTCGATCAACGAGAAGGGAATTACCAAAGAGAAACAGAGTGGGTAATCATGTCTGTTTATCCTGTGCTTTCTCGCGAGAGCACGCTGGCTCAACTTGCGCCGGAATACCCATCCGATGCCCAGAGCCAAATTTCCCAGCTTCTGTCCTCCTCAAACCTCAGCCGCCTCGTTGTCCTAGACGACGATCCGACTGGCACGCAGACGTGTCATGATATATCCGTTCTAACGGTGTGGGATATTCCCACTTTGACTGAAGAATTCCAACAAGACTCACCGGGATTCTTCATCCTCACCAACTCCCGTGCTCTACCTCCAGTGGAAGCCGAGAAACTAATCCGCGGCATCTGCGAAAACGTCGCAGGGGCCGCCAGGGCCACGGGGCAAAAGGTGGATATCGTTCTACGAGGCGACAGCACGTTGCGAGGCCACTTCCCGCTCGAGGCAGACGTAGCACAGTCCGTGTTCGGGTCCGCGGATGCCTGGGTGCTGGCTCCATTTTTCTTCCAGGGCGGAAGGTACACAATCGACGACGTCCATTACGTCGCTGAAGGGGACACTCTGGTACCAGCTGGAGCCACACAGTTTGCCCAGGATGCTACATTTGGATACAAGAGCTCCAACCTTCGAGATTACGTTATGGAGAAGGCTCCTGGGCGGTTTTCTCCAGAGCAACTGCATTCGGTTACCATCGAGGATATTAGGGTAGGTGGGCCAGAAGCGGTTTATGAGAAACTTATGAGCCTTCCTACAGGTGGTGTGGTGATTGTGAATGCGGCAGCTGAGTCTGATATGCATGTTTTTGTTGCTGGACTGTTACTTGGTACGCCCCCGAAGCTTTTTTTTTTCTTGCCCCAAACAAACAAATAAATGACTGCCCCTGTTTTGTTTAACACATGCATACAGCTGAAGCAAGAGGTAAACATTATCTTTATCGTACCGGGGCTGCATTTGTGTCCACCCGACTCGGAATCCGCTCCAAATCACCCATCACCGCCATAGAACTCAGCTTGCCTGTTCCTAGAAAAACCGGAGGTCTAATTCTGGCTGGATCATATGTACCCAAGACAACCGCGCAGCTAAAAGTACTTACGGATCGACGCGGTAAGACGGGCGAACTCGCTATTATCGAAATGAAAGTTGAGAAACTTATTGCATCTTTGGACGGTGCTACGCGGGCCATCGAAGAGGTCGTTCGCGAGACTGAGCTGAGCCTTCAATCCGGTAAAGACACACTGGTCATGACTAGTCGAGTCCTAATTACAGGCGACAACGAGCTGTCGTCTCTAGCTATCGGATCTAAGGTTGCCGAGGCCCTTGTTAAGGTCCTCCAACAAATCCAAGTGCGACCACGCTATGTTATTGCGAAGGTAGTCCTTCCTTTCCCTTCTTATGAATCTCTATTTTGTACATATTATTAACCACAGATGCATTTTTAGGGCGGTATAACGTCTTCTGATGCAGCTACCAAGGGACTGAATATAAAGCGTGCCTTAATTGTTGGCCAAGCCGCTCCTGGTGTGCCACTGTGGAGGTGCGACGAGCCCACGTCCAGACATTGTGGCGTTCCGTTCGTGGTGTTCCCAGGAAATGTGGGCGGGGAGTCAACGCTCTGTGATCTGGTCGCTGCATGGAATTAGATATAGTTTGGCCTATTGCTTTCCCTTTTTGATTTCTTACATTTACGTGTCAATTAGGTACCCTACAGGGGAGAAAGGTCTATAGAGCGAATACTGTTGCGTGGTGTGACGTCATCCAGTCCAAAAGCGTCGTTAACTGTATTTCACAAGCGACCCGCTACCACAGGCGAGCCGCCAACTCTGTACTTCAGAGTAAATAGCAAATTTTGTAGGTTGATATCTCAACAACCAGATAAGCAAGGCCTTTATGATTGTATACATAGCTTTATTATGTATTTAATATATATATATATATATATATTTCTTTTTTATACTCTAATTCCTAGTAATTATGAAGATAATAGTATAGATTATTATATAAATGTATTTTTCTAGTACAGGCCTAAAGTATAAAACTATTAAAATTATGAGAAAAAAAAAATCTATAAATTTACATAATATTAATCTTATATATTAAATTTCAAGACCATCTAGGAGTTATTTGTTGAGATATAATGTTTTAAAAAAGGGCTACTTTTATATAGTAAATGGCGGATGGTGGGTCGCTTGTGAAATACATTACCAAGAACAGCCAGTCCAATACTATTCAATGATTGATATCGTGACTGAGCTTGGTTGTGTGTAAAGAAAACACTCAAATCGGTTATGAGAACTCTACTAACGACTAAACTCCCTTTGCAATAAAATGTAATCAATATTTTCCCGGAAATTCTAGGTATGTGTAAAATTTGAGTACATTCAGCTCCAAGGACTACTCCCTAGAGAGAGCAGAGGAATCCGGAAAGCCGTGGAGATAGAATGGCCCGTGGGCCATGAAAATGTATTCCTTCATTTGGCTATTTTAAACCTAACTGATCAACACTGGGCACTACCTGAAAGCGGAATAAGATGGTATGTACAGTTGCAAAACCACCTGCCAGTGTAAGTCCTCAAAATCGACAATTTCCCCCAGCGTATGCAATTTCACATGAAAAAGACCCTTGGTAGCTCAAACAAATGTACAACTCCTTGGCTATGATAAAGAGCGCTTCTTTCCACCACAGTTGTGTGGCGATAAAAAACAAAGGGATTAGGGCAACAAGCGACTGCGGATGTGTAAGAAATATGGGGAAAAAGCACCAACCTTGTACTCCTTGACGCTAGGCGAGTTACTAGGTCACTATAATCCTTAGGGTAGCGTTAGCCTAGACGGTTTTTCTATTATTACAAGGCCACCAATGCCAAAATCCAACTGTTGTGTGATGTCTCACGACTTCATGGGGACCAGCCCCGACATGCTTCTTGTGGAATTGGTTTTAAAGGTTTCACGCAGGAGTCGCAGCGGCTGAAATTCCTTCGGAGGGAACCCGCCGTTTTGCCGCTGGATTCGATGTGTCCTACAAAGTGAAATGTTTGATATTAGTCATACCTAGAACATAAGAGCTCTGGAATACCATGCACAATGCTCGAACCTGAATCCATCCAGGAGACATCGTATCATGATATGGGCCAAGCTCTGGCTCTCTTGCATGTACTTACGTCCAAAGATTCGATGCTCCGTTTCTGACCGCCAGCTTGGGTCTTTTTGATAACTTTCTTCTTAGGTCGGGTCGGGCGAGATTCCCCAGGCTGAAAAAGGTCTTCAGGTAGATCGAAACTGAATGAAGATGGTTAATGGATATAAAGATACAGACCAATTCCAGTGCTCCTTACTTGCGGATGTGGGTGATTGCTAGATCATTGATACCAGGTTGGTAACCGGTCCAGGATGTACATGTAGATTTGAAAATCTGAGCATCCGTTGAGATATCCAACGATCGGGATGCGCCTTGCAAAGTCAGTAGAATCATAAAGGGAAAGCGATTTACATACCTGGTTCGAGGGGTTTCAATTCAAGTCCAATGTAGTAAGTTGTGGTGTACATCATTCGGCTGTCACCATTAGTTTCCTTCTCTGCGGCAGCAGCAGCAACTTCGCTGTCTTCTACTCCGTTCTGAGCTGCCGCTTGGTGAGCAGCATCTTTGGTCTCGTCAGTCGTTTCGGTCTTTGTACCCTTATCCTGGTGCTTTGTGGACCCATTCTTAACCTCTTCTGCCTCCTTTTCGTTTGCAACTATATGGATCCGTTCAAAACCTTTGGGAAATGGGTGAGCTACGGCAATGGTCGCCTTTCGGTCCAGAGCTCCGACCAAATGCCTGATTTTGGACTCAACAAGGCCGGACCAGACTGACTCCGCCTCCTTAGTTTTACTAGACGCAGTTATGCTAAGGTAGTATTTGTAATCATGTGTAAAGAACGTGTGGCGCGTGAATAGGTCGTTCCAGGTCAGCTGTTTGAGAAAAATCTTGTCCACGATATCGCCTCCCCGCTGAAGTTCACGGAGAAGGACCGCTTTGGTAGACATCGAAACATTATGAGTCGCACACATCGAGGGATAAGCAGGCGTGATGATAGGCATCAGGTGAAATCGATCACCATGGTAGATCTATAGTTGAGGCTTTAGTGATCGTTGGGGAAACGTGTGACGACACTCTGTTACACACACCTTTGGGTTCCAAACTTTCATCTGCAAAGGGCCATCCTCGATAGGCTTCAGCATTACAGGCTGTGGCCAAGCCCATTTGTTCATTATTCGGAAAAATTTGCCGACAATAACCGAACCAGTGGCTTGAGGATACAGCTGGCACACTCTTGCCACCAGCATAGCCCATGCAACGCCTCCAGGGAAACCTACAACGTTCGCGTATATGGCTCGACCTGTTCATAAGATAAATAACGATTAATCAAAGTGAAGACATAGTGGATGGAGGGGTAGGTACTCACGTTGAGCCCACAGCTTGATTGCGCGTAAGGCCAAACGAAAGGTCTTTTGCTGAGGGACAAGCTCCAAAATCTCATCAGTCACACGAGTACCGTTTACTGACCGAACCTCCTTTTCATCAAGCCCTCGTAAATAGTCGTTGTTCTTCAAATCTAGATTCAAAGGAACAGAAGGCACGAGCAAGCGGGCGAAGATTAAATCGATACTGATACCGGACATTTCAAGCTTGATAATGGGGACGAATGCGTCTGGAACTGGTGTCATTTTCTCAATTGCTCCCTGGGGAGCCATTCTTTCAAGTATGGGTGGGAAATCCGAAAAAAAATCATCTATCACGACATGCTTAGGTCCAACGATCAGGGTATCAATATCCGAGCCTAGCGTAGAGCGTCCGTCAGTAAAGGCCCGATATAGTCCATAGAATTAGGTACTAGCAACCCACCAGGTCCATACACGCCCAGTCGATAGCTTCCGAAAGTAAATATTTTACCTCCAGCCGCTTCGACTGCGGCAGGTGATAGCCCCTTCTTGCGACTGACAGTCTTTATAAACTCGACCGCGATACGCTGTAGAAGTTGCAGAACTTGTTGGCTATGAGAAGAAACAAAACATATTAGCAAAGCAGCAAAATCACATTTTCGCCGACATCTTTATTCCTTACCGTCGCTCCGTCTCTGCCGGGCTTTCGAAGTTGTTTTGGGTCTTCAGTTCTGAGATTAAATCATCGTTTGCGGCAAGTTCATCTGGAGTGGGTAAAACTGTCGAAATAGGAGGCGTAACGCCCCATTGCCGAGCGGGTGCTGCTGCCATTGGGAACACTTATGCTTCCGAGGATATTGCTTCGATCATACAAGTAAGGCGATCGCAGGAAATCTTGAGTCGAACTAGAGAGCGGAAAGAAGAGAACGAGTGGAGAAAAGGAAATAGTAACAACAAGAAGGGAAACAAGGTGAATTACAATAACTGAAAAGGGTTTTTCAAACAAAAGTGAAAAGGAAAAGAGCCCAAGGGAGGGAATAGATTAAATTGATGGAACTACAAGTGAGCTTCCGATCAGGAGCAGCAGCGAGGGGAGAGCGACAAGTCAAAAGCTTGAACCGATCACCGGAATCTCGATCGCCAGCTGACTCAGCACCCCCTTTCAATCATGTGATCAACCCCGAAACTCATTTCTCGGAGAAGTATGTCGTTCACAAAGTTATATTCGATGAAGAATGCTTCTTCAGAATCCCCAGAATAGTGAAAAGAAAATTTCTCGATTGTGATTTGGCGGGCTTACTGCTACCTAAAACCCAGAATAAAATGGCTGCTATCAAATTTCTTAACAAAGCAAACACTTCCTAATTTATCCTGCTCAATTAGTTTTCCTGGAAGAATTTAAACATCTGCTCATCAAGCCATTTCACATCATCTTTGCTATCTCCAGGGCCGCCAGCCCAATCTGCGGTAACAAGTTAGACACATATTCAATCCTTTAAGGCGTTGACCAGACTTACGACCCCATACGGTAGGGAAGACCCTGAGGGTACCAATTCCCGGCTTCATACACGCCACCTCATATTCGGAGTCTTCCGGCCTGTTGTCAATTATTTTCAGCCTCCGTGTCTTCTATGGGGAGTCTAACAACTTTCTTACGGAAAGTAAAGGTCGGTCTTTGCGGGTAAAACCAATGTCTTCGCTTTGATGGCAGCCATAGCCTTCTCAAAGTTGCCATTGTATGGCTTCTGCTTGCTCACGTCTCCGTTTTGCCAAGTTTGCAGCATCGCTAGAAGATTTGCCGGGTCTGTATTTGGAATAAGTAATCCTGCAAAAATATCAGGGCCTTCCTAAGCCTAATGCCCTACCTTTGGATAATGCCCATGTCTCCCAGAAATTTTGCATAAAATCTTCCAGATCTTTGAACCCTAAAGCGCTCTCGTACAGCTTCTCACGGTAAAAGGTCTGGGAGAAGCCCCTACAAATAATGAAAGAGTCAGAGTGTTCCAGAGGATGTCACAAGATACATAAACAGACTCACCAGCCAGCATAGCCTCTGCCAAATGCCTTTAAGCCGATTTCTTTTTCGGCATCACTCCAGGATCTCACGGTTTGATCAGCTTTGAGAAGGCCGACATGGCCAGATCCCGCAGATGGTATGCTCTTCGCTGCCAGCAGGGCACTTTTGACCCCTTCTAAAAACACCTGGTTGTGCAAAGATGTCTTTGCTGATCCACAGAATGGTACGACCAGATCCATGAAGTCAGGATATTGAGTTGCCCACTGGAAACTTTGGGCCGCACCCATTGACCATCCGACGACAGCCCGTAAATGTGTGATTCCTAGGTGCTTGGTGACAAGCGTGTATTGGGCCCGGACATTATCATAGAAAGAACATTTCGGAAATGCGCCGACCCCAGGATAATTCGATGGCGAGGTTGATTGGCCGTTCCCAAACAACGCAGTGATGATGATGAAATATTTCCTGGGGTCGAGAGTCTTATCTTCTCCAATTAACCAGACATTATCCTCGATACCTTTACTAGGTTATCAGCAAACATGTACTGTATTCCATTCTGTAGATTCGACTTACTCCCAGAGAACCATGTAGGATAAACAATTGCGGGGGATTTTGAGTCTCCGAAAGTCTTGTAGGCTATGTGGGCGTCGACAAGTTTGTCGCCGCTTTGAAGCTCCCAATCTCCGAGTTTAAAAGTCTCGTATTCCATTTTGCACTGATTATTGCGAAGGGGTAGTCTCGTGGGGAAGGACCAAAAGTCGAGGATTGATTTCTTTTCGGGGAATCCCAGGTTGGGTTGAAGATTGGAGAGACTATTTCAACCGGCTAGAAACGGCAGAGGTTCCATGTGATGATTTATATCCCCCTCCCCTCATCGTCACACAGTCACTCTTACACACGTGCTTATCTACCACAAACTCCAATTGGGGTAGATTTCTAATCGAGTTGGAGTGGTACTTTAAAGTACGGAATTAGCTATCAGGGGATTACCACCTGGTTAACGGGTTCTCTTTCTTGCACTATCAAGTTGTAATCCCTAATACCTTCAGGAACCCCTTAAGAAGAAGTCTCCACCATGCCAATTCCCACCAGAGGCTTGGGGGTATTTTCTACCTACCGTATGGAGGAGGGGGTAATGTATTGACCACATAGGAGAACACCGGGATTCCTGGCCACGAAACATCATCAAAACCGTTAGAGTCGAAAGAATAGTACTTACAAGGGTTCAATAAGATGATGTGTCTCTACCTTTTGAAGTTATTTCGAGCTATGAAGATAATATATAGTGAGGAGTTGCACAAAAGTAGGAACATCTCTTTTATGATTTAAAGTTACATAACAGGCTGTTTCTATTTCAAAATCATTCTAAAGCTGGTTTTGGGAACCAAAACAATACCTCGGAGGCCCTGGTTTCCCTGATTAGTAGTGGGCTTCCACTGTCCCGCACGATTGGCATAATTATTATTTGATAATCCCACCCAAAACTTTTGGTTTCGCCGCTCTCCATTCCGCCCTTGGTTGCGGGGTTCATTCGGGGCACAGGGCAGGCATCGGGCCGGAGATCGGTACTGCACAACTTATTTCCACTCACTTTCAAGCGGAAAGTTCCACCATTTTGCCGGGGGGTATGGCGAATAACTCTCTGATGATGTGGTGGAATTATGCACCAGCCCGTTATCTCGGGTCAGAGAAGTGCTGGCAAACTTGCCCAAATAATACATTGTGGGAAGGGGATTCAAGATGAATTACTTTTTTCTCGGACTAAAATATTTTCGCACCTCTTGCAACTATTCCCATCATACATTGTGAGCCTATTTGCCCTTTAACTGACACTGAACTCGACGCGGCAGTGTTCAATTGGCCGGGGCGTTATTCTTGTCAGCGCCCACAGATTGTAACAGCATTAACAGTGTCGCAGCCTTAATAGAAGTCTGCTCCATTGCGTTCGGCCAACTTTCGCTTCATATCCCTGCTACTTTCGACGCCAGAAATCCACGATGATTAAAACGTCGGCGATGTTCAAGGTCAGCGAGGACTTTGACAAGATTCAAGCTGCTCGACCGGAATTCAAGCGCGACACAGAAGTCACGTTTTCGAAGCCTCCCAAACCAGACTGGAAAGAGGGTGACGGTGGTAATGATGGTGGTGAAAGTCTGAAGAAAAATCACATCGAAATCGATCCTTACGAAGAGGGACGACCAGTTTCGTCCAACTATAAGCTTCTAATCTCAGGGATTGCCCCTCGACCGATCGCACTCATTAGCACGAAATCAAAAGATGGAAAAACCACAAATTTGGCGCCATTCAGTTATGCGCAGGTTATAAATCACGACCCTCCTCTTTTTATAGTGGGATTTGTCGGATCACTCGAAAAAGCCAAGGATAGTTTGAGAAACCTTGCGGAGACACAAGAATGTGTCATCAACATTATCTCTGAGCACTTTGTTGAAGCAGCCAATGCCACCGCAGTCAACGCTCCGTATGGGGTTTCGGAATGGGATTTATCTGGCCTTCACCAGGAACCCAGCTCTGTTGTTCAGCCTGCTCGTGTGAAGGAATCCATTTTGTCGATCGAAGGAAAGCTTGTTGAAACGAAGGAGTTTGAAAGTAGAACGACACCGGGGAAAAAGACAGGCACCCTGGCAATCATCGAGGGCGTCAGGTTTTGGGTTAGAGAGGATGCAGTCGATGAGGAGAAGAGCGTGATTGATTTGAGGGTTCTTAAGCCAATCAGCCGGCTAGGAGGACTCGCGTACGGACGGACTACTGATGCAATCGAGTTACCAAGGCCTAATTTTTAGATATGGCTCAAATGGCAGCCGTGTAATTCGAGGATAGGGGACTGCATATTGGTATTGGAGGCTGCCAGGAAAGTTTAGTTGTTAGATTCTTTGTTAACAAGCATGTTATTAGTTGTAAAGGAAGTAAATGGCTGAATAAATTACCTGAAATAGAAAGGTTGATAAGTTTCATTGATCTTTCACACTCGGATACCTTTCTAGATGGAAGTGATCTCCACGTATACTGTGCACTCTGGAGTAGAATTTGAGATGATATGGTGCTTGCGATCAAACTGTCAGGAGGATGGGGAAACCACTGGGGGTCCCAGGGATCCCGCCCTTGCCGGGGTTTAGACACTACTTAGTACTGAGTCGTGGAGACTCTGGATAGAAACCTCATGATTCTCAACTAGCGAAATGGGTCCTCAGTGGGTTCGCCCAACCGTTTTCTGGATCCCGCCTGGCATTTTGTGCTGCAATGGGTGATTTACGGAGTAGTTTCTCCCGAACTCCGTAAGGACCATGGAGCTCACGCATTGAATGCCGAGAGTCCAGACTCCAGACAACAGATCATGGTCCGATAATTTGGAGAGTTGGATGTTCTGTCCCCAAAACGCGGTACCTGCAGGAACCAGCAAGCTTGTCCCATTCTGGGACGATCAGAGGAAACTTAGTTGTGGATCCAGACTTGTTGGTATTAATAATACTGATCACAGGTTCATTCTGATTATTAGAACTTATTATTATTATTAGGTATTGTGTGCTGTATCATTATTATTAGTTGGAGCAGAGTGCAGCCAGCTGTCTTCAGCAGGAGGGAGTAAAAAGAAAAAGAAAAAAAAAAAAAATCAGGTAGTCACATGGAGGGTCCGCAATCCCGTTGTGGAGCAACTTCAGATGCTCTATTTATTTTTCTCTCAATATTTGTTCGACAGCGCAAGAATAATCTACTCTATCAAGATAGGCTGATGTGAAGGTTATCTAACTTCGAAGCAGTCATAACAGAACCAAAGGATATGAAACATGGCATATATTATTATTGCAGACAAGGTGGTAACTTAATCAATAATCTTCACCATTATAGCAAAAGAGCAATTGGCGGATGAGTTAAAAAGGGTTTCCGATTTCTGAATCTGATGAAGAGTACCCTGGGCGGTCAGTGGGACTTATTTTGTGTTTCGGGGAGTTTTCCGTACTATAGGAGGTTTCCATTCATTTCTTCCATTCTTCTGGTTATTATTACGAGCTCCGAAGAGGGATTCGTAGTACTTGTACCTCAGCTCCCATACTCCTGTTGGCCAAAGCCACACATGTACCAACGGCATATTCTGCCTAATTATTCCTCCTCTTAGCCTCTGTTCAAATTCCCTATCGATAATAATAATAATAATACTGCTAATAATAATCGCCTTGACGCCGGTCCCCCAAAGAAAACTAGCTTCTAACAAAAACAAGGGCGCACACTACTAATTACTTCTACTACCAACCACTAAGTACTCCTCGCCTCTCAACGCTCTGTCCCCTCATCTAATCACCCACCTTCCCTTTCCACCCTGGACTCGTTGACCACCCCTCCCAAGGACCTAACCTCTATCCGCGGCAACTCACCGACCACAGCGTGGGATCAAGCCACGCCCATGGACTTTTTTCCTGACTCGGCTTTTGCATCGAACGACTACCTCCTTTGCATTTCCCCCAGACCTTTGATATCTCCTATCGCGATTTACTTGGATTTCATCGCGGCGAAAGATCGATTGCCATAGAATCTTGGCCACTCGGGTACCCAATGTGTGGTGACAACGGATGATAACTTGCTCGCGATGAGCCACCCTTCTCCCCAGAAGAACGGCGGTAGTCATGTTCCCCCTCCGAGACAAATCCGCTTTGTTTCTACTGATGGACAACCCCAAACAAAGCGACGGCGAGTAAACGCTGCGTAAGCCATTTTCTTCTCGAGGCTCATCGACACGGTCCCCCTTCCAACGATGACTGACACAACGCCCGTCGAGGGCTTTATATAGATGTCGCACATGTCGCAAACGCAAGATCCGATGCTCGGGCGAACAACCAGGTGAGGAGACGATGGTGACCCTTCGGGCGACGACCGGGTTGGCTTATATATATGATTTCATAACCAGTGTGCAAAACTTGTTCCGATTACAATCACGTATGCTTAGGATACAACGAACCATCGAATCATGCCCGAGCGCAATCCGAGGTTGCATCCCGCACTCCTGCGAATCCTCCGATCCCCCCCCCTAATGAGTCGAACCCACCGCGCGGGGCTTTGAAGCCTGGGAGTCACTCCCCGGAATCTCCACCACGGGCAGCATTGCCTTCAATCGATAAACTGGACAAGTCCCCCCGGGGGTCAAAGTTCGCGGAGTTGAAAGGCCCGCCATTGTCAAGGGATGCAGCTTTCAAGGCTACAAGGGAGTCGGAGCAGCCGACGACTGGGGAAAGCCCAGAAAGTAGTATGTTTGGATTAAAGCGGACTTCATGGCTCTGGTCTCGACTGACTGTCTTTCCCTAGACCGCACTTCTTTAAGCTCTGGCGGTCGAACGCATGTTCCTTATTTCAGATATTTTGGGCCTACGGCGATTGTACCGGGATTCAAACAAATGGTTGGCTTGACCAATTCCTACCTTTACCTCTCCCCTATGGAACTAACTTGGCTTGCAGGTTGTCCAAGTACGAGGCTCACGCAAGAGTAATGCATCACTGTCATCAGGTACGCGTCTTCTCTCCGCTCCTCCACTTTTATGCCTCTTTCTATTTTTAAATCAAATCCAGTCGCCATCCACAGCCAATTTCATTTGCATAGTACTCTACCTTGTCTAATGCATCCTTAGATTCAATGTCTCCTTTGCGCAGTCCAAAGTTTCTGGATGGAGGGGTTAATCTCAGTGCGATCGCTGATAACTGTGACAGTCGTGATGCCAACACAATCCCATTCTATGATCGAGATGATTCTCTGCCAGTTAGTAATTTGGTGACTCATCTCTGTGACCTGTTTTTCGTCCACCTGGGCTGTAGCTTTCCGTTTCTGCGACGGGAACGATTTCTTCGGGATCTGAAGGAGAAAAAGGTTGATACGATGCTTGTTGATGCCGTCTGTGCTTTGTCTGCTCGGTTCTCCCCGCATCCTCTGCTGAGCCCCCCGCAAGCACCCCCCATTGATGGCTCCGAATTGCAGCTAGATGTGAAGAAGTCGGACCGGGGCCATCCATTCGCCCACCGCGCCATGAGTGCACTCGTTGACTCTCTCGCGTGTCCAACTTTGTCTGTGGTGCAAGCCTGTTTACTCTTAGCTTACGAAGAATTCGGTTCTAACCATGATAGTGGCCTGTGGATGTATCTTGGGATTTCTATCCGAATGGCCCAGGACCTCGGGATGCAGAAGCTACAAGGACTAGAATATAGCTACGGCCGAACCGGAGTGACCCCGAGTGCAGTTGTGACTGGACAAGCTGGCAAGCTGCGGGAAGATCAGTATGACGAGCTCCAGATGAACCCGAGCTCGGCGAAGGAATCCCAGGAGATGGAGAACCGACGCGCCTGGGAGCGGGAGAGGGTGGACTCGTTTTGGAGCATTTTTTTCCTCGATAGAGTGATCTCATCTGGTACCGGACGTCCAGTGACCTTGCGCGATGAAGATATAGAACTTCGATTCCCTCTACAGTCAGAATCACGGCTTCTCAACGGTTGGCCGGCGCCGTTCCCACCACTTATTCGTATCATCCACTTGTATGGGAGAGTCACGGATCTGATCAACGGGATCCAAGACGTCAATCATGTTACTTCTGATACCTTAAAACGGCTGGCTGGTATGGAAAGTGATTTAACAGGTAAGTTAGTAGTGTCGCCACTTCTATTTCCTGCCCTAATCGTTTTTTGTTTTTATAGGCATCTACCAGCGTTTGTCACCAAGACTTCACTTCAATGCAGCCAATTTTCAGGCGTATGTCAAAGCGAAAGAGGGAACCAACTTCATTCTCCTCCATTTCGTAAGTCTCATATTTACTTGGCTCTAGAAGTCTGTCTGACTTTTGGTTCTTGTCACAAGTGGTTTCATACCGTGATTGTTTTATTACACCAACCCACCCTGCTGAATTCCTTTGGCGGGACTATTCAACACCTCTATCCGAATAGTCGAGAGTTGTCCATGTCCTCGGCCAAGACTATCGCGGATATTTTGTCTTTTTCGGAGCTCGTTGATGGCAAGAGTTTTATTGGAAACCCCTTTACAAGCCAGCCCATGTACATTGCAGCATGTGCTTTTTTGATGGAAAGCGCTTACTACTCTTCGCCGTCATCGAGATCCGGATCTCCGCCCAATCAACCGTTACTCGCGAACCAAAGTAGTGGCTTTGTTATGCCCAGTCTCGATTCTTCAAATGGCTCCGAACGAAAACCAACTGCTAAGCACATCCTTCTCGCATCTGCTGCGAAAGAAAACTATCAAAGGTGTTATAAGGCTTTGAAGGCCCTTGAGACTTATTGGGAAGGGACAAAATATATACTTACGGTTTTAGACCAGAAGGCGAAAGGAATTGTGGATCCCCTTTTATATACAGAGGAGGAAATGGAGGGCGCAACCGAGATGCCACCAGTTCAGCCCTTCGGGGGTCCGAAATGGAGACGAGGGAATCCCTCCCTTGGTCCTATAAACGCCACTGAAGGGTCAGTAGCAGGGGTATATGGTTCATCAGATGGAAGGCGATCACCCAAAATGGATCCAAGCCAAGGTAAAATAATTCCCTGCTTCCTCTTCTGGTATTTTTGTGAACTGGAATTAATCCTTTTCCCGCCCAGCTATTGGATGGGCCCTTACCAATGCGACCAACTCGTCACAGCCAAACCTAAGCCTTCTATATCAAATGCCTGCTACGCAGACGGAACAAGTTCCAGACAAATCAACGTACCCTTCTCAGTATAGTCACAGTTATAGCCACCTACCAGTACAAGCTGGTGCTGGCCAGAGTTCGAGTTCCTTCCAAACGCCGCCGGAGGTGACGCAAAATTCATCAATCCCGCATGGATCGGACAAATTCTCCCCACTTACCTCTTCTGCCCGGGTAACCACTTCGGACGCCAATCTCCTGCTTGGCCTAAATGCGTCGTATCCTAATTCGGCCTCACGCCCTTCGACATCTCATCCAACCTATAATCAAAACATTCCTTCATCATCGCGGCTTGGCACCCAAACATCAACCTATAATTACAATATCCCCCCTGCCGCGAGCGATCGCCAGGTTGGAGGCAGCCACATGGGCTCAAGGCCATCAGACCTTCATCCAACCGTCAATCCCCACATAGGTGACGTCTTCATTGAAAGTCAGGATATTGATATGTCAACCCTCCACCAACAAGATCAGCTTCCTTTCACCTTTAGCGGGGAGATCCTTCCTTGGCTGGAATATTTGCCACAAGACGTTCTCAGCTTCTTTGGAGGCGACAGCCAAAACTACCCTCCACTGATGAGCCCCGAAGATGCTGCTCCGCAACCACCGCAGTAAAATTCGTTATTTCCCCTTGCATACTTAAGCGGCTACGTGTCCATGTCTAGCGATATGTTTTGCTTTCTCATGATTTGGAAGCAGGTATTTTCGGCGTCTACGGGATCTTTGTTACGAAAATAGAGTGGTCGATGGTGCTATGGATTTTCTTTACTTGCCACCTAATCCTACAACTTGATGTATTCCCCTTTTCTTCTAACTCTTTGTCAAGCGTTGGATTATTATGCAATAGGCATCAGCGTGATGATTATTTCGATTGTATGTTTTATAAATTACCTTATGGTTCCCTGAAGAGCTCGGTGGATGTAGTGGTTTTCGACATGGTCAACATATAAATCTGTTAAAATACCGCCAACATATCTCGCAACATCATTCTATAGAGTATAATATTTGTATTTATGGAATGCCCGGCTAATATTCCGGATTATCATTGCCTCCTCGAGGTGTTTGCGTTTTCCGCCAGTAATCAGTCATCATAATCAGTGTCACATGTGTTGTTCTTTGATGGTTGCCCGGCACAACAGGGCGGTGAAACAACCCCAACAAAGCATCACGCCAAGATCATTGATCGCAAGGATGAGAATTGATAACATATGGTTTCGTCTCGATCTTGGTCATGTTGTGTTGAGATTTTCTTATGAGAGAATCCTTTGATACACGTCGAGCTTAAACTGCGTTGTACGTGAGTACTGCTGCCTACCTCTGCTTTCCATGTTGCTGTCTAATACTTGCCAGGAAACTAGGATTCGAACTTTTGCTCCAACCGAGTCACTTTGTGGGGGGTCGGATCAAAGGTCAATGGAGGAAGTGTTTAATGGAAACCAATCACCTGGAGTATTTCAGACGGGAGATTTGACGGGGGAAACAGTTCCACAAGACCTTTTCGCAGAAACATCGCCTACGACTGATGAGGCGATTCCTGTCTCTGACATCTCTCAGAAACTTCCAGATCACGGCGGGCTTGGGTTAGGAAACGGAGCTATGCAGCTTCTTGGGCATGATAGTGGATATAATTCCTCAGAATCCTCTATTCAACAGTCCTCGCTCAGCGGTACCCTGAGTGGGGAGTTTGAGGAAAAGGAACTTGTTCAACGACGGTCACGAGCATCCAGCCGCACCTCTATTTCCTCAATCCCGGCATCTGTACTTACAAATCCAGCTGATGGAATGAAGTCCATGAGTGGTCCTGACGATCATGGGTACGCCTTTCAGGCTTGGGATCATCATGATTGCAGCCAGAGTAGAATGGACGGACATAACAGACAAGTACACATGATTCGGCAGCGCGAAGCTACATTTCGAAAGCCCAGCTCAGTCAGAGCGATGCAGATGCACACTGAGGATGAGGGGGATGACGAATACTTGACCCCGCCCAAGCGCCGGGGCCAGCGCATTTCCGACATCTCTCTTCGGTCTCCAGGCTCATCGCCGCTGAAAAGATCTCCATTTTACTCTCCGACAGGGGTCTCCAAGCCAAAGGTTAAAAAAGAGTACCCGCTTGTTCTTCTCCACTGCACGTTGCTTCCGCCGTCGCTCCCGGTGCCCGACCTTGCGGAGTATAGGGACTCGAAGTTCTTACAAGAGGTTTTGCCTCCGGTATATTGGAAACGGTGGAAACTCTTGGAGGATAAAGTTGGATCTGGCGTGCTTCGCGATCGTGGTGTGCTCATATCACACCCGGAAGATATGTATGATTTATTGGAAGAGCGTTTACTCGAGAGCCTTGAGTTGCAACGGCCACGTCTTGACCACGGCCACTTTCTTGCTCGGGACGAGGCAGAATCGGACGAGGAAGAACAGGCGACCGGGGAGGACAGTGGATCGGAGGATGAAGGGGATCAGTGTCCTGATTGCGGGGGCCACTTTACTCGGCCTAGTGCGGCCAGGAAATGGGAAATTAAAGTTTTCGCAGCCAATGGGCTGATGAGAGCCGGAGCATGGGCTGCGGCCTGGAAGGAGATGGAAAAGGTTGACGTGGAGGTTGGTTTGTGGCTTCCATCCGATGTAAGGGCTGAGCTCGAGCAAAGGCTCGGACAGCAGCGAGCCCCCCAGTTCGAGAATAATCTTCGTGCTATTCCCTTACCGCAGGAACCAGTTGATGACACCGCCTGTTCGCCGCTGGGCGCGCATATGCCCACTTCGCGGAGGGGGGAAAAGAAAGAAGCAGTCGCTCGAGCTCCCCCTCGACCACCATCTACCGCCGAGGAATCTCAAGGCTCCGACCCATGTTCTCCTGGGTCATCTGAAGAGATTGATTTGAAAACTTTACTGGTTAATTACATCCGCGTCTTGGCAAGTGATCGACGTAATGTCGCCATTGTTCTGCTCAGCGCTCTAGTGATGTTCAGTGCAATCAATTCAAGATCCGGTTCGCCCAACCCGGACCTACGTCCGATTCCTCAAGATATACTGGAATACACATCCGCCACGGCCTTACAGCAGCGGCACATCTCGGAAGCCCAGGTTAATGCTACCAGCCTGGCGGTTTCATCACCGACAGCCTCTGATGCCACACCTATCCTTGCATCGACACCTATGCTCGAGACACTGCTGGCCTCGGAAGTTCATATTGATGCTATAAGCTTGGAGACTACATCATTGGCGACCTCTGATACCACCTCTATCCTTGCATCCGCACCTATGCTCGAGACACTGTTGGCCTCGAAAGACACGCGGAGTTCCTCGACGCCGGCATCTTCTGCGTCATCCTCTGTGCCATCATCGGAGGAATTTGTGCTCTTCGTGAGCGAAACGTCGATCGCCGAAACCGCCTATCCCGTTTATGAGTCTCAAGACCAACCGATGGAATCAAGCGATGCAGAAATTCCAGAGGAAGATGTGATGATTGCTTCGGAGAGTGCAACCGAGGAGATAGACAAGCACGAGGACCCACGAACGGATAACGAAATATATGAGATTTAACGTATCAAGGCATTTTATTGACGACCGAAATGATCACTATTTAGTTCAGAGCATTTGTTTGTTTGTTTTTACGAGCGTTGATCCGGGCTGGCAGAGTTTAGCTTGCTTGGTTTACCTTTTTGACTCCGATCTTCCCCAATTTAACCCTTTTTTGTCTCTGGTCTACTATTCTTCTTGTCCTATGTGTTTATTTTATCAATCCATGAATTTTGAATTTCAGAGCACAGCCACTCGTAAACCTGACCCCTTGTCCTTGGCTTGATAATTACGTGTCTTTATCAACTGCGTCGATGTGGCTCTATATGCGACTTGAGACCAACTATAAGCATTATGTCTCTGAAACTCTCAAGTTGTGAGTAATCGTTGCTGGTACATTCTAGTCAATCCATTGCTGCGAAAATTTAACCTCCAGTCTTTGCTAGAGTAGCTCTGTGCTTTTTTTTCTTAGAATCGAGTTTCGATGATGGACGATACATACTACTCCTTCAAAGAGGAGGCGACGCATGCTGTTGGTTTCTCTGAGAACCTGCCTATGAAGATAGAACTTAGAACTCTTGCCACCTAGGACCATATCCGGCCCATTGTTTCTCCAGGCGCACTTGAGTGGTATTTCAACGAGCCTGTTCGATTGTTTTTGCTGATATCTGAATGTCGCCCTATCCAGTCGCATTTGGGCGAGATGGATATCCATAGATTCTTTTTGTGCTGGAAATGGGCGAGCCAGGGGCAGCTCTTCATGCCACACATCAGTTACCTAGGTAGGTACCCATGATGAACTGGGGGCTGCCCAGTGGTCTCTCAACCACGCATACAATACCTTGATGAGGGAAATTGCCCGCTTCCCATATCATCCCGTTAAGTATTTAGCCATATGTTAGATGGGCACGAACCCGATTGTCAACAAAGTAATAAGTCTGAAGTCCCGTCCTGATCCGCTACACGAGATGTTCGCTGCAGAAGAGGTGCCTCACCCTGTTTCGCAATCAACGCTTCATAGCATAGGGATCATGAGGAGTATAATTATTATGATGATCATGATAGTGCAGCTTCTGCTCCTAGTGGTGTTTTGAATGCATCTAATTCTTCCACAGCGTCTAGATATGTATCAGTTGCTGAGAGGAGGACACGGCCCAAACTATATTTCCTTAGAACTCAAGATGTCATAATGTGGACTAAGGGAGTATGGAATGGAGTCCTCTAAAAAAAAGCTCCGCTAGGATTGTATCCATGGTTGACTACCTCTGTAGTTGAATATTATTATTAGACCTAGTTAGGTGAAAACTTCATAGCAATGATAGACGGATTCTTCGCTCCCCCAAGAAATTCCAATACCATATATTATGAACCATCAAATCTACTCTTTGCTTTTCTCTAGGGATTGTTGGGATGCTTCCAACTTGAATCCCCTGCTGCGAGAACCATGGGGGGAAAGGGCTTTATATAGTCACGTGGTACAATTGAGTCATTGTCCCCGCCATCCACTGCATGTGGCTGAGGGTCCCCTCCTCCATCTCCGTCCATCCATCACCAGCTAACCATACCAACACAACTTATATATTTACCTATATATTCTCCCTATCCCCTTTATTTCTTTACCTTGGTTCCTTCTGAATATATAAATAAAAGAAACGCGCAAGATGGGCGGAAAGAAAGGCGCCGGCGAGAATTCTAAAAAGGCAGCTGGACAGGCACGGGTACGTCATTTCTAGTACCTGAATCCGCGTATTTTTTTTTTCTTTTTTTCCCTACCCCGTTCTTGATTTATTTATTCCCCTTCTCCCACACTTAGCACCAATATATGTCAGCGTAGAGAGAAGCTAATCACAATGAGGATTTGGGGAGGATAAATAGAAAGCCGAAGCAGCCGCTGGCAAAAAGGCCGCTGAGGACGCAAAACGAGCAGCGGAAGAAGACAAGCAATGGGCCAAGGGATCAAAGAGCTCGGCAAAGAAGTTTGTTTCCTCCACCAAAAAAGTAACCCAAAAGAAAAGGAAAAAGAAAAGAAAAAACTAATCACCGCCCTACTTGATGAAAAAAAAAAACAGGGACGATGCCGAAGCCAAAAAAGCCGAAGCCGCTCGCAAAAAAGCCGAACGTGATGCCCTCCTCAAAGCCGAAGAAGCCAGCCAACCCTCCAAACCCAAAGGTGGCAAGACAGCCCAGAAGAAGAATGCTGCTCCATCCCGGGGTACATTGGATCTGGGTCAGTTGGATGACGAGGGTAGTGGACGTGGAAAGGCGCTGAACGCGTCTGGTATTGACAATGCACTGGATGCGTTATCGTTGACGGGCAAGGATTCATCGAAGATCGATCGACATCCGGAGCGACGATATAAGGCGGCTTACGCGGCGTATGAGGCGAGGCGGTTGCCGCAAATTAAGGATGAGAATCCTGGGTTGAGGAGGCAGCAGCAGGTAGAGCTTGTGAAGAAGGAGTTTGAGAAGAGCGAAGAGAATCCGTTTAACCAGGCGCATGTGTCGTTTGATGCGTCGAGGGAGGAGATTGCTATGGTGAAGGAGGCGGAGAGGAAGAAGGTTGAGGCGAGGTTAAGTGGGAAATAATTTTTTTTCTCTTTTTCTTTTCATCTTTTTGGTCACTTTATGGGTGATTTGAAGGTGGTGTATATACCCGGGGCTTTTGGATTTATATACTCACCTTGACTTCTTTTATTCTTTTTATTGAACTCTACTTTGATAAATTGCTTTGGGGGAAGGGATCAAAAAGGAATGAAGAGAAGACCTTTTTATATATAATAGGCAGATAAAATTCCAAGGTGTTGGAAAAGGTAAGGGAGGCAGTGTGTCCAAGTGTATGGGAAATGGTATCATGCAATCTAATTATCCAATACAAAGAAGAGAAAGAGAAAAGAAAGTGACAGGTCATTATGTCTATCCCATTACAGCCCGAACGTCCCACACATACACACTCTCATCCCAACCAACACTGGCACACCAACCCTCGCTCCCAAACAGACACCAGTCGACGCCCGTGACAAACTCAGTATGTTGGTTCATCCGACCTAACTCGACTCCCATCATTGGGCTGGGTCCCGAACGCATCATATCGACATCGCCAACCGCACCGGGGACCGACTGGTCACTCCACGCACGGCAAGTCATATCATAGCTCGCACTAAGAAGAATGTTGGACAAATGCGGCGACCAAGCCACCTTGCGGATGGCGTACTCGTGTCCAAGCATGACAGTCTGTGGGCCCTGCTGCGGGGCACGAATATCAAAGGTTCGGATGGTGCGATCTACCCCAGCCGTAGCGAATATAGATGGACGGTACTTGTTCCAGTCATGGGTGAGGGCTTCGGAGGGGGGACAAGCTGCTGGTGCGGCGCCTGGGTTGCCCTGCATGGGGGATGGGGCAGCGTGGATGGGGATTTGGAGGGTGAGGTGGTTGGAGGCGGAGGCGGGGGTTCGGAGATCATAGAGACGCATGTAAGAATCGGAAGAAACACAAGAGATGAGATCGGGAGAGTGCGGCGTCCAGGATGCGGAGTAGGTGCAGCTGTGGGTGGGCAGGGTAATGAGGGAGTGTGGGCGATGCGGGGACCAGATGCGAACAGTGCCGTCCCAGCTACTGGAGCAGAAACGGTCCTTTGCGACTAAATTCCAATGGACACTGAATACCTCGCGATTGTGCTCTTTCCAGTTCTGGATGGGGAAGTCGTCCAGCGTACAATCGAAGAGTTTGATGCTGCCGTCCCCGGAGGCGGCGAGTAACTGCTGTTCGTGAATCTCGGACCAGGCGATGTCATAGAGGGAATCTTGGGTGGTGAACCTGGCAAAAACATTAGATCCATTTGAAGGTGGAATTTATCCCTGGATTTGATTCATCTGGCGTACCATTTCGACGGCACGATGCCATTCGGTGTCAATTCAAGGATGAATAGCCGTCCGTTTCCCACCAAGCCGAAATTGGCGGAGGAAGCAACGGCTAGTCGATTGTCGTAGAATGGGGAGTATTTGACCCCGTAGCCATTGTAGCCCTCGGTGCGGAAATGGAGCATATCGAGGGAGTTTGAAGTGGAGGGCCTTGGGAAGAAAAGTGGATTTGAAATTGGGGTTGTCAAGAGGAAGGAGAGAAGGAATGACGAAGTTAGAAGGGATCGCGGGGAGATCAATCCAAGCGAGCCGAGGT
The DNA here is from genome assembly GCA_027569885.1 of Aspergillus diversus. Classification (NCBI taxonomy): domain Eukaryota; kingdom Fungi; phylum Ascomycota; class Eurotiomycetes; order Eurotiales; family Aspergillaceae; genus Aspergillus; species Aspergillus diversus. Next base: position 893,917 of record JAPDKZ010000008.1, on the reverse strand, counting down.
TGACGATGAGACGCCTGTCTCCTGCTGCATTTAAATCGGCTTGTTACACCACCACTGTTATCTCGATGATCCACGGTTCGCTTTCTTCAGATCCGTGATTCTTCCCGATTTATGAATGAAACCCCTTCTGCTATAACGATAATTAATTTTACTTAAAGAAATCAAACTGTGGAACAAGGGCGATCTAGATTGTCATCTCGCTATACATGACTGCTGCTCCCCGCATTCTCGGAACGCCTCCACACTAGGAACGAGGAAACCAATGCCTGGCCCTTTTCTCTCAATAATTTGTTGAATTTCTTAAAGTCGGAGGAAACACGAGAAAGCCTCAATAAGTTGTTTGATAATGAAACATGGCAACGCCTCGTGATTGGTCATTTAGGCAGCAATCACGTGTGCCGATGGGAGCCTTGATGGCAAAACGCCCATGGTCCCTTTAACAGGTGAACATTCCCTTTCATCCCGATCTGCATCAAGGAAGTCGTCAATCAAGATATCCCATGGCGTCAGACGGCGTCACCTCCCCATGGACCGCTTTCTCTCCCGAAAGAGACCCCGCAGTCAGCCTCCGGTCCCCGATGACGACAATGACGATACATCAACCGATATTAAACTAGCCCAGCTGGTGTCTCTCTTCGTAGAAATCCCCCAAGATACCCTGCTGGATATTCTTGTATCATGTGGCGGCTCTGTAGAAACCGCAACTTCCACAATAACCGCCCAGCGTGCTTCTTTAGCTGCGACCCCCTCAAAAAAAAGAGCAGTGACCAACGGCGGCAGCAGTGGATCAGCTATCCAGACCTCACTGACCTCTCATATCCTTCAAGCTCCGAAGGAAGGGGGGGGAGCTGGAGAAGCGCCGAGTCCCAGAAGACGACCACTGCTCGTCCAAAAGGGTAAAACCCTCCACCTCTTCTCCCCGGAGGACATCGCCGCCCACACCCCCTGCACCATCATCCACAATTTTCTGCCCGCGGAACAAGCAAATGCCCTTCTTCTCGAACTTCTCAACGAGTCGCAGTACTTTTCCCGCTATAAATTTCAACTTTTCGACCGCACCGTGCAAAGCCCGCACTCCACCTCTGTATACGTCGCTACCCCTAAGGAGCAATCCCAGCACAACACAGACTATACCTACGGCGGCACCTACCGCTCTAACGTGCGGCAGGCGACACCAAATCTGCGCACTGTGTCCTCCCTCGTGCAACGTGCCGTAAACGAGGAGATCCAAAAACGGATCCGCACGGCCTACCCAGAGGGGAAGAAACTCAGGTTCCAGTCGCCTCGAGAGTGGATGCCAAATGCTGCTTTTGTAAATTGCTACGATGGTCCCGCGGAGAGTGTCGGTTACCATACCGATGACCTGACATATCTTGGGCCACGGCCGGTCATTGGGAGTCTCAGCCTGGGTGTGCAGAGGGAGTTTCGTGTGCGGCGTATTATCCCAGAAGATGATGAGGGAGAGGAGAAGGAGAATGAGAAGAAAACCGCCGGATTGGCTTCTGGCTCGGTTGAACATGATTCTCGTGTGCGCGAGCGTGCCAATCTCCAGGGACAGATATCCATCACACTGCCGCATAATTCCCTTCTCGTCATGCATGCGGAAACGCAGGAAGAGTACAAACATGCTATTGTCCCCGCGCAAACCATCGAGCCTCATCCTTTATCTGGGAACAAGCGCATTAATATCACGTATCGGTGGTATCGGGACTCTCTACACCCGCGAAACACGCCTCGGTGTCGTTGTGGTGCGCATGCAATCCTGAAATGCGCCCAGCGGAGCCGTGACAATAAGGGTCGATACATGTGGATGTGTTTTATGGGGTATACGCCTGGGAGAAAAGGGTGTGGGTTCTTCCAGTGGGCAGAATTTGATGATGATGGGGAGCCTGTCTGGAGAAATACCGCAGCTAGGTGTGAAGAAGATGGGGATGCTCCAAAATTGATCGATTTTGCAGGCTAAAACATGATCCTCAAAAATGTCAACTTCGATATCTATAGTTCGGCGCTCTGCATCTGTTAAAACCGGCTTCTACCTCGGGCGCAAATTAGTTAAATCTAGAAGGAGCATTATTTGACGGCTGCACCGCCAGTTCATCTCCATACAATTTATTACCCAAGAAGCCGCCCCCAGTGATGTCAAAAGGTAGCCCATTACCCTAGAAATGTCGCCCTTCACACTGCTTTATCTTACATACCATCACCATAGACATGAACAAAACTAAGTGGGGCTGCAACTGTTATAGATGCCTATCCCCCCTTTTTTTTTACAATATTTTTTAGCCTGATTATGGTGCAAATCAAGGCTTTGTGCTGGAATTCGGGAGTTGAGATTGCCGTTCTCGCCCCTTTTCTTTTTGGCTGTCGGCTTTCTCAGCCATGTACTCTCGAGGTGTATATAAGAGGTGGTCGTACGTACCCTTTTGCAGCTATAAACTAAGCCATGTGCCACGGTGCGATCGCCATAACTATCCCCGTCGTGGAAATTAAGACTCATCAAGAAAGAAAAAGATAGATAGGAAATCATAAGTCCGTTTGTGTTCGGGTCGTTAAACCGTCTCCGCCCCTTGGGATGACGGCTGTGGGTGACGGTGAATATGTGATTTGCCATTTCCCAGTTCACTAGTACACGGAGGAATCGCCTTTGAAACGGGGGAAAATTCTCTGCGACGTCGTTTCCACAGTCGGAACCATAGGCTGTCAGGGTCATGTCGTCTCGAGCTGCAGAATTCTGAGCAATATAATGCGATGGCAAATGAGAAGCTGACAATAATAATCGGAACAAGGACCAACGCGATCACAATAGCCGATGTCCTGTTTTTAATACGCATATTGGGTACCCATGTACGTGTAGATGATTTCAATAAGACGACGTAAATTGAAAATAGGAGTGGGCAAAACAGCAGGAAGAAACCGGATGTCTCCCACTCGTTAAGGACGTCAAAGGTTGAGGTCCGCGCGAAACGGCCCCTTCCTGTTGCCGCGGACCGGGTCGAAGATTGCACACTGAGGGAAGGCACATTGGACTCGAGATGCGACTTAGTAGATAGCCATCGGGTTAACAGCAAGAGCTCGTAGTTTTAAACAGTCATCTCATTGTACAGAGGTCATATAACATAATTGGAAAGGACTCAATCCTCATTTATTGGGGGGATGATCGTGTCCTTTATTGATGCAAGCGTGGACGCATCTAGGCGCGAGAAACGAATCTAAAAGACCTGGTCAGCATCATAATCACTCCAAGAGATATAACACAGTGAATGATAGGCGCACCATCTCATCAGTTCCTCCCCGGAAAGTACTTCCAAACAAGGTCGAATCCGAACAGCTTGCCTCGATCTCGTGCTGGACGCGTCGAGCCCAGATCCCATCCCAATGCCAGTCACCAGGAAGTCTTGCCTGTGGGCTACCTCTTTTTGAGCTATTTGCAAGGAGAGAGGCGCTACTCTCCTTCCGATGGGCCTTCCACGCATGCCATGCACTTGGGTTGCCGGCGGCTTCAAGCGGGACGGAATCGAGAACGGTCTCATCATCGAAAGAGGAGCGAATGTAATTCAACATCTCAAGCACTGGAATTGATGTCCTTATCTCCGGGACTACAGCCACAGGTGAGACAGGCGCCGCCTCCCCCTGGTCGCCATCGGTCTTTGCCGGATCGATGGATACGTCATTCTTGGCAGCCAGTGGCTCTGGTTCTCCTGCACTATGGGAGCCGCGTAGGCTTACAGCCGTTGATGAGGCAACAGAATCGATTTCGTTGCGTCTCGCACGTCCAAACCAGTGCGGAAACGCATGTCGGAGACTAAACCCGCCAGGGGGCAACCTTTCCTCGTCTGTCGCGCTGACAGGATCCTCATTTGACACGCCAGTGCTGAACGTATATGTGGTAAGGGGTACTATTAAAGGGTGGAATAGGTCGGTGGAGAAAGCTACCAGAGGAGGGCGATCGGGATAGGAAGGGGGGAAGCGGATCTGGAAGCGCAGCACGGCAGAAGCATAGGGCCCTAAATAGACAAGGAAGCACGGGTTAGTTATGATAATTGCTTTAACCCATTCTTTCCTAAGGTATGATATGATTTACCAGAACGAACAAAAACAACACAGGCCCAGAGGGTGGGATCCCCGGGACTGAGACTCACGTAGACTCCTGGGGGAGCAGCTTGTCGCAAGCTGGCACTGGGTGCCAAAACAATCAGCATTACAAGACCCTAAAGGATCAGCAAGTACCAGTAACTCACTATTCCTGAAGAAGTTGGTGTTTGCGAAGTGATGGGATATTAGGCAATTTGGAAGTCGACATTCTTGCCAATTGTGGGCGAGTTACAGGAGTGATGATTGTCGACTGTGTCGTGGTTGATCTCAGGAGGTTCTCCAACTCCCGACAGGCCGAACCTTGGCAGCGGGTCTCGATATCGTTATGCTAGTTCAAAGTCCCGACTCCACCCACTGATCAATCTCCCAGGATACAGCCATACAAGTAATCAATTTCTCGTTCTATCGATCCATGCGTGTGTATTTCAAGTTATTAATCCTCTTTTTCACCCTTAGTAGCTCCCCCAGACCTCATATTGGGCCCCGCCACTCCCAAAATCACCATGCCTTCTCCAACGCCCTCATAGATCCCCCCCGCAATCCCCTCTACCCACCATGCTGCTAGACTCAATGCAGCCACACCAACCTTCCCATCGTTCATATTCAACATCGTAGATCCAAAATTAACGCCCCCCTTCCCAACATGATCAGCCAGGTATAGAGTAGCAGCACCCACCCGCTCCGTTACCCGATGAGAGCGCTCGTACTGATACAGTTGCAGCAGAACGATCTTGACAAATGGCATAAGATACTGCACAAGCAAAAAGAGCAAAACAATACTCGAAGCCAGTAGCCGATGAAGATATGATCGTGAGGGCGGGATATCCGCCCCTGTGACCGGTCCGACGAGCCCAAACCCTACGGTTGGTCTGGAGGATGTAGAACTGAGTTTTTTGGCTTTTCCCGGACAACTGCGCCGGATCGTCGCTAACTCTTCATTCGTCAAGTCTTCCGGAAGTGCCGCAAGGAGATATCCCAAGGCATTGATATAGAGCGCGCGCACAAGACGACTATCACTTTGCGCTTGTTGGGCTTCGTAACCAGCGTGACGGAGGAGATTCAGTGCTGAAGTGCAAGTCAGCCAAAATCGTGTTCAAATTTTGACCCTTCCGCTCTCTTTTCCTCTGTGTGTTGTTCCTGATAGGTGGGAGATATACCTGGATTTACCCGGTTCCATCGCAACCCAGAGTCTGCCTCGTAGTTAGGCGATGCCACGTTTAGGGTATCACAGTTACTAGCTGTACCATCATCTGACGAGCCAGAAGTATCGTATAGAGAAGAATCATCGGGAAAAGTGTCCAAGTCGATTTTGGTCGCCGTTGTTGTCGATGCTGCCGTCGGAGGTTGTAGCCGCGATACAGATGCTGGCCCACTTTCCGTCTTTGCGGATGGGGATAAAAAAGAATAGAGAGGGGGGATCCGTTGACGAATTAAGGTAGGGATGAGAGGTGAAAACATCGAGAAGGCGGAGGGGCAGATGGACGGGTCGGCTCCAATTGTAGTTGTTGGTTCGTCCATTTTCCTCTCCATTTTTTTTTGATCTCTTGTTGACTGTTATAAACCGGAAAATAGAATTGGTCTTGAGGGTAGCGAAATTTTGGAAAGAGAAATCAATGGGGGAATATGGAGATAAATATTAACTCAGTTCGATCCACTCAAGAATGTGTCGGGATCCTGAGAAACTTTGGATAGGACTGCCATATCGCTGAAAGAAGGGAGGCGAAGGCGTGGATTAACCCCACCGTCTCGACCAGAGACACGATGCAAGTCCGTCAGATAATAATAGAGTGGTAGATATGAGAGGCGTACGAAACCTAAAGCATCTAATGCATGCAGGGGAAGAAAAAAAACCGTTGCGAACAGGCTTGAGCTACACTTTCACATGTCAATCAATGATACCATAGTGGGCCCATACCTCATTATTTCTGTCCTTGATAAGGGCCGGATTCGACTTCCATCCAAATCCAGTCCCACTTTCTTTCGACTTAAGGCAAAAGAGACAAATTGAATTATTACTAATGCCAGAGAACTTCCCATCAAATCGACCTACCTAGTAGTTAACTTAGTTAACTAAATGAGACTTTGTATTATTAATAGGGTTATTACATCCATCACCGGACTCCATATTCGCGCCCTATAACAACTACGCGACCAATCGGAGTGCCGCGAGTGCGACAGGCGCTCCAAATATTAAGGCAGAGCGACGCCCTTCATGCCATCACCGAAACTTTAAGAATCCAGCAGTGCATCGAATAAAAGGCAAAAAAGGTATATTAATGCTATGCAAGACACATTTTGTAAGAAAAGAAAGAAAGAAAAGAAAGAAAAGAAACAAGTGCAAAGGCCATGAACTGAAGTGGAGAGACACTTTTGAATATACCAAAATTCAGCTATATCAACATCTATTCGCATTCTCCCGATCTTCCGCTCTCAATCGGCATTACATTTCCCATACATTTCATACCCCCGTGTCACGATAGCGTGGGTCTGGATGAGGGGCAGCATCCGGCATCATAAAATCGGTTTGTCTAGCGGCAGGAATAGGGATCGGGGATGAAATTCCACCCGTAGGCATGGGCGGGTTGGCTAGGTTGGCAACTTTCCCAGTGTCCAGTCCCTCGCTAAAGCCTCCTTCCTGTCTAGGGACCTCACCAAAATTCAATCCTTCGAGTGTATCTATAGGTACTTCTTCGTCGTACTGATCGTTTAATCGTTGCAGAAACTCTGGCTCAAAACCCATTTGGACAAAAGGGTCGACAGATCCACTCATTGGAGTTGAAAAAGACGAAACCCCTGCAGACATACTGGTACTTCCCCAGTCTGTTGAGAGTCCGGAGTGTATCGCAGAAGGAAACATTCCAGAACTACCGGCATAACTGCCAGCTAAGCTTCCAGGAATACTGGGGGCAGCGGATGATTGACCTGTCCCGGGAATCGCCGGGCTCGGCACGCCAGAGCTCATATAACCAGAGCCGAACCGCTGGCGAGAACATAGTGTTCTTGCTAGTGCATTTGTTTCAACGGGTGCTTCCCGTAAACCATCCTGAGAGGCATACGGCGGCAGCATGCCCAAGTTATCAAATTGGATATTCTCTGAACCTGGCACTGTCTGAATTCCAGTATCACGTTTCAGGACGCTGAGCCAAACTGGGTTATCAGCACAGGTTTGGTTCCATGGGTCATCACATCCGTAAATGACTTGGCGGCCTTGGTCTTGAATCATCTGGTCGGTTGGGACGACTCCCTTTGCTATATTATCGTGAATAAAGGCTGTAAGTTCACGCGTGAGGCGGGCATAACAGTTGGCATCCTCCGGTACAGTCAGACCTGGAGGTCGTGCGGTCTTATATGGATCCAGTGAGATACGTTCTTGGCCGATAAGGTACGGCGGCATAGCATTTTCAACCAAGCTTTGGACAACAGGCTCGAAACCCCAGTCACCTTGCCATTGACCCATGTCGGCACCATTTTTGAAATGAGTGGCGAGGTGGTCAGCTCGACCTTTCCATGTGGTGAGTGTAATTCCGCAGAAACCACACCGGGAGATAATCTCCGTAGTATGGCTACGCCATTTATCCATGGACGGGTCAAACTTCACATTGTGCATCAATCGAAGATGCTGGTTAAGATGGTCCTTTCGGTAGAATGTTCGTTCTGTTAGAGACTTCTCCGCGCACGCGGCATAGTTGTGTGATTCTAGATGGTCGTCGTCCGGATCAACAGCCATGCAGAATACACAACGATTTGCTCCGTTCAGGAAGGCCACACCCCCCTGAGGCGAGCAGGTCCATTTCTCTAGGGCCAAGTGCAGCGACTTCTCATGACGCTGCCAATCATACTTGGTTTGGAATGTATCAGCACAGAAGGTGCACTGGAAAATTCGGGCGCTTCTGGCTTTTTGGTGCGTGAAGGTGTTTACAGGTGCGGAGGGCTTGCGACGGCGACGCCGTTCTTTCCGGTCCATTGAACCAAAGGACCCAAGGGACGACCGGTGGGAAAAGGCAGAAGCAAAAGATAGGTCAGAGATAGAGGAGCGAGTGGCTGAGCGACTAGTCTCATGACTGCTAACGATGGAAGAGGCCTCGAAAATATTCGAGTTGGCATGGCTTGAGTCATTGCTAGAACCAGTCCTACGCACGTGACTAGCAAAGGTCGATCCCTGACGAGTGGTGTTCAAGGAAGTATTTTCGATAGCCCTCAAAATATCGGTAGTGGAAGCCGGCTCGTTTTCAGGGGGAGAATATTTCCAACGCTCAAGAGGGGTCATGAGGGTGTGATCGCGTGGCGATTGTCCAGGAATATCAATCGCTCCCGGAACAGGAGAAGAAGAGCGTGGAGGAGGACGAACTTTACCGCGCCGTCTGGCATTGGCCAGCCAGTTCGTAATTTGGGTTCGTTTCAATCCTGTACGAAGCTTTAAGTCGTCTTTCTCTTGCTCGTTAGGATACGGATGCTCGCTATGCTCGTTAAGCCAGGTCTTGAGTATCCGAACAGCCTCACGCGACAGTCGAGAGGTGCTTTTGCGCGCCCGATTATCAACATCTTCAGCGATTCCGGAAAGAGATTTAAGCGCCTTTTTCCCGGTTAACCCCCCGGTGGGAATATCGATATTCTCGTTTATCGGATGTAATGTGTCCAAAAACTTCCCTTGCGGTTTCGCATGGGTGAAGCTGCATTCGCGATAGAGAGAGATACAGCAGGTACATCCGCTCTTCTGCATAACCCCTCGCTTTGCGATAAAGCAATCGAGGCCCATGTTCCTACAGAAATCGCAGGCATCTTTGGCACGAAACATAGGATAGACACCCTCGAAAAAAACGGCGTCTTGCTCGGGCGCATCTGGGAGAAAATTGGGAAACTCCAATGATGTTTCTTGACACAGGGAGTCGCAGTCGGCAATAACATCATGCTCATCCATATCAATCTTATCGGAAGCGGCATCATCGTCCCTCGTGAGGGAGCCCGATGCAGCCTCGTCGAAATCAAAGTATTCCATTATCAACCTTATGGAATCCGATATGGGTTATGAAACAAAGAATACGTTGGTATCTGCCACACAGGTCGTTACGGCCAAGGTGGCGTCAGCCAGAAGGGCGTAAAAAAAAAAAAAAAAGGTTGGATGTGATACCGAAAGTTAAGAAAATGCGAACAGAAGTTGAACTGGAGTGATGGGGGGAGGGGGACTATCATCAACTTTCTTTTTCGTCTGGTGTACGAAAAGCAACCCGGAATGGTGTAGAACCCTGTTTGGACCTCCACCCAGGAGAAAGACTGAGCTTGCTTTGAGATTCAAGCAAGAGGAGGGACGACGACGACTTGGTCCGAGTTATCCTGGCCAACCCATGTTCGGTTGGTCCACCCTCCCGTCCACAAAGGCAACAACGAAGAGCCCACCCATTCTGATTGTGGTAGAAGAGTGATCAGTGGCGGTCGTATTCCTCTTCCTCGGCCAGAACGCATGTTCTCTGGCCCATCAGATTGCAAGAAATTCACCCCTGCTGGGGCTTATCCATGGATAAGCGGAGAAAAAGTCAAAAGCCTAACAAGAGGAAGAATCCTCCCAGGCGGTCTTGCCAATCCGCGAGGCTCCAGCATCGACTAAGGCTTACTTGACTAACAACTGCACGCCCTTCCAATGACATCGCTATTCCTATTTGGGTCTGGCCCGCCAAAAGCGGGGCACAGGGGCGACTACCGATCTAACCCGATTGGGTAGTAATGAATCATCCCATCGATCCCGTCGACGATATCGGAGTTTGTCTGCCTCTCTTCAAGAAGAATCCGATGAGAGAGTTATTATCACCGAAAGAAATACTCGTTTCAGGTATCTCGATTTATATTAATACGGCTACATTGCCCGTCTTCCAAGATTATGGTTGCCGACTCTAATGTTGGGCGGACGGGCAACCCGCGAGTTGCCAAAGCAAGTGCAATTTCCTCACATGGCTCATTCCTTCGAGGGCTCCTGTCCAGGTCCCGTGCTTTACATGATTCTGCATATATGGGGCTTGAGCCAGTTTTTTCACTTGAAGGTCAGACGAAAGGCGGTGCAGGATGAAGAAGGTATAGTTTGCACTCAAATGCATGAAGACTGATAATCATACCTCTATCAGTCTCGAGAATATCTCGTGCATCCGGAGCAACCGTGACCACGCTCATTATCGAGAGACGGGATACGAGCTAAATGCGTTATCATCTGCCAAGAAATGATAAATCATGGTCAGACAATATTAGAACCCAATCCCCATAATCCTGGGGTGACGTCTGTCTTCTCACATCCGGCCAAAAAGAGGCCAGGCAGCCATGTGAAGGATGAAACCCCAGGAACGACAACCTTAATTTATCAAACACTTACTTCGGAGTAGGTGCGGAGTAAATGACCAGAAACCCTTCCCAAGCATGAACTCCGGCAGAAATATACAGGGTGTCGAATGTTCATTGACTAAAGTCGTTCAATTGTAGTGTACTTCCAGAGCTTTTTTACTAGATACAGCAGAGGATTTGATATCCTTTATATATCTGCACTCAGTTAAAAATCCATATTTTTCGCTGAACTCGTCGGCCGTCACCAGAAAGCATCGAAGCCGTCGGACTCAAGCACACAGCACGAGAGCTTGCAACGAAAACAGGGTACCTATTGTTACCGGCTCGCAGAGACTAGTTAAGAGTGAAAACGAGGCCGTAGAAGTCTCTAGGAACTTGGGGTTTCCGGCTATTTATTGTCTACTTCGTCGGAAAGAGCTTGTTAGCGAACTAATGTATACGATAGGTTATGCTCAAGGCTACTGCAAGCGGGGTTGGAATGGGTTGGCTTACATGCAGTACAGAGGATGTACGGGAGTCATTCCAAACCGTGAAGTCTCGAAGTAAGCCGCTGTTCAACAATGCCGGACTTTTTATTGAGCGGTGTTATCCAGCTAGTCATCATATTGAGGTCCAGATTTTTGGTAACGGGAACGGTAAGGCTATTGCCATTGATGAGAGAGAATGTTCCATTCAAGGGAGGCATCAAAAAGTAATTGATGAATGCCCAAGTCCATTTCGTCAGTAGAAACCCAGATATCAGAGAAGGCCTCTGTAGTGCTGCCGTCGGCACAGCCGAATCCATCAACTATGGATCAGCTGGGACTATCAAGTACCTCGTGGACGATGAAACAGGGGCTTTTTGTTTTCTGGAGATGATCACTTGTTTACAGGTCGAACACGGAATCACAGAGCTATGCTATGGGATTGACCTGGTTGCAAGATCCCCTCCTTGCCAAGGTCATGTTCCATGCTCCGACCAGGGAGTTGGCCATTCTGGGGATGAGGAATATTCTAACACGGTCACAAATCTGCGGTCTACCAACAAATCTCGAGTTTTGGGCCGAAATTCTGGCAGACAAACAGTTTATCACTGGGAATACTTTGACTAAATTCTTGGACATTTTCCAATACAATCTCTCTGCCATCGATGTCGTGCCTGGTGGGTCGTACACACTTGTTCAAGATTAGCCTAGTCGCCCAAACCTGGGGAAAGGCTTCTGTGACTCCGGGCCAATGGATTCTATTGCATTCTGTATTGCAAATGCCTTTACCAGGAACCCTGCTGGTCTCGAGGGTTTGGAGATTACTTTGAGTGGGCCGGAACTGCGAACTTTTAGGGCTAGAGCTCATCTCACTCTGTGGTGCAGCGATTGAAGCCAAGCTCGATGGCACCAGCCAGTGTGGTTTAAAGTAAATATATCAGCTAGGTAGCGCCTGAAAACCGATCTTCCTACCTGAATGACCTCTGGGACACAAGGTACTAGTATCGCTCACCAGGTTCCCGAGCAAAGGAACCAGCCGTTGGTTTCCTATCGACAGGTAAGAGTAAAGTCCATTGAGGGAAAGCCCAAACGCTAACCCAATGGAAATTCAACTTATTAGGCCGGTGATGATTACCTGCTCGTCGACTTCGGCACCGGAACCTTCGACTTGAACCACCGGTGCATGGTCACCGCTTTGAAAAGAATGCTCAATGAAGGGAAAGCTAACATCACATTTTCAACGGGCCTAACCTCCATGGTAGGATGTAAAAATCGTACGTCTTTCCCATTAAAGCGAGCATATCTAGTATCTCCTTACTCACAAGGCCCCTACCATAGCGCTGATGCCCTATTACAATGGTAGAAGATCTCTCAGAAGAGCCTCATCTCATGCTGGTGTGAAACCAAGAACCAACTCAGCGACCTCCGCCAAGCAAAAATGTCTAGTCGAGTATTCAAACTACCTCTCACCTTTGAGAGCCAGAGACAGAAGGATGCAATCAAACGGTACATGGAAACGCAGCGCCCTTATGCCTCCTACCTCCCCGACAATACGGACTTCGCTGCATGGCCCTCCCTGTCGACCCATGACAGCGCATGAACTGTCCCAAAATGAACCCAAGTAGGGTTTACACGTTCACTGGCTTAGACTTATGGGGTGGTTGTTGCATGGCATATGTAACTTTTCTTTCCTCGGTAAAAAGAAAAGAAAATCCACCAAAATCAATCACTGACCACGCAATCTCCCCCCCTACTACCTATACGAGAACAGATTGTATACAGTGGGCTCCCCAAGCGGTTACTAGATGACGGAAATGACAATTACTCCTCCGCAGTGGCTGCTACGAATACCAAATGGGAAGAAGCCAAGTTCGATATGGCACAACACAACGAACTCCTCTGCGATTCCACGGACGAACTAGCCATCATTCGGGCTCGACAGCGACAAGCCCAAGCAGAGATAGATACGCTCGAAGTAGAGTTGCTGGAACGGTGGGCGAAGGAGATGGCCGAAAGGGGTTTTCCATTGGATACTATTAAAAGGTCAGCTTGCGCCCTCCACTTTATGCCTTTTTGACTTCCTTTCTGGTGTCTTATTCTCTCCGTTATCCTACAACCAGTGGAAGGAAAAGAAACAAGATGCCATTGGCAGTGACCTAGAGCCTACAACTACGCCCAATGAAGCACCTTTGAATGCGCACATTTGGAAGTGGAGGTCAAGGAAGGCAATACATTGGGCCATAATACGCTTGTCATTATTTCAGAGGCGATGAAGCTTGAAATTGCAGTCGGGACAGAAGCACCTGCTATCGGTGGCACGGTGGAAAAGATTCTTGTGCAACCGCGTGATTCTATTGAGGCCGGGAAGCCTCTCATGTTGGTTTGAAGGCATTCAAACCAAGGCACCTGGGTTTTGTAACAACTGGGGTGTATAAAAAATACTTACAGGTGGCTACAATCGATTTGCTGGGTTCTCGTTAGAGCTCAGTCGAGAGCACCTACTGTACTGTAGTACTTACGGAAAGGAAGGAAGACATTCGTTCGTCTCGTCAGTTTTTCCAACCCGGGTGCGTTGGTTTCAGGTACCGCCTGTTTCCTTGACGAAACCTATACGGGTATTTTATTATTTTTTCCATTCCTGTTATTGCCTGTAAAGCTGTCCAAATTGAAGCCGGTTTGTAAGTTATGTTTTCGTGGGAACTCTACTTCCTCTGGTCTCTATATAGAGACATTCTATTAAGCGCAAATAGGGAAGAAGGAAATAAAGAAAACGGGCAGAGGTTGAATACAGACGGATGTAAACATCATGTCGCAAATTAGAGGTGAGAGCCAACCAAGGTAACAAGAAAGAAAGAAAAAGAAGAAAAAGAAGAAAAAGACAAAAGTGCTCTACCACCAAAAACTGACGCTGATGCCTGCCTTCAAACCACGGACGTAATGCCACCACCCGACGGGAATATACAGACATTCCCCTTCCTTGAGAACGGTCTCGACATATTCCGCCTGCAGGAACCCGGGCCACATTGCCTCCCATTGCTCAGACTCAGCAGGCGAAATTTCAATTGCGGCCAGATCGACCTGCGAAGTATTGGACATATCGATCATCTGCGGGTTCTGGTTGGTATTAGAACGACCGCCTCCTCCCTCCGCGGCCGAGGAGGAATTGACCGCCTCCATCCCTTTCGGATAAATCTGCGAGGCCGGAGTACGGGGTGAGTAGAGTCGAATGTACTTAGCCCCTGCCACCTGCACAAGAATGTTGTGGTATGGATCATGGTGGAGCGGGGAAATTGTCCACGATGGGCCGATCCAGGTGTTGATTATCGGGTCACTCACATCAGGGGAGGAGTAATCGGAGGGACTTGAGTCGTTTTGCTGCTGGTCCGGTTTCATATCGCGAGGAGAAGGCTCTGCGTGTAATTTTTGGCGCTTTTCTTCTTGCTCCTGTAGCTTCTTCAGATACACTGGCGTTCCAGGTTCTGGCGGTGGTGGATCAATGTAACAGAAGTCAGGAATGGAGATATCTTTCCGCAGGGCTGGGATCTGGGTGAGTAGATCATGCTGCGCCAAGTATCCCGTCTGGCCTGCACAGTCATTTTCTTCATTGTTGCCCTGGCCCTCTCCGTGGGTAGTTGACTTGCCCGGTTCATGCCAAATGTACCTCGAAACGAACTCCCCGAATTCTAGGATGCGCTGACCCCAACCCTCATCGGTATACGATCGGCCAATTTCCACCGGGACGAGTCTCCGTCCGCCAAAGGTACGATCGAACCAGTAATCCCGAGATGCCCAGGGTCGCGTCGACAAGGCGGGCCAATGATCCACTGCATCGGTAATAACCAGGGGAGTTCTAACGTGGGAGATATGGTCTTCCATGGCATCAAAGGTAGGGGCCGAAATGCGGGGCAAAGGGAATTTCAGGGTCGGCGGTGGGATGGCATGAAGAGGAAATAGTGGGGGGGAAACTTTGCGTCGTTTTGCAGCGCGGGAGGGTGAATCAAGTAGGTCATCGGCTTGACCTTCGGGCTTAATCCAAGATACGGCATTGTCCGTGGAATATACAGTAGCCTCTTGCATTGCGGACAAAAGTGCCTCCACAAGACTTTCGCGGAGTGGCGCACCAGTCATGATCAACGCTTTATCGAGACAGTGGATGATATTCGACAACCACGGAGCTTCCGGATCGATCCTTAACCTTTGTCCCCCATCTTCATACCCCGCATACTGATTGAGCTCTCTTATCAGGCGTGGGATTTGAGAATATCTGTTGCCTTCATCTTGCAGTCTCCCCCTACAGGAAAGGCCACAGTTGTCGCAGATGGCCAAACATGCCTTCACAACACTGGCATCCGTGTAGAGTCGCCGCCAGCAGGTTTCCACATTCTTGAAGGGGAAGACACGTAGTTTCGCGTCAGAAATTTGGAGGGCTTCGTCAGGGGTGTTAAGAACGAGATCGCGATGTGCTTCAAGGTCGTGATTAAAGCATCGAAGGATTGGGTCATCGGGGGTTGGATTTACGACGGCGGAGAATGCGGCAGCAAGCACCTGCGGAAGATGGTGGGCCATCATCACAGGCCGGTCGGAACACGAGTGAAGGAGAAGAGGTGAGCATGGAGGAAGGGAAAGAAGAAGGGAGAGAATTAGGACGCTGAAAAGAGCCAGTGATGGATTTGGCCTGTCATGCTGTGGTGTGGATGAGGAAGCTCCTCTCTCCAACACACTTACTTTTTTATGAAGAGGGTAGAAAAGAACAATTAATTTTTGCGGAGAAACCTGACGACGTCATGTCGTGTGGGGATTCACAACCAACCACAACCTTATTTGCTTTGTTCCAGCCACAGATTCCTCAAGAAACCAAGTATATTAATCATATTTGAGTAGTTACCAAAGATAGGATATGCCAATATGAAAACAAATTACATATCGCAACATAAAATCAAAAACGCTATAATAGAGATTTTTAGAATTCCTATTCTGGGATATCTATCGTACAGTTTCATGCTAGCCACTAAATATATATTGCACGGAGCATGGTAACGCACAATTTCAAATGCTTCACCCTAGCCCAATAATTCCATTATAACTTTGGGGATACGATCCACACCCTCACCCCGCATCGCGCTCACAGGAATTGCGTATAATTTTCTTCTCCATCCATGGGTGTAGCCTCCAGGGTGCTCGTCTTGACCTGCTTCAACTGCACTTAAATAAGCTTGCAGTTTCTTGAATTGGTCCCGTGTTTCGGGAAGATCGGCCTTAGTAGCCACCACGAGCCAAGGTTTAGTGTGTATGGGTGGGAGAGTGAGAGATGGTAGTTGTTCATTTGAATGGGACGAGTAAGGGGCAGACAATTCTGGCTCACTGTGTGTCTGGAACTCTGGCAAACCGTGAGTCGGAGGATTCCACGTTAAGCTAGCATCCTCGGAATCTGTACATATTGGCTCCATGTCACGTAGATGTTCATATCTCTCTAGTTCGCGCCACAACTTCTGGAGCTCCTGAACAGGATCGCCTGAGCTAAGGTCTACCACGAAGGCCAGTATCCTTGCTCGTTCGATGTGCCGTAGGAATCCCAAACCCAAGCCGCGGTCAAGATGGGCGCCTTCGATCAACCCAGGAATATCTGCGATGGTGAAGTTGGTGCGCTTGCGGTTCGACTCAACTAAAGGTCGTCCTTTGTGGTCATCAATGACAACGGTCCCGATGTTTGGAGAAAGGGTAGTGAATTCCCAGTTTCCAATTCGAGTGCGGCTATTCGTTAGTGAGCGAAGCAGCGTGCTCTTGCCGGCATTAGGTTTGCCAACGAGTCCCACATCTGCAAGCAATTTTAATTCGAACTCCAACTCCAATCGCATTCCACCCTCTCCTCGGGCCGCAAAGTTGGGCCGAGGGATGGATCGAGACACGAAATGAGGATTACCCAGGCCCCCAACTGCCCCTGCAGCTAACAAGATCGGCTTATCCATATGGGAGTTGAGGTCAAGATGAATGGGGGCTTTGGGCTCAAGGGCAGCAATATTCTGTCGCCTGAGCGGGTTCCTCGGAAATACTGTTGTGAGAAAATCTGAAGGATTCGCGCCTGGATATAGCACCCAGCGGTCATGGCGAATAGATGGGAGTCCAATCTGATCGAGCTCGTCCTCATTTGCAACTCGTTTTTCCTTACGACGCCTCAACTCCTCTGAAACTGGGTCGTATCGTTCGACCTCTCGTACCACAGTCCCCACAGGCACCTGAATGAGGACGTCCTCGCCGCGTTTTCCACCTTTGCTCTTTCCTTGCCCATTTTTGCCGCGGCTAGCCTTGATTATTCCCCTCCGCGCGAGCTTATGCAAGCTAGTGAGGCCCTCGACTGCCTGTATGTAGATGCTGCCGCCGCTACCCCCGTCACCGCCATTTGGAGGCCCTTCTTCAATATACTTCTCCCGAAGAAAGGACACGCACCCGTTTCCTCCTGAACCGGCGTACATTATTGAGCGACACTTATCTTGGAAAATGAACCTCGAATAATCGTCGGGAGAGGGGTTTAGGCGCGACAGTTCGGATTGGGGATTATCAGCAAGAGGTTGGTTCACCAATCCATTCGATTCTGGCTTTGTACTGTACGGCTGCTGGAGTGTTTGGAACGCTGCGATCGACTCTTTCGTAGGGCAGAAGCGAACTATTTGTCGGGCGTGGACAAAGGAAAGGAAAGGCAGAAGTCTGGTCCGTTGAGTTGCCATTTTGAACCAGTAATTATGCGTGGCTCATTGTGTGGGAAGGTCGGTATATGCTCAAATTGGGACGTTGAAGCATGTTAGCGTAGAACCATCGTCTTCATTATCGTTTGTTCTTGGGCTGATCGTGATGTTCTGAAAAACTAATGACGAAATTGGCCGATGACGCTCATGTGACCTTATCTCCACGTGATGATAAGAAGACCGTTAAATCCAATAAGCTCATTGGAAACACTACACTGAACCGTGCCAGGTCTCATGTATGACTACAGTGGTGGGCTCCAAGATGAGCTTCTGCTTAAAATTTAAATCATCCGTATCTACCCCATCAAACCCAGGAAGTTATCCAATCTGACCCCTGACCCATGTGGACAGACTTGGCCCTTGGCCCTTGATTTGACAACTTGCACACTCAGTGGATTTGTGCGGCGGCCTACTAGCTGGGCGATTGAAAGAGGGCTCCGGTTCAAGGAACATGGGATCCAAATGCTTAAGTGCCTGATGTTTTAATTAGCAGCCCCTGAGGGGCCTTCCGCGAGCTATGTGACGTTATTTTGGCAACCGTGTCCTTCTCTGATCCTGGAAGAAGGGACAGACTTCGGAAGATTATTCATCAATAAACTGCAACATAACAAGGTGAGTACTCCATAGCGTACATTTTGACCAGCATTATAGGAGACACGTCAATGGATATTAGGGCGAGCATATCCTTGCCCCATGGTCGAGACGGAATGAGGGCCAATCGTTACACTGTCGTCATGCATTAAGGATACCAATTAAAAATTTTTTCGAATGAATCCCACCTTGCAACGGCAATCACCAAATTTTGGGTTAAAATGGAGAAGCCCAAGTGATTAGATCATTCAGGCAATGCGCGGGCAAGGAATGTACATGCTGTGATCACCGAGAATGTCCTGCCGGCTGAAGGCTTCACTTGTGAGGCAAGAGTGGATTGCATGTATAGCTTAGCAACTAGCAAAATTCTCTCATTATCTTGGTCCGGGCCATAAGGTAACGCAACATACAGAACAATATAGAGCATCCATTCCTGAGAGTTCCCAGGGAAGGGTCTTTTTGTCTGAAATCTCGCGAGAAATGAGTGGTTAGGTTGTTTTGACTGTCTGATTATCATTGATTATTTGGGGAAGATGATTTGCAGTGAGGCGAATGCACAACGCCTCAGTTTAGCCTAGCAATCCCAACACCAACAGGGTCAACACAGCCTAGGGCGTAAAAAAAATGCGAGGAAGAAAGGCCCCAATTGTGGCGATTCTCCACAACTATAGGTCTCAGTATGCTTCCAGGAGCTAAAATTCTTTCCGATATGTCAGAATTGGGCGTCGAAAAGAATTACTAAGTGGCACCAGAAGGGAAAGGGAAAGGCAGTTCATAGTTATATACTCCGTACCTCCTGAAGATATAAAATATACACATACCAAGCCAATGAGACAGGGAGCCCTTTGAACCCTTCATAATATCTATGTAGAGTATTATCTTAGACAGGGTAGATCTGGGAAGTGAGCACGAACTTGAATAGGATGTGTGATTTTCTTTAAAATAATCCTACTAATAAGATTGGCGAGGAGACAGAATTCTTTCCTTTCCTTTCATTTATTAATTCTTCTTTGGCCTTCAGGTTTTTCAGTTCCTTCTTTTCATCTTTTTAAAAACCAAATTTCTTCCATAGACAAATGTTCTTAAATGTCTGCCTCGAACTATAAAACCATATTTATTTCACCAGCTTGTGCATATGCCTGGTAGTACGGAGTAACATGTGATGCCTCGAGGTTCCCCCTGTGTCGCATTCTATCACTGGCATTTCCCACATTCTAAAGCGTATTATGAGGCCGTTGATGATGCTCCTAGCCCAAACTAGAAAGTTGAGTCAAACAAGGGAGGGTTACTGGGGACAGGACTCGATATAAATTGAACTCGGAGTTATCAATTAAAGGGGAGTAAGGCGGCAAAAATAAAAAATAGAAGAAAGCCCAAGGCGATTTAATACTAGGCTAAAAAAGGAAGGAGTGATGAAAGGCCCGCCGGACCTCAGAGACCTGGTGAATTAATACTTAGGTAGTCAGAGTGAGGTAAGAGTAAGACGATGAGGTGCGTGGGCGTACTTTTGACACGATGGTAAACAATCAATCTCGATCAGCCTCTCAGTATCCAGTACTCAACGTATTCTTTTACCATATCTAGGATTCTAGATTCTGTAGTCTTAAGGAATGAAGGTCCCCAAAAAATACTAGTACATATTATTATTTTAGCCACTTGGTGACTGGATGCGCCAGTGCTATGAAAAGAAGAGGAATCTTTTTCCGTTCCTCTCAGAAGCTCTATACAAGAGTGCGCTAGCCAAAAGGGACATTTAGGGCAGGGGTCTGCGATAGGCTCCACCATCCCCAGGTCCAGGCCTCGAGGCCTTGTCTGGCAAGTGGCAATTACCCTAAGCATCAAACCCTGTCAGCCAGGAATCCACCAGATATGTTCCACAAACGCCAAAGAATTGAGACTGTAAGGGTCAACTGGCCCAGCCAGGACCATTGAGAGAGAGAGAGAGCAACACAAGATAGGTGCTATGGGTGCCGAAGCAGACAGGGTAAAACTGGCCGAGCTACCTGCACTGCACTCGTTCATCATCGGTGACAAACAGACGCCACGAATGCAGATCTCAATTGCGATGCAGAATTTGATAAGTACACTCATTGGAGGTAACTCTTCACCGCCACATGTTCGTACATAAGTCCATACTCGAAGTACGATAGATACGTAAATGGGGTGCAAATCTTGCTGATGCCAGATAAATTCGTATCTATTGACTTATTCTGAATGACTTACAGCAGCAATTACAGGAAAGTAAATCTAAAGGATACTTTCCCCTGCTATCTGGCATTATCATGATGCATACTTTTGCATGTACGTACTATAGTAGTAGGGGTGGTGTTTTTGATTCCCGGATAATCCGATGGTTTCGCGCTATGATCGCCCAGATAGGTAAATGGTCTCTCTTGAGGAATAATATGGAACGCCTTCGCTCTTGACAGACAATTCTCTTCTCTCTAAGTGAGATTGCACCTAAGTAAGAGCTCGTTATGTCTTACTATACCTTACTCGAAGGAACAATTAATAAATTTGTGTAGCACAATAGGTACTTTCCTACTCAGCATGGTACAGCGTAAACTCTGCATTTTTCCATTGAGACAGGCGATTTCGGCATTGATTATCCATGATCGGGTATCATGCACAGAAAAGGATTGCTATACTTAGGATTCCTTCGGTTATTTCTCTCAAGTATGTTGTACACATCGTACGACATGTGCATATGCCTGTGAGATGCACGGTCCATAGTATAGATAAAACCTAGAAGTCTCCTGAAAGCCTGATGGCCATCTCTGGACCAGGGAGTATGGGAGGGAAATAATAATAATTTACTTTCTAATTTCCCAATGAAGAGAACTGAAAAACCTGGTCACAAGGGAATGGCAGAAATTAGTCATTAATTGGTCCCGACTTCCGAGTCGTAACCCGTGACCTTCGGCTTTGTACATGCATACTACTTACTTTGTTTCAAACACCGGCTGACCGACAAATTGACTTGGATTCTTGTGATGTAAAATATCCAGAACTAGTTTCCTTTTTTTTTCCCCTCCTCTTCCTATACCCGCAACTAATCAATTGCATAGTTTTCGAGTAAAATCAAGCAAAAGGAAATAGGTTGGGGGTACCCTGGACCTGTTAAAAAAGTTTCAAAAACCAGCTGTCATATTAGACCTATGAAGTCGCCATGCTCAGGATTCCCTGCCCGAACCAGGATGTTGGGAATCCTGGGTCTTTTCTCGGCATATAAACATGGTGGATTTACCAATCCCCATAAGCTCCCTACTACTAACTTGATCCACCTCTTGACAGCCCCCCCCCCCACGTTTACTGAAGTTCGTGATAGTCATACCTGACTGAGAAACTCTGCAATTCAATTCAGGAGTGGAGGCCTGGTGCGGAGCCGGGTTGGAAACTTAATGGCTCCCTCCAGTGCCTCCACCCACTCACCACCACCCTAATAACGAGATCCTTATAACGATTTGCTCTGAGTCAATTGACAGTGGGGTGTTTTTCTCTGGCTGCACGAATTGGAATATGTTCCTATTACCGGCAAAGGATTAGTTACTCACATGATCAAAAAGGATTGAAATAGTCGATCACACTAAGATAGCCTTTGCCCTCCATGGATGATCTAAACTTAAAGCGGTCAATAAAAGGGGGAAGATTTTAAAACCAATAAATTCTTTTCGAGGCATTACCATTAAAACAGGGCTATGAAAGGAACGGTTTTTAGAAACGACGCTACGAAAGTTTAAAGACCGGAGGTCCGGCCCATGGTTGGTGCTTGTTATCCGTCACCGCGGCACCGGATCATGCATTCCGATGGGGAGACCTGACCCCACTTAGTGCAGCAAGGTACCAGGTACCCAGGCGAAGGAGTCAGTTGCCACCACCAGGGGTGTCCACCACTACCGGGGTTGGTCTCAGGGATAACGAGATACACTTCGACACATAAAGTTTCACCAATCCCAATATTTTAGTCAGTGACGTGCCCTCGAACTTATTCCTGATCAAACCCACAGCTGGCCACTCACGACAGTGCCTTTCTAACTTTCCATAGTGCAAGGCTACGAAGTTAAATTTTCTGTTTTGTTCTAGCCGCCACTGGAGACAAATATTGAACTCGGTAGAAAATTCCTTTAAAGTCCCCACTAGTTGGCCTGCCAAAGTTGCATTAAGTTCACCAGATATCTTAGGGCGGGACGGGGAATTGGATTTTATTCCGGAAATCCATAATAATATATTTATTCGACATAAGATGAGCGGAGTCCGATGGAGGGGGAGCTCCAACCAAAACCTAACAAAATAGTGATGAACTTTTGAATTCCTGATGTCCTTTTTGTTCTTGGTACTATTGAGCATTCACCTTCAAAAGTACCACAGAAATAGGACTTTGGTCATGAATGATGTTTTCATCATTCACCCCCTCCCCCCCTAAATACATTCTTAGATCTGCAATCATTGTTTCACATCACACTTTAGATCTCACTTCGTGACATTTTATTAATTTGGGGTAGAGGACGAAGGAAAATTTTAATGCTGAATTCTTATTCTTATTGGTTCTGGGACTTGATCTCCCAGGATGAACAGGGAAGACCATGTGTCTTGGAAGAAATGGAAAGAAAAGTGGCCCAATAATCTTTTAGGTGTCCCCATTTGAAAGGGAGGAGGAAGAAAAAGGGAGCCAAGATGAAAAACGTGTGTCCGCTTGAAAAGAGATTTTCGAGTATAAAAGACGGCTCTCCTGTTCGAGGACAAGTTGCTCTTGGGGAATGTCATTCTTACCTACATTACTATTTCCTTCAAGTGTCCCCCGTATGTACAGAATTATTCTAGAACTCTGGATAAGGCCCACAAGCATGTCAAGGCACATGTAAAGTGGATTGTATAATACCAATGGATCGGTCACAGCTAAAGTAATATTAGTCTGTAAGTGCGGCTGTGGCGGCCCAGTGATCCATAATTTGGGATCCCAGAAAGCTTTCAGGTCGCATCCTCATTTCCTCGTGATCGAAGGTTACCTATGATCAATGTTCTTGACGATTCAAATCGGTTCAGCGCTGATATCCAATGACAATTAATTTTGGTGAAAGTATTCCGGCACCCTGCCAAGTTTGAACCACAAATCTGACAGATACGATCCTCCGTCTTGTTTGGTTTAATCTTTGGGTAACTGTTCAAGACAGACCCGACAGTCTGGCACAGGCGCTGCATCCCCAGGATGATCAAGATCCACCAAGCGAAGCATCCGCACTTTTTGAGTAGAGCGGGTTACACCTGAGCGGCGGTTGATGTGTATGAGAGAAAGTGGCTGATTCAAAATTTCATTTTTATTTTTTGGCCGCAGATCCGGTACTCAAATGTCCTTGAAACACGAGGAAAAAAAAAAAGAGGTAGTTTATCAACCAGGGATGTGCTCTTCAAGGAAAGAAGTAAATAAAAATAAAGCTGAGAGTAAAAGAGGCAAGAGGGAGTGATCATACGTCACGATGATGAAAGGATGACCTCGGTGAAAGGGAGATGATTTCAAGTTCCCAACACATCTTGTCCTGGGTCACATCTGCAGCACCTTTCCCGCCCGGGAAATAGTTAGGATCCATGTGATGAAGAGGTTTTGGATAGATGTCAAGAACAAATGCCTCAATTCAAAAGTTGTTTTGGCCCGAGAGCTTCCTGGCTTTATTGTTGGGTGGTGAGATTTATGTTACCTTCTGGCCTCGATGATCCCTCTCTTGGGAGGTGTCAGTTTCGGGTTCGAATGGTTTCTTCCGTGAACAGATGGATCTCTGCGCAAACTCACTCGAGTAACCCCGCTCGGGTGATATGGGGCGGAAGAAAATGATGTGGTAGCGAGCACGAAATTTGACTTGCATGATCTTGACCGATCTGTCAAAACAGAAACCATCCTGTCCAAAGATTGCTGCCAGGTGCTCGTTTTCCGTGGCTGTGAATCAGATCAGGCATGCGGTCGTCCCTCACCGTATGTTTGACTCGCTGCAAGATGGACAAGGGCTCTCCCCTGGCCACTGAGGGCGAGCTGGCCTGAATGGACATCGTTTCAACCCATGTCAGCAACTGCCCGCCATTTGATTTCTGCCCAAACTAACAGGATATTCACTCCCAGTCGGCCTATGATATTAGTTAGTTGCAAAATAAACACACGTCCACGATGCAGCTGGCAGGAAACCAGCCAGGATCTTGACAGATATTGTCAAGCATTTTATTCGCGCTGTCCTGCATTATTACTCAGACTCATTATTATTTTCTGTACCCAACGTGGGCGGACTGAGTTGCACCCCTTCCCCCTCCCTCACCGCTTACTGTCGGGCGGAGAGGTGGTTTTGCAGCCCATGACTGACCCCTCTTCCCCTCCCACCTTCCAGGTTCTTTCTGCATAGAGCAGGGCTAATCGGTTGAGCTACGAGGTCGAATCTCCATTGTTATTACCTATTATTGGCATTCATCGGTTCCAGGGTATTATCGTCAGTTTCCGAACAACACACCCGCTTCGATAACTGGCCCTACCGTCTCGGTAGACTCTTTTTGTTGGCCAATGTCATATGCCTCTTACTTCCCGATCGCCAATCATCAACTCCCATCATGCTTTGAGTCTGACGAGCTTTGATGGCCAATGCTCACATGATAGTAACCGTGCACGCATACATTCGACATTTTCGAATGACATTTCACCCCCCTTGTTTACTTCCGAAAAGTCCGAATGGATATCAGGGTGAACACGATGCTGACGACTTCAGCCAGGGGGGAGGGGTTGGTTCTTTGACCTGACTACCTTTCCCGAAGTGGGAACCACGCGGAGCCGAGCTCCCCTCCATACCTTATCCGACCTAGAGGCCACCGCCAAATCATTGTCCCATGGATCACCCCGCGGGTCACCCGTTAGCCTTTCGCAACCCAAAAGGCCGACCCCTCCGGTCATTCCTGTCAAAAATTGCACGATAAGCACTGACTTCGAGCATGGATGTATTCCATGCATGTCGAGGGAAATCAACAGCACGTCAACAGCAATGACTACCTTAGGTCTAAAGCGAATGTGTCGGAAACCCCGAGGGAACCCTTGTATTGGCTCGAGCTTTCCCCCACTGCAAGAAAGGAGGCACAATCATCTGACATCGGCATCAAGGAAAGGCGGGGAATCTGTGATGCCCAGTTTCCCCCATTGTTTGGAAAACGTTACCTGTTCACTTTAAAGAGACAAAAAAACGGCCCGAGGCCTTGCTTACCGCGTAGTAATCTCTCAGCAATGTTAGTTGGAAGCAAATTCCAGTCTTGGAATTCTTTCTCTCTCCTGGAATCCTCATTGTCATGGTATGATGACGTCGTGATCTCAGCCCACCCTTTTTGGTTTTTATCCGCTCTTCCGGCCTGTCATCCCTTTTTCTTATTATTATTCAATTTTGTTGTTAGGGGAAATGGGTCCAATTGCTAATATAGCCTATCACATCCTAACCCTTCTCATAAACACTATTTTGATAAAAAGATCTCTTGCAGGCCTGCAGCTCTTATCCTTCCATATTTCTTCTTCCCCTCTTCTCTTGACCCTCATTTGGCTCGCGTGGCTCCAGATCTCAACTGCGCTAAGCCAGGCACTATGAGATCCATAGCGTGGTACTCTTACCTTACGTAGCAATGATGTGCTGTCGTGTATTATTCTTCTGTATGACCTCTGTATGTCTGTTCAAACATCACCTCTGGTAAGCATAGGCGTTCGTTAGGTAGGTACTCCAGGACAAGGGAGGTCCTGCCCCCGCTCCGAGTTAGCGTGACTGCAGCTCAATGGAACAATTTTCCATCCTGCCAACTTTTTGGTAGATGGGGCTGCGTTCAGCGAATCGAAAATGCGCCTGGGGACCTTACTGTTGTCGTTAATCGTGGGTGACTGTATCAACCAGGAGGCAATGCAGCTCATTTGAGGAACCGCCATCGGGTACCAAGACACAATTCGATACCATTTATCGAGGTCGGGCCACGAGGATACCTTGGAGGCAGTACCGCGAAGTACCCATATTGTTCTTGTTTCAAATCAATCCAACAACCCGGAGAACCGGCAATCAAACAGCCAGCCGTTTAATGTCACTCTGTTCAGTGACGTCAAGGAATTCAAGGAGTAACTAATGTATGTAAAGTAAGTACTTCTCTGTATTCTGTATTACTATATTATTAATCAGAAAGACAATAGTTAGTTAACCGCTTCTGGCAGTAGCCATTCAATCGGTCGTTGCTCAAAATCCAATCCAGATGGATCCTGGGATTAAGACTTGCGAACACATAGTCTCAATATTGTTAGAAGTTATTATTTCCATTCAGGCTGACAAGACAAAATGAGAAGACCAAATACTTGATAATAAACAGGGTTTCAACAGTTGCTCCAATAAGAGTTTCTTATTATTTGCTGCGACTCTGCTTGAGCTCCTCGCTTCTTGGAACATGGATCCTTCCTTTCTTCCACAGAGTGGCAGGCCAACCCTTGTTCATTGTTTTACCGGAGTTTTTCCAGGTACCATATCACCCCTCTGATATTTTTACTTTGAAATACAACGGGATGTTAACCTTGAGTGACTGATTATTTCCTTAAGGTATTATTAATATTAACAATACACAAGGTTTTTGAAGTATTTGCCGTTGGAATTTGAAACACGATGAGAGCACCCAAATTTACTTGGGTCCAATATCAGAATCCGATGTTTTTTGCCCTTCTTCCTGATGACTAGTTGGGGGCGAGAATTGGCAGGGATTATGAGGATCCTTCAATTTTTGTTTCTTTTTCTTTAACCTTTTTTTTTTTTTCTGAATGCTCCTTCCCCCTTAGTATGTCCCTTTCCCGTTTTGACATAGTGATCGAACTAGATGGCAATCAACTTTTCTCCCCGATCAGCCCGTTTTCGGCCCACTTTAGGCATAGGCAAAGTAACGAAATGATAGTGCCTTTCTTGACCGTAAGGGTTGAAAGTTGAAACTTGGATGTTGACTGCTCATCTCTTGCCAGTAGTATTGACCCACTTTTCTTTTTTCCCTTCTTTTATTCTATTTTTTTTTTTTTTTCGTTTCTTTTCAAAAGTGATGCCATATTATTTTTGTTTCTCTCTTCCCCCTTCTCCAAGTGACCTAACAGAGGACTTGCTTCCTCTCCTCTCCTCCTCCTCCTCTTGTTCTTCTTCTTCTTTTTTTTTTTTTTTTTTTCTCAGCTTCCACCATATTGGATCATCACCATGTTGTTCCTTGTCACCGAATTTTAGGTCTCCAACTTTTCTTACAGTGGTATGGAATACACCGCATGTTCATTTCCCTGTCTCCTTCAACAAGGGCTTTTTGCTCTTGCTTTGTTTGCTCAGGCAGGAGAATTTATCTTACATGTTGGATACCCGATTTCAGAATTGTTATTACATAGAGGTCACGAGCTCTGATCAAAACGGGCATGTCCCATGTTTGTCCCGTCCGTTTGATACATATCTGTAATTTTAGAGGATTATATGTAAGTACGGCTACTAGTAGTATCAGTACCCCTTTTGCTGTTTTTTATTTTATTTTTTTGTTTGGACGACCAAGTGGTGGTAAAGATTCCAAGGGCTCTCGGAGTTTCTGCCCCTGTGGATCTGAGAAGAAAGAGGGAGTCTCCCTTTTTCTTGAGATTTGGGGGCGGGATGCTTTCCGTTGAAGTGGGCTGTTAGATCTATCATCTCACTTAAGTCACACTAAACCAGACTTCTGGAAAGCCGATCGCCCATACGGTCTATTTTAGCGCGCTTCTTCTCCATAGGTACACTCTCTCCTGTTCCCCGGAGCCGGGGCTCAGGTCCATGGGTCTACCGGTCAATCTGCGGCGGCTCTAAGACGAATTGGTTGTTTTCCCTCCCTCATTAATACTATTTTTTCCTATTTTTTATTTTTTATTTTTTATTTTTATTTTTTTTTTTTTTTTTTTGAATTCTTTCTTTGATTTTTTATTATTTTATTATTTATAATCTTAATTTTTGGATGGTCTGACAGGAGGTTTGATAGATTGATTGAATCATTTCCATGTCTGATCTGAACTGGATCTTCTGCCGCTTTATTTGATTCGATGATGATTATTTTTTTTTTAACTCTTTGTCTGGGAAATTCAGCCGAATATCTGTCTTGTCAGACTGAATTGATAACACATTTACATGGGTCATAATAATAATTGGGCTTCTTTCTTTTTCTTTTGTTTCCATTTCCATGTTATTTTTCGTCACCCCTCTTATTTTTTCATGTAAAGCCCGTCTTCAGGTTGCCTCTACATTTGTATGTAAACCGTATCGTATTAATTGCACCGATATCCGGAGGTACCAAGAGGTACTGGTAACCCAGGTACAGGAGAAGAGCTGGATACAGCTGAGGTAAATGACCTACCTT
The DNA here is from genome assembly GCA_027569885.1 of Aspergillus diversus. Taxonomy (NCBI): domain Eukaryota; kingdom Fungi; phylum Ascomycota; class Eurotiomycetes; order Eurotiales; family Aspergillaceae; genus Aspergillus; species Aspergillus diversus. The sequence goes on along the minus strand of JAPDKZ010000008.1, from coordinate 865,329 downwards.
CTTCCCAACCTTTGGATGGATTGACTGTATCCTCTGCTTCGTTGTTATTGGCTCCACCCCCTTTCAGGTTCCGTTTCGCTCTTCTACTATTCTTTTTTTTCTTTCTTTTTTCTTTTCCCCCTCCCGCTGATGGAGTACCCATTATTTGTACAAATCTTCGCGGGCTTGTACGGTCCAGTCGGGTTGCCCCGATCCATTCATCACCCATTCCCTTTCTCCGCCTAGTGTATCCGCTGAAAACATCATTGCCATGAAAAATAAAAAGAAAATAATAAAATAAATAATAAAATAATTTTTTTAAAAAAAAGAGCAAGAGAAACAGTGATGTGGATCCCTTTATTCCTCAACTGTTTGCTGTCGACTGCATCCTGCATACTGGGCTCTGTACAGCTGTAACCGAAATGGGCTCCATTGTCTTCCCATGGAGATATTGAACCGTTGACGCTTTTAGTCTTTCGCCTGATCACATATCAAGGACTTCATTTAATTCCCCTTCCCGTCCAGATCTTCTTATGAGATTTGCCTTCCCTTTTTTCTTTTTCTTCCTTTGCCCACTTCCAAATATTCTAAACCTCCTACTTTTATTCCGGTCCTTGTCCTCCCTTTCCAGGAATTGATCACTCACCCACACCTGATCAACTATACTTTCCAACTTTCTCGGCCCCTCTCAATAGTGATCTCAACTCACACCACTTCTCTATCACCAATTGCCTTATCCTTCACCTGATTATACTTGTGATTGATGCTTACTGTATCAATTGGGTCTCAATTAAGTTTTGCTTGATTTGATTCCCTTGCATTCGCACAGTCCGGCAAATTCTCGGAAGCAGCAGACGGAAAATAAACGTCTCCCTTCCCAAAAAGAAACAAATAAATTAAATAAGGACGCAAGATCTTCTGGGATCAACCCACGACAGGGGGAAGAAATGCTGAGCCCCCTTTAATCAAGGTCCCTTCTTCAGTATACAATCTTATCATTATTCGCATTCCCTCCCTTCAGTATCAACGGAGCATTTGGAACGAAGACACATTCCTTTCCACCGGTGTTCTCGGTTGATATCTTTCAGCAAGGAAGATAAACCACCCATCTGGTCCTCTTTTTCCCCGTCCTTTATATTACCTGACAACCTTGGGGACATTGAGATCACTCGGGCGACAATGTTTAAACAACCTTCGTGTTTACAAGGCCGGCGGCATGGCCAAAGCAGTAGTGATTGGTCCGCCTTTCCTATACGTCAACTCTTTGTTTTAGGTAAGTTGTTGCATCTCTTTTGCGCGCAAATTGAAGGGTGAGGGTATATGCGCACCGAGCAGGCAGCTCGTGTATGACCTGTTTATTTGATTTTACATTTCCCGCGTCCGTACTCTTGTTATACTCGGGTAGCGACTGACAGTTCCACAAGCACTTGTCCGTATTTGCGAGCCAATCGCATTCATGTCGATTTTCCCTTATGTCTATCACATGGTTGAATCGTTTCACGTGACAGACAACGATCGCAAGATTGCTCTGTATGCCGGATTAATTACATCGTCTTTTACCTTCGCAGAATTCTCGGCGGGCATGTTTTGGGGTCGGATGAGCGACAGGATTGGTAGGAAGCCAGTCCTAGTCATGGGCTTGATTGGAACCGCCATCAGCATGGTTGTGTTCGGATTTGCTCCCAATCTGCCAACCGCTATGATTGCCCGAGCGTTGGGAGGCTTACTTAACGGGAACATCGGGGTCCTTCAAACTACTGTTGCGGAGATCGTCACTGTCAAAGAGCATCAACCACGGGCCTACGCGATTATGCCATTCGTCTGGTGCCTAGGATCGATCATTGGTCCCGCTATGGGTGGTGCGTTGTCACAGCCATGCGACAACTATCCCTGGCTATTTCAGCATGGCACTATCTTCGAGAGATTTCCGTTTCTGCTGCCCAACCTAGTCTGCGTTGTCATCCTCGTGTCCGGGGTAGTCGTTGGTTTTTTATTCTTGGAAGAGACCCATCCAGAAAAGAAGCATCGGCACGACCCTGGTTTAGAGCTGGGTAATTGGCTGATTGGAAAATGCTGGGGTTCTCGTGTCCAGCTTCCCGAGGGCACTGACCTCAAAACAGGTTCGCCAAATTCCGACTATTTCGACTACGATGACATCCCTCCCCCAGAATACAGGAGTACCGAATCTTCTCCTCGTCTATATCCAGTGAATGAGCCTGACAATATTTCCGACGATGACGACATTGAAAAGCAAATGGCCGGCCAGCAAAGTGGAAAGCCTAAGGCATTTACCAAGCAAGTCATCTTCAACATCATCGCCTACGGCATCCTTGCTTAGTGAGTTCCTCCTCTGATGTGATCTAGAAACCGCATTTCAATAGACATACGTATGCTGACATTACGATAGTCACAGTGTTTCATTCGATCAGCTAATGCCTGTCTTCCTAAGCACCCCGAAATCTGATGAGGATGCGATTCTACCTTTCAAATTCACGGGTGGCCTGGGACTCTCGACGAAAACCATTGGATTTATGCTGGCAGTGCAGGGAGGATACTCGATGATCGCCCAACTTTGGCTTTTTCCCTTCCTGGTTCGCCACTTCGGGACCTTGCGCACTTTTCGCTTTGTCCTACTGGTTTGGCCACCGCTTTATTTGATAGTTCCGTACCTTGTCCTTCTGCCCGAGGCTTTACAAATGACAGCTGCATACGCTGCCATGATCAGCAAAATTACCTTCCACGTTATCGCTTTCCCCGCCACTGCGATCCTCCTTGCCAACGCTGCACCATCCTCAAAGGTCCTCGGCTCCATTAATGGTGCCGCTGCCTCAACCGCCAGCCTAAGCCGGGCCTTAGGACCAAGCGTGACTGGTTTTCTCCATTCTAAAGGCCTTGACAGCGGCTATTCTGTGATATCATGGTGGGCCTGTGGTATTGTGTGCGCCATTGGTGCTATTGAGAGCTTCTGGATGGAAGAGTCCGATCGAGAAGAAAATACAGAGAAGGGGCCTGAAGGTGCACCGCCTTCTGCCAGCAATGCAGTCCTGCGGGGCTCATTCAGCGTGAGCAAGGAAAGCGGAACCCCCGAAGAAGTGCGGAGATTGCTTTCTTCGGCGCGGACCAGCGTCGATGAACTCGAGGTATCGAATTTGAGTTGACAACAGCCTGTCCGACACCTGGGTGGGTGACACCTCGGGCTTGGCTATCATGCCGCTCTTGTTTCATTATGTCACTTTTGTTTGTGTTTCTCTTCATCTTGCATATTTATGTTTGTTCAAGATTCCTTTTATTTTATGGTGGCTCATCCCTCTTTTTCTCGTTAGCTTGCATATTTCCTTCCTCTCTCTGGTGGTACTTGTGTCTTGTTGCCTTCTTTTTCTTGTCTTTTTTTAACTTTTATTTTTGAATGTTTGCGGTCGGCGGTTCATTCCTCTCTTTGTTTTTTTAGATGATGATTTAAGACTTGGTGATGGCGCTGTTTATAGACTGGATGCATATGTTGAAAAGCATGAAGGTGAGGAAGTCTGTCTTTTTTGGGTATTACCACGGGGCATTTTGTTGGGTACGCATTATTCCATGCATCTGGGAGGTTGTTTGTCATTACATTATATCCAGCTATTCTGTCATTAGAATTCATTCGCTGAGTGTGGGGAAGGAAAAGTGATTCCCTCAACCATTCTCATATTTCTACATTTAACTTTTCTAGATGTTCCTTTGACTCCTATCTTTGAACCTCCGACAGGGCAAATCAAGCAGGAGAGAATGCCCTTCCCCACCTTTTGCTCCCATGTCAGCGATATTCACAACCAGCAGTGAGCGATCTACTAGTAAGTAGGTACTACCTAAAACTTCCCCTCAATATCATCTCTACCCGATCCCTCCACCCATGCCGCTTGGAAGTCCCTTAACGTCATTTGGAAGTGCGGGGTCTTCCCCAACTACATCATTTCTGAAGGGACGTAAGTTCTTACCTAGTAGGTACCTAGTACTACTAGTACTAGTATTTATACCTTAACACCAGGGGCCTTTCGAATAGGCCAATAAAAGGCGTCTTAAAGGGATCACCTTATCCGCCTTCTAGCTCCACGTTTATATGGGGCATGCTTGGTGGAGGACGACTAGCTATGGAACTGGAAGGTACTTAATTGCTAGCACAAATCCTGGTACTTTTTGTTCGTTCTGACTGACTCGTTGATGAAAGGTTTCCGCCTGGGCAGATTTGGCTTATCAGTGACCAATCACGCTCATTTATATTTCCCGAATCACGTGAGTAAGGGTAAGGTATTGTCACACTCGCGGCAAAAGGCTTCGTTTTCCGCCCCGTCGTGCTTGCGGCGGCATAAGAAAATTGGATTACTTCAGAAGTTGATGCCCGGGGAAGATTGTGTCTCATAGACGGCCTCCCCGCTGTTGTCGCCGAGCGCTCTGTTTCGCCGCGCCTTTGCCTTTAACGGCTGGTCTGTAGCCTCTCTGGCCGAGGTAAGTATGGAAATTGAATCTCCCCCACGAATACTACCTCACTCTAACGCCGCTGGTACGGACCAGGTTTTCTAAGTGCCATCTCAAAACTCCACCAGCACTGCCCTATCGCGAGACGTGCATGGTTTTCTTTCCTTTTTCCCTACGCCCCCCCTTTCGCTTTTCTCCTATCAATCACTTGCATCTTACTCCTGTTACTTCTGCCTTTGCTGGTGGCGGCAGGTTCCCTCCGCCATGCGCTACGCCCTTGCTTCGCACTTCAGTCAGAATATCGCCTTTCACCCTAACCAACATCTCGGAGGCCTTGAAATTATAAATTTAACCGATCTAAGGGTATCCGGTTCATGAGATTACGAGGGATATAGTTTTTAGTCCGTTGACGTGCGCTCAACTCGAGATTAAGTCGAATCTAGCGCATGGCTCACATGAGTGCTAAAGCGTGCCTGGTTTTCTCTCGGTTTATCCACGACCATCTCTACCCGGTTGACTTTCTGCGAACCCCCATCTCGAGACATGCTGACACATTTGGCCCCCTTGTCGTCGCATATCTCCCGTTATGTTAAATCCTGTTTCTCCAGTTTCCCCGACCTCGGTTGGGAGGAAACGACCGCACCCGACCACTGAATCGCTCACTGAATCCCTCCCTGTTCCTCCCGAGGCCTCCACGCAATCACAGCAACATCCTACCGGTGACGGGGTAGTATCTGGGGCCACTACTTCGGTCACCGCGAATTCCTCATCCTTTCGCAATGTCTCCGCCTGCAACCGTTGTCGACAACGTAAAAATCGCTGCGACCAGAGACTACCCCGGTGTCATTCGTGTGAGAAGGCTGGCGTGCGTTGCGTTGGCTATGACCCCATTACGAAGCGTGAGATCCCTCGCAGCTACGTATACTTCCTCGAAGCCCGTGTCGCATATCTGGAGAAACTTTTGATGGATCACCGCATTCAGTTTAAGGAGGCCGTGGCTTTTGATGAAGAAGAAGCCGTCAAAGTGGAGGCAGGGTATGATTCAACACAGACAAATATGGTCCCGTCGGATGTAACGGCAACATCTGAAGCACCTGCTCAAGATGGAAATGATAATTGGGCGCGGACAAAGAAGGACAAGGATAGCCTACCGCCAGGCCAAGATAAAACGACACAGAGTGGCCAGAATCAGGAGAGTAGTCAGGATCCCGAGAAGGAGGATAGTTGGCGGATACAAAACCTCGTTTCCAACATTGGAATGGTCTCTGTTCAAGGGACTTCCGATCCGCGGTACTTAGGCTCGACTTCCGGTATCTCTTTTGCTCGTGTTGTTTTTGCAGCAGTGAAGAGCTCCGTTCCCAGTAATGTCTCTGAGCGAGGCCCTATGCGTCCTAAGGAGCGCCTACCACATAGTGCTACGGGAACGGGAGGCAGCACAATGCGCGATTCATTCTTCGGTTTGCAAACAAGACCGATGATGAAGTGTGCATCGTTCCCAGATAGGGAACTAGGCGAGAAGCTGGCGGATCTTTATTTTGAACACGCAAACCCGCAAATACCTATTCTTCACCGGGCAGATTTCATGGAGCTGCTTGACCGTACGTACGCGGTTGAAGAGAATAATCGCTCCCCGCGCAGCCTCTATATATTAAACATTGTATTTGCTATCGGAGCTGGGATCATTTTTGAGGACAAACCCCCTGGAGATGACCAGCTCGAAAGTCATGGTCACTCCTCGTCCGTATCCACCTCAAAAAGACCGCGATTGTCAAGCCATCAATGTCAACCAGAAGAGTATCATGCGTCCGCCATCATCCACCTCGAGTCTTTTCTTTCAGCTTCTTCCCCAAGCGATGGGTTCGGCGGTCTTGAGGAGCTTCAAGCGGTTCTTTTGCTTGCCAGTTTTGCGCTACTTCGGCCTGTAGCACCAGGGCTTTGGTATATTGTTGGAGTCGCGATGCGACTAGCGGTCGACCTCGGTCTTCACTATGAGGATGGCGCGGGCCTTGACACTACAGGAGATGAAAAAATAAGCCGATCACACGATACGGAAGAAAGCAAGGACCAAGTGCGGATAGATATACATGAGCGTGGGCGCCGAGAATGGGTACGTGACCTACGCAGGCGCTTGTGGTGGTGTGTCTACAGCTTCGACCGCCTTGTTGGCTGCTGCGTTGGTCGTCCATTTGGAATCAGCGATCAAGCCATTAGCACTGAATTTCCGTCCTTAGTAGAGGACACGTACATCACGAAATCTGGAATAGTGACGCCTCCCGAAGGCGCACCCAGTTACAAACATGCTGCGTACCATTATTTCAAACTGCGCGTGCTACAGTCCGAAATTCAGGACGTTTTACAACATCAGCAAGCACGATTTGCCAGGCAGAGAGCCCCATATGCGGCACGGGGCTTCATCCGCTCGGATGTCGTATCGCCTTTCCTTCAGGGTTTCGACTCATTCCGCTCGTGGCGGAAAGATGTCCATCGCCGGCTAGCGGAGTGGCAGCAAAGCGCGCCAACGCCTCACGACACGGGGGTGCGATTTTCGGTCGAGTTTCTAGAACTGAATTATTGGCAGGCCGTTATCATGCTGTATCAGCAAAGCCTTACAGTTCCTGCCGAGTTAGCGGATGAAGTTACCCCCGCCGAGGACGTTTCCAGCCCACCTTTTTCTCAAGTTGATGAGGAAGACGAAGATGATATTTATTTCAAGGTAGCGGAAGCCGGACAGAAGGTGATTCGGATATATCGACAAATGCACCGGGTTCGTCTGGTAAACTATACTTACTTAGCTACTCACCACATTTTCATGGCAGGTAAGTATCAATTGAGACCCTTTAAAAAATACAATTGCTGAAACTCTCCGCTAGGAATTTCGTTTCTGTACGCAATATGGCACTCACCTTGGGTCCGGAGCCGCTTAGTAAGGTCATCGTGCTGTTCTTCGTTTGCCCAAGCCTAACAGATTTTGCAGACTCTTGATGAAGTAGATTTTACTGTTTTGGCTGCCACATCAGTCCTTGGAGACTTGATGCACAAGTGCCCCCCAGCAGAGGCATGCAGGGATGCATTTGAGCGAATGAGCAAAGCCACGGTTGAAATGAGTCTCTCCACCACTGGTTTTGGGCCACAAGTAGACTTGGGTCGGATTCAGTTTAGCTCCAATGCATCCCGTCAGGGCCATGCATTGCAACCCGGCCGACACCAACAGTATGCAAGGCATTCGATGGACCAGCGACAACGGTATGCCCCAGGCAGGCGGCAGATGCAAATGAGGCAATCACGGCCGCTTCCCAGGTTTGACATGAACCTTGGAGACTTATTCGGCGACAACAACGCCATTCCGGACAGGCAGAATAGCGGCATCAGGAAACCCGTGAAATCCTTCGCTGCTTCCGAAACCTCGGATCCGAACTTCGCCCAAGACCGGCCAGCCTTTAAGAGGACACCATCGATGGAATACTATGGGAACTACGAGAACCCCGTCTCTCCCCAGACCCAGCAACCACAACAACAGTACTACTATAGTAATTCTCCGCAACAGAGCGGGTCCCCGGGTAGCGTAGGCGCCAACGCCAACACCACCCATGCGCCATATCAACATGCAGAGCAAGAGAATGCCACTGGAATGGGTCTCGATTTCCTAGAATTTGATTCTGCGGGAGTCGAAGGCCAGGTTTCGATGGCGTCAGATGAGAATTCGGAATATAGCTTACAGAACATGCCATCCCTGGGACATGGGGCTGGCCATAGTGTTGGGATCGACCTTGGATTTGGCATGGCCGTTGACTTCCAGCATGACTGGAGCGAGAATGCTAATTATGATCTACTAGAAGGATATTTCTTTGGGGGGTCAGGTCCGGGGCCAGGACATGGGCCAGGACCCGCGCCAGGGGGGTTATAGCTTACGACCGCCGGTCGAACCATTTTCCCATCTAATTACATGTACAGTGTCCATTATTTTCTGTTCCTGGGGACAGGTTATCAAGAATTTCTGACGGTTAACAAAAAGGTGAAATGATTTTACGAACCAATTGTGTGTCATTTAATGTTTTTTCCCCTTATCCTTATTCTTTTTCTCTTTTCGTTCCTTTATTCATTTGGTTACAATGACATTGATGTTTAGAAGACAGGGTGATGGGAACTTGGTGGATGTATATACCTTGTTGACCGCCCATCGAGATACCCACACCCACCCTAGTGGAAACCTTTTTTGAACTTTAGTGTCTAATTTTCACGTAAGGCTCAAGATTTAATAACATAGAATCACTTCGTAGAGTCGACACTAGGAAGATGTCCAAAGCTAGCCAGAGATGAGGCCAGCGCCTTGAGATAAATTGGGCAGCAAGTTCTGATGGTCGGGGATTGAGTTGTCCCGGCAGATCGGCGACCACCAAAACAACGCTTGGGTTCCCATCCCTCGTTCGCCCTCTGACTGTCGTTCGTTGGATTTAACAGTGGCTTGTGGCTGGTCTGCTGCGGGACAGCGCACTCTGGCACTCGGTTACTGGAGGTCATTATTTCTCTTTTTCTTTTTCTTTTTTTGTTCCCTCATTTTTCCTCTTCTTCCCCTCAAGAGGTTCGTGGACGAAAGAGAAAAAAAACAAACAGCAAAAACCGGTCGATCGATGATCTCCATATTTCTACGCTAAAAACTACGCGAACTCATCAGATTTGTCTCAGCTTCGGATCTGCTGCGGTTTTTGCCTTGCTTTTCGCCTAGCCATCGTTCCTGCGTGTGACCCTTAAATCGCCAGCTCGTTGTCTGCCTACCTGCGTTTCCTGCATACCACAGCTCCGCCGTCGGCCCTCCTCGTTTTGTTGCCGCATCCTGTTGCGAAGGATCACTGTATCTGTATCGTGGCACCCTCGAGCGAGACAAGAGAAAATACAAGAAATAGAGTCAGGAGAAAAGGAAGGAAACTTGCCCTGGGCTTGTTGGGTTGATGACCGCGCATCGGGCGAGGAATTCTTTATGTACCGACAAAAACAAACGTGGGAGAACAAACCATCGTTTTGGTCGTATACCGTTAAGGTATGTCGCAAGCTTTTTGGCAAATAGTCACAGGGCATCTGACGAGGCTCGGATTGGTGGTTTGAAGAGAAAGGCGAAGCGGAGCAGGTCGCAGTCCCTACGTACCACTTCCTTTCAGCGAAACCGAGCCGTTGGACTTTCGAACTCCCATCCTCACCCTCCCTTCGATCCGATTTGATGATCTAACCATACCGCTTCAGTCGATCCTAGACTAAATATTCATATGCCCCCTCTCTAGTTCAATCCACTGTATTGCTACCAAGAGTCCCAGCGTTTGCCCTCCTGTGCTAGGTCATGTCCAGCGCTACTGGACATCTACCCAATTATAGTGACATTTTCACTTTGCGAAAGATACCGATACCACCAAGCCCATCCCGTTGTTCACAATGGTAAAAGCGGATGTGCGGAGAGACTATTATGCAGACCTAGGTCTTGCGCCCAGCGCAGAATCTGAAGATGTTAAGAGGCAATTCAGAAAACTAGGTAGCCCCCTCTGTTGAACAAAGGCTTCAGACAGATAAACAGGAAGGCTGACGCTAGATAGCGCTGAAATACCACCCCGATCGAAATCCTGGGAAAGAGATTGAATTTAACGCCAAGTTCCAGGCAATCCAAGCGGCTCACGAGATTTTGAGTGACCCTCAGCAGCGTCTCAAATATGACACTGACCGACTGCGAAATGGCTACTATGCACCGAAACCAACTCCTACTCGAAGGGAACCTGCCAACAGCTACGCGACGCCCCGGACCTCCAGCACAAAAGCTTCGTTCTCCGAGAGGCCTAAGTCCTTTCATACAGGGCCTTCCACGGGAGCTCAGCGCTTTGCTAGTTATGCACGTGCTGCACCTAGGCAACCGTGGGAGAAGATGCGGGATGAACCTCAAACCCGAGCAGATGCATATCGAGGGTTTCAGGAAATGAAAGGTAATCCAATGCCAGGGTGGACGTCATTTGATCCTCGCACTGGGCGCTCGGGACAATCGGGCACCATGCCCAGGCCGAATCCCTCGACATCGGGCCAGTCTGCAAGACCAAAGTCTGCATATGAGTATTTTAAGACATCATTTGCCAAGTCTACCGCCCCAGATCCCGCTCATGCGCAGTCAACAAGAAAGAAACAAGGATTCGCACCCCATGCCGCAGGTGGAGATGAACCTATGGCATCAAAAACCTCTTCTTACAGAAGCGCTCCGCGGTTTGAGCGCGAATTTGCTCCGGCTCCCTCTCCGACCGCAAGGAAACCCACAGCAGGGTTCCCCGAGGACAATTTAGGGACTCCAGATTTCGAGAGAACTAGTAGCAAGTATGCCAGTACCGGAGGAGAAAAAACATTCTTTTCCAGTACCTGGCTCGGGCGCTCTTCTAGCGTGCGCTCTTCACCAAAGAGCCCGAAGAGTCCCAAGCCCCGTCCGCGAACCAATCCGCCAAGTCCAACTCCCCCAGATACAGGAAGACACCGTAGTGCTAGCCCCAATTTGAAAGGGATGAACCGAAACTACGACTCAACCAGCTCTAGTGGCCTTGATGACGACGAGGAGGAACTTCCGTTTGTGCCCAAGCCGAAGGCTGTCCCAAAGAGTAGGCTTCGACATCAAAAATTTGGCAACTCCACACAGAGCAGCTGGAATACGGCGGTCGGTAAGGGCTTTCTTCAGCAACCCCGCTGGTGATTTGGACAGCAGCCAAATATTGGCGATTACTAACTGTGGCAACCTACAGGACCTGATTCCGACTCTGCTGCCAGTAGCTCGGGTAGATATGCCTCGGATACGCCTATGTTTTTCAAAAACGTAAATGGGTATGCCTTCCCCCCCCCTTCCCTTGTCGATAACCATCTCAAAATCTTAAGCCTAACGCTATTGTAATGTATAGCGCAAATACCTCCAACCCAAGAGGTAATTCACAGAATGGAGCTTTCAAGAGTAATAGCCACGACGATCTACGGAAACCATTCTCTTCGAGCCATAAAGACCAATTCGATTATTTTGCGGGAGCGAGCTCCAGTAGCCGTGGGCGAGCCTCTGCTCGAAACAGTCCCCCTCGAGCTGGCCACTCCACTAGTACCAATTCAAAGCGCGAGTCGTCTCGCTCGGAATCGTTATCCAAACCCCAAATGCCCTTCGTGGAAGCCAGCTACTTGGATAATGATTGGGGAGAAGCATTTAAGTTCAAAAACTTGTCTGCGGCCTTACCAAATAATGATACTTCACAACGACAGTACAATACTGTCAACGCCCAGCGGACGCGGAGTCCTCGGAAGCAGACTAGACCACCGACCAAAGTACGTCCCGCTCCACAGCCTGCAAGCGTTGCAACAGAATCAGAGGAGGCGGCCAAAACAGCTTTTGAGGGACGAGCCGGGCAGGAGTCAGCCGAGTCGGTCGATGCCGATGGAGAAGCTATGGATCTTGACGATGAGCTCCCTTCCGGGAGCGGCGGCACAACAATGGGGCCTGCGAAGGCAGCTAACTCTCAAGCCAAGAGAAAAACAGTTCCGAAACCCCGCCCTGCCTCAAAGTCTACAGGCAAAGACGGAGTAGCCAGCTTGTTCAACTTGAAAATATTGAGTTCTATCCCTCCACTCACATCCTCAAATAATGGTGGTCTTGAGGACCTCAAGGACGTTTATGCGACACTCCCTTTTGAATCCCGTACCAAAGCTCCCAAAACCGCAATGCGTGATGTGCGTCCCCGTGAACTGAACTGCCCAAACCCACCTAAACGGCCGGAACCGCCACAACTGGTCGCCATGAGTCTCGGACCACAACAGCTTGGAATACCCCGGACACAATGGGATCGATATATGGCTGAAATGAGTACCTATATGCGGGAGTGGAATAACTTCAATCGTCGGATCCAGGGTCATTTCCTGGCGCGCCAGTCAGTCCTTGAGACGGGAATGGCACCAAACTGGATCAGCGCCGTTGGAGATTCGGGACGAGTCGGGGCTAACGGCGTAGATGGTGATGATGGTCTCGGTGGGGGCACTGGTGATGAAAGTGATGAAAGCTTAGCTCCTCGCAATGGTAAATGGGGATTCGATACGTATGTTCGCTGGCTCGATGAGGACGACAAGGTCCATAAACATTGGGATGTCGCCCGGGAAAGACACCGGGAAAGCATGCTCAAACATAAGCAAATGCGTGATTGGGCACTAAGCGGGGGTAAGATATTTTAGGGGCTTTGGGGTATGCACTCAAGCCTTTTTGCATTATGGGATGGCGCGTGGTTACCTTTTTGGTTGGCAAATACAATATTCCGGGTGTATGATAGATTTCGTTATTCTGGGGGTGTTTATGGACTAATAACTTAATCGTCCCCCTTTTTTTCTGTAGGAAGCCCTTGAGTGCTGCATGTCTCAACTATTTTATTATTTGATCCTTGAAATAGTCTCCCATCACGAAGGACAGCGTTGATAATTGAATGACGATGATTCGTGACAGCCATTGCCCTAATGCCGAGCCCTAACCCCGAGCCCCAGGGAGAATGCCGATAACGGCAGATCCATGTTAGCCTCAGGCTACCACATGCCTGATACAGTCTGTGAACCCCGCCATTGAGGAACTGACCGGAATCAGATCGGTAACAAACGAATACACCCCGCCCAGCCAGCAGGACAGCAAAACGGCAGGTTCCGGTGTGGGATTGGAGGTATGGTATGGTAAGGCCGCGCTGAGTCACCTGCAGCAGCCGGCAGAGAATATATTGTCGCTACGTCCGGAGATTTCCCCTCCGTTCCTTTTTTTGGATTTTGGATCTTTGACGGTCGCGACATTTTCGCAGCTGCTCCATTCATCTTTGGTACCAATTGGGACCGTTGGTGTCTCTGTATCATCCTCATTGCCTTCTCGTCTTCCAATTGTGGTTCGTGTGCGCCACTTCCCTTTTTGTTCCTCCTTGTTTCCCTTCATTCTATTCTGGCGCGGGCATTCCAATGGGCATAAGTACTAACTTTACTGGAACCTAGCAGTGCCTATCGCTCAATATCTTTTACTGATTGAAGAAGTATCCGAGAGATTCGATTATACTCAACATGGGTGTTTCAATTGTTCTTGGGGCCCAGTGGGGTGATGAAGGTGCGTGGGATGTCTCGATATCTGGATAGTTTTTGCGTGAGGACGGGACGGTGCGAAAACAAGATAGACGCTGACAAAAAAACCTGGCGGAATAGGAAAGGGAAAAATTACGGACGTTCTTTCGCAGCAGGCGACGCTTTGCTGCCGTGCCGCTGGCGGCCATAGTGAGTCACAACCCCACAATTCTCTCCAGCGCTTCATATAGGCTTTACTGAACAGATCTTTTGCAATAGACGCGGGCCATACCATTGTTCATGGTGCTGTGACATACGATTTCCACATTCTACCATCCGGGCTCGCCTCCCCTTCGTGCATTAACCTTATTGGCGCCGGCACTGTGGTCCACGTCCCCAGCTTCTTCAAGGAGTTGGCAGCCCTGGAGGCTAAGGGTCTGACCACCGCGAGCAGTCGCATCTTCATTTCTGACCGTGCCCACGTCTGCTTCGACTTGCACTCTGTCGTGGACGGTCTGGAAGAAGCCGGATTGGGTGGTCGCAAGGTTGGCACCACAGGTAAGGGCATTGGTCCTTGCTACAGCGATAAAGCTTCGAGACGGGGTGTCCGTGTGGGCGAGATCCAGGACGAGGCTCTTTTCGAGCGCAAGCTGCGGACATTGCACACCGGATATACCGCCCGTTTTGGCGAATTGAACTACAACGTTGAGGAGGAGCTTGGCCGCTTCAAAGAATACCGCAAGCTTTTGGCTCCTTACATTGTTGATCAATTGGCCTTCCTCCAGAAGTACAATGACACCCCCAACATGCTGGTCGAGGGCGCCAATGCCGTCATGCTCGACTTGGATCATGGAACTTACCCCTTCGTGACCTCCTCTTCCACCGGACTGGGCGGTGCTGTGCAGGCGCTCTCGTTGAATCCAACCAAGATCGAATCCATCATCGGTGTCGTGAAGGCCTACACGACCCGTGTGGGCTCTGGTCCCTTTCCTAGCGAACAGCTTAACGAATTCGGTGAGAAGCTGCAGAGCGTCGGTAGGGAATTCGGTGTCACCACCGGCCGCAAGCGCCGGTGCGGTTGGTTCGATCTGGTCCTGCTGCGCTACTCGCAGTCCATCAACCACTACACTGCCCTGAACCTGACCAAGCTGGATATTCTCGACGACTTCGACGAAATCAAGGTCGCCGTCGCCTACACCCTTCCCGATGGCACCCGTCTAACAAACACCGTTCCCGCTTCCGCGGACATCCTGGACAAGGTTCAGGTGGAATACGTCACTCTTCCCGGCTGGAAGAGCAATACCATGAGCGTCAAGAAGTACGAGGATCTCCCCGCCAACGCGCGCAGCTACGTCGAATATATCGAGCGTGAACTTGGGGGTGTTCCTGTGAAATGGATCGGAACCGGTCCTGCTCGTGATGACATGATCTGCCGTGAGTAAAGGAAAAAAAGATTGTGTCGGTCGGTCTATCTTTCTGCAGACGAAACCCATCCTTTTTCTTCATTTATTTATCCCTCTCCCTCGCCTTATCCTCATAACCTTCCCACTACCCTTAGTCCTTTCTTATATTTCCTGTCTGCGTACCTTTTGGGGGATAATTAAATAAACCACGTGCGACTTCTTAGTTTTGTTTTTATATGGACGAATTTGATGATTATCTGATGGGACAGGTAGACGATAGAATAACAAATATTTTCTTCTTTTTACTATATTTTACTTTTAGTTATATCTTATATCTCTATGCTTCCAGTTTATTTTCGTCGTGGTTGTCCTTTGAAGGGGCATGTAGAGTTGATCGGTTGACTTTCGACAAATATCCCCCCTCACCTCCCAAATCATGCTCCCAGGGTTGAAGAAATGTTTGATGGTCAGTTCTGTTCGTATCTGCCGCTCGCCCATATTGTTGTTTGCTGGTAAGATCTTGTTTTGTTCATTGCGTCAGGTGGGTTTGTTTAACTACCTTACTTCGCCGTCGGAATAGAGCCCAAGTAAGGAAAGGGAAGAGGTAAAAATCCTTTTATACATTCGTAATAAATAAAACAAAACACAAGTATATGAACAAATAATCCCTAGAAACCCATAACCTAAACGCAGAGACGGTGAGAACCATTCAAAGGCAATGAGGTATCTTGTTCCCAGCCGGGAGCCGTATAAGCAAGTGATCACAATTGAAAGAATCCGCGTCAGCTTCCCCCACACCCCGACGTTATTGTACAAGATTGCAGAACGGACTAATAGAACAAAATGGAAATCCAAACACGAGTGGGGTGGTTCTTGTTGGTACCTGGTTAACGCCGCCCAATGCAGTCCCTAAAGTTGTCCCGTTGGTCTTTTGATAACGAAATGAAGATATCATAACAGAAATAAAAAACAATATTAACCAAGAAGTCAAAATCCAGGAGGGAAGAGAATTTGTTGGTGTAGGTATTCTAGTACCTAGTTCGACCGGCATTGTAACGACGGTCGTGATAATTTACATGGGGTTGACCGCGACGACGTCGCGGTTTATCTTCTTGCTCCTGGAACTCGAAATCTGTGGCGTCTTGATCAAGTCGACCAGCTGGGCGCCGTCCGAAGCTTCGTTTTTTTCGGTCATCCCGCTCAATAAAGGTCGTGTCGAATTGCGGGGAGGAGCGAGAGAATCCCTTTGACGGCCGTTCGTTGTGCCTGCTTCGAGGGCGAGATTGGGATTCCTCTACCTGCCACCCAAATCTCGCAAGGTCCTGCACCGCCAAATTCAATTCTCTCTTGTTACTAAAAGAGCCTGCTAGGCTTGTCCTTCTAATTCTCAGCGCATCGTTCTTAATCCAGTCCTCGACATTTTGAGTGGCCTTTGCCAATTGCTCCAATATCTTTAAGGTCTCCGGGGGTGCACTTGTAGTATAGCTCATGTCAAGGGCGGCAATGGGAAGGGATTCCTCATCGAACTCGATGGGTAGGCCGTACCCAACCCTTCGCTGGAATTCGCGTACTTCACCAGCATGTAGTAAGGTCCACCCTTCGCCGGTCTTATTTGCACGAGCTGTACGGCCTAGTCTGTGAATGTAGGTTTCCCGGTCACGGGGTACCCCGACTTGGATGATATGGGTAACATCAGGGTAGTCCAGCCCACGAGCGGTCACATCAGTAGAGAGGAGGAGGCCCGATTCGCACTTCCTGAACGCCTGAGAGGTTCGCGTTCTCTGGGATTGGGTCAGCCTCGAATGAATGTCGCCAATAAACATCGTGCCAAAGGGATGCCCGCTGCCTGGTTTCGAGGGGTCATTAACGAGGCCATCGAATATTTCGAAGGCGAGCCTGGATTCATTGGTAGAATTAAAATACACGATGCCTTTAAACCTGCCGCCGTCTGAGAGACATTTCTGAACCAATTGGAAAATGGTAGGTTCTATGTTCTCTAATCCGCTGACGACTACAGTCCTCTGTGGCACCGAAAGGTGGGTAGGAGTCTCATTGTCACGGACGGTTTTGATGAGTTTAAAGTCTGGCTTCATGGTGTGGCGAACCATTGACATGACCGCTTTCGGTAGGGTGGCGGAAAACATGAGCGTTTGGCGGTCAACCTTCATTGGGTCAGGAAGCAGGCGCTGGATCTCAAGAAGTTCTGGAGCGAAACCATCGTCCAGCAAACGATCAGCCTCATCTAAGACAAGTGTGGACAGTTTCGGCACCTCGACACCGCTTTTTGGGTCCGACAGGACATCCTTCAGTCGACCTGGGGTGGCAATTAACACATGGCAGCCTTCCGTTTGAATTTGTCGAAGACCGGCTACTTTTTGCGTTCCTCCCACTGCGGTCTGCACAACAAGGCCTGTACCGTAGGCCACTCGTCTTGCCTCCACTGCAATCTGTTCCGCTAGCTCCCGTGTCGGTGAAATGATAATCGCTCGAATATCCGCTGCGGAGCGACTGCGCTGGTCATATTTTCGGCGAGAACCTCTTTGAAAGTACCCGTCGTATACAGTCTTCGTCACATTTGGATCAGAGAAAAGGTTCTGGAGAACAGGTAGAAGAAAAGCAAGAGTTTTTCCGGTTCCGGTCTTTGCCTGGGCCAAACTAAAGGGATTATAAGTATCAGTACATTTAAACCCGTCCCTCGAGAACGGAGTAAAATGAATCGAACTCACACATCAGTGCCTTTTAAGCTCTCCGGGATGGTTTGGGTCTGCACATCCGTCATAGTTTCAAGGTCCATCTTTTTCCTGATGGTCCTAATTATCGTAGGGTCAACGAGGCCATTTGTCTCTAGATCTTGAAACGTAGAGATTGGGCCGACCACTTGTTGGTCTGCCTCGGGGGCGGCATCCTGGACAAGGGCACTGACAGGCTCGGAGAAGCGAAAAGGAGACGAATGATACAGTGATTTAGATGCATAGGGCGCTGCGGAGACTGATGGAGAAAACCATTGCAGTTTTGGGGGGTTTGAGCGGACCGCGAGGGATCGAGAGGTAGATCGCAGTGCGTGAATTGCGCCGTAACGGCGAAAGGCACCCAGCATGATCAAGGGCCTGAAGGAAGGAAGAGGCAATTTTTTTTTTGTATATTTTGGAAAATAAAAAAATTGGAAAATAGGGAAATTGGAAAATAGAGAAATTCGCAAAGGAAATATGCGAAAATGCCAACAAATAAAATTTTAAAAAATAATCAATGGAAGTAAAACGGGGGAAAAGGCGATAATACCTGGGAATAGGATAGAAGTTGAAGCGCAGGAAATCAGAGCAAAAAACATCAAAAAAACTGGCAGAAAAGTTGGATCAAAAGCGGTGAAGCAAGAGACCAAAGATTGAGAAGGGGGAAAGTACAAATCTGAGGTAATAATAACAGGTAACCAATTAGTTAGGAATATTTTAACTGTTAACTCATACGATAATGCGCGTTTTGGAGGCCTTCTCTTGCTTGATCGTACAAACACAAGTTCCTCATTATCCATGATTGTTTTCCTCCCCAGGCAGGCCGTGCCTCAGGAACGCTGCCACCTTGAAATCGACACCTCAGGCTTCAAACCAAATCATTTTTTCACAAGAGAAATTGAAATATGGAAGATGAAAGAACTGGAACCCAGAAGATTTCCGATCAAAGAAAAGCTGCCCCGCCGGTGACCAGACTCTATTCCACTCGGTTTCGGTTTCCCGATTATTCTATCATTCTCAGGGTTATCTTGCTAAAATATCAATCCTTAAAATGCTTACAATACCGTTGTAGAATTCCTCTTAGTGATTTGTAACCATCTTTAAGATCCACCGGGAGAAAAAAGAAACTGAGGTGGGTTTGGTCCGTAGAAGGCCACCCAATCAACGAGATATCTCAAGAGGTTGATCGAGGTGTGAGGGATCCACGATGACTTCACCAGAGCTACCGGATTGTCCTTATGCCTTTGTATCAGAATTGTGAAGCATATCCTCTTCGTCCATTGCACAATCAGTGTTGGAAATAACCTCTTGTCCTTTTTTATTTTTAAGGTTCTGACCCCCCTCTCTCTGAGAACAGTAGTAGTGCCCGAGCAGAGGGGTCTCCTCTCGGTTATGCTACCCAGATAGTGCATACCTCCCGCCCCAACGCTGGTATTTGAGGTATCGCCGAGGCTCTGGCGCCTTCATTCGCAAGCATCCAAGTAATCTGTCTGAACGTCTCTTTGACCCTCGAGAAGTTTCTTTAAGTGGGATCGTTGCTTTATAATCTGCCTGGCAGAAACCGTGGCTCCGCCCCGCCCTTGAACTAGAGCAGAACGTACACTATAAATCTCACAAGCATTCCACGGTAGTAGTTGACGCTTCGGTGATGATATCACAGCATACCTAATTTCTCCCCTCCCTCCTCCTGCTTTCCAAAACAGCCTTGCTTTTTACTTTCCCTGCAATCAATTTTTTATCATAACATGGCCAGCAACAAGAGTCTCGTCTTTAAGAAAATCCCCCAGGGCTACCCTGTGCCTGGTCAGGACCTTACCATCGAGGGTGCTCCGTATGATGCCAATACACCCGCTCCTGCGGATGGGGTGGTTTTGAAGTCCCTTTACACCAGCTTTGACCCTTACATGCGCGGCCGCATGCGGCCCGCCGAGGTCAAGTCCTACGCCCCTGCCTTCCAGCTCAACACCGCCATCGAGAGTGCGTCCCTTGCCCAGGTTGTCAGCTCCAACAATGCATCCTACAAGGAGGGTGACATCGTGATCGGTCGTCTCCCCATCCAAGAGTACATCGTGTTGGGCGCTGACGAGTTGGCTGTCCGTATCCGCCCACTCGAAAACCCGCTGGGTATTGAGGACATCCGCGTCTTCCTGGGCGCCCTGGGCATGCCTGGTCTGACGGCCTACTCTTCGCTTTACGAGATTGGCAAGCCCAAGAAGGGTGAGACTATTTTCGTTTCCGCCGCCAGCGGCGCTGTCGGTCAGATAGTGGGACAGCTCGCCAAGCACGAGGGCCTCAAGGTTATCGGTAGCGTTGGGTCAGATGAAAAGCTCGATTACATCACTAAGGAGCTCGGCTTTGACGGCGGTTTCAACTATAAGAATGAGAAGCCAGCGGATGCGCTGGCTCGTCTTGCCCCTCAGGGTATTGACATCTACTACGAGAACGTCGGCGGCGAACATCTGGAGGCGGCGCTGGACGCCCTGAACGACTTTGGCCGTGTCGTGGTCTGCGGTCTCATCTCCCAGTACAACGCGGCGCCTTACCCAATCAAGAACATCCACAATGTGTTGGTCAAGCGTCTAGACATGCGCGGATTCATTGTCGGTGATAAGGGAATGGGCGACAAGTACACCAAGGAGCACCAGCAGAACGTGCAAAAATGGATCAAGGACGGCTCATTTAAAGTTCTCATTCATGAGACCGAGGGTATTGATAATGCTGCAGAGGGACTGGTGGGTATTTTTTACGGCAAGAACAAGGGCAAGGCCGTCCTGAAGTTTTAGTGAAATAATTCTCGGTTGAGTCTGGATGTCATGTATGCAACGTGGTAATCCTTTATCATATAAATTGAAGCCGCTTGGAGCGCAAAAACATTCTGCAGGACCCTGACCTCGGTAATGACGAAGGTAGTTAGTAAAAAAGGAGTGAAGAGAACTGTCGGCGGCCTGATGAGAAAACATGCTGTCAAAGGCAAGAAGAATAAAAGCTACGATAAAAGGCACATCAGTAGCAATAATGATACTCTCAAATAAGGTGCCTCTCCATGTCTCACAAATGCTACAGTGAAATCCCTCCCATTGTCTCGTGCGATCCAAATCCATTGCCGGAATATCGGCCAATTTCGGCTGGGCGGAGAGAAACGGACCAATCATCTGACGGGTAATGTGATGACTGCATCCCGAACGGACTCCCGAGGTTCCTTCAGCGGAACTTCAACTTCACGACTCTGCCTCTGTCCTCTCGAGAGAGTGTTTGCGTCTCGTGCTGTGTTTAATCGCGGATCGAAGCCACCCTCTCTCTGTCGATATCACAATTGCCACAATGGCATCCCTCATGCGCCAGTCTTGCCTCTCTGCCATCCGCACGCCATTGGCGACCAGGAATGTCGCCGGAGTGTCGCAGATCGTGGCTTTCCATGCGTCTGCGAGGATGCAGATTCTGCCCCCTGAGCCTCGTGAGTGAACCCGAAAATTTTATTTCATTGGTTATGGTTTTTTATGAGATGGAGGAGGAGGCGTGCAAGAGGTGGTGGTTTTGCTCGAATGGAATGGGGAAGGTTTTGTGGAGATGGACGCTAACAAATTTGATACAGAGGTGATCAAAGGAACAAGTACGTTGTTATAATTCTAGAACTATCCCCCGTGTCACGAAATGGAGGAAATATGAATTGGACCAGGAAGGATGCCAAAGGAGAAGCGGAATCAAACTGGCGAAAGCTAGAAAGAGACGGGGTCAAAAAAAGAAAATATTCTGGGGCATCCGGGGATTTCAAAACGTGGTCTACACACCATATTTGTCGGGTATCGTGGTATTGACATATTTCAACTTACTAGTGAACGACCCTGCTCCTATCCCTGCTCCTCACCCCTCGGAGGGCAGCTATCACTGGACGTTTGAGAGGTGAATTGAATATATTCCAAGTCAATAGCGACAAAACCCGACATCATTCTAACACGATTGCATAGACTGGTCTCTGTTGGCCTTATTCCCCTTACTATCGCTCCTTTCGCCGCCGGCTCTCTTAACCCTGTTATGGATGCCGTCCTCTGCTCTCTCCTGGTCGTCCACTCTCACATCGGTTTCCAGTACGTTCTACCCTCCAATTCCCCCTCTCAGTCGGAGAGGGACGAGTCACAGCGATCTCCTAACATTCAACAGAGCCTCCATTATTGATTACTTCCCCGCCCGCCGTGTCCCCAAGACCAGCTCCCTCTGCAACTGGCTTCTGCGTGCCTTCACTCTTACCACCGCCGTTGGTCTCTACGAATTCGAGACAAACGATGTTGGCGTGACGGCAGCTATTAAGCGGGTGTGGGAGGCATAGACAGTGTATTTTATTTTTTTTCTTTGCTTTTTTTTTATATTATTTACCCTTTTTTTCCAGAGTTGTTTTGTTCAGGCGTCTGCCTATGTATATGCTGTGCTTCTATTTGGTAGGCTAGCTCAGCTGGGGATAGAGAAAGAGTCCTATTACTCGCTGGGCATAAAAAGATACATGTAACTGTTTGGGATATTCTATACGTATGAAACAATTTCTTTTCATTTCTCGGTGCCTCCCTTCATTTTATAACCCAAAAACATACATTTATATATATCCAACAAAAATCATCTATAAACGACCAGCGTTTGTATCTACATCCATGGGGCATTATATTTTCATAGGCATAGGGTCCCGTATTCCCCATCGATAAGAAGGAAAAAGACAAAGACGGTTGGGAAATTACTCTTCCTCCTCAGGATCCGATAGCCGATCATCATCATCGGCCTTCTCCATCACCTTCTCAATCAACTTCAGCGTCGCCTTCAACGGCAATCCGATAACATTATCATAACTGCCCTCAATCTTCTCCACCAGAATGGACCCCAACCCCTGCAGCCCATACCCCCCAGCTTTATCCGCCCCCTCCCTCGTCCTCACATACGCCATGATCAAATCATCCGTCACCTCCGAGTCAAACCAAACCGACGTCTCCTCAATAGCCGACTCCAACGCATAACCCGGCTGTCTTGCACTACTCAGCGGAGCCATCGCCACCATCGCCGTGAAAACCTTATGTTGCCGGTTATCACGGAGCGCCTTCAGCATGGACAGGTGGTGGGCCTCGGATCGGGGTTTCTCCATGATCGTCCCAGAGGCGAGTTCGACGACGACCGTGTCCGCCGCCAGGATTAGGGCGGGTTCACCCTTGGTCTCATTGACGATCTCCTGTTCGTAAACGGCCTGGGCCTTTTTGGTTGCCGTAGCTAGGACGTATTCAAATGGCTCTAGGGTTTTGGGGAAGTCCTCGGCGGCATTTGAAGGGATGACTTCAATGTTGGGGAGGCCGAGGAAGGACATTATCTGTCGGCGGCGGGGAGATTGGGATGCTAGGATGACGCGCTTATTGCGGAGGTTGTTGAGGACGGCGAGGGAGAGGGGTCCAGGGCGGGGTGGTGGTGGGCGTTGTGTCGCGGCTTCGTATGCTGGAGGGGCATCGGTTGTTGTTTCTGTTGCAGTGGTAAGGAGGGATTCTTTTGTGTCGGCCATTTTGAAAATTTATTTATCTCCTTTATGTTTTCCCCCTCTTATATCCTTTTATATTTTTGTGTGAGGTTTTGTTTGCTCTTGTCCTTTTTAGTATTTTTGGGTTAATTGGGCGGGTTGGGGGGGAGTCAACATGATGATATTGTTTTTTGGCTGGAATTTGGCATTTGGCGGGCGGTGAGGCTTGGCTGGAAGTACAATCGTTTCTTCATGATGTGAGGCTAACCTTAGGATCGATTATAGTTTTTACAGAGGATGTACTAACACAGCCAAGCAAAGCAAGCAGCTAGGTACTCTAGTTTCTCTGATGGTTTCTTTGAAGTGGAGAGCAAATAGAGATATGAAAGATTGTCCTAAGTGAAGATTGGATTGATGGTAGAGATATGGTGCAAATAGGTATCTGCCAGCTTCTGCTTAGCCGATCGTATAAATTGGAATCAGACAAAAGGAGAGTGCTCTAGCCCTCGTGTAACCCCATGGAACAGTATCTAATAACCTATAAAATGTTCATGCCCATCCAGGGAGATGGGATGATGAGATCCAGCCCCGGTTCACCTCCCACTTAACCACCATCGAATCCGTACTCCCAAAACGCCAACCTGCCGACAAAAAGGTGTACTTGAAACCAAATGTATGCGGGAGAAGAAGTCCTTTCACAAGCTGCAAACAGCTGCGGCGTGTGAAAGATCGCTTGTGCGTCTCCAACTCCTTTGACTTCACAATTCATGTCGGATGAAACATCCTTGGATCGCTTAGTCAATTTTCGGAATATGCCACCGTGACACTGGTAACAGAAAAGGGAAATGAAATAATAAGTAAAGCACGAGGGCTTCTGTGGTCGACTCGTGCGCCCAAATGGATATAAAGCAGTTCATCAATCTTAAATCATTTCCGAGGGACCTCGGCAAGTTTATCCCGAAGCATCACTGCCGTCAAGTTCGCATGTCATCATTAACGCGACCACCTCTGCGCTCGATCTCCGCAACAAGATCCTGTCGCTCTTGCATTTGTTGATGAATAAAGTCGACAGTTTTTCTGAGGACAATGCTTTCGCTGCGACCTTGGCCCTCGAGGCCGGGAACCAGCTCTGTGAGACGGTCAAACCCTTCGCGAATCGCCGCGCGTCGTTTCTGCTCTGAGGCGATATGATTGTTCTTCTTTTCCTGCTCTGTCAGCCGGGGCTTGTCCTTCTCCGAACCAGCGCCACCTTGTCTGGATGAAGAGTTGGTTGGCGTGGAGGACGAGCGGTCGTTACGATCGTCAGCGTTTGTGGACGCGCTGGCAGCGATGGGGGAATATGATGGCTCGGAAGAGCTGGACGCAATCAAGCCGGAAGAAGGCTGTGCGGATGGCATATTTCCTTGGGGATGCTTGAGAGCGAGGGAGGAAGAGTAATAAATGTGGGTTGTTCAACGGAGGCGGAGAGGGGTGGATTTCATGTGACAACGACCGTGGTGAACCAATATACAGGCAAAAGCACCAGAGCATCCAAGGAGAGGGGGAATGCCGAACTAAATATGTCGAACAAAAGATGGAAAAGGGGGAGGAGAATGAGAGTAAAGGGGGAATGGCCAAAAAAAAAGAAAACGAAAAAGAAAAGTAAGATTAAGAAGGAATGCCAGCCAGGAACCATATGAAATCACAGAAAGATGGGTCTTGAGACCGAAATCCCCAGTACTATTTCGATCCTCAAGACTCAGACCACTCTTTAGCGTGCGGAGAAGTCGTGACCAGTCCCCATCGTTACCAGCGTTCTAATTAGTTCAGCCTCAGCCACTGCAATTAGACTCTGTGGACCAAATTGTGGTCAAAATAACCACTACGCCAAAAGGTCGCCGGCCAACCAAGTTGGTATTAGATGGTCATATAACGTGGTATTTCAATATTCTTGCAGGTTGACAGACTCTCTGCCCATCACGGTACTAATCAAAATCAAATGGCTGAGGAGTAAAGGTGAACAAATAATCTGAATTCATTGGACGATCCAATGTCACAGAAATGTGGTGTCCGATCGGGAAGGCCAAGAATCCCCCCGGGCCATCGGCTGCCTTGGCGTCTTCACGTCATCGATATCCTACAAACTGCCCTGATGAGCGACACTCGTGGTGAATCATTAGAATGACTAGCATTTCCCCTCAATTCGGGATCAGATATCTATATTCATGATTCCACTACCATTCTATATGGTGAACATTTTCCCCGAATTTGCTACCTATCTCTCTCCAATTGAATCATTGTGTCCGTGATCCGATGATCCCATCCTCGGATTTCAAGATATAGTTACCACGGCCGTTTCCTTTAGGCTGACACTTGAAACTGTACGATTCGCCCCGGCAACAAAATGGACCAGCATAAGCCTCTTCACGGCTCTTGCCTTTGTGGGCGAAACCAGTATATGATACGAATCCCAGACGATGTGACCGACCACGCCCGGATCTACTTCGATACCAGCCGGGATAACCGTATGTGACTCCAGCCCCTCCTGCCCCACGAGTGTTCATTTTGATCTGAGACAATTGGATTTTTTTTTCAGGAAGATTTTACGGCACTCCTCTCACTGCCTGGCTGCGTGTTCCTCTGAGCTGGTACCAATCACATACCCAGTCATATTTCCCCGACGAAACGCACGGGACCATTCGTCGCATCTTCTCGCCGCTCCATGCACCACATACACAACGTGTGTTCTGCGGTTTCTGCGGAACGCCACTCACCTATTGGAGTGAAAAGCCCCATGAAGAATCCGATTTTATGTCCGTGACCATCGGCAGTTTAGTCGGGGACGATCAGCGGACGCTAGAGGATCTTGAGCTACTTCCGGAGGAGTCAGGGGAATCGTCAGACGAGCAGGTCGCTAGTCCGTCGGCTCCTCCACAGGATTCTTCTATCTCATCGGAAGTTATTGTCCCATCAACTGGTCAAGGCTCTAGTCTGACTCGAACCTATAGACAGGGCAAGGCGGATGGCATTCCTTGGTTCGAGGAAATGATCGAAGGAAGTAAACTTGGCCGGTTGATGGAAACCAGGCGTGGAGTCGGCGTTAGCGATGACCAGTCGACTACTATCGAGTGGGAGATTAGCGAGTGGACGAGTGAAGGGTCTGGCCGGGACTCTTCAGTACAAGCGGCCGGAAAAAGGAAGCGCGGGCACCACGCTAATACAGATGATGTGTAATTTGTTTAGAGATTGGTAACGAGTATATTATGTTTAATAAATAAAGGTCGCTGTGTGAGATTGACTTCTTGTATATGAGTTGATTGTAGAGTTCAACAAAAAAAGAGCCCAAGGGTGTGTCCATCCGTTGACCGGGCACCTCACAAAGCTAATTGCCCAAACAGGCATCGCTTCAGTGTGGAAGTACCATAGCTCCCCCACATAAAAGGGCTCCTTTTTGTTTTCTAGCATGAGAAACAGTTTAGAATTTTGGTAACTGATTCTACTAACTAGGTACTCATATTTTAAAAACCTAGTTAAATATCCTGACTGTCTTCGCAAAAGCTACTAGGTGAGGTTACAGAGGAAGTATACTTTACTTTTGCCAATATCAGATGAAGGCTCTCGCTCCTAGGGTTTGCATATATCCCTCCAAGATATGAATTGTTAGAAACTTTAAGCTCTCTCGTGGAAGTATACTTTGCCACTTAAGGCTAGAAAGCCTCCAAGATTGGGACGCAGAAAAGACCAAGAGATATACACTAGAAAATAAGGGCAGGCGGACATATACCTGAGGTTTCTGGACAACCGTTGCTTTTGGGTTTAAAGCTCGAAGAATGGGCTAATAGCTAGTAGGTAGGTGATTTGGTTTACTAAGGCTACTATACCGACCAAGGGAAATCCACTGAGTTTCAACAATATCGCCTAGCTGAGCTTCAGACCTCGCTGTTAAGCGCAAGCGCGCCTTCACCCGCATCGATTGAGAGTGTGTATGGTTCTGGATATACCTACAAATTTTGGGAAAAGAATGCAACTGTTGAGGGCCGAAAGTCTTCAAAATAAACTGTATAGAAATTAGCAAAAGGTTTCCTCTATTCATGTTTTCGTTGCCGCCCTTCCTCATGGAGAGGAATGCGAGAGTATATGCCCCCCCCTCAAGCATCAGTGAATGCTGATGAGAACCGCACAGCTCGCGCGTCCCTACTAATTTATCAGGATTTTTGAGTCGTTTTGCGGAGAAACACGTATCACGTCCTCAGCAACAATTTTTTAAAAGAAGTGTCGCGACTATACTCCCTTCTTCTCTTTCTTCCCGCAGCGAATTTCAAGCACCCTTTTCAGGACCCTAGATCAAGAATACCTCACACATCTCGTCGTTATTTGAAACAAGGATTCATCTTTAACTATTTTGAAATTGTTGCTCATTATGCCCCCCGCAAAGCGATCTCCTCGTTCAGACTCCTACGTCGAGGCTACGACCATCAGAAGCTACAACAAAGATATCCGGGCGGAGAACCAGAAACAATCCCACAGAGGCACGTCCATTTCGATATATGGTTTATTCTCATTGAAACCTATTGGATATATTTATCTAGAAAGAGTTTGGGCCTTTCGTCGCGGGATACGTCAACGGGGATGCTTTCACCCAAATCCTATTTCTGGAAAATTCACGAATGATCTGCGTACTTCTTCTCTTCTACCGAGGGCTAACTTCTCCAAAACAGTGTCCCCGGGTGTTACAGTTCACAGAGTAAGCCCTGGAGCTCTTTCAAGCCAAGGAAGCACCTCTAGTTTGAAATCTCAGCAATTCGCCCATAAATACCACCCAGGTAGGATAGTATCAGTCCTGACGTCTTCACAAAGGGATGCTGATAATGAAAAAAGGGGAGCCACAACACTCTCAGTCTCCCATAGTGTCGGCATCACGTCCCATGACAAAACGTATTGAAGAATCAATGAGCTCCAGGATCCCAAGGGTACCCACTATAAAACAACCCCAAGGAAAATCTACACCCACTCCAAAAGGAGCCGAGAGTACACCAGAGCATCGTAGCTTTATTCCAATTGCTGTTCATAGAGGCAGTGAGGAAAGGCCGAGCTTTACTAATGCTAAGGCAAAAAAACCACCCACGGGTGAGATTCGAATTGTTGAAAGACCCCGGGGACCACGTCTTCAACCATATACAGAGTATACTAATCACATAGCACCTGACTCAACCCAGAAAGTAGCAGAGTCACCTCGGCCACTTTCCACATCTTCATCGTCAAAGGAAAGCGAAACTTTTGAGGAAATCAATAACTCTGAGCGGCCACCAACTGTTTTCACAGGTGAATATCGTACCCGTGTACTTACCGGACCGGGACGCCAAAATCATGGTCCTACTCTCAAAATCGCATCCTCGGCAGAAGACATAATAATGGGCTCAAGTATTCGCGGGCGGAATGATACTATATCTTGCAGGATGGGCCCGGCTAGTGTTAACCACTTGGACAACCCCACCCTAGTGTGCTCGAGAGAAGAATTCCGTTCTAGAGGCTCACCAACTGGCTCGAACGAGGCCTCCGGAATAAATAATGCATTTGAAAGGACCCATCAGGGAATTCCAGTAGCTCGAACTTTCTGTCACCCTCAGGTTTCATTTGAGAGCCTCGTGAGAAACGAGTTCGACAGCAAGCTGTCGACCATTCCACGGAAGCCCGTGAATAGCCCTAGTCTTGGGAACCTTTGCCGCCCAAGCACGGTGAGTTTGCGGTCTGACTATGAATCCTTTATGCCAAAGCATCTGACCCAGCACAACACCGGTCAGGGCGAGGACGTTCCATTGTTGGCGACTAGAGCTGAAGACCCCATGACACCGGCGAGGAGTGTGTATGAGCCTATGGCGGTACCCTTTGATCCTGAGGCAACCCCGATGCCAGGGACAGCCGAAAAGGTAATAAACATCAATTTGCACCCTCCTCGGAAATCTTCACTTAAAGCCCTCTCCGATACCCCTGTCTGTTCAGAGATAGGAAAATCTCCCGATGCCTTGGTTGAATCGTGTTCGAAGTCAGTGCCTAATGTGAGACGAAACATAACATTTAATGATGCCATGCCTCAAGATGTCGCAGAAATCCATACCCACCCACCCTTCCATAAAGCTCAGGTTTCAGAATCTAGAGGCAACAATATACTTGGGAGCTTTCGCAATATTTTCAAATCTAGGACTCTCTCGACCGACAAAGGCCGTGGTAAGAAAGAGGATAGCGATATATCCGTCACGACAAAAGAGGAGTCGTTCGCGGGCAGCGATTTGAGCACTGCTAACTTGGAGAATACCACAAGTGATCCTGACAAGACCCCAAAACCAAGACCAAGGTACACCAAACTTTCCAGTAGCGTGAGCTGGAACAGGAGCTCACGTAGCTCGAGGACCTCAGATGATTTACCCGCAGTGCCATCTGTTCCACGTCTTCTAGCCCCGCCGAATCGGCTTGCTGATGCTCGCACTCCCTCTTTTGCCCGACCCACGAAGTCAACCCGGACAAAAGCTACCTTTGGTCTGGGGGTGCGTACCCCGATTGGATTAGAGGACCGTGTCCGTAGAACGCACGTCAGAACTGGGTCAACTGGCAGCCCTCAGCGGTTACATCATGCTCCCCACCGGTCTAATACTCCTCTTTCACCCCATCCAGTCGTCGCCTTTCGGTCAAGGTCTCTTTCCGGCCAAAAACCGGCTCTCACAGATGTTCCATTCTCAAAAAGTTCATCCACCCATTCCCCTAGAAACATCCATCGGTGTTTAGAAGCTCTCTATAAGAGGGTTGCTGCGGCAGCAACCGAAGCCGAGAGAGAGAAATACATCCAGGTACGTTAACAACCACTATGTGCACGAATTCTCAGTTTTGCTCTTGCTAAATTTTCGCCATCATATAGCTAGCCCTAAAGCTACAGCAGCAACTTGGCGACTTCAGTATGAGGGAGAGAATGGCGGTTGACGCTGAAGTTTGGGCTAAAGAAAAACAAAGGGAGAAAAATATTGCAGAAGATTCTCTCAATGCAAGTATCCTTGAAGTCCAGGGGCAGCTAGGCAAGGAATAAAGCTGAGATCTAAGGTAATTTACTGGTGTTTGTGTTCTTTTTTGTTTGGGGTAGATTATTGGCCAAAGCCTGGGTTTCATGCTCTCTCTAATAGCTTTGGTTTTAAATTTCTTGAGCATTGAGCGTACCAATGGGTTTAGATTCTTGCTGCTATTTTATTTCTTTTATTTCTTTACGAAATTACTCTCCGCTGCCACGCACTTCCTCCATGCTTTGTTGGTGTCGACGACAAAGGATTCAGCAAGCAAATAAAAGTTTTTGAAGATAATGGACAAAGAAGTAAAAAATGAGAGAGGTATATCTGAAGTCACATTAGACTTAGTTTGAGAGTATATTCACTATTATTTATTTTGTAGCACCCATGTCAGCTAGTTAAATTATATGGGTTTTATCCTTTACCTAAGGCTACTTCGGACTGGCGTGAGACAAAGGGAGGGGGAAACACAAAGGTTCCTGCAATAGTCAATAGAGGGAGCTTTTTCTTTAGTACATGTGTATTCTTTTCTCTTCTTTCCTACTCTATATCTTCTTTATACCGAGTAAGCAACAAAAAGATATAATGGCACATGAAGAAAAAGGAAGATGATAATAAAGAGGATAAATCATGAAAGACACATGTGTGTATACTAAAAGTCTAGCTTTAATTAACTGAATCCAAGCTATATGTCATAGTTCAAGTAAGTCCTGGCTGGTCAAAGGTGAAATTGGCCATGCCCTCTCTCTTGGACCACCGGACAAAGAATCAAGTTTCTATATTTTAAAGTAACTTGAGCTCATAAAAATCTTCTATTTAAACTTATATTTGTCCAGTATATTTTATTCCGATATTTGCCATTTCCGAACATCCATCTTGGCCAATTAATTTCTCGTCACTAACATAGAGAAACCCACCTTTGATCATCTACTAAACCTTGAAAGTTCACTGAGCTCATTATTTCGTGACAAGTACACCTACCTGGTGTAGCCTCTTTAATTCCCTCCAGGCGCGTCCAGAGTTCCCCAAGTCGGTCGCCTCCCACTCTTACCCCCGCCTCTCCTTTGCTCCTTCCATCTGTGTTCACACCGTTGTCATTACAGCTCAAATCATGGTCACCTCAAAAGAAACCAAGTCTCAGAGAACCTCGGTAAGAATGATCCCTATCCCCAATATACCCCTCTAAGCCTTGCATTTTCACGAGCCATATTTCTGAAAAAAAGTACGCAGGTCAGCACAAAGGTTAACGCTGAGCAGAGCCACGCAGGATACACCATGCCCAACTTTCCGAAGAAAAAATACCGCAATCGAACCAGTGCCCCATCTTATCAGACGCAGGAAATGGGTTTTCCGTTTAGACTTGCAGACCATTCTGCATGTTGGGGTTGGGCCGCTCCTCGAGTTCACGGTCCCTTTGGCAATAGAGCGGGTGGGCCACCTTTGAGACGCGCTCCATCTGACCCTTGGGCCTATGACGCGCTACCTTCAGGTAATCCTTATACCAATTCTGTTGCATATAGGACATGGATTCATGTAGCTCCATTGCTAGGGTTTCCAAACAATCCGTACGACATGGGCAAAGCACCGCCTTACTACTTCCAGAAACAACGTGAAGGATGGGACAATGGTAGCAAACTATTCCTAGACCAGTACCGGTTCCCCGGACCTCAACAGGTAAATGAGACCCATAGCACCTATATTTGAAGACCATGAATTGAAGCAAGAAGCTAATATGACTTCCAAAGCAGATGTATGAGCCACCTCCTTTCGATACAGTTGGCAAGAGCCTATCAGGCCAAGAAATCCCAAGTGCGAACAATAAGTACAACATCGAACAAAAGTCTCAGGCTGGGGATTTCCGACTTCGTGGGGATGCACCTGAGTTTATACCCAGTTCGAAAGCTTCTTCCAGCTGCGGATCTAAGGCGGATGTGAAAGAGCCGTGCTGGATGGTGGTCAGCAGTTGTTAAACAAGAATATCCCTTCCTCGATCGTATTCACATGAGTTGGACGAAGAATATCTTCCAGGGTCGTGGACTTCCAGCGACTGCTTGCATCCAAGTTTGGAACCCAAGTGGGATTTGATGGCCAATACATTGGCATACCCGATGCTGTAGTTGTTTTCCTGTTATCGCTTCGAATACACATCTTAAATAGCAGTATTAGAGCCGAGTATTATGCACTGATAGTGCTTCAAAGTCGCCGGGGCATTTCATATTCTAGGTTTAAGAGACATTAGGTTTGTGTCCGCGCAATTCGGTGCCCTAAAGTCATCGTCTCTTCGCGAAGACTTTTAGAATTAGGCCTAGTCAAACCAAAGATATATAGTCGGAAAGAGTTTTCTAAAAAGCCACAACATTGTTGTCAACTACCTCGTTTAATAGTTACTCCAATCGACCGTATTACTAATTAAATTAGACTCTGCAGAGATCAATATTGAAACTATTGGAAAGAATACATATTAATGGGCAAGTTACTACCAAGCACCGAATCCTTAATCTTAGTGGCAAGACTAAATCCCTGACCATGTAAGAGGCACCTTCACAATGCTCTCTGTGTGAGAGGAAACAGTGATTTTTAAAATACTGCTCTACGACGTCCTGTAAATTGATGGCGCCTGGGATGCCTAAGTCAGCAGAGCGAGTGGCTGGCTGGAAGTAATTTATATGCACCTGCGAAACGATGCGAGCATAATTAAACTTCAGGATGACAGGCAAAACATGTTCGATTTTTCTTACATTCCCCCCCTTTTCTCTGATAGTAACCATTTGGAACTTGGAACTAATCGATAGTTTACAGATTGAATAGGGAATCAATGCGATGCATTTCGAGCTTTGGAAACATGGAGTTCTTTCAAAAGAAAATCCCCGAACTAAATCCTCATTAGCTTTGCTCCGATTTAACTCTAAGGCCACGAGGCAAGCTGAGGCTTGTCAACCCAATCGCTTCTCATTTGCTCAGCCCTCAAACCCCCACCACAACAATTGATTATTGGCCCCTTCCTCGCCTTGTGGTTGGCGAAGATCTCTGATGTTCTCACTTTCCTTGCCCCCTGATGCGCTTGGTCCGTGAGAAGGATCACCGGCCATGTCCTAGCGTGTGTTTGAGTGGGGATAATTATTTATAAATAATAAAAATTCGATATTATCCTGTATTGTTTGAAGAATCTCGTCGATGAGCCCATCGAGACACAAACTAACTTACTTTGGGACTCTGTGATCGCCATCCGGAACCATTTGGCTGGAAGGGGACAGATGGGATGGAAATTTGCTCAATTTGGGGAGGGAATCGACGATGATGGATGTTGATGTTCCTTCTTCTTCGCTTCCGCCCCGAGGAATGTGGATGTGTGAGTAATCATGCAATGAGAAGAGCTAGACTCCTCATATCTTCGTCTACAGGGAAGAGTTGCTACATATTACGGAGTCCACTGCACAGATTTCCCTGACAACGGACAATGTTGTTGCTCAGAAGACCGTGCGCAGCCGCCAATATTAACCAGAGATACGGTCTAATAGCACCTTCTAGATTGACTGAGATTTTTCATCTTCTGTTCTGGGTTGGCCATATCCTCTCCAAGACTCCAACCTCTGACCATTATTATTGGGATGATCCTCTGAGTCTTAAAGAGAAGACGGCTCAAGGCTCGAGATTATTAATTGAAACTGGACCGAACATCTCCACACACAAATATGGTGATGATTAGCATTGACAATGGCCGATCTGGAAGAATTTCGATCGGCGCTTAACTTATAGCCTCGTATTCAACTCACTCGAAGGCGGTGCTATCACCGCCCCAGGAAGAAAATAAACAATTGAGCGCTGATGATGATGATGCTGCGATCTCGGTCCCATGGGAGATCGCATGTTTAGGTTCATCGTGCGAGATAGGAGTTCAATAGATTCGGAAGGGTTACTTCCTATTGGTGGGCTCCTGGGCAAGTCTCAGCCGCAGTGGCTAATCACGACGTAAGGTCGAAAGTAAAGGTGTCGAAGGGAGTCGAAATGCCCGAAATAATAATATTATTTCTGCGAATATTCGTCGAATTTGGTTCAAAAAAGAATGGAAGGAAGTGAGAAAACACGATCAGCCACTCAGAGGGAGAGGGAGGTAAAACTTCCTGTGTGCATGGCTGGCGCAACTTTGGATCCATCACTCTCTCGCCCCCCACTCGGCGCCCAGCTAATGTCCAGTAGTTTCCCAGGCTACGATTTCTGGTTCGCCAACACAGTTCACCTACTCTCACCCTTGTCCAAGAACCATGCTTGGATCTTGCTATTTGTCACTAGTTTTGCTCCCTGATACGATGAATCTTTTAAGCCCTGACTTGGACCAGTTCCTAGTGTCCCTTGACGCAGGGATTGTGCCTTTGTTCATTCTGACGTGTTGCGTTGCGAAAACCGTCGTGATAAGCGCGCTGCCCATGGAGAACCTCTGGCTAACTCTCCTGAGTCCTAACTAGTATGGTTGAACTAGCAGCAATTCTGGGTGCTGATCCAGTCAGCATGGTCATTTAGCCCACGACCCACTCGCTGGCTTTTCCTCACCTCCGATTGTCCTCAACCGATTTGAGCCACTTCTCCCAGCTCCCCCCATCTTATAATCGTCATCAATTTTTTAGGGAGCGGAGAAGCGAAACAAACCGAACCGGCCGATTTATCACTCGAACCGTGCCACGTGTGGAATCATTTAAGAAGCTGGTGTCTCGAAACCTCCGACCGCTGCAGCAAGCGCTGATACTCGTCCCCTGGTTTCCAATTGTTCTCTTTCCTTCGTGTCGTATCCGCCCTGTCGGCGCTTCGAGCCTGCTCTGTCCACCGCCATTGGCTCTCAGATTCCGTGGTCTTCACCCGCTCAGATACATAAGGGACATCCAATTTACACCTCCTGCAACATCGCGCCTAATCGATCATTGACGTCCAAGAGGTGTCGCAAGTGTTGGTTTCAGGTCGTTCTGGCCAGTTCCACGACTGTTTGTTGTTATTTTTGTCGCTGGAGGCAGCCCCCATTCTTCAGTCTATATCACCCTGTGGGCAGTGCCTCAAACCAACTTTTTGTTCAATTGAGCCAACCGCTCAGGCGTCTTTCTGATTTTCGTTACCTCTCTTTTCTTTGCTTGATATTTTTCTGATTTCCGTCCGGGCTGGTCTTTGGACAAACATTCCTTTATTTTTTCTTGCATAGCGCTCTTACTTGCATTGCGATCACTCGTCTTTTGTTGCTCAAATTTGAATTTATTTGCATTTGCTATAACTTGATAATCAGCTGTGGATAGTTCAATTTCTTGTTGAATTTCACATAGCAGCCATGGCATCAACAACATTGATGACTTTTTTACTGTAAGTTTATCCTGAAGTGCCCGTTTTCGAGTTTCACTAATCTGTGTGTTTGCCTCCCCCATAGCTGTACAAGTCCGCATGTTCGATCCGTTAAACTATTGGGTTCTTGGGATAACTTTTCGAGGCCGTATGCTATGGAGAGGGATAAGCGTGTTGGCCCTGGCCATTGGCGGGGATGTCATACTTTTACCAAAATTACATGCGATGGTGCCCAGATGGTTCCAGCCCGATCTGGAGGACTCAAAATGGGCGGCACCTACTGGTATTATGTTCGTATGCTTCACCCTCTTCCAAAGGATACGCCTAACCATGATGACAGTATTTAATTGATGACGATATTGAATACCACAACGACGCGGAGCCAGTGACCACGCACTGCCCCTTCCTCCCGGGCCAACCTGTCAATATCCTCCAAGTTCCCATCATTCTCCCAGATACCGTGCCAACGCACACACGAGCTACGAGTCCAAGCGCTCACCGAACAGAGCGAACTATGAACCCCGAGGATAAATATATGAACCCTCGCCAGCCCCCGAAACCAAAGCTCCGGCTCCGTACTTCTCCTCTCTTGCAACAACCAACCCCGCCCTGGTCTTTTAGCACTTCTCCGCTCGGAGTGATAGCTAACAGAGGCGCTTCCCAGCCCTGCAATGGAGTTCCTAAAGTCCGGCTTCATCGCACGCAAGATAAGCCTGCTCGTTCCGTATCACCCCCAAGATCAAGGGGTTTCCGGGCCGCCCTTCGCCAATGGAGCAGTTCCTCACCCAATTCACCTACAGGCGACCAAGAAGGAAATGTAGCCCAACCGGTGGCAGTTGCTCCTTTTCTCAACATCTACCAGCCGGTGCAGGAGGACCGTCTCCATGTTCGCAGCCATTCAAATGAAAATTTTTGTCGGTCGCGCACAAAGAACGCCCCCGAGTTTGAGGGCACCCAGAATCACTTACCTCGTCGCCCTGTATCAGCGGGACCTCATGAATCCATGTCTTCCATGTCCTTGTCCATTCAGGAGCGACGTGCTTTGAATTCAAAGTTCCCCGGTCTCTCTACACCCCGAAATCCACTCACCGTGAGAACTAAACCAGAATGGTTCGTTTCTAGTAGTGGAAGTAGCGACTCTTCTCAGTGGCGGACCATTAAAAAATCCCTCTCTTCTCCCTCCAGCCCGTTCCTTGCTGGGTCTTACGATGTCCCATCGACATCGGAAGAGGCAATTACCCCGACCCCTTTCACATTTATGAATAAAAGACTACCAACACTCCCTAATTCTCCCTCATCGGTCATGGAAGAAGCTTTGCGTGACCTCGATGCCCGCGAAAGAGAACTGGATACGGAGGCCTTGGGTAGTCATTTCTCTGATTTCACCGAAACAGAGTCGGTTGTTAGCGAGTCTCCCTGCGAGAGAAGCCACTTTTCCCAGTGGAGCACAGACTCAGAGCTGATTTCACCTGAGTCTATGACATCTTCCTCGACATTCAATGAAAGCCAGGAATCTCCGATGCCGATGGCCACGGAATTCCAGGACGGATTGAACGCCATCCCCTCCGCTTCCAGCGAGATCGGTGACCCCAACACTCCTCACCTTACTGTGGATTCTAAACCATCACCGGCTACGCTCTCAGGCGACTCTCCGCGTCTTGGCCTCCCCCCCCCTCGTTTGACAATCACTTTATCCCCGTCTGATCTCGTCATTCCAGGACTCGGTATCCACGAGGATGGGGAAGAATTGGAAAGCAACCCCAAACGACACGCTGCTTTTTTTGGGGGCATCGAGTCATTGGAGTCTCTCGGCATTGTGCGAAGCCCGGATCCCTCTGCGATTCATTTCCCCCAAGGCGTGAAGGCTGAAAAGTGCTTTGTTACCAAAGATGACCGTGCTCGCTTCAGCAGAAACTCATTCCCGGGGGCCTCTGCGACTATGCAGGAGATGATGGATGAGCTGAGCTATTTGAGCAACATGATCCAATCTGAAGCTCCCTCAGATTTCTAAAAACAAATCAGCGTTCATGAACCTTACATTGAACCACCATTAGATGGCGGTTACCTAGCATATAGCGTGTATATAGCATTGCGATGGAGTAATTTTTTCAATATGTTTATTAGCTCTATGTTTGTTATGATTGCGATGGAAAATAATAGCCAAGGTGATTTAGCTCTTCCTAATTCCTGGTATGAGGCATGAAGGCACCAATACCCGCGTGCCAAGAATTCATCATCCACTCACTTTGAGATTCCTTTAAACATTAACTCCATAGCAAAAGGGAGGCGTCTCCGCTTCCGATTAATTAAATGCTCCCAGTTATTCATAATATTAGAATGGACTAGATCGCCCAACAGTACCAACATGGCTGATGATCCTTCCCCACCTCAGCCGCAACTCACACCCGTCGGAGAGAAAGTGCTACCGGCAAAATGCAAGGCAGGCATGTTGGCATACTGTCCTACGATGGACCTCATTGCCTTGGTCACGGAGGATGAAGAATTACGCGTATTCCGATTGAACGGCCAGAAAGTCTTCGGCGGTTCGTTCAAGGGCGACCCATATTTGGATGACGATGATGGCACCGGCGAGATCCAAGCCTTGATGTGGAAAAATAACGGTAAGAACTCAACACCATCCTACTAAGCACCACTGTTACTCGTATTTTCATCGCTGACTGGACTTACTTTTCGTTAATTTTCTCAAAGGCCATCTCCTGGCTGTTGCTTGCGCAGATCATACAATCCGGATCATCAGTGCGTACAGTGGGAAAACAGTTCACCACTACCCAGCCTACCACCTCCCTGAGGAATCTCAGCCTGTCAAGGCTACCTGCCTGGGATGGGGAGTGAATTTTACAGATAGCAAAGCCGCACAGCGACATCTCCAGGAGGGTGCCGGACAACTTACTGTTGATGACCTACTCTCCCTTGACGTCCACCCATCGAAGGTAGCGGCATTGCTCAAAGTAGATCTCCCGAGGGAGCTCGCCCTGCTTGATATTGAAAGTTCACTACCGAAATTGAGCACCTTACCTTCCACTGGGAGCGAGTGAGTTGTTGCTATCCCGGCGTTTTGATTAACTGAACCCCCCCTTCTGTTTTTCTTCTTCCCCCTTTGCCTATCTTATTATTGCCGTTGTTATATTCGGAACAAGTGGGTGCTGACGCGAACGGATAACAGCGATGATGTATTTAGTTCTCGTGCTTCTATTGATGCCATCTTCCATTCAACAACGAAGAATTCTAATGACACGGTCGATGTGCTGTTGGCTGGTTTTGAGGACGGCACTGTCCACTTGCGAATTTTTGATTGTTTTGAAATCGGCGAACTCCAGGTTGCGGACTCCATTGGTTCTGCTTCTCGGGGTTGCAGGATCCTTCAACACGCTTCTCATCCCTTGAGCTCAACACATGCATTGTTGGCATGGGCGCCTTCTGATTCTTCTTCTTCTATTAGCGGCACGGGTTCGTTGCACCTACTCACACTGGATCTGCGG
Source organism: Aspergillus diversus (assembly GCA_027569885.1). Classification (NCBI taxonomy): domain Eukaryota; kingdom Fungi; phylum Ascomycota; class Eurotiomycetes; order Eurotiales; family Aspergillaceae; genus Aspergillus; species Aspergillus diversus. The sequence continues at coordinate 826,374 of JAPDKZ010000008.1, read as the reverse complement.
TTCATCACCAGATCGGGTAGATATCTGTCTCTTCTGGCTCACAAGACAACGCAGCTGCAAAACCTGCTTCGCTATATTTGCCAGGTGCAGAAGCAGATAGAGCTCGAATGGAAGAATGCGCAGGAACTTCCGGCGCGATATATGCGAAGCGTTAATGAGGATTTGAATGAAAAGTGCCACTGTGATTTTGTTACCGCCGCCTACCATCTAGTGGTGACGGGAGATTGCTTTGAGCCTCTTAGGGAATTCCTAGTGGATATTGTTGGGGAGAGAGTATGTCTTCCCGGACTCCATATCCCCGCTTAGGTTGTATGGCTTTTCTTTAGAGGCGAATGCTGATAGGATCAACAGGGACACAAGAGGTGGGAGAAAGCCGTTTCAACTGGCTATGAAAATGTGCGAAGATTAACCCATGAATGCCTCCTTCCCGCTCTAGAAAGATGCGAGGTTCTGCTCAGCCGCCTCATTGGGCTCTCGAAGTTCCACAAATTGAGCGAGGTTCTTGGGCTGGAAACGTCGGATCTCAACGCCATCGTCGAGACGCTGGACTGCCTCCATCTTCTTGCTCATCACATCATAACCAACACCAACGATGAACTGACCCAGTTCCATTCTTTCTCTAGGTGGCTCCGGCATCAGATCGACATGCTGAGTGCGGAGCCTATGTCTCAAACTCTAGAGGAGCTGATGGAGAAAACAGACCTAGTGGATTACCCACAGACATTGAACTACATCCGAGGCGCTTTGACGAAGAGCACGCTGCGAAACTTCATCCAACAGCTTCCTATGATGGGCTTCATAAGACCACCAGTGACCCCCTCGGAGGATAAATGGGCTCCTACCGGACAGGACCGCTCATTTTATGATAAATTTAAGAAACTATTGGGGCAGAACTGCCGGGGATCCGATGACACGATCCCGGCAGAGTTGCCCAAGATCAACAACCTGACCAAACGATTGGGACTGCAGTTCGAAAAAGTCTTCGGGCAAATTGCATTGACCCAGCGTCGGGGCATTCTGCATCGATCGCCACTTACGCTTCACCCAGACTGTGACAAGAATGTTCTGGATCTTACAATGCGCTATGAGGTAGACTATCTCCCGGTCGCTACAGAAGACCACAGGGCTAACTTTACGGTTTCTAGGAAATCAACAGGCAGAGTTTCTGTGTAGTCTATATTGCTACTAGATTACTCACATCCAAGCATAAATGTGAGACCACCGCGGCCGTAGCCCCCACTTGTTACTCGGAAGCTAATAAACTCCTTAGTCTATATTTACCGTGTGGTGCTCGATTCTGCGAACGGCGTAAGTTCCACGCGACGAGCTACAGTGGGAGTAATAGATCTACTAGGCGGAATAATCCGCCAGGTACAGTTTGTAGACGACGACAACACGATCATGGTGCTCTGGTCCAACAATGGTAAGTGCTTGTTATTTTACTCCCTTCCAAGCAAACAAAGACGAAGGAACCTCTCTTTTTCTAATCTTGGAAATATATGTATAGAAGGCTCTGGGTATCTACTGCAATTCCCACTTGATTATATGTCCAACGGAACCGAACACCAGGAATTGGACTTGCCTTTCTCGATCGAGTTTTGTGACATTGGGGATGATCTCCCCTCGCCGGAAACCGTCACGGTGGCGACAGGCGTGGATGTTTCTTCTCCGGATACCGCCGTTGCGGGCCTTGTCAAGCACTGCTTCCCAAACAGAGCCAGACCCGTCAGAATTGATGTAAACGGGAGACATGGCCGACGGGCGGCCTGTGTGTTGTATGGGGATGGGCTACGATATGAGGTATTTGACCTGGATGGTGAAATGGGAGAAGAGGAGGACGAAGGAGAGGAAGAGATCATCGAAGAAGACGATGAAGAATAGAAACAAATATTCTCTTCCATTTTTTATCCACAAGAGTATTGCCAAACATACTCTACTAGCTATCCGAGTGCATCCATCATCCAGTAATCTCATTGGCCTTGATGGCTGTGGGTGGGCTGGCCCTTTTTTTCAATGGTTGCTAGGACCACAGCTAGAACAATTAAGAAGATTCTTGAAGGAGAAAAACCACAACAAGCAGCCCCAAGATGGAAGGAGGGGGTGTGAATTTTTCGATTTTTTTGGCCTCTGTGTGGGTATCGTTAATGGCGGACCCATGGAGGGGTAACCGCCTCAGGCAGCAATTTTACATACATTGCTATCCGCTGGCACCTTTTAAAACCATTCCTCGTACTTTTATTTATTTTCTTTCTTTTTTCCCGGGTCTTGTCAAAAGAATCGGGATGGTCTTAGTGGTGACGACGTTTCGGGAGGTTTGGGTAGAGCAACGGCAAAGAAAAAAAATCGATGAGCAATTCATTTCATCTCCCCACATTACTCAGTCTTGACGCTGTTTTGCCACCGCCGACAGCTTCAATCTTGAGCTACAAGCGGACAAGAGTGGTGTATTATATTACTGTTTGCTTTTAATATGAAATTACAGAGGCTACAATTAATATTGTACTCTATTCCTGGTGAAAGGATGAGAAAAAGTATCCCACTACGAGTTATGGAGGAGCAAGGAATTATTCTGTCAGGCCAGGCCAGGCCAACCCAGACGAAACGGGGGTGTCTCAGCCAAAACCTAAATCAGCGCAATCGAGCCGTTTGAGGAAGAAACGATTCTGAGGGACAATCGATTCTGAATTCCACTGCCACAGCTTTTGGTAAGATCTTAGCCTTGCTGTGCGGAGTTATTTCAATTAATTTCTCCCTTGTTCAACCAGACAGCTCCCGTGAATAACTGTTATTCTTGGTATTTTTCTCTTCCTTTTTGATTAGCTCGTCTGTGTATATACCACCGTCACCCCATCAACGGCCCCTCCCTTCCCCACCAAATGACCTCAGGGCGGCGCTGCTTTCCTCCTCGATTCAGACATGGTGGTCGTAGATTTAATTCGGTTTACGAGGTCAGGTCAGCAGAAAAAGAACACAAGCTGAGATCCCCGCTGCCATGCAGGACCATCACCTAGCCGCAGGTAGACTCTCCGAAGGAGGATTTGGATATGATAGATAACTTTTCTTGCTTCTTCTGATCGATTTCTTTGTAACTTGCTTGTTCGGTTGGACTTTGTAGGGATGAGAGAATAATCACGTGAAAAGACTAAACCCCATTAGGATCATATACGGTAGCCAATCATGAGGTTGCATTTTGGCCAGGCTGTGGCCGCTGAGTGGTCCATCCCAATTAAGTCTCCGTCATCTCTTCGTCGTTCAGTCCAATCCGCTCACTGTTCACTTGCTGGCTCTGGCTTTCTCTGGAGCCTCTGCGATGTGAAGGGAGACGCTCACCACTCAGCGGAGTCTGCTATCCTATTGTATTATCCTTCCTGTTATTATTGATCCCTCTTGTCTTGCTTCCTTCTCTTTCTCTCCCTCTCTTCCCTCCCCTCCTTTTCCTTTTATTCTCGAATTTCTAGACTTTCCCTCGCCCCTAAGAGAAACGCCAACCTTTGGCCAAACCTTTTATTTATTTTTCTAGTGTCCTCCCGGTGGTCGTTTTCCCGGAGGTCTTCCATTTTCTTCTTGGGTTGCCCTGGTCCTAGCGTGCTCCATCATCGGCCGCTTTCCTCCCTCTTCCCTTTCTGCCACTACCACTCCCGGAAAGAGCACCAGTAGTGGTGCATGCCTCCTCGTCATAATCCACAAAAACAACCTCCCGCCCTCCCAACAACAACCACCTAATAATTCACCTCCATCCTCCAACTTCCTCGTCCACACGACCATTCTTTTGCTGTGGACAATTTCATAACCTGCTTGTTTCTTTATTCTATTTTAATCAGGCTAGAAGAGCTTTTCTATTCTACCTCTTCGTTTTTACCTTTCCTTTCCTTTCCTTTTTCCCTTTTTTTCTTTTTTTCCCTTTCATCCTCCTGGCTTGTGTATTATTTCCCGCATACACCAATATGAATGTCACCCAGGTGTTGGAAGGCACCATCTCTCCAGGTATTTACTAGAATTATTCCCTTCACTTGGTTTCCCCGGGCAGTTTAAGATACTACCAAAAATGACCTTATTAACCATACCTTTTTTTTGCTTGATTTATAGATGCTGCAACACGTACAAATGCTGAACAACAACTTGTTCATGCGGCGGAGGTTAACTTTGTATGTACCCCTTAAAGCCCTGTCGACCTTATATCTCCATACCGCAGTAGTCGGTTTCCTATACTTGTCTTGCTAATCAACTCCCTTGTTCTTTAGGCTGAATATCTTGTTGCCTTGGGGCAAGAACTAGGAAATGAAAACTCCGCATCCCACATCAGAACTGCCGCTGGTCTCGCGTTGAAGAACGCTTTCACTTTCAGGGATCGTGAAAGACTACACGAAGTCCAGGGCAAATGGCTCCAGCAAATTACCCCAGATATCAAAACGAAGATCAAGGAACTCGCTATCGGGACCTTGGCCTCCAAGGACGGGCGGGCCGGTCAGTCCGCGGCTCAGTTTATCGTCTCTATCGCCGCCATCGAGCTGCCTCGGAACGAATGGCCAGATCTCATGAACATTCTCGTCCAGAATGTCGCGACAGGTTCAGATGAGCTTAAGCAGGCCTCCCTGATCACAATCGGCTTCATTTGTGAGTCACAGGAGGTCGAGCTACGTGAAAGCCTGACCCAGCACTCGAATGCTATCCTTACAGCCGTGGTGCAGGGTGCTAGGCGCGAGGAGCAGAACATGGACATTCGAAATGCAGCGATCAAAGCACTGAGCGACTCCGTTGACTTTGTGCGGTCGAATATGGAGAACGAAGGAGAGCGAAATTATATTATGCAAGTTGTCTGTGAGGCAACTCAGGCCGATGATCTCCGTGTTCAGGCGGGCGCCTTCGGTTGCTTGAACCGGATTATGGGCGCTTATTATGAGAAGATGCGTTTCTATATGGAGAAGGCGTTGTTTGGTCTTAGCATCATGGGTATGAAGAGTGAAGAGGAAGATGTTGCAAAGCTCGCTATCGAGTTTTGGTGCACAGTTTGCGAGGAAGAAATTGCTATTGAGGATGATAATGCTGCTGTTTGTCTCTCCATGCCCGATATCTTATTTAATCCTAGGGATTCCGCTAACGCATTTTGTCGTCTAGGCTCAAGCCGAGGGGCTAAGTGAGGTTCGCCCCGTGTTTGGGTTTGCGCGTGTTGCCTGCCGTGAGGTCGTTCCCGTCCTGCTGCAGTCTATGTGCCGACAAGACGAAGACGCTGGTGATGACGAATACAATGTATCTCGCGCTGCCTACCAGGCTTTGCAGCTTTATGCCCAGTGCGTTCAAGCAGAAGTCATCCAGCCTGTCCTGGCATTTGTCGAGGAGAATATTCGCCACGAGGATTGGCGCCGACGTGATGCGGCTGTTGCCGCTTTCGGCGCTATCATGGACGGCCCCGACCCCAAGGTCTTGGAACCCCTGATCAAGCAAGCGCTAAGCGTCCTCGTTGGCATGATGGAAGACAGCTCCATCCAGGTCCGCGATTCGGCCGCTTATGCCCTTGGCCGCGTTTGCGACTTCTGTTCTGAGACCCTCGACCCTGACGTGCACCTTCAACCCCTTATCTCTTGCCTCTTCAATGGACTGGCGAGCTCCCCGAAGATTGCTAGCTCTTGCTGCTGGGCACTGATGAATGTTGCCGATCGCTTCGCCGGAGATATTGGCGCACAGACCAACCCACTTTCGAAGTACTTCCAAGAGAGCGTCAAGTCGCTTCTGGCACTCACTGAGAGGTAGGCCCCGGATTTCTCACCGTTTCAAGGGAAAGCCTTTCTAACTTCAAACAGACAAGACGCAGACAATCAGCTTCGGACAGCTGGATATGAAGTGCTGAACTCCTTTGTCACCAATGCTGCTAACGACAATCTCCAGATGGTTGCCAACCTTTCAGATGTTATGCTTCAGCGTTTGGAACACACCATCCCAATGCAGCAGCAAGTCGTCAGCGTCGAGGACCGCATCATGTTGGAGGAGATGCAAACTAGCATCATCAGCGTCGTCTTGGTAAGCGCTTCTTACTACCATAACAGTATCCTATATACTGATCAGCTATCCAGGCTATCGTGCAACGACTTGAGACCGAAATAAATCCCCAGGCGGATCGCATAATGCACATGATGCTTCAAGTCCTATCTACCGTGCCCCCCAAATCCAGCGTGCCTGATGTCGTATTCGCTACCGTCGGTGCGATCGCCGGTGCGCTCGACGAAGAGTTCGCCAAATACATGGAGGCGTTCAGTCCATTCCTTTACAATGCGCTTGGTAACCAAGAGGAACCCGCTCTTTGCTCCATGGCTATTGGTTTGGTCAGCGATATTTCGCGTGCACTAAATGACAAGGTCCTGCCATATTGCGATTCCTTTATGAATTTCTTGATAAACAATCTTACGGTTAGTATACTCCTACATTTGATGCGAAATATCGTAAAGTGCTGACCGTCATTTTCTTCACAGAGTGCGACAAATCAGCTCAAGCCCGCTATTCTCGAAACATTCGGTGATATCGCTCAGGCTATCGGAGCGGAGTTCGATAAGTACTTGAATGTTGTAGGTCAGGTCCTCAAGCAAGCCTCTCTAGTCACCGCAAGCTCAGATGTAACAATCGAAATGCTTGACTATATTATCTCCCTTCGTGAGGGTATTATGGATGCCTGGGGTGGTATTCTTCTGGCATACAAGGGCAAACCACAGGGTGAGCAATACCGTCCCATCTTATTATTTCCAACGTAGCAGACACCAACAATCCCATAGTGCAAAACCTGAAGGAGTTTGTCGAACCGATCTTCAATCTTCTCCACCTTATTGCCCAGGACCCTGCCTCTCGCAGCGAAGGATTGATGCGGTCATCCATGGGTGTTCTAGGGTAAGTTAATTCGGTTTTGCTTTCTGGGAGATCTTGGCTAATTCTATTATCTAGTGATCTTGCTGACGGGTTTTCTGATGGTTCCATTGCCGAATATTTCCGCAATGACTGGGTTACAAGCTTGGTGAGGGACACGAGGACGAACAGAGAATACAACCCTCGCACCATCGACACTGCACGATGGGCCCGTGAGCAGGTGAAGAACCAGATCAACATGCCTACCGGCACTCCGATGTCTTAAATTAACACTTTGGCCTCAACACCGTCGTTGAATCTCCGCTCTCAACACAACCCCCCTACAAAGCAAGGCGCTTATTCTGGATACTCTCAGAACTCGCCTCGCGATTGGAGTTGTTCTCTACTTCGGAGTGAATCCTGCTCACCTAGGACACTCTAATGCCGTTTCCTTAGTTCGCTAGAAAAAATTGCTAGACAATTTGCCTAGGCGTTTCGGGACGGCTGAAATCGTGAGGATCTTCTTACTTACCCCCCCCAACAATCCACACTCTCCATCCTTTTTACCCCCATACCCACGAATTTCCCACCCCCTTTGCCTCATCTTCCCCATGTTGTATGGACTGCCATTAGGCATTATTGTCCTAGTTTTCGGACGTTCCCCCTTGTTTCATGACATCTCCCGAATGCATGTTGGCACCGTTTTATCTCCTTTCATTCCTATCGTGATTAAATTTCTCTTCACCTCCCGTGTTTTTTTTTTTCAATTTCTTTTTTTCTTTACATTTTCTCCCTTCCCTATTTTGCACTAGACAGAATTTCCCTTTCTCACTCATGTATGCCCGAGAAGTCATGTAACCCCTAAGATACACCGCCACGAATTATTTGACCCCTGTTCCACGTATAATTGACCCCGCCGATCGAAAAAAGACCTGTATAGAGAGAATCATAAAAGATTGACCAAATCTGGCCCACCAAATATACACTGGTTTGTAGCTCGCAGAAATAAAATTCTTTCTAAAAGCAATATGGAGGTGAGGTTAGCAGCCTAGGTGTTGATATGCTTATCAGCACGTGACCTAGATAAGGGCAATTAAGTACAGTTGCCCTAGGTCCGCACACCCGCGAAAACTTCAACCTCACCGACTTGGCTACTTCGCTTCCTGTTTACGACAACCTCAGCACCGTCGGAACTACCATCGAGGTATGTTTAGTTCGCTATCCCTTCCCTTTCTGCAGCCTCTCAGCTAGTCTGGGAAAGTAAATCATGCTGGATATCTGGTCTCCCATTGTGTCGGAAATGAAACGAAATTTTCAACTTTGTTGCGATGCGAACGAAACCAGTTTCACAACACCCAATCGGTGGTTGTTGACGACGCCATGGAGGACCAGAGACTCTAGTGTGATACGCTTCTCTCATCACGGCACGGGCTGAAGAACCCTGGATGCGGCAACCATAAAGGGCACTCTTTGCGCTCGAGGACTACTGGTGGCTGACTTGTTTTCCGGGGAACCTTGGGGGTTTCTCCATTTCTCTTCAACAGATACCTCATTTCCAGTTGAATTCCTCGATTTGAGAATCTCGACATCTCCCAACCGTCAAAATGGTCAAGACTTCCGTCCTCAACGATGCGCTCAACGCCATCAACAACGCCGAGAAGGCCGGCAAGCGCCAGGTTCTGATCCGCCCTTCCTCCAAGGTCATCATCAAGTTCCTCAGCGTTATGCAGAAGCACGGTAAGCTACCGCCACTTTATTATTTGTTGCCCGGGATGCAAATGAAAGAGAGCCGGTTCCGAGAAAAGGAGCGAAGAAACTTCGGGTTGATAACTAGGCAACGATTTCGATCTTCAATTCGACGCTTGCCCTTTAAGTGCCCGATATATTAAGTATTGTTTTTACAACATGGCGGGGATCTTACAAGTTTCCTTTTCTCCGGAACTCTCTGTTTCAACTCTATGTCTTGGCAACTTTTAAATCTTCGCTACACTCATATTTTCTTTTTTGCTGACTAATATTTATCAGGCTACATTGGTGAATTCGAGGAGGTTGACGACCACCGCTCCGGCAAGGTCGTCATCCAGCTCAACGGCCGTCTCAACAAGTGCGGTGTCATCAACCCCCGCTACCCCGTCCAGCTCGGTGACCTCGAGAACTGGGCTGTGCAGCTCCTGCCCTCTCGTCAGTTCGGTTTCGTCGTCTTGACCACCTCCGCCGGTATTATGGACCATGAGGAGGCTCGTCGCAAGCACGTTGCTGGAAAGCTCCTCGGTTTCTTCTACTAGATACCTTCCAAAAAGTAAAAAATGAGTTTTTTTGATGTGATCATGCATGACTGGCTGTGAGATGTTATTAATGTATTCAAGCGAGCAATTGGGATAATACCTGGTCTGGAAAAGCTTAGATAGGTTTATGCAATCGTACCGGTCTGCCTGGTCAATTTTTTTCAAGTTGTATTCCCAAATTTACCTCCATTGCACTGTAAGCTGGTTTGGTCCAAGTCGATAAAATCATATCACGGGCCGAGGTTCACAACACCAACCCCTCCCGCAATTATTATCACTTATTGATCGTATATTTTCCTTTTTTTTCTTCTCCCTCAAATCCCATCTCTTTCCTGTACCTTTTTCACTAGTAAACTACAAAAGCCCTTTTTCTAAACCTCCAACAATGCCCCTCGATACAATCTATCTCACCCGCCACGGCGTACCTACCCCTCCTCCCCTAACTCTCCCCAAAGGGCGGTATCCAGCTAACATGTCCAAAAAAACGGAACAGCACCGCCTAAACTGGACAATAGACTACAAAACAGGCACCTACTCCTCCCAATTTCCAACCCCCACCCGCAACCCTTCCGACCCAACCCTCACCTCGCATGGCGTACGCCAGTCACACGAGCTCGCCGCGCACATCCTCAGCGAAAACATCCACCCGAAGCCTTTCCGCGTCTACTCATCGCCCTTCTACCGCTGCATACAGACTATCACACCCACCGTAGAGGCACTGAAGAACGCTTCCTCTTCTTCTTCTTCTTCTTCCTCCTCCTCCCCCGCACCCCTCGACAAACATGCGGAGTTCAATATCCGGATCGAAAATGGCGTTGGGTATGGCCCTTCCCCCTTCCCCCTTCCCCCTTCCCCTTTCCCCCTCGAAACCCCCGAACGAGAAGGGAAAACCCAAGGAATGAGAGAATGCAACATACTAACAAAGAACCCGGGGCATTTACAGTGAATGGTTCGGCCACACAACCTTCTTCCACCACCCCACCCCACCAACCCTCCCCGATCTAACCCCACATTTCAAGCACCTACACCAAAACCGCGACAAAGCGAACTTGTACACCTCTACGCGCGGCGAAACAATCGCCCAGTTGCATGACCGTCTTGCCACTGCGCTCGCATCTATCATCGCTGAGGTGGATGAAGAGATTACTGCGATCGAGGCCGCACAGCCGCCGGGAGAGGAGAGGACGAGGAAGGCGGTCCTGATCTGTTCGCATGCTGCGCCGCTGATCGCCATCGGACGGGCATTGACGGGTCGCATGCCGGAGGATAGCTCCGAGGAGGACTTCTATGTATATACGGCTGGGTTAAGTACCTTTCGGCGGAGGGAGCAGGGAGAGAAGGCGTGGGTCGAGAATGGGATGGAGGTAGCTTTGGCACCTGGGACGAGGGTAGCGGATCCGGTAAGGGTGAGAGTGCCGGATTGGAGGGGTGGGAAGGGTGTTGGGGGTGGGTGGGATTGTGTGAAGAATGGGGATTGTAGTTTTCTGAGTGGGGGGGCAGAGAGGGGGTGGCATTTTAATGGTGAGGAGGGGTTTGATACAGGCCCGATGATGGATGGGCCAGGGGAGACGGCTGGGATGACGAAGTTGTGATAGATGGAACTTGCAGATTACGTTTGTGATATACCCATAGAACTAGAATTGGGAAGCCTGGTTTTAGTGTTGTTGAATGGCTATTTACACTGTTCTTAAACCGGGTCTGTCTGGTGTCTTTGATGCATTCCAAAGACATTTTCATCTCTAATAGCGACGCTGAAGTGGGACAATGAAGATCAAGGGAGAAAGGTTTATTGATCGTCCCTGGGGTATCATAAAGAGTGCGGTTCGTATCCCCTTGACGTTTTATAGCACTAGCCTATGCTGGACTAGGCTTCGTCTGTAGGTTCAAAAGATTTTTAGTGGTTTTCTGCTCGAGGCACCGCAGGGGCAGGGTCATTCTCGGTAGAAGGATTTTGTCCACTCGCTTCGGTTTCAGTAGTCGTCTGGGGCGCCTGTCCCTGCTCTCTAGCAGCTGCCTCCTGTCGAAGTCGGTCTTCCTCCTCCCGCGCTCGCTCAGCATTACGCACGGCTTCATTGCGAACCTGAACATGCCTCTCTCCAACCCCGGGCACTAGGCTTGCAAGGAAAAGGGCGAGAGATCGCTCAGCCCGTCGCAAATTGTGACGCAGGCCGTCCTGCAGCCCGGCTCGCGGGTTCGTGGCCGGCTGTGCACCCTGTGGTCCGGCCGCCGTTTGTTCCTCAGGAGTAAAGTGAACTAGTCCTTCAAGGTGACGCTGGATTGGGGCGAGTATCATTTGATACAACTGACGTGGCAGACTGGTCTCCGATAGAATGGACACAATGGCAGCGAGGGCCACGAAGAGTATCCGCGTCCAAGTTCCAGGCATGCTGAACATATAGCAAAAGAAATACAATCGTACGAAAAGCCATAGCCGGCGAATGTTCCGCGCAAGGCCCAGCTGGTCATTGTCCGCAGCCCGCTGGTTGAGAACGGCCTGACGGACCACATTTTCCAGGACCGCCGCGTTCGCGTTGGGCGCAGCATTGGGAGGGGCGTTAGGCGGCGCGCCGCGGCCACCGAGATGTGTCGGCATGGGGACACGGCTTGCACGGAGGTTATCCAACGATGTGCGTATTGCTCCCGCCCCTCCGGGAGACGCAACCAAGGCCTGATAACCGTCCGGGGATGAAAGAAGATATAGGGGGGCCTGGGAATGGGGTGGATTGGTAGCAGTCGCGGCGAAGCTTTGTTGCAACCCTGGAAATCGGGCCTGGATAGTGCGTACTTGGTCTGCCCGGGTATAGAGATTGAAGACCCGGGTGAGTAATGGTTCAATCGATCTACCCCGTTCGGCAACAGGTCGTTGATACTGATCATCAAGCAGACTGAATAGCTCGGTTCTAACTGAAATTATATCTTCGATTGGGGGCACAATCCCGTCGTCCAGCCGGTCTTCGGCGTGCTTAATCTTTTGGGTGAGAATTTGCAGTTGCAATCGAGTCATCTCTTCAGATAGGATAGAACCCGTGTTCAGATTTCTGACGCCTGGGACCGAGTTTAGGACATTGGAAGATGTCGAAACGCCCGAAGTTGCTGGGGTAGCTGGAGACCATGCCGTATGGGGTGGGCCCGAGCCGGCCTGCTGCCACGGGTTTTGGGTTGACGGAGTAACGGAGTTCAGGGTCTGCAAGTTAGAAGGTGCCGTAGCGACAGTAGGGTTTTCATGGTTTTGAAATTGGGGGAGCTGGCCACCTCGCTCTTGGCTATCGAGCTGTCGGCGAATAGTATCGACATTTTGGCGCAAGGCTAGCCCGATCTCTGCCTCACTTGGTGGAGTTGATGTCGCAGGACCTCTGTATCTCAGCTCTTGCCCCTGTGGCACAAAACTTTGGGTAGCCCGATTATGGAATAAGGGATTCTGGGGTAAAGCAGCCCGGTTTGTAACCGGGGATGTGGAGGAGCTCGTAGCTTGAGGAGAGGAAGGAGGCAATACAAGATGAATAGAGAACTCAGATCCCTTGACCAGAATTCCAATTAGCGCTGGGAAGGTGACGAGCTTGGGGAGAACAACTTACCCCTAATGATCCTAAGATTGTCTGCAACGTCACTGTATCGTCCAGAAGAGGCTTCCCCAGGTAAAACAGCCGCTGGATGTCTGGCGAAGGGCGAGACGGGATTGTTTCAGACAGCTGCTCTTTTAGAGTTCCAACTGTGGTAGAAGGTGCGAGGTCGCTCAGAGTAACACGATTTGGCTGGGACAATGATGGACACAGCACATGCAGGACCAGGTTCTGCGAGCCAGTCCCCAAGTCCACCACTCCAGGCGGCGTCTGCACAGCGCTCATCTTCGGGGGAAAACTTAATTCGGAAACTTGAGAAAATCGGGTCAACAGACCATAATACGTTGAGTATCGTACGTGATAATTATATTCAATGTAAAGAACGCCAGAAAAAAGTAAGAGAGAGCTGGACCACCGGTGGAAGGCGGTTAGTTACCGAGTTGAGACGTGTATACTTCGGAGGAACAATGATGACGGTGTCCTTTCAAACGCTCCAAGATCGAACCAGCCCACGATCACGCCTGCGCGTAGGGGTCCGGAATCTCACGCACAGGTTTTCACGTATCAGCAGACGGGGATAGCCAACAATCAATCCAGAGATTCAAAACAGGAACGGAGGGTAATAGAGATACTCTTGAGAGCACATGCCAGGGCAGGAGCCGATCCACCATGGAGGAAAGTCGAAGGCGGCCGGAGATTCTGCCGGGCGGTGAGCTCTATTGAAAAACATCATTTCTCCCTGAAACGGCGAAGCCTTCGTGAATGGGCCGATCTTTCCCCTCCCTGCTTTTTCGCTTCCCCCAAGGCTAGGGTCCGTCGTTTACTATTCGTTCTCAATTGCAACCCCACCAACTGGGATGATCTTCATGGTGTGAGCGCGCATTATGGCCGTGTGCCTGTCCAGCCGTTTTATTCCTTTTCGTCGGAATCTCTCTTTCCTCTCGCACGGAGGTAGCGTCGGATCATTAGACATGGTGTCTTTCAGAGCTGCTGAGCGCCGCAGACCCGGTGCTAGGCAGTTTTCTTCTAAGTATTGGAGTCAGTATCATAGCAATCAGAACCAGAACCCTTATCCCAGGAGCACGTTTGGCTCCCGCCTCCGCTTCGCTCTCCGTAACACCAAGGTCGAGTGGTATCCGATCCCCGTCGGGTTGGGAATCGGTCTTTTGGGTCTTCTTCACTTCTACAAGTCACATCGTGCTGAGCGTGAGCGGGCAGAGAGAGAGGCCTCCGGAGAGTCCTTTGATTTTGCAAAACCTCCTCCGCGTCCCAAGGTCCGACTTAGCGGACCATGGCAAGTTCAGATCATGTCAACTCTGCCGCTGAAGGCGATGTCCCGGCTATGGGGGCGCTTCAACGAGTTAGAACTCCCTTACTATTTCCGAGTTCCGGGCTTTAAGCTTTACTCATGGGCCTTTGGTGTCAATCTCGACGAAGTCGCCGAACCCGACCTTCACACATACCCGAACCTGGCAGCCTTCTTCTACCGCAAACTGAAACCTGGAGTCCGACCGTTAGACCCTGATCCACATGCTCTCCTTGCGCCATCCGACGGACGCATTTTGCAATTTGGTCTGATCGAACGTGGAGAGGTGGAACAAGTGAAAGGAGTGACGTACAGCTTGGACGCCCTGTTGGGTGCTGCCACCCCCAACCACGCGGATCACTCCAAGAAATTTACAGACCATCAGCTCGAACCATCCCAGAAGGATGCTGCGAATATGTCAGCACATGAGGAATTCGCCAGGATGAATGGCATCTCTTACACATTGCCGACCCTTTTTGCTGGCGACCAAGCAGGACTCAGACACCGATCTGCTTCGATAGATGCATCCACGACATCCAAAGCCGCGTCCGAAGCTCAGGTTCGAGAAGACCTCGCCCGCGGTGACGGTACCCCATGGTATACGCCGAAGCCCATGTCGAACAATGCCCTCTACTATGTCGTAATTTACCTAGCTCCTGGTGATTACCATCGGTTCCATTCTCCTGTGCCATGGGTTGTCGAGAGCCGTCGTCACTTTGCGGGTGAGCTCTTCTCCGTGTCTCCCTACCTACAACGCCACCTGCCCGGTCTCTTCACCCTCAACGAGCGAGTTGTCTTGTTGGGCCGCTGGCGTTGGGGATTCTTTAGCTACACTCCTGTCGGTGCCACAAACGTAGGCTCAATCAAGGTCAACTTCGACGCCGAACTGCGGACTAATAGTCTTACTACCGATACGGCAGCGGACATGGCTGCTGCTCTGGCCGCCAAGCGGGGCGAGCAGTACCCCGGTTTTGTCGAGGCTACTTACCTCCACGCCAGCCGAACCCTGGGTGGCCATCCGCTTCAGCGAGGCGAGGAGATGGGCGGTTTCCAACTAGGCAGCTCGATCGTACTTGTTTTCGAAGCACCTATGGGCACTCGGAAGTCGTTCGATGCAGGCTGGACAGAAGGTCATCGGGAGGCCGGCTGGAACTGGTCAATTGAAAAAGGCCAACGTATCAAGATGGGCCAGAAACTGGGATATGTGGATATCAAGGAATAATAATAATAGGGGGGAAATCGCATAGCCCATGCGCACCCGAGCAAGCCGGTGGGTGGATTGACGGTTGCGGACGGCGCCGTTGTGTAATATTTCTCCGCATGCTGATCCGCTTGATGATGTATCATATCATGGCATTACTACCCCATATACGGAGTATCTCCCGGTGGTTTGTAGAGTCCTAGACATAATTATTGGCACGTTAACTTTTCTTTATTCTATCTGCAATTGCTTTTTTGTTTCGTCATTGTTTGTATATAGAAATAGACACGTGATGCGGGATTCAACACGCGCAACATAAAATCAATGGGAGAAGATGAAGTCACAATCCAGCATGAATATCCAGGAAAACCACCAGAAAGAACCTCCAACCCGGTGAAGAAGACCACTGCCCCAACAATGCGAAATTCATAAAACCAACAAACCCTCCCCTTTCTCCCCGTCTGCAAATACAGAAAGAGGAAAGAAGACTAAAAACAATAATAACAATGCCTCGCCATCTCCTCCGACGCGGGCACCCCGCTCCTCCTCCCGACCCCCCCTCCAGCGACTCACCCCAACCACGCCCCTACAGAGCTCGATTAAACCATCTCCCTGCTCAATCGCAGTTCCACACTCCCCCCTCAGGCAATTTCCCCCAGCTACATCCGTCGTCGGGCCCTATCGACCCATCCGCCCCCGATGCACCGGAGCCCGTCCGCCGCGCAGCCGCCGCGCAGGCCGCTCTCTTCTCCCTCTTCGGACGAGGCGTCACCGGTCGCACACCGCACAGATCGTCAATGATAGACGACGCCGATGACGACGACGAAGATCTAGACGACAGTCCCCTGGAAGACGACGAGGGTGTAGAAACCGACCAAGGACCACTCGATCTCGATCCGGAGGCTGGGGACCATGAAGTCGATCTCTCCGAGGAGGACATAGTTGGAGAAGAGATAGAAGAGGACGAAGATGAGCTTATGCATGATCGAGGTCTGTCCCACATCCCCCTCCCGTCTATTTATCAATTGTCCTCCTAGGAATTAATAGCTAACGCGGGGGGAAAATAATACTAGATAAATCTCCCTCCCCCCTCCCGACTGATCTCCGCGAAATCTCTTCTCTTGCGTCCTGGACCGTATCAACACACAAACCTGGCTGTGGTGTCGCTGCCCTCCGAAATCCGGATCATATGCAGTATTGGCAGTCCGACGGCCCGCAACCGCACACGCTGAGTTTGCATTTCTTTAAGCTCGTGGCTATTGTGAAGATCCGGGTGTATCTTGACTTCGGGCTTGATGAGAGTTATACGCCTACGAAAATGATGTTTCTGGCGGGGATGGGCGGGAATGATTTGGTAGAGTTTGCTACGTGGGAAGGGGAAGGTCCGTGTGGGTGGGTAGATGTGCCGCTTGAGGGGGTTGGAGGTCAGAACGGGGGGTGGGTGAGGAAGAAGCTGAGACCGTGGGGACGGAGGGGAGGGCATATCGCTACGGCTAGAGGTTCTCGTCGGGGTGGATTGAGAAGAGACGGGAGGGGGAGGGTTAAGGCGGGGAATATGTCTATGGAGGGTGTCTTGGGCGATGATTCCCTGCTTTCCGGCGATGAAAATATGGGAGATGATCCCAATGAGGAGGATTGTGAGGAGGGGGAAGAATACAACGACGACGATGACGAAGAGGAAGGTGATGATGACCCCTACGCGGGGAACGTGCTGAAAGCAATGGTGATTCAGATGCGCATTATGGAAAACCACCAGAACGGCAAGGATACACATGTGCGTGGATTCCAGATTTTCGCGAGAGATGATGACAGGAGACGTGCAGGGAATGCGCCGTCGGCGTCAGCCGATGGTCGAATTCGCAGACACAGTGTGAGAAAGTCCCTTCGTGCCGGAGGCAGTGATGATGCTGTTGATGGACGGGGGGATATACACGGGGACGTGGAAGGGGGGAAGGTGACCGGGCTAGAGGAACCGGACTGGATGGGGGATCCTGTTATTCGATAAGACGGCTCCTTAATGGGTTTGTGGAGGGACTCTCATTTTCATTATATCCCGTAGGAGTTTGTGGGTGCTTTATCTGGTGTTCATGGGTTCTTTCTATTTTCTATTATAATGAGGGAAAGGTGAAATGTTGGAGTCACGGTTCCAGATACTTATTTCCTCGATGGAAGCAGCAGAGTTGTGTGCGGGCACTCGTCCTAGCCATATAAAAAGGAAAGGAAAGGGAAGAGAGGAGAAGAGAAGAATAAATAGATAATTAATATAGTTTTGCATCCCTACCTCATAATCGCAGTAAATCTATGCAAACCAGTTCAAATTGGTCATAATCTCATTTGGCATTTCCAAGCGCTTTTTTCCATTCTATCGTTCCTCTCTCGTCTCATCACGCAGCACCTGTACTACAGCAGTTTTTGGAGCTCTGCAACAACAGCATCACCGACCTCACTCGTAGAAGCCTTGCCACCAATATCACCAGTCTTAACACCGGACTCGATGACATTGCGCACAGCGGTTTCGATGGCACGGGCCTCAGCGGGGCGAGCGAAAGAATATTGCATCATCATGGCGACGGAGAGAATAGCGGCCACGGGGTTCACGATCCCCTTTCCGGAGATATCGGGAGCGGAACCTAGAATATAATGTCAGCAAAAAATAAAGGAAAAGAAGAGAACTTCCTTCTTATGCGGGGTTAATGATAAACGTACCGTGGATAGGCTCGTAGATACCGTTCACCTTGGACTTGCCATCAGGAATGCTGCTCAGACTAGCACTGGGCAACAGACCCAGAGAGCCGGGGATAACACTGGCCTCGTCGGAGATGATATCACCGAACAGGTTGCTTGTGACAACGATACCGTTGAGCTTGCGGGGCTCCTTGACCATGATCATAGCAGCGGAGTCGATGAGCTGATGCTCAATCTTCAGCTGGGGGAACTCCTTGGCCATGACCTCGGTGACGGTCTTGCGCCACAAACGGCTAGTGGCCAGGACGTTGGCCTTGTCCAAACTCCACACAGGGAGAGGGGGTTCGTGCTGCAGGGCGAGGTGGGCAGCCAGGCGGGTGATGCGCTCGATCTCGGCACGGGAGTAGGGCTCCGTGTCCATGGCGAAGCCGCTGCCGTCATCCTCCTTACGCTCACCGAAGTAGATACCACCAGTCAGCTCACGGATGATATTGAAGTCGACACCACGGCAAACTTCGGCGCGCAGAGGGGAGCTCTCCACCAGGCAGGGGGCGGCAAAGTTGCAGGGACGTAGGTTGGCAAAGGTTCCCATCTCCTTGCGGAGCCTGAGGATACCCTGTTCGGGGCGGACAGAGCCAGTTCCCCATTTCTGTTTGTGTCATCCATTAGTTTCCTAGATCTGCCCGATTGTTTCTTGTAAATGCGATGGCGGGGCACGTACCGGTCCACCGATAGCACCAAGGAGAACGGCATCGGCAGCCTTGGCTGCGTTCAGAGCCTCGTCGGTGAGCGGAGAACCTGTGGCATCAATCGAGGCCTTCGAAGTGGAACATTGTCAGTCATGTACTATCCCTTATAACCCGGAGGGGGAACAAGCAGGTTTGTGGGGATCGCTTACACCACCCAGCAAGTGGTCCTGGAGGTTGATGGTGATATCATCACGGTTCTTCTCGATGACACGGAGGACCTGCAATTCAAGAAAACGCTCAATTAGCCGCTACCCTAGATAATTTATCTTCCTTCGTAAATGACCGAAGTGACTTACTTTAATTGCCTCTACAGTCACCTAAAAATCGCATAGCACGTTAGCCGTCAGGTCAGTAGAGCACAATCACCAGCGGGGCTCACCTCGGGACCACAGTGGTCTCCTCCAAAGACAACGACATTGTAGGAAGGCATGATGCAAGGGTATCAGAAATATAAATTTGGGATTATTGGAAACAGGGACGGGTGAAGAGCTGGAGATGCTCCGCTGTTATAAGGCATCGGCGGGGTGGATTTGCTTTTCTTCCCCACGCCGACACCGGAGCTTGAGGTTACGCACGGCAAAATCCCACCTCCGTCATTGGCCTGACTGTGTATTGGATTCGGTCTGTCACTGTAAGGTATATATGTCCACTGAGAATAACAATCCACAAACACATTAAAATAACTAGAAAGGGAAGAAAGCAAGAAAATAACTTAATGACAAGAAAAAAAGAAAAAGGGGAAAAAAGAAATAGGTTATCATAGACCATCATGAATAGGTCCACGACCGCTAGCGACAGACAGGAACCCATACCCCCCCAATTTCCTCCCAAAAGCATACTGAACATAATCGATTTATCCCACGCACATAAAAGCAAAATCAGTGACTGAAACAAAAACTAATAAAAGAATATGACAAGAGGTTGCCCCATGCCGTCCCCGAAACGGACCAGAGCACCAGAACCATGCACAAAGAAGACATATTTCACCAAGGGTGGAGAAAGAATCCAGCTCCCTGGTAAATCCAAGATATTGAGTACAAGGGCCGTAAGTAGCCGAAAAAGGAAGGGATGTAGGACAGCCTGGAGGGGGAGGAAAGGATAACCCTCCCAAGCGGGCGGGTCATGACAGGCTCGCAAGTAGCCTTGCCCGCTTCGACGCCTTAATGCTTCTTTGCATTCCGCGACTTTCTTCGGCTGGCAATATCGCCCTCCACGAGCCAATTGCTAGCCTTGACGAGTTGCACAACGTTGACGAATTGTTTGAAACCCATGACTGGTGCCGAAATTGCGGTGATCACCCACGGCCAGAAACTGTCAATTTTATTCGCCCGTGCCATCTCCAGAGCTCCAGCACTCCAGGGGCTGGCGGAACCGGCGGAATCGCCACAGGCAGCGGAATCCTGAAGGAGGGAGGGAGAAAGGATGGGAGAAGAGAACGAAAGGAGGTAGAGGCCGATAAAGAAAAGCTCGTTGAGAGCACAGCAAATGAAGAGAACGGTCTGGTGATCGGGTTAGGAGCAATTTGTCAGCGTGGCCATTAAACATCCCAGAGTAAATAAGCTAAAAAAAAAAACAACTAAAAAAGAGAGATGGGGGAGTTAGGAGAATCGGCGAACTAACCCTGCTGTTGTAGTATTGGTACAAAACCCAGCTTCTGCTAGAGTCGATCTTCTTATGACTCTGAGTAGCTCCTCCCATGCTGAGTGTAGCGTACATATGCATGTAGTGGCTAGCCATGTCCAAAGCAATCAAGCCCTGGAAAATAATCGCCCACCGGGGCCATGCGGAGCTCAAAAACACAAGAAGGCAAGCGGTTGTGCAACGATCCGTGACCATGTCCAACACCGCACCGAATGTTGTAGACTGATTATAATATCGCGCCGCATATCCATCCAACGCATCAAGTAAGCAGGACACGCTGTAGAGGATGGAGCAAGTTCGAGGGTGGAGGGGCATGTAGTAAAGGGAGGCGATCGTTAAAACGACTCTTGAATATCCTAATCCCAAGTCCACCGCGGTAAGTAAGGGACGAATGAAACCAGGGACAGGGGTGCTCAATGGGGCGCGCAAGTTTCTTACCGATGAGATTCGGGGCAAACAAGTACACATTCTCTTTCACTTCATCCTCCGCCTCCATTGGTGACGTGGCTTTGCTTCTTCTTGGTGATTTCTGTGCTGTGCCGTTGCTGGCCGAAGATACGTCGCTACCACCTTCCGATTGAGCAGCCAAACTGGCCTTTTGTCTTCTGGTTCGAGGGCTCATATTTTTTTGAACGGGAGGTGTATAGGGGCGGAGAAGGTAGAAACCAGCGAAATTAAGGGTCTCCCCAAATATCCAGGTGAGGAGGCAGGGTGCTGGAGATGACGAGGGGCCGATGGGGAAAAAGGAGGAAGATCGTATCCGACAGCTTCCACCGCGAACGGGTCGCGCGACTGGAAGAATTACTTTAGGTAATATGCTGATTTGCGGCGGAGACGGAGACTGTGGAGAAGCAAGAAAAAAAGAAAAATATTCACTTTAGCCCTGCGGACAACTTAAATCCCCTCTTATAGTTTAAAAAGGAGAAGGAAAACACAATTGCCAGGTTGTTGCGTTGCAGAATAGGTAACAAGCAGCCTGAGGAAGCTTATCCAACACGTAAGAACGTACCAATCCGGAGGAGAGCCGCAGTCAACTAAATTTCTCAAGGACTACGGGGGTAGTAAGACGCCAACAGCGGGAAAAGAGGAGAAAACGATGGCAGATTCACTGGATTGTAAACTTAGTAATAGAACATTGATCCATTAGCATACGAGCCCTTAGTTACTTAGGTGAAGGATATGGGGCGAAAAGGCAAGGGTGAGCAGACCATCTTGACTTACCTGAAAGGGTGACGATAAGAGGCCGATAAGGCAACAGGCTCGACGGACAAAACAGCCACTTACAGGAAACTACCAGGATTCGTTTCCATGTAGCTTTACTCCAAGAGATAGAAGATCAGGGAAGGGTTTAAAAAACAGTGAAAAAGAAAGAGGAAAAGGTAGAAAAATTCGAAGCACGAGACACACAGTCACACCAAGATCAAAAAATAAGGAGATCAAATTAAACTAGAAAAAGCAAAGAGTCGATCACAGGAAGCACTAAAATTTGTCTTCCTTCCCCGAACTGAACTTTTGAGCTTTTTCAAGGGCAGTGGGTGAGATGAATGAACTCAACAGTAACTGGAAATTTCGTAGAAAATCCTATCTAGGAAAACAGATTTCACCGCGTTTCTCAATGCGGCTGTCCCCGGATAGTTACATCGCCCCTCATCTAACAACTCAGCTCTGGTCGACGAGCTTGCTTTTTGATTCGTTTATACTTGGCGTGCGCCTGTGACAGTGGACAGGAACGCGAAAATGCCGGGAATTGGCGGGTTATTGTATATACAATGTATTTAAGCGATAATTTATCTGGAAACCCCCACGAGAGCTAATAGAAACTTAAAATATGTACAAGGTTTCTATCATTTACCTCCGTGACCTGCGCGGATCAGTGGCCTCTTGTCGACGCCATTCTCGAGATTCCTTAGTTCCCATACTTCCCAAGCCTCCCTCCAGTCGTCGCTCCCACCCACCGAGTCGGACCACAAGGCATGTCGCATTGTCTCCTTCCTTGGTGACCTCGGTTGCAAAGTTGACCACGTGGCGAGCCCCTTCATCGGGCGTCCTGGCTTCTTTGATTATGTCTACTACCTCTTGATCGGGAAGCGTGCCGCTGATGCCGTCCGACATGAGGACTAAGAACGAATACTCGGCAGGAGCCATCTCTATCCGGCGGATTTCGGGCTCAGCCGAGACGCCGATTCGTTTGGATTGCACATCGCCGAAAGCTCGCGTATTGGCAAGTCCGCTCATGCGCTCTTCACCAAAGGAGTCGGTCACGAAGGTCGCCGCGTAGCGTCGGAGCCGGTTGACCTCGATCGGCGAGGACGGATGATGGTTTGAGGTCAGTGGAATGGCCTGGCCCGTTAACGTTGAGCAGAGTACGACCTTGGTATCGCCCACATGTGACACGAGTAGACTGGATGGCGTCGCCGGGTGCCAAAAGGGAGTAGGTGTCGGGGTTGAGATCAGAACAACGCTGGCCGTGCTCCCACCCTTGAATCGTCTCAAACCACCCATACTCAGGGATTTGGTGCGGTCAGGCCCGTACAGGATATCATCTTGATACACGGGGAGACCAACGTTTGTGAATTCATTATCCTGCCGCGCCGCCTGAGCGGAGACGAATTCGAGATCTGTGCGGAGGAATGCATACTCCATGACCTCCTCGATGGTGGTGCCCTGGTTCTCGTTGGACCTCGACTTGGAATCGTTGCCATTATTGCCCGCGAGATGAGAGAAATGGGGAGGTATAAACCTTTTGAAATACCCCCCGACTAGATTCCTCCAGTTCTGCACCAACAGCTTCTCCAATTTTCGTATCCTCGGGGAGTTTCCCCCTTGTCGGATCGGCAGCTCAGCGGATGCTGACTCGAAGGTCTCTTTAGCCGGCGAACCGTCTAGGCTCCTCGCCAAGCTAGACCCCAGTTCAAACTCCGCCGCGGTATCCTGGATGTTGTCATGAAGTCGGTCTTGTAAAAATGTACTGCATTCGGATCCGCCGTGGCCATCAAAAATACCAAAGTAGAAGACCTGAGGATCCCCGCTCGCGCTGTCCGCCCCACGGCTTTCCCGGGTAGGAACAGCGTCCCGCCCATCGGGGCGCTTGATCGTGCGAGAAGCAGGGGGGCGCTTTGCAAATGCAGGGATGTCGATCACCCCAGCTTGGTAAGTGTCTTCATTTGCAGGGCGAGTTCCACGAGAGGTAGCAGCCCCATAATGGTGTTTTGCGCTGCGCAATGGGATGCGAACCACAGTCGTCTCCCGACCGACTAGCGGCTGGAAAGAAGTTGGGGAGTGTGAGGTTTCCCCTGTGTGAGGAATTGAATCGGATCGTGGGAGTTTGTGAAAGGATGTAAGCGGACCCCTGGGGTCCGGGTGAAGTGAGGAGGAAGGTAGGTGGGTAACGAAGTAATCGTGGAATTCGGGTCGCTTTGCGGTTCGAGAATTATGAGACGCACGATAATGACGCCCGGATAAGTGGATAGAGACTAAATAAATCAAGAGCACAAAAAAGCAAGGGAGTTAGAAATTTGCTTCTATTCAAAATGTCATAGTCCGCCGTCGAGGTGGCCTCTTCTCAGCTTCGGGCTTCCCTATCGCGGACCGGGTTTGAAGCTCCTGCGATAAGGGCCGGACAGAGATGGGGGAAATTTGAGTAGAACATACTGTAGGCGTCAGCCAAGGTCCAGACCCGGACAGTGACTCGCTTGGTAGGAGTCAGAATCATGAAGGTCGCGACATCGAAAATCTAATGACAGCAGTCGTAAGAGCAGGAAAAAGGGTGTTGCACCGGGATTAATAATTGATGGACGAGAATTCTGGCTGCAATCTCTGTTTCGCGCGGGGGCTGATCTAATAATAAAGAAGAATTAATTCATGGATTTCTGCGGCCCGAGCGAGTAATGCAACGGAGAACCACACCGGCAGTTCTACTTATAGGTATTATTAGGAGCAAATTATCACCACTGAGCTGGCCCTTCAGCTGTGTTTTACAATCCAGAGCCTTCCATTATTATTAGTGGCCGCCTTGCTTCCGGGACCTGCCTCATGTTTGCCACTGACTTGATTCTCATCAACCCTCCCTAAAAACGGCTGTTGTTCGAAGGAGGAGGGAGCATCGGAGATTATCAACGCCAAACCAATCCCAATGGTTTTTCTCAACACTTTGGGCGCTTGGACCACAGACACACGCAATACATTTGACTGGATGTTGAATCTCGTTTTAATTCATAGGTAGACAAGGGAGATGGATTTTCAATTCTATCTGCCCTCAATATCCATGATACCGGTTGATGCCTTAGTCAACGAGGATCATAGTGGGCTTGCTACCAGGGAAACGATTGAAAATCCTTATGCTTGTAATTTCTTTCAGACCCTTTCGGCCCACTATATATAACGGTTCCTGCAGTGCCTGAGGAATCCCATCGTTCCTCAACAGCCTTCACGAACCCGCTTTGCCGATAGACATGGCGAATCACATAACCTTCCTCTGGGTGTACTGCAGAATCGATTCTTTTTCTTAATCATGTGGCAACGAGAGCAACGGTTGAATATTGTATTGCGGACTCGGCATTCGCCCTTTCTCAAGGTCAATACCCCGAGTAATCGAGTCACTCCCGGGTCATCTCAGCCCAGCCATTGGCTTCAAGAAGGAGAAACAGTGACTACTTTAGCAGGGCTGATAATTTGAAGAGAATTTCCTCTTCCTCAATGCCCCCCAAACTATCGTATTGATGGTAGGATGGGATTTTCAAGTTAGGGAAAACGATCGATAAAACACTTCATTGTATTATTCTATTGATGACATCCTTATTTCCATTATCCACTGCATTAAGTTCACTTCGCTTGGAATCCTCCTTTTCGCCCTTTACCTCTCCCATTAATCCCAGAGGATTCCCACATCAATGTAATAACATCAATTTACTGAACAGAAGGAAACAAAACTAACAAAACCAACCACGAAATATGAGATTCATAAACCAAATCCACTTCTTCTTCATCTGATTCCCCCATGTTTCGATTTTTCTCTTTTTTCTTTCGCTTTCTTGCTCAAAATTTAGCTCTGGTCATATGCCTCGCAAAAGCGGACTCGGACATCTTAATTGCGGGTGTGCTTTAGCAATACATTACCCAAGTACATCAGCTTGACATTACCAGGAGACTCGGAATTATCACGGATTCTGACGATGGGGGAAATACCCAGGCGCACACGGGCATCGTTATTCTTCAGCACCTGCGGGTCATCCTGAATGTAAGGGTCGCGGTTGATCATTGTCAAGGGGTCGAACTGCTCCCCAAGATCGGGAAAGTCGAACTTGTACTCCAGCGGCAACAGAAACATATCCAGAGCAAGAGACTGCGCCTCCGATATAATAGTTATGAGATCTGCGCATGCCTGACCGTTTTGGTTGGATGGGTCGTGGCTCAGGGGGGCGATGTACTGCCAGAGCTTCTCAACGTGACTCTGTATTTTCTGCTGACAGAACTCTGCAAAGCCAGGCTTTGAGGTCAAGGTTGAGAGATGGTTCGACATTGCCATGATCATGAGATGGCGGACCGTGGGCGGGGTGTCTGAGTTGACCGTCAGTTGAATTCGCCTCGCCTACTTTCTCTGTGGACGAACGGGTTATCAAGAGAGATTGGGGGCTACAAAGGACTTACCAGCAGCCATCTGCTTACGAATTTGTCCAATTTCAAGGTCAACAGCGGTATCAAAGCCCTTGGCCACGTTGATTGTCAGGATCTCACGAATGAGATAGAAGTTGACTGCTTTGCCAACGAGACAAAACCGAGTCGCAAAGTTCCCGAGTA
The DNA here is from genome assembly GCA_027569885.1 of Aspergillus diversus. Classification (NCBI taxonomy): domain Eukaryota; kingdom Fungi; phylum Ascomycota; class Eurotiomycetes; order Eurotiales; family Aspergillaceae; genus Aspergillus; species Aspergillus diversus. The sequence continues at coordinate 800,323 of JAPDKZ010000008.1, read as the reverse complement.
GAAGGGATGCATGGGTACGGCTTGAGATTCCCATCAAGTACTCCTTGACCTTGTCGTCAAGATGACTATCCTTGTATATGTTGGGATAGTTTGCATGCATTTGACCGAAGAGCTCGGACTGCCGCATTATATTCAGGAATCGTGACGAGAAGTCTGCGATAGCCTTGTTGATATCCGTACCACCAGAGAAGGAGATGGTAGCTGTGGACATAGGCATGAATATATCGCGGGTGCTTCTCATTAGTGAGGGCGGGTCACGTACAATTGGCGTGAAAGCAGCTTGCGAAGCACCTGGGCCTAGGCCAAAAGGAAGCTCAAACTTGGGAGGCGGCTGGTCGTACACGCTCGGAGCAGGCTGTTGCGACCTGGTTGATTGCGGGGTCTCGAAAGGCGAGGCCGCCATGCTCGGACCTGGAGAGGGACCTGGAGCAGAATTCGGGGGGTGGTGTTGATGGTTTTGGGGGTGAGTGTGACGACTAGGCTGGTGTTGGAAATGGGCATGGTGCGGAGTTATGGGAAACACCTGATTCTTCCGAAGGTTTCTGCGATCAGAGATGGTCTTGCTCTGGTTACTGATGGTCACCTTTTGCTTCTGTATGAGCTCTTCCATATCATTGATCTTCTCATGAAGACTGTTGATCACGTCTGTGTCACGTTCGATCTGGCCCTGGCTTTCCGCGAGCTCATTTTGCAGACTCATGACCACCTTCTGCACTAGGTCGAGAGAAATTACTGGGCATAACTTCTCGATATTTGGGTCCTCCTCTGTCTGAGCGAGGTACTCAGGACTGCTCCGTCCACTTCTACTAAGCTCCAAGCTCGCAGGAGTGTTTGGTGGCTGTGGCGGGCTATTTGGCCTAGAGGGACCAGGCGAGCCAGGCCAGGTAAATCTATCCAGAGACATCTGTCGGAAGGAAAAGGTGTCAGTGATGCAACCAAGTGCAGCTGATCTCCTGGGGTTTTTTTCACCTTCCAATGAATCAAACGCTTTTTCAAATGGCAAATAACAGAACGTGGAGGAAAGCAGTCAATTCTTTTTCAAGAAGACCAAGGTAAGGTAGGAGAGAAAGAGGGAAAGAGAAAGCAAATAGCAAGAGCAATATCAACAACGACAACAGCAGAGGGGGGGGATAGGGAGAGAAAAAGGAGCTAGATTCCTCTTTGGAGAAGTGGGAGATTCCAAAATACCCTTCAAAAGAGGAGGGGGGAGGGGAGGGGAAGCGAGGGCCATGAAAAGCCCTGAAAAATAAGGGTTGATAGTGACTTTGCGCACATTTCTATATTCTTGATTTTACACCCTCTTTACTTTGGTCTTTTACATCTCTCTTTTATTCATAGCTTAGTTGTTTGGTCTAAAACTCCCTTGCCTGGCCCTACATTTTTTCCTTTATATAAAATATAAGAAATTTTATGGTTTTATATTAAAAATAAGTCTCTATGTAGGAGTACGGTAAGATGATATACTGGGGTAAGAAGTCCTCTTAGAGTGAATAGTAGTTAACCAACGCTAGCAATGTTAGTGTTACTGCGTGAATGAAAATGCCAGTTCTAAACCTGGCTACAGGGTGCTATTTCTCATCATGGTGGCTGGACATGCATATGGATTACCTATCAAGGATCCATACATCAGAGCTTCCACAACGGGCAAGATATTATAGACCTTCCTGGGGAGGACCCGGAGAGAAGCGGGTTTAGTGAAAATTTGGATAGATGCGCCTCACAAATCACAAGTGTACGACTACTGATGGCTACTACCCTGAAGGAAAAATACATATAATCGTCTTCGGGGCAAAACAGAGAGCGAAGGAGGGGAACTTAAAAGTTTTACAGGGAGGGAAAATGTCAAGAGTAGTTAAGAAATCTTAATTCGCGCTTATCGATAATAATAACAAATGTACAGAGCCCTATAAACAAATCATTGCGCAACGAGCCTTTCGGCGTTGATGAAATCGTCAAAAGCAAGATGTCAAAAAACTAGCACCTACCAGGGGTAGTGTCATACAAGCCAGGCACAACGTTGAATCGGTTTGGGTTTTCCTTAAGAAACGGTTCAAGGTCAAAGTGTGTGGTCCTGCCGTCACAAGTCGCACCTGATAGATAGAAGAAACGAATTAGATGTAAATACCTACCAACTTCGCAAGTTTTTGTGTTTTTGGTAGTAGATGGCGACGGAGTTGTTTAATAAAGTAGCGCCAAACGGGAAGAGAGACGGAGGGAGGGAGAACACTAGATAGCCTTGGTTCGGGAAAACAGGCTGCTGTAAACGGCGTCAACAACAGGCTGAACAGTGATCTGTTTGCCTCCGAAAAAGCGTCCATTCAGGCCTTTGATGGCGTTTTCGCCGCCTTGGACTCGGTCGAACTTCAGGTAAATATCGCCTTGGGAGTTGGGATCTAGTGCAATGTGAACAACATGGCCATATTTTTCTTCGCACTCAGCGCGGACGTCATCCTCCAATTCCTTAATCCAAGCTTCACCCTCTTCTCTATAAAAATTGTTAGTAATAATACTGATACATTATGCGGTCAGCGTAGCGGGAAAACTTACTCCGAAGGGTCAAACATATTGCGAAGCATAACACATCGACTTGCCATGTTGACATTAACAGGCAGCGGCTTGGTTTCAGTTTTGGGCTGGAGAATCTTCTGTTTGTCGTCGGTAACAGGCTCAGCGGGTTCATCTGTTCTTGCAAGCTTCCTCATCAATGCGTCTCTACTGTAGTTGTTGAAGTTCACACCGGCAACATCTGTGTCATCCAAAGCACTGGCACCAGCCCCCTTCTCGGACTCGCGGCCTCCTGCACGGTCGAAGTTGCTAGTTCCCCCAGCCTGGACACCACGGCCTCCGTGGCCCGAGAACGAAGAGCCCTGGAAGTTATGTTGGTTCGCCGATTGGCCCTGTGCACGTTGGGCGTTCGATTCAGGGGTGAACTTATCGTTGCCAAGGCCAACGCGGATAGCTCGACCAGCGAGGTCAAAGCCATTCATCTTCTCCAACGCTTCCCGGGCCTGATTAGGATCGCGGAATCTGTGGGGAGGAAAAAGTGCGTTAATAACCGGGGAGTATGGGGAGAGACGAAAGAACCAAGCACTTACTGTACAAAACCATAACCCCTGCTCCTACCATTTTCGTCCTTTTGCAACTGGACAAATTCAAGTTCGCCAAATGGCTCGAAGACATTCTGGAGGTCACTTTCAGTGATACTGAAATGGATATTACCCACATACAACCTGTGAAAAGGAGCGGCGTGATTTTGGCCAGTGCTGGCCTCGGGGTTGCGAGCCTGACGGTTCTTTTCCGCTTCAGTCAATTGTGCGATGATTGGAATCCCTAGAAGTTTCTGTCCTGTAAGCTGGATTGCGGGCGCTACAGAAGTCTCGCTTTTGAATTCGACATAACCGACACTACAAATTGCTTGTTAGATAGGAAATAAAGCGGCTGGAGGAAGCGGAAGCACAAACCCTTTCGACCGTCCACTAACCCGATCCTTAACGATCTGAGCTTCTTTGACGGGTCCAACCTTCTCGAAAAACGCAATCAATTCTTTCGTTCTAAGTCGGGCGGCAAGTTGCTGCACAAAAATGGTGCGTCTATCACGTTCATCTTCATTTAGCTCTGGGCTTCGCTCACGACTTCTTGAAGGGCTTCGTCTGCGGCCACCTTCCCGCTCACGGCGGGTGCGTCTCTCCTCGTCCCGGTCATCTCGACGGGAGCGACCTTCCCGTCCCGAGGGGCGGTAGTATCTATCATCATAAGGGGAACGGGAGCGGGTGCGGGCACGTCCACCACCGCGGTAGAAATCTCCACCAGAGCGGTAGTCATCGCCGTGACGGTCACGACGGGAGCGACGGCGGTCGCTATCACGGCTCCTGCTCCTCTTTCTACTTCTATGGCTTCCGTTAGCACTGCCGTGTTCGCTTTTCGGGCTTTTCATGTCTTCATCTCCATCGGCGTCTCGTGAGCGACGTCCGTTACGGCTCCGTTCCCTTCGCTTGCGATCCCTGTCGCGTGAACGATCGCGTTCACCGTCACGGTGGTCCCCGTTCTCGGTCTTGGGGCGATCATCGCGGTCCTGGGGTGTGGGAGCGGCTGTTGACTCAAGTAGAGCCTCAACGTCGAGACCTGACATATTTTGGTTGATAGGCTGAAAGTCCCTCTTTCCCTGGATAGAAACTGAATAGAAAGAGGAATAGTGAAGATCGTGTGGAGAGGATTTAGGTCACTTTTGGCTTCGTTAGAGAGCGACCGCGAGTCAGGCTTGTGTTCAGCGAACCCTTCTGTTTCAAACCCCAGATCCTTGCAGAATGTATCTGCTCTCAGTAATAGTCAAGTTTAACTTGAAAATTTAAGTACAAGGTAATGATAATATAGATGGGTTTACTGGAAGTCGGATCGTCGTAAGCCGGATGAAGTTCAAGTCAGGATACACCTTGTTTGCTGCAGGATAGAGGCCAGGTCACGTGCTTCTTGGCATTTGCCTCCTATCTTTAGTTTTTTTCTTCCCGCCTCTCGGCTAAGAACCGTGGTTCGGCTTTGGATCCTATGGCTTATTTCCCCTTACTTCAAGATCTTACTACTGGTGATATATAGTCGAAGACATGTAATATGAACACATCATGGTGGCTAGAAATAATCCATAGGTCCGTGTGCATACCTTTCCTTCAGGCGAAAGTGAAAAAAAAAGTATTAATATATATTATTAGTAATCATATACAGTCGTAAACTAGCCTAACAGAGGGTAAAAGCTCAGTCGGCGGAGGCGCAGGAGCCCGATAATAACATGTCCTCAGTAAGGACGGAATTAGCTGTACATAGAAGTTTGAGAGATGAGTGGAGCTGCTACCACTCTTCCAAATAACAACAAATTATAACGATTGTAAAGGCCATCACGCATCCAACCACAACATTATTTCGTAAAACCAGAACGGAAATGAAGCGCGGAATTTGAAGGATAAAAATTCATGCGCGCCTTATGATAAGGGCTGTTTAAAGGAACAGAGGCGAGAAGACGGGTATTTACTGTGATTTTTTCGCGGCTTTCGGGGATGGAGTCTCGAGCTCAGTACCGAATACGCGGTCCCAGAAGCGACTGGTGACGCCGAAACCGTTATCGAAATCCGCGAAATGATGTTGAAGATGATACTTCTTGAGTTGCTTGTAGTAAAGGGGCAAGCTAAAGTGGAGGGTCTGCATCAGCACAACGATAATAATGACAGGAAGGTTTCCGAACTTAACCTACTTGCGGTGATGGAGGAAGTAATGAGTCAGGTCGTAACATATATAACCGAAGACACCGCCACAATAGACGAGTAGAGCAGCATACCAGTTATAATAGAATACTGCATGTGCAAGCTTCCAAAATGGGGTAGCCAGTATAATGAACAGAGACGGTGGCATGACAAGTCGATACTTGTCCATGGGCAAGTAGTGGTGGATTCCGTGTAAAAGGAAATGAAGGCAGAGTCCGACTCTATTATCGGGAAGATACCTAGACGGAGTTAGAATAGCGCGGTGAGGGATGAGGTTGGAAAAACATACTTGTCGACATGGAAGAGGAATCTGTGCATGACATATTCGATGAGACTCCAAAGGAAAAACCCTCCTGTCCAATAACTGGCGGCTGTGAGGTTTCCTAGTCCGGAGAACCCCATGTATGTTCCGTACGCGACAGGGGGGACCCATACGATTGGAACTACCCACCACGCAGTTTTACTCAAGGGTTCAAGGAAATTTCCAAAAAGCGGCGCAGACTCCCCTCCTTTGTAGTGACGGGGGCGGTGGATTTGCTCTAGGTAGAACTCTTTGCTGAAACCGCTATTCCAGAGTTGAAGAAGAAGTGGCTTGTTAAGGTCCAGAAATTTATGCGTCTGGAAATCCTTGGTGTAGTCGGTATCGACGGACAAATCCTCTTCCCGGGACATGCCTGTGCTGGTATACACTGCTTGCTCCCCCTCAACACCGTTTGCCAACGGTCCATTCGCACCTGTCACCTTTGCACCAGACCCAGAATCCAGGAATCCCACAAGGTTCTCCTCCAAAATTTCGTAGGCGGAATCGGAGTGCTCATGGGAGACCGAGTCTTCAAGAATTTCCTTCACATCTTTACCCGCATACTCAAGGACTAGATCTTCGCCTCCTGGGTGATCGAAAAGGAAGGAGGTAACATCGTACACTTTCGAGCCTATGGTCACGTAGCAGGATTTGATGCTGTTGTGCGACTCGACCTCCGCTGAGGTGAAAGTTGGCAGGATCTTTCCAGGCATGATCGTCGCGTGGAGTTGAACCCCCAAAAAGGTGAGACTGGATCCTACTGAAGAGGAAAGGGGTAAAAAAAAAGGTCGGACTGGAAAACGAGGCAACAAGCGGACAAATGCAAATGAGGTCGTTGGATAGTTTGTGGCTGACGGTGGTGATGGACACGCAATAAATGGGATGAGGCCGGCGTGGCGTGAGCTTGAAAAATAATGCGCGGGATCACGGGTCCGCTGGGTCCGAGGGAAAATTCAAAGGGTGGCCAGATCACCGTATGATTGTCGGGGGAAGATCAGAAACACCTCAAAAATAATCACTTTTCTAAAAGGTTTGGGATGAGGTTAGGTAAAATATATACAGAGACAAATCAAAGGAGAGAATAATAACCAAATCCGGACGCAAAAAGGGTGAAGAGAACAGATAGGAAAATTAGCTTGTGACAATGTACCTGTCCGTCCTCCAAAGATGTCCATGATTTGGTTCGCCTGCCAGCCGCTGAGGATGCCAAGGGCAGAACTAATCTTCTTTGGGGCAACCCCTGGACCATATTTTTGAGGCCAACTGAAGTTGATCACCAACCTTGTTGTCAGAAAAAAAAGACATTAAAAACGTTTGACTCTTTAGAAGAAAGAGCTAAGAGCCAATAAACTACTGGTTATAGGGGAAAACAGAACCTAATCCCTGGATCCTTACGTCAGATCGGGCCAAATTAGCCAATACCACTGTTGAAGGGCCAGCAGCTCGACATTATCATCGTTTTCTACCAACCTAAGCCTCAATCAACTTCAACTCATCCCGCTCTTTGGCTAATTTTAGATCAGGACACTACACAAGAAATTCAGGAATTTTTGGAAGGAATTTGGAGATCAGGAAGACCGATCTGGTTGCCCCCGTCTGCCAATGGTTCCTTTCCATTCATCCACGGCTTTGCTGTGGCTACCATCCCATTAATTGGAAGCACAGATCACGACAATCGATATCTAAGATACAGGTAGTAGGAGAGAGGTAAGTCGGGAAAGGTTAGCTCCTATACATCGGACAGGTCGAGATGCGGCAGTTATCTACTTGCCTTGTTTGTCCCTTTAATGAAGGAAATGGAATAATAAATAAGCCCATGAGATGATTGATGGTTGCTTTGAGATGAAATCATCCAGCAGGGCCCAGCGTCTCATCCAGTTTTGAGATGGTTCAAGAGATAAGCATTCTAAAACATGTTGGAAATCCAAGCACAATCGGATGAGAAAAGCAAAAAAGCAAGTTAAAAAATAAAGGTACGCCAGTTCGCGTCATAACGGGATATCCCTGGTCAGCAAAAATGGGGGCTACAGCAATAATTATAAGGAAGAAATAATCAAAAATAAATCAGGTTGAGCAACCTAGCTGCCTTGAAAGTATACCCCGTACGGAGGTGCATAATTATTGGATTTATTAATATTACCCATGCGTCGGGGAGCAACTCACCAACAAAAAGAAAATCATGCGATCGTGCAACCTGTCATAAGGATTATTCGGCAGGTGGGCGGACGTATCTGAAAGGCGCTTTGCTTCTTTTCTTCCTCCTGGGGATGTAGGAAGATGGAGGAGATACTACTACTAAAGGTATCATGTACGTTATCAGGCAGTACATAAACCATATTATTGATTGTGGGCGAAGGACAAATCGATGATCGTACCTTGGAAATACTTGTTAATGATTAAGACTTGATGATCGAATTCTTGATTCTGGTCCCTGCTCAGGATCGTATTCGGATCAGGAGGATAAGGGAAAATAAAAATAAAACCGAAGAAAAAAAAAGATCAGAAAAGGAGAGGAAGAAAGCAAGAAAAAGAGACCTTTTTGTGGTACCGACCATTCTGATCATCCTTCTTGCTCTTTGTTTTAGGTTCTCTGAACACCTTTGTGACTCCTGGCTGTCCCTAATACTCCTGCTGGACGGCTGATCATTCTCGGGTAGATTAAATGAGTCCACCATTGGAGGTTAGTATCGGGAATCCCGTCCCGACCAGATGGGATTTTGCCCCTTACCCAGATTGGGGAGGTTGGCTGTGGAGCCCAAGGTTGGTTGAGCTGCGGTCTGGTTGGGGAATCGTAGTCCCTTTGAAACAGACGACTTGACAGATGATCTTCGCGTCTGCAAATGAATTTTCAATGGTGGTCTGGATGTGGTCGGACCGTGGAGAGGAGGAGGTGATGGAGAAAGAACCAAGAGGAGGGAACTTGACTGATCAGAAGAGGGAGAAAAAAGCAACGTAGCTATGAAAGTCAAAAAAAAAAAAAATTAAAACCAAACAATGAACGAAGAAGGGAAATGGCGACAAGAGATGAGGGCCTCTATCAATTAGATATGAATTAACTAGATAATAAGGCACCAGATTCCCTCAGGATTGGGAGGAGAAAAAGAAAACACCACCAGGCCACCCTCCCAATTCATTATTTTTTCTTCTTCTGCTTTGCTTTGCTTTTCATTTCTTTTCTTTTTCAGCACTTTGCCTTGAATGGTTTTCTCGGTATTTGTTTATGGTTGCAGTTGCATTGATGACCTTCCACAGTGGGATACCACACGGAGCATAAATGCGCCTTATACTCCGAAAAAAAGTCCTCTGAAGAATCGATTGAGTTTACCAGCCCAAAGATAAACCGCCATAAAATCGGGTCTCAGTCACTTTCCCTGGCAGCTCTGCTCAGCTAAGGACCCCAGAGGAGCGTCTTCTCAGGGAAAAAGTGGGGATCTCGACAAGCTGTCAATCCTTCCTTCTCTTTGGCCCCAGCCCGAAAAGAACAAGACCATCAAGACCCCGGGATCAGTTAGTCCAGGCCTGGCTCAGCACGAGAAGCTTTTGCCAGCTTGAACTTTTTTCCCTCTCTCACTGCTTTCGCTTCCTTTCCCAGCATTATTGTACTTCCTCCCACCCCCCTCAGAGAGAAGAAAGTTTTGTGTTCACCTGAGAAGAGATCAAAGCTCCCAGCTGTCCCACCCCCTCTCTCTTCCCTTCCCCTCATCTTCATTACTCGCCGTTACCGTCACCGTCACCATTCCTATTACTACCTACTATTCTTATTGTCCCAGCCTCAGCTTACCTCTCCCCTTCCTAAACCCCCACATTATAAAAAAATCCTCACCCCTTGAGTCTATATCATGGAGGCGGTAACCTTGGAATCGCCGTCCTCAGTTCCTGGAAACAGGCTGATTGCCTACGTCCAATCCTTAGCCAAAGCCAAAAAGGGATTGCCATACGGCCTCCCCGTCTGCGTGGCCCCTTCGCACACCATTACCAGCACGGACGCCCTTCTCCGTCTTGCAGCCCTGGTCGGCCCATACATCACAATCCTGCAAGTCCATGCAGATATTATCGATGATTGGTCCGAAGAGACCATCCGCCAGTTGACCTCGTTAGCCAAAAAGTATGCTTTCTTGATTTGGGAAAGTGGTCGTATCCTGAATGCCACCGTTGACGTCGTCGGCCGACAAAAGGCTGAAGCGCGAGAAGTGCGGAACGAGCTTGTTGACCTGATCCGAAAGAAATATACCAAGGGAGTTGTAAAACTTGCCTCATGGGCAGGTATCGCAACGGCCTGGGCTTCCGGCGTAGCAGTTAATAACCAGGAGGCTGATATTTTGATACCGACTCTGAAAGCTGCCGCTCGGGAAGCCGTCGCGGACGCCGTACAAACTATCCGAACAGAGATCACGGCCGACAACAAAATCCACAACGAGCGCCCATTTAGCGCGCAGGGATCATTAGGGAGGGAGGATGAGGACGACCAAGGGTTTCATCTCTCGTCTGATTACGCCGTTGAGGAGAACGCCCTCGGCCTTCCGCCCCGAAAAGCGTCCACCATTTCTCTCACACAGACCATATCGCAGCATACAGAGGATTCAACTGAATCTACGATGGATGCAGACCAATACGAACCGGATGGTGACTGGGCTAATGGGGCTGCCACACCACCGGCTATCGACACCAATCTTCCACCGCCTCCTCTCCTCGCTCGGGGCCTTGTGCTTTGCCTCCCTTCCGTGACAGACACGTCGTTTACATCAGAGTACCGAAGGAGCTGCATCGCTGCCGCCTGTGCTAATCAAGACTTTGTCCTCGGATTTTTATGCAGTGAACCCTGGCACCTTGTGTCCCAGCGGGATGATATTTTTGACTTAGATTCCTTAAGCCAAAATGACGACCACCAGCCTCTCAGCCCGTATTCGTCGGACGAGGATGAGGCGCCTACGTGTCTTGCCCTTTTCTCTGTGATCTCTCATCGGCTGAATTTCATTAATGGCAAGCAGCTTGAAACTTATGAAGACGAGCAGGGACACAGTGTGACCACCCCCGAGCCGCAAGGTCCTCCTCTCGACTCGCTTAATCCTCTCGCATCAAAGCTATATTCTATTGTGCGACAGGCTCTCAAATTCCGCGACGCATTTGGCCATAATAAGGAGGCCATTCCACAATTTGGGCCGAGAATGGGCCGCCGTCGACCCAACGTGTTCCATATTCCGGTCGTATCTTTGCCATAATATCGGACAATACTCCATACCCCCCTTCCCCCCCCCCGGAAGCCCGCTTTGAATACACCTTTTTCTTTTCTCTTATCTGAGACCTATTTTACTATTTATGTCTTCCACGGTCGCGTTCTGCTTTCCGTTTCTGGTATTTCTGGAGTTTATGGCGAGTGGAATTCTGTATATCCCAGATATTATGTTGTCCGACTAGACCATTTGGCCATTTATGAATGTCAGCATAGAGAAGGCGCGACCATGGGTAATCTGTTAGCTTCAGGCATAGCACTGCGCACATTTATGGGAAAGTCATTTTTGAATAAGAATATAGTTTTGGCAATTCCAAGTTCAGAACTACTCGGTACAAATTCCGATCTATGCAGGAATCTGGGACACTAGCTGGCCCTGACGCATACTAATGCCGACCATCATTAATATTCCGTACCAATCATGCCCACTCGATCTCTCCCAAAGCAGCCTAGCTACCAGGTCCAACAAAAAGCAGTCAGCCCTCGGTAAGTAGAAAGCGAGAGATTATTAATTAAGCGGTATTTAACTAACAAGTTAACTATTAGTCCTCCCCTGCTGCTGATAGGCAAAACGTTCCGGTTCTGTGGTTGGGACTCGGGTCCCTTCATCGCAACGTCCCAGTGCAACTTTTCCGCTATTATGCAAAGCGAATCTCCCGTTTGTACTTTCGAAATGACTCGACAAGTACGATTAACATCGGGCCCTTGGCTGTGGAAAGGCTACTTGCCGAGAAACCCATTTGTTGATTCTTGCCCGGCAGAATATTGGAGCCTGAATGGATCGGACGACGACGGCCTAAGACCGTTTTTTCTCACCCTCTGGTTAGGACCTGGTGATTAAAGTAAGCTTATGCATTGGTGTTTTAAGCGACATTGTTCGTGAACCCTAGTGGGCATGTCCGCGTACTCTGAACGGCGCCAAGAAGTGGTGAGGGCGCATTCTCCCCATTTCCGCTCAACGGAACGAGATATGGTCACAAAATCGACATCGGCTGATTCAAATGAGTCTTTTTAATGGGAGCTTCACGATGGCTGTGGACCTGTATATGGAGACCGTTATTCTGGAGTTGTTTCCTGTGCAATAGGAACAGGCAGTGACGCCTTGAGTGAAGGGGAGATCTATATGCCCTCGAGGTTAGGAAACATTGCCTCAGAGCTTGGAACTCATGGCCAAAGGAAAGCATAAGAGAAGGGGTGTAAGAGATGGGCAGCCCCCTCCCAGTATCGGGTCAATCCAACAACAGCAACATAATCGAATCATCTCCGTCCCGTCGTAATACATATCGAACTTTCCAGCACTTGATCTGACAAAATGGGCAATTTGGAACGACTTAAAGCGCGCGAAGTATGAAAAATCTTACCTAGCGTTATGGATTAGGGCCAGATGTCACTGTCTGGGGTTTTTCTGCATGCCTGTCCTAAAAAGCTAGGCAGGAGACGGTATGTAACCTGGGAAGTACTACCAGACGAGTTTTTTATCCTGTTTGGATCTCAGTGCTCCAATTTCTCTTGCCTGGAATTAGGAAGGTCGTGTCTTCGGTACATCGTGGCGCAGCACAGGAACCATGCCATTTCTTCTAACCGATGTTTACGAGATAGAACGGCGCTCAGGAAAAGCTATGAATTTGCGAGCTCATTTACCCAATTAAACTGTTTCGTGTTAATTGAGGGGCTGACTCTGGCTAGCTTTGAACAGTGAGTAAAGCCTACCAAAGCAACCCGCGGGAACCACTGGCCATTGAAAAGAGGAGAGCATCCCCTGTAACCCCGCACCCTGTAATTATAATCCATCGCGTCGTGGTTAGTGCCAACAAGCACAAGAACTTCACCAGGCGTGAGCTATAATCCAATGGGTCCTATATATGGCGCCATGGCCCCATAAACGGGCCTAGAGAGAACACCTGGTCTTTCCTGCTCGTTTCTGCTCGTCTCGGACCATGCGGGGAATCCCCCAGCGAGCGTTTACGCCCTTCGCCGGTATATCGGCCTCTCGAACTCTACGGGTCAAAAATGCCACACAGTGTGCCCGGAAAGGGTCTCAAAATTATGCCAGTCTAACCCCTGAGCAAGCGGATAAAACTTACAGTCATGAAACGGATATGGTTATTGTTGGAAGTGGTGGAGCTGCGCTCACTGCCGCCCTCCGCGCCCGGTATCATGGCCTTGACGCTCTCGTCGTGGAAAAAACGAACCAAATAGGGGGGTCGACAGCGTACTCTGGAGGGGGAGTCTGGATACCAGGTAACCCTTTGCAGAAAAAGTTTGGCGTGCATGACCCTAAGGAAGAAGGGCTTAAGTACATGGAAAGTGTTATCGGGGAGGTTGAACTCGCCTCTCCCCGAAAAAAAAAAATATCCTTCCTGGAGAATGGTCCGGCCATGGTGAGCTGGCTGGAGAGCCAAGGGTTTAAGTGGCATTTTAGTCAGGGATATCCGGATTATTACCCCCATGTGCCTGGTGGAAGGGCGGACGGCGGCCGATCAATCGAGCCGGGAGTGTTTGATATGAAAACATTGGGGGATTGGCGACAGCACTTGCTCATGCATGAGCAGGAGGGGCCCCCAGTCCACACCCATGAGTATTCCAGTCTATCCAGGTTAGGCGCATCCTTCCCAGACTTCCTAACAGCCATCAAGGTTTCGCTGCGTGGCGCCTGGGGCAAAATGAAGGGTCAAGCACCGGTCGCCCTTGGAAGGGCTTTGGCCGGACAACTTCTCTACCTGAATAAACTCCAAAATACACCGATCTGGCGGAACTCTCCCATGCTAGATCTGGTGACTGACTCCAAGGGCCTTGTTGTAGGGGTCACTATTGAGCAGGAAGGAGTGTTGAAGAGAATCAAGGCCCGCCGGGGAGTTCTTTTAGCCGCTGGAGGCTTTGCGCATAATAAAGAAATGCGCGAGAAATGGCAGCCCGCACCAGTAAGCACCGAGTGGACGGTGACACCACCCAGCGACAAAGGGGATGCTATTCGTAGCGGCGTGGAATTGGGCGCAGCGACTGCGCTGATGGACGACTCCTGGTGGGGCCCTGTCGTGAAGGATCCAGCCACCGGAAAGAATTTCTTTTTACTCCAGGAGCGAGCCCGTCCATATTCCATCATTGTTGACTCTTCTGGTCGACGTTTCATGAATGAAGCACAAGGGTACACAGACGCCGGCCATCAGCAGTACGAACGGAACCAAACAGTCCCCGCGATTCCTGCCTGGTTTGTCTGCGACCAGAATCATCGCAGTCGATACCTACTGGGGTCTCTCTTACCGCGGAAGCCAATTATCCCCGAATGCATCGAGAACGGAAGTGCCGTTGTGGCGGAGAATGTTGACCATCTTGCCGCAAAAATGGGGGTTGATCCCCGTAATCTCACCGAAACCATCACTCAATTCAATGCGATGGCACGGGCGGGCAAGGATGACGATTTTCACCGTGGTGAGAGCGCATACGATCACTGGTTCGGCGATCCCAAGGTCAAGCCCAATCCCAATCTTGGTCCGATAGAAAAGGCACCGTTCTATGCGATCAAAGTGTGGCCGGGAGACCTAGGAACAAAAGGGGGACTGGTCACTGATGAACACTCCCGAGTACTGCGTGTGGATGGAACGCCAATCCAGGGGCTGTATGCTGCAGGCAATACTACGGCGAGCGTAATGGGTCGAACGTACCCCGGCTCCGGCTCGACACTGGGGCCAGCGTTGACATTTGGGTATGTTGCGGCGAATCATATGGCGTCACAATAATGCAGTATATGGAGGAAAGGGGCACTCAGTGGCCATGATTGCGGAAATTAGCAAACAGTCATTATATGTAGCATATTTTATGTATTTGGGTAAGGCTGGAGGGTTCATAATCAGCATACGTTCATCAAACAAAATCATAACTGGTCTTCTATAATGCATGATAGCCTACTGTAGGTGGGGAGGATACGGCGGACGAATGCCGGCAATAATACTATCTATCTCGATACCCATAAAACATCACATTAATCCCAATTATCTTACCAGCATGGATAATCACAAGTTTGGAGGTTGCGGCACATGCCACTTCATCTTTAGCTCGCCGCGTTGTCTTTATATAGTTCCTCTACTTTTTACTTCTTCTCTTTGTTGTCAACTTCCTGCATTATTCTTTTTTTATCTATTTTGCATCCCTTACCCCAGATATAGCCTAACCTTCCCCTCACCAGGTCAGAACCTCTTAAACTGCAGAGTGCGCTGTGATTGGGCAGCGGGATTGAGAGGTGTTTTCTGCGACGGGGCATGGCAGAGGTATGGAATGTAGTAGAAATCTAAATCGGTAATGTTGTGCGCAACTGCTTCTTAATCAAGAGAAGGCATTGACATTATTCCCTGGGGTCGCAGGATCTTTACTCCCACTTGATTCGAAGAATCCCGGTTATAGAACCGCTTATTATACCGGTTGTAACGCCTCCCCTGGAGAGCATATCCGGGCTTCCTCACCAGAATCTCCCACAACCTGGGTAGATCTCATGTGCCGGAGGGGAAAGAGGAATGACTACCCTTTTTGGTAAGTGTAGGTTTATTGGCTGGAAATGAATAACTAAATCATTGGCCTACTTGTACGGGTGAGATTGACGCTGTTAATGCCTCCCTTACCTAGTTTTGGTCATGTTCAACGTCCTATTCAGAAACCGACTCATCGCCCGGAAATGGTACGTTGGTAGTAGTACCCTACTAGTGCTCTCGCAATGTAAATTGCCCATGTGATGGAGATATTGTTATACGGGTCCGCCGCATTAAGGGTTATCCTTTGGTCGGCCGCCCATTCTGCTTCCTTGGTCTGAAATTGAGACAAATTTCCAGTGGTGTTCATGGTTATAAGACCAGCAAATCGAATTACTTCATATCACTCTTTGTTTACCCGGAAATGCAAGCTCTTTAAATGAATCCGGAATCGGAATGGCCTCACTATCCGAGCTGGGCTGTCGTGCCATATACCAGAACTTTATTCCGAGCGATCTTGAGCAGTGGGAGGTCCCTTCTACCAACCCCCCATCCCCATCTCCAGCCATCAAACGACCCCCAGGTTTATTCATGACACTTTTCTGTACAAATTGAAGTTTCCTAGCACTGACAGAAAGCAAAGATATCTCATTCGCTCCATACCGCCCACACAACCTCTCCCCAAACCTCTTCGATCGCGTCCTCGATAACCACAACTATTTCGCGAACAATGCCTTTCGCCCTACCCTCGTTCCTATTGAGCAGAATGTCGCTTCTTCCATCCCAAAAGGTGGATATAAATCAGACTGTGATGCTCTCATGTGGGGTTCCGACTTGTCATTTGGTCCCAATGGCTATCTACCACCCCCCGAGGCGCCGACACAGGCCGACATTGAAGGGAATTTATTCCACCTGTACACCGAATTCGTTCATCCCGTGACACACCAGGCAACAGGGCCTAGTAATATTTTGCAGAAAATACAGCTCGAACGAGCGGACAACCGGAATCCTGGCACCCTGGGGGTAAACGAGAAAGGTATAGAAAGGGTTACAAGGAAGAAACGGAGAAGACTCCTTCATATAATTGCGGAACGAAACAGACGTATTCACCAGAAAAGCATGTACGAGGATCTCTCCAGAATTGTTCCGGGGCTAGACATGGATCCACACGCAAGGAAAAGGGAGGTGTTGAAGCATGCGGCGGACTGGCTTGAGGGACTGATTGAAGGTAATAAGGAGCTGGCGAAGCAACTGCGGCAACTCACGTATTATGAAAGTCCTAGCTAGAGTAATGCTTTAAATAACAGTATTGCGGCGATCGATTTACCTGAATCTTCTCGTGTTTTTAACCGGGGCAAACGTTGATGATCTATTTAATAGGAAGTACTAGTATATATGGCTTGGCTTAGGATGACCAGGCGGTTAAAAGGATATAGGATACCTACTAGGTACTGTTCGTCTCTACTATTTCCACCCACCTCATGGGCTACGACGTGCTACGGATATAACCAGATCAGGCTAAGGGAGCAATTCGAAATTAGGTTCTGCAAGTTTCCTCCCTCCTGGCGCTCAAATTTCGGGCTTGTCATTTACCTCTGCGCCAGAAAAGAACAAGTTCATCTCATTTACTAAATTTCGTAGATTATATTAAAAACAATGCAACATTCTGGCTACAAAATTATCCCCAAATATTTTTTTGGGGTCGGTTATAGTTACCAAATCTATCGCGCCAGCAGTATCCCCTCATTTAAAATATACCGCGGCTGGCGTTTTGGCCCTCATACTAAGTAGTATCACGGGCACTCCTCGTTTTAAAAGTCAAAAAAGCTAGTTTGGTAACATCCAAACAAATTGCGAGTGAGGAATATAAATACGATATGTCTGGTCTTGTCATTTGGTTTGTCCATATCATACCTCAATTCCTCGAGTGGCCTAGGGCATCATGATTTCTCTACTGAGCATACTTGCTCTGTGCCTCGCTACGTCTCTCACTCATGTTATTGCACAAAGCGTTGAATCCTCCGAATGCGCCACAGGAGTCCACGCCATCTTCGCGAGAGGCCAGGGAGAAGGTGATGATTACGACGTGCTCAAACCCGTATCCGACCTCGTCCTTGAGACTATCCCAGGGTCCACATCTATTGGGCTTCCTTACGCCCACGGAGATTATAACCTCATCGGTGCGATGGTCGATGGCGCGAGCTTGGTCATTGACTACGTCGAGCAGTATATCGATGCCTGTCCCAATTCAAAGCTACTTTTGCTTGGGTACTCAATGGGCGCAGTCCCTGTTCTTGATGCGATTTGTGGAGCAAGTTCCTTTCTTTTAGGATCTAGCCAGCCTCTGGGTTCTCAATACGCTCAAAATAGTCAGTAACTAAGACCTTCGGTTATGCGCTGTTGTGAATGTTGCACCTAACGTCGTCGCTAACTGTTCCCACAGTAATTGCTGTGGTTGCGTTTGGAGACCTAACCCACATCCCGGGAATGGCTGGCAACACAGGAACCTGTCCTAATGGTGTTGGGGTATGTGCCTTATTTTCAGATGGCCTTAACCTGTCAAGCTAATCGTGGCACAGGTTTTACCACGACTTAAGCCGCGGTCATGTCAGCCATATGCTGCCTCTATTAGAAACTATTGTGACCAAGGGGACAAATTTTGTTGTAATGTGCTGTCTCCGGGCGATAACATGGTGCATGCCGAATATTTTGAGAAGTATACCACCGACATGCTTTCCTTCGTCCAGGAGAGGATGGCTGAGTCTGCATAACAACAACGGATTCACTCTTAACCAAGCCAAATGTGAATATGATATGAAAGGTCTATATCCAGGTCCTGGCGTTCTATTAATACTATTCTGATATACTTTCTGTTTTCTATGGCGGTTTCTGGAGTTTTTGAAACAATTTTATGCGGGCAATATACCCATGAGGTACGACCATAGCCCAATTAAGTAGCAAGTTGGTGGGGAATTCGAATCAAGTAAAGGAAAAGATTGAATTTTTGATATCAGATTAAAAGGACTGGAAGTATCTCTGGGACCGCAATTGGAGGCGTCTTCGGCACCACCGGCTGCTGGCCGTACAGCTGCGGGGTGGTAGGAGTGGACCTAGCGCCAGTGGGCAACACACAAGCTTTGCAAACCGTGCCGATTCGGAGAATAAAGACGGTTTCACATAAACTCGATACCTTGGTAGCGTCTTGGCAAATACTATGCGAGAACCCCTTTTTGTTATGAGTTGTGATGACTCTCCATGAATAATTGCGTCGACATGCCCAGTTTGAATGGGAACACGGGTTCCCCCGGATTTGAGTTGGGGGGCTTGTGTGTGCCTGGACCGTTGGTTGCGGGGTTGTATTTAGGGGCGTCCAATAAAACCGAAGTGTTGCCCCCACACATTACGAGGTACCTGCAGTGATTCCCTCTGTTCGGTGGTCGCGGTCGCGCATTACAGCTCCCCTTCCTTTTCGCTTCCTTGAGTGATGAAGAGCGACGGCGGGCCGAAGCCGTTGAGCGAAGATGGCACAGAATTCGTTGGACCGCAATCGACGGGCATCTATAGCTTGCCTAAGCTGCCGAAAGAAGAAAATCCGCTGCGACGTTGTCTCCCGCGGGAATGCACCCTGCAGGCCATGTCGCGTTAGTGGCGATGAATGCCTGTTAGCCGAGAGTAGACGCGGAAGGTGATAGATATATCGAGCCTTTGAAGTCTGTTGTCATCGGGCTAATGAAGATCTCCCTAGGCATAGGAACAATGCGAGACCGTTGGCAGAGGTGCCGTCGCATCAACCGCTTCAGGAAAGCATCGCCACTAGCTCTTTCCAACACGTACAGGAGACAGGACACCTGCCAGAGTCATCTCTCAATTCGGGTGGGTATTGGGACACCTGCAAGTGCCGGTATCTCGAAATGAAGTCACTTTTTAACCAGCTGAAATAGGATCGACCAATGCGCCTCCACTACTCTTATCTGGGGGCAATACAGATCCAGAAAAGGGAGTATTACCTGCTTATATACAGCCTCTTCCTCCTGAGTGGCCACCTGAAAATATAGAATTCTTGAGGCTGAAGGGGGCGTTGTCGTGCCCTAGCGACGGAGTCCGCAACGCTCTAATCAACAGCTACATATCCTGGGTACATGGCTTTTGCCCTGTTCTTGACCTGCATGAGTTCCTGCCACAGGTTTTGCATAGAGATGGCTCATGTGGGAAAGTTAGTCTGCTCATCCTTTATGCTGTTATGTTCGCTGGCGTGGCCTTCGTGCCCTTTGAATACATCAGCAGCGCAGGCTACGCCACACGACATGCTGCCCGTGATGATTTCTTCTCTCGTGCCAAGGTCCGTCTAAATATTGAATCTGACGGCACCCTCTAACTGGTACTTTTAGTTATTGTACGATTTCGAATACGAGGTTGATCGTGTCCGCGCAGTCCAAGCTTTACTATTGATGTCGTATTGGCAAGATGACAAACACGATGCCCTCCAGAACCACTGGTACTGGGTTGCATTGGCCAATGATGTTGGCCGTAGCATTTCTCTGAATCAGGAGCCAGCGCAACAGCTCTCCCTAAAAGCTGCTCGCCTTCGAAGGCGCCTTGGTTGGACGTGCTTCGTTCGCGATCGCATC
The DNA here is from genome assembly GCA_027569885.1 of Aspergillus diversus. Classification (NCBI taxonomy): domain Eukaryota; kingdom Fungi; phylum Ascomycota; class Eurotiomycetes; order Eurotiales; family Aspergillaceae; genus Aspergillus; species Aspergillus diversus. Next base: position 780,455 of record JAPDKZ010000008.1, on the reverse strand, counting down.
CTTTCAATAGGAGTGAGGCAAACCCCCTCTCTTCTGTTAGACCAATTTCGCATGCGACCGCTGGAGATAGAGGACTTTGACATACGGCCATTTCCACCAGATGTTCTTGAAGTATTTGGACAGTCAAAGCTGCTTGTGGATAATGCCAGCCAAGTGAAGCTAGCCAAGTTATATATGGACAAGATACAACTCTGCGTCATCTTGGACCGGGTCTTCAACCACCAATATACGAATCAGACACTGCGTCCCTCTGGGACAAGTGAGTTAACGACAGCTCTAGTTGAGCGCGACTGCGAGAACGAGGTTGAGTTTGATGACATCCATGTTTCTGAACTGGAGAATTGGTTAGCCTGCTTGCCAGAGGAGTGTCGGTACCATTCCTCTCCATCGCCTTTCTTAAACCCGCTTGACGAGATTACCCGGTTACACCAAGCATTCCTGTACATGCTCTACCACGCTGTCCACCTAACCATTTCCCAACCACGACTGGCTAGGAAACAGACCCTAAGCACCATGCTTCGCTGTGTAAGTTTTTCTTCCGTGGCCGTCACTCGGGTAGCAGAGGACCTGCAGGACTGCGGCATCTTGCATTTTTTACCGTCAGCAGCCGTATCCATGCTGGTTCGTGCAGCAGTTGGCCACTTATATGAATATCGGACTGCCGGGAGACAGAACGACCAGAGCGTCCGCCGGTTTTTGGACACCCTTAATTACATGACTCAGCTGATGAGTATTCATAAATATGCGACATTTGCTTCGTCCTTTCTTTGTTACTCTGCTCAAAAGCTCGGTATTTCAAGCCAGATCCCTCTAAGCAACCCAATACGTGATTATGGGATTTGGGAAGACGTGCATAGCCCCCAGAGACTTCTCAAGGATTCTTCCGCACGAGACAGTAGCAGCCGACAAGGCATTCAGTTACCAGCACAAACCAATTTAAACACGACGAATAATATGCCGAATGCCGTTGATACCAGGCCTCGATTCATCTCGCAGGAAAACATTGGATCCGCAGCTCAGAATATAAGAGTGGAGCCCACCCAGTTGCCTCCTCAAGTATGGGCGAATTTGAGTGGTAGTGACATCGACCTTTGCGCCGATCCCGCATATGAGGCTTCTCTTGACTCGTGGTACAGGAGCTGCTTTGAACCATTGATTTATAACGAGCCTTCTGAATGAAGCCTTGTGATAGATTTTAGATTTAGGACCACAGCAGGTAACGGCTTTTCCATTCTCTGAAAGTGAAGACAACCGGGATACTTTCCTAGAGATGCATGTTCGTTCTGATAGGAAAAAATTGATGCTCTTATGCAAGCTCTGGTGTGGAAGTCGCTGTTTTTATCCATGAGGTATATTAATCCTGATTTTCTTATGTTTTCACATTTGGAGCCGAGAAAAAGGCAATGCCATTCACTTTCATGTTATTCAAATGATTTATGGTAAGGGATAGATGTGAGCCCTTTCATCCAAAATACTCCGTGACCTGGGAACCGTGTCGGTCCGACTTATACCACTGGACCAGCTATTAGCCTATCAACAGTGATAGCTGTGTTGTGCCTGGTTTTTGACCCCAAAGTTTCAGTAGCCGATACGGTAATTTTGTTGTCTCCGTTACACCTGCTCTCACTCCACATCCTCATCCAAACCCCCCTTCGCCGCAACCCACTTGTCGTTCACTGCAAGCCCAAAAACCACAACCCCATACGTGGCCAAAACACTCCACCCAACCGGTAGCGGCTTCCTTCCAGCCTTCAATGCTTTGGGAATCGCACTTCCAGCCCAAAACGCTGACGCCAATAAACCCGTTTCTTCCCCAAAGGTCTTCTGCTCCGTCTGGCGAGTATAACTGATCAGATACAAAGCCCCGAGACTAAGACCGGCGACAAAGGATGGTGCAGACCCTGTTCGGGCGAAGTGAGCAATACCTGTGGTTGGGCTGAGGAGGGTGAGCGCAGCGGCTGAGTTGACCGCCACAGGCTGTGGGGGCTGGGGTGGTAAAGCAGTGAAGTCTAGCTTTCCGGTGAGGTAAGGATATTTTCCTGGCATTTGTAGAGGGGTATGTCAAATATGAATTGGCAAGATTAAGGTAAGGTCGGGGTGGTTTGGTGTGTTGGTTGTGGCTTATAAGCGACTGGTTTGCGTGGCGGTGACTCAGGCGAGTTTCAGCTGACGAAAATGGCGGATGTGAGGTTATTCAGACTAGTCCGAGTTTGGTAAGAATGATGACAGCTGAGGCGAAGAAGGACCGGATGAGGCGAGATATCAGCTGTGTATTCGTGGCATATGAAGGAAGAGTTGCCTCCATTGAATTGGCTTAATTGTATGGGTGCCCTCGTGGCTTTCCTACTCTTGTCAATGCTATCTTCTCTATCCAGAATCGAGAAGGGTGAAGATCTACGTTTTGTGGGTTGGTTTGGTATCTTTTAGCGGACCCGTATGGAGGCCTGTACGGAACCTTTGTCTAAACCTCAAATAGCTCATTCTTTTTCACAAGCGATAACTTGTGGATTTCCCCATTTTCTTCATCGCTTTGATATTCCTCAAAACAAATCGGCGATCGGAGACGGAATCGTGGCCCGATCTCCCGGATCGGGCCGAATGTAGACGGTGGCTAGAACTGCCCTTTCGGAGGAAGAACTTCGGGAGAACTTTTGGCTGCGTTTTGCACCCTTACCTCTCTGTCGATCGAGGTGCTCAGAATCTGGGGTCTGGGGTACGCATACGCTAACCGTGGTTCATCAACACATGTGAAGAACTTTAGGTTCTAAAATTATGGATGATTCAGGTGTCCCCGCAGTTTCTGCTCCGTTCAGATATTTTCGAGTCATGGATAAAGGAGTGCTCGGCCAGTTGACACGGGTATCCCATGTAGTGTACCTTTACAACCCCAGTTTTCAGGCATAGATTTCCTTGTCACAGATGAAATATGAGGCCATGATGCCGGTCCGAGCTCCCCCTAATTCTTCGTCGTTTGGCAAGGCTTTTGTTGTGACTTTATCAATTAGAGGCCTGAATGTGGCCTGTGCGGTAAAGTTAATTCAGATTCAGGGAGGCGAGGGAAAGGAGAAAACCTCGTTCCTTCTGCCACCAACGCCCCTAGCCAACAACCCAGCGCAACCCAGCGCGGGGGTTCGAATTACCCCAGATAGGAGTTTGAAGAGGTGGCGATAACTAGCGCATGAAACATATCAAGCCATCTGACCACGTTCTCTCACACATGTCCGGCCTTCTCCGCGTTACTGCTCGTGTGTCGAGCTCGTCGCGTGAAAGGATAAATAAAACGGTATCGCCTTCTGGCTCCGTGAGATCTACTTGTTTACATCAATCTGTACCTGAGCTTTCTTTTCCTTTTTCCCCCCTCTCCATTTTCCTCACCACTTCCCATTAACTCGCGTACACTTTCACTCTCTACCCTCCCTCCAAAGCTTAAGAAATTACGATGGATAAGCCGGACGTGGACCAGCTTGAACATGTGGATAGCTACCAACTTGGGTACCTGGCTGACCAAGAGGACCATAAACTGGACAAATGGCAGAGTCTCAAAAGATATCCTTGGACCTTTTTCTGGTGCGTCTACGCGGTTTGGTGCATCCTTCTTGTTAGCTTCGAGAACCAAGCATCTGGCAATGTCACTGGCATCCCTCAGTTCCGACAGGACTTTGGGCACTATTATGGAGGGGATTGGGTGCTCGAGACGAAGTGGCAGTCTGCTTTTAGCGGTGCTCCCGTTGCATCAGCTGTAATTGGGGCTCTATCTTCAGGTCAAATTGCTGATATGTTCGGCCGGAAGCGAACTATCATGGGTGCTTTGGTGATATCCGTTGCTGCTGTTACGATGGAGGTTGTAGCCACCACGAATGAGCTGTTCTTTGGAGGTAAATTCCTCAACGGATTTGCTCTGGGTGCACTCGCTTCGGTCCCGGTTACGTACGTTGGAGAAGTAAGTGCTAAGGAGATCTTTACTTCCATTGATCTAATACTTACATTTTGCTCTCATCAGATCTCTCCACTATCTCTCCGTGGTACTCTCACCTGTCTAACTGCGTTGGCCTACTGCGTCGGCCCCTTCGTCGTGGCTCTGATCACAAATACCACCGGGACATACACTACTCGGTGGGCATACCGCGCCGTTTTCGTCGCCCAGTATGGCTATGCCGTCGTTGCTCTCGCGCTGATCTTCTTCATGCCCGAGTCCCCTTGGTGGCTCGCCTCTAAGAACCGCGAGGATGCGGCCCTACACAGTCTCCGAAAACTAGGATACGACGAGGGCGAATGGACCAAGAAACTCGCTTCCATCAAGATCACCCTGGAGCAAGTCCGCCGCGAAACGGAAGGAGCCACTTACTTAGAATGCTTCCGTCGCTCAAACCTCCGCCGTACGATTATATCCATCGCCCCACTCGCCATCCAGGCGTTCTCCGGTATCTTGTTTGCAGCAGGCTACTCAACCTACTACATGCAGCTCGCGGGATACAGCGACTCAATGAGCTTTCGTCTGCAGATCGCCCAACAGGTCGTCTCAATTGTCGGGAACATCATGTCGTACTTTATCATTGACCGTCTCGGCCGCCGAAACCTAATGATCATCGGTCTAGGCGCCCTCACGGTCATTCTCATGTTAACCGGTGGTCTAGCCGTTGTTGCATCCGACACAACCAATCCAAATGCCGCGGGAGCCGTTAAGGGCACCGTAGCCATGATCCTGATCTACTGTTGGTGGTATAATGCCACCATTGGAGCGGCTGGGTACACGATTTTGGCTGAGGTGGCGACCTCGAGACTACGCGTCAAGACAATCGCGATCGGCCTAGCTCTGCAGAATTCGCTATATACCATGTGGTCGTTTGTGTTGCCATACTTGTTTAATCCGGACAAGGCAAATCTAGGGGCAAAGGTGACGTTTATCTTCGGGGGGATTTCTGTCCTCTTACTTGTGTATCTTTGGTTCTATCAACCGGAGACTTCTGGGAGAACTTACGGGGAGCTTGATGAGATGTTTATGAAGGATGTGCCGGCTCGCGAGTTCAAGGCGTACAAGACTGATTCTGAAACTAGCGGCTTCCCTTAGCCCTTCTAGGTGTATAGTTATGTCTTCGGACGTTGACTTTTCATTTACTGTCAACTTGGACAATAGGACTTCTTTATTGGGACTGAATACTTTTAGGCCCATAATGGAGGTCTTTCATTTTTCTTCTCCTCTTTTATTTCCTTCTAGACGGTGCGAGTGATACAAACAATGCGACATTTGAATATTGTATTCAAAAGTCCTTCCGAAAACCTCCCCTTCGACCCACCTTCGTTTCCCCCGGCTACACGATGGCATGTATACGCCGTCTCCAGTAAGCTGTGTGATATGATGAGTCTGCGTGCTCAATGAGAATCATCGGCTAAATTTCGGGCAAACGACTCCATAGAAGTACCTGAGTCTCTCTTGTTTTTCTCCCCGTGATCCACAATTTGGAAGCCCGTGGCTCGGCCTTCCGTTTTGGGTTCATCCCCAAATCTGCCCTGGCACGTGTCGGAACAACCCTACGTCACGGGAATCCAAACAAAACGACTCCCTCTCTCTCCCGAACATAACACAATAAACCTCACCCATCATATATCTAAGCCCAGGAGATAGAAGAGAATATGGCCGATCCGCGCACCTCACTACCCAACTTCCTTCACAAACCACGGGTATTCATCCTCTCAGACATCTCCAATGAACCCGATGACGCCGAGTCACTGGTGCGCTATCTGCTCTATTCGCACCAATTCCAAACAGAAGGGCTGGTCGCCTGCACATCAACCTGGATGAAAAGCAAGGTCTGTCCACAGGATATGCATCGCATCATCGACGCCTATGAGAACGTCGTCGACAATCTCAATGCACACGTCCATCCAGATGCACAATACCCCGAAGGCTAAGATCACTAGTTATCTACCAGTGCACCTTTATAGACACCCGGAGGCTATCTACCAGATACTTGATTAACTACCCGTAATTAGCATGGATAATATTAAGAACTAGATAAGTACTGGTATAAGAACACAGGATTCACTGCTTAGGGGCAGATTATTTAAGATAAGTATTAATTAATCGGTACACCATGCCAAGAGTAGGAAACAGGATAGTCCCAGGAGGCAGCAGGGCAGCACTAGCTAATAGTATAATTATAATAAAGTTATCTAAATTAGTTAGAATAGTGGGAAGCCCAATATCAAACAGCGCGGGCCAGGCCCCAGGCTGCCAGCCAGTAACAGGGAGGGTGGGAAGATTATTAGTAATAAAAGTAATTAGCATGGTGTGCAGACAGTCCATGGAAGTAGACCACTGGGGAAGCTCATAGTATTATTAGAGGCTGAGGTACATGCTGGCCTAGGTTTAAAACTATGTGCCATGACTGCTGGTCACACTTACCCATGACTAGAATCCTGTTATGACCTGACAGCCTAACTACTTTAGGCAACGCGCAACGCCAAGAGCTCTTTGACCCGCACTCAACAGCCAATCATCCTACAACCAATCACCAAGGCTGAATCTGATCTCGAGTCACGTGACAAATAGCTTGCCAAGAATCCAAGTAGCCAGCTACTTTCCGAATAGCTAACCTACTTGACGAATAGCCAGCTACTCGCCTACTCAAGCTACTCGGTAGCTACATGAAGGATATAAGGACACTCATTCTCGCACATGTATCTAGTTTACCTTTTAGTTCTTCGCGTTCAACCTAAGTTATCAAATTGAGTCTACGTTTACTTGCACCAAAGTACAACCCAAACATCCTTAACTACCGCACTCAAGTAACAGCTTTACCATACGTGGTAAAGGTGGCCCTCGATCAACCCATAAGTTGTATTACGTTTACAGTGAATCGTGGATACAAGTTGCAGCCAGGTAAGGAGTCAATTAGGCTAGACAGCTTACGGAGAGATTACAGGGTTAGACACCTCAGGCAACTGGAGTGTCGTAACACGTGACCTTTTGGTATATATATGTAGAAGAGGAAATTAATTACATAAAACAATAAAAGATCATTCGTTACCTTGTTCAAATATTATGAAGATCATAGTAGTTACAAATAAAAGTAATATGAGCTTGCTCGTGAGCTGGGAATGAATTCCAACTGTTAGACCCAATCTACACATCTAATCAGGAAATAGACGTTAATTCGAACGCAGGTGGTCATTCAACGGAAAGACTAAAGGGAATCTATCATACAGGTGTGTTGGGAAATAATAAGAGGTGGTGAGCGACTGTGTGTCAAACAGTGCAAACTCTCCCAAAGCGTCCTAGCGCCGTTTCACCAAGCGAGGCCTCCGAGGAACACGGGAATAGCTTCATCACGGAGGTGATGTCGGCCGTCACACCAACGCAGGGAACAACTGGTGTGTTAATTTTTACCGCACACTCTAGCGTGTACGGTATTTTACAGCTTTTAAAGGGGATGGATCAGCAAGCTGTGCGGTTTGATCTGTATTTCCTCGATATGTTATGTAATTTTAGTAATGGGTGCATATAAGCAAGCGCACTGTTCCCGTATTTTGTTGCGCTTGGAGATACCACAATATTTGCTCCCTTCTCACTTTATTATCTATCTATAACAGTATTGATATATTTGCAAAAATGACGGAGCAACCACATTTCCTGCGTCTGCCTTATAACATTCGACGCCAGATTTACCGTGAGCTGTGCATGATCCGTACGTGTATGACGATTTTGTCCAATTACCATGGGGAATGGTCGTCGCGTAAGCAACGGCTGATCGAACATGACGGGGGGAGTGGTTGGTTTCCAAATCAGCTCTTCTACGTATCTCGGGCCATATCCGAGGATGCCCGCGCCACGATATATTCCGAAAATCCCTTGTGGTTTCTAGATGGATATTCCCATGGGTTACAGAACCTACTGAATCTCACTCCACTAGGGTGGAAATCACTGAGGAGCATCGCTGTCACAATTGGTACCAAAAGCTGCAGTACATTAGGCCCCTTGGTTTTCGATGTCCACCAACACTGTCATGGGCGGATGTCAACAATCATTGAAAATGACGGACAGCTCGAGGCAAACGGTGTCCTCTCTACATGGAGACTGATATGCTCTAAACTAGCAATGTACAACCGGCAGGACGATCGGCTTGAGCTACGTTTGATCTGTGGTGCTGCAACCAAAGAAACTGCCGCTCAGTTTCTGGCTCCTATGCAAAACCTCCCTCGATTGAAAGAATTGTCAATCCGAATGGGACCAAATAGGAATCTCGAACTCCAACAGATGATTATGACAACCGTACGCCAGAAAACAAGATGTTTCCCCCCAGAGCCCGAACACCCCTTCCCCTTCTTGAAGCTTCCTGTGGAGCTTCAAATGCGAATTCTTGAGCATTCAGGCTTAATTGCACCTGAGGCGCTTTCATCAGGGCTCTATCCGACGTCTTTCACCCCTACCGTCTGTAGGCGACTCCTCTGCATCGCACACCCACGGCCCGCTGGCCTTGTGTCTTGCCATGATTCCTACTGTTCGTCAACACATACTGCATTTTCAACCGTTTATCCCTGTTGGACCACCACACACGGGATATTCCAGGTCAGCAAGGGAATAAGGCGACTTGCGCAATTTATCTACTATTCCAAAAATACTTTCGAAATGATATATGATCTATTAGACCCCCCGGGGCCGATCGAGGAGCCATGGAGTCCTTGTACATCAGGATTTCTCCGTCATTTTCTCCAGCACTCATGGCAGAACCTCCGGCGTATCCGGTGGGTCTTCTGCAAAATAAGCAAAGCCGATGCGTTTCACTCCGACACAACAGAGGCAGCTGACTGGATTAACACCCTAAAAACACTCTCACTGGCGATACAACCGTCTACTCTAACCCTGGAGTTGTATTTCCCCAGCCCTCACTGGGTGGGCTATTCGCCAATCGATCCTGAGAAGCTCAAAGCCCAGTGGGCATTGTATGATCGCATTGTGGATTTGATCATTCCCTGGAGGGAGCCTTTGAAAGATTTGTTTATCTATAATCATTTTCCAGTATTTGGTACGACGCAGGAAAGTCGACTGGACTTTGAAAAGCTACTAGAACAGAAGGTGATGGGGGCAAATTATGATAGCTTATCACGGGGGAAAGAGGCACATGATCGCGACCAGTGGCCCTGGGATGGGTGATATGCGGCCTTGGAACTTCAGTAGGACAACTGAAGCCCGCGGTCCATACCGAAATATATTCATTACATCTAGTACAATTGCTGGATGTTAATATGAGTACTGCTAGCGTTGTGGTAGCGGGCATTAACAGGACGCACCCTTGAAGGGCATACCAACCGTAGCCATTCTACACAAGAAATCAATTTCCTACCTTAATAATTTCTGCTCTTTATTCGAGGGAAAGCTGTCCACCTTGCATTATGCTCGGTCCGATTCAAGAAAGACTGGTTCACATTAAGGTTTGAGGCCAGGTTCGTCGCTACCAGCGGCTATTCAGTCGTCGTAGGGTAGAGCTTTCAGATTCTCAGTGGTCATCTCGAGATATTCATGACTCTTAAGATTTCACTGCGCCACCCTAACTATAGGAACCAACTTAACATATGGCATGGTAGGTTGTTCACCAACGTAGCCACACAGCCTTTCCGCCTGGCGGTGGTAACACATTTCCCACAAGCATACCAACACTTAGCCTTATTACTATTTGATCAAATGACTACTCACAGCTTTCAATTGCCGAGGCTATTTTCTCCAATTGCTTTCCACCACAGCCATTACCACATTTTCAAACCGTGGTTGAATGTATTGTGTTGGTTCCTTGTCATTATATTGAATCAGGGGAGACCGCTCCTGATCTACTGGTACCGAGACTGGCCACGTAAGCATGCAAAAAGAAACGCCCTTTGGGGATTAATTGGCTGAAATGCTGAACTCACATGGGCGCAGTTGGCTTTTACTTGCTCTACATTGTTCACCCTTGCTATTAACGAGACAGGAGACGTATCTTAATTCATGCTATTGTCCTCATTCAGTCACAGTCCATCGTGTCTCTGCCTTGGGGGCTGCCTACGGATATTCCAACTACACTTTGCTCTGAATTTGACAGGTAAAACGCAATGAAACACCACAGCCCACTAGGTAAACCCCGTCAATTTGTTGGGACTGCCCACATGAACTGATGTCAGGCGATTCCGCTCGATGGTATTGTTAACCAGAAACTCAAACTCTCATTGGGCAAAGGATCATGGCATCAACTGAGATTTGAACGCCGTGGAGGTCGATTAATACATATAGGGATAGACATATAAGAAGGCTCGAACCTTCTCCTATAAACACAAGTTTTGTGATTATTCAGTTCTCTGCTTATCAGCTTAGCTTTTCCCTCCTGCAGCGCAGCTCCAAAACTATTCGTTCTTGTTGCTTAATCCAGTATCTTACTTGCACATACTGAACTCACTATATCCCGACCCCTGGTTGTTAGTCTATCTTGAAATTCAGGTATTTAAGAAGCCACTATGCATTTACAGTTGAGCTATATGGCCGTATTGGCTATTTTATTGGGGATCCTTCTTGAAACCACCGCTGGAGCAAGTATGTATTATGTATTAAAATTGATTCTAGCCCTAATCGGAGTGTCCACATGAGGGTCCCAAGATTAACCTCGCGACAGTTCCAAGTGAGGATAAGGAGATCAATTCAATCCTAGCAAGATGGAAGTCCCCAACCCCCAAAATTCCAACTCTTCACACTCCGGCTGGCGGCATAGTCCCTAAACCCATCCTGGCCCCGCCGCCCATTAGGCCAAGGCCAGAAACACCCCCGAAGACACCCCCGAAGGAGCCACAGGCGAAGCCCAAGAATGAGCCGGATTCGGGGCAGGCTTTGTGCAAGAGAGATGACTGGGACTGCCAGGGCTTAAAACATCCCACGTTTTTTAATGCGCGCGATATGACGTTTGCAGACGACGGAAACACTGCCTGGGGGAAGGTGGGATGGGAACACCAGTTCATAAGGTCCGCGAGAATGGCCAGGTAAAAGGGGAGTTTAAGCAAGAACTTACGGCGTTTGCCGTAAAACTATACAGGCAGCTCAGGGTCGACGCACAACACCCAGACATCCTAAAGAACAATGGGGGCTTCAACCTGGTTGCAGCACTCTATGTACCTGGAAAGGGGGTGTATCTCTCGACAATACCCCGCGCGGGTCGTGCCACGCAAATGGAGGGCATTCCTGGAGGGGACGATGAGTGGAAGAAGGTTGCATTGAAACTGTCGCTAGCAACTGGGGGTGGTAGAAATGCACGTCCTAATGACCCGAACCGGTGGCATGCGGAAGATGGGGCGATATATGAATATGAGTCCGAAAACCGCCATGTACTGGGTGCTCCTCTCAAACTTCCAGATGGATCCCAGATGGTTGTGTATGGCAGGAGAAACAGTCTGCAAGACCCCACTGGGCCCCGTGTGGTGAATCCCTGTGATCCTCAGGATCAACCAAACCGATCTGTACAATGTGATAGAGTGTTCGAGCAACTCGGGATTGGTAGAATACTCTAATCCTGGAGATGGCATGATATGACACCCTTCTGCAAATCACCCCAGATGAAAGCCTTTCAATTGCATGGCGCTTTCTATCTTCCACTTTGGACGTTGGAATTCTGTTTTATATTTACTTTGTTTTCTCTGCTTGTTCTTGTCCCCAGTCATCCTGATATAGCCTTGATAGTTGCTTACTTGGGTTCAACCACCTTGCGTCATTGAATGCATACTCTCTCCACCAGTGCGCTATCAATTTCCTCTGATTATGAGCCATGGGAAGTATTCTACAACGCTGGGTGGAATATTTAGCTACATTCTACTTTATTCTGTAGGAGAAGCGGTTTAACGTTAATCATACCTGATCCCAGTGGACCCAACAGCTTATTGTCCATCTTTCCTTGGGTTCCCTGTCTTGTGGGATGATAATGATAGCTTATGCGTACCGTAATCGACCACCGGACACCGCACCACGTCATGCCGACTACGATTAGTATTTTAATAACACTGCCAGGGCTGTCCTACTCCCCTCTCTATATTTTGTCGCCAGGATCTTGCGGCTTGTGAATCGCTTACGCACTTCACGGCCCCCAATTTCTCGCGAGTTGACAGCCTTACATCACTTCAAGGTCGTCCCGATGACATCTACCACTTAAAGCCAAGCCATGCATCAGATCTCAGGGTCCTCGCAACTCTTGTGGGGTGCTGCTAACCGGATATCAGCCTTGAGGGGCTGGGGCGCCTGAATGTCCTAAGCATCACAGCCACGCTAGTGTACCCCGTCCGAGTCATCATCGGCCGACGATATTGTCGTAGGATCTGCTACCTCGAAAAGTAAAATGCCGCATTCGTCAGCTTCGGACCACGGTAATTTTTCCATCTTACTCTTACGCTCAAGGATTTCCCCAAAGAACCAACGACGGAACCCGATCACCTACAACGGATTCAACACCTCTTTGACGTATCTCGATCTATCGAAATCTTACTCAGCCGTATTCCGTGAAGCTCCTGCATCTCATCGAACACTACCTGAGGAACCGAACGTGGAGTTCGCCCAAATGATGCTCCATGCCATCACAATCTGTCTGCACCAAGCGGTGGAGGGTGAACTGGGCGGGGTTTGGCCGGGCGTGGGGCTGGGATCCAATTCCGAGCAGAGATGTTTGACGTTGGCTGTGATAATCAGTCATATCACGCCTCGTGAATGACACGGATTTGGCCAAGCTGAGTACATTATCAGGGGTTGGTGGCAACAGTAATAGAGAAGAGCTAACCAGAAGCAAAGATACATGTCTTGACACTAATTTACTTATTTATCACAACTTAGGTCATATTTCAGCGTGTTAATACTAATGCTATTGGGGAGGTCATGGCTGAAATGGCTTAGTTCGGTATAACCTCCAATCGAATATCTTCTAGGATGATAGACAGCTGAGTGGCCTAACAGGGAAAACCTCTATCCATTGGTATAGATAAGTACTGAAACAACAATACTGTGGTCGACCGGTAACCTGAAGCAACGGGTTAAAAAGACCCTTTCACAAAATACATCATTTTATTTCAAGGCCACACCCCCGTCACCGCATCTCTCAACATGTCCATATTACCATTCCAGAGCACTTCTTGCCCACCAGGCCCATAGGGCTTCGTATTATACCAGGCAATCCAGCCAACTCCATAAATGATCTCCATGTCCCGATCATTAGGAGGGATGTTGCTACCCGACAGAACCGCCCACTGTGCATGGGCAGGAAAACTGCTCCAGTTATTCGTACACTCATCAAACCAACCCATACTAGTATGGATGATCGCCTGCCGACCAGTCGCCTTGAAGTAAGTTGTCGTCCAATCCGTTATCCACTCCCGGATTTGGGTCGCGTTAAGCCCCCAGCAGCGATGGCCAGCATCGGGTCCGTTCATTCGCAAAAATCCAGGCAGAGTCGAATTATCCTTGATCCATCGTCCGCCCTGGCTCAGGAAGAATTCTGCTTGCTCTTTTCCTGTGCTCTCTAATGGACGACCGAGATGGAGGGCACCACGGTAAAAGCCTTCCTTTTTGGCGTCTGCCCAGTGGTCCTGGAATCGTTGGTCGATGTCCACGTTGCCAGAGGTTGCCTATAGTTTTTGACATTAGTTTCCCCGTATATAATGGTAAATTATATGGAGAAAGTGGGGAGGGGATATACCCGAGTGACCACAAAACGAGCGCCACCCTTATAGGCTCCCTCCCAGTCAGGGAATGGCTCAGCGCCGTTGATATCGAAGCCTTGAATCAACGAGTGGGAAAGTCCCACCAGGGAGGAGGCAATGACAGCAAGACTGGCGAGCCGCATTTTGTTGAAATTTTTTTCTTTTGTGCTCGGTGCAAACAACACCGGGAATATAAGAAGGACAATAGTCGATTTGGATTGAGGTGAATCGGACACATTCTGGAAGGGGTCTTTATACCACAGAGCTGACTTCTGGAAGGGTTGCCGTCCTCGTATCCCAAAATACCACCAAGGCGATCATCAGATAATCGTTCCTCTGTTGGGAATTCCGTGTCGATCCCGTCACGATGTCAGCCATGCATGCATGCCAATTGGACCATGGATGTGGGGAGATGTAACACATCCAAGCATTGTACCTGCGGCTTCTTCGAAATCCGATCCAGACACGAGGGTCTTGTTCATCGTAATCAAACCAAGTTGGGAATGGTTTTGACGGGAGAAGGAGGGGATCATTGTTTTATCCAGACCACACCCAATTAAATTGATCGCAGGAGGGCATGTTGATGCGGCTTTGTGGTGATGATCTTCAACTATTGCATGATCAGCAAATGCTCGCGCTTTGATTCTTTTTTGGGATGAATTGATGGTCTCTCCGTGATTGACAGAAGTGATTCTGCGGTTAAATTTCGTTCCAGGAACCACTGCGTCAGGGACCTTCTTCTTATCCCGTCTTCCAGGGCACAATGTAACATTAGGAGGAGTCCTTTTAGACCTCAAATACTCAAGGCTTGGGGACTCGGCCTGCGTCCCCATAAACAAAGCGTATTGGCTATGACAATAATACGGGAAGCCCACCCAGATTGCCCACTTACTTTCGGCCCTCGCTTGTACTTTACAGTAATATCGGGTATTTTAAGCACTTCGTCCATTCACAGAAAGAAAATGCCACCAAGTTTAAATAAAACTTTCAGAGTAATGAGACGCAGTTTTAAAAAGATAATGGGGAAAGCTCAAAGAGCACTTTATCTTGCTGATCATAAGAGCCATATATCAAGGGGTGGTCCCGTCAGTTTTTTGCCTTCTCTTATTGTTTGCCGACCGTCAAGCAGACGAGAAAGAAGTTTGAAGAATAGAAGTAGCGATAGTTAATCGAGCCCCAATGAAGTCAATGTGAAACCTCAATGGCTCAATAGGCTAGGGAGGAGAAGCTAAGGAACCAAGATGCATATTTGCAGTCAGTTGGATATAGGCTTCCGTTATATATTTCAGTCAGTTTAGGCCAAGGGATTACTTATATTGAGAAATTTCCACCCCCCCTTTCATTTCCCATCATTTTGATTACTATTGTTTCTTTTTCTTGCTTTAGCATACTGATGACCCTACCGGATATTATACTCCCACGTTCGAGGCAGATAGAAGCACTGCCTAGTAACTAACAAGGCTCGAGGAAATGTTGTCTATTGGGCACGTGACTGCATTTTTGAGAAAGATTGTGTTGCCCAGGTAAAGCAACAACAACTCCAGTGATCGATCTTTCATCCTCATCCCTCAAGAAGCAAACGCTCTTCCTTGGCGCACCAATGGAACCAATTCCTGCAAAGTGGAAGCCAAGATCGAAAACGAGAATGCGAGACGCTAAACTTTATTGACATGGATCTGTGAGTCAGGACGCCGGGCCCCGCGGACTCCGCCGCTTGTTCCAAGGCCACCCAGCCGCTATCATCAACCATACATTTCAAGGCAGGAGGGACGAGACGCAACCGCCGAGGATTCCGAGGGACGGATACGAACATGCCAAGTCTCGGTGTCTTTCTTCCTTTGATCATCATTGGCTTTCATCTTCGTCCGAGACGTGAGACCGAGAAATTTAAAGCATGTCGAAGAAGCCTCAAGTTTCTGTTGGACGTCAGTTGGACACCTCCATCGATCCTTTGGGGAATAATATAAGGGTGATCTGCCTGTTATTTTTCTTATGGACAAACACAGTTCTGCAAATATTTTTACCTTTAGATCTTAGTTGATCTTTCTGCTTTTCTTGCGGATTTTCGCCAACAGGGCCTGGCATACCGAGTCCCTTGCTAAGATGAGCACCGAAGCCATAGACGAGAAAGCTAGCCTCGATGGTACGGATAAGGGTTCGTGCTCTGCCCTTTCCTCTACCGTAGGGCCAAAGCCGGAGACGATTTCGGAGGAACCCACTTGGACCGCATATCAGGTGAATAGTCCAAATCCCGGACTATGGACCACTTCTAATGCCTCTACCAGAGGATATTCAAGTACGGTGGTTCGCTGGAATATACCCTGCAAGGGATAGCAGTCTTCGCTGCCATAGCATCCGGCGCCGGAGTCGCTCTCCAGAACCTCATTTTCGGAAGATTCGTTACGGTTATTGTCGATTTCTCAACAGAACGCTCCACCCCTGCTGACTTTCGACATGATACTTCGGAACTAGCGTAAGTGCTAGCTCAGAACTGGCTTTGAGATGAGTGTGTGAAACTTACGCAGCACGTTTGAAGGTTGTATTTCGTATACCTTGGCATCGGCCGCGCGGTTCTCTCCTATACCTACAACTCCCTCCTCACCTACTGTGCCTATAGCGTCGTTCGCAATATTCGGTGTCGCTATCTCCGTTCTGCACTCGGACAGGAAGTCGCCTTTTTCGACTTCGGGACAAGCGGTTCCATTGCTTCTCAGGCGACATCTAATGGTCGGCTGATACAGGGAGGCATTGCAGAGAAAGTCGGTCTACTTTTCCAAGGCCTCTCTGCTTTCGTCACCGCATTCATCATCGCGTTCGTTGTACAATGGAAACTGACGCTTATTTGTCTGTGTATTGCACCTGCGACCATCTTTGTTACGGGCGCTGTGGCTACCATCGAGGCTGGACACGAGACAAAGATCCTTGAGATCCTTGCACAGGCAAACTCCTTCGCAGAAGGAGTTCTTGCCGGCGTTCGGGCCGTGCATGCATTTGAGATGCGCGCCAGGCTCGTGAAAAGGTTCGATGAGTACTTGACGGAGGCTCACACTGTAGGGAACAAGATTTCACCTCTTTTCGGGTTGTTGTTCTCAGCAGAGTATACTATAATTTATCTAGGGTTTGGGCTAGCCTTCTGGCAAGGTATTGCGATGATGGTTAGGGGAGAAATTACATCTTCTGGAGATATTTTCACGTGGGTTATCATTCTTTGGGTATCAAAGCCGCATCACTGACACGTTATCCCTAGGGTGTTGATGTCGGTTGTCATTGCATCTGTTAATTTGACTATGATAGCTCCATACACGATCGACTTCAGCCGTGCCGCATCAGCTGCTGCTAAGCTTTTCAGCTTGATGGATCGGAGTTCATCCATTGACCCCTACTCCAGGACGGGAGAGGAGCCTAAGGAAACAGTAGGGCTCGTGGAGCTACAGAATGTCTCATTTTCTTATCCCACCCGCCCCGGAGTTACCGTTCTGGATGACTTTACTCTCAAGGTACCTGCGGGGAAGGTCACGGCATTAGTAGTATGTTTTTCTCTCCGTATTTGTGTCTGCCTCTAAAATCCTTCGAAATAACGCTAATGCTTTGGATAGGGCCAATCTGGTTCAGGAAAAAGTACCATTGTCGGCCTAATTGAGAGATGGTACAATCCCGATTCGGGTACAATTCGGCTCGATGGTACCCCCATCGATCAACTGAATCTTAATTGGCTACGAACAAATATTCGACTCGTACAACAGGAGCCAGTTCTTTTCCAGGGAACGGTGTTTGATAACATCCGGTACGGTCTAGTTGGAACGCTTTGGGAGAACGCGCCGACAGAGGAGCAAATGGAAAGGGTCCAGGAAGCAGCGAAGATGGCGTTCGCGCATGATTTTATCACCGATCTCGTGGATGGATATCACACTCAAATTGGTGAACGTGGGGGGCTCCTCTCTGGTGGGCAGAAACAGCGGATTGCAATTGCTCGCAGCGTGGTCTCCCAGCCCAAGGTACTTCTTCTAGATGAAGCGACTAGTGCACTGGACCCCCACGCGGAGGGCGTCGTCCAAAAGGCACTTGATAAGGCATCTGAGGGTCGAACGACCATTGTCATTGCTCATAAATTAGCCACCATCCGAAAGGCAGACAATATTGTCGTCATGAAGAAGGGGCGTATCGTCGAACAGGGTACCCATGAATCCCTTCTAATTGCGGATGGAGCGTATGCGAACCTCGTCAAGATCCAGAGTCTGACCGTATCCCAGGAGGGGACTGATCCTACGACGGAAGAGGATTTAATGGTCGACTCCAATGACGATGACGAAAAAGAAACGGCAAATGAAGTGGTTCAAAGCCTCACTCGATATGCTACATCGGTCCGGGGTCGCATAGAAGTTCTCAAAGAACGCGATAACTATGACAACCACAAGCACATGGGAATTATTTCCGCCGTTATATACCTAGTAAAAGCCTGCCCCGAGCTGATAGGGTCATACCTCTTTGTCATTGCGGGATGCCTCGGAGGAGCGGCAATGTTCCCTGGCCAAGCCATCCTACTTTCAAACGTGATGGACGTTTTCACCCTCTCCGGGGAAGCTATGAGGGAGCGAGGAAACTTTTATGCTAGCATGTTCATTGTTCTTGCTGCAGGGTGCTTGGTGTCATACTTCGCTGTGGGCTACGCCACTAATCATGTCGCACATCACCTCAGCCATCGTTTCCGTCGCCAGATTTTCTGGGACATGCTGCGTCAGGATGCTCAGTTTTTTGATCGGAGCGAAAACACTACGGGAGCGCTTGTTAGCAATCTCGACTCCTACCCACAGTCTGTATTGGAGCTCATGGGGTTCAATATCGCCCTAGTGTTGATTGCAGTTTTCAGCCTCACAGTCTGTAGCATTCTCGCTATCGCGCATTCTTGGAATCTGGGTCTGGTTGTTGTCTTTGCTGGGCTCCCCCCACTTGTCGGGGCAGGATTCCTCAAGATCCGTCTCGACGCACGGCTAGATCGCAATGTGTCTAAACGTTACGCTACTAGTGCGTCGATTGCCTCCGAGGCCGTAGGTGCCATTCGCACGGTCTCCTCTTTGGCAATCGAGGAAGCTATCCTAAAGCGTTATACCAGTGAACTGGACGTCGCTGTTGCAGGTTCCATCAAGCCGATGCTCAGCACCATGGTTTGTTTTGCCCTCACTCAGGCCATCGAATATTGGTTTATGGCCCTGGGATTTTGGTATGGCTGCCGTCTGCTTTCCTTTGGGGATGTAAGCATGTACAATTTCTTCATTGCCTTCCTTGGGGTATTTTTCGCCGGTCAATCCTCTGCGCAAATATTCCAATTCTCAACGAGTATTACGAAGGGTATAAACGCAACCAACTACATTTCCTGGCTGCGTGATCACCTCCAACCCACCGTCCAAGTCACCCCGGATAACCGTGATCACAAGCCCCCCAATTCGGGGCTATCTATTACGATCGATAATCTCCGCTTCTCGTATCCACTCCGACCCGATGCCCCAGTTCTCAGAGGCGTTGACTTGAAGGTATGTTCTTACCCAATTTACTCCGAACACAACACCTACGATGCTAACATAATCATCCAAAGGTAAACAAAGGCCAGTTTATCGCTTTGGTAGGCGCCTCTGGCTGCGGCAAATCAACTATGATTGCCATGCTCGAACGGTTCTACGACCCTACCACCGGCACAATCAACATCAACGACTCCCCTCTATCTTCTCTCAACCCTCATCTATACCGCTCCCTCGTCGCCCTTGTGCAACAAGAACCCACCTTATTCCAGGGGACAATCCAACAAAACATCGCTCTTGGCCTATCAGATCCCGCTGGGACAGAATTCGACCCCACATCATCCACCATAGATTGCTCCCTTGATCCGGTCCCCAAT
Source organism: Aspergillus diversus (assembly GCA_027569885.1). Taxonomy (NCBI): domain Eukaryota; kingdom Fungi; phylum Ascomycota; class Eurotiomycetes; order Eurotiales; family Aspergillaceae; genus Aspergillus; species Aspergillus diversus. The sequence continues at coordinate 760,873 of JAPDKZ010000008.1, read as the reverse complement.
TCAGAAATCGAATCAGCACTGCGAGCCGCGAACGCATGGGATTTTGTCTCCTCTCTTCCGGAAGGGTTGTATACCCGTGTTGGCTCAAACGGAACACAGTTATCCGGCGGACAACGGCAAAGAATTGCAATTGCGAGGGCCCTGATTCGTAATCCCAGAATTTTGCTCCTGGATGAGGCGACAAGTGCATTGGATACGGAGAGCGAGAAGATCGTACAGGGAGCACTGGAAGAAGCGGCGAAAGAAGGGGATCGGGTAACGGTCGCGGTTGCGCATCGACTAAGTACAATCAAAGATGCGGCCGTGATCTGTGTGTTTTATGGAGGAAAGATCGCAGAGATGGGGACCCATCAGGAGTTGTTCCTACAGGGAGGACTGTATCGCAAGATGTGTGAGGCTCAGGCTTTGGACTAGGCTATATATTATTCTTTATTACTTGTATTTATATTTAGAGCACTTTATAGAATGGACTCGCCTCTTCGTGAAGGAAAAATAGGCTAGGTATTTGGAATTAATTTCCGTACACGGTCTTCTGGAACAAGGGTTCTCTGTCATTTAATGAGCCGGAGCTCATGCGCAACGGGTTGATAGGCCTTAAATATTACATCAAGTCCAGATTCAAGAAAATAATATTATAACTCCCATTACGATCACTAAGCGTGAGTAGTGATATTCCGGCAAGCGTGAGATTTAGAAAGGATAGAATAGGTGCCGAAGACTATCCGACATCATCCAAGAGAGGCATGTTATAGCGATGTGTCTTGTAGGTGGAATGCATAAACGGTATGGTTGAATCCCAGAGATACCGCTCTATGCAGGCTGTGTGTATGTAAGAACTGCCCTGGGAATCTCAACTTTGTAGTGATAGTTGAAAATTCAATCTCTGCCCTCTGGGAAGGCCGTGAGAGAAGGTCGAAAACTGGTGGGAAACGATTCTCGTTCTGAGATATTTGGATCCCGAACGCCACTTGTGTTGGATAGGAATACATGTACCCCAAATTCTAGGAAACTAGGGACAGAATTGGGAAGGTTAGGGAACGAAGGAGAGGAATGGTTTCTTAGAAGCAATAGAAGTCAGCAAGAATATCTCATTGTGTTGACATGTGTTGACGGACAGCTTGTCTATTCTTGGTAAAGAAATGCTCACAAAACTGTGACAATATACGGATCTTGTAAACGGCAAAATTCGTTTCCCACACACTCCTCTGGAGCTGGTTCAATGGCCAATTCTATGGCCAGCATGGTTATGATGAAGTTGTCCACGCCGTACGTGGCGAATCCGTAAACCGCACCGGCTTGCCCATTTGCTTTTTTGTCAACAAAGCCAATGGAGACTGGTTCACAAGTACATCCACAAAGTTTATGGGTGACTTGGATTAGCAAAACCCATGGGTTAAAGACCTTTTTTCTGCCCCTCTTCCCCTCTTGTTCCTGGATATCGCGTCAATCAAGACTGGGTTGATAATAGCACAGGGCATATGAAGGGCGAGTGTGTGTTTGAGTGCAGGGCTGGCTTTCACATTAGCCCACTGGGATATTTCCAAGGTAAAAATACTTTTGTGACTGACCTGGATCCCGAAGAAAACTGTCTACTTCAACCAAATTGTGATCAGGCCATTATCACCGCTAGGCAGCGGCTGGGCTGTGCCTGCAACTGCTATTGAAGATGGGCGATAGTCCTGCTATTTCGGGGGTACGCGGAAGTAAATTTTATCTTGTTCTATAACGAGTGCTTTTGCAAGTTGAGAATAGGGAAAGGGGGGTGGGGGGAGGGAGTTGCTTTTTATGTTGCCTCTGAGCAGTCACTGGATTAGATGGCCTGAGGCTTCCATATTATGAATGGCTTTATAGAGTGATTGAGTTAATTATTAATTATTAATTAATTAATTGCTGCCTCTTGCTCCTTGGCTTGGCCAATGGCTTTTAAGTTTATGTGAATTGCATCATTTACATATTTACTGCTCGACCAAGGCAGTAAGTAGTCTCAACTCATGGGCAAAAGCTGGGTGTGTGTTTGCTTTTTTTTGCTCGGGAGAAAAGAAGCAAAATGTGTTTACAACATGACCCTCCCAACAGGTGAGCGACCTGATGGTATAAAATTTGATAAGACCCAGTGGATCCTGAAATATTAAGCAGCGTGCTAATGATTGACTACAAGGGATAAGACTGAAGCTAATGCCGGGGAGGGCGCTAGCGGACACCCGAGCGCCCTTTAGCGCGCCTTCCGCTAGGGCGTCACCGAGATCGCCAGGGCATTTCTGGTTCAACCGAGGCGGGTATAAATCCCTTGGAAAGGTCACTGGTTCCTCTTTCTTCTCTTTCTCTTTCTTTGACAAGATTCTCTACATCAATGTAAAGGGGTTATCCGCCGCAAAAAGCATATAGACCTTGCTGATGCCGCTATGTTACACAGGGCTTAGCCATACGAAGTTCCAAACAATGCTCTTAACTTGTGAATCCGACACTAAATACTACTTTTAGGGGCAGAGGTTTACTGATTTTGGTTTTACTGGCTTGCCAGTTTTCGACAAATATCTATGTCCGCTTACACGTGTGAGGTCTGAGGACCATTCGCGAATTTAGGGGAAGTTATGCAGTCTTCCATTATTTCATTAAGTAATTACTCATCTACTGCTTCTCTTTCTTTTCTTCTCATTTTTCCAAGCTCTCTTTCTTTTCCCTCTCCCTGCTCTCTTTTCAACAAGCCTCAAGTGTAACGACTCTAGAAGCAACACTCACTACTTGCAAGGAGGGCCCATTTTCCTGATTCTTCGCGTCATCTTCTTTCTCCTCCTCCTCCACTTCCTCCTGCTCCAACGGCGCCAGCATCTTCAACTTCCGCCGATTTTTCGCCCAGTCGAATATGCCCCAACTCTCTAAAAAGATCGACGGCCCTTGGCTTTGGATACATATCACAGGTTGACCATGTCGGAGACTGAACCAGGCTCTATCGACAGGGTCTATGGCTGCCGCAGCGCCAAACAAACACGCAAACGTATGTGCTTCAGGGGCCGTCTTAACCCATGTATCCATGTTACCGTGAAGCAGCGCGGCCTTCAACTTCGCTACAAGTGTTTGCAACTCATCCGGCGAAAAGGGAAAGAAGTCGTCAATGAGGTACCAGAAGATCAGGGCAGTGGCGTGGCAAGCTTGATAAATCGCATCGGACCCGGAACCAGAAACAACCATATGAGCATCCTGGGGATTGTGTGAGGACATGAATAAGAATTTTTCGAGCTCGACTTGCCAACGATTCATAATACGCTCGTACGCCATGTCAGTTTGTGAAGCAGCTCCAAATGAGGGGTCAGCCAAATAACGGCTGACAAAGTCGATGTCTTCGAATATCCTAACCGCCTGCTGCGAGAGATTGTAGTACCCGGTCTTGGTTGCTGCCCGCTTGAGGATGGCGGATGCAAAGAATCTTGGTGGGGACGGCGGCGTGGGTTTTATCTCTAGGAACGGTATGTCTAAGTCCGAATCATTTATGATGGCTTCCGTCAAGACGCAGCTTTTTAATAATCGTTAGTGTCCACATGAAGTGGCCGAAACATTCCTTGTTGCTAGAAAAACTCACACAGTGATAAGACCCGAGAGAAACCGGCCAAGTTCAAGATTAACAAGCCCACCCTTAGCTTTGATCATCCTCATCAATGCTTTTTTGTGTATCTGGGAAGAATCTTTTTCACCCGTGAGAGACTATATGCAGGAGTCAATCGAGGTGCACATGGTGAATCGCCAGGTTTGACTTACGGAGAAGAAGATCAGCGGAGCCACACAAGCCATTATAGGCTCACTCAATACAGCATCGGGAGCGGCCAGTTTCTCATTGATGAGTCGCAAAGCCATTGTATGATGGTATAGGGTCATATAATTGTCTTTTACGCCCCGGAAAGCGTCTAAATGAGCAGATGCGGCAAACAAGGTGGTGTGAAATGCGCAAGGGTCGGCAAGTGCTTGTTCGATCCACACTGCTCGCAGTGCCCACGCTAGACTGCTGTTATCAACTGGGAGGGGATCCATTCCGAATGTTTCGGTAACTGTTGAAGGGAGTTCATTCCCCGAGGTTAGTCCAAGTTATCACTGGGTTTGGGGTAGCCCGTAGGGTTTGAGTCTTGCAAAACTTACACGAGTGAAGTAGCATGGGCATATACGGCCTAGAAGCGACGGGCAAGGGTACAGTGGCATCCACGCCGCGCACGTCCAGGGAAGAGAGGAAGGAAGAGCTCGGGTCATTGGAATTGGTGATCCCTTCGGGGTAGACGCAACGAACTTGATGCCTGCACCATGTATTGTCAGTGGTGTATCTTTCTTCCTCTATGGTCTACCGAATCATGCTAACTAACCTCGAGCATCGTGAACACCGAGGTTGGGTCTTATCACACTTTTTCTTCCTCGACCTACACCTCAAACATGCGCCGACCAACTTCACATTGCCTGTCGCCAGCGAAAAGATAGCGACTTGCGAGTGACTATGATACGGGAAAAGTGATTTATCAGGTTGCTGATTAGTAGTGATCGCTAGACCAGCGGAAACATATCGACGGGTTTGTTGGTGCAAATCCTCTCCAGCGGGTCCGGGAATGACGGTCTCCACTGACACAGCAGAAGCTGTTCTGTACCAGCATTCTCGACTCTGCCTTTTGAGTGGACGTGAAATATTAGGCCCGACGTTGCAGAAGGAATACTGCGCGTTGAATGCAGACTGGACTTACTTTTCACAAGACGAACAAGCTGGAAGCTTGCGGTCGCATTTGCGCTTCTTTTGTGCGCAAGATAAACAAGCGTTATCAGCTGTGGATTTCATGTTTTTCCTTTGCGCAGCCAGGGTGATTTTGGCAAGTGGGGACTGATGACAATCTGACATCAAGCACGGTGAATATACATAAGCAGCTCACGCTTTTATTCTTCTACATCCACGCAGGGCTGAGGTGCCTGTCTTGTAGGCTTGTGCTATTCGAAGTCAGCCAAACGTTTTCCTCTCAATCTTCAAGCCAACATTGCGAAAAGAGAGAAGCCAGCCTCAGGCTTCAGCCGAACTCGCGAGACACTTTTCAGCCAGATTGATGGTCGCCGCTCTCACTCCGCCGCTATTTTCCAGTCTAACCCGATAGAGCAGGTGCATTACTGCCAAGACCAAACATGATTGGATTATTCTTTTCTTGATTTTCTGCAAATCTAAAATAATAATTTAATTTACGCTTCACAAGCCTCAGCGTGCCCCCAAGACCAGATTTCCCCCCCTGAATCCCTTCTAGTGGTTGAGACAAGGTTCATGCGGTTTCGAACAGGTATCTGATGGGCACGTCTGAGAGCTTATTGAGGAATCGAAATGCGGCCTTCGGATCACCCCGGATATCATGTCAATCAACTGCGGGAAAAAGATCTGGTCCATTAACTAGCCCCGTCCAGCTGAAGCTCATCGGAAAAATCGAGATGAATAATCGGAAATTGTCAGCTTATGCAATCAGAGCTAAGAGAGCTAATTAGTACAGACTCCACCATTCAGGGAACAGAGTTCATTAGGGTTAATTTAAAATGGATTAGGCTGCAGAAAGAAAACGCTAAACTCATTTGTTCGATGCCAAGAGTCTCTGCTTGTCTCCCCTCTTCGCTGGGTTTTTCTGCGCATGAGTTCCTGAGGATGCCGCCTGTCAGAACGCATCTTGATCGCAAGAAGAGCTTGGAATTTGCTTATTTTGACACCTATGCGGTGCAACATTCATTTCAAAACTTTCCACGCCATATTTATTAAACTCCAAAGTTTAACCACTCCCGGCCACGTTCGCGCAAGCCTTGCAGCAGGGGAGGGCAAACCTGTGCTCGCAACAGATGTCGAGGCGGGCCCAGCAGGGCATACACTTTATTATCACGGATCCCTCTTCAAGCGAAGGTAGATCGGAAGTTATCCAAGAAGTTCGGTCACACGCTGGCAGATGGACTTGGCAGCAGATCAGAAAGAATCGGCCTCAGAAAGACACTGATAATCTGCAAGATGAAGCTGACGCAAGCTCTGTGGATGATGAAAATCGAGAAAAGAAGGAGGGCGACATATTTGATAAAGAAGACTTTGACCCCTTTTCGATATCGAACGGGACTCTTCTGAACCCAGATCGAGTTTCTTCATATTCCACGTTCGCACCCGTACGCGGGCCACCAGAAAATGAGCTCCATAGAGGGGACCCTGGGCCTACAACAGTAGCCAGGGTATTTCCCCCCATATGGGAAACGGACCATCTCGGTAATACCGATACAGAGCGCGGGCAATCTTCTCCACAGGAGAGTACCTCGCCTCCGTTAGCCCAATTTGGCGCAGGCCTTCTGGACCCTTTTGAGACCCATATCTCATCAACAATGCCCGCGGATCTTATTAGCATAAATGACAAATATTGTAATACCTCTCTCCACCCCCATCGCCACACACGTTAGAATGACTGAGCTGACCGGATGTTTGCTTCTAGCTCTCTCTGTATTATGGCCAACATTGATGCCTGGGAAGCTCCCGGGCAGCCATGCTGGCATTCAGGCATGGTTCTCATCTTCCGTCTCCCATCCTGTACTTCACAGTTCTATGATGTTTGGCTCCCTTTCCCATCGTAGAGCACGAGCACTAGGCAAAGGCTATGGGTGTTTCAGTCGTCGAGACAAGAGAGAGATGGCACTTGCCCAAGTAGATTCGATCACGAAGATCAATTTAGCAATACGGGACCCTGTCCAGGCAATATCCGACGCCCTCATTCTTTGTGTGCTTTGCCTAGCGAATAATGATAGCCCCGTCCCGCGACAAGTCAAGGAATCCCCGTTCCAGGCCCCATTACGGAGCATGCAGTGGCTTGACATTTATGGAACCCTGTCACCGAATCCAATCCACCAGGCAGGACTCGCCCAGATCGTTGCCCTGAAAGGTGGTTTGGACAAAATTGAGCTCCCGGGGCTTGCAGCTATAATATCATTGTAAGTAAATACCGCGGTATCCGACCTTTTAAGGTTGCGCCATCACATCAGAATCGTCCAATTAACCGGTTGGATCCCCTTGAATCTAGTTCAAGCATACTAAGCGCGAGTAAATCCTTGTCTCGGCCCCATTTCCCTCTGATCCCCCTCCAGAGTGGGTCTCAGCCAACCCTGCAGGGTACAGTTCGCACGCAGGACCCATTCGCAAGGCTTGACCAGGATCTTCTGCCGCCGCCCCCAATCACAACTGAAATGCACCACGTCCTTCGCGCCGCACGGGCCTATGTTTCCCTGGCCGAAGCATTCCAGGATGGCGCTCCCATGGCCCTGGATCGTATGACGTTATGCGACCACCGTAACTTGGTTCAGTGGCATATTATGTCCCTGCTCCCCTCCTTTCAGTTGGGGCCAGGCGTGCCACAATTTTACCCTATTTACGAGGCCTGTCGGCTGGCACTGGTCATTTTCGGCATCGGCGTTATTTTCCCACTCCCGATTGAGGCGGCTCCATTCCCGCAACTTGTCCGGATGTTGCAGTACGAGATGCAAGAATATCACTATGCGAGGGCCATATCAGCGAGTGCTGAGGCAGCTAGGTTTCATTGTTGGTGTGTTGTTCTGGGTGGGATTGCGGCTACCGAAACACCAGAGAGAGAGTGGTTTGCTCATGAACTGAGACGCCTCGTGGATATAGGGGTCATTTTAAGCTGGAGTGGAATGAGGGCGACGCTCAGGTCTATTTTGTGGCTCGATAATGCCTGTAATGCTTCTGGGAAGGAGTTGTGGATGGAGGGAATGAGTCTGGGAAATCATTTCCGTGCTTAATTTTTTTTTTTTCCCTTTTCCGTTTGGTTATTCTTCTTAATAATAATTTCATTTTTCTGTGAGCCCTGGGGCCAAATAAGTATCTATCATCCATGATTTACAATGCACCTGCCATTCTTGGAAGGTGTATCGTGCGGAGGCTAGCGGAGCTTGGAAAGTGCCTGGATCCGAGCCCTGGGCAGTGGTTCGCTGCTTAACCTAGATAGGAAGGTGCATTGGTACTAACCCAAAGAAGGGATTAAGCCCTGCCTCAGGCTCACTTAGGCTCCAAGATCACTAATTCACTTGATAAAATTGAGAAATTGAGAAATTGACAGGGGAAGTGGGGGACATGGTCAGGTAGGGAATTAGTGCTCGGGTAATAAAAATTGGGATATCCGCAGGGCAAATAATCGTTTTGCCGGATGTATATATTTCCCATAGCGGCCGCCGGATCCCTGCTGATAAAACTTTATTTAAGAAAAGCTAACGTTCGCAGGTAATAATGTAACAATTAATTAATCATGTTTGTTGCGATGAAGATTTTCCAACCTGCGTATGTCGCCATTTATGACCATCTATAACTAACTTGGTGGCCTGTAGTATTGATTTTGGCCTTCAAAAAGGCTCACAAGATTCTACCTTAAATGAATCCTTTCCCGATAGTGGGAAATAATGATAACCTTATGCCCCTTCTATGCATTAACTATTTCCTGCGAACTAAAAAGTTTTTGTCACTAGTTATTTTGGTTATGAGGATACGCGTATTCCCTGGGATCAGCTCGCATTAGCAAAGGTTGTTGTATTTATAAAAAACACTCTTGTTGATGTATGATATGAAGCAGCCTGTCATTGAGTACTTGTTTATGTCCTGATCGATTTTTATTTAGGCTGGTGGGCTGAAATTCTAGCTTTTAGATATTGAAGATTGGGATATGTGTAATTGTTAGATGTGAATGGTATATTTGGTGTCTTGCTGGCCAACCCCTTAGTTCTTATTTGCTTTATTGTAGTTTGATATCCCTGATCCTTGGCTATGTACATTGATTTTCTTAATGGAGCGAAGATGCTCCTTGTGGTATTGTAGGAGTCACGTAGTCCTCGGTGAGGAGAAGAATTGCAGAGCTTTATGAAATATGACAAAGCAGGCTCATAATCTTTGTTATCTAGACCTCCACCTCGGTAACGTCCTACTATGCTTTCCTACCAACTTTGACCAGCTCTCGCCCGATCGATTCCATGAGAAATACCGTGCCCCTACCCCAGAGCCTGTTGTGCGCCTTGATGGCGGGCCCCTCGGGCCAGGCGTCCCATCTACTGCCATTCCCCCAATATGGCTTGGTACGGCGTCTGACAAATTTGCTATTTCTGAGGCCAAAATTCTTCTTTCTGATTTTGGGGAGGCATATTTACCGTTGTTGTAGTGTCCTTGTGTGCCGAATACCCTCCGCTACATGGCTCCTCCTGAAGCCTTTTTTTCAGCCAGAGCAAAGTTTTTCCTTTTCTTCTGATATATGGACCGTGGGCTGCGCTATATGAGAGATACTTGGACAACGTCCCTTATTTGATGACTTTTTTGCCGCGCAAGATTATATTACAGCTCACCAAATGGATGTCTTGGGAACGCTACCCATTGACTGGTTCAGCAAATGGGAGGTGAGGCATAAATATTTCCAGCGAATTGGGAGAACCAGTTATTGATCGATGTGTGGGTTCATGGGGCGAACGGTTCGAAGTGGACATCCAACGTCCGAGACATGAGGCTGGAATACCAGGCTTCGACGAGGATGAAATGACGGCCGTCATGGATATGAAATACCATGTTGAACGGGCGCCCCCGAGATGTTCAGCTTCAGGGGAGGAGACAATGGATTAGATCCACACTGATGTAGGTGCAACCAAGTGTATGGGGCCGGGGTGGTGCATCATTTTAACTGGTTGCTAGGAAATTACCTAGTAATGCTTGATGACCTATACCCCAAGGCGAAAAGCCCGAAATTGCTGTGACCAAATCAATTGTCGACGAGCTCCAAAGAGTAATGCTCATTTCCATGTTGTGTTCAAGGTCTGTACTAGCTACGAGAATGACCCCATATATACCCCAAGAATCAGGGATTAACCTCGTCATGGACACAGTGCATCGTACATGATTCCCCTGGAGTTGCAAATCCTCATCATTGAACTTTTTGGGTACGACTTTACTAGATACGCCTCCGTTCAGCAGATACAGAAGCCACCGTTTGACGATGTTGTCAGCAGTATGTGCGTGACATTTAGTGAAGTTGGGGGGATGAGTGGACTTAACCAAGCGTTTTGTGTTGGATAACTGGGTCTACTGCGAAGTAAGTCTATTTAGGATAGGTAGTCATAAGTCGCAAATCAAACTTGACCAAGATAATGTTGCTGATAGAAAGCAGCCGCTTCATTCCCTGCGATCCGCCCAAAGACCGCACACTCCAGCAACGACGACCCTCCCAGACGATTCTGGCCGTGCAGACCCCCCGTAACCTCCCCCGCCGCCCAGAGACCTGGGATAGGAGCACCTGTATCGTCTAGTACCTGGCTCTGCTCGTTGAACACGGCACCGCCCATGGTAAAGTGCAGCACGGGGGTAACCTTGCCGATATAGGCCACCGACTCCTCCTTGACCTCACTGAGCGTCCAGTTGCCAAACGCCTTCCTACCCAGAATATCCTCCTTCTTCCCTGCAACCACATCCGCATACTCCTGGACCGTCTGCATCACGCCCGGTCCCAGCTCTCCCACGGTAGTTTTGCGCATCAACCCCTTCCACAGATAAAATTGCATGTGCGTGCTCAAGGCTGCTGCTGCCCCCTCATCCAGCAACAGACTGACATCCCACTGCCTCGTCCTAGTTTCGAGTCGACTTCCTAAGCGTGTGATGGCATCCGTAACATGCTCGCGCGTCTCCAACTCATTCACAAACCTCTCCCCATTCCCCAAAACCAGAATCCCGCCTTCTCCCCGCAACGCCTCCGCAGCCAGGAACTTGACTGTCGCATCCAGACCTTTCCCATCCACAAAACCCGTCGGATGCACTTGCACCTGCTCCATATCCACTAGACTCGCCCCAATTTCCTCCAGCAACGGCTGCGTGCCCTCCCTCGCCTCGTTCGTCGACGGCAACCCCGTTAAATCCGGACGATACTGTGAAATCATCCCATTCACGTCCCCCGCAAACCCGCCCGTCGCAAACACGACTGGCCCACGAAGCTCCTCTTTCCTCTCCCCTCCCGTGCTATCCTCATTCCCATCCACATACTCCACCCCAACCACCTCCTTCGCCTCCTTCAGCACCCTCGTCACCCTTGAATTAACCCTCAGCTCGAAAAACGGGTTTTCCCCCATCTCCCCCAGCAATGCCCCCACAATTGACGCCCCGGGCGGCTTCCCCCTATCCCCTCGATGCGTCCTGGCATAACTATGCCCCCCAAGCTGCGCAACTTTACTCAGATCCACCCCCTTCTCATCCGCCAGCCAGTACACCGCCCCCGCTGACCCCTTCGTCAGCGCCCTAAGTAATCTTTCTCTGAGCGCCCGCGACGTCGGACTCGATTCCGCAAAGATAGCCCCGGCCGACCGAACCGAGTCCGCTAGGAAGATCTGCGCGTTATCCTCGGTGCAGGGCTGGAAGCGTGTCGGGGCCCCATTTATCCCCGACGAGGCCTTGAGACTGTTTCCGCCCGGTTTGGGGGCGCGGTCGAGCATTATCACTGGGATGTTGTGGTGGAGGAGTTGGGTGGCGGCGGAGAGGCCGGCGAGTCCCGAGCCGACGATTATGACCCCGGGTTGTTTGGGAGTGATGGGGCAAGTTGTTGCCATTTTGTTTTCTTTATTCTTCTTCTTTATTATTTGGGATTAATTGGGGGTTTTGAGTGGTCCGTAGGGAAGGGAAGTGGATGGGAGGTGTAGTTATGGGAGCTCGGGGTGGTCTGATCCGACGTCATCGCCGGATAAGGGGTGGTACCACCCTTTTGCTGCCCTGAGTTACATTCGCATTCAGCCTCGGCGTCCGGGATTTTAATCTGGACCATAACTACAGAATTTGGACTCCGGGTAGCTACCATGGATATGTGACTGTTCCAGCTAGCTTACTCTCCCTGATTAAAAATATCGGTGAGATCCCCCCAACTCCACCCCGCCCAATCCATGGCCTGCGCTCCAGCACTCGGTAGCATTTGCGATCCGCTCTCTTCAGGAAATAGCCAAGCCATGGGTAAACTCGGTTGTTCGGTTGGTGTTATTCTTGTTGCTGATGCTGCTGTTTCTTGCGCTTCCTGGCCCCGAGTCTCTAGACAGGGTAGCAGGTACTCCTCCAAACAGCCCGTGATGACCTTCAGCCTGCCATCGTTGTTGTACGCTTCGTATCGCTCCTTTGCATAGTCCATTCCGATTTTCATTAACTGTTCTAGTTAGCAAGGGGTGTATTATAAGTATGATGGATAAGAGATACCTCGAAATCGGCCCGATTAAGCCTCAGCCCCGGGTCCTTGATGATACGCACGGAAAGCACGTACGCCGCTGCTAAGGGAGCGTTAATTGTGATAATACTGCCACTGGCACCGATCTCCTCGAGCTGGACTAAGAGCTTGATTAGATCGCGGGCGGCTTCGACGCAGGTACTGGGTGCGCTGCGGATGAGATCTTGCCACGGTTGGTTGGCGCCGTAGAGCTCGGAAGCGTGGAGGAGGTCCTTGTGGTCGACAAGGAGGGTGGTGCGGTGGAGGAAGATGAGCCTGCCTATCATCAGCCGTGAATATATTTTATTATATATTGGGGTGTGGGTACATGTAGTAATATTGAGCAGTGAGGAAGGTTCTGCGTGGTATATTCGTGGTTGGAGACGTGGGCGTCAACAATCTACACAACCGGCAATGTTAGATCAGACCTACAAGGAAGAGGACGCAGGGAAAATAACGCACTGCTGATCCCCCGACAAACCCCTAACCCACCCATCAACAATCATAACCAACCGACCCGCCGTCTGCAACTTATGCCGAATGGCCTCTTCAGCCGGCAACTGCTGCGAGTCCTCCTTCCTCCACGCCCGGAGCGACTGCTCGTTAATCTCATGCAGGGTTCTCGCGAACCCCACCACCGCATGGAAATACAATTCATCTTGTTGCCCCGGGTCATCACATTCACCCCTTGGCTCTGGACCGAGCTCACGGATCGTCGATGGCTGGCCCGTATCGAAGACGAGGATCTTCTCAAGAACGAAAATGCACCACCATGTTTGGCGTCCTTCGGGCGGGGTTGAGGTTTCATTTGGGGATTGTTCTCGCTCTATACCCATGGACTGGGCCATGGAGATGGCGATCTTGAGGACGTCGGATGCTTCGGAGATGCGGTCGCTTTCGCGTAGAGCCAGCGAGAGGAGGAAGATGGCTTGGACGGAGCGGAGGGATCGGTGGCCGATTAGATGGCCGAGGAGGGTGTTGGCGTAGGCGATGAAGGAGGTCTTGCGGGGGCCTGTGTTGGGGGAAGGGGGGAGGCCGAAGAATAGGGTGAGGTAGTAGAGGGCTTGGATGGGGGGTTCTTGGCTGGCTAGGAGGGATTTCGGGGGGTCTGTACCGGAGAATATGGTTGTGTGGATGAGTTCGAGGACGTTGGGGGCTGGGATGGGGAAGATGGGGTGGATGTGGGACATGTATCGGGAGAGACAGTCTGTGGCTTCATCGGGTAGAGGGAGGTTGGGGGGTTCGAGGGAAGGGAGAACGGAAGATGAAGCTGAGTTGTTTGTATAGGGCCCGGGGCTGATGAAGGAGCTTCTGGCGCCGAATGAGGACTCGTGGACGCCTAATCTGCAAAACGCCAGACCGAGCCAGTTCGTCATGAGTTGGAGGGTACTCGTGCCTGAAAACAGGGGCATCATCGGGAGGCGACCGGTGTATCGCTCTTGAGTGCTCCGGGGAGTCTGGACGTGTGCCTGAGGGCAGTACGGAGAGCAGGGGCCTCGCAAGGAAGCCGTCTCGTTTGTTTTGGTTGAGCGTGTGGAGTTACCGTGTTTAGGACCCGGACTGCTAGGAGAGTGGGAAAGCGTCTGAGCGGTGTTTGCGGCGATTGGAGAAGCCATACCAGTTGGCTCCGGATTGAATAACTGTGCCTGGGCCCGTGGGGAGGGCGTAAAGGCAGCAGGTTGAGGACTTAGATGTTGGTAACTCGGTGGTGCTGGAGCAATCCGCCGTCGCGATTGCACGCGCACGCCTGGCCGCCGTTTGTCGGTAGTGATACACTCCATCCCAGCCAGGAGACAGGCGGTGCACGAGGGCTGTCGCTCATCACATCGGGTTTTTCGGGATCGGCAGTAGTTGCAAGCAAAGGCTAGGCGTTTTCGCTTGGTCGGAGGGGTGTCTGTAGTATCCATGATGTCGGATTCGGCAGTTGTCAACATCTTTGGCCTTCCGACCGGGGTTGTGAGAGTTCGTGGCCGATTTTATATTGGAAAAGGCGAATTCCGGGGTCGGAAATGCGGGGGGTTTTTCCAAGTTATTTTTTATTTTGGCCCGCTTTCCCCGACTGGGCAGGAATGAGCCAATGATAATCAAGATCTTCTGGCATGTTTCGGCCTTGGTTTTCAAGGTAAGTTATATTCTCCCATCTATTTACTTTTTTCTTATATATGATTTTTTTAAAAATTTGGACTTATCCAAGTTATCTTTTAGCATTGATTTATGGATCAAACCAGCCTTTGGTACCACGTGACCCGTGACGTCAATATTCGAGGCGTTCATCCAGAACGAGTCGCAAGATTATTCAATTTGTGCCTGTAGCAAAGTAAGATCGCCGTATCTGCATGTCTTTATATTTCCATTTTGCTAGTTAACGTGCTTGTTGCGGGATACACTCCCGATCACCGCCTCCCAGATGAAGGAAGGCATTCCCAAGCCAGAAGGAGAACACCAACCAGGGGAACAAACGGCTCAAAATGCAACCAATAATATCCGTGGCTCAGTCCATAACGTGCGACTGTCCAATGTATCATATCCGCAACGCCCGCAGCCCGAGAAGCTCATGCAAAAGAACCCCAAGGCCACTGACCATCTCTCAATAACCCTGGGCCCGCCCGCCATCTTGCTTTTCGACCTAGTCATCCCCTGCATAGTATACTACGTCTGGTACGATATCCACCGCTCACGATGGGAGAGGGAGTGCAACCCCTACCACGCGATTTCCTCGCCCTGTCCCATCCCAAAACCCGAATTCGATAAACATATCCTTGGCTACGCGATCATCTGCTTCGGGTTCGGAGAACTCTACATCCTAATCGCCCGGGTCTGTCGCCTCCTCCTACACCCCGAACAATGCGCCCCCCTCCTCTCCCGCTCACGGTGGGAACTCGACGCAACCTCCTGGGTCTACGGCGTATCCATGATCTGCGCCTTGATCCCGTTCGTCATCGGCAGTAGCAGGGAGATACCCGTGCTATATCTCTATTCCCCCGCATTCCTGCTAGGATTCCTCGGTATCTTGATGGTTGTTACGCTGGTTCCCTTCCGGATCCCGATTGCGATCGATTCCCAGGCGAGGGGGACGCCGTTGCGCCCGTTCGTCTACTATGCGGCAGAGGATCTGATTGCGGTGGATTGTCTCCAGGATCGGGAGTTTCGGGTTAGGTATAATGAGCGGTATGAGACGTCGAGGGCGTTTCGGAATATGTTTCTGTATTTGACGCTGTGGTGGGCGTTTGGGATTGCGGTGTATGTGGGCTGTTTGTCGGCGATTATATGGACGTTGGAGTTTCATTATGCGTTTGGGTTGAGCCTGGGTGTTTTGTTTGGGTTTCTGATTTGTTGGGGGTTGGTTTCGTGTCTTTGGGTATGGGTTGCGATGCGACGGCAGGCTGAACGTGCGGTGTCTAGTGATGTGCATACCTAGTCCTATTAACTAATAACACACCTAATAAATATCTCCTCAAAATAATCTTGATTATTCCACTAATAAACCCACCCAAAAAAAAACAGCTTCAGCTAAGTTAAAAAAAGGGAAGAAGGTCTAAATCTTCCCAATCCCACAATTATCCGGCACATACCCCAACGCATCCCCCGCCGCCGCCGCGGGCGCAATGATCAACCCAGAAAAATCCCCAAAGAACCCATTATCCGAGCTATTAAAGGCTCCCGAGTTACTGTACCCATTCGGAACACACTCACGGCTAAACGCCGCCACGCAGTCCGCGGCATTGGCGTCACTGGCGCTGAAGAGCTGGTTCTCCGGGTCGGCGGGCGCAATCTCAACTACATCTTCGAAGAAGCAGCCTTCGAAGACGCCGCGGCCTTGGTCTCCGCCTTCGATGGTGTGGCCGGGGATCGTGGACCAGACGCTGTTGACGGCGTGGAAGAGGGTTGTACCTGAAAGGGCGGGACCGCGGCCGGTTGTATAATAAACATAGTTGCCTATTAATATTAGTTTGGGGTTACTTTTGGAAAGGGAGGGGAAGGGGCTACTTTGGAAGGTTATCTCGTCTCCGGCACCGACGAGTTCCATGGTCCAGTAGTGGTGGTCGTCGCAGCCGGCTGAGTGGGTGGTTACGCCGTTGAGGAAGTTGTTGGACCAGGTCATGCGGGTGTTGGTGTCGAAGCCTGTGACGTAGTGTTGGCGGCCGATGAGGGAGGTCTAATAGCTGTAATTAGTATGGGAAGGAACAACGAGTTGGTAGGAAGGGACATACCTCGCAGTGGTCGATCCAGATCAGGTCAGCCCCGAAGAAAGTAAACGCATCTCCGCCCCAAACCAGACTATCACAGTCAGAATCCCTCGAGCAAAATCACACAGGTAAAACTCACTGAGGATTCATATTCGTAATCTTAATATTCTGCACAATGATATTGGAAACCTGATCCGCGAAATATAACCCCTTTCCGCTAAGAACACCAGCATCACCCTGACCAACAAGCGTTTTATCCGACTGGATCCGGATGCTGTTCATCGCCGCATTGTCGTACGTGACCGTCGCAACGGGGTGATCGCCACACCACCCATTGGCGTTGATGGCTAGCTGGCAGCTCTCGCCTGTACCCCAGGGTGCGCAGCCTTCTTCAGTGGTGGACCCCTCGGTACCGATGAACTCGAATGTCTTGGTGAGGACGATGACCTGCGGTTCGTCACTTTCGAGGAGGGCGACGAGTTCCTCGTTTGTCTCGGGGTAGACGGCTGATGCGTTACCGCCGCCGGTGACGCCCCAGGCGAAACCCTCTGCGGCGCCCCAGACGACTTGGGCGGTGGCGCAGGTGGCGCCTAGGAAGAGGGCGTGGAGAATGGATGTCTTCATAGCTGTGATGAAGCTTGAGATAGCGCTGGTCTTTTTCTGTCCGGTTGCTGCTCGATCACTTAAGTCGTGTATGTCTTTATATCCAAGTGAGGACGATATACAAGGACAGCGTATTCCACTCCAGATTGGTGGAAATACAGATGTCCTGATGGTAAAATCTCCCTATCGTAAAACTCCGGGCGAGGTAGGGTTGTACCAATGAACGTGATATGCGAGGTATTCGGTAGTTCACGAGATCTGGCTAAATTGGCCTTTGCACATGAATCAGGCTGAATCGAAGCATGAGAAAACATGATCAATGCTTCGGGAGCTTGCAGGGTTTTATGACTTTTATCTTGCAGTCCCCTGTTTCTCATCTGCTTATCTGAAACAGGAGTGTTGGGTCTTGTGTCGATCAGATCCACCTTGACGGGACGCCGCCATCATTGGTGGAAAACTCCCGCCGCCGGGATTTCCCCAAGCTCCATACTGCGCATTCTGGTTGGTTAAGTTGGTGAAAAAAAAAGGAATTGATGATGAAAGAAAGGGTCCTCTGCCTAAATAAGTGCCTAAATGTGAGGAAAAGGCTAAACGATTGATAAGCTATGAGATCTTGTTAAGCGTTGTGGTGGATCTGGGCGTCGGCGTGGCGCACCCCTAGCTGCGGCCCCGGAAAATGGACATGCGAAGAGTTCCACATGCTTGGAATCCTTGTTTAGACTCTTAAAGCCTTGTTGAGAGCTCGTGCGGGAAACAGGGGTAAATATTTGGTTAGGCGTGGTTGGATACAGGGACCTCGGAACATACCTAGTACACTCCTGCCCGCTCATAGTAAGCCTTCCCAACCCAAATATTTTCCATCCACACGATGATACCACTGAGTTGGGATATTGAAAAACGTGGAAGGGAAAGAAGATGTATAGATTTACCCCCGATTAGCCAGAATCCTGCAGAACTCTGCCATTGAGCCTACCCCAGATTTCCACCAATATAGTGGTCTGGAGCACAAGTGATGCTATATTAATTCTTTTTTACTAAAAATAGCTTTTGTAATTGTTTATTCTATAGTAGTAGCTACACGAGATGGATGAAGAAAAAGCCGCTCATGTGCAGCCTGAATTCTGGTTTCATGGTTTTGATATATAACTATACACAACAAATGACTACATAAATCATCACAATAACCAATAACTTGACTAACCTGAAATACAATAAACCATCAAGCAGTCTGCGTAATATAAGGAATACCCGTCAATTTAAACCCCCGCTCCGTCAGCTTCACCGGCTCCAGAGGACCAGACCGATTATAAGGATCAGGCTCCCCATTCCGCAGCACCGGCAAATTCACCAAATGCAGGGCGTTGGGCCAATGCGTCGTCATTCGGGTTTCTACCACCAATCCAGTCAGAGTAAATACATATATAGAGGGAGAGACAGTACTTACGTTCGAACGCCATCTTCTTCTTTTCGAGATCGGCCTGCGTGACGTCCGCAACGGGCATGTAGCAGGTGTATACGGCGAGCCGTGGCTGCGTACCTTCACAAGAGACGTTATAATGCGGTGTTCTGGAGTCCCCTGCATGTTTATTAAGATTTGGAAATAGGCTAAGCGAAGAAAGGGCATGAGAAACTTACAGAGAATGAGATCACCGGGATCAGCGGTGACTTTAACCCACTCGCAGCCCTTATCCTTGAGCCATTTCAGCCCAGTCTCGGTGAATCCGTACCATTCTTTCGTCCTGTGAATTCATTAGTACCACACTACTAAACAAGTTCATTAGAGGTCAAAGAGCATACCAAGCAAAAATTTTATCCTCCTCGTTCTTAAACGCCTCATGGAACTCCTCACTCAACAAATGTGCCCCCTTACAGACAATCAACCCCCCATCTTTGGGTCCATTAGGCAACAAATTAACCAAACCCTGTAAACAACGGAACCCAGGACGCTCGGGGTCCTGATCCTGATGCGGCCATGGTTTATTCGGCTTAATATCTGTGCGCCCAGGGAAAGAGATATTGATCGAGTCAAACGAGACAATCAAATCCTCTGTATCGTAGACTTTCTCAAAGACATTCACGACACCTGGTTCTTGGCGGACGGCCCATGTGAAGGATTCGTGGGATACGCCGTAGCCAAGACACATGCCCTTTTCGTTGATGTCTGGGAGGTAGTCTTTGTGGATGGTGCTGGGGTCGTTTCGGTTGAAGCCTAGTTTGCTGGATGGGGTTAGCTGGGGGGATCTAGAGTGTGAGTGGGAGAGGGGGGAGGTACAAATCTTCGAGCCATTGGAAGATCTCGTCGCCGTATCTGAGGGCTCGATCGCGGGGTACGGCGCCCTTGACGACGGCATATCCGTTGTGAAGGAGGTCGTCGCGAAAGTCACCGTATTTGATGTTGGTGCCTTTGGAGAAGAGGCGGCCGGAGGGTGGTTCGGTTGTGGTCATTGTGGTGGCCATCGTGGTATTTCTCGTGGTGAGTTTGGGGCACGAATTGGTGTGGTTAATTGCTGGTAAGAAGAGACAGAATCTCGAACCTTTTTATGTCTTTTTCATCGAAACTGTCTGTGATGTTAGTTGAGAAGCATATTCATCTCTCTTCGCGATCATTCGCATCGCATCAGATCGCTTCGCTTCGGTTCATCGGTTCGCCTCGGTTCGATTTGCCTGGCGCTAGTATCGGGATCTTGACCAATCGGATGTCGAAAAATTCATACTAAACCCATCGATTCTATACCGGGGGGATTCTTGAAGCGATACTAGCATCTATATACTCTCTCCTGCCTTGATGAGGCGATATCATCTGGAATATCCGCAAAAAGAAGCCGATTCATCCCCTGCACGATGAATTTCCAACCAGCAGTCCTAGCAACATCCGTTTTGATACTCCTAACCGCGAGAGTCATCTATACACTGCTCTTCGATCGCCTGAAAGCCATCCCAGGTCCATTCCACGCCCGGTTCACTAGAGTAGTCCTCACTCTACATATCCTCCGCGGCCAAAGAACCCAGTACATCCACCGCCTGCATCGGAAATATGGTACCACCCCCACCCTAGAAATCCAACCTCATAACCACACTCTAATCATCACAGGACGAATCGTACGGATCTCCCCCGACGAAATCGCCATCTCAGA
This sequence comes from Aspergillus diversus, assembly GCA_027569885.1. Classification (NCBI taxonomy): domain Eukaryota; kingdom Fungi; phylum Ascomycota; class Eurotiomycetes; order Eurotiales; family Aspergillaceae; genus Aspergillus; species Aspergillus diversus. The sequence continues at coordinate 740,710 of JAPDKZ010000008.1, read as the reverse complement.
CCTCGACGTCTTCCGCTCCATCCACCGTATCGGAAGCGGATATGACAAGTCCCCTTGGTATACAAGTTCGTCGTCAGCCCGAAGCCCGGGATGTTCGCAATGACAGACCCCAAGGAGCATGCTGTTCGACGAAAAGTATTCGCGCAGGGGCTCGCGAATAGCTCAGTACTGAAATTCGAGTCCGTGGTTCGGGAGAAGGTGGAAGTGGCCATTGCAAAAATCAAACGCGACGCTGAGAGTGGCGTGGCGGATATCTTTAAATGGTTCACTTTTATGGCGACGGATGTGGCGGGGCAGTTGTCGTTTGGGAGGTCGTTTGAGATGTTGAGGCAGGAGAAGGTTGGTTATTTGCTTTCAGGCTATGAGAGGGGTGGAAGGTTGGGCTGATGATAGCAGAAAACGCCGTATATTCGGGACTTGGAGATCACGATGAAGATATCCGGGGTGAGAGCGGAGTTGGGCTGGTTGATTCGGTGTTTGAGTTGGCTTCCCGTTGAAGCGCTGCGGGAGGCGTTTGCCTTGCCGGGGAGGTTACAGGAGTATGGGACAAAGGCTATTGAGAATCATAAGGCGCATGTTATGGAGGATGAGAAGGCGGCGGCAAGTCTGTTCTCCAGGTTCTTGGACCCGAAGCATACGCAGGGTTTGACAACAGAGGATATCGCTATTGAGGCGTCGAATATGATCATCGCTGGCTCAGATACGACGTCTGTTTCTCTGACATACTTGATCTGGGCCCTTCTTCGGCCGCAAAACAGGGAGATCAAGGAACGGGTTCTAGAGGCGATTCGGGATCTTCCGGTGGATGGGGGAGCGAGCACTTTTATGAATTCGGGGTATTTGAAGGCAGTCGTCAGCGAGGCTCTCCGTCTTTATGGAGCTGCCCCGGGAAGTCTGCCTCGAATTGTTTGTAGGTCTGGTATGCAGGTTAACGGGTATTTCATCCCGGGGGGAACGACTGTGAGCACCCAGGCTTTCTCTATTCACAGAGACCCGGCATATTTTCCCGATCCAGAGAGGTGAGTTCCTCCATTCATGGGCCCAATCACATACTTACTTAAGATAGATTCAACCCAGATCGGTGGCTCGACCCGACTGCAGAGATGAAAGCCGCCTTTCATCCATTTGGTTCGGGGTCTAGGGCGTGTATTGGCATGCACCTGGCGATGCTTGAACTGTTTATGGGTCTGGTGGATTTCTTCCGCGCCTGTCCGTCTGCAACGCTTGCTGCGTCGACCACGGATGAAAGTATGGAGTTTGAGAACTACTTTCTTATTGCGCCGAGGGAGCATAGGTGTGAGGTAATTATCCGCTAGTCCAAATGTAACTGTATACCGTGTAGCGAGATAACAATCTTGTCGTCACTAAGGCTCTTCACTGCCATCTACTCACACCCTTTTCATGCAATTCACTCAAGAAAGTCTTGTAATATTGTACCTATCTATAGCTAAGGCAAAAATGGCAGCACAAGATGACTATCATACTCCCCCCCAAAATGCACCACATGCTCTCCCGTATTCACCCCCCACGTCGTCGCCTTAAAATCATTCATCCCCCGATAATGCCCACTAATCTGCAACTGAATGCTCTCCCCCGCTTCATACTCCACCCCCATAGCCCAGATCCCAATCTCTAGTCTTACAACCGTGCCAGCAGGAACCTTCTCCTCCCTCGCATGCGGGTGAAACAGCCAATTCTCATGCATCGACCTCGACTGGTCAATCTCCCTATGGGACGCGCGCAGAACACCCGACGGCCCCTTGTACAGGATGATTTCTCTCCTCTTGTCCTCGGGTATCTCTTCAACCGATGAAACAGGGATCCCCTCCCACGGGATATTCAGGTTCATTTGTTCTTTCCCCGTTGCGGAGAGCTTACACAGGACGAGATAGATGTCCATGTCATCCGTAGCGGGACAGGACATGTAAAGGACAGCTTTCGGGATTCCGACGAGCTGGGTAGTTTGCGGGAAAGTGTATGTGAAAGAAGCAAAGCCAGCCCCATCGTCAGACGTATACGATACCTTCCCGGACCCCATCCCGGTGGGGGGCTGGTCAAGCGAAAAACCACCCCCATGATCTAGATACGCCTTCCGATACACCGTCCGCGGGATAGGGAAGTTCTCCACGACCACATTGTTCAAGGGCTGTTTATTCTCGTACCGCAGAATCGCCATCCGGACATGTGGGGTAGATTCCCACCCATTCTTCTCCCCTTTCAAATACCGATTAAAGAAGGACAGGAGCTCGCCTTGCGCTTGCTGGTTACCCCACAGATCAAACCATTCCTGGAACGGGTGGAAGCGCAACCATTTCAAACTCTTGTCCGTCCCCAATTCCATCCAGCCACGGATAGCCCCCATGCCATGCATCGAGTTCGTCCAGGTACCGGTGATATAAGTCGGGATATTGATTCTGCTCATATCGGGTCGTTTATCCGCCCACCATTCATTCAACAGCGGGTGCCTTTCAAACATGAGCCGGAAACTCTCCATCCCGTTGGTTCCCTTTAGCATGTATTTGACGATGAGCTGGTCGAACAGATTCCCGCCATAGATGCCCCCGCGACCGAATTGCTCGCGGTACAGGTCTCCGCATCCTTCCCAGGGTGCGATCGCTTTGAGAGAGGGCGGTTGCAAGGATGCAATGAACCACTGCACGATGGCTAAATGGGAGTTACCTGCCATTCCTATGCTCCCGTTACACCATAATCGAAGGGCAATGTCCTCGATAGCGTCGTAGCCATCTTCAGCCTCTTGTGTGCCCATGATCACCATTTTACCCTCGGAGTCGAATGCACCGCGCGAGTCGATGTTCACGATTGCGTAGCCTTGGTCCACCCATTCAGCTGGATCGAGGGCTTCGAATTTCTCGAGCCCGCTTAGTGTTGAGAGTGGGATACCTAGGTTCCATGGGGTAATTAGTTTTAAGGAGTCGATTCCGTTGAATTTCTTGCCGAAGGGGCTCCAGCAGAGGATGGCGGGGACGGTGGAGGTTGTGTTTGGTGGTCGGTAGATATCTGCGTAAAGCTTTATTCCGTCGCGCATTGTGATTGATACATCATGTTCTGCTAGGATGTCGCATGGTAGGGTGCGAGAGTTGAATGGTGCTGTCCCCTTGTGGAGGATTTCGGTGCGTGGGTTGAAACCTTGATATCCGCCTTTCCCGATTTCTGGTGGGGGAAGTGGTTCGCTGGGGATTTCCACGTTGTACTTCATCTTGATATTTTCAGTTCCCGGAAATATTAGTGAAGGCAGACCTGAAATGATCTCCGCTGAGGCTTCCCTTTTGATCTTATATTGTGCACTGTTATCTCTTGGATGTGGCGTCGGCTCGTCGCATCGGTTCGGCTCATCGGGCTGACTCGGTTGAATTTTTTTTTAATGGAAAAGGATGATCCCCCACCGATCCCCGATCCGCCCTGCATCCTTCCCCGGAGTTTGCAAATTGCTTTCGCGGGGGAGGTTCCTGCAGGATTCACTCGCTGTTGTTTGTGGCTTGCAACAGGTAGGGGTATAGAGTCGACTCGTATATAAAGACAGCCTCATGGGCATGGGCTCCCTTTACAAACTAGATCCCCATCTCTAATCTACGAGTCTGTCGCCACAATGGAAACCCACATTGAAGCAGCAAGCCCATATCCCAAGACAGCAGAAGAACCCCAAGTCGTGGGAAATGTCAAACTAATCTCAGACAACCGGATCGTCCTCGTCCCCACCCCCTCCTCTGACCCTAACGGTTCGTCCCCATAGATCCAAAATCCTTAGCTGAACATAGTGCTAACCGCACAGACCCATTGCTCCTCCCCGAATGGCGAAAATGGGCGATCCTGATCCTCGTCTCCGCATACAGCTGCACAGCCGTCGTGCTCGTCTCAGGCCTAGGCCCCATCTTCTCTATCATCCAAGCCAATTACCCGGGCCAAGAAACCCGCGTCAACGACCTAATGACCTACCCATCGTTATTCATGGGGATTGGCAATCTCCTCTGTATGCCGCTCGCATTAACACTAGGTCGACGCCCCGTTTTTCTGTTTAGTATTGCCCTGCTCGTTGTGACGAGTATCTGGTGCACGTTCTCGCAGAGTCTGGAGAGTCATATTGCCGGACGGGATATTATGGGTCTTGCAGCGGGGCAGAGCGAGGCTCTTGCGCCGATGATCATTCATGAGATTTGTTTCTTGCATGAACGGGGGCGGAAGATCGCGTGGTTTATTTTTATTGAGAATATTACGTGCGGAGTGTTTTTTGTGGTGTCGACGTATATGGTCGGGGCGTGGGGTGGAGGTGGTGGTATGGCTTCTTTGCGCTGTGCAATGGGGTCATTTTTGTTTTGGCGGTAGTGTTTGTGTCGGAGACGAGCTTTCCACGGTCTCAGGAGGCGATGAGGGGGGAACCGCTTGAGGATGTTACCGTTGTGAAAGATGACACGAGTATCGCGTATCAGGAGACTGTTTCGGTGGTCGAGGTGCAGCCGCGCACATGGCTGGGTCACATGGCGTTGATCCAGGGCGAGCCGGACTGGAGCAAGATCCCCGTGTTTTATAAGCATGTTGTCCAGGGGTTGTGTGTGCCGTCTATTTTCTGGCTTTTCTTGCTCAACGGGGCGTTTTTGGGGGTTTATATTTTCCAGTCGTCGACGTTCTCGAACATCTTACTCGCCCCTCCTTATAGTTTCGCGTTCAACAGCCTAGGCTACGTCCAAGCAGGCCAGATCGTGGTCTGTTTCATCTTTCTCCCTCTACTCGGGTACGGCAGCGACCTGGTTATCCGGCTCATGAGCCGACGCAACAACGGCGAGTTCAAACCCGAGTACAGATTCCTCGTCCTGTCCGTTCCAGCCATCATCGGAGTGGTCTGCGCAGTTATCTACGGTCAAGCCGGCTCATTCCCTGATAAATGGGACTGGAGCGCCGTGGTGATATCCTACCATGGGATCTTTTTCGGGTTTCTCGGAGCCAATATCGTTGCGATTACCTACGCAATTGATAGCTTCCCGTTACGATCTGCTGCGTTGCTGGTGGTGATTTGTGCGGGGAGGGGTCTGGTCGGGTTCGCGTTGAGCTATGCGGTGCTCCCTAGTATCAAGGCGATTGGGTATTCTGGGTCGATGAATGTGCAGGCGATTGTTTGTGCGGTTCTTGCGGCGATTGCGGTGCCCATGTTCTTTTTTGGGCCGTGGACGAGGGCAATGGCGCAGAAGTATTTTCGGATGGACCAGGTGGTTTAGCTGGGGTCGAATATTGTTTGGCAGGTGGAAGAGCTGGTCTCTTTTCGTTGAAGGAGCCGTACACGCATTTGTTTCTTCAACAGGCTTTATCTCGAGGCAGTTTGCTTGTGTGTGATTCCACTTTCTATCACAAGGCAAAAGGTTGATTCTTGACAAAGCATCCTGGTCATAAAACTTTAGTCTGGCACTTCCACAATAATAATAAGGGTAGTTTTGCGCTTCGTGGGAACTCATACTCGTATACCACAATTTCAACGTGTGCCATATCCATTGGATATAATTTCCACAGCCAAAGAGCATCACATCAAACCGAGGTATTATCTAGTTCAGCCGCAACCAACCCATTAATTAAAAAAAACGACGCCAAGACGCCTGCCTCCATGAACACGAACGGGCCATCATTCACCACCAGTCCACACCACACAGATCCAAATTTCCTCCTCTCTTCAACCCCCCCCCTCCATATACCCTCCTGTTAGTTTTAAGTGTTACATCCTCAAAATGAAACCCCCGACCGAAAATTCCCTCCCCCCCGAGATCCTCGTAGCTATATTCGAGTATCTCGACGGCAACAACGCCGTGGACCTCCTCCGCGCCATCCCCAACCTCGCACAGCTGCTAACAACCCGCCATATTTTATGGACGTACCCGGATCCCGAGGGTGAAAAGGCCACTGGCCACAACATCCTGCATCTTCTGGCTATCGAGGGTGAACACAATCTGCTGGAAAGATTACTTTCCCGGCCGAATCAGTTTAGTTCCGATCTGCCTAACGTGAACGGCCGGACACCGTTGTCTCTGGCGTGTTCGTATGGGCATGTGCGTGTTGTGGAGGTGCTTGTCAAGCAGAGCTGGGTGGATGTGGAGTGGCCGGATGACGATGGGAGGACGCCGTTCTCGCTGGCGGCGGAGTGGGGAAATGAGGCGGTGGTGCGATTCTTGTTATCAAAGGAAAGACAGGGGGCTCCGGTGAAGGCGTCCAGGAGGGATAAGGAGGGGCGCACTGCGCTGTCACGGGCCTGTGAGGGGGGAGAGCTGGGTGTTGTCAAGCTCCTAGTGCAAGAGTGGAATAAGGGGATGGTGGATGGGGAGGAAAAGGGGGAAAAGGGGGATACGCACGGGGCCACTTCGCTATCCTGGGCTGCTAGGGAAGGGAACACGGAGGTAGTTGAGCTGTTGCTGAGGCAGAGGTGGGTTCATGCGGACGGGGTGGACGCTTATGGTCGGACGCCGTTCCTGGAGGCGGTGACGGGGGGACACGAGGAGGTTGTGCGGGTGTTTCTGCGGCCAGGAAGTAAGAGGCTTTCGATGGAGGAGAGGTTGAGGCTTTTGAGTGGGGAGGTGGAGGTGGATGATGACGCGTGGGTGGGGTTGCAGGTGTCTTTCGTGGATGTCAACAAGGTAGATGAGGATGATTGCCCGCCGTTATTCTGTGCGATAAGTGGCGGGGATGAGAATATCGTGAGATTGCTGCTGGACCATCCGGATATCGACGTGCAGGGGCACCATTATCATGGCCAGACACCGCTTTCTCTGGCGTGTACGAAGGGGTTAACGGAGATTGTGGAGATGTTGCTGGAGCGCGACGATGTGGATGTGAATGGCAAGACTGGGGAGGGGACGCGTCGGCTCACGCCGTTGGCCTGTGCGGCGTGGGAGGGACACGACGAGGTGGTGTCAATGCTCCTACAGCGGGTAGATGTGGACCTTGGCGCGTTGGACGAGACCGACTGGACGCCGCTGGCGCTGAGTGCTTGTAAGGGACATGAGAGGATCGTGCGAGGGCTGCTGGAGCGGGGTGGAGTTGATGTTAATTCCCGGGAGATCGGGGGCGGAACACCACTGACCCATGCTGTATTGAGCGGCAATGAATCCATGGTGAATCTGCTCCTACAACACCCGGATATCGACCCCAATCTGAGGAACGCCAACAATCACAGCGCATTAGAATCGGCGGCCTGGTTGCGGCAAATGGAAATGATTCGGTCCTTGGTGGGACACGACAGGGTTGACCCGAATATTCAAGATGGAGAGGGGTATACACTATTATCGCGAGCCTCCTCCAACGGCGACGAGGAGTTGGTCGGGTTGCTCCTCATGTCGAAGCGCATCAACGCGCAGGCAATGGATAGGGATGGTTACACGCCGTTGTCAAGAGCTGCGTATGCTGGCTATGAATCTGTGGTTAAGCTCCTAATAGAGCATGAGGGGGTGGACGTCAATTCTAAAGATGGTCATGGTTATACCCCATTGATGTGGGCTGAGCGGGGGGGACATGATGAAGTAGTCAAGTTGATACTAGAAAAGGCTCAACAGACTAGACCATAGTTCAGCTCATGTGGCTAAATACTTGTAGGTTAAGTATCAGAAGTACTCCACTTCAGTTGCATTTCAGTTCTACCCTGAACTTGCCATACAAAAAAGAAGGACCTGTGAATCCTGGTTCTTAAGACACCAATATTATAAGGAGATTCACCATATACTGGGGTTAGTATATCATAGAGACCACCAGCATAAATATACATCATAGAAGTGTAGGGCCACAAAAAAAAAAGAAAAAAAGACAAAAGCACAAAGATCTCGCAGGTTTTTGTTATTGGCAACAGATTTTGCGTTATATATTGTCCACCTTAGAAATTGAATGCAAGAAAAACAACAGCCATGTGATACCGAAGCAAGGTGTTATTCGAGTGTGGGGTCTGGGGAAGCCTTTATACTTGGGATGAGGCCGTTCATAAGGGCTGCTAGACTTTACCTTGGACATGGATAAAATGAAAACACAAAGAGCAGCAAGAGTCAATAGCCTGTCAGTCTTGGGCTCGCTCCAAACTCCAGACTGGTTCCCCGGAGGTTGAAATCAGAATAAGAGCCGAGGATACGGGGTTGAAGAATACGAACAAGAGGTGTGCCAGGGATTGACGGAACCCGACTCCCCGACCCGCTGTCGATCGAAGCCTCTCATTTGTCCAGCTCGTGGACGAGATCGACCAAGCAAACTAGGCTCTCGTTTTCGCATCCTGCCAGAAGGACAAGGCTTGAGCGATACCACATCGTCCAGGATCTCCACAGTCCTGTCGATCCGGCTGATGTGGCTTTCATCCAACCTAATCTGGGGTACATGGGTTCGATTTCCCTCCCGCATAAAAGAAAATGGTTCCCCTCGGTTGCTTGTCGTCTACTCTGAATCATTTAATCTATCCACGTTTATCACCATGGTCCAGTTGTCCTTATTGCTCACGGCGCTAGCCATTGGTTACTCCACCGCCACAGGTCCTCTTACCCCCAGCAAAGATACCTGGTACGACCAGCCAGCCAATATCAGCAGCTATGCTCCTGGCGATTTGATTCGATCCCGTCAGGTTTCCAATTATCTACAGCCTCTAATAGCCATCCCCGTAGATGTGTCCGTGGACGGAGTCTATCAATACATGTACCGCTCCACCGACAGTCTCGGCGATGCCGTTGCCGGTGTCACCACCCTAATCATCCCACATGGTGCAGACCCGACTAAGCTCCTCGCCTATCAGACCGCCTACGACAGTTCCAACCCGGACTGTAGTCCCTCATATACCATTCAGAACGGATCTGCAATTGGGGGTCTAGGCGGCATGCTGGCTGCGAACAGCACGATGTCCATTGATACGCCTTTTGTAAGTTTCTTCCCTTAGATCAGAGAGGTAGCAAGTTCAGTGCACTGACAGAGCTCGATAGTTGGTTGCCGCCCTAAACCAAGGATGGTGGGTCATGACAACCGATTACGAAGGACTTAAGGGCCAGTACACAGTCGGTCCACAATCTGGATATTCAACCCTTGATTCCGTCCGGGTAGTCTTAAAAGAGGCACCCAAGCTTGGTCTCTCGAAAAAGGCCCGGTACGCACTATGGGGATACTCGGGTGGTGCGCTAGCAAGTGGGTGGGCTGCTGAGCTGCAACCAACCTACGCGCCAGAGCTGGAATTCGCGGGTGTGGCACTGGGTGGGGCTGTTCCTAGTGTGCGCTCCGTCTTAAATGCTATTAATGGTGGTCTATTCTCCGGTCTTGGCTTTGGGGTTGTTAATGGGGTTGCCAATGCGTACCCTAACTTCACGCAGTGGGTGGATGAGAACCTATTCCCGGAGAAGAGGGAGGAGTTTCTGGCTATTACGAAAGGGTGCCTGATTGGTGAATTCGAACTAGGTGCCCTGCAAGATATATACGGGTATTTTAAAGGCGGGAAGGAATCCTTCGGGGAGGATGTTCCTACCTCCGTGCTCGCTGTGAGTGGCGAGATGGGCCAGCATAATACGCCCACCATGCCGCTATTCGTGTACCACGCGGTGTGGGATGAAATCAGCCCGAGCTCGGGCACGGAGGCTTTGGTGAGGAAGTACTGCGGCAACGGCGCGACGGTATACTACCAGAAGGACTGGGTGGGGGAACATAATTCAGAGGCGATTACGGGGGCCGTGAATGCGCTGGCGTGGGTGTCGGATCGTCTGGCGGGGGCGGCTGTCTCGAATGAAGGGTCTTGTGTCACGAAGAATGTTTACCTCGCTGATATTAATCCCAGCAATATTGGACTCTTGGGGGAGGCGCTGTGGGCGGTTATTGTCTCGGTTTTTGGAGGTGTTCTGGGTACGTCTTGAGTAAATGTTCAGGTGGAATTTTATACAGTCATCATTATGTCAATATGCTAGATTAAAATAACCTGATATCAAGGTACACCCCCAGAGCAATCCACTTGAGAGGCGTCATCCCCATTGATATTCCCGTTGCCCCGTTTGGGATCGTTCCCCCAGATGCAACGATTGTCGGTTTTCCATCGTCCCCCGTGAAGCCCATTGTTTCGCCAGGATCCAGTGTCGGCATCGGTGGGATTGTAAAAGTAGGGATGGCTGAAGAGGTTGTTGAGCTTAAGCAGGCGTTGTCAACCACCGCAGAATCACTAAAGTAGCCCAGCGCCGCGCAGTCATCTTGATAATTCCTAATCATTTTATAGAACGAAACCCAACCAACCCCCACTGGACACACCTTGCATGCCGACATCCTTCTCATAACCGGTAATGTACAGACGCATTCCGCAGCCGTTCTATTGAATAATACATTCCGCCATGTATATACACCCGAAAAGTTGACAGGTTCACCGGTTTTAGCGGGATCTAAAGTCAGGGGGAGTAATCCACACTGGTCGATTTGTGCGCTAAGGATGTCACACACGGGGCAGTCCGGTACCAGGCGTGATTCACTCGGCTGAATCGTGGGTAGAGATGTGCGAGTCGTGCTTGGATAAGCTTGGGTGTCGTCGATATAGTAGCCAAATGCACCGCAATCGCTTTCGTAATCCAAAGCTATACCCCACCTATTGGAGTCTACATCGCAGCCAGTGCATTGATTCAGGGATAGGAGTCCTGAGGTACAAAGGCAGGAAGCGGACGAGTAATTGGAGAGAAACCAAGTCCTAGGGCCGACAACATCAAAATATGTGCAGGATGGTGCCCCTGAGACGTTGCGATATATGCGGTCGGGTGGTCGCTCTGTATTGAGAGGCGGCAGGGCGCAGGTTTCGAGTAATTCGGTGACATGGTCGCAGGCATCGCAATCAGCCGGATCCAGCGTATAATACGCAGACCCGAGCAGGGAGAAGGCAAGGAGGAGAATCGACAACAACATGAGGACTTGGGTATATGATTAGAGCCAGGAATGAATGAAAATAATAATTGATTTCATTCCACCCTGTTTGTGAATGACGGGGCACCATCTTTTAATTCCTTCTCTTTGTTTGAGGCTGCGGACACGATGGCTTAAGCATGGTTCGCCGTTCAAGCTCTAGCCTCGCAGTTGTGGCGCACTTGGGTATCTGAAAGAAACACCTTTCGTCCAGTAAAATGCGCAGATAAGTGCTGCTGGGAGACCGGGCAAAGGCCCCCCTCCGTTATTTTGATAAACACCTAGTCAATAGCCTCATCTCCAACAACCATCTTGGGGGAGGGAGTAAATTCCTGGTCCGACCGTCTCGTGTGATAGGTTCGAGGATCAAGGTGCAAGGCTGAAGAAGGATTTCCCTTCCTCGGATTCCAGGACAAGATTCTGCAATGATCGGCAAACTGGGCCAACCATTCGCTTGAAAATACGAAGTCCAGCCTGACATCTTGGACGTGACAACAATCTAACAAATGATATTTTATGGGTTGCTGCGAAAGCCCCGCATGAGTTGGCTGGGCAAGAATGATAAAAATTCATAAATATTTTGTGCGCTCTTGGTCCATCACTAGGATGATATATTAAAGAGAAGAGTAGGAGAGGGTCGGTGGAAAGGCTAACGAGATAAGGAACACTACTGTCTCGGAAGGGTAGCTAGAGTTTAGCTGCAAAAGAGGCCATTTTCAGGATTGCTTTGGCCGCGAGTTAAGATCCAACTAAGCACTTGCTCAAGCTCAGCAGTACAAGGACTAACATTGCTTGGTAATAGTAGTGTAAAACACCTAAAGCGGCGCCTAGGACTCGGAATTTACCGGTGGAAATATCTTCTAAATATTAGTCATTTTCAGCCTTAATTTGACAGTCCTCCATATTCTAGTTGCAAAAACGGGAGCTGTGAGTCCCCGTTTCATAAATTACTGCATGTTTATCCCTCTCACGAGGATTCAAATATTTTTCATAGCCTATCTTCCCTGTCTTGGTTTTAACAGAATCTTCTAATCGAAATAAAAAAATATATAATCTCAAACCTGAAGGATATCCTTCCTACATCAACACAACCGAGATTTCTGTGCCCTGCTAGTTAGCTGAATAGTCAAAGTATCTTTTTATGTGATACCTATACAGGTTATCAGATTTGACGGTTGACCTGAAGTGGTGAGAAAGAACCTACAGTCAATTAACGAGTCCAATCCGGGCATTCCTGCAGCAGCCTAAGAATACCCCAACTGCCTCAACTTTATCGGCATGTCCACATCCCTACATTTGGTCAACTTTTCGGCTTGGATGTTATCCTTGTCTAACTGACTAGTTCATGGCGAGCAGATACAATATCATTGTCCCTGTGAAACATTAGTATTTGGAGTTTTATTTAAAAACAGATTTTCCGCCTAGACCAACAGCGATATCATGATGTTAACATGTCTCATCATTTCTTGTACAAATGGATGGCGGAGAAACCACATTGAAGGGTCCGTGCCTTGTGCATAGCTAGTTTCTTGTCAATATAATTTCAACGCAGGGGTTATTGGAAGCCTTGCACGCTGAGAGCTAGTGTTGCATAAAGGGCAGAAGCATCAATCCGGACGTCTAGATATTCATCTACGTCAAAAATAAAATCTTCCTCAAATGTATTCTGCAGCTTGATTGCCGCGTTGGCGCAATCGCATAGTGTTTCGCAGAAAAACATTTTAATGGAAGCTTTGAATTACTGACATTTCAGTAGGCCCTTTTGTATTCATGGTTGTACCTACCACGGCCTGTGCCTGCTTGAATCTCTGCTCCTATCCCATCGAAGGACTGCGCTGGTGTGAAGGTAGGAGCGATTGTGGCGGGTACCTGGATTGTTGTAGGGTCACCTGAAAGGCGTCTTTGAATGATTGAATTCATCTCACAGCGGAAGAGCTCCCGCTGCATGATTCCTTTGATTCCTTCGTCGACGTCACCAAAGTCGATGGCTGATTTCCTCCGTCAAAATCTAAGCTAGGAATTTCTGAAAGTCGAACATACCATCATCCCAAGCAAAGAGCTGTGTTGTGCCTGCCATTACTCCACCTAACAGATAAGGATGGGGGACTTGGTACCTAGCTAATATATTTTCCTACAATCTTCATCCCTGATACCGTAGCGTCCGGATTGACAGTCCGCGCTAAGAAGGCAGGGTCGGTTGCTTTGTTTTGGTTATAAGAAGTGTCATGTAACCATCTGCTTTCACCATCAGTAGCCAGAAGTTCAAAAATGTCTAGATAACTCACCTCTATGTACCTAGTAATGTCATACTGTAAAGGGTGCGATGAAAATGCAGGTGTTTATACTTCCAGCAGGTAAAACGAGAAGCTGCCAGTTCCCTGGCTGTCAAAGTTGTAACGGGCCTGTTCTTGAGTCTCCTCGAGACTGACAGTTGTCCCATTGTTTCTCTATGAAACATATGGTTAACTAGACCTGCAACTTTCATTTTTCCTTCTTGAATACAGACTCTATAACCGAATGCTAGAGAGCCTTATGGGTTGAGGAAGAACTCTTCCTTCGTGCTTCGGAGGCTGGGGTACTTTTGTTGGGGCTCGACCGGAAAACCGGCACAATTCAAGAAAATACGAGCGGACCCGATGGAAATAATATTCATAAGCCCATTTTGGTTTAGCCATCGAGACTCAAAAGTACGAACGTCGGTTCTGCTCACCTGGGAGATATGGTCAATGATTATTGGTGCCCTTTTCTCTTAGCGCCTGCGCTAAAGGCTGAGGCTGTTGGAACACAATCCTCCCAATTCCATGCAATTGGGCGGCAAAAGATAAAAGAAGGAAGCTGTCTGGCCCCTGAATCTTACTCCTAAAAGATTGGTAAATTCCCCCCATGATCATAACTTTAATGGAGAGAAAGTTGCGGGAGAACCCGGAGAGTGAGCTAACAGCAAGAACAGAGATGGAGAGCTCCCCCGCGCGAGCTGATACGGACCCACTATGGCTCCGACACAGGCGCTGAAAAGGCCGACCGGCGTTTCATCCGAAGCTCAGCTGAGCATCGTGTCCATCTGGTTACAGCTTATCGCCAGAGGTTTGGACTGTGCAACAATGGCGCCATACCAACCTGGGCAGACCGTCACTGCTGGCGTACTTTCCCCAGGTGGAGGCTGGGAGCCTAGAGGTTGCGCCGCGTGACTTCCCTTGGCATTTCCGTGCTTCGAGCAGCTTAAATCCCCTTGGGGGCCCAGTATCTTTTGAAAATCTTCATTGAGGCATTGGGAAACTTTATCGCATACGGCAATAATGGCTCGAACCTCGTCGGACCCACCACAGCCACCCTGGACCCCTGTCCGGGAACCCAAGCCTCATCTATTATTCAATCGTTCCTCCTATTTTTTGTCCTCTGAAGTAACGACTCCCCAATCGTCACCCGATGAATCGAGCCAGAATGTATTCAGCCCTACGGATTCTATTGGCACTGAAGCGACCGATGATGACTATGGATTCGATAGTACCCCTTCAAAACCTGCAAGGTCGATTGTGTTCACGGAAGTGGACATGAAGCGGAAAGCAGATATGTGGGGAAGTTTCGATGACAGTTGCTCGGGATTTGTTCATGGGGTTCCTTGTTTCGGCTCCACTCCATCGAAAAATACCACGTCCAAGGGTCGACGAGAAGTGGCCATAGATACAAACTCAGATGAGGATGATGAGGATGAGGATAATGGTGATGAAGAAGGTGGCTCTGATGGTGAGGTTAGCCTTGTCCCTTGCACCAGGGGAAACCATAAGTTCGAGAGTAGCCCCAGTCCTAAGGCGGAGGGGACTTTGAAGGAAGAAGACCGAGATGAGGTTGAAGAGTTCGACCTCAAGGATACTATCTCAAACCTCATTAAAGGCAACGCCCCCGCTCTGGAAGATGGACTCTCGATGAAGCATTTCCCATTGGGGACAAGCATCTCCAAAGAATATTCCTGGGATGAAGACGCGGAAAGTTCAGCAGAATCAACAGCCGCGCAACTTAGCTCGACGAGCCCGCAACCTGAACCCAAATTCAAGTTCGCCAGGGAGAATGTACTAGGGGAAAGAATGAACAATAAATTCTCAAAAATTGGCTCTCCCGACAAACCAGAACGCGCGGGTTATTTTACGGAGCGCAGCACCCCCAGGGAGAGTCCAGAGCCCGAGAGCATATTTAAGTCTTTACTCCCGAGCAATAATAGCAAGGGTTTGGGTCAAGCCGCTGAACAAGATGGGACGAATTATTTGCCTACAACTGACGGCCAGGGCCTCTTCGTGAATAGGACAACCGAGTTGGACTTTGTTGGCAAAAGTCCAGGGATTTTTCCCTTCGGCTTACCCTCGTCGAACACCCTCTCTTCCACGAGTCTACAGGAAAACGGCATAGACAAATCGCCAGACAATGAAGATGAGATTACTCGAATTTTGAAACTCGGCATTGGTAAAGCCCCCCCTCTGAATGATGTGCCCGTGCCAGAATCTCCCCCACAGAGTTCAAGGATTTTCAAACCGTGCTCGTGGGGCGAAAACGCCAAAGCACCAAAGGAATCGGTATCCCTGCAATCTGGATCCACCTCTACCCCCGAGATCAAAGTAGAGCCACCAGAAGATGACAGCGTGACCGTCCAAGACGCCTTGACAGAGCCTGATCTCTGCGAGGCAAAATGTGCAACCTCTCCTACTCCAGACCAGGGTTGTAGGGACCGGATTCTACCCGAGAAGAGCCAAAGGATATTCCCGGCTGTTCACTGGGAGGATGGGGAGAGTGGGCCCGCACAAAATGCATCGTTCGACCTGAGTACCACCGAATACAACTTTGAAGCTGCCACTCGTATGGTAAGGCCACGGGGTTCATCCCGCGAGCCTTCACCTGCATCAGAGCTGGAAGAGTCCCATCCCCGGAGTCTGCAGGTGAAAAACACATATACGCAATCAGACGTGCCTTTACTGGAGTATCTCCCGAAGGGGACCAGGTCCTCCCCGGCGTTTGCGTCGGATGAAAATATCAAAAAGTCATTGATGATCATGATGCCTTACAACATCCAATGCATGTTGAACGGGGGGAGCGTCCAGTGTCAACGCTGCGGGAAGCATTTAAAAGTAAATGTTGCCCAAGTGCAAGGTTATCTCGAGGAGCTGAAAGAGTGCGACCCAATGAATTTCGAATCATGCTTGGCCTGTGTAGAGCAGATTCAAGAATTGGTATGCTGCGGTAGGCATAGAGAAAGCGCCAGAAAGCAGTTAGGCAGTTGGTGGAATTTGTTTTCTCAGTGGACTACATGGATCGAGGCAGTCAAGCGCGGGGAAGTATCGACAGTGCCCGTGTTGGTGCCGGAAATCATGCTTGGTAGTTTGACCCCAACTGCCCCGTCGTCTTTCCCAGAATGGAAGCCTTATATGCCAAACAATCAAAAGGGCCGGGCTATCAGCGACGCAATAAGGGAATTAATCACGAAGCCGCTTACGCAGGAGGAAATCAAGCTCAAGGGTTATATCTACGTGTTTCAGAAACATGGAATCCTGGGACGCGTGAAAATCGGTCGGTCAGTTCATGTGGGCAACCGCGTACAGCAGTGGTCGGACGGATGCAACCAGATCATCCAGCCGATTTTTCCCTCGGAGAACGCCCAGATTCACCCCATACCGCATATTTCCCGGGTTGAAAAGCTGATCCATGCTGAGTTAAAGGAGTGTCGACGTGAACACTATTGCTCGGAATGCAAAAAGGTCCATCGGGAATGGTTCGAGACCAGGGCCGATCTCGACTCGAGTGTGGTGGTTGGAGTTGTGGAGAAATGGCTCAAATGGATGAAGGATTTCGCTGACAGAAATGAAAACCGGACACCCTATACGCAACGGACTCTACAGGATGGACAGGACCACTGGGTTCTGAGAGAGGAAGTGAGAGCAGACCTGGAATCCCTTTGTCGGCCGCATGGGAAACCGGTTGATGCACTGGGGTTGAAGCAAACCCGTCGCAATCCAGCTTTGCGACATTCATTCTCTGCGCTAACAATTCGTGATGCGAATGGCTTCTCGTTTGAATCTCAAAATGGGGGTACCAAACTCTGGTGATAGTTGGTTTTAGCACTTCTTTATATTAGTCATATTGTACATGGGCCGTTTGCAATGATATTCCCCCTCTTCATTCAGCTGATCCGAAGGATCCTGCTCAGAGTGAGGCAATGCATTTCAGCCCCTGACACTGATTGGATAGAATTGATATGGGCCTCAATTGCGGATCCACATCTCGCAGCCGATTTGTCAAAGCGTGAACATTGTTGAGCTAAGATTTAGTCAGTCTTAGCGCTGATCTCCGCATCCTGGAGCACCTTCGAGGCAGTGAGATTTCTACCTGGTTTGCTCAAGTATAAAGCAAGCCGGAAACCCATCTTTAGCTTCTCAAATTCCCTCTCTTTTTCATTCCCCTCACCACTTTTCCTGCGGGTTTTACATCGCTGCCTACTCTGCAAAAATGACCAACTTATCTGATCTCACCTCCACCTTAACATCCGCGCTCTCCAATCTCCCACCCCCAGACCAGATCCGTGATGCTGAGCGTATGCAGCTCATTGGGGCAATCGATAAACTTAGAGCACAGCTAGAGCCACCCCAGCTGGCTATGCAACGATTTTGTTTCTCGGTATGTCATGCTTTGGCTACATTACTTTCCAAAACTAATCCAAATGACTAGCACTATGCCATCGTCGTCATCCGCGTCGCCCAAGGCATGGGCATATTCGATACTTTCTTTGTGACTGAAGGGAAAGAATTGACATTAAACGAACTTTCCTCACAAACCAAGGGGGATGAGAAACTCCTAAGTATGTGGACCATTTACCCAAAAGAAAAAGGCTAACTTTGACAGAACGCATCTTGCGCTTCCTCTGCGCACACAAATATGCAAAGAAACCTCACCGGAAAAATATCAGCCCTTACCGTTAGCCATGGCATTCGGAACTGGCTCTGTCCCCGGCGACATGATCAAACACTTGTACCCACCCTCTATCCCATCCTTACATCATGCACCACCCTAATAACCACCCACAGCCATACAAACATGCAAGTAACAGCCAAACTGTACGAATACTTTGAAAAGAACAACTACACGAACCCCTCAGACGCCTACAACGCCCCCTTCCAACTCGCCTACAACACAAACGACCATTACTTCACCTGGCTCCAGGACCGCCCTGACGTCCAAAAAGCCTTCAACTCTGTTATGACTGAGAGCCAAAAGTTCCGACAGGGAACGGACTGGTTCGATCTCTACCCCGTTACCGAGAAGCTGGCTGTCCCATCTGATCGGGTGCTCCTCGTTGATATCGGCGGCGGAGTGGGGCATGACCTTCTCGCTTTTAAGAGTCGTTTTCCTGATCTCCCCGGGAAACTTGTGCTCCAGGATCTACCGCAGGTGGTTGATAGCGTGACAAACCCACTAGAAGGTGGGATTGCTGTAATGGGGCATAACATGTTCGAAGCACAGCCGGTAAAGGGCGCAAAGGCGTATTATATGCGCACGGTGTTGCATGATTTTCCCGATAAACAGGCGTTAGAAGCGTTGGGGAGGATTCGGGAGGGGATGAACGAGGACTCGGTATTGTTGATTCATGAGCATGTGACGCCAGAGGGGGATGTGCCTCCGTTAGCGGCGATATTGGATATCCATATGATGGAGATATTTTCCTCGTTGGAGCGGACGGAGCGGGAGTGGGTTGATTTGCTTGAGAGGGCGGGGTTCAGTGTGGCGAAGGTGTGGAAGGGTACGGACGGGCATTCGGTCGCGCTGTTTGAGGCTGTTTTGGCTTGATCCCGAGTCGATTTAATGAAGTCCCTGTATAGCTTTTGAATATATCTGGGTGGAGTATAGTACTGGATTGTTGGGAGGATTTTGACGCGAATCAAGAAGTCCAGCAGCTCGAATCGACGGCCAATTCTCTGCATACTGCGTTAATTTCACCGCATCAAACAAAAACCTCCTGAGCTGCTCCTCATCTTGGCTATCGAACCACAACAATGGCTGCCCATTTTGCGTCGTTAATTCCGCTTTCATCGCTTCTAGACATATCGAAGCCACGACATTCGAATTAACAATCCCCTCGCAATGCGGCCAGGAAAGGAGCACATTAATCGCCCGCCACCGAACCGAATAATCAGGACACCGTAGTGCCACCACATAAAGGCACGGGTTGATCCCGTAGTCCATGGTAATTGTGGGGCGTTCGGGAAATGCAGCCATAACCGCCTCGCATGCCGCTAATAGATCAATGTATTCGGGGACTAGCTCAATGGAGACCGGTCCGTCGATCAGGCAGGTTTTAAGGCTGAGGATCTGGCCTAGGCATTGGAGGCGCGAGAGTTCGACCCCGCGTTTATCGCGGTAGCTAAGTTTATTACTAAACTCGTCATAGAACAATTCTATTTGGGTTTTGAGATGAGAGTACGAGGAAAGAAGGGCGTGTTGTTTGCGGGATAGATTATTGTAATCGGCTTGTATTTCGGAACCTGAGAGGAGCCAGCATTGAGCGAGGAAGGGGATGCCCATGTTTAATAAATTGGTTACGGCGTGTTGGACGTCGCGCGAACTGTGCAGTGTCGATGTAGACGGGGGCTCGGGCCAATTAGATTCCTCGAGCTCGGTTGAGAAGAGGAATGGCTTCCGTGGCCCGAAATGCGAGGATTCGATATCTAGTCTCTCAAACGTGCGAACTAGATAATCGTCTAGGTCCATGAGATGGTACTCCTTTGTCTCTTTTAGGATCTGCAGCCCCCCTCTTAAATGCTGGAAGGCATTGTCATACTGTGTTAAAAGCACATCGGAAATAACAAAAAATAGACAACACAACAGCGCAATCTCCCGCAACTCAGGATCATTCGACGCTTGACGCTGACTCAAAATCCCAAAAGCCCGAGAAGCCTGCTCGAGCGCAAACCGATGACGAGGCTGGCGCAGATCAACCCCCGATAAACGCATCTGGTTTAGATTCGAGTCCTCGTGCAGGGCCCCAACCATATTGGCTGCGTGGTAGACTGCGCGATCGAAACGGCCTACCTGAAGGGCGAGCTTCTGCCAGAGCGGGGAGTTGAAGAAGGCCGTTAAGCTAGGGATAGAACAGTGGGTGAAGTAGGCGAAGCAGCGTTTCTCGTCGGAGGTGGTTTCCCAGGGTAACTGGGTTCCGAGGGGGAGAGTGGTGAGAACGAACTTTTTGACGGGGAGGCGGGAGAGGTCGTAGTCGCATCTGCGGCCTGTGGATGCGCAGTTGTTGCAGATACCAGAGGTTTCGTCGCATTTGATGTGGCGGGCGCTGTGGGGGTTAGTCATGTCACGTTTGAACTTGGGGTCGGTCCGTACCGGCAGGTTCGACATCCGGTTAAGGATCGCTTGGCGGACTTTCTCTTTTTTTTAGTCGATGACATTTTTACTACTATCTTTTGGATCAGGAGTGAGATGCAGGGGTTGAGGAGGAGGTACGGTAGAGGGGGAGTGGTGAGGGGATGTCTTCAGCTCCAGGGGCCGAAATGGGCGAAGTGAAGCTAAACAACCCCTGCCCCACCGACATCCCATTGATTGGCCCTGGAAGAAAGTCTAAGCTTTTTGTTTTATTTCGATTTCTTGGCGCATCATAACCCAGATAAAATTCATAGTTTGCAATCACTCATTTAGCTAACTTAATCAAGGCCATAAAAGTTAATTAGCTACCTGGGTAGCTAACTATAGTTACTCTCGATTAACGCACAACCAATCCGGAATCTCCATCCCCTTCGTCCGCATATCATTCACAAACTGCACCCTCCTTACCTCCATATCCAGCTTCTCCTCCCCCGACATATCGCGATACATCTGCTCCCCGATCCGATTGCGCCGATTCCCATCCTCCATCATCCTCAAATGCAGCTTTCGATTCGGGATCGGACATTCCGGATCCTCGGGCTCAGGGGGCGCCAACCCCTCTGGTAGTGAGCAGCGGGCCCTTTCGACGAGGGAATCGATTTGCGCTTCGCTCCAGCCTTTGCAGCGGAAGAAGAATTTCATGGACTCGGAGGTGTTGTCCAGGTCGTGGAGGTAGAAAATACTTTGGTCGTGGGTCCAGCCTTGGGAGGTGAGACAGGTGTAGATGGCTTGGTCGGTGGGGGAGAGGGAGGAGAGGGTGAAGGGTTGGCCGGGGAGAGGGAGGGGGCTGGGTGGCCGCGCGTCAATGTTGAAAAGGATTTGCGTAGCGGGGGGGGTTGATGTTGTAGGCCCCTGGGATGCGCCAGGGGGGGATTCTTTAGTCATTTTTGAACAGAGGTCTTGGGAAATGCAGTGGCAGTGGATGGATGGTTTGGGGAGGATGGGGATGGCGTTGGTTATAACTCGGATACCTTAAGTTGGTGCTGATAACGGCCAACAATAAAAGTGGGGGATGTTGGTGCTGATCAGCACACCCTGATCGACATGGGCGTAGAGCTCGACGAGTAGTTAGGTAACTAGTTAACGTACGTACATAAGCGCCGGGAGCCGTAGTTAGAAATGATCCTTGCTCCGTGAGACACAACCCTGGAAGGCAGGCTGTGATTGGAACGGTTGATTGGGGAGGCAGCCTCGGTTTCATCAGGCGTTTCCATGTGCTGAATGTGCTGAATATACTGAGTGTGCTGAACTAACTAGAGGAAAGAAAAGGGGTACTTTTCTTGTTTACTTGTCAGTGGGAATCACGTATTAACCCTAGAAGCCTTCTATCGCAGCATAATCCCCGTCATCGAGCTCAACAAACCAATTTCAATTCATACAAAATTCCCTTCTCGGCTCTGCAACACCCCTAAGCTACTCTTCATCCAGTCCCCCCGATTCCCCCAAAACACAGGCACCGACACAGTAGAAAATCTCCTCCCCTATGCAACCCTAGGCGCAATCCGTATATCCATAACGCAGGTAGTAGCGGCACTCATTACCATTACCGGAGCACTAAATGAATGAGTTTCTCTCTTAGCACGTCTACGACAGAATTGGGTTTCATTTCAAAGGGGGGTTGTAAATGGAAAGAACTTGAAAACACCCACCCGGGCATGGTTAAGACAATGTGAGGTCTCGAGTCGATTATTCCAGCACCAAAAACATCTCTGCAACGCCACGTTACATTCCTGCGGTCTCCAATTAGCTTTAGGCACAAGGTACATTTCCCAAACGGAGAAGCTGGAACAGACCCCTTGGACGTATTCCACAACAGGGTTGGATTGCGCAATGAGAGAAGTTGTATTCACTTCCTCCACCTTGTTCAATTCTACCCTGTCCAAGTCCAACCAGCCGACGGCACAGGAGCGTGGTTCTAGAGGCTCGGTGGGTGCTGCGTGGATGGTAACCGTGGAGGCCAGGAGGAGGAGAGGGGTAATCAGCTTCATTTTGAGAAGAAAAGCCGGCGGGTTAAGCAAGAAAATAATTGAGCAGGAGAGAGTGTCTTGACCAACGAACTTACATATCGAGGAAGGGCGACTTTGGGGTCTTTTTATATAGCCTTGTCTCTGCCCCTAAACCCCAGGCCGACATTTCTCACATTTTCGTTCGGGTCCCATCGCAGTAACATGAAGGTAATCCTCCTCTTGTTTAACTGGTGTTGGACCGCACCGTCATCGAAGCACATGTCAAGGGTGGTCAATCTTCTACCCAAAAGAGATAAATCGCTCGATAAACTATTAAATCCAAGAGATGCTTAACCCAGCTAAAACTTACCAAGGCTAGCCCTAGAAGTCCTTATCCTGTTGGTGAGGGCTGTGACATGGAATGGCGTGCGTCCAACTATGATCACAACGCGTAAAGTCCAATCAAGCTTGCCCTCCAACCAACCCAATCAATACCTGAGGATCCAGTGTTGGAATCGCAGACAAGAATATATGCTCGAGCCAAACACAAGCTTCTTCCTTGGTTGGGTTGGTCCAACATCAGACCATGTCGATCATAGGTTTGTGACAGCAGGAAGCACATCCCTACGCGGGTTTCACCTCAGTCTCCCAAATGCAATAAAAGAATAATATATCCCATCTTAAGCGCCGGAAGGATCGGAAAGTGGTATTTGGCAAGCCCAACATTCACTATCCTAGGCCAGTTTTAGGCTGCAGCCGGGTTGGTCTACTTGTATCCAAATTGAGGAATTCAGGAACGTAACTCTCTGAGCGACCCACTAGTACTCCTAGACAAACGTCCATCGTAGTGACAATTTCATGACCAGTGCCCCTGTCTTAAGTAGGAGAGGGCTTCAACATATTAGATGCGGTTCACACCCTTCACAACCAAATTGGAATCATTCTTGTTTAGTTTTACCTGCAGGAAACATAACCAAACCAACGCATTAACCCGAGCATTTCGTGACCCCAGCATTCGCCAAGTACTGAGGACTACTAGTCCTGTCATGTCCCCCAATGACTCCATGAAACAAGTATACGGATTTCCTCAAAATTAATCAGCCTACCTTCCCGTCCATCTCCTCTCCCAATACCTCGCGACCGGATAAAGCACCAGCGTAATCCCCCCCGTCAAAAAAATCCCTACATCCCCCCCCTCCCCCCCAAACTTAGCCGCAATAGGGCCGACAAACCACACCTGCGCGGTGCCCATAAACCCGCCCGCGAAATACGCAATCAGTAGCGTCCCCACCGCCGCAAGACCCAGAGGCAGTTTACGCGGTTCATTCCACGCGCCTAAATCATACTGTGTCCAGGTACGGAAGAAACCGTCTTCAATCAGCAAGATAAACCCGAATGAGACGGTCCAGTAGGCAAGCAAAGAGACGAAATTCTGGATGATGGTGGAGAGGTGTTCGCGTCCCAGGATGGCGAGGAGGGCGACGACGACGCAGAGGATGAAAGAGCAGATGAAGCGGGGGATGGAGCGGAAGAATTCACCGAGGAGTTGGATGGAGAGGCCGGTGGAGTAGCTGGTTGCGATGTTGTTGCCTAGTAAGGAGAAGGTGGAGAGGACGAGGGCGGCTTTGGCCCAGGGGGTGGGGTGGTAGAGGGTGTGGAGGAGGCCGCCGAGGCCGTGGGCGTTGTATATAGTGGAGTAAGATGGGGAAGGGGGGTTGAGGATGGCGATTTGGCCGATCAGGATGCCTAGGGAGCTGGCGAGAAAGGTGGCCAAGGTCGAGCCGAGGTAGGTGAGTGTGAACAGCAAGGGGAGGGAGGTTTTGTTGGAGTAGTTGCAGTAGAAATCTGCGGTGAGGCCGCACCAGGAGGCGACGGTGGAAAACTGGATGGTCATGAAGGAGAGCCAGGCGCCGGTGAGCGGGAGGCCGGATTTGGCGTTGGGGGCGTCGGAGACGAGTGGGGCGGATTGGACGTAGAGGACGATAAGAAGAGAAAGACCGAGGATCCAGAAGTATTTCTCGATGGCCATGACGAGGCGGTAGCCGGAAAAGCAGAAGAGGTAGGAGAGGGCGACGATGAGGATGCAGCCGACGGTGGTGGTGAGGTGGTAGTCGGACACGGTGGAGAGCATCTGGCCGGCCACGACGGCGTTGACCACGAAGTAGCCGCCGCCGATGACGATGTTGAGCACGGCGCAGAGCTTGGAGCCCCAGTAGCCGAAGGAGTAGCGGGCTGTGGCCATCTGGCGCAGACCCAGTCGGGGGCCGAGCGTGCCCGTGTACGCGGGGAAGAGCCCGCCGATGCAGATCCCCACGATGGCGGCGGAGAAGGAGGCGCGAAGGGACAACCCGAACTGGGGCCCGAGAACGCCGAGTGGGACGTTTCCGATGTGGATGATCATCGAGGGCCAGAGCGTGAAGGCGTTCCAGATCGAGGGGGGGCGTTTCCCTTCCTCGGGGATGCGATTGACGCCGCGGGTTTCGAAGTACTGGCGGCCGCCCAGTTCTTTGTCAATCCACTGCTCCATCTTACTTTTACGTTGGTTACTTTCTTTGAGTTGGAGTGTGTTTGGTGTTTAATGCTTTATGTGAGAGCAGACGTCAAGTCCAACAAGACCTGACGTGGTTCAAGTTGACAAATTGTCACGGTGAGACGCAAGGGGTGGTGAGTGAGACAAATATAAGAGGTGAGAATATCCCCCGATCATCAATAGTGCGTGCTATTGACGTTGTGCAACCTCCTAATTGGGACTCTCTTCATTCCACTATCAACTTCCAATTGGTCTCTACAGTACCTGATCAAGTATACATTGAAGGAGAGGACGCTAAAATCCTTGTTCATTAGTACAAATCGAGCAAGTAGGGCTGATCGTGGATATAAACTATAGCACTACATTTTGACTAATGTTTCACTAACTAGGACAACAAATCCTCTAATAAAGCCAATGTCACGCTAGACTACCCACGGACAAATCAAGTAGGTCTTATCGAAGTCTTTATTTAAGCTCTCTGCAGAAGCGGCCAAGAAGGTTCACATAAGAATAGCTCAAGCTTGATTTGGTTCATTCGCTAATCTCGTATTCGTGGCTACTAAAATAAAGCCGCATTAGCGACAGGAAAAGCTTTCTCACTGCAGTCGATTGGATCTGACTCGCAGGTTGTGTCTTTATTTGTTTTAAATGATCTACTTCTCATTTTTTAAAGTCCATTCAGCTTTACTCCGCAGTTCCATCTCTCCTTAAATACACAGTTCATCCGGTTCTTCACATTTTTTACGTTCATTTCCTCATTTCAGCATGTGATCTCATTGAGATTTTCCATTCATTAAAATCTCCTTCCTACACTCTTTTACCTTTTCCTTCCCTCATTTTTCCCAATGTCCTTGAAATTTTATTATCAACCAACATGCTCAACCTAATAATCACCCTCCTACTGCAGAGGATAGTAAGATAGATGTGAGCTAGTCCTTTGCTCCAGTGCCCTTTTCCTCTATCAACCGCTCATACCTCTCCTTTAACTCAAGACAAGGACCCCATATCCGTCTCCGGTTCGCAACACCCATAAACGGCCCCGTCATACCATACGAGGGGGTCGTCTCCCTCTCGAGCCAGATATACAAACGCCGGTAATCCAATTCCCGACTCTCGTTCTTCTCAATGTACTCGTGCAACTCCCAAAACCACGGCATGTACTCATAAATCCGCCGTTTCCAGAACCGGGCGTGTTGCGTATGCGCACAAACAGCCCAGGACGCCTTCCGGATTGCAACTAGCGGGTCAATTGGGAGATGATCTAGGATATTGTGGATGATTTCGTAGGGGAGAGTTTTGAATGGGTCGGATATAACTTTAGAGCTGAGGTCGGGGAGGGTTGATTCAGGTGCTTCAGTCAGAGACGGGGGAATGAAGGGCTCGAGATTGAGGCCTTCGCTGGGGTCCACCAAGCACCACTGCAGTTCAACATAATTAATATTTAGTTCTTATAGAGGAGGAATGTGGTAAATACCTCTTCCCCAGGAATGCACTGCCAATCCTGGTCGTGTCCATTAAAGTCACCGTAGTCCAGGTCAAGGTTGCAGAAGTTGGTGAGCTTATCCATGACCTGGTACAATATGTCCTTTTGGATGCTTTCGGTATCCACGGCCCCGAAAATGACTCGCGTGAGCAGCTCGAAGCAGTCCCAGTGGAAAGGAAATATGTGGGGGTCGTCCAGATCAGAGACTCCATAACTGCTTTTATTAGCAGGAGCCCATCTGAGAAAGGAAAAGACCATACCTGTAAAACACGGACTCATGCTCGGGGAGTTCAGGATCTACTACTATTAGCGAAACAAATCAAATCCGCTCATTTGTCGTACCTCTCTCAGCATTGAACATAAAGAACCGATTCTACATCCCATTAGCCCCCGTCGCTCTGCCAAGGTAGTAAGTTAAAAAGCTTACCCGATCATCATACTCGAACGTTGTTATAAAATACCTCCGCGCCCCAGGCCTCCGGTGATCAATCCCCAGCGCAAACGTAGAAAACAGCCACTGCATATCCGTCTCCCCTATGACAGTCGGGTCGTAGCTCCTATCGTATAAATCACTTCGAACTGAATCCGCATCATCCGTGTCCTCGAGCAGCTCGTCCCCTGGTGGCAGGACCGACGCCATATACCGCTTCCTTTCTGCGCGGCCCTCTTCGTCTTCGTCTTCGGTTTCATCCCAATCGCATTCCTGGTCAGCCCAGTATTTTCGGCGCGCGATCCGTGCGTGGCGGATGCGCAGCGGGCGTGGCTGTTCTGAGCCTACGTCGCCTTCGCGAAAGGGGCAGGAGCATATAGCGCAGTAGGTGGTGAATTCGGCGACCATGGTTACTTTTTAAAATATTTGTGGGTGAGATGGAGGATGGTTGGAAGCAGACGCGGGGTTCGTGAGGCTCGTGTTGCTGATATTAGTGTATTCTGAGAGAACCAATAATATTTAAAAATTGGGGTTTATTTAGGTAAGGATTTGCACATTTTGAACTTTATCTTTGTCAACAACTTTTCATTCAGGAACACTATACATTCTCATGAAATACTCAATATAAGGCCAAGGACAAAGCTACATAGTAAGCACAATTTTCCCACGCCCCCTCAACCTTCCACTCGCCCTCTCATACGCCTCTCCCGCCTTCGCCAACGGATAAGTATCCAGCACAAACACCTTCAGAATCCCCAAATCCGCCAACCTTGCCAGCGAATGCAACTCCTCCGTCCCCCCCTCCACAATAAAAAACAACGCCTTCACCCCCTCCCTGCTTAACCCCTTCTTCTCATGCTCCGCAACAAAGTCATAACTGGCCGAATCCACCGAAACGATCACCCCGCCGGACTTCACAACCCCCCACACCTTTTCCAACACCTCCCCACCCACCGTATCAATCACCACATCATACCCCTCCTTCACTAAACTCCCATACTCAACCACCTCATCCGCCCCCAACTCCCTCAAAAACTCCCCATTCCGCTCATTCGAACTCGAAGCAGCCGTAACATTCACCCCGGCCAAGCGTGCCAACTGCACAAGATAAATCCCCACCTGTCCCGCCGCCCCGGTAATGAGCACCCTCTTCCCTCCCCTCCCCCCCTTCCCCTCCCTATTCCGCACAACACTCTCAGTATCATCCGGTAATTGAATCCCCGCATGAACCAACGCCTCCCACGCCGTCTGCGCAGAAAGTGGCATCGCAGCCGCCTGCTCCCAACCCAACTTGGCCGGTTTGCGCGCAACCTCACTTTCTTTAAATAGGGCGTATTCGCCCCACGCCCCCGCACGATCCGCGTGCGCCATACCGAATACCTCGTCCCCGGGTTTGAATGCAGACGTAGAGGAGAAGACTTGCGTTATGATGCCGGACACGTCGTTGCCTGGGATGCTGTAGGGGTGGGAGTAGGTTTCGGGCCAGGTGAGGGTGTCGCGGACGACGGTGGAGGCTTTGACGCGGATGAGGAGGGGGGTTGTTTCGCTGGGGGTGGGGAGGGGGATGGTGTCGAGGTGGAGGGCGGAAGGGGGGGCGGGGTTGGAGGGGGTATAGGCGGGGGGAGATGGGGAGGGGTGGACGCGGATAGCTTGCATTTTCTGAGTCATTGTTTTTGTAAAGAGGTGGGCGTTTTGGATAGCGGATTTGAACATGGTTATTTTGTCTTGTGTTGGGCGGGGATGAGGTTTATATATCTGACATGTTCGATGTATTTATAGTTGTTTATTTTGTTTTGCTGCGATGACGATAGAGTGATTCATAAGCAGTTATTGTGGTGTGATTGGTTGGAGGGTAATACCTAGTTGGCGGATACCCGATTAGCCAATCAGTATAGGTCTGGAGGGGTACCCGGTTAGCCTATTCATAACACAGAGCCTCAGCGCCTCATATTACTCAAAGTAGATGAACAATCATTATCTAGCTAGGTGCGAGTGCTATTTTAAAGATGATGTATCATGGTACTTTTGGCAGATCGCCAAGTGGAGCGATGCATGTACCCACAATAGAACCCGAAGAAGGCTGCAGATTGCACTGATCCAGCGGTCTACAATACATACCTGGTTG
Organism: Aspergillus diversus; assembly: GCA_027569885.1. Lineage (NCBI taxonomy): Eukaryota > Fungi > Ascomycota > Eurotiomycetes > Eurotiales > Aspergillaceae > Aspergillus > Aspergillus diversus. The sequence continues at coordinate 711,916 of JAPDKZ010000008.1, read as the reverse complement.
GATACCGCATATGATCGGAACGTGGACTGGACAGACAGATCATACCGACTGACCAGGTGTCGCATGATGCAGAGAACGCTGTCTCTGAGTTGTAGCTGAGGTTTAAAAGGAGAACTTTTCATTTTAAAAGGAGAGTTCCGTAGCTCTGGCATTCTGTTTCGTTCCGTTGCAATTCTTCAGCAAAATTCAACTTCACTGCTTTCAACTGTCAACTATTCCAGTATACTATTTCATTCTATTCAATATGGCTATGGTTCTGCAACCCATGGGCTTTCCCCATGAAAACACCTGGTACCTTCATCCTCATTCAATCATCGACCGCTCTAACAATACCAGGATGAAGATGCACCAGCCCTCCAAAACCACAGAAAGCCTAATCCCCCAATTCAACCAGGTACTCCCTAACCCTCCAAAATCCAACTTCAAAAAGCTAACGAAGTCAGCCCGCAATAAACAGCCTCTCCTTCCTACCAACCACACAAAAGAAATCCCTCTTTCTCTCCGCAAACAACAAACTCGTCCCATCCTCCTTCTCCGTTCTCCCTGGTTCCTCCTCTTACACCCCACAAAACCAACGCCCCGAAATCCGCTTCACACACACCTGGACCCAACGAACCACCCTCCTCGGCTCCACAAAGGCAGTTCTCTTCCTGTCCTCTCCAAACAACTTCCAGATCTCCGTCCAGATCCAGAAAGCAGATTGTCTAGGAAGAGTTACAGAGAATGTGACCCCCGCCCCGTTAATAAACCAGGCTCGATCTGGGTCCGGACGAGTAGTAAAGACGGAGATTGAGCTCGACTACGCAGCGATGGTGTTTGAGCCAGGCGAACAACTCATCCTTTCACTCACCGGAGCACCTGAGAATGGGGAAGGGAGAGGGTTTATCCATTTTGGTGAGTGTATGGGTAGCCGTCTCGTGCTTCCTCTCGCCTTATAATTCCTACCTTACATCCATACCTACATACCACAACTTATTCATATATATCCATTATAATCCAATCCAATCAATAAAATCTATTTACATTCCGTCCCCAAAAAATCGAAACTATATATAAAAAGGTGTGTTGGGAGGGCTAAAGCTTGATCCACCTCCCCATCCACTCATGCACAACCTGCTTCGCCTCATCCACCAACCCCAAATCCAGCAACAGCTGCGTCGTTCCTCTAACCGCCGAATCCAGCGCGGAGAAGATCCACGCATGCGTGTAACTCGTATGCTCACCGACGAAAATCGTCTTGTATTCCGTCTGGTAGTACGCCGGCAAATACAGTTCCTGTTGGCCTACTAGAGGACTGGCCCACGCGCCAGCTTGGTGTTCGTCGAATTCCCAGCATTGGCGGTTGTAAATCCCTAAACTTTTATTAATATTCATTTCTTATTCAAGGGGGAAATGAGGGGGAAATGGGGAAGGGGGGGGGAAGTACCGGTGAATTCCTCAGCGGCAATAGGACCATGGAACTCCACCATCGCCCGCTGCACAATACCAATATAATCCTCTGTGCTTAGGGCTCCAATAGACCGTGCCGGAGTCCCGCTGATATACGACGCCAGTACAACACCAGGATCGGTACTATTAATATTGAAAGACGGGTAACACACCGACCCCACACCAGGTACATCCACAGACCCGCATCCACCAAAAATAGGGTTCTCCTGATGTTCCCAGAAACGCGTCTTATACAGCAAACTCAACTTGCAACTAGGAGAATAATTCATTGTCGAAATCGCCCGACTCAACAACGACGAATAGCGCGGTAGATCCCACAGTCTCACTTTAGAAAACGGCGTCGCAACGACGGCGTAATCATACTCTTTACTCTCGGGTTCCATGTCAAGCGGGTCATTGCGCCAGTTAACTGCGATTTTGCCATTCTTCTCGTTATATGTCAGACCGGAGACTTTGCGGCCAAAGGTAGTCTTCTTTGCGATGTGCGGGTAGAAGGCTCGCGGGAGGGATTCCAGCCCCTGGTCGATGGTGCGCCAGGAGGTTGCGGAGAAGTAAACCCCGTCGTAGATGTCCCCCCACATGGGGTCGGAAGAGGTGCCTGCGACGTAATCGGAGATGTTGGCGTTGTAACCTAGGGCGTAGCGGAGGTAGCCGGCTTCGGACCAGTGGAAGAGGCCGTTTTCGACGGCGGCTTTGTGCGCGCGATACATGTTTTCGGCGGTGGCTTTCATGGAGATGGCGTCTTTGGAGATGTAAGCGGAATACGAGGCCTCTGCGTCCTCGACGGCGGTGTCGTTGGGGGAGGCTGCGGTGTAGACTAGCGAGGGATCGGCTTTGACCTGGGCCGAGGAGGGGATGCGGCCGTTGGGGAGACGGTTGCCGCCGGCGGAGGCGGGCACGTTGGGCTGGTTCTGGATGAAGGGGATGAAGTTGACGGCTAGCTCGGGGTGGTGTTTGGCGTTGAGCTTGTTGAGGGTGTCGGCGAGTTGGAAGACCATGCGGTGGTCCATGATCTCGAGGGTTTCGTTGGTCTCGGCGTAGGTGATGCTGACGGGGAAGCGCATGGGCCCCATCTCCTGGTACTGGTACTGGTCTGGGCGGGTGTTGTTGAGGTATTTGGTGCGGATGCGGCCGCCGACGCGCTCGGAGGACTCGTGGATGTGCCAGTTGTGCATGCCGACGGACTCGAGGAGGAGACTGGTCATGAGCCCGGACATGCCGCCGCCGATGATGGCCACGGAGGACTTTTTGGCTTGGGAGACGACGCCCTTGCCGGGTTCTTTTTTGCCTTTCATGTACGCGATGCCGTCGAACCAGGGGCCCATGGCGTCGGCGTAGTCGGCGATGGCGATGCTCTCGCGGCGGGTGATTGGGGCGGCGACGGAGACGGGGGCGGATCGGCCGATGAGCACGGAGTCGGAGAAGGCGTGGAGGCAGTGGAGATGCGGGGCGTCGTCGGGGGTGATCCAGACGAAGCGCTCCGGGTGGGCGCCGCGCTTGACGAACACGCTGCCGATCTCGTGGTGCCGCTGGCTGGCGCTGGTGAGGCTGCAGTCCCCGTAGACCAGGTGGATGTCGCCCTCGAAGGCGTCATCGAGGAAGTCAACGTGGATGTTATGCAGTGAGTCGGCGGTGACATCGGGCACGCGCAGTTGGAGGATCTCTCTTTTTTGCAGAGAAGCAGCCAGGCTGACCTGGGATAGACCCAGGGCCAGGCAGAGCCGGCGCATGTAACGGCCCATATTGGTTTATGTATAGAAGATATGTACAAATGGCCTGCAATGATACAATTGAAATCACACCGGGGCAAGGAGCCTTCTTAAACAATTGCTGGCGGTCGTCATCCAGATACACCGATGCCCAATGCAATCTTTTGTGCACACAACCGACCTGTCATGGCATTGATTTCCCTCGGCGATTTACGTAAATGGAGATTGGCAAAAGCAAACAAAACCTTGACAGCTCCAGTCAGCGCTGTTATCGCAGTCTTTGCTTTTGCTTATCTCTCGGCCGCCCAGAAACCCCGAGTGAACGGCGTCCAGCCTAGCGCGATGTTTATTCCAATCGAGTCTATCTCCAACTCGAAAATACCGCAGTTTATTGCATAACATTGCCTGGTCCGGTTGAAGAACAGACTGGATGCTGACTCCACTGAGAGCGGTGGCGATGCATGCACACTTTTCCTGTGTGGTTGTGAGAGACAGCCTCGTCATACTTGGCATACAGGACACGGCAGTTGATGGAAACTGAAGAGTCACTATTGCTCTCCAGGATGTATTATTAATGCATACCAAGCTCGTGGGCCGCGCGTGGGTCGTTATCAGCATCGCATCGCGGAAACAAATGAAGACAAATCAATTCGGCTCTGGATACTGAAACAGGCAATGATGTGTCGCAGTGCGGGATGTTCCGAACGTCTTATCAGTGCGCGGGCTCCATCAGCATCGTCACTGTCATCTCCGGGTTGGTCGGGATGGCTCCAATCCGATGCATAGCGCCAGTCCGGTCGTCTTGGCGGGTCTGGGGAATTGCGCCCTTCAACAAGCTAAGACGGGGTTAGCGCGACGAAGCTCGTTTATCTCTATCTCAGGGTGGGGATTGGCGAGATAAGAGATTCTTATCTGTGTTGGATGGGAAATTAAATTGTTATCATTATGCTACAAGTTATGTCAAAGGGGTTTATGTCAAGAGTTCTGTGCCATGGGGAGTTCGAATCTCGGAATATCGTCAAGATTCCCCCTTCGGGTCGGACTCTAATCAATCTCCGACGTCGATTATTAATCCCATCCACTCTATTCCAGCTCTAACCCAGCTCTAGTTCGATAATGAATGAATGCGAAAAAAAGTCTAAACAACAGCAAACAGGTCGCGATTCTGCGCCAGGCGCGCCACGAAAAGCAGCAGACTTCCGACGATGAGACTGATCCCCGAATAGATCGAGAGGGCGAGATAGCCGTATTTTCCGGCCAATTCACCGCTGATCGGGACCCCCGCCATGGCTCTATCGATTATTAGATTGGAGCTTTCTCCGCGGTGGACATGGATAACTTACGAGAGGGATGTGGATGCCATTACGGCCCCGATTGCGAGGCCGATTGTCTGCGGGGTCGCAATCTGGACGGCGCATACTTGCTGCAACGAGAGGATGGCCTGAACACTGGCGGTCGGTATAGTTACGTTTAAAGACGGACAGGAATGGAACTCACGCCAGAGGTAAATCCGTACGCTGCGGACCAGACGACAAGACCAGCGACCGAGGTAGCGGTCGTCCAGCACATGGCAATAACACCAGAGAGGAATGTGAATACAATACAGCAGTTGAACCGTCCATATTTATCTGCCAGAATCCCGGGGAGGATACGACCGAACAGCGAAGCCCCATTGATGATCGAGATGGTATAGAATGACAAATCGGCCGAGAACCCCTCCGCGACCGCATACGACGTCGTGAAGAAAAACGGCGAAAACATGCCAAAATAAGTGATGAAGAAGGCCAAACAGGTCAGATGAAGCGATGACTTGCGCAGGATCGAAAAGTCTGCTTTTGGACGCTGCTTCCCCTCATTCTCGCTACGGACAGGGACAGCCTCATCGTCCGACCTTGTTACGGGTGATGGACCCTGTTTACAGCAGACGCACGAGATAACGAAAAGCGGGATCATAATAAACCCGACGATGCGCATCGTCCACCCAAAACCCACGTTGGGTTTTTGGAGCAATTCGTTAATGATGATGGGCCATAACACCCCACCGAGCGATGATCCAGCGATAACAATGCCCATTGCCGCACCACGCTTGACCTTGATATGCTGCCCGACTAGCCCAAGCATAGGGACTACGAGCAGGGACATCGATATGCCCAGGAGGACGCCCTGCGCGAGAAGGAACTGGTAGAAGTCCTTGCAGATGGAGGTCATCATGACTGCGAAGACGGTCCCCAGGGATCCTGTGCATAGGAGGACCTGTTTCGTGTTAGTTCATCCTAGTATCTCTATCGAAGGGGTTGGGGGGGGGGGGGGGGTGAGGAAGAAACCTTAGGACCGAATTTATCCAGCAAAGGGCCGGAGATGATGGACGAAGCGAAGATGAAAAATATGTTGATGGCACCGAGCCATGCGACGGTGGATTCGGACTTGTCTGATAGCTGGTGACTAAGGTAGTACTCCTGGAAAATACCAAAGGAGTTTACGAAGCCCACGGTGCAGAAGGCGCCGACGCAGGAGCCTAGGAGGGTCATACATGCTCTCCGCCTTGAGAAAATATTAGCTAGCGAAAGGGTGTGTGTCTAACGGAACATACGTGTATTCACTCGGAGGCTTGGGATCAGTCTCAACGACGCCCATTTCGACAGGGTCGTACAAATTTGGGATATTTAATGAGCTTGTCCTTTTCTGAGGAATGATTAGAAAATTCCATTATATCCTGCGTCGCCTTCTCTTAAATACCAACCATCACGAAGAATCGGGCTGATTTTGTTGATCAAAAGTGCTCCGGTCTTGTGGCCGGAGCCTCCACGGACTCTCCGCGGAGACTCCACAATTGCTTGCTCATTGGGTGAATTTCCTTCCCCACCATCATCTTATTGGTTCTCCTACTCCTATTTTGCAAGGCTGTTTTCATTGCTTTTTAGTTGACTTTTTATACAACGACCAGTTAATAGGCGAGAGGGTGGATATTTGATCTAGCTAGACTCCATGAGTCAGGTATGTATGAGGCTTTTCCTTTGTTTTATTCACCTAACCGGTCAGCCTGACTGTATGTGCTCATGACGTAAGGGCCATGGTAAGGTAGTTATAAGCTCAATAAGAGTAATTAAAATAACTAAATTCACTGCTGCTCTAAATAGTAAAGCTGTTTGAATAACATGCCTATATCTTTACTGCTTGATAGAGTAAAGATAAGCAGCAACCTCAATGTTAAAAATCCCGTCTTTCACAAGCTGGTCGGCCACCTTGACAATCCAAGTCTGGCAGTCTCTCTGCACGAGCCTTGCAGGCGGCGAAGTAACCTAAAGATATAATAGTTAGCTTGCGTGCAGCAACCACAAGTCTGTCTGTTGCTCAAAGGATATAGTTGGGAAGAAGTACATTGTCATCGACAGCCCCCAAAGTCTTCTCGGGAACTTTGACTTTGTATACACTAGCTTCGAAGTCGCAAACAGGGGCCTCGCAAACAGGGGCCTGATCGAGTTTGTATTTGCCGGAGTTGAACATGGCCTTCTCGATGAAGAACTTTTTCCCAACCCACTGCAGCGGTATCCTCGTCGTTGGGACGCTGGTGGCAGTTTTGAAGTCAAGGCCACGCTCAATCTCAAATTGAAACCCGTTCATCACGTTACCGGCCGCATTTATAAGGACACCAACGTCCGGGTCTTGATGAGAGCGTACCTAGTACGCCTAGTGGTTTTTAAAGGGCGCACCGTTGTAGATCAGCAGCTCGACAAGGAAAGCACCCGGAGGTCCTGATGGGTCTACTACCGGAGGCTTGGGCTTTGGAGAGCCAAGTTTGGAGGAGCAGAAGTGACTCATGATATGTGAATATGTAAGGATGTTTAACAAGAGGTGGAGTCAAATGCCCGAGTCCAGCCTACGGAAAGCTATTTAAATGCTCTCCTGACGTGGCCTGCCCGACAGCCATAGAATTACCCGCTGGTCGGCGCCTATACTATCCCATCCAGCGCTAGAGCCTTTGATTAGTCCGGCTAGGACCTCCCCTTCTTCAAGATTCTCTCAGGCAGCAACTGAAACGAACTCCGTTATGGACCTTTGGTTGGTTAAAAGTACCACTACGCCAAAGGGGGTGTCAGACAGCCAAATTGGTTAGAGATGGTCTTATATGGTGAGAATACATGGTTTTTTGGTAAACTTCAGTGTCGACACTCCTTTTGTTCAAATAAAGTTTTTGTTTGAGTGCTTGTGAGGCATATATATGAAAAATATATACCACCTAACCTTGATATTTCTAGCGCTCGAGATAATAATAGAGGCCCCACGGATCAACTCACTCGTGGCAAAAGGGGTAAAAAGAGCACTCATGTTATTAGATAAGAGATTTACCGAGTAAATAAAATCTTCGTCTGGAGCTGATCAAGTGTAAAAAAAGGAAAAAAAGGAAGCTCGTGGCTGGGCTCGAACTCCCTGCTGTGCCAAGACCTGATCACGTGTATTTGTAAGAGTGCAAAAGAAGATTTCTACTTGCCCACCACCACTAGGCCAAACATGCCTATGATATATATAATGCCCCGGGAAATACTGTGGACTCCGCGGATCGATATCCAGGTGGCAAAGTCAGTGGGATTATGCTAGAGGGGATACGTTATAAAAAGTTATGAAAAGCAGTTGATAGCGCCAAGAAAGACACAATCCCAAGTCTGATGGAGAAGCAATCAAGGTGGATCCATCGCTGCCAGGAAAATAAGGCCCGGACCCACCCATTTTCTACGCTAGCCTAATTGGGTAATCGCTGTTCTGGACGGACTCAGCAGAAACGCGAATTTCTTCCGTTTTACAAACACCAAGCTGTTTCTAAAGCATCTCAATGATGAAGCGGAAGGCCGTACCCGAGCAATCGAAGTCAGCCCAAAAACGTTACCCTCGACAAGACCCGGTATCCTGTGAGTCGTGTCGACGCAAGAAGTTGAAATGCGACCGAGAGCAACCGTGTGGGAGCTGTGTGTCGCGCCGTTTGACGTGCGCCTATGAGCCTATTGGAGCACCTCAGAAGATTGCATCACCGCGAAACGAGGTCCAAAATGTGGAGAAACCAAAGCGAGCGATGCAATTGCCAGTTGTTGGGCCCCAGTCGCCGACGCATAATTCCCGGGAGTCGTTGATCACGGCAGACTGGCTCGAGCACATCCACATGGCCGATCGAGTTCCTGCTGCGCTGTCACCACAGCTGAGAGCCGGACTCGACGGGCCCAGCAAAGGTTCAACACCGGTTACCACACCAGGAGGGCCCTGTATCCCCTTTTCCACGATCAACGCTGGTTGGGTGCCCAATGAAAACCCCGTGATGGTCAATCTGGTTTCAGCGCTACCTCCAAAAACAGAGGTTCTTGGGCTTTTCAAGTACTATTGTAACTATATCGACTACCTATATCATATCATCGTTCCGCGGACCGTTGAGAAGAATATTCACACCATTTACGAATGTGTTGACCGTGGGTCTCGCCCGAATTTAGACCAACTGGCGGTCCTCTTCGCCATTACCGGGTCTGCCCTCTACTTTCAACTGTCGATCGAGTCGTCCACGCACGCCCAGGCATGCATCCAACAATTTTCATTCCTGACCGGTGCAGCATTAATGCAGAGCAATTACATCACGTATCCCACCGTCCCAGGCTTGCAGGCGGCGCTGATCATCCTCCACCACGTTTCGCATGTGCACTGCCACGTGGCCGTGGGTAGCCTTTTCACCACGAGTTCAATTATCAACCAGGCGAAGAATCTCAAGCTGCACTGTATGGATACTGCACGATCACGAGAGGAGAGGCAAACGGGTACCTTCGACGCGGAGGAATTAGAGGTGAGACGCAGACTGTGGTGGGATGTAACCTCCTTTGATTGGTAGGTTAGAACCAAAGAGATTTTGTGTCCAAATTCCCGTCTGACAGCTCCATATAGGCTACTGGGATTTTTAAGTGGCCCACAGGAGTGGACATACCTAATTAATCCGGAGTTTATGCACACTGAAAAGCCAGCCAATGTTGACGACCTGATGATAGGGAACCTTCCCACCGGCTCCCCACCCAATGAAACCCCAACGGACATGTCATTCTTTCTCGAGCGGTTGAAACTTGCTGAAGTATGCAGATTGATAGTCGATGGAATCTCGAGTGAACAGCTGCGCGGGGGTGAAGTGAACTATTCCAAAATCCTCGAGCTAGACCGGAAGCTCCACCAAGTGCAGAGTGAGACCCCCGCTTTTCTCCGTCTCGATGCGACCTCCCGGCGTCGATTCGCTGGTCTATATGTCGACCGCCCAACTCTCGCCTGGCAGCGGTGTCTCCTGCAGCAGAGCTACTATTCGCGTCTTTGCCGCCTTCATCGACCATTCTTTATCCGTGGTGCACGGGATCCGGCTTATTCATATTCGCACGTGGTTTGCTTACAGTCTGCTCGCAAGGTCTTGGAGATAAAGAGAATAATGGATGGAGAGGAACCTAGGTTTATGCCATCTAGCTCAGCAGTCTGGTCTGTAATGCACCATGTCTTTATGGCGGCTGTTGTCCTGTTGTTGGACGTGTGTTATAACGCGGATGATATACTAGCGGACAAGCGAAAGGAGGAGGTTTTAGAGGCATGTCGGATGCTAAGTAAGGCTCAAAAATCCTCTTCATTGGTAAAGGAGGGGATAAATGCAATGATGAGTGTATTTCAGCGACATTACCAGTGTGGGAAGCAGGCGAATCTGGCCACGGATGACGCGCTTGACTCAGGAATGCTTGGAAGTCACGAAGACTCGGCTCCTATGATTGCTCCGAGCGATAGACTACCTGAAGCCACCGATATTAAGGAGTCTAGTGGGAACGATCTATCTGCTATCCAGCCCCAAGGAGGTGAAAAACCATTGGAAGATATCTGGTCCGAGATTCTAGAGAGTGGTGGCAACATGGATTTTGACCCAGACGACTGGACTTGCCTATTTACCGATCTTACTAATGCTGGGATACCAGGAAATTAATGCCATCAGATTTAACTCCGTCAGTGGGTTCTGGCCTAGGTGATCATAATTATGCCTCAGTCTCAGCTTTCCTGAGAGGTTGATATTCGGCTTGCCACATCTGCGCCCGTATCCATTCCTCCAACTCGCCTTCGTCTTCTGGGATTCCCCTTTCCTGTGCTAGTCCGTCATGTACCGCCGTCTGGATAACCGCCTTAGCGATATTTACGCTAATCTCTCGCACTTCTTCCACGTCAGGTAATAATGGCTGGTCAGGGTCCTGAAGGGCCGGAGCCTTTGCTGCGAGCGCTTTCGATGCTGCGACTAGCACTTGGTCGGAAAGGCGAGAAGCTCGAGACAAAATCGCTCCAAGACCTATACCGGGGAAGGCCGTTGAATTATTACATTCCGCTACAGGTAGCTTAGTAACATGCTATATTATCGGAGGAGAGAGACATCTGGGATGACTGGCCTCTCTCATATCTCTTTAAAGATAACTTACCGATCTCCTTTTTGGCTCCTTTATACTCTACCGGAGGAAAAGGACTTCCAGTGGCTATCAACGCTCGACCCTCCGTCCAATCGGTGATATCCTGGGGTTTAGCCTCGTGTAAGCGGGTCGGGTTGCTCAGTGGCAGCACGATCGGGTGGTCGACATGTTTCGCCATTTCCCTAATGATATCCTCCGTGAAAGCCCCAGGTTTTGTCGAGGTGCCAATCAAAACATGGGGCTTAACCTTTTTCACTACTGAAAATAGGTCAAATCCATCACCGTCGGACCATTGATTGTCGTCTTTTGCGTAGGCCATCTGTGCCTGACTGAGTTCCCCCCCTTGGGACTTGAGCAAAAGGCCTTGTTTATCAATACACCTAATAAAGTCCCCGTGAGCGGTTTACTCGTTGCGTGTGATTTTAGCCTAGAGCATACCAAATTTGATTGGCCGCCTCCTCCTTCGACTTGTGCGACTCACTGGCTATTGCATCGGTGATTTGGTCCGCGATACCTATCCCGGCCGATCCAGCGCCAAAGCACACGATACGCACGTCTTTGAATTGGACCTTGCTCACATGGAGTCCGGTCATCACCGCGGCCACAGTGACACACCCGGTACCTTGTATATCGTCGTTGAAACAAGGAATTTGCGGACCGTACTTATCTAAAATCCGTTTCGCATTCTGCCGACCGAAATCCTCACTGTACGGGCCGTCAGTGGCCTTCCCAGAAACGGAAAATAGGGTCCCGATTCGTGAAGAATGGAACATACAAATGGATGAGCGCGTTGGGAAACTCTGCCCTTGCAGCTTGGACGAACCGGTCGACAAACGCGTCGTACTTCTCTCCTCGAACGCGGGGCTTGCGGATGCCCAAATACAACTCATCGTTGAGTAGTTCCTCATTCTGCTATCGTGTTGGATCACTTCTATTCAACCTAGGAATGCACGTGGAAATCTTACGTTCGTCCCACAGTCAAGGACCACAGGGAGCTGCCTTGAGGGGTGAATTCCAGCACAAATGGTTGTAATAGCCAATTTGGCCACCGAGATCAAAATGGCGCCTACTCCTTGGTCTCCTATTCCTAGGATCTTCCACCAGCTCAGCCGAAAACATCTATAATTAAATTACAAGGCGGATGGAAAATACTTACCTGCTCTCCGTCACTGACGACGATATAATCAATCTCATCTTTGCCCATCGCAAAATTAGCAAGACTCTCCTCGATTCTATCCTGATGGTCTATATTCAGAAAACACCCCTCCGGCTTCCTAAACAGACGGGAGTAGTTCTGTATCGCCTCTGCTTCCGTTGGCGTATAGATCACGCTGAACATCTCCTTTAGATGTGTTTGAACGAGCTGGAAATCACACATTAGCAACACAATACATATAAATATTGGATAGGAATACCTTATAGTAGAGAACGTCACTTTGCGCCTTCATACTCGCTAAAAAAGTGTTCTTGGCTAGATCGTCCGCTCGACTCTTGTATTGTTGGTAGGCCCGTTCGACCTGCTCGTCGAGTGTTTGGATATTTGGTGGTAGAAGGCCATCTAGCTTGAATGTTTTTCTTTCGTCTTCGGTGAATGCGGAGCCTTTGTTGTAGTATGCGCTGTGTAAGAGCTCTATACCCTAGGAAACTTAGTATTGGTGTCTTTGATGGAAGTATTTCAGTGGTGGGGGGTTACCTCGTATGGACATTCTATGGCACCATTCGCTGCACGGGGCAGATGAGCGAACTTGGCTTGACTCATGTTGTGTATCGTTAAATGTATTCTAGGGAGATTGGACTACAGTTGTTGGAGAATATACGATGATAGGTATAATGATGGGACTTTGATTGATGATTGGCGTTTATAAAGGGTGGATGCAAGCATGGTCTGATGTTTCGGGAGTGACGTAGGCGGAGGTGAGGCTTCCAGGGTTGGTGGCAATAATAGCGGCAACTATAGATATGCCACTAAGGACTTGATACCTTTTTGAATATGCAACGAATAGTGGAGGTTTGATGGAGAAGGAGCAAATCTTATATCAGTTAAGGTTATTCTAGATTCAGAAGAATATCCGAGCCAAGGCGTTTCCCATGTGAGGGAGACGAGTGAACTCATGATACGTTTCCTAAAATAGTACGTCAGCTCTCTTATTCCACCATACTCAACGACAAGGACCAGGGGGGGCGTTGACCGAATATTGAGCTTCAATCCTTACTTAGGTAAAAGACAATAATATCCAAAGGTCATCGGATTTTTCTCCCTCTGTGAAAGGGGGAAAATACCTCCGCCCAACATGGGCGGCAGCCCTGATTGGAAGATAGAGTGAATTTGACAGCACAGCCTCGTGTTGATCGCCAGAGAACAGCATGGATGACAAACAGGATGGTCGGCTTTGTCATAGGTATACGAGAAGTTCGGGAGATGAGCGTATCAAAATTCACGCAAGACGAAAGAAAAGTGCCCAAAAACAAAACATGAAACTTAAAAACAACCCCTCCCTTCTCTGAGCCTCAGCATCGCTCAACCTCCTTTACCACTCCCTTCTCTTCGACTCGATTCAACCACACATTCCGTGATAATGGCACATCGTATCCTTCGCACCGCTCTCGGCTACGCCCTTGTGCCTTTCATATTTGTCTTCGAGATCATCTTTTTTATTACATCTACCGCGATAACGAGTGTCCAGCATTCTGTGACCCTTCCGTACAAGCTCTATTACCGCCACTCCAACCTCTCCAACATGCACAAACACGACATGCCGCACGTGCAGCGTTACCTAAACGCTTTCGAAACGCTCCACCCCAATCTCATCGCAACCGTCTCGTCCAGCGTGCGAAAACACCCTGGAAAAATCAACCCGAGAACCATGATGCGAAGCTGGCCCCATCATTCCCAGGCTAGCGGGGAGAATCGGATTTCGACTTTTTTCTCCCACGGTGCGGCACTGTTCGCCATGCTCGAGAATGCTGGTTGGCAGCGGAAGGTTCTCTGGTCGTTTCTCCGGGACCAGGTTGAAGGGCAGCTGGGGTCAAGCGGGGCGCCACTGGTTTCTGCGCTTGAAAAGGAGGCATTTGCGAGTGTTATGGAGAGGAGGACCGCTCGCCGGTTCTCGAGTCGAGAGCATCAAGCCTTTCCGTCGTACTGGGTGCATAGGTTTGGGAGGTGGGTTAATAACTCGGTGGTGCGGTATGACTTCCCCGCCGTGGATATTGGGGGTCGTGACGTCGTGCGTATAGAGCTAGACTCGGTGGACTGGATTGTAAGTTGGAATTGCGTCCTTGTTCCTCATACGGAAGATGTCAGCGGGTCGAGGAGGCGGATGACGTCTTTAGCTGGGAAGCTGGAGGATACATGGGGCATTATTAAAAGGGAGAGGGATTTGGAAAGGGGAATGCAGCAGCACTGGCAGATTTTCGATGCACGATCAAAGTACTGGTGGCAAGAGTGAATGTCCTTTTTTTTTTCTGGTGTGCTATTACTTAGGTACGTGCTGGCGGACTTGTCATTGGGAGTGATATGCGTAGTAGCGTGCCTTCGAGACCATCCTTTTTGCCAAATAGCTTATTACTTTGTGAGTTTAGCCCATATCATCTCAACCTCTCTGGAGCGCCTCACACCTGGCGAATCTCTCACCCGAGTTTCCGTGCAGTGCCTAGCCGTCAAGGCGCGGTACCTGCTAGCCCTAAGCAGACGCCTTCATCGCACTCTTGGCCTGCGAAAGTCAATCAGGAGCCAATTTGAAATTCAAGAACAAGAACTACCTCGGCCTTGACATTAGTAAAATGCTACCTTCCCCATCCAGTTGACGCCATTGCAGCCCGTTCTCCAAGCCCGCCAGCCAGTTGTTTATCGACCCCGCAGCCACGCGAGCGGGGAAAACATGACGAGATCGGCCCTCAGGATGTCAGGTTCGCGCCGATCACTCACGCAAACGAACTAGCCACCTCCAAGAGCAAATCAGGTTGAATACGAGATATACCAACTGCCAGTGCCTTGATATGTTAGCGATGATCATTTTCCGGGTTTGGGTTGCGAGCTTCTTCTCTGCGATTTAAGCGAGGTAGGATTCACATTGCACCATGCGGCGGTCAAAGATAAATGCCTTATGTATATAAATGGGTATGGCTGGGACGGTTTTCTCCACATTTATGTCGGGATCATCTAAATTAATCTTGAGAAAAGTTGAGAGCGATGCGTTTTCCAATTCTGTATAGTCTCCTGGCGTGGTCTCTCGAGGCTGTGGCGGACCCTCTACGTCCCTCGCAAGACCCTTGGTATGACGAACCGGAAGATATAGCCAGCTATGCGCCCGGACAGCTGGTTCGGTCGCGCGAGATTGTGCCCAATCTAAACCCCTTCGTCCCCTTACCGGTTAAGGTTTCCGTTGAAGCCGCGTACCAGTACCTATACCGCACCACGGATAGTCTAGGCAATGCCGTCGGTGCTGTGACAACTCTCTTCGTGCCTTTTAACTCAGACCCGACCAAGCTACTCGCTTACCAGACGGCATACGATACCGCGCAGCCCGACTGTAGCCCGTCCTATGCGCTCCAGGCCGGTTCGGGTCCGGAAGGTTTCCCCGGTCTCCAGATGCCCAATAGCACTATGTCCACGGATGTCCCGTTCGTAAGACGCCTTCTTTTTTTCCCCGTTAGATAATTGAAAGGGACTAACCATCGTTGGTAAACAGATAGCCGCAGCCCTAAACCAAGGCTGGTACGTTTTAACAACCGACTACGAAGGCCTCCAAGCCCAGTTCACCGCAGGCCTTCAAGCCGGCTACGCAACTCTGGACTCCGTTCGCGTTGTGCTAAACGAGGGTCCCAAGGTCGGATTGGATGAGTACCCCCTATACGCCCTATGGGGTTACTCCGGTGGCTCGCTTGCCTCTGCCTGGGCCGCGGAGCTCCAGCCTTCATATGCGCCCGAGCTGAACTTCGTTGGAGCTGCGCTGGGAGGGACCGTGCCCAATGTCACCTCTGTGCTTGAGACAATCAATAATAGCTCGTTCTCTGGTCTGGCGTTCGGTGGTATTTTCGGGATGTCAAAGGCGTATCCCAATCTGACGGAGTGGTTAAATGAAGATCTTCTTCCGGAGAAGGCCGACTTGTTTTATTCCGCTGCGTATAGCTGTTTAGCTGGAGAGAGACAGTTGGGCGGAGACCAGGATATGTACACTTTTTTTGTGGATGGGGAGGCATCGTTCCGGAAGGAGATTCCGCAGTCTGTGTTGCAGATTGCGGGACAGATGGGTCGTTATGGGACGCCAACAATTCCCTTGTTTATTTATAAGGCGGTTGGAGATGAGGTTGGGCCGGTGGAGGATACGGATTGGTTGGTGGATCTGTATTGTGCCAATGGGGCGCGGATTGAGTACCATCGGGATTGGGTGGGGGAGCATGTCTCGGAGGCGATTACGGGTTCTGCGAGTGCACTGAATTGGGTGTCGGAGAGGCTAAGGGGCGTTGCAGTTGACGAGGGTTGCAAGACGAAGCAGGTGGTGGTGACTGAGTTGGATCTGACGACGCTGTTGGTGTTGGGGCAGGAGGTCTTCGCATTTCTGCAGACGATTATTGGGGGGATGCTAGGGTGATCCTTCCGCCTGCCTCGTACGGACCGACTTTATTCGTAGTGGTAAAGGTCTTTGAGGATGTGTCATGGTAGATATGACTGGGACTGGGGTAGCAATCTCGGGTAATTATGAATCTCGCGCACGTTCGAGTAATTCAGCTATAGCGGTATGGCCCTCCTGATTTGCCCACCAAAGCGGTATACAAAGATTGTTATCCGGAATGTCGATGGCGGCACTGCATTCAAGTAGCATAGATACTATCTCCGAATGGCCTGCTTTAGATGCCCGAAGAAGGGCTGTGCGCCCAAAATCATCCCGGATATTGGTATCGGCTTTTCTCTCAAGTAATAGCCCTACAGTGCCTTTATTACCTCTCTCCGCGGCCCACAATAAGGCAGTTTGATTAGATTTGGCTATCTGGGCATCAACAATGCAATCAGCCTCAAGCAATCGTTTCGCGATACTCTTACGGCCCCAGAGTGCAGCTGTTACTAGAGGGATTCCTCCTGGCTGGGCGTTAACATTGGCACCTCTATCGAGAAGCAGATCCACTGCTCCTTGATGCCCCTCCTTTATGGCTAATAGTAGCGGCGGCTCAACTATTCGGTTGACGATAGCATGATGATCCAGAAGCAGAGCCATCGTTTCGGTGCGCCCCTTACTAGCTGCCCAGGTTAATGGCGATAGACCCTTCTTATCCGGCAGGTCAACTGTAGCCCCGCGTTCAAGTAACAGTCTGGCTATTTGCTCATGGCCTAATCCAGCGGCCCATGATAATGGCGTCCGACCCTTGATATCCTCCCGGTCCACAATGACTCCGCTTTCGAGCAGTAGCTTGGCTATATTATCCTGGCCTAATTCAGAGGCCCAGGACAAGAGTGTCCGGCAGTTTTCATCCTGAAAGTTAATTTTAGGTAATTGGAAAAGTAAACGTCTGACATGGTCTGCCTGGCTAAGTTTAAGAAAGATTAGTATTGCCCCATTGGCACCCAGACTTTCGATGTGAAGTGTTCGAAGACCGATATCAAACAATGGCAAAGCTTGGCTTTGGCTCCTCTTCGACTAATTGGCTGGCCCGGGGCTTGAAGTACTTAGCTTCCGACTTTCGTATCAAATCTACCGGTAAAGATCTCAACTAACCATCTCAGGAAACATCGATACGTTGCATTATAAGTCTATGTACACACATCATTGGTTCATCGTGAACTGCCTTTCTATCATCATATCAAAGACCGGATGCTCCAAAGCTCCCACGAAGGACTTAGAAATATCCGAATACTGTCAGACTCCTTTCTAGTCACCGGTCCAGACGGCACTCATATCGTACTTGTTTTTGAATCGGCACAAATGAGCCTACGGGACATGAAAATAGTTTTTCGGCCCGATGAATTCGATGAAGCTCATGTGCGAGGTGCCATTATAGAGCTCCTCCAAACTTTGGACTTCCTGCATACCAGGGGAGAAGTTGTCCACACAGGTATTATCTTCTTCAAACTTTCTGCCTGGTCTCATGTTGAGCATTCAACCCACGTATCGGAGATATCCATCCAGGCAATATGCTCCTGGGAACATACGACAACAACCTATTTACGAGGCTAGAAGCAAAAGAGCTTGAGTCCCCAGTGCCTCGCAAAGTCATATCACCCGCTCGGACGATTTATCTTTCACGACTCATGCGACCAAAAAATGGTCCGATGCTTTTGTCGGACTTTGGCGAAGCTAGGATCGGCCCGGGCCCACATGGTGGGGATATAATGCCTTTGGAGTACCGGGCTCCCGAGACGTTACTCTATGTGGGCTGGAGCTATCCTGTTGATATTTGGAGCGTTGGACTCACGGTATTTCTTGACCTCCCTTTTCTGCCCTTCTTTCCTCTTTTGCTCCCCCCTCAGCTCTTAGTGACTCCTACGACCTGCTCAGGAGCTAACAATATCTAACTCAGGCGTGGGACCTTCTTCAACCAAAGAAACTGTTCACAGCCCGAGATGAAGATGGCGATATTTACAACGCTGCTCATCTAGCCGAACTAATTGCTGCACTAGGACCACCGCCTCCCGAATTTTTGGCCAAGAACCCAGAAAGGAAAACAGATTTCTGGAACGAGAAAGGTAACAAACTACATGATAATACCTTATTCGTTTCCCTATAGTATAGGTTATTCCCATTTTGGAAACTAGCGCTTGTTTTAGGCGAGTGGTTGGGTCTTGCTCCGATCCCGTACGACCGAACAATGGAGGCTCTCGAGTCCCGACTAGAGGATAACTCAGATTTCCTCCAGTTTATGCGGAGGGTATTAACCTAGATGCCTGAGAAGAGGCCTACGGCTAAGGAACTCCTGCGGGACCCTTGGCTCACGAGAGGGAGGAAATAGATTGGGTCAAACTTTCTTCCGCACTTTAGAGAATTTATGAATAAACGCCGCGTCATTTTGTGTTTGATTAGATTCCTTCGTGGTAGCAAACAATCCATGTTCTCCATTCCCCATCAGGCGCTGTAAATTAGCTGGCTCTTCGTCCCCCTGCGCCGATCCTCATCTCATTAAATGAGGGCGCACGCCATTTACAAGAAATTCATTTCCATTCCGGGGACGATATCCCAGAATTTTTGCCTGGATGGTGTCTACCTCCTCTCCCGCCAAATTATCCAATATATTGAAGAAGCCAAAGTCAAGCCCCTTTCTCTGCTCTGTTAGCCCGCGAACGGCAGTATAAAACATCTCGGGCGTGAGGTCAATAAAACGATCTCGCTCAAGCGGGCGGCGGTTAAAAGCTATGGGCGTGCTCTTGTAGCGTATTCTATTCTCCCGCGGAAGTAACTCCAGGGACTTTTCGGAGCCAGCTACATACAAGGTTAGCAACAAAGGGCAGTGGACCTAGGGTTGGTGACTTTACCCGGCATCCTGGCAGCATTGTAAGTAATACAAAGAGTGATATCGAGTTTCTCGGCTAGGAATTTCGCCTCGTCCATCATGTCCTCAATCATGGCAAGATCATTAGTCGCTTTACCGCCACCCAAGCTGGGGGGTGAGTGTTGCCAATGCCGACAAATCCGTGGTGCAGAGGTGATTCTCCAGACTCCACCAGGAATGGACGCGTTATTCCTAGCGCTTTCTAGAAGCACAGGGCATATCCACTCTAAGTTTAGATCCAGGTGTGACACTTTATCAAGGTAGGGCTTGGAAAACAGCTCGCATAAATGCAGATGCGGAAGCGGCCATTGGGTTGAGATATAACGAAAGCTGAAATTTGAACGGTCTGTGCGCGGGTCCACATCAGAATTATGAATATATTCATGAGCAATTACGGGGTTTTGGACTTTCAGGTTTTTCCATACCAAAATAAGAAATCCCCTTTGGACCGGGGCGTTCCGTTGTAATCGAAACCTTGCGTGAGCCTCCCCCGCTTCGCAAGATGCATTCGAGGAACTCAAGCCACCACGAGGGTTTGGATTCGGTTTTCGAAAGCTCGAGGGCTCCGTAGAAACCAATGCCCCGCGGAGCCCAGGATATCTCGGGATCAGGCCTAGGTGGTGGGGTGATTTTGTGGTAGACTTCGATAGACATCTTGGTCGCCAATTTGAACTCCTGGCGCATGTCCGGGGTAAGCTCCTCCGCGTCAATAGCGAATGGATTGGGTAACCCGATACACTGGACGTATTGAGTCTGCTTCAAGATGTCTGTTATTGGGCGTCCTTCAGATTTCACAGACTCCAACTTGTGCAGCATAGTGGAGTTTCGCATCATTAGGTACTCGCAATTTCCAAGAAGGATAGGCACGATGAATGAAGGAATAGCAAGATGAGTTGCTGGAAGCACAGAGCTCAGAATACACCGGATAAGATGCACATGGTAATGATGCAGGACCATGACCTCTGAAAACAAATAGTCATTGAATTCTGGATCTTGCGGTGGGTTTGTCTCTTTTACCAGGTTCATGGCCTCCTTGAAGGGCTGATACTGCATATACATATGCGTTATAAGCTCATGGTGGCCATACCCAGATAATGCGCATTCATCCCATAATATTCCCTCAACCATGTCCAGTGCGGGGGAGTGAGAACGCATATCTGTCCATTTTTGTTCCAGCGAACGCAAAGACATCGTGTCTCCTAGATCCAGCACGCAATGCCTAAGCATTGGGAATGATTGTCGTAGTTTGGATAGGTCGCCTAGATCGACGAGCGCGAGGAGCCCTTTCCTGATAAAGTGGCCTGCAATAAGGCCTTCCTGGACCTTCAAGGTCCACGCCCTGCACACACCCCTTAACGCCTTGCTTAGTTCTATTATGTTAGAGAAAAGCGTATAGCGGAAGAATGGGGTTTCAACAGCCTCTTTTAAAAGCTCATCCGCGAGAACTAGTGCGAATATCTCCGAAATGACGGAGTGGGGTAGAGAAAAGAGCAGCTGTACTGATCGATCTGTAGGGAGGCCCGTCCAGTGGTGGGGGAGGCTGTGGATGCCTTCCAAAGGAGTTCTGGTGACCCGTTCCCCGACTCGGGGGACTCGAGGGACTCGAGGAGCAACATCCCGACTGCCGAGTCTGCGTCTGAACACCGGCCTCCGGACTCTAGGTACTTCTGGATTCCTTGAAATTGTCCTAGCCATTGATTTGGGGTAAATTATTCATTTACTAGGTGTTGAAAGAGTGTTGTTGTGGCCGAAGCCACGACGCGTTGGGAAATACGAGGTATTCCTTAGCGCAGACAACAATTCTTGTCGGCGTCCCGT
Organism: Aspergillus diversus; assembly: GCA_027569885.1. Lineage (NCBI taxonomy): Eukaryota > Fungi > Ascomycota > Eurotiomycetes > Eurotiales > Aspergillaceae > Aspergillus > Aspergillus diversus. Next base: position 691,017 of record JAPDKZ010000008.1, on the reverse strand, counting down.
TTCCCTCTCGCCTCCACCCAAGTTTGTAACACTAATTGAACATGGACAACCATCAGGATAATTCGAAATATCTTAGCTAAAATCGTACACTGAATGATCATAAGGGATTTACACCTTTTTTGCGAAGGAAAGAGAGATTTTACCAACCATTTTCGGAGCAAGATATAAAGCGGCCCCAATCAAGTGCTCCAACCAATTAAATTGGAGATCGAATAGAGATATAAAGATGAGGATAACCGAAAAGTGCCCAAAATACCAGACCAATTTTGTGTTTTGGAGTTAGTGACAAATTGAATATCGGGGGAACGTGCGAAACATTCAGAGAAGCGCCGGCGGGGGGAATTCCATATCCCGGGTTGTTCGTCTCGGGGTCTCCATTCCATAGGTTGGTTCGACGTTAAACCTCTGACTGAGGATGACCAGCTGTGCCACGGTCATGGCTTGTCTGACCGAAAGCGGGTCATGCTCCTTGAAAGCCCTGTACATTATATTTTGTACCTCCCTCCAATCCAAAAACCCCAGCCTAGCGACCTTTGCCTCTGTCACATGCTTCATGAGGCATTTGTGGAAAGGGCCGTTGTACTGATAGTGAACGGGCCCCAAATAGGGCTCCTTTTTGCGGCGGTAGACCTCTTCTGTAACAAAAGGTCGCACTGCTTGTCGGAGAACGTATTTCTCAACAAACTTTCTAGTATCGGGTGAGTACTTGATCTTCAAGCTAGGAGGCAGTTGGTTCACATATTCAGTGAGATGGTGGTCAAGGAATGGCGGGCGACTTTCCACCTGGTGAACCATGTCGATGTTGTCCCCGATGTGGCGCAAGATTAGGTTAGATAGAATGGACTTAGCCCATGTGTATTCCGCGGTATGAAGAGGATGCCACTTGTTCACAATCTTGTCGCGCACCACACCATCAAGCCCCTCCACAAATGCGGCCTCAGTAGAACTAGCATATACCTTTCTTGTCCGGGTGGAAAAAGGGGGGCGAATGAATTTTCCTACCAGACTTGCAATTCGTGTATGGTTCAACATGTGCCCTGTCAAGGGCTGTTCACCCGACGGTGGTGGCAGAGCCCAGAGCGATTTCTCGACCCCTTTTATCTTAGCAAGAGTAGACTCCAGGATTTCTGTCAGGCGCCCTTCAGCAAGTGCGGAAGCGGGCCAACTGAGGTCGGGTTCTCGAATTCTTTCTATCGGAAAGTCTGCATAACCCCCAAAATGTTCATCGGCGCCCTCTCCTATTATTTCATCAGTAAGGTCCGCCTTACAGAACCATGCCAGTGGACAGACCTGTCAACACCACCTTTATACCCTGGGTGTGAGCAATCTGGGCCATAACAAGCCTGCTCGGCCCATTGACATCCGGGTTCAAGGTCTCACTGTGCCAGGTTGCATCTTCGAACCTCGACGCAATCGCTTCTTCGTCGATCGGAATTGGGAAGAAGTCCGCCCCGATATGCTCTGCTGTACGCCTCGCAATCTCTTCTCATAATTAGTATGCGTGTATAACCTTAAGCAGGCCAAGCAAAGGTTCGTACCTGATTCGTCCCTTCCACTTTCTTTGCTAAATTGCACCGTGAAGCACTTGAGATTAGACACATTTTTAGATTTATCACTTCCGGAATTAACACCTTCATTGATCAGGTGGGCAGTTATTCCTGCAATAGCCGAAGAGTCGATACCGCCGCTTAAAAACACGGCCACTGGTACATCAGCACGCATCCTCAGGCGCACCGCTTCTATAATTCTTTTTCTGGTGTCGGATATAATCTCCTCCTCTGATCGAGTTTCAACTTTTCTCTTCAATAAAGATTAGCTGGCTAGAGCTTGGGGGTTTTTCCAACGATTTGACGTACCTTATCGCCGTAATCGAGGTCCCAGTATAGACTTTCCATGGGCATCGCGTAGCCTTTGCTCAGCAAGTAGTGGCCAGGCCTTACCTAAACATAGTCAAGATCACCGCCTAAGTAGTAGGTAGATTATTTAGTCTTACCGCAAAGACATCCCTAAAGACAGTCCCCGAATGGAACATCCACGAGCACTCTTTCAAGGCTTCTAGACACCACTGAGGTCGCCATCCAAAAGGCAGAAAGCATTTCATCTCCGTCGCAACCAAAATTCGTCCATCAACCACAGTATAATAAAGAGATTTAATACCATACCGGTCACGGCCGGCGAAGAAGAGCTGTCTTTTCTCGTCCCAGAGCACAAACGCGAACTCGCCCCGTAGTTTAGGGAGGAACGAAATTCCATATTGTTTATATAAGGCGACGATTATTTCGCAATCGCTGTTCCCCTGGAACTTGTATTCCGATTCGAGCTCCTTCCGGTGCTTCTCGTCCTCGTATAACTCTCCATTAACTACCGCATGTATGCCATCTTCAAAGTTATTAAATGGTTGGTTCCCATCTGGATTCGGATCGACAATCGAGAGGCGGACATGGCCCATTCCTAGTTAAAGTTTGCGATTGTTAGCCTCAGGGTAAACTGTCTCCATCTCGCAGAAACCAGGAAGACGATCGACTTTCGTCAGAGCAAGGGAAATTCTATACCAACACGTTCATTTGGACAGATCCACTTCCCTCGAGCGTCTGGGCCGCGATGGCGGATCAGTTCTAGGCCATCCTCAATGGCGGTTTCAAGATCGCAGCCAACGGAGTCCGAATGCGGGGGTGAAGGGCCATCATTCTTGCAATCAAGGAAGGCTGTCAATCCACACATGATTTCACTGATGATATCGTATCTCTCAAGGGGCTGTGGCTCAAACTTTCTTCTGAAAAAGAGGACAAAATGCACGAGTGAAAATGGGGGGGTGGGAGCAGAGCGTGTTTAAATCTGTGGGGAGCCGAACGTAATGAGACCCGGATCTCAGATCAACCTCAAGACCTACACTTGATACCGCCATCCCTCGATAGCTCATACTTGTTTTCTTTTATCATTGCAATCCTGATTGGGGGACCGATGTGATCACCATGAAAACAAAACTCAATTTTAAGTTCACCATGCACTCAGCCCGACGTGGGTTGGTAGTAATCAAGCTTACCTGAGGAGCGCCGTTGGCTTCCAATCAGACTACCTTGACTTTCTCCATCGCCCAGCCACAACATCATCTCACCCATCACACTGTTTTCCAGCCGTCCGTTGTCGGGATTCGCCCCCGAATCTCAATCTCCCATCACCTATAACAACCTATCGAAAGTTCACAGAGGAATCCGATCTAGGTTTGATCCTGTGGGCAATCTAGCCAGAAATGAGGAGGGGGGGTATACGGTCGCTGAAGCCGATCAGATTTCGTTTGCTTGACGCCTACCAACCCGCTCGCATGCGGTCGGAACATTTCCATAAATGGAAACAAACAATACCTTTTTTGGAATATCCCAGCCATGGAATCTCCCCGTCTGATCCATGGGGGAGGTGCCTTCAGCCGGGCAGTTCATAGCCGGCCGTCCGAAGCATGCAAGGCCACTCTAGACCATCTAAAGCCGACTACTGGGACATTCTGGACGGCCTCCAAAACCCTACGGAGTCAAAGCTTGGATTCAAAATGTTTGTACCCTTTGCTCCCCCATACATCTACTGAGGTAAAGAGGCTCCTGGGGCGCTTTGCACGGCGTGGTTCAAATTCTTTATGTGAACTTGAATCTGATTAACGGAGTCCAGGGAACAACATCCAATCAAAAAAAAAAAAAAAAAAAACCAGATATTCTACGATACACTACTACATACTACCCAGTAGGTAGTAATTATCTATCTCGGCCAGCTGAATTGCGCCTATATTTGACACCGCGCCATCCTCCCGTTTAATCAACCGCATTTCCGCCCCGCGCGCCGTGTAGCCCCTCTCAACTAACGCCAACTATGGCCATTCCTTGGCATCATTTTTATCATCAATAGGACATTCGATCAATAAATGCTTCGATAAACGTCACAAAACCGCATTCCCTGCTAGGATGTGGACATATGTGAATATCAGGTCTCTTGAAGGCCTATGGTTTGTATACTTCAATATACGATCACTCCTTAGTCACTCGTTCTACTTCCATTCCCCGAAATATAGATGCTGAAATTAGGTCTTCAATTCGACGGGGATCTCCGCTGAAACTTCTAGAACGGGCTTTTTTACTAGAACTTACTATGGCTCATTTTGTCAGTGAGGGTTTTCATTGCCCAAATACCGCCAGAGTCCTCAGTCCTCTTTTCACTTTTGCAACTATTTTGCTTCTCTTCTGGTTCTTCCAAGAGGGTAAAAACTTTCACTATCGACTCAAGTACACCTTGTATTCTAGTCATTCGGCCCTCACTGCACCTTCTAGTCTCACTGCACCTTCTAGTCTCACTGCACCTTCTAGTGCTCGCCATGTGTCCCCTTTGGCCCAAAGGTCGGATACTACATCCTTCCTCCTCGTCTTACGTGGCCAAACCTCTTCCGCCTCTCTCCTCTACTGTGACCTCCATCTTCTCTTCGCTCGCGTCTGTTCCGATAACCGAGCCACCACAGCTCCCACCTTCAAAACCATTTACAAAACCACCGTCATTACACAAACGCTGTCCGCCGGATGCAATGGCGGAACGAACGTTCAAAGATCTGGTCATTGCAGTTACCGGGATTTTTACCGGGTATAAACACCGTAAGACCCTCTTCACCCCCCATGGAGAGAATTATCCAAAAACACCGGGCCTGCTACTAACAAAATAAATGATTACGTGGGATCTAGAGGGCTTAAGGACGATTATTGAAAGCCTTGGCGCTACATTCAGCGAGAAAATAACACCTGATTGCACCCATTTGGTGGCTTCGGAAGCGGAGGTCAAAACAAATGGGCACAAATGTAAGTTGCGGGCTTGTTTGCAAAGAAGAACCACCTGGATATCCCGCCATGGCCCTTTCTCAAAATACACCCTTGTAAACTTTCAAAGTTTCCCATGGCCATTCTCTGACTCACGCAGTTGTTAAAGCATGCAATCTATACAACTGCGAAATCGTCAAAATCGATTGGCTATTGGATTCCTGGAAGAACCATAAACCACTCTTGGAGTATACGTATTGGTTTTCTTCCAAACCGGCTGCCACTAATGTCGAGGATCTTCATGAGAGAAAGAGGTCCCTCGAAGAAGCTTTGGGCATCAACCAGTACGGACCACAAAAACGGGCAAGGGTAGTTACTAATATTATCGATCCAAAATTTAAGATCCCGGCCCACGAGGCCTGTAGCTTAAGGCGTGAGTACCCTTCCCCCATGGTCTTGGTAACAGGCTAAGCAAAAGCACCTTGGAAAGACGGGTGGTCGGTGTTGATCGATTCCGTGGGTACTGTCTACGACGCTACCTTGACACAGACAGTATCGGGAGACAAAAAGAACAACTATTATCGTCTGCAGGTTTTGGTTAACTCTGACAAAACCGAATTCAGATGCTGGGCAGGCTGGGGCCGAGTCGGCGGCAAGGTTCAGACCCATGAGCAAAGGTACATATCGGAGTATCTAGCTATACAAAAGTTTGAGGCCAACTTCAGGGCGAAAACAGGTCTTAGATGGTCCTGGCGACAACTGCGGGATACTAAATCAGGGAAATTCAAATTTGTGGAGCGCAGTTTTGAAGATTTATGTGCCGAGGCCCATGGTGCTGGTGATACAGTCCGCGCTGGGGACAAGCCTGCACAGGTGAACTGCACCCTTTCACAGCCATTGCAGGATGTTATTTCATTTATATTCGACAAAGATAACTTCACTTCTGTCACAACATCGGTCGCGTATGACTCGAGGAAATTGCCGCTTGGAAAGCTACGCAAAGAAACTCTCTGTGAAGGCTATCTTACTCTTAGTGAAATTGGAAGGGTTGTATCCGATCCAAGCTTGGCTGATCGAGTATACCACAGAGATCTTTCTTCTGTCTTGGCGGATTTGAGCACCAAATACTTTGGGACTATCCCACATGTCTTTGGTGGAAACAAAACACCTACAATCAGCAGCGTGAGGGACATCGCGAAGGAGTTCGAATTTATAGAAGATCTCGTCGGTATTGCGACCACTAATAACATCATAGAGTCGGCAAATACCCAATTAATTCACCCGCTTGATTGTCAGTTTCAGGGGTTGAAGATGCAGGAGATGCGACCACGTAAGTTACGAAATGCGATCTTTGTTTTCCCCCGATATCTCAAACTAACTACTAGCAGTCAGTAGAGATTCAACCGAATTCCAGGAACTAGAGACCTATTTTCGTCTCGGGCCGAACATGAAAAAGTACAAGGTAGGAAGATGTCAGCTGCTATTTTCCCACTAGGCAGGGGCTAACGGTTCCATAGATTCTCGACATATTTCGAATCCGGCGCAATGGTGAGAAACATCGATTCAAGCATGCAAAGTACGAAAGGCCGGCAAAAAGCAATCGCCGGCTTCTTTGGCACGGGTCCCGAAGTGCGAACTTCGCGGGTATCCTAACCGAAGGCTTAAGGATTTCCCCGTCTAATGTACTAAAAAATGGTTCAACACTGGGTTCTGGTATCTATTTCGCCGACGTCGCGGAAAAATCAATCAACTTCTCCTTGGGCGGACTTGGGAACAAAAAGCTGCTGCTCCTCTGCGATGTCGAACTCGGAGACCCCATGCACGATGTGGAGCGGGACGGTCTCGCACATATTGATCCCAATAAACCAGGCATGATCTCGATCCGTAGCCAAGGTACCTATCTTCCAATTACTTGGAAAGATGCCGTTTGCATCCACTCTGACTTAGAAGGGGTCAAAGTACCGTTGCTTTCGGCCACGCGGTGGAATACACGTGGGAGGACCTACCATCCATTTAGCGAGTATGTCGTGCAAAACCCAGCTCAGGTCCAGATGAAGTATCTTGTCTTCATTCACTAAACACACTCCGCAGTGGGGCCATGCTATGATATGCTATCAGGATAGGCACTGGGATTCGAGATTTTAAGATTTTTTTGTTTAGGGGAGTATTATTTGAGAGGATTTCTTCTAGCCTTCCTTAACGAATAGCAAAACGATGTAACGAGCTTTCCTTTTAGGCTCTACACATAGGAATTCAGTGCTAGGTCTTAGTTAATTAATTTAGGGTAAAATTTCCCGTATAAAAACCCCTTGGTTGTTATCGACCTAGACTTTTTTTTTTCCGTATTTAAGCACTCAATCTCACCTTGGGCTGTTTCTAGACCTGATGATTCGGAACTGTTGGCTGAAGATCTAAATTTTGCGAGTGTTGTCCCTGGTAGGGCCTACAGGAGGAGTAAATGAGAGGACAAATTTCATTTTGTTTCTCACGACTTGAAATATTGATGGAATTCTCCCTCTCAGCTACCCCAACCCCACCAAGCTACTAGGTGTTTCTGTTTACTTACCTTTTTCGTCTTTCACTCTCATCTCACTTCCTCGACGCGTTGTTCCTTCTCTTCCCAGTAATCCTTTACTTAAGTTCAATTCATTCTCCTCCCAATCCCCAAAACTTACTCTCTTAAGATTCTCGAAAAGCCAGCCACTTACAAGCCTAAGTTATCACACTCGTATTTATCATCCCTAGTCCCGCTTGGACTTCAACCTGTATGTATAACTAATAAATTTGCCTGAAATAATCTCAAGACAACCATGCCTGAATTAAAACTGCGACTTTCGGTCCATTGTGAAGAATTCGATACACCGGAAGCCTTGAATCAAGCCCTCCAAAAATGGGCGAAAGATTCAATACAAAATGATCATGAATGATGCAGTGTCTAAAGTCCTCACAGTTGCCCAGAGTTTCGAAAATGGAGATGACCTCCTCGTCAGACTATACGATTTGACCACTGACACCATCGAGGATTTTAAGAAATTCATGCGAAACAAGAAGAGTCCCAATAGCATCTGGAGGAAGCTAGAGAGGATAGCGAAGAGAAGAAAGGCCAACAAACCTGTACTTGGACAGGGGGAGGGGTTGAAGGGAGATAAGCCCAGTAAAAAGGTAGCAACACAGGCGAAGGCAACAGTCCTCAGATACTGGGGCCAGCAGGGTCTGTCGATGGTTCAGGCTGGTGATTCCACTCCATATTGGGTCCATGCCGTGGCTTCGCTGGCAAGGTTGTCGGGAAATTACCACAAAGCTATGGAGGGTGTAGCTCGGACCGTGCAGCGGCGAGTCAAGGGAGCACGAGGACGGGGAAAAGCATCGAATCCGCAACCGACCATCACAGACCTTGAAATCGCGATATGTTATTTCAAGGCAGCTAACGTGGCATTGGCCAGAATGAGGCTGCCAAGGAAAATTCGGCAATGGAGGTTGACCGCGCCGGGTCGAACGACACAATAACCGGTATTAACAGCGGTGACATGGCCAATATGCTCGACAGGTATCCGTCCAGCTCGGGTAGGATTAAAGAAGAGGAGCCCGACCGACAGTCTGAGCACTTAACTATTCTTGGAGGGGATGATCTCGTTCCTATACCGACAACACGCACCTCTACGATGGAGTCAAATATCCCTACCACGCAAGGTGAACACTTCTCCATTCCCCGTCCGTCGACGCCCGCACTCTGCTTTCACTACGCAGTGCCCCATTTCCTCGACGATATCCGGAGAAGTGTCGGCGGTACCCCTGTTGGAGACCCACCCATCCTCGGAAATGAATCTATAATTCTCGAAAATGTGTGGAATTGGTGGCAAGACCCCGTTTATCAGGGGTATCACTACTTGACCTCGGGCACCTCGAAGCCCGAATCTTCCGACACCACCACAATAATGAGATAGCGACTCTAGAGGGACATCAATATGGCATCCTTAATCAATTAATGGAAGTGGACTCTTTATTCTGGCTGCTCAACGTGGGCATGCAGAGCAAGACAGAGTTGGTAGCATTCCCCCAGCCAGTTTCATTCAGCTCGGTGGCCAATACTGAGAGCTTTCCCCTCGACTTTCCCTATCCACCAGAAGCTAAACTAAGAAACATTACCAAGATTAGCCACAACACGTGCGCAGAGCGATTCGTCACGTTCGTAGATAGCGACGGACGTGAGGTACGATGCCGTCCTTCACTCGTTTCAAGGGAAACGCTACACAGTATTGTTTCAACCAGAGGAATTATTACAGAAGACACCCTGAAAAACCTCCGACAGGAAAAAACTGCCATTGGGATCTACCTTTCTAACGGCGTAAACCTCACGATCACCTCCTCCTGGCCGCTCGCGACCGTACTTCGTGGACTCAGTCCACTGTCCGATGCAATCCTACTCCAACGGTCATATAATGATCCCGAGGTCCAGGCCGAAATGGCCGTGCTATTGGGGGAGGATCGTGATCTAGCTTGGCAGATAATAATCCAGTGGCGGAAACTAGCGATTGAATATGTCAAGTACCACTTCAAGTTGTGGCTAGAGATTGTGAAGCAGGCATTCCCCGCGACGTCGTACCAGAAGCCATAGGGACCCAATGCACTAGCGTCAATCATTGCTGTATGTTTGGGAGACAGTGCTTTTATGTCGGAATATTCTTGATCATGTGAAATGATATGGGCTGTTATGGAGATATAGTCATACAACGAAATGATGTGGACCGATCTTTCGATCGGTGATATCACTTCTGACATCAATGCAATCAAGTTACAAAGGTAAAACCTTCTCATGACTCTTTGAACCCCGAAGAAGCTAATAATCCGGATACAAGGCAGGACTAAAGAGGCATCATGCAGCAAAGAATTCTTCGTCTGAACGGGATTTATCTCTTTTACTTGTATGATTGGTTACCGGTGCGCCTTACAATCCACAAATAATCAGATGCTGTGCAAGGGAGCTTATAATGGATACACCAAATCAGGGCAATCGATTCGGGTTACTTGATCTCGATCCCATCTCCATACCTGCCAAATTCCTTCATATCCACTATTACGCAATTCATATCTGACAAAAGCCCACTGCGGTAATCACAAAGACTATGCGTTTATCTTAATGACCCAGGTCAAGGCGGAGAACCCCGGCAGTCGCACGATCCGCAATCAAGGGATAACCTACTCACCCTCCTCCGCTTAACCCTCTGGGATCGTGATACTGATTTGTCCCCATATTATATTATAGTTTTGGTCTTCATTTGAGGGTGGCACAAGGTAGTAAATCCTACAGATCTTCCCGCAACGCACGAATACCACCTAGTAAGACTTCTCCCTAACTCCCAAGGGATAGAAAGTAAAAGTTATGCAAATACTCCCAGGGTTTCCATCCAGTCGCAATTCGGTCCTAATCCTAGTACTCTCTTATTTTGGAGAATGCGATTTGATCACACATTGTTGATATAAAGCTCCGTGTCTTCACCGGCAGGAACCTCCAAACCCTTATCAACCCATTCCAAAAGACAACATGCAGTCCACCCTCAACCTCCTCTCATCCCCTCTTTTCAGGCACCACTATGAACATGCGACTCCAATCGAACACCTGGAGCGCTCCTATTACCGGGCCAAAGCAATAGGCCGCCACTACAGTTTGTTACTGACCCCACTTCACGTCAGAGACCCCAGCACTGATGGGTCTAGAAATGACCATGGATGATATTATCCACCTTAGCCCGAAGTTCTGGCAAGCACATACGGACAATATCATTGCGCTGGATATTACGGCCCAGATTCTAGTGACGGTGCAATACAATCTTGTGGCGGGAACCGTGGCGCCATTCGTGGCGGGCAGACCGGATCTCAAGCCACTGATGGATCAGATTCTCAACTTTGAAATATCGTACGTTTCAAAAAAACAGCGATGATCGTATGATCTGTTTACTAATACTCAGCCTTTCCAGATGTCCATTTATGCTTAATGAGGTCGGCCATGGGTGCGATGCCCGAAATATCGAAACGACCGCTACGTGGCAGGCGGACGGAAGCTTCATTCTTGATACGCCTTCAAAGGCAGCCACCAAGTACGTCATCCAGCCTCGTTAAAACAAGCGGCCTGTTCTAATTTTGCCAAGGTTCATGCCGCCATCCATGCCTATGGCAGGCATTTCCCGCATCGCGGTGGTTTTCGCCCGTCTCCTCGTTGAGGGAGAGAATCGGGGACTCCGGCCATTTATCGTCCCTCTCAACGACGGAAGAAAGATGTACAAGGGGGTAAAATCATGGTATGCGGGTCGCATCGTTTCCTTCTACCACATGTTACATTCAGCTTAACCTATTCAGGGTCCTCCCCGAAATTAATGGTGGGAAATTGCTAGACCACGCCCTCACCTCCTTCGATCAGGTCCGTTTACCAGCCAGTGCAATGCTGGGTGACCTAGCAAAACCCCCCAACATGCGCAATCAGTTTCTTGCGGAAACCCATCGGTTGAGTACCGGCACACTAGCCCTGAGTCTGTGGGTTATCCCCTTCATGAAATGCGCTACCTATATTGTTGGTAAGTACAGTCAGAAACGAACTGTGCAGGAAGGTCTCCACGGCGAACGGGTGCCTATTATATCATTCAGAACCCAGCAGTTGCCTATTCTGCATGCTCTTGCTCGTATTGCGGTGATGGAGCCCTTTGCAAAATATATGACGGATCAGTCCAAAGACCGTTCACTTCATCCAGCAGCTAGACATAGGCTATCTGTGATTCTGAAGAATGTCTTTCTAGAGAATGGCCAAGATAGTCTGAAGAATTTGATTGAACGCAGTGGTGCGCAAGGGGCGTATCCGCATAATCAGATGACAGCGATGGAGGTTTGTTTCTCTCCACCTCATTCTCTTTTTGCTCTCTGGATCCTATGTAACATGTTGACTGATGGCTCCAGGCGATGACGCGCGGTACGTCTATTGCGGAAGGAGAGGCTCTTGTTCTCTCGATACGTGGGTACTTCTTCATCAATACCATCGTCCAATACTCATATTATATAGGGCTTGCAACTGAATTACTGCTCGGTCGATACAAAATCCCTCAGCCCACTAATCCAAACACACCTCTTGCCAAACACGAGGCCGGTATCGCTTCTGAGCTGGGACAACTCCTGAAACGTTTCTCGGACCACCGGGGTCTGGATTACAATCGCTATGTTCTCCCGCGGTGTCGCTCTTATGTTCTAGCGATCGGTCAACGTATGGCATACGAGGCTGCCCTAGATGCGAAAGTCGATTCTTCTCTATTGGCACTTTACGAGGCCTGGGCGATTAAAAGCGACCCGGCTTGGTACCTCGAAAATCTGGGGCTCAGCAGAGAAAGCCAGTTCGAGATGGAGTGCAAAGCAGCAGACGGTGTACTAGCACGACTGGATGAGCATCTCGATGGACTGGCTATTGAGCCGTACTGCACTGCCCCGATGCTCTCCCAGTCGCGATGGGACGCACTTGTCAGCTCCGTTCCGCTGTTCGCGCACGATAGCGTTGAGGCTTGTGACTTTTATACCACTAAACTATCTAGACTCTAGCCGGCTACAAATTTGGCTCATTATTTCCTGTTAGGTTGTTTAGTACTATGCCGAAATATGACTTTTCCCTCTACAGAACCCATGCCACCTATTGCAATTTGTATCCCGATTCGTCAACATATACCAGCCCATACTCACCCCAACCCACCGATATTTGATCAAGGTCATATCTTAATCCTCCAGTTCCACTTATAGCCAAGACAAGCCCATCTTGCGACCATAAATAGTAGCATGGACAGCACAAGCAGACAACCCAGCCAAACGACCACCATCTGCGCACCGACGCTTTCCAGCATCTCTCCACCAATGGGTATACATATCAACGTCCTATTCATAATTAGCAAATACTCAGCAATATGGCCAGAAAGAGTAAAAAATGGTTAACTCACGCAAAGCTAACAAGACAATAACAAGTTCCAAACCTCATCCCAATCTCCTTAGCCGGGGAGATCTGCCTAATACACACGGGTGCCAACGAAATGAACGACCCAGAGCAAAGACCGTAGAAGGCGCTAAAAACGTAGAGTGCTTTTAATGAGTGGCTGAAGGGGTATAGGATAGCGAAAATGATGAGAACCGCGGAGAAGATGAGAAGGATGAGGACATTCAGGCGACCGTATTTATCGGCGACGCGACCAGCAACGAGACGGCCGGCGCAGGAGCATCTATTATCTCCCGGTTAGGGGTATGAAATGAAAAAGAGAATTAGAGTGGATGTACACATTGAGCACGACGATGAGATTCACGCTTGAACTCGTACTGAATCCATGTTTGATGGCATACGTCGGGAGGAGACCGATGAGGGCAAAGACTTCGAGCTCGAGAGCTGTTCCATTCCCGTTAGCCCTCCTCTCCATCAACAACACAATAACGAAAAGAGGAGAAGGAGGGGAATACTAAAAGTCCCAACAGACAACCAGGTAAACCTCGAGTCCCCAAAACACCTAATATCAAAGGCGGCCTTCAACCTCTCCCCACGTCTAGACAACCTCGCCTTCACCAAAAACGAAGCCGAACCACAAATAACCAGCACCACACCCGCCACAATTCTCATCCCCCACTGAAACCCCACCCTCGCCCACGCTTCTTTCAACAAAAAGGGGAATATTACACCACCTAGCCCGGCCCCCGCGAGGGCCGTGCCGAGCGCCATCCCCGCCTTCGCCTGGAACCAATGCGGCACGATCGATAGCCCCACATTACTCACCAGCGCGGCCCCAATGCCCGCCATCAACCCGAAACAGAGCATGAAGTGCCAGTACTGCGTGCACTCACCTGTCAGGAAGATGGAGAGAGCATAGCAAGCTGAGCCGACGGTGACGAGCTCGGTGGGGCCGTAGGTGTCGAAGAGGGGGCCGACGAAGACACCCAGCACGAGGGAGGTGAAGACGAAGAGGCCGGAGATCCAGCCGACGTCGCGTGGGGTGTAGCCGGCGAGCTGGTGGGTTTCGAGGTAGGATTGGAGGATGCCGACGGAGTTCATGAGGCCGTAGGAGGCCATGAGGAGGAGGAAGGAGCCGAGGACGACGAGCCAGGAGCGGGTGCCGCCGTCCGGGAAGGTTTCGTCGTCGTCGTTTGAAGCGTGGGTGGTGGTGAGGGCAGTTGTTGTTGCGACGGCGACAGAGCCCGCGCTGGGGATGGCGATTGTGGTGTTGGTGATAGGGATTGCGGACGCTGACTCGATGTCATGGTCGCGAAGGCTGGTGGTGTCTTGGTCTCGGGCTCGGTTGAATGCGGTGGAGGATTGTTCTCCAAGCTCGTAGCCGGAGGAGATGTGGACTTGGACTTGGGCGGTTTTTGTGTCCATATCTAGCGGGAATATAAGGTGTGGTCGTTATGGCTCGTGGTGAGGTGCGAGGTTTCAAACTCAATGGAGGAATTGGCGGGCTTTAACTTGTTGGAATCTGCCCCACGGATTGAGGGAGTGAGTCACTCGACGCATGTGCGGGGTCTGCATACAGAAAAGTCCCACGCGAAGGAAGAAGATGTTGCCGGAAGGGGCTTCCGATTGGCAAGGGTCTTTTTTGCCTTATCGGGATATGATACGTTCCGAGGTTGGCATCGGCTTGGGATTAGGGACGGCGATTGTCGAATCATGATGAAGGTGCGGTCGGTATCGGGGAGGTGATCCGACTGCAGGACTTTTTGAGTCACGGCGGCGTTTGTTTGCAGCGAGGAGGAGAAGAGAAGAAGAGTAGCAGAGTGGGTGCAAGAGGAGAAAATTGGAAGATTTGTTGTGGTGATGGAAAATGTGTTCGTGCCTTAGGCCGCTACTCTGGCCCAGAGCCAGTTCCGGCCCTGCATCAGGAAAGAGGGAGCAACAGAGGGAAATATGCAATGATGGAGCGGTAATCTAGAGGCGGCCTTGTTTTCAATTAGTGATACTCCTACCGGTTAGCCAAGAGTCTCTTCGGCGATCTAGACTCAATCTACTTTTTCCTGTGACGAGGTTACATCGACTAACTCTTGTGCAGGAAGGAAAATAAAGTATGAGACAACAAGTAAATTACTCTGAATTCTTGTTCCTTCATAGATGAACAGTATCTATTCTGGCACATCTCGGCATCAATAAAAACAAAAGGAAAGAGTGTCTGGATCGTCAAGCCGATTCATCCCATCCGACCATACATATCCAAACTTTTATCTACCCCTCAACAGGCATCTAAGCCTTCTTGAAGGGAGTAGCCTCAGGCAGAACCTTAGGGGTGTTCTTGCGAGCGACAGGGCGAATCAAGTGCTCGAACGAAGCAGCACCCTCAACACGGGGAGTGAAAGGCTCGAAGTCCCAGAGGTAGCCGAGCGTACGGAGGATAGAGCTGGCAGAGTACGAGATCTTCTTGCCGTTGTGGCTAGTACCCTTCTGCTCAACGACTCCCTTGCCGACCCAGGGGGAGATGAGGAGGGTGGGGATACGCCCTCCAAGGCGGTTGAAGGGGAAGGTGTAGTCCTCACCGTTGGGGGTGGCCAGGGTGAAGGTCAGGTCATCCGGACGGGGAGCCAGAGGGGCGGGGACGTGGTCGTGGAAACCACCGGCCTCGTCGAAGGTGAGGATGAAGAGGGTGTCGTGCCATTGGGGGCTGGCGCGGAGGGCGTCGTAGACGTCCTTGATAAGCTTCTCACCGTCGGAGATCAGGCCGCTGGGGTGCATGGAGGTGGTGCCAACACCACAGCAGGAGGGGTTCAGGTAGGCAAATTCGGGGAGATCACCGGCAGCGGCGTCAGTGTAGAAGTTGGCAAGGGGTACGATCTTGTCCTGGTTGCCGGTGGCGTAAGTCCAGTTGAAGAAGCCGGCGTCAGGGCCGGTACCGCCCTTGGGGTCGACGTAGTTGACCCATGAGTGGCCGGTCTCGGTCAGCTGCTGGAAGATGGAGCGCTGGGGGAGCTCGTGCTTGGTGAAGCCAGCGTCGTTGAGACCGTGGCCGTACGAGGTACCGGAGACAAGGGAGGCACGGTTTGGGTTGGTGTTCTATTTGCGAGTTAGATCACATTCATACTCTCTTACAGAGGATTACAGTCATGAGGCATTGATGAGATACGTACACCAGGGATATCCGAGTGCCAGTGGTTGAAGGTGAGGTAGTTCTGGACCAGAGTGGTGAGAACAGGCACCTGCTCCTCAGTGTAGTAGTTCATAACCTGCTTGGCCAAGGTCGCGCGGTCAGCCTTAGAGGCGTAGAGACGCATCTGCTCGTGCACGAAACCCTGGTTGGTGGCACGCAGCTTGCCGGAGGCAATGGCATCATTGTCGGGGGTGAACTCGCCGTAGAACTCGAAGTTGTTGCCGTAGATGGCGTGATCGGGATCGTTCAGGATGGAGTCAAAGTCCTGAGCGGAGCTGCAAGCCAGACCCTGGGAGGCATCCGTCAGGTTGAACGGGCTGCAGAAGGGCCCGCTGTTGATCGGGTTCTCGATACCGCGAGTCTTCTGGCCACCCAGAAGGTTGTCGAAGGAGCGGTTCTCCATCACCAGCACGACCACATTCTTGATATGAGCCTTCAGGTTCTTGATGGCCGGATCAGCGTGGGCATAGTGACCGTTGTTGGTAGGGATGGCCAGAGCCGTCGCAGCAAAGGTCAAAAGACCCAGGAGAGTGCTGGGATGCATGGTGATGCCAATTGAAGAGGAGAAGGAGTCTTGGAGCTGTCGACTGCTGCTGCTGTCACAAAAAGAGAGAACCCGTCTGTTGGCTGGCGATCGTCGCTCATTTTATAGCTGAACCTGGCGATTTGGAGAGAGCCCACGTGTTTGTCCCTTGCTTGAAAGCATTCCCATCGCTCGAAGGAGGCATCGCAGCGACGATCGCAGCCAAGAGAAGTGCGGCAGCCATTGAGAGAGGATGAGGGACTTGATGCTGCCATGCCTGCCGAATCACCCGTACTCGGGATCGCGATATGATTGTGACGCCTCCAATGAAATGACAGTCAATGTGCACGCGGAGCGGGAGTGAGATTAAAAGCCTTGGCTTCGCAGGTCAGTCGTTT
Source organism: Aspergillus diversus (assembly GCA_027569885.1). Lineage (NCBI taxonomy): Eukaryota > Fungi > Ascomycota > Eurotiomycetes > Eurotiales > Aspergillaceae > Aspergillus > Aspergillus diversus. The sequence continues at coordinate 674,174 of JAPDKZ010000008.1, read as the reverse complement.
AATGCGGGGATCACGGTATGCAGGCGAGGTTGAGCTAGCAATAAACGAGGCACTCACTCGACAGAATGGTTGATCCCGCAAATAAGTCAACAACGATTGGATATCTAAAGAGGGGAGGTCGCCGAGAGACTCAAGCAACGACAAGCACAGGATGACGGGACTTGGCTGTCGGAGGGAAGAGCGACCCGCTTTGGTGGTGGAGGTGGCACAAAAAGATACTTAACAAGGCTAAGCCAAGGCCATCTCGGCGCCGCGTGCAGGATCCCGCTGTCTCCATTGGATACATTTAATTTCCCCTCGATTTAGTTTCATCTTTGCTTTTTCCATTTATGAATTTTATGATCCGGGCCAGTCCAGGCATACCTCATGTCCCCTAGGGCTGGACGTTCTTCCCCTCAGTCGCCCCATGTCGCGCCCGCTGGACGGCTGCAGCTGCATGGAAAAAGGAAAGAATGACAGGAATATTCGAGAATCCTTCTGGCCGCTTCATCAAGCCACAATCCTTTCTGCCACAGAATAAACTTTATGAGCCTTTTCGGGGTCTTCGCGTATTCATTATTTAGCCGTGCGGTTGGAGAAAGCGACTTGGAAGACGGTGGAGCAGTTTTCAACGTGCTGCTCTTCTGGGCCATCGGTCGGAAAGCTCCGACCGGTTCCAAACGTTTTGCACTCTTTCATACGAGATGGTGTCTCGCGTGGGAATCGGACAGGTTTTGATTCGCTATACTCTTCGTTCTCAGCCGGTGCATGAAATGAATCCGAAGGCTGGACGGGGATTGTTGACGGCAGTACTCCAATTGCTCTCTCATCTCCAACTTCGATTGATCGGTTCGGCGGAGGCGGTCCCCCTCTTGCACCTGGGTAGCCTCTGAGATCGTTCCTGATTGTTCATATTTTCAGTAAGTTGGCATAAAATAAAATGAAGAGATAGAAGGGATAAGAATGGATGGAAAAGAAATGAAGTGTGGAGGGGGAGAAAAAGAGGGGGGGGATGAAACACCAGAAAATATCCTTGTGGTGATGCAAAACATCAAAAAACTCGCCCAAAATGTCAAGACGTTGCTGCCTCCAGGCTTCATCGCTGCCTTCACTCTTTTTCTTGGCTCCCATCACAATGCCTCGTATTTGCGCCGATACGAGAGGCTCTGACGCAATGCTTACATATTCACAGGTTTGTCAACTGACAAAAGAGAAACAACTTATCCTCTCAAAACCTCCCTCATCAGTTTCAGATCATAAAGGGAGAAACAAGAAAAAGGAAGAAAGAAAGAAAGAAAAAATGACCCGATTCCTCGTCGCCATCGCCGGCGGAACCGGTACTATTGGCAACTCCATCGTCTCCGCCCTCACAACAAACACCAACACCAACTACACACCCATCATCTTATCCCGTCAAACCTCTCAACATCCCTCCGGCTCCAGCACCATCTCTTCCTCCGGAATCCAGACTCGCTACGTCGACTACGCCTCGCAAGATTCCTTAGTCCAATCCCTCACCGGCATCCACACCGTCATCAGCGCCCTTCTCATCCCCGGCCCGGAGTTCATCCCTTACCAACTCAACCTACTCCGCGCAGCCCAAGCTGCTGGCTGCACACGCTTCGCACCCTCGGAGTTTGCCCTGATCTTCTCCGCTCATCAAGATGTTGAAATCGACCACGCTAAGATCGTCGTGTGGGATGCGGTGAGAAAAGCCGTAGATGAAGGCTCCATCGATGCTGCGTTATTCCCCTGTGGGATGTTCATGAATTACCTCGGTATCGGGGCACCTCATGGGACAGAAGCGTTGGCTGGATTCCGCGAGGGCCCGCTTCTATTTCATTTTGAGGATCCGGGGAAGCCGTGGGTTGAGGCTCCGGTGCGAGAAGACGGCACAGAATTTCCGTTATTGACGATGACGGATATTCGGGACGTGGGGAAGTTTGTAGCGGCGGCTCTAGAGATAGAAGAGCCTTGGGGTGGAAGGGAGTTGGGGATGGCGGGGGATACACTGGGACTTGGGGAGGTGATTGAGTTGTGCAGGAAGTATGTTGGTCGGGGGAATGAAATTGAGGTTAGAAAAGTGACAAGGGAGGAGCTGCAGAGACGACTGGCGTCTTTGGATTCAGGGGATATTCTTGGGAAGATGGAGTGTGAGTATACGATGGTTTGTGGGCGAGGAGGGTCGGTGGTACAGCCAGCGTTGAATGTGCTTTGTCCGCGGGTGCGACCGTTTACAGTCAAGGAGTATCTTGAGCGGTATTGGGCTGAGTAGTCCATTCCTCGTTCCCACCCGCTCCCATCTTTCATGGTTTCCATAAGCTGAAACTGGATTTGATCCTATGAATACGTAAAGTGGAATACGAAAGGTAAGGCAGCACTAAATTGAATTTTATTTTTTTGATAATTGGATAAGGTGGTAGTGAATATAGTCAGAATCATCTATCGACCTTACGATTTACCGAAATACCACGCATTCTGACCATCTAAGACGGGCGATGTTACAGCGACAGCCAGAGCTAGAGCTAGAGCTAGAGCCAGAGCCAAACGGACCAGATTTTCTAGCATAGAGCCTTGCGCCCCTATTCTAAGAGAGTATATTAACCTTGCGATTTACCAAAATACCATGTATTCTGATCATATAAGGCCGTCCATAACGTAGCCATTCCATCCCGGTCGAGTTTCGTTTCCCTACAGGCGAGACACTGAGTTGGTTATCGCCTACCCGTTCACCGACGGGCAGCTACGCAGACAACTCCATCGCCTCCCAAATATCCCGGGCGATACCCCCGAGGTCCGACAGCACATAGTCCCCCTCAGTTGGCGGATTAGGAGCGCGAAGGAACATTTCTTGGAATCCGATAACCAAGGGACCGCCACTGACGCTGGGGGGAGCCGTCTTCACCCTCAGTGATACAGATATCCTGTTCGCGCACGGCGGACTGGCCACGGCTACCGAGCGAAGGGCCAGTCCTCTGGGTAGCGGGGTCTGGGATCCATTTCTCGACCCGTATTCTTTTTGAAGGTAACCTCTCAATCGAGATAATGATAGCCACTTTAACCTCTCCGTTCGAGCTAGTGATCCAGAGATCCACCATCTGCCGGAGATGGGTGGTGGATTCATCGTAACCGGATTCAATAACAACCGTTGGCCACTGTCGGGATCTACCGATTGGAAGTGTTCGAGGGGCGAAGGAGGAATCCGGCTCCTTGGATATATTACCTTCAGTGACTCGGGCGGCACCATGCAATATTACCTCATTTGTAAGGTTCATGGAGAGTGTCTGTTCTCCGATTTCCCTCGAAAGGGATCTGTGGGCTACCTCATGGGGGAGGCTAACGAGTTTGACAACGAGCTGTCTAAGCTCCTTGTCATAGAGGATCCTGGCGCTTTTCGAGCCGAGGATTTCGCGAGGTTGATCTAACGAGTCCTGGACGAGGCGGGGAGGGACATTGGTGAAGCGGATGTAAGAAGGGGGCTTAGTAGAATCTTGCAACTGCTGTGAGACAAACTCCCGTATTCCGGCGGCAGTCGAGCCGACCGCTGTTGGTGTGTTGATAGGCAAGGAGAAGTTAGAGCGCATCATGTTAGACCTTCCCTTGGGGATGACGGTTGGAGGCAAGGGGGGACCATCTTTGTGGCCTTAAAATGAGTTGTTGGGATGATGAAAAGTTAAAACAAACCACGGAATATTAATCCTGCAAGTATATACTGCTGCTGCCTAGGATTATTACAGCATTGCCCTGGTACACACGTGACCCACATTGTAGATAGCTACACCTCTTCGACCTCTGATTTCATCGGCATCTTGCTAGGTTATGAGCCCTTTACCTCGCTCTCGTTTTTAATCTTTACCCTTTTTGTCCATCTTGAAGCTATTTGGACCCCTTTAATAGTGGATCTACCCGCTGCCAAGCAGCTGAAGCCAACAAATCAAACAAATAAATCGTTTCTTACCAAGCCAATCAAAATGGCCAACCCAAAGGATATTTACATCAAATCTCTTAATTCAAAAGACAAGATAACTAATCTTTGTGTTTTTTGCTTGAAATTTTGACAGTTCTACCTCTGAATCAACGCTGAGAATCCTCTAATTTTAATACCGCCTGTCGGTGAACGGGAAAGGCGATCAACTCAGTGTCTCGCCTGCGGGGAAACGACGCCCGACCGGGATGGAATGGTATGCAGCAAAATGTCGTGTATAGGCGGTCTAGACGTGTTTAAGATTGCTGTATTTGAGGATCCTGTAGGTCGTTCGTTAATTCAATTCAATCGCAGTGTTCCTAATCGGATGATTATTCTACAAGAAACGTAGGCGATGACCAGACGCTTATCGCCTCAATATATATATTGTTTTATGAGCCACTAAATCCACGCCAATATAGCCGGCGGAAGACCCGGAAATTCAAATTGCGAGAAAGATCGCTGAAGACAGTCGGGACTTCAATTTTTAGTGTGAAAAATGCTTATTATATGGGTGAAAGCTCCCTCAGTGGATATTTCGCTGTTTGGAAGACGAAGCGGCCAACTTTATTTTCTTCCCGTTCGGGAGGATTTCAGCCCCCGGTTAAGAGCCATAAGATTTAGGCATATTCTCATCCAATGGCCTCGTGGCGCAACGGTAGCGCGTGCGACTCCAGCGATAATTGTCGAATGCGATCGCAAGGTTATCCGTTCAAATCGGGTCGGGGTCATTTCTGTATTTTTTTCTATTTTTTTTATGCTTTTCCATTTTTTATTTTTTTTTTTTAAATCTTCTGGGTAAGATTATATAAGTAGTGAGAGTTTGTGAAAATGAGGCCGAAAATTCAGCTCTCGTGGCTGTTTACAGCAGTGTTTTGATCCCCAGTCCTGGTTGAACCAATGAGCAAAACTGGTGACTCTGTCATCTCGCTTCCAAGGCTTTTTGACGATTTTGACCCCGGTTTCCCCGTAGTCCCATCATATTATGGCGTCTGGTGGCGGCGCAGCATGCCTTTCGTAATGTTTCATCTCCTCCCCATCCGCCATTCAAGGGTGAGAGCACTCTGCCTACGATATTGAAATCCTCCATCTGGCCGATTCACCCTATCTCTCCGATTCCCAGGTAAAAACCTACCACAACATCAGCGGGGAGTCAGTGCTAGTCGCCTGGCCTAGTCAACCGCTTTGTTCTTGCGGCCGGGTTCGCGCCTACGGGACAGTAAAAGGGAAGGACAGCAACCAGGATCTTGGCCTTGGAGCAACCGCCTGGTCACCATGGGCCATCGTGGAATGTGGTCTGTTGGATCGCGAGGACTGGGAGGAGTCCGAAAAGATCGAGTTCATGTGTGGGCAGAATGAAAAAAAAGTCTGTGGCTTACACCTGTTGAATGAAACAATTTCAGGTCGGTGTGTGGCCACGGTCGTCGGGGTGGAAACGGTTGCTATGCTTTTCTTCTTGACACAACCGACATAGGCTTTTTTGCTGTCCTCGATTAGAACTAAAAAGCGTTGCTTTTGCAAAACCTCTCGCGAATACCACACACCAAACTTATTTCCACACCTGCTCCCATATTCAATTGAATCACTTATTATCTCCCCTGGATATCAATTTACAACTGTTACACAACGTACACCCAAAATTCCCCAGTGAATAGCATTGTTCACAGAATGAAGTTACCCCACCCCCAAAGCAGCCGTTTTACTCACGATCTTCGATCCTATCTCGAAACGCACCCTACTACGAATTTGCGTCAATATTTTGTTGATCGTCAAGTAGAGGCCTTGGATCTTGAGCAGCCGGACTGATAACACGATACTGCCGTACCCTCGCGCCATGATCACCCATTTGTACCGCCATTCGCGCAACAAAATCCACGCTTGCTTCTTTTCCCTCCAAGGTTTCTGTCCCCAGACGTCCAATAATAATCATATCCACACCATGTGCATCATTAACGTAGACCTTCGATACTACGTGGCGACGAAATCCGACTGTGGTCCAAGCATCCCGGCGTGATTCACCTATTTCTAGACCAGAATCAGCCATTTAACTCCACACACTAATTGATGATCCCAAAAAGGCCTTCTGGGGGGAAGGTGGATTGGTTAACTAACCTGTGGCACCCACGAAAGTTTTGTGCGCCAGCATAAATTCTCCGTCGGGGGTGAACACTTCTCGGGCTAGGCGTTCTCCTGCATCCTCGGTTTTGGAGTCGGCGAGAATAAATAGGCGATCGATGAGTTGTCGGATTTCAGTGGATGGCTGAGATATGCCCCATATGGTTGAGGCTGTTGGGTATCCCATGATTGTTGTTTTATTGGCGGAATTTGAGTGTATATTTCGGGGGGATTTAATACAGTGCTAATCAGAGCAGATCGAGAGAGACTGGAGACTAAGTAGGTATTTTTTTCAATGGAGATCCCTTGCCCTATGCCAAGTTTATCAATTCGGTATAATATTTGAACAGTTCACTACCATCGGGTATTTGAATACTAGAGACGGCGGTACTCGGGGTTGGTAGGTTTTCTTCTGTTCGGCCCGACACTTTTCTTCCGAATGAAAAAGGAATAGTGGCAGAGTTCATAGTTCACGCTGGGTCCTTCATACACTCCCCCGACCCCTCCCGCCTAAAGAAATTTATCTGTCCAGCATCACCCACGTTATAAAGTTTTTCTAAAGTCCATGCGTTCCTATCCGAAAAGCTCATCCCGGATTCATACTCCAGACCCGCCAATTCAAACCTTCCAATCGATGTAAATCCCTCATAGCAAGGCCCCGGAACGATAATCTCCCACCCCTCGAGCGAAAGGCCTCCTTTCAGAGCCATGACCTGCGATATATAATAAACCACATTGCCCAGAGTGAGACCCTGTTTATTCTCCATAAAATAACTCCATGGCCCTCTCCAACCTCTGTGCATCGGCTCATTTTCATGGAGGACGAGCAGCTCCATCACAGGGGCCTGGGTGATGAACATCTCCATCCATAGTGCGGGGGCATACGGTGGGAGAAAGAGTAGTTGTCGCTCTGGGTCTTTGTTTGCGATGGCTTCGACCAAGGGTTGTAATTTGATCGGGTCAAGGAGGAGGGTGTATACGTAGGCTCTGTTGTAAAGGCCTTGGCGTAATCGGACTCCGGTTGCTATTTCGAGGAGAAATGGGTTGAGGTGGACCGGGGCGTTCTTATCGATGGTGGGGGAGAGGATCGGGTGGAAGAAGAGGGTCTGTCGTATTCGCGGGGAAGATCGCACCACCGTGTGCCATAGTTTGCAGACGCGTTGCGACAAGACGCAGTCGTCAAGTGGGAGATGGAGCAAGATTACCTCGAGGATTTCCACGATATGCAATGCTGGATGGGTGATTGCAGCGCTGGTAGCTGCCATTTTTGTTGGTGTGTGGACGGTGTTTGGAATGCGCGTTCGCCAACAGCCAGCTCGTGTTGATAGAGAAGGCTGGTCACGAGGGGCTAGGCGGCAAGGAATCGAATGCAGGTTCAATAAAACAGGACTCTTTATTTGATTTTTCGATTTTTCGATCTATTAACTTGTCTCATAAACCTCTCTTTAGTGGCTTTATTGGTGTGTCAAGCGAAAGCAGCCGTCAGCAGACCGTATTCAATCGATATTTACTGGCGTTCTTCCACAGGATATCGCGACACTAGAGACAACACCAACTTGTTGAAATCCCGGAAACTAGCCTGATAACGTAAAGCAGCACTTTCAAAAGCCGGTGGATAAGCATCTGCGTCCGCCCAATCTACCAACCAGGTCTTCCCCTCCCCATCCAATACGAGATTCCGCGGACTAATGTCTTCGTGGGTGAGTACGAACTCCTTGAACCGGAAATTAGGGAGATTTTCAGCCGCTCGACTAATCTTCTTACAGATCTCGAGTTTATGATTAAACCAGGCCTCAAACGCAGAGCAGTTCTCAAATGGTCCGGCACTGTAATTAGTGAAGAATTGACCGCGTCATGGCCCGCCGCCAATTGGACCTGGCTCTGGTAGTTTGACAGACTACATTTCGGCTATCATATGAGCCGTTTGTTGTGCGATGTCTAGCTTTTGCTCGTCACTAAGATCGTTCCAGCAGTCATCAAGAGGCTTCCCGTCAATATAATCCATCACAATATATCCTCTCGTGCCAAAGTATTTCGTGTCGTCGTCAAATTGAAAAGCGCGATGAATGCAGGGGGCTCGAATATCCGTTTTCGAAGCAACGAGTCTTAGGACCCCAGCCTCGCTGGGCAGAATATTCCCGCCTCCTTTCGATACCAAATTCTTGGAGAGCCGCACGACCGTCGTTTGCCCGAGATCATAAAGTATTGGACAGGAATCAAGGAAGGTGGCGAGCGACTCATCGGAGAGGGAATCGAGGTCGGTGTTATTAAGTGGAAACGCTCGATTTACGGCCCGACTTGCTGGCTGGGTACCGTTAGTATGTGATTCCCATTAATCCAAGGTAACTTGTATCTGTACATCAACAAAAGGTCGCATGAAGCTATCCACGGTATCCATTTTCTATAGCACAAGAGATAGCAGTTTATTACAAAGTGTGGAGTGGAGAGGGGTGGCGGTTATCTTCGCCAATATTAGACCCATAGACATCAGCACAATGGCGAGGCATCAGAATGCCTAGTCATGACTCATGAACGCCAGTGCTCCTTAGTATCAAGTGTTGGGATATTCCCACCGTACAAGAAATCTAACTCTGCCTGAGTTTCAGTCATTTCCTTAGCCACGGATCGAACAACAATTCGGTAACACAGAAACGCTCTCCTCATGAATTTCAAGAACCCCTTCTTGTCATATCCTTGGATATCAGCTGCAAGCTTCTCGAGGGTTATGTCGGGTACCGGGGCAAGGTCCTTCCATCGGCCTAGATATTTGTATTTGTTAGCATGAGTTATAGGGAAAGATAATGTGCAATCCAATAGAAAGTAAACCATTGTCATCCAAAAAGACATAACCCACTTTGCTTTTTTTCAGAAAGCAAAGAGGAGGAGGACCCAGGATTGCAATCATTTCCGCAACATGAACCCGGCCGTCGAAGATGCCGTTGTCGTCGATTCCCCGGAATAGATTGCGGAGGCTAACAATATTTCGGGCCTATCAAGTAACAAGGAAGAGCCAGCACTAACACGGAAAGGAAAAAAAAAGAAATTACGAATATATTTAGTTACCATCATGGCGACATTCCAGGAGTTAACTTTGTAGTCCCAATTCATTTTTAGCACTACTTCAGGTGCTCTGTACCTGACTGGCATGATATCCTCGTTATGCTCCTCATTGCCGACTCATGTGAATATGCCGTCCACAGTCGAGAATTTTTCTAGCAGAGGGATATTCAAGCTCTGCATTTTCGAGGTTTGAGAAAGTCTTCGGCTCACCAGCCGGTAGCAAAAGGTTATTCAACTGGAGATCTGATTCCTCAGGAAATTAGCTGCGGGAATATTTAGCGAAACGGGGCTGGGAGGGACTACCAGTATGAATAACCTTCGCCTCGGTATGAAGAAAGTCTAGGATCTCCAGGATTTGACGCAGACACGGTTTCAAACTCTCGAAGCTCATTACTCGTCCAGACAAAAATATCGATACATATCCACACTAATTCCCAGAGCTTGGTGAACAAGACATGTATGGTCGCCGTGGGGTCCTTGAACGGAGAAATGACCCAGCAATTTTCAGATACATGTCTTGCCCTTATGGTTGGTTTTAACTGAGTTTATGTGATTGTATACATCGAGTTCGCGGTTCTTTTCAATGCCTGTGATGTAAACTTTCAAAACGACGTATGTGGAATCACTAGGAGAAACGTCAGCATCGCCAGACCCGTAAATAGTCTTTTTCCAGGGGAAAGGGGCCTCGACATACACCAAGTCGCGACAAGGCCATACTGTAGATGTTGTACCGTACCCTAACTTAGCAAGTACCTGGTACCGGTTGTGAAACACTTCCCCAATCCGCACGGGATAGTATTTTTCAGCCCAGTAACTTGGCAGCGTTTCCTCTTCTACGGCCTCTGCTGCATCGAGGATCTCAAACCCAGAAGAAGGGAAAATATGGGGCTTAAGCGGGACTGGAACTGGAACCGGAGGCAGAGTTGGAGGTGGAGTTGGACTAAAAAGTGCCGATATCGTCTTTCGATGAGGCAACCAGGACCCTGGCTGGAGAATCGGTCGGGGGAAGGTCTCGAATTCGTAACACGCAGATTGCGGCTGATACAGGTACTGATATCAGAAATGACCCGCGGGACTACGCGTGGTGGCAGTCGAGCCATTGTGGTATGGAAAGGACACGCAGTGAGAATTGTGTGCTTGGGAAAACCAGAAGATAAATTCGAACCGATCTAAGGTCCTAGGAGTTGTCAAAATTTTGGTGACGAGTGCAGGAACCTCCCCAGTGTTCCTGCCTTGGGGGGTGGAGCCTTCGGAAGGGCCCGAAGGTCCGCTCCGAGATCCACACAAGGCGATGCGCATCAGACCCACTTAATACTACTTTGGTACCTTAGGTACTTGTGGGAGGTGAATTCTAAAAGATGCAATTTCCTGGGAAAGAAAGAAAGTAAAACCATAACATAGATATGGCATCATAACTTTTTTACAAAGTCCTGGATTTCTACATGCAAATACCCAATATATCAAATGCCTTCTGTACCTAGGAGGAAGGCCCTCTTTATATAGTTAAGGGTGTAGTGTGGCCCAGTTAGCATATTCTAATACCCACAGGGACCTCTTCGTTGGATTGTTTGATGCTGTGCTAGAGCCCTAATATTAATTATTGGTCATAATACGCTCTAATTTCCCACAAAAATTGGGTAGTAGGGTGCCCGGGAGACGCTGTCGAATTCACTGATTACTAGTTAGTGTAATGTGACGCTTTCCGACCATTCACTGTGTGAGATTGGAAAACTCTCACTGCCATTAGGAGCAAAATAAACTGGGCCGTCTGAATTCACAACATGACTGTGTATCTTATCCAGAGACATCCATAATGTCATGTCAATCCTTGGAGGGTTCTTCTCGTCATTGGACTCCCCAGGCACATACTGCGTGCAATACACTCCAAAATCCAAAACCCTCACTGATCTTCCGAGCCAACATCAATCGAAATATTGTTCGGGGATTTCAGACAACCGCCAAGCCTCTGATGCGATTCATTGGTCCTGTTAGCCTTGACGATGTTGTGAAGGACAACGGAGCACAGGGACCCCAGTGGGCAGCATCTGCTACGAATGTGGTAAATATCATCGAAAAGGCAGCAAGTCAACTTATTTGTTGTGTGCTGGAACTTGTGGCTGATTATTCCGAGGGCCCTAGGGTTGTTTGTGCCAACATTCAGTACGGATTTCTCGCCCTATATTAGATTGCATCCTCGCTAACTTCAATACTTAGGGGATCTAGGGCGCATACTTTCCACAAGGACAAGACCGATCCGGACTCGGTCCTTAGTATGGAGCTCACTACGAAGGCTGGAACGCGGATTGGCAATCTTCAAGTTCACTTGAACGAGACCTTCAAGTTCTTTCCCTCTCGTCCCGGAAAGCAAGGTGGCTATGCGGCCAACATCGCTGGTGCTGGTATCGAAGGGTACATGAACAGCTCAGAACCCCAACCTACGGGCGAACCGAGCAATGAGAAACAACCTGACCAGGGGTAGAGGGGCCACTGGCCGCCCTAGATTGACAATCTAGAAGCCATAGGTTCGAATGCTACCGTTCCCGCAACTCTACCATTATTGGCATCGAAAAATGAACACCAGAGATGAAAAAAGGAAAAAAAGATTTGGGCCTATTTGAGGAAAATAGAACAAGATATTGTGCTACTGACAGTCCCGTATTTTAAGTGACTTTAGTTAGTATATTCGATAGAAATAAACATAAGTAAGAATCAAAAAGGTTGGGCATGTTTCGAAACCAATACGATTTAGTATTTTGTACTACTTATACTATAGAATACTCAAGGTACCCAATATCAAAATCACAGCTCCAATCCAGATCCTAATTTTTAAAACTTCTCCTTGTTGGCAGCGACATACTCCTTCCACTGGGTAGGCTTCTCATCCAGCAAAGCGTGCCACGGCTCAAGTGATTCCCCAGCATAATATCCCGGTTCTTCGAGCAGCAGAATATTTTCCAGCATTTCCTGGGCCACCGGAGCGGGCAGGAAAGACTTGAATACGTCGGCAGGAATCTGGACCGCCTGAGCCTTATAGCCCGTGACTTCTCGGAATTCCTCAATGAGCCTCTTTGGCGAGTAATAATCCGTGGCTGCGAGAATACGCTGGTTCACCATTGACGGGAAGTTTTTGATAGCAACCTTGACAAATTTGCCTATCGCCAAAAGAACCTCCATATTAGTGTTGACTCATGCTTGGGTGGAACAGAAAGAACGTACCGGTATCACCCACGGTATCAAAGAGGGGAATTTGCGCCTTCTCTGGATCAACTGGCCAGGCAAGAGTGTAGGTGTCGTCCTGCTTATTCAGGAACTGGAAATAGTTCGACATGTACAGACCGGCAAGAACGAAGGTGGCAGGAACCCCGCTGGCACGGATATACTCCTCGACTTCGGCCTTGCCGTCGAAATGCGACACGTTGGGGAGACGGCCGTTGCTGATCTCGGAGACGTTGCGCAGGGAGGAGAAAATAATGTGCTTGACACCCGCTTGCTTGCAGGCGTCGGCCACGGCCTTTCCTTGGGCGACTTCGGTGTCCCTGCTCATGGATTCCCAGAAGTTGGTAACCACGAAGACGGTATGGGCTCCAGTGACAGCAGGAAGAGCGGCTTCGACAGATGACATGTCGGCCTTGATAGTGTTAGCAGTGATGGCTATTTATCACTGGGGGGACTAGAAGTATGGACTTACCGAAACGACCTCGACTCCATCTTCTGCCAGCTTCTTTGCAGCCGGCTTGCTGGGATCACGGGTAACCCCACGAATTTTCCAGGCCTGTGACAAGGTAGGGTCGTCGAGGATGGCTTTGATAACCGATCCACCCTGGTTGCCAGTGGCACCAAAGACAGTGATAACTTGGGACATCTTTTTCAAGGATAAAATTGATAGTGTTAAACAAGTGGAATTGGGTTGGAGGGTTGGAGGGTTAATTGCTTGAACAACTGATTGTGATGATGATTGAGATATGACTTGAGGGCATACTTTGCACACCTTTTATAATTTCTGACCCTTGATCCAAGGGTACGTAGATGCTACTACTAGTGCTAAATTTATGAGTCTATATCCGTATCCAACATCGACTCCAACATCTTAATTTACAAAGCTCCAATCGCAGAAAACTACTGCCTTCGGGTTTAGTGCACTGTAGCTGTCCAGATGTCGCTGTGACTGGTCAAATGCCCTCGGGCACGGACACCAAGAAAAGCGATTGATTACCAACAGCGCAAGGCGAATCGCGAGGCTCTGTCAGCTATGTGGATGACGTAACTCGGCCTCTCAGCGCCCGAAATAACGTAAGCAGCGACAACACACAATTAGTTATGCATTAGTTAACTAGATAATGAATTATTACAAATAAATAACTATGAGGCGCCGCTATGTACAATCCTATGTTCAACAAGGGATACCTCCAAATCCATTTGGCAATTTCCATATCAATTTCCCTTTCCTAGCTGGTGCTTAATAAACGCTTGGATTATGAATAGAGCATTTCATTAGTTATATTACAGCTCCCCCTAAAATGGTTATACTACCCAGCCAATCGAAGGACCCTAAGTTTGAGGCGATAATGAACAACCTAGTTGAGGCTAAAAATACCCCCTTAGCAAGGTCTGTCAAAAGTCCTGGATACCTCCACCTCTACCGTGAACGGAACATCATCCCCGAGACCCCGGAGCACATCATCCAGCGGCCGGGGCCAATAAAGGACAACCTCATATACTGGCACCTGAACCTTCATCATGGGCTGCAAAACCTTCAGAATCTTAGCATCAATATCCCAGGGCATACCCAGGGTGTCCCCAGTTAGCCGGACGCGTAGCTCGCGAAGCCCTTCCATACAGGCAACAGTCTTCCAGGCTTGGTCCCAATGCTTCATCACCAGCACGGGCCACCTGGGGCTGGGGTATTCGTTTTCCCCGTAATTATTCAAAACAACAGTATCAATGTGCAATGTGCGGAGGGCGCACAGTCTCTGCGGACGCATAGCTTTGCCCAGAGCGACCAGCGCACTGGTCTGGTGGATATTCAGGATCGTTCTGGCATACAGAATATCCACCGTCTCCGCGTATCTACAACGCTATCAACACGAAGTGTTTTCAAAAAAAAAAAAGGCGAGAAAGGAAAGGACAGAAGGAGAGAGAAAACATACACCCTTCGACACGAACGCAGCAACCCCACCACCCTCCAGCTGAAATCCGAATCATCCCCCCGAGGAAGGATGTTCCCCTCTCTAGTCGTCGGCCCCCAGCAATCGCGATGATTCCAACCACGGCGGTCCGAGGTTGGATCCCGGCAGCGCATACCGCACAGTCGATGCGCGGTAACCGCAACATGCAACGAGCGATAATCAGCCGGGACGAGCACCAAATCATAGATAATTTCCCGGATTTCCCATGGCAATTTAGCAAGAAAGCCCGATTGCAACTGGTTGTTGATTTTTGGGGTACGGTGCCAGGGCGAATGGTTTGACGGGCTGGGCGTTGGTGTCAAAGGACGCATGCGGGTGAGTGGGAGCGGCTTGACAGGGGGATTTTCCTTCCGGCGCTCGAGGCGATCGAGTAAGTCGAGAGGGGCTGCGATAATAAAGTAGCATGCGTATAGCATGCACAGTATCGCAGGTGGAATGGGTATTCTCGATGTCATTTTCGACACAAAGGCATTGAGGTTTCGTGCAATGGAACTTGTTTCTTTGCGTTTGTTGGAATTTTGGAGAATTCGAGCGCCCTTCCCGGTGCTTAGCTTTTGTTGGACAGGGGTGTGTTAGGTGTTGGTTGGGGGCGAGGCTGTTACCCGGATTAGCCCAATTTGCGGGATTAGCTTCGTTCCCAATGTGCACTCGCCCAAGTACAATACCAGGCCCCAGCAATTACTTATTTAGCTGTGATAATGCTCTCGCTAAGATCAACTTCTCTCTCTATCAGAATAGCCTTGCCATGTAAATCTAACCGAAAACGCCACTCGGGGCAGAGCCTAGCCCCTTCTCTACCAACCTTTGCACAATCCTCTCAATCTGGATTATCCCATCTCTATGCGCATCCCCACCACTCTTAAACACGCGATACGCCATCTTCAACGGAAGAAAAGTCGACGCAGGCCCAAATAACCTCATCTCATCTTGCAGGAGGTATTCCATGCTCGACGAAATCTTCTCAGCCAGGATCATCATCTCCTCCCTGGCTGAATCAGGACGAAATTTGTTATCCCCTTCTTGAATCATGCTAGGGAAGAGTTGGGTAAGATGCACAAGCTCCGAGAGACAGATGATATGAAAAGTCCAGAGATGCGTGTAGACGTTTGCCAGCGTGACGTTCGGGTACCACACGAACCGACCGGGTGTAACGCGCCAGTAACACGGCCCATCGGTTTGTGTTTGGAGGGATACCTCCCATTCATCGAGGCGGGTTCGTGCGTTGATGAGGGGTTTGGCAATCGGGATGATTCTATCGGTTTTGGTGTGGTCTGAGGTTGCGAGCGCTGTGTCTAGGTGCTCGAGTAAGGAGGGGATTGTGACGGCCTCGTTGAGGAGGCTTTGCATGGGGGAGGGATTGAATATGGAGAATGGGATGGTGGCCCAGGGGTCGGTGGCGAGGAAGGTTGATCGACGTCTTTGGATAGCTTCGATTACCTAGATATTGTTAGACGGGGGAGGTTATGGTGGGGATGTAAGAGACGAACGAGCAGTGGTCGGAATCCGACGAATAGTTTATGTGGGATTCCGAAGGAGTAGGCCTCTGGTCCTTGGGCTTGGAAGAGCTGTTCGACTCCTTGGATGTGTGTTGCGAGTCCGATCGCGTAATCGGGGAACATAACCTATCCAGGTGGTTAGTTGGTGGAAGGGCCGAGTATATCTCAGAGTGTGAGAAATACCTCTACCAGGGTCAGACACATGATCGCAGCAGTAAACTCAGCATGGAGTGGGTAATCTGCGATCGAAAACCCTTCTCTCAATGCATGGATGGCTGCATTGTAGCTTTGGGTACAAGCCAGCGTGGAGCCAGGGCCCCGCGGGTTTTGAGATTGGATCGCCGCTGCTAATGCCTTGGTTGATGCAGAGAGGATACACGAGTGCGTCGCCTGGTGGCTTAGACTTGGGAGAACTTCGACCCAAGAGCCACAGATTCGGGATCGTTTATTGTCGGAGCCGTTGGTGATGTACGGCATTTCGCTCTCGGGGATATAACTCCGCACGATGAGGGAGAGCAAATCATCGTTGCTCATGTGCGGATTAGGCGGGAGAGGTGCATCTTCTCGGGAGACTTGGAGCTCACAAGGCTGCTGTCCTCGCGGGCTGGTGATCAAGTTGTTTTTGGGCCTGGTTTGTTTGTGGATAGAAATGGTCGAAAACTGGGCGCTTTGAGGCACGAATGTCCAGTCGGATTGATAGCCATCGCATTTCCGACCGGTGGAAATGCATTGACTACATCCAGGCCGTTTCCCATCGCACTGCGATATATCAGCTTGGTTTATGACAGGGTGTTCATGAATCAGTTGATGGGGGTGTTGATATGGCGGCATTGACAGCCGACTTACCCCTACTTTACGCTTTCTACATGTTTCACAGGTCGATCTCCGTTTCACCTTCATTCCCAACGAGGACCCCAAAAAGGACTCGACAAGAAGGACAAGAAAAAGGCTTGAGTTGCGAACACGGGCTACATGCTCCTGTTATTGTTGGAGTGTGGCCGAAAATGAAGCTGTGAAAGGGCAGGTAATTGCGGAAATTTAATCAGGGAAAATCAGCCCATCCGCACGCCAGTGGAACTCATTCAGCCAATGGGGAGCTTGAATTGTGTTCGACGCGAGGGCTTGGCAGATTATGAGACCGGAAAAGGCTTAGTGCTCTTGGCGCAGATACCGACTTGCCCGGTATCTTACAGTCCTAATACCATAGATACAGCTACACCTCCAACTGGAGAAGACTTCTCTCCATCTTCTCCCACATGCCAGTTCTCTGTCAAGGAAGAGTCTCCACTCGGCATGAGGCTATCTGCGCCTAACCCAATTTGGTAAGGAGATGTTTGCCTCTCACTGGTATCCTGGTGAGGTTCTAGACCTCGGTTAACGTGGAATTGTTATCCACCCACTCCTCTCCCCAGGCTTGGCTACGGATGGGGGTTTTGTGGGATCCCCAAGATTCTAGTGTCTTGTTGCTCCAGATTTTCTTGCAATCGCTGTCAATCATGAACCGTTTATCGACATGGTGTTTTTGTTCCATTCTTTCATCGAAAGCTTCGTTCTGGATGATCACTTCCACCTCTGTGGATGAATTGTCCGCGAAATATATTACTGGTTCTTCCTTTGATTTTGCGACAGGGACACAAAAAGGTAAATATATTGACCTGCATGGCGCGGGTGGTATATAATCAAATAAACGCCCTCCTGGGATATTAGTAAAATCTGGTACCTCGATGTCAGTTATCAAAGGCTTCGAGCTAGTCGCTGCATAGAGGAGGTCAAAGCATTCTCTTTTCATATCCATCCAAATGCCAATGCGTCCTGTAAGCCTGCTCAAGCGATTCGACGCGGACAGCAGAGTGTAAACCTTTCTATCGAGCTGCCGCCCCTCTCGAAAACGCTCTACCAGCTTTCCTCGACCTTCTCAACCCCAGTATTCGTCGAAAATGGTCACATTATACACCCCTCTCTGAATACGACTAGATTAACGCCTCAAGCTTTTCAGACACACCATTATTTAACCTATCCTAGCAAAGTGATCGACTATCACTAGCATGTCGGCCATGGCAGCCACGGCGTCGCAAATTGTTCCTGGTCAAACGCAATCTTATTTCGCTTCCTGCTATTTTACTAAGGGGAGGGGAGCGTTTCGGAAAACGCTCCTCGACTCAAGGGGTAGTTCCCAGAAGAACGGTGCTGCCAGTGGCTGTCCTCTCTTGGATTATACGAAGTAGGTGAGATTGCTCGATTGCTAGATTACCTCTTTGATCACCGGGGGCCGTATTGGGAAGATTACTTATATCGGGTCCGTTATGGAAGGAGCATGGGAGGCATGGTCCGTTGGGATTCCGCGGAGGGATTGCGAACTACTACATAGTATTTGGTGTTGGCGTTCTATGACGGGTAAGGCTGATTGGACGTGTAAGAAAGAAAGCCATGGCTTGCCACCGTTCGTAGGCCTGAGAGCTGAGGTCCAAGTGTGGGAGAAGATGTTGGTTGCGGAATGCAGTGAGACAAAGGAGGATGACAGCACGATGAGGCCATTCGTGCATTTTACGAATGAGAGGCCGAGATAGGAAGAGAGAGAAAGAGACTCATCCTCTGCCCAGGGTCCAAAACTTGTCCAATTCAAGAACAGTGTCTCAGTCTAGGGAATCAGGCCCGAGAACCGTGGCCAGCAGAGTCGATGCGTTCAGTATGAAATCTGGTTCTCAGTGGCCCCACTGCGTCTGGAAATTGGCACGACCGCAAATGAGCGTCGAGTTCCAAGGGTCTTGGGTGTTTTGGTGGTTTGTGACAATTTCTCAAGAACAGGCAGAAATCGGCATCCGTGACGAATTGGGCGGGCGGACCGAGTGCAATCAGACAAGGGGAGAGCCAGCGCTCATAAGTTCCCACGCTATGATCGGCAGGTTGGCTGCAGTGAGCCTTCGCAGCGCGCTAAGGGCCAACTAACCAGCCACTATTCATTTAAGAGTGCGGCCGTCCCCCAGATCCCGCACCCTCCGTCTCGTTTCGGGTTTAGTGGCTGTTGGGCTGGAGGCAATGGTGAGACGTCGCATGGCCTGTTAGCTGCACAGGAGGATTTGCTTGGAGTCTCCAGCTTTTAGTTATAAGGCCTGTGTCGCCATGTGTTCCCCAGATCCAAGTCAGTCTCTCATCTGTCCCATTGGTATAGGAGTCTGTACCCACACCAACTCGAGATGGAGAAAAACGAGGAAACTACCACCAGGGAGGTGGTGAGTCGCCCACACCCCTTTTTTTAATGTTGCGTCTTGCTGTGAGGAGCCTGACTGAGACCTGCAATCTTGGAATTCAATAGGAAAACACCACCCTCCGCACCGTGAAGGGTAATGAGGCCTACAATGAGGCTCTTCTCAAGGAGCCCCCTAAGCTCGCCCACCCGAGGACGATCATCCTGTTCATGTGTTTGATGGTTGGTTTCTGCTGCCAGACCATGAACGGTTTCGACGGATCGCTCTTCGGTGGTCTCCTCGCCAACACCATTTTCCTCGACCATTTCCATGGCCGAAACGCCGGTATCTGGGCTGGTCTCGTGTCCGCCATGTACCAGATCGGTGGTGTCAGCGCTCTTCCGTTCGTCGGCCCAGCCATCGATACCTGGGGCCGTCGTGTGGGCATGTTCATCGGCAGTCTTACCATTGTGGTCGGAACCGTCATCTGCGGAACCACCATCTCCAACGCTAGTGTCGGTCAGTTCATGGGCGGCCGCTTCCTCCTCGGTTTTGGCGTGTCCATCGCCTCTGCCGCTGGTCCTATCTACGTCGTCGAGACCGTCCACCCCGCCTTCCGTGGTATGGTGACCGGATACTGTAATACCTTCTGGTTCGTTGGGTCGATTCTGTCTGCTGGTTCCATCCGTGGCTCCATTACCGTCGAATCCAACCTGTCGTGGCAGATCCCCATCTGGCTCCAGATGGTCTTTGCCGGAATTATCATCCTGTTCTGCTTCATCATCCCCGAGTCCCCCCGCTGGCTGTATGTCAACGGCAAGCAGGACAAGGCTCTTGCCGTCTTGACCAAGTGGCACGGATACGGAAGTGCCGATTCCATGTGGGTCAAACTGCAGACCCAGGAGTACAACGACCACTTGAACATGGATGGATCGGTAGGTTTATTCTCCACTCACTTTTTACTTAGATTATGGTATTAATAAACACTAGGATAAAAAATGGTGGGACTACCGTGCCCTCTTCAACAAGCGCAGCAGTGTCTACCGTCTGTGCTGCAACTGCTCCTTCGCCATTTTCGCCCAGTGGGCTGGAAACGGTGTGCTCACCTACTATCTCGTCCCTGCCCTGAACGGTGCCGGTTTCACCAACGATGTCCAACAATCCAACATCCTCCTGGGCTACTCCTGCTTCCAGTTCGCTTTCGCTTTGATCGGTGCCGCTTTCGTCGACAAGATCGGTCGTCGCCCCCTGATGATCAGTGGTATGGCTGGATGCTGCGCCGTCTGGGTTGCCATCCTGGCCGCCTCTAGCCAAGTGTACAACTCGGCTGGAGACCTCAACACCACCGCCTCCAACGCCACCGTCGCTTTCATTTTCATTTTCGGTGCCGTCTTCTCCTTCTGTCTCACCCCACTCCAGGCCCTGTACCCTGTCGAGGTGCTCTCTTACGAGATGCGTGCCAAGGGTATGGCCTTCAACTCTCTCGCTGTCAACGCCTCCGGCATGCTCAACCAGTTCGCCTGGCCCGTGTCGCTCGATAACATCGGCTGGAAGACTTACATTGTGTTCATCATCTGGGACGCCGTCCAGACCGCTGTGATGTACTTCTTCCTTCCGGAGACCAAGAACCGCACTGTAAGCCCCCTTTTCCCTTTATACAAGTCACCATTTATGATAAGAAACTAACAATGAAATAGCTCGAGGAACTTGACGCTATCTTCGAGGCCCGAAACCCCGTCAAGGAGTCCACCAAGGCTACGACCATTGCTCTTGACCAGGACAACAACCTTGTGGGCGTGAAGGATGATTTCTGATTGGACATCTGATCTAAACTGGTCTATATCTTCTTCTTTTACCCCCCCGTTTCCCGGCTGGAGTGATTATCCTAGGTAGTAGTGGATAGTCCAACCGTTTATCTTTCTTGGAGTATCTGTCTTAATCTACTTTTTTTATATGGTGTCTACAGCAATCTAAACTGTCTAGAAATGCATATGTGTTCAATCTGATTGCATTCTCAATCCCCCCACACCTTTTACCCACGAGAAAAAGAAAAAAAGAATTTATGTGAATAAAATATTAATAATGAAAATATCTCAGATATTGTTATAAAATTTCCCCGCATATCATAGACCAAAAAGAAAAAGGTAAATGTTCTGAAACACGATCTCGAACATTAAAATAAGATGAAAGTGTCATTCCGGATAATTTCAGCCTTGTTTTAAGGGACCCGGCCAATTTTCTTTCCGTTACCCCTCATTAACCTCCCTGAACACGGAGGTCTAACCCCGCCTTTTGACAGCAATGAGTCTCACCATGAGTTTCAGCATTAGTCTCGACGCTTAATAAAGAGAGAAAATGCCAAGAAATGCTACATAGAGCCTAGCTAGTACCTAGATCGACCACGGAGCGGGCACCGAGCCAGGATTTGAGTTTTGGCTGTGGCTGACTACGGGATACTGACTAGTGAAGCGGGGGGCTTGCAGGTGCCAGGTTTTGTGGAGGACAGAGGGGTATCTCGGGCCAATAGGGCGGGTAGCCGTGAGTTTGCTGTTGGTTCCTGCTTGTAGAGGGCGAAGATAGGCGAGAGTGAGCAGGCCGAGATGCGGATGGTCAAAGCGTTTATTCCGAATCCGAAGTTGCCGAATAAATTGAGGTGCATGAGTTTTCAGCAGTGAGATTTGGAATTTGGGACCATTTTTTTATAGGGGGGTTAGTGTTGCATTTCATATCATATCAAAACTGGACCATGGGCGGCCAGGACCATAAAAAGCAGAGGGGGAAAAATAGAACATGAACAAGGACGGCAGAAAATAGTTGATCGGTATGAGAATGTGAAGCAAGCATGAACCGATCAGATGACTAGCAAGAACAACCCAAGAATCCCCCCACCTCCATTTCCCCCAACCGGACCAATATGGAACGACCCATTCCCACTCCCATACCAATCCCCACTCTCCCTATCCCCAAACACCGGCAATCCCTCCACCCTGGGCTCCAAATACAGACTCTTCGACCCCTTATCCTCCTCCTTCTCCTTCTCATAATCATGATACGCATTCGCCCAAAAATTCAGATCCTTATCGGGAACCCCCCTCTACCCCCGAAACACGATATACGCCGCAGTCGAAAACCCCGGACCCGAATACTCTCCATGACGATACACAGGCAGATACGGCTCCTGCACCCAAATCTCCAGCGAAGCTTCCTACTCCCCGAAAATAATCGTGAAATTCATGTCCGACCCGGACCACCTGGACCCTAGCTCCAGGCTCTGGGAACTCCAGCACCCCGCCTCATGATCATCCTCGTACACTCCACAGTATTGAGATGGGGATGGGTTCTCAACCTCCGTGCAATCCAACCTAACGGGATTATAGGCGCGTGGGTACACCGCCGCCCCGGACCCATTGATCGTGTACTTTGCTGGACTCGACTCCGGGTCCGCAGTTAGAATGGCCGGCTTGCTAATACCATCCTGGGAACGATACGAAGAAGCGAACGACGCATTGTTGACGAGGGCCTCCTGGAGTGAGAAATCTGAGAGTGGCTCGAGGGTATGTCGGAGATCATCTTCGGCGGGCAGGCGGAAGTCGAAGGCGACGGTTGAGCCGGTGGCGCGGTATACGTACTGAATGTAGGAGCCGTCGGGGTCGGGGATGTTGTCGCTGGCTGGGGGGGCAGATTACGAGGGTGCCGCCGGTTATGTCGTTGAAGTTCCAGGTGGAGGGGCAGGTGATGGTGTTGTTGTAGTTTCTGTGGGCGTTGAGGTTGGGGAAGGTGACGGCGCTGGCGGAGCCGTAGTAGCGGAAGCAGAGTTGGGTGAAATTATATATCTTGGATTGGGTGGGTAAGGTGAAGAGGGAGGTGAGGAGGAGGAGGGCTATGTTTATCTTGGGGAGGGGAAACATCTGGATCGATTGTCCGGTTTGTGGAGAGGTTCTTGGGTTGGAATGACGATGGTGAGTCCTAGGTAGGTCCTTGGGGAGAGAGAGGCATGATGGGTTTCTGAAGTAACTAGAGGGAAACTTTTTCCTGGGTCGAGAGGGAATAGATTCAGGGTCCTTCAGGGTCCTCCGGATGCCAAGGCAAGGAAATCTTGGCTGGGCGTGGGAGGGCTGAAAGTCTTGTATTTACAGCGGGAATATCCAATGAGCGGGTTGGTCTCAAACGAAGGCAGGGCATCGCCTGGGACTGAGGCCATCCTTCAAGGTATCTGGCTTGATTGGTGACAGTAGGAGTGGGCGTATATCCCTATCATTGCTTGAGTTGATAGAGAGACGTGATGCGATGGTTGAGTGGCCATTGTCGTACTGGGGGAAGGGCAACAAAGGTATACTAACAGGTGAGAGGTAAGGCAGTCTTGGTGGCCGTCGCAGGGGTGAATTCCCTAATGCGGGGAATATACTTCTATACAAGATTTTGAGTTTGAAGGGTAACATCTTTGATACTATCTGAGCGCCGCCCGTAGAATATTGAGAGAAGTGATCTGATCTGACGGAAGAACCTTTTCCACCATGCTGTCAGGCGCAAGCTCAGGATAGGACTCCTTGATTGCTTTCATAGCATTCGTATATTGAATCTTATAGGATTTGCCAAGGAAGTGCACTCCTACGTCCGTTAGCTCCCAAACCAAACCAAAAGCAAGAAATAAGGCGTACCATCAGTCAGATACTCTCTCAGGGGGTTGTCAACTTCCCCGTCAACAAGCCCGTGGATAGGATCACCTTCCTTCCAGCCAAGGTCCGCCATTATCAAATCCCATAACGAAATGACAGGAACATTGAGGTCTTTCCCTAGTTCAACCACCGCATTGCAATAATCCCGCGCGCGGAGAGTGGTCCTATCACAGACAAACCCAGACTCGATGGTCTCCATGATATCCATAAACTGATGGTGATTGAATGGTCCGGGTCCAATCATAATGACCTTTGCCCCGACATTCTCCGCAGCACGAATGATTTTCGTCATGTTATCCCTAAACCTGGGAATGGGGACATGGTTCCTGGAGTCCGGGGTGATGGAGTCATTTGTGCCGAAAAAGACTATCTTTAATTTCAAGGGCAAAAGAAACGTTATTTATGACAAGTCTAATAAAGAGTGTATGGATTATATACCATTAGTTTGATCTTGGTCTTATCTGTGGACTCTTGCTGGATTATGTGGTCGATCATTAGAAGGGCATGGTCGGAGTTGTAGCCGCCAAAGCCACGTTGGATCACGTCTAGCTTTCGAGAGTAGGCTGTCTGCAGTCAGTTTCTAGTCGCAGAGGTAAAGAGTGTAGGAGTAATTACCATGCTGTAGAGCTGCTGCGAAAGAGAACCCGCATTCTTGGTCATAGGCGAGCTGGGTTATAGAGTCCCCAAAAAGAAGGATTTTGTCATAGACTAAGGCCATCTTGGCGATTCGCGGAAATATATGTAAGAAAAATTAGCTTTTACCTTTTCAATAGCTGGGAACAGATCATTTCTCAAAAAGAGCTCTGGACGGAGCTAAGAAGAGTCCGACAAGCCAAATTTGAAGCCTTTTCTTCGCTGTGTTGGTGGAGATCGGAATGAGGCCATTCCCGATTGGGTGCGGACTCGACCTTCCGCATTTCCTGTTTGGATACTGTTGGCGAGGGGTCATCAGCCTGTCTTTGTCTATTTTCTAGACAGTTTTTATATTTTATAATTGTTTAAAATCTTTTTCATATATGAAATAAAATCATATAAAGAAAATCATAAGCCTCTGAACTATTCACACATTACGGCGCTCAATTGTAAATTTCCAATGCAGGAGCGGGTGGAAAAGGAGGAATATTGTTCACATATCAATTCGTTAATCATAGAATTAGCCTCGATACAATCTGAGTGATTCCGCTGCTACTCTTAGAGCAAACTCTGGTGATAATCTTGGCCTGTGCCAGCGGCTCTAAACTCCCTTGTAACACAAAACGGAACATCGTCCCCCTTCCTTCCTTTCCATTGTGTCCTTGTCACCTCCGTGACGCCGCGCAACCTCCCTATACCTGACTAGCTCGCAGTGACTCGCAGTGACTCTTTTATTTGAATTGAGTTACCTGTTCTCCTCGAAAGTAAGAAATTCGAAACAAGTACCATGGAGCCATCATGAGTTCACTTTTGGCACATCCTGCTCCTCAACAACCTGGGTAGGTTCGAGTTCTGGATGCAGAGACTACGCGAAGAGGTTTCCGAAAGCAAAAAAAAAAAAAAAAAGAAAACAAAGCGAGTGATTTAAGAAGTGCAAGGTTTTGTTTGGTTTAGCTTTTGTCGTCATAGAGAAGGATTTGGAGCCACCTACGCTGCCTGGAACGGTTGAGGCCTAGAAGATACCCCTGCAAATACTTAAAATTCCCCGCAAAGCTGGAGTCCGGGGTGAATTTCCCCTTAGTGTGGCCCTGGGCTGTCAATGAGTGAGGTTAGAAGCCCTTATGGGCAATCCAATTCCGTAATTCCGCAATTAGGATAACCAATACGGATTTTGGTTGAAGACCAAACCTTAGTGTTGATGGGAAACGAGATACCGAGGCCTCACCGTTATCGAAAAGCAGTCTTATGCTAGCTAGGCCAGTAGGACTGAAGGCCACTTCAAGCCATTCTACACGCGAAGAGGATGGAATCTCAATAACCGTCGTCGTATTGGTTGAGTACCCAAGCTGGTACGCAAAATCGTCCGAAGAGGGGATGTATCCGTAGCTCAAACCGGCAATGTACTGTCGAGCCCCAATTCGAACAGTTGATACTTTGAGCCTACCTGGTCCATCTGATGACAGGGGTTCAAGAGATTGTAACCGGGTTTCTGTCAGATGAGTGCCATCAACTAGGGGACCGTGCTGTTCGACTGGAGCAACCTGGCTTGATAACTGGTGTTTCGTGACCACTGCTTCTGGTGCATCCCTGGAAAATCTGCCGTAAGTTGAGCTATAGTGACCCGGTTTACTTGGAATTGGTGAGACGAGCGATCCACGAGGGTCGTCCCGACGGAGAGCATCGTGCTCGATAAGGGTAGCAATGGGTTCTAAGATATTGCTAATTCTCTTCCGGTTGATCAAAGACAAATTTTTAACTTGTAGAGCCCAGTAAGTGCCCCAGTAGAGCCGAAACCAGTCTATCGTAGCTTTCAGGTCTGGGAAAAGAAACTCTGCTTCTTGGCCGATGAAAAACCCGGTCTTCCAGTACGCTTGAGGAAGATTCTTGCTGCTTGCAACCTCTGCAAGCCTTTGAGAAGCTAAGCTCAGGTTCATCGCCTCAGCATATGGCAGGTAAAATATTATTTCATAAAGCAGCTCAGTCGAAATGTTTTCAAGTGCACTTGTTCTTGCGGCAGGGTTGTTGTACTGGCTAAGCCTTGAGGTATTCAACTTTGGTCGCGATACTGACTCCAACTCATCCGTGGACGGTATCTTGAGCGGGTCGGCGTAGAATAAGGAAGAATCATCAACCGATGCGAGGAAGCCAACCGGCTGCTGCAGGTCCGAAGCACCACGGAAACCGTGGCCGAAGTCCAAGCCTGAAAAGCATGCCGACGGTGTGTGCAAGAATTGATTGAAAGCAAATTTCGCGATCTCTCTTTCTTCCACTGAGCCTCTGAGCCTCACACAAAGTAATTGCCAGCATGACGCATGGAATCCAAATCCCAAAACACTGCCAATATCTTCAAACATTCGAAATTTCTCGAGTTCTTTGGTATCTCCGTAGTAGAGTCCAGAATCAGGAGGAGCCAGGAGGGTATCACACATATTCATTATTCCAACCCCGGTGAGGGTAATGTCGCCCACCCTGGCGCTGCTCTGGATGATGGCTCGCACCTCGCCATACCAGGGGTAAGTGCAAGATGATTCTGATTCCAGTTGACTGAAGTCGCAGTGGAGTATCACTCCGCACAGGGAGCAGTAGGTATTCCGACGCATGAGCCGGAGAAGTTATGATGAAAAGGAAAAGTAGATGAGATATCTCATAGGCTATTGATGATGGATGGCTGAACGACTGAATTACTGAACGCGAACTTAGAGGTATTGTTCATGTAGTTGTAAATAATAAAGATGCAACTTCGGTTCAAACACACTAAAAACAAGGAAGTCACGTTACATATCATTGTGGCCTGAAGGATCAGGCATTAATGCATTCACTTTCTCTGTACCAATTCACTTCGAATAGAGTCTGTGCCGCGAACAGCCGCTTCCATATCTCAATAAATTTCAACCTATAATAAAATTAATCTAAGTAGCAAAACTTGCCAGAAACTCAAAGCCCTTCGCGATAATACGATATTTCACATCACCCGGCTTCGCCCCAGAATCAAAGCCATGAGGTGCATCTTCAACAACTAGCTTAGTCTCGACACCCTTGTTTTTCAAATCAGCGTGTGCTCGCTCTGAGAATTTGATATCGACAACAACGTCTGTAGAGCCGTGAATGAAATACGTAGGAGGGAACGAGGGCGAGAATAGGTTTGACGGTTCTACCGCATCATAGTTGCCATCTGGGACCAACGCCTTCATGTATGCACCGTATTTGAAGCCGTTGAAGAGCCATGCAACGCGGTGATGACTCAAGTCTGGTCCATTTGGCCCGCCAGGGGGTGGTGCGGTGCTGGGGGGCGGGGTATCTTCTTGGATTTTGTCGAGAAAGGTTTGGTCAAAATCGGGGATTTTTGCAAAGCCAGGGTTTGGGGTGTGGTAGAAGGGGTCCTGGAGGTATTTCAGACCGAAGATGTCGAGGATTGCGAGTGGTTTCTGGGGCATCGAGGCCTTTTCAAAATGTTAGGGGCCGGATGGGCAGGCGAAGCGTAATATATGAAATCTCACCATCAAGAGGGCGAGCATTCCTCCAGCAGAGTGACCAATAGTCACTATTTTGCTCCCGTCTAAGAGTACATCCACATCGGCTGCTAGAAATTTCGGGAGATTGCTCTGACTCCACACATAGCTGTCCTTTGCGTCACAGGCAGGACCCTGGTGAAGAGAGATCGTCGGACCAAGTCTGTAGTTCGGCGAGACGACAGCTCCGAAACCAAGCCCAAGGAGTTCCTCCACATAGTCGAGAGAGAGCATGTCCTTGTGGCCAAGAACCCAGTTGCCTCCGTGAAAGTACAGCGCTGTCTTTGTCAGTAGAGTCCCAGTTTCGCGACATGGCACTCTTACCAATTGGTTTGGCTTTGCCTGAACGCTCGCGTTTGTACCAGACGCTTGCCTTCAGCGGCTCCCCTCCATCAACCTCCTTATACACATACTCTTTGCATTCAGTCATGGCGCTTCGAAAATACTAACTTTGATGCCGTAGGGGGGGGGAAAGTGAGAGCTTTTCCAGTCAGCGGGTGCTGGATGACAGCTCCGAACATACCAGTTTTCAACCTTCGCTGGGAAATTATGCGCTGTCCCTTTTGATCTCCTTTATACCATCCCATCGAGATCCACTTTGTGGGAAAACCACGCGGAAGCCGAAGTGCCAACCATGGAATCGTTTTACAGCAGCGGAATTCTCCAATTCCGCGGAGAGGAACTGGCAAACTATTCCACTAGTTGAAACAATGGGAGAGTAGTTAGTAGCCCTGCCCGTTGTTTCGGATGCTTGTTGCCGACGCGTGCTTACCCACCTTCAGCGAGTAATATGCTGGTTAG
Source organism: Aspergillus diversus (assembly GCA_027569885.1). Taxonomy (NCBI): domain Eukaryota; kingdom Fungi; phylum Ascomycota; class Eurotiomycetes; order Eurotiales; family Aspergillaceae; genus Aspergillus; species Aspergillus diversus. The sequence continues at coordinate 645,570 of JAPDKZ010000008.1, read as the reverse complement.
TGGCGGGTTTAATTTGTCGACCTGCGATATTACCGAAACCTACTGTTTATAAGACCTGCTATGACCACTTGGGTTGTCGATGACTCTTTTGGCGTAGCTGTTATTTTGGCCAACATTTTGGTCCACAAATTTTCAGTATCCTTTGACAATCAAGAACGGCGATTTCCTGCACGGAATGCTAAGGAAGCGAACAGAGACTCTGTCCAACATAAATGAGTGAGCAAATAACGTCACAAAAATTCTCCCGACTCTGCGATGTGAGAATCAAAGCGACCATTTACAGGCTGACATTTCCCGACGCAACCGCAAAAGGCGCTTCGGTCGGATTCCGAGGAGCGAACTTGTGGGGATTCAAACGTCCTAGGGGGCGGGGCCCGGGCCACAGGGTGGCACACGTTACTGGAAAGTGTAAATCGGGAATAGGAATTACGGGCTCGAGAATGGCAGATCAGCAAGGCTACATGGTGTGATTTGCGTTTGCCTGTTGTGCTTCGTGATTGATCGACGTTGAGCAACAGCAGGGCTGCGCAGCGGAACGCCCCGCGGAACAGCGAACATCACAGCGGATGAGCAAAAATTGACCCCGCAGGGCACGCCATTTATAAGCTGGAAATTGGGATTTTATGATAATATAACTACTAATTCGGAGCGATTGAGTGATATCTATGAATGATTAAGAATTGATTAAAATTTGCAAATAATCTCATTACGCCTGTTTGATATGCTGCCTACCAGTAAAGCAAGGGGCTGGTCTGTCGACTTTCCCTCCATGGTCCTGTTCGTTCATATAATGACCTGACTCAATCGATCACTCGAATTTCTATTAGGCTAATGAAGCCTTGGTGACTGACCATGCTATGAGATGTGGGCGCTTCTAGAGCGAAGCGGGAACTCGACACCAACGCCTAAATACATACAAAAGCCCAAATAGGAAAGGATGAAGCCATACAAGATAAACCAAAATGTGAGATAAGGAAAGTCTAAGCCATAACTCCTTTGCTTCATCTCACTCTGGATATCTTTGATTCTTTTCCTCAAAGTGTCAACATATAATACCATTTGAGCCATTTCCAATCTCGCCCGGCCCGCCGTGCCTCACCAATTGTTTCATCCAAAGCTCCGTTGAATAACCATAACCCTTCTTCTATGCGTGGAATGTCAACGATAAAGAAGTCATGGTTCCTCATAACTCGTAGTTTTACGACGTGCGAGCTGTCCACATAGCCGGCTCTGCTTCCTACCCAAAGCGAGGTCCTCACCAAAGCTGACGAGCTCTGCCGAGCTTAGGGTCTAGAGCGTCAAGAACATTGGTTGAGCTCACATGAGCGACGAACTTGATGTACGGATCATCGCAATCGAGCCTGGTCCAAATCTCGACGGGAACGGTGACCAGTATGGTTGAGGATTCTATGAACACTGCCTCGATTTTGACGCCGACGGGGAGTACCCTGGGAGGAATATTCCGGGCTATCCAGCCGTGCCAGTCTGTCACGTCGTCTTTTTCGGCGCAACCCGTAAGATTGACACTTAGAAGGACACGGTGCGTGGCCTGGTGCGGTAGTCCTTGGTTTCTGGGCATCGGTCGGGCGGTCTGCTGTGTCCAGGGAGCGAGAGTGATGCTCTTCTCGCCCTTCTTGGGAATGTGTATGGGAAAGGGCGTCTGTTGGTTGTCGAATGCATTGCGAAAAATGAGGGAGTATATTTCGGTAATTGTCGCACGCTTCCCTTTCAGGGCACGAAGGGTATTGATCAGCGCTGGGGTGAAGGAGAAGCGTGCATATGACACCCGGTCATCGCCTTGTTCCCATCCAGTAGCTCCGATGGTCTCGGGGCCGTCCTTTGACGCAGCTAATCCGGCAGAAGGACAATCGAAGATATAAAGGACATCGCCATCTAATTTTCGCACCTTGTCTCGGATGCTCCACCAGTCGATTGTCGATCCAATCAGTTCTCCTTGGTCATTGGCCTGACCCCTATCCCGTTGATTAGTGGGGGAGCTATAGCGGTACTAGGTTACTACAGTGCTTACCCGATGTGCCATCTATCGCCTGATGCCGGCGTAGATTCCGCATGCCCGCAATATACATATATTCTCAGTGTATTGTTCCCTGAGTTCTCCCTAGACCATGGCCGCAGATGGTACTCAAGGTTGATAGTTGGACGTTCCAGATCCGTTGAGATCACATGGGTTGTAGTTTCGAAGTTGTAAATATCACGGAAAACATGCAGCAACTCCGTTTCAAGAAGATCGGCACCCGTTTTATCATTGGTCCAGCGGAATGCGTAGACGCTTACACTTTTGTAGGGGTGATTGTTCGATGGCAGGACTCCGTCGAAAGCCGTTATGAGCTTCGCGGCGAAGTCTTGGAGCCCTTTTGTGGGAGAGGGGTAGTCGAATGCATCAGCGGGCTTAGACGAAGGCATGATGAATGGTAACGTAGTATGAACCCAAGGTGGAAAGCAGAAGTTTAAGATACGGGAGACGACCAGGGGGGGCGACTAGGGTTTATTTGATGGAAGGTATTTGTTAGAGAGGGCAAGCAGAAATAATGGAAAAGAACTAACGAGGGGGGATTTTATGTTGTTCAAATCTTGAAGTATTCAAATTACAGTGGATAGAGAGGAGGGGGCTGCCTCCACTGTAGTGTCATGGTGATAATGGAAAGTAATTATAGCTCAAAGCCATTTCTGATCCAAACATTTGAAACATATTTCGGATACTGCTCAAAGCGAAATGCAGCCACATTAGTACAAAGAATATGTTAAGAAATTGAATCAAGGAGGACGGGCAAGGGAGAGGAGGAACAAAGAGCCTTTGAACAAGCGTCTCCGAGCCACTCGGGCGGAATCAGAAACCCGGAACAAAGCACGCACCGTGAGGAAATCGAGAAACATCTGCTGGGAAAGAAGCAATTCTAAACCTGTTTTAAAGATATTTCTTATATGCAGAGGTGTCAAAAGATCGGAGTATTGGGCGACTAGAGGTGTTACTATCAGACAATTCGGGAAGTTTACAAAGAATGTTTTCAAAACAGTTGTCCCACTGACAATGGACCAGCTGCTGTAGTAGCGATGGTGAACTGAATGTGTTAGACAAATCCATGGCAATAGAATAAATACAAGTTGAAGCAATCTGAAAGGAAAGCGCGTGGGTGGTCGAACTTACCTTGGTAGGATCCTTGAAGAGCACGTGTTCCAACCCGTGGGCAAGACCCTCTGGGTTTTCCTGGTCATTGAAAATTCCAACGTTCACATTCATCACTGCGACAGCCTTGTCCATTTTCTATTGGGCGTTGGAAGTACCCCGGGCTTATTGGGCAGCTTTACTACCCACTGGGACTGATCATCTGGGAAGGACTCCTTCAACATGGATTTGTTCTGGGTGTTGCAGGGGGCTTCAGTAACGCCTAACGGTAGGTCAGGTAAATGGATTGAGTTCTTTACGCTGGGTGGTTGTTGTGACCACCATGTGGGTGTTAGTCTTGCAGCCAGAGAGGGGTATGGTTCCAACTTCTTTCTGGCTGGTCTGTATTTGGAGGATGTGGCTGGCTGATGGGCTGGGTTATGCTTGCCCAACCATTTACTTTCCTCAAACACATTCAGATTCGAGCCTCATGATTACTGGCTCTCACCAGGTGTTCGCCGTTGACCCTGTTGATTGACTGCACAGGGAGGAAATGCACTGGTTCGTGGGGCACCCAGTCGGAGTCGAGCGGAGGAAAGGCTGTCCCAATGAAGCACCCCTGCGAAAGCCATGCTCGCGTCAGATGTCAGAAAACTCGAAACATTCAGCTACTGAAGAGCCAAGACACGAGCCTGCGTATTGATGTGAACCGTTACTCACTTTGTTATGGTTTTTCCTGGGGAAATCTGATGGCCTAGTCCGTCGTTTGCGGCTCTGAGGGAATTGAGTCAGTCTCTTACAACTGCCTCTCACAACTAGGCCAAGTTTTTTCTTTCGTTTTCTTTCTTTCCGTTGATTTTCGTCTGTTTTCATTTTCTTTTCCCATAATCGAGCTAGAATTTAGGTTTTCGAAATGGACCCTGCTTCCATGGCTGGGCTGGTGCTAGGAGCGGCCTCACTCGCCGTTCAGATTTTCAACGGAGTCAAGAAAGGTTTGCCCTCTCAATCTCTTCCTCTCCCTCCTATCTATGTTGCTCATTTAATTCAAATTCTAGGCTACGAGTACTTCGAATCAGCCCTCGACATGCCCGAAGAATGCGAATCGCTACGACTCCGACTCCGCATCGAATACACCCGCCTTCTCGACTGGGGCGACCTAGCCGGACTGTCGGAGGAACAAGACCACCACGCATTCGATCGGAAACTCCAGAGCAACCGAGCCACCGTCATTACAATTCTCAGCGAAATGAGATCTCTGCTCAAAGTCCTCGGGAAGATGAGCTTAGTATATAAGGAGCTGGAGGGGAGGAATGGGGATAAGGACACAAGCTCTGTTGGCACCGGGGATACAAATGGTGCTGGATCCGGAAACCAGGAGGCGACAGATATGAAGGCGCTATTCCGAGAGGTTACCCCCGGTGCCGCACCCCCAACGGAGACAAACCAGGCTATCGATTTAGAAGATTATCGAGGGATCTTCAAGTCACGAAAGCTCCCCGTGCGAACAAGACGACACATGACCGGTCTAAACCACGTTATCAAGCTGAGCCAGGGTCTGAAGATCATCGCAAAGAATCCACGACGCATCGTTTGGGCACTGAAGGACAAAGAGCAATTCCAGGGGCAGCTGAGGCGACTCAAGGAGTTGACTGATTTCTTGCACGAGTCCCTGGGTGACTCGCAGATGCAGGCTCTGATGGAAACGACCAAGGAAACGTGCATGGCGATGCTGCAGCTGACCAAGTCGGTGCGGGAAATGAAAGAGTTGCTTAAGGCGCTCCACCTTGGGCAAAGCAGCGATGGGGTTGGGAATGGGATTAAGAATGGCAATGGGAATGTGAATGTAAATTCCCTCGACGAACGCCCGCGTCTTTCTCGGACGTCAACTTTGGTCGAGCCGTGTATGCAGGATGAGAAGGAGGGTGTGATAGTCGAGCAGCAAGAGTCACCGGAGCATCTACGGACGATGTTTGAGAAACTCACTTCATTCGGGGTGGTGAGTCTGGAGATTCATGGCGCGGGGAAGGCCGAGCTGAAACAGAGGAAGCTGGATGCTGAGCAGTTGGTCAACCTTGAGCTGGAGGAGGATGAAGTCGACAATTGTTCTCGGACTCTAGGAATATATGACGACCAGCCAGTATGGGTAGAGTGGAAGATTTACCAGGTCGAGGCTAGTATTACTGCATCTGGGGAAGCCCTATGGGACGCAGATCCGCGAGTGGTAGAGAATCTGGAGCGGCTGGTTGCGCTGCTGTGCGAGGAGACGAAACCGGCCGAGTTCCGCATCCCACAATGTCTCGGATACTTCCAAGATGAAGAGAACGAGCGGTTCGGTATCATCTTTCCAATCGCGTGGCCTGGACGATGTTCGGGGCCAAGATCGCTGCTTCAACGACTGACGGGTGAAAAGCCAGCGACAATTCGAGGCCGAGTGAATATCGCCCGAGAGATTGCTACGAGTCTCCTATATCTCCACGCGGTAAATTGGCTTCACAAGGGGCTTCGGAGTGCAAATATCTTGTTTTTCTCGGACGACGAGCCCTACATCAGTGGGTTTGAATACTCCCGTCCCGACGGCGGAGATATGACCACAGTAGGGGCACCAGACGAGTGGGAGTGGGCCGTCTATTCGCATCCGGATTATATAGGCCCGGAGAAGAAAACGTACCGCAGGACATATGACATTTACAGTCTTGGAATTATCCTGTTGGAGATTGCGTACTGGCGAAAAGCGGAAGATTTTCTTGGATTAGGGGAACCGCGGCCTACAGAGGACAAGCCAGCAGGCAAGACCTTTAGGAAATCGTTAACCCAGATGAGAAAAACGAGAGACCGGCTTCTCTACGAAAGTCCGGAGTTGCTGGACCATGTCCGCATGACGATGGGTGATCTTTATTATCATGCGACGAGGGCTTGCATCGAGGGACTGCCTAGCTTCAAGTTGCCAAAGAATGCCGACGAGACCGACCCGGTCATCGGGGCTCTGCTGCAGCAGGCCTACCTTCGTCTCGTAGTCGGGGTTCTGCAAAGCATTACTCTTTAAGTTCATGCAATAACTATCTCAACTTGATTGAAATGGTACAAAAGATACAAATGTTTGTGATCCTACCCCTCAACCTGCCCTAATAACCCGAGGTAAACCTGGAAAAAGGCCGATCCAGGACCATCCAGAATCGTCTCATCGGTAGTTCCAAACAGCTTCACAAGTTTCTTAAGCTCGTCATGCAGCCCAAACAAAATCAAGATATGCGCTACAGCCCTATATCCACTCTCCAGCGCACCCAGAATCCAAGCATGATGCGTACTAGCCGCTTCCCCAGCAAATATCAGTCTCCCAGCCGCAGCCGGTGTACACAAAAAATAGTACAACTCCGCCCACTGCGCTGGCTCGAAACTTGCATACGCCCCCGTACTGAATGGATCCTGGTACCAGTCCCACGCGTGATGTGTCACATACATCGCCTCGATGTCCGCGTAAGGATAGTCGTGAAGACGAGCCAAACCACGCAACAAGAGCTCACGCAGCTCCGCTTCATTCTCCGGCGAGTCCCGATGAACGAGTGTGCCCATGCGCTGAGCGTCCTGCGTCCAGGTGTAGCTGCAAAGCAGGACAGCGGGTTTCTCGTGGTCATCGTCGAGGTTGTAAGACGGATATACGCAGATCCGCAACGGCTCGTCCGTGACAGCGAATCCGCCGCTGTTGACGCCGCAGTCGGCGATCCACCATGCTCTGCTGAATTTTATACCGACTTTTGTGGCAGCTGCATACCCGAGGCGGCGAATGGCCTGTTTCTGGCCCCAGTTGAGCCCGACATGAGTTAGATCCATTCGTTCGGCGCACCCGAGGGTTGTTGTGAGAACGACCGCGTCGTATTGGCGCGGGCGGGGGTCGTCCTTTACCTCAATTAAGAGAGGTCTGGATGGGCGCTTCGGACGACGGGGTGGCCATGCCTCTGGGCCTTCGGGGGGCTGGAATATGAAGGGTTCGGGTACTGGTATAATCTTGGTAACCTTCCTATGGAGCAAAGGTTTGGTCTTTAACATGGTAATGGCGTTATAAACGAGGGATCCTACACCGTCCTCGATGCAGCTCCAGTCCTCGCTGGTGAAATCGACCATTTCGAGGACCAGTTCGGTGAATGCGCGGGAGAATAAATTGGTTGACCTAGGGAAAGGGACAGTTAGCGACAACTCCGCCAGGTCAATTCAAATTGATGCACGTACCCAGTGAAGGTTTCCAGGTACTCGACTTCTCTTCGCGACATACCACTGTACGAACTTCCGTTTTAGTGCCGGAAAATATATATCAAAGCTGGTTTATACACACCATCTCTCCGTCAGATATTGTCCAGTGCTGTAACTGTCCACCGTCATCAAGTATCGCAGACCCTCTTCTGGATCCTCCAGGAGCAGGTCAACATAGTCCTTCACGACCGCTTTCAAGATATCTCCGGGGTTTTTCGTCACGAAACTAATCTCACGCCGTTAGAAGAAGAAGTCAGAACTGAAATGCCAGTTGAGGAAGACGACTCACGCCTCAATCGCGGGCTGGACATTAAATGGATTCACGCTCCATTTCACGGGTTTCCTTTTCAGTATCCCATTGAACAGCATAGGACAGACTCGAGATCCTTTCTCAAAGTAATACGGGATGAGCGGCGTCCTAGTTGCATCGCAGAAGTCAAAGAACCTACATCCATCATGGCATAGAAGACATGTTTAGCTTCCAACGCAATGTTCAAATGGTGAGACTAGGAATGAAAGCTAAGGATACCTCTTCATGGGCGCAATCTTGGGGAATCTCATAGCCCCGGCTTCATAGTAGTCGTGTTTCTCCTCGGAGAAATTATATGTGAAGGCCCTTCCTCCAACGCGGTCAGAGCCTTCGAGGATCTCGTAAGAGAGTCCAGGGATAGCGAGTTTGTCTAGAATGAAGGCAGTGTAGATACCAGCCATGCCTGCGCCTACGATGCCAATTTTGAGGGGCCCTCGTGGCCGGTCCCTTAGGAATCCATCTTTGACTGTGTCGAGGGGAGGGAGATCCTCACCGTCAAGCCGGTCTTTGATGAGGAGACGAGCTCTTAATCCGCTGAAAGTTTCAGTTTCCATGTTTTGGAATGGGGAATAACCTGGCTTGTTGATTCTACTATCGCGCTCTCTATGTAAACATATAAAGCGAAAGGGCTTGTGTATGGTAGGCACACTATACCTCTACCGCTTAAAAGGTCTCATTCTCGCCTCTTCTTTCCCACAGAGTCAGTATACAAATCTCCAGGATGTGCACGCTCGGAGAGGGGGTGATGGAGGCGCTGCTGAAACTTCGCCAGCCGCCATACTCCTTGCTTTTAGTGGTTGTGGTGGACGAGGCTGAAGACATGCAGTCAGCTGTGATGGTGATCTGGCTCCAATCATTCATCTGGGTCTGCCCAGGTGCCAGCAGGGGCCTACGTAGGCACATCGATACTCAACGAGAGAGCTCGTCAGATATTCCCTCTACTTTGCATCAGACTGTTACGTTTCGGTCTCCGGAGGGCTAGACCGGTCTCATGTAACAATGGTCTTGAAAGGCTAACATTCTAGGTTCGGAAATATCATGCACAATCCTTCACCACCACAAACCAATATGTGGCGCAACTATACCTCCGTACGTAGCCTGCGGCCAATCCCACGGCGAAGTGTCTCGGTTGTTTTCTCCCGACTTGCTCAACTGAGCGGGGTTGAGATGCACAGACTAAGATGCAGAGGATGAAGGATGGGGAACAAGGGGCATGGGTGAGAAACAACAGGGGGTGTTTGGGATGCATCAGAAGGCCCTTGAGCCTCATCACTCACCGACGGCCCGCCCCCAAACTCAAGCCTTTCTAGTTATCATGATTACTATGCTGGCTTCTGACATCCAAAATTCATTGTAGGAACCAAATTACACGCCAAAATGGGTTCAATAATGGAGTCACCCACGGTGGACAGCTGGATCTGCATAAACGAAGGCGATGACCTCGACATCCCAACCCGCAACCACCTACCATTCAAACACATCGGCCACCTAGGCACCGGCGGTAGCGCCCTAGTCGAAATGGTCGAAGACCAAACCACTGGTCGCGTATTCGCCCACAAGCTCTACCGACGCTACCGGGGTCGCGACATCCAACGATTCCGGCAAGAGGTGCAGAACGAAATCAGCATCATCCGGCGCCTATCCGCCAATCCACACATCATCCAAGTCTTCGCAACATATACCTGCGGCCGCGAGGTGGGCCTGATTCTCAGCCCCGTCGCAGATGGCGGAGATCTAGGAAACTATCTCCAGACCATCCTGGACACAGGCCACATACCCACCCCCGAGCAGGCCGCCATCTTGCAGCGCGCCTTCGGGTGCCTGGCCAGTGGAATCGCGTTTATCCATATGCAAACAATCCGACATAAGGATATCAAACCGCAAAATATCCTCATCCACCAGGGCTCCGTGCTGTATACAGATTTCGGTATCAGTCTCGACGCTAGCCAGGACGAGCGTACCACCACGCTGGGAACGGCACTGTGTCTAACATTCCGTTACTGTGCACCCGAGGTCGCGCGGTTCGTGAAGAGGAATCGGAAATCTGATATCTTCTCGCTGGGGTGCGTATTTGCTGAGATCCTTGCCGTCCTAGAGCCGGAAATCAACCTGTCAGGCTTCGAAAGCGTGCCCTACCATGCTATCGTGGACCGACTCAGGACCATGCTGGGCACTTTCGCGACCTCCGAGTCAAAATGGGCCCAGTTCTCGCAGCTTTGCGCGGATATGTTGAACCCCGAGCCCCAGGACCGGATTGGCGCTGCGGCGCTACTCCGGAGTATCGGGACCCTGAGCCAGAATGCCGACGCAGAAGGCGAGGAAGGAACCCGATATTACTGTAAGGAGTGTGCGAAGATGGTGGAAGAGCAGTCCGCTGTGCCTGTCGACGTTGCTCCGAACACGGATAGCCAGGCGTGGGTGGACCTGGGGGACATGTACGAGAGAGAACCCCCAGAGAAACCCTTATTTGAGATCGTGGAAAGCCATCTCAGCGCGGCGAGGTCAGTCGCTCTATCACCAGACCGTCGTTTAGCGGCCTCTGCATCCGCTGACGCAACGATCTGGCTGCGTGAGCTGGCGACAAACGAGTTGCGGGGTGTGCTGAGGGGACACTTGGGGATTGTTCACGCCGTGGTATTTTCCGCGGATGGTCGGCTTCTGGCGTCTGCGTCTGATGACCGGGATGTTAGGGTCTGGGATCTCACTGCGAATGGCGAGTGCAGTCTCTTCACGGGCCATCGAGACAAGGTGCAGGCTGTTGCATTTTCAGCAGACGCGAGGTTAATGGCCTCCGCGTCGAAGGACGGCACGGTTCGTCTCTGGGATATCGCAGCCAAGACCTCCCTCGGGCAGCTCATCACAGACTCAGACCCTCTGAATGCCGTTGCGTTCTCATCTAATGGTGCACAGCTGGCATCCGTGACCGAGTACGGCAGAGTTTGTATTTGGGACGTGAAGACTAAGAAAGAGCAAGGCGGTTTCGAGGGCCATTTGGGCTGGGTCAACGCCGTGGCCTTCTCGCCTAGCGGGGACCTGGCTGTTTTTGCATGTCCGGATCGAGCTGTTCGGCTGAAGGAGGTGCCGACAGGTGTTTTAAAAGGCACCTTTGTTGGGCATTCGGACTGGGTGAGGGCGGTGGCTCTGTCGTCGGATGGGAAGATCATGGTTTCGACTTCCATTGACGGGGTGGTTTGGATGTGGGATACGGAGACAGAGAGTCTGCTGGCTAGGTTTACGGGGCATTCGCGCTTGATCAATGCTGTGACGCTCTCGTCGGATGCGAAGTTGATCGCTTCGGCGTCGGACGATGGGACCGTGAGACTTTGGGAGCCTGAGGCTGCGGCTGCGCAGACGGAGTGGGTGGATATGCTTGCTCCCGTTGTTGTATAGGATATTCTCTTGTATCTATTTTCAAAATTAATCTATTTTTTTTTTTTTTTTGTGGGTGTTTAAAGTAAAGTAGTTTCTCGGGTGGAAGCGAATTACTTGGACGTAGGAAGTTTGGATGAAAGCACCAAATTGGAGCACCGCGATGAATTGAATTAGAGAACTACCTTCCTCATAACTACAGGAGTCTTGAAGACACCAAATTTGCACCCTTTCAGGTTGCCTGTATAATAATACATTAAGTTGCTTACCGGTTTCATCCTGGTCAGGATTTGTTTCCCCGTCGGCGAGGGAGGCCGTCCGCCGACGGGCAACTACGTCGACATGAATGCCAATCGCCATGCAGCTACGCCAGCTGACGTGACGCATCATGCACTGGGCTACCCCAAATATCCCTGATAAGCTCGTACAGCCAGCCCGAAGCGGGGTCGATGGGTTGGAGTCAGCCTTGCAGCTCAATTGGGGTTCTGCCTTATCAGTACTCCAAACTTATAAACCCCGACGGCCCCAGGCATTTTCTCCCCTACAGCTGTTACAACCACAATCACAATGGACCAACTAACCATCCAACAAGCTCACGATGGATTCAAAAACGGTCAGTTTACTGCGCGTAAGCTGGTGGAACACTACCTCCATAGAATCAACCTCTGTGACAAACAGGGGCCCGCCCTGAACTCCATTCTGGCGATCCCCGCCGATGAAGCCCTAGCTGAAGCAGACCGACTCGACAAGCACCTCCAAAGCACCGGTGAATTTGTGGGCCCCCTCCACGGAATCCCCGCCCTGATTAAAGACCAGGCTGAAACGAAGGGTATTGTGACGACGTACGGATCCGAAATATTCAAAAACAACGTCCCAGACGACGACGCAACACTCGTCAAGCGGCTGAAGGAAGCCGGTGCTATCGTCATCGCAAAGACAACCCTCCCAGGTATGTCCCCGCACTATCCTTTTGAACTCCCCAACCCGACTGATAAAGTAATTACCCAGACTGGGCTACCTCGTGGCACTCCACCTCCTCCGTCTCAGGCACAACCAAAAACCCCTTCGATCTCGCCCGCGATCCCGGTGGATCCAGCAGCGGCACAGGCGCCGCAGTCGCAGCCGATTTTGCTATCCTAGGTCTAGGAGAAGACACAGGCGGCTCCATCCGCCTCCCAGCCTCATTCTGTGGTCTCGTCGGACTCCGATGCACCCCTGGCCTCATCAGTCGAGCGGGCTTAGCCCCCCTAGTTGTTCCCCAGGATACACCAGGCCCCATGACGAGAACAGTCCGCGACGCAGCCCTGATGCTCGACGCCATCGCCGGATTCGACCCCAAGGATCCCTATACAACCACAGCAGTCGTCGCAGGAAAGCCCCAGGGCGGAAGCTACGCCGCGAATCTAGACGCGAACAAAATCCGGCACGCAAGGCTGGGCGTGTTACAGTCCGGGTTCGGGCCCGATTCCGACCCCGAATGTAAACCCGTAAACGAAGCCATTCGAAACGCCCTAGATAAACTCAAAGAAGCCGGGACAACACTCATCAAGATCGAAATCCCCAATAAAGACCACTACATCGCCACCAGCTCCCTGTACGACATCCGCTCCCGCTCCGACATCGACCGCTTCCTCGCAACCAAGAAACCAGGTCTAACCTGCCACCAAATCTTAACTGCCAAATCCTACCATCGCAATCTCGACCTCTTCGAGGATCTAGCAGTCGGCCCCGAAGACCCAAATACTACCCCAATCTACGCGGGTCGAATCGAAACACAATCCGAATTCCAGCGCGTCGTCATGGCCACCATTGCAAGCCACGAGGTCGATGCGATTGTCTTCCCCGATTGTCGGATTGCGGCGCCGTTGACGAGCGATGTGTTGGCGGGACGGTGGCCGGCGCTGGATTTCCCGACGAATACGCTGATTGCGTCGCAGGCGAGATTGCCGGCTGTTACACTGCCGGTGGGGTGTACGGGGACGGGGCTGCCGGTGGGCATGGAGATGGTGGGGGTGTTGTATCGGGAGCAGCATCTGTTGGAGTTGGCGTTTGGGGTGGAGGCTTTGGTGGGGGTTAAACCTGTTCCTAACCTAGGTTGAGGGATACAAGCAATTCAATTAGTTTGCGTCGATATAAATTGTTTCAAGGCTAGGAGGATGCTGTTTGGTAAATGATAGGATAGGGTCCAAATGTTATTCACTTCAATTTAATTCTCATAGCTGGGTTGTTGGGCAATGGATATATATATATTGCTTCGAAATCCTGCTTCTCAGCTTGGATGATCAAGGATCCTTGATTAACTACAATCAAGTTACAGGTTTCAATTCCAACTGCTAAATAAATATATTATCCACTGAATTTTGGGTAGTAGTATTTATTTTAGAGTCCGCCTTTAACCAGGGGTATCTTCGGAAGTTGGTGGTGACTTGCCCACCACCGCAAAAAAGAAAAAGAAAAAAGAATTCCGATGCGGGGAATCGAACCCCGAGCTGCTGTGTGAGAGACAGCGATGTTGACCATTACACCACATCGGATTCATGTACTATCCACGGCCTTTTTACCTATAGGAGTAATCAATAACTTGCAACGATTGCACGAGTAAAATAACAACAAAATCGATATAGATGCATGTGCGGCAACCTTCTCAGAGTCACCCACGATGGCAGGCACGCAACCTTAACTGGCAGGGGCTAAACTGCAAGAGGTAACGATTTTTAGGTTAGGGTTCGGTATAACGTCATTTTAAATATTTACGAAGGAATTGCGTCTACAGGTGGAAGACAATCAGGATGACAACTCCGACTCTATTTCCTCCGCTGAAGAACTATCCCGATCGGAACTAGACTCTTCCATACTCGTCCCCTGTGGGCCTCGAACACCCTTCGGATTCCACTTCCGCGTAACCTTAGGCAATTCGGGATGGGCCTTTATGAATCGATAGGCCCAATTCTTAGACAGCTTCGGCCCTGGCTTTAGGGGATCCTCCTGGCAGTGTTTGAGGATCATCTCCGCGGCTTCTTTTACCATCGCAGCGTTTAGAAAGGCACCTACTAGGCCATCCATATCCTTGATGTAATTCACTAAGACCTCACTCTGGGTGGAACTCAGGCGTGGATTAACAGGTTTTCGGCCCGATCGCGACGGTCTACCGTTGATTCGGTGGTAGAGACGTGAGTAGCTAGTAATGCCTTGTTCAGAGGCGAAGTTTCTGATCGAAAGGCGCGGGTTTTCGCGTTTTCTTTCGTGGTAGATGTTTGCGGCTTCTACGTATTGGGGTTCTTGTTGTTTATACGGTGTCGTTTCCGCTGGGGGGTTTATCGTTGCACTGGCAGCTGTTGGAGGCTGTGGTGTGTGATTTATTGTCGCGGTTGTCGGGGAGGCCATTGGTTCATCCGTATCATTAGTGTGGTTTTGTGGGACCTCATTCTGGGCGGACGGGCGTCGAGGGGTAGACTTTTGATTGGTAGGTCTTCGATCGCACCGCGACGGTCTACCGTTGATGCGGTGATAAAGACGTGAGTAGCTAGGAAGGCCTTGTTCGGACGCGAATTGTCGGATTGAGAGGCGTGGATTCTCGCGTATTTTTTCATGATAGATGCTCGCGGCCTCTGCGTATTTGATTTCTTCCTCTTTATAGGGTGTCATATTCGTGTGGTTGAAAAAGGTTAATTTTGGAGGTCTGAATAGCTTCATGAAAATATTTCGTTGAGATGGAGCAGTGTTTTGTTGTGTCGTTGGCAAACATGGGGGATTGGGCTATTTTCAGAGCAGTGGGAACTAAACCTAATAGGGCTTAGCCTTTCTGTGTCTCCACCACCAAATTGCTTGGCTCGGAGCATTAGAAATCCAAATTTTGGTTGTTCTCACTCCACTCTCACTTCAGATGCCTTCCCTCATGCGACATCTATCTTTGCAGCTAATACGATATGACTATCCTCCGTAAAGCCTGTCGGAGTTGCACCACTTCCAAGCGGAAATGCGTCGTCCAGCTACCAAAATGCGCCCGTTGTGTCCAGAAAGGTCTCGAGTGTCTATACGATCTTGAACCTCTAAACACACCAACTACCCAGCCGAATGGGTTACCTAAACTATCATGGAACCCATCCAATTGCGATCCCACCGGGTACTGCATCATGAAGACCCTCAAGTTCCGCCCCTCATCCATCGACCCCGCGATTTGTAGCCCAGGACACGCCGATTCCCTGGAGTTTATCCGGCTCGGGTATCAACCAATCCCCGCCCTTGTCCGAGAAGGAAAGCCCGGGGCATTCGTACATCCAAAATTACAACTAGAGAACACCTACAACCACTTTTCCGTCTTCACAGAGACCAGAGAAGACGGCACAAACTATAGAAACCTGAAGCGTCTTCTCCAACTCGATATTAAGTCCGTACCAATAGCAGAGGCACTAACAGCCCTCCAAGCCCTCCTCGTCTACCTTTCAACCTTCCTCTTCTCCCCTGAACCCGACCACCCAAACTCCGACTACCTCCTCTCCATCCTCTCCGCATGGACCCAAACCCTCTTCTCCTCAGCCCAAACCAACCCACCCAGAACTCAATCGCTATGGCAACAGTGGCTCTTAGCCGAAAGCATCCGCCGCACCATCTTAATGTCCTATATCCTCTCCCTCGCATTTTCCGGCTTCAAATACGGTTACTGCTCTAATTGGCTGTTTGTTGAGAGTCTGCCGTTTGATGGTCGGACGGGGCTGTGGGTTGCGGAGTCACCGCAGGCGTGGATTGCGGCTGCGAGAGCGAGGACGGGGGAGGAGGTGGGCCAGGAACTTAGCTCACTGCATGAGTTTGCGGAGGGGTTTGATGGGGCGGATCCGGATTTTGGGGGGGATGTGTTTTTGTCGTTTTTGGTTTATGGGCATAATGGGTATGTTAGTAGATATAGGTATGGGGGTGGAGGTTGTGGGGGTTAAGCCTATTGGGTCAAATTGCATAATTTGTTAAATGTGTATTATGGTTTGATAAGGGGTTGATTTATAAGAAAACTGACACGAGGGTGGGATCTGATGTAACCGGGTAGAAGTGGGAGTGAGGAGGGTCGGCTTTGGCAGGTAGAGAGGTGGTGGGAACTAGACTATATTAGGATATCACTTTGGATGCAGTGGCATCGCAGCCAAAGACCGCTGCTGTGTATAAATCCAACCCAATTCACCCCTCCTCACTCTCATCCCATCATCAATTCCATTTCCAAACCTTTTCCATATCCCATATTGCTATCCAATATGTCCGAAAAACCTATTCTTGTCGTCCTCGGCGCCACGGGAACCCAAGGCGGCTCCATCCTCTCCTACTTCCTCTCCCTCTCCCCCACCCCCTACACCCTCCGCGGGGTCACCCGGAACCTCTCCTCCCCCAAATCCACTTCCCTCTCCGCCCTCGGCGTCGAAATGGTCTCCGCCAACTTCGACTCCCCCTCCTCCCTCTCCACCGCTTTCGACGGCGCATCCTTCATCTTCAGCGTAACCGATTTCTGGCAATCTTTCTCTGACCCAACTCAACGCGAGAAAGCCTCCGCCACTGGCCAAAGCATCGGAGAGATATGCCGGGACCGCGAATCTCAGCAGAATAGAAACATTATCGATGCAGCTGCGGGGGTGAAAACGCTAGAGAGATTCATTTTCTCGAGTTTGCCGAATACGAATAGGCTGAGTGGGGGGAAGTATAAGCATGTTTATCATTTTGAGGGGAAGGGGGTGGCGGAGGAGTATGGACGGGAGGTTTATCCGGAGTTGTGGGCGAAGACGAGTGTGTTTTATGCGGGGTATTATTTGGAGAATTATTTTGCGGATACGGCTAAGCTTTTTCGGCCAAGATTGGTAGGTTACCTGATTTCTTTTTTCTTTTGAGTGTGGGATGTGTTTGCTGATGGTTTGGTCTTAGAATAAGGCGGGGGATATGCTTGTTTTGGCTCTTGAAGAACCGGCTGCTACGGTGCCGTTGCCTATGTACTCTGCTGTCAAGGAGACGGGGCCCCTTGTGCATGCCCTGCTGAAAGGTGAACCCGGGAAGAAGCTCATTGCTGTGAATGAGTGGGTTAGTTTTCGGGATTTTACTAAACTTTTAGCTCTGATATTGGGCAAGGAGGTTGAGTTTGTGAATGTCAACCCGAACTTTGGCATGGGGGATCCGGACCTGGAGAAGGATTTGGTGGATATGATCGGGTTTGGGGTCGAATTTGGCTATGATGGGGGAAAGGTGGATAAGAGTATTGTGGAGCCTGCTGATCTGCAGGTATCCATGGCAGTGTCGGTGAAGAAGTGGTGTGAAGGGCAGGATTGGGAGGGTGTTTTGGAGGTTGAGTAGATTGATGTGGGACTATACACATGTAACGGAGATGCAGTTTCAATTAAAGTGAACGATCCCCCTTTTTTATCCCTCTGAGTAGGTGGGACTTTCGGATTGTTCCGAAATGACGATATCTAAATTCCCTGCCTATCAGGGTGCGGACGGGACCAAGCCGAGTGAGGCCGGAACTGTGCCGGACCTTAATAAATAAAAGGTGACATCGACAGGCAAGATCAGCAGCTGAATGCCCCGAGGAAAGTCAATTTTATAAGACTAGCTATATGATAATGAGATGATTGAACCTAGGTTGCGATCCTTCCCCTGCTTCAAATGTAACTCTTGAAATTAATTCAAGAATGCGGTCCCTAAGTCAGGGGCTAGCATGCAATGTGTATATAGAGTGGCTTCCCCACAAAGCTTGTTAATAGTAGTCATCGCATTTCTTCCAACTCATCAAAGGTTTCCCAAATAATTTCAATGCCCGCCATGCTTCGGACACGTCTACTGTCCACTCTCATCTCCATCGCAGCCCTCACCCACATGTGCGCTGCAGGATTCAATCTACCCAATACCCATTTCCATGCCATCCCCCCCGCATACGCCGCAGCACTCGCCGCCGCGGGGGGCGACCCATCCGGCTACCCCACCCCCGAGTGGTCCGTCGACGGAGCCCTAAAGAGCTTAGCCCTCGTAGGCTCCAGCCATGGCATCCTCTCCATCTCCACCCCCGGCGTCCCCACCAACGGTACAGGCCAGGAAGCACGGAACCTGTGCCGTGAATTGAACCTCTATCTCGGAAACCTGACCCAAACACACCCAAACAGCCTCAGCTTCTTCGGAGCCCTACCCGACTGGCGAGACGTGCAGGGAACACTCGACGAGATCGACTTTCTCTACTCCACCCAGAAAAGAGCAGTGGGGATTGGCTTCTACACCTCATACGGCGACCATCTCCCGGGAGACGAAATATTCAAACCCATCTGGGCGAAGCTAGAGAGCTATAAAGCGTTAGCATTCATGCATCCGGGGGTGATGGACGTGAAACCGACGTTTATCGGTAACTTTCTCCCACAGCCGATTATCGATTATCCCCAGGCCACGACCCGTGCGGCTGTCGATCTGGTCTTTGGTGGTGTCATCTCAGATACCCCTAGTGTGGACATCATTCTCTCTCATGCCGGTGGCACGCTCCCATTCCTCTGCCAACGCGCCTGGGGGAGTCTGCTAGTCCCCGAAATATCGAAATATAGTGCCGTCGACTCGGTGACGGCGATGAAGCAATTCCGGAACTTTTACTATGATATCGCTTTGAGTGGTTCGCCCACGCAGTTGCAGGGTTTGCTGTATAATACTGATCCGTCTCATATACTGATGGGGAGTGATTATCCGTATGCGAACTCTGCGCTGATTACGGCGAATAATGCGGAGTATGTGGCGTTTGCTGCGACGCATCCGAAGATTTCGCCGGCGGTGTTGAGTGCGAATGCGAATGCGTTGTTGAGGAAGCATGCGTATCACTGAGTCAGTGGAGCTCTGTCATGAGTGTGACATCCTTGTTGCGTACGGAGTATATTTGTTGGTGGTGTGGGACTCAGCCGAGGACATTCAGTGAATGTACAAACACGGGCTCCAATTTCTCTTCCTCTAGTCACTCTTTGATATTTGCCATTTTCTCTTCACTTCTTCATTTATTTACGGGGGTATCGCATAGGCCTACCCTGTTAATCATGAGATGTTGTAAATATATCAAGTAAAGCAATTTATTGTTGTTGCAGGAGTACTCGAAGACTCAACTATAACTGCCAAAATATTCCGATTAGATTTACCGGCTAAGGAGATTGCACATGTGGTGGCAATTGCCTCGGTATTTATAGGTGCGGTGCCTATAGATGTGGTACCTATGGATGCGATTTCTCTATCCCTTAGAGGGTTTCCTAAGCTTTCACTCCTACGTATCTATATCAACAGTAGCAGAATACCTTCTCCCTGTGGCAAACTCGAGAATGGTGGAATTCAGATTGACTCCAAAAGTGCCATGTATTGATGGAATGAAGCATAACCATGGTCATTAGGCTCCCAAACAACCTAGGTGTGGCCCCCTGCACAGGCAAGACATTGCCTGGCAGTTCTTCTCGGTATATCAATGCGGGGTTGGCACATGAACCGCATAATTAAGCTTAAGCTAGCCAAACCGTTTGCAATTTTAGTTGATGATCCGAGGATCTCAAAGGATGTTCCAACATTTAGCTTGGAGAGGAAACTCTTCCTCGGTAACCCCATGCAGCCTCAGCTACTAGAAAACGAGCTCATTCAACCAATCAAACGCACGGGCATAACATTCGTTAATACACTATCATCAAACCCAGCACCACTACCACTTCCCCCGGGACTGAATCTTTTTTGCAGCCCTCCTCATATCCCACCTGGCCAGCTTCATGCCCACCCCCCTCACCGGCCTCGGCGTCCCCCTATACACAATCTTAATCAACTTCACCATCACCCGATAATCCCTCTCACTCCTCTCCTTCTTCCTCTGCAGCCCATATTCCTTACACAACCTCTCCGGCAACACATGAACCGTAAACAGCCTCGCCACCGGCGCCCCCGCCATCAACCAAATCGGCAACTTCGGCCACAGCAAATCCCTCATCAACCCCCTCGCCGTATCCGTCACCTCCAAACTCCCAATCATCCCATCCCAGTACGCCCAGAACTCCTCCAATGTCTCCGGCCACATTTCCCCGGGCATCCTCAACGACGTCGCAAACACCGCTGCCTCCTTGAACAACGCTTCCATCTTCCCCCTCGGCATATCCCCAAAGAATATCTCATAAACGACAATATACCCCACTAACACCGTTGCCGCGGTCCATTTGTGTAGTTCCGGATCGTCGGCTGAGTACCCGTCCCCTCGGACGCGCGCGTGGAAGGTATGGATGAGGCCGCAGATGGCTTCTTTTTCGGCGTCGGTGCCGTACACGGCGGCGTTGAGGAAGGTGGTCGTGTTGCGGAGACGGTCGGGGATGCGCCGGGCGAAACTGGAGTGTTCGGCTGTGCCTTTTGCGAGGCCCGGGTGGGCGAATTGGCATAGGATGGCGAATTGGCCGCTGAGGATGTAGATGCTTTCATTCATGAGTTTGCGGAGATGGATGGGTTCGGTGAGGGTGGGGTAGAAGGTGGGCTGCTTTTCTTCTGGGGCTTTTTCTTTGCTGGGTCCTGCTTCTGCCATGGTGGGTGGGTTGGGGATGAATAGGTTGAAGGGGGATATATTTAGAGGTGGGATATGTTGTTCTGATGGTTGTATTTAAGTACAATTATGTTGGGTACGAGCAGTTCTGGGAAGGGTGGGAGGATCGTATAGCGGACCGAGGGACGACGTTGATCGCGGAAGGATTGGCTCATGATCCAGACCCTGGTCTCTCGGGTGCGGATGCTTGTTGCCATTGCGGGGGATCTGCTGACAGGGTTTTATCTTCTGATATTATATGATTTGCTGGACGACTATTGGCTGCTTGGGGATTTGGTTGGTCGGGCTGGTGCGGGCACGGCAAAATGAGGAACACATGGACCGGGCATGACAGCCACATGAACAGCAATGGATTAATAACAAGTATATTAAGGCTTTCTGTTAAATGTGGAGTCCAGTGGTATGTGTTTGGTGATGGTTTAATTTGCATACTCACTACTTCGTTCTCTGATTCAAAGCATGTGATAGAAATCCATACAAGCATAAACACTATACAATTTAACCCCGGATCACTATTATATCCTACACTTAAAATTCCTCCCATTCCTACCTCAAATCTTCCCCCTGAGCTGTAACTGCTGCTCCACAACATCACTAACCTGCTCCTCTATCCCCCTAAACACCATCCCCAACTCCCTCTCCGCCCTACCCGCATCCACTGTCCAATCCACCCCATCCACCGGCTTCACCTTGGCCCCCAAACCCGGATATTTCTCTCGCACAAACTCCCCAACCTCCGCCCACGACTTCCTCTTTGCCCCCAACAAATACGCCCTGGCCCCCTTAACCCCCTCATCCAACGCCCGGACATGCGCCTCCGCCACATCCTCCACATGCACACCCAGATACTGCCCCATACTCGGCGTCTCCGACATGAGACTCTGGAACAACATCCCATTGGTACCACCTAGGTCCCCAGCGGACTCCTGGACTAGATTCCGTCCGAAGACGAAAACGGGATGAATAGTCACAATATCAAACGCTGGCTGATTGTTCGCAACAAAGTCAAGTGTCGCTTTGTGGGCGGCCAGTTTGCTAGCGTGGTACTGCCCCATTGGGTCCAGGGTGGGGAGAACCTCAGGATCGATGGTATAGTCCACCTCGTCGGTTTCTGTCATTACCCCGTTAACTTCCACCCCCTACATTACTTTAGTGATGGAAAAGAGAACAAACCCCGTATAGTAGTCCCATCGCGTATCGCACCCAGCGAAACCAACGACAACACACTCGCCGTAATAACCACTTTCTTCACCGAGGGGGTCTTAGCCGCGGACTCCAAGATGGATACCGTCCCCCGTACAGCAGGGGTAAGCAACTCTTCTGCCTTTGCGCCTGGTTTGGCGAGCGGGGACGCCAAGTGCAGGATATACTGCACATCCTGGAGATGGGCGTCGAATGCCCCGGGGATAGTGAGGTCCGGGATAACAGCGAACTCGAGGCGGTTCTCGTACGAAGAGAAAATGCGGCGGAGTTTGGTGGCTTGGTCTTCGCGGCGGACGACGAGGCGCACCCGGTAGCCGGCTTTGAGGGTTTGGAGGGCGACTTGCGAGCCGATGAAGCCGGTGGAGCCGGTGATTAGGGCTAGTTTGGCGGACATTTTGTTTTACTGGCTTGTTTTAGAAGGTGGAGGATTGGATACAGTGTTCTGATTTTTGTAATTGGTTTTAATGATATTTGGACTTTAATGGGGGTTTTATTGTATGGGCTTTATATTGTTGAGGTGATTAAAAATGTGATGGGCTGACAAATTGGTGGATTGTGCGGGAATGAGTGTTCACTAATCAGGGTGAAGGTATTCAAGCCCTGCTACTTTTATTGCATACCATCGGGATCGACTTAATATCGGAGATTAGGTATCTCCGTGGATATTATTGATTACTACTGCATCCCGAACATAAAATAAAACCCAGTGAAAAGAAGAATAAAAAGAAGTAGTGTGGTCCGATTCCGAGGAACCTGATTACGAAGCTGTGCAACGTTGGTGGCGTCTCCCGGGCCGATAGAATAATCAACGCCAGCCGAGGCCGACACACACACTTTCGCAATAACGGGGCATTCGGCTCATCCCAGGAAACGCCCTACATTCTTTGATTGGTGAAACTATTAACTAAAGGACCTACGATTACCAAGCACAGGGTACAGTTTAAACTGGGGGTATACACAAGCCCAACATATATAGAATGACTATGTAATTCCAACCCGACACTCCCCTCCCCGATACATGATAATCTCAATGACTATCGCAAGATAAGAGTAAGGTAGAGCTAAACAGCAACCGGATACGGCTTATACTCATCACTCCCCCCCACCAAGCCCGTATCTGCCTTCGCAAACTCCCTAGTCCTCACCCTCCTCTCAAACAGCACATCTAATTCCGCATACGACCTCCCCTTCGGCTCCGGGAGACGGAAAAACGCCCACACAAGACAACACACACACAATGAGCCCCAAAAGAAACCCGATCGTCCCCGCCAGTTCCACGCGTCCACGTTCAGCATATACGGTATTATAATCCCGCTTACCAGATTAAATACATTATAGAGGTTTCTTGCCAATACCACTGTTTTCGTGCGGAGACGGGAAGAGGGCATCTCGGACACTAAGCTAAAACAGACCGGACCGACGGTGGAGTCGTAGATGAATGTGTAGACTAGGAGCATGGACCCGGTGGCCCAGGAGAGGGTTGAGGATGCGGCGGGGATGGATATGAAGCCGATTACTAGCAGAACAACAGACATGCAGGCTAATCCGGACACGTAGAGGGACCGGCGCCCGAAATAGGTCATCATGGCCCAGGAGACGAAGGTTCCTACGACGCCGATTGCGTATTGAACAAGGGACATAGTGAAGGACTGGGAGACGGCGAGGCCTGCGCGCTGATAGAAGATGGTGGAGTAGCCCATGAGGCTTGCGCCGCAGAGGGACTGGGCGGACCAGACGACGCAGGAGATTTCGGTGCGTCGACGATCCGTACCCCGGAAGCAATCGAGGTAGGAGGTGCCTGTTTCAACTTGTTTTTCCAGGGCGTTGGTGTAAGCGATCATGGCGACGGTTTCGGACGCGGAGAATTCGGGGTGCGGGGCTGTGAGGCGGGTGAGGGACGTGATTGCGTCTTCGGTGCGGTCCTGCCGGACGAGCCACCAGGGGGACTCTGGCGCGAGGAGGACGCCGATGAAGATGGGGATGGGCCAGGCCCATTGGATGGCGAAGGGGATGCGGTAGGAGTATTGGTCGGCGCGGTTTTGGAGGCCTTTGAGGACGCCGGAGGCGATGAGTTGGCCCAGGACCCAGCAGAGGTTGACGTAGGTGGTTAGGTAGGCGCGGAGAGCGACGGGGCAGACCTCGGAGGCGTAGGTGACTGTGAGGGTTTGGTAGACGCCGAGGGGGATGCCGAGGAAGAGCTCGCCGATGACGAGGGTCTGGACGTTGGGGGCGAAGAAGAGGATGAAGACGGCGCCGACGGTGGCGGCGAGACTGGCCATGAGGGTGCGGCGGTAGCCCCAGCGTTCGGAGACGATGCCGTTGAGGAACAGGCCGATGATCTGGCCGCAGGACATGGCGTTGGTGAGGGCGGCTTGCCATTTGGCTTCGAGGCCGTATTCGCCGTCGGACATGATGTGCCCGTATTTTTCGTTGAATTGGGGGAAGCCGAAGAAGGAGCCCATCAGCACGACGTCGTAGCCTTCCATGATGATGGCGCAGGAGAAGAGGATGGACCAGCCGACGGCTTTGCGGTAGAGTTTCAGTGCTTGCCAGGGGGTCATGCAATGTTCTTTGTCGAGGGCCGCCTGGGCGTCGGTGCTGGCGACGACGGAGTGCCCGGGGTAGGCGTCGACATGTTCGATGGTTGTTTTAAACTGGCTCTCCATGCTGTTAGTAGAGAATCAATGATAGTCGATAAAGCGTGCAATGATTGCCAAGCATTGCTTGCGGTCGCAACGAGGGACTGGAACCGGAAGTGGCAGTGGAACAACGGCCTTTATATACGTGCAAAGGTTGAGGGCTTTGGCTCGTGTCGAGGGTTAAAGTATGAATTGGAATTTTTTAGGGAGGTGCTTCATTTAATTCACTTGGCCAGCCTCGGCGCAGGTGGGGAAAGCTTCCCGTATTTTCTGCTGGACCCCGCGATCTTGAGGTTTTAGCTTTGGTGGAAATTGTAAAGTGGAGTAGGCCTCGTCGCCTTACGAGGAGGGGAGAGCTGTGGCGTCAAGTCGACTTCTCCAAATAAATTCTATCACCTGTCGAAGGGTGAAGCTTGCCCTCAAGAGGAAAGAGGGTAAATCAGATCTGAATGGGAGGCATAGGTTGAGTCCAGGGATCAATGCCTCAATGTAACAATTTTCCATCATCATTCTAGAATTAATGCCCCAGATTACCCTGGGTTTGTCTTTTCTCCCCTCATTGAGAGACTTGAGGTGCCATCCTTCTTGGTGTGCCCTGACGCCTGAACACATGCAGGTCCCGCGATTCTAACTTTCCCAAATCCGCCGCTAAGTGAGGTACACTGGTCCTGATAGGCTCCTATGTCCGGGTCTAAGGATGCAACCCCGCAAGGCGTTGACAGTAACCGTCTTGGGATGATCGGCGGGCACTAGCAGGTCTAACATGTGTGGTCAGGCAATCGGGAAGAGCCGAACAGGCAAAGGGTAGCGAGGTGATGCCGCAGAATGTGTCTCTACACTCTTTTTGAACCTCTGGAGGCGTGGGACTGTGCGGCTGCCAGTTGAAAACTTACGAAACTGACGAAAATGCCTTAAGCCTTGCAGGATATGGTCAATTCCTTCCGATTGGCATCTGACCAGTGATGACGCGGCTTCGCGGGGAAGGGGACTGCGAGAAGAGGTACACAACTGAAAAAACATTCGATAGGTTATAGTCCAACTGCCTCTCAGTTCCTCCGGCTAGCCTTACGTTAAACAGCAGGGATTAAAGAATGTTCGGCCTTTCGCAGGTTCATCTTGGCTTCACCCCATTGGCACCAGGTCCGGCACTAGGGTCCATACCCTGTTAGTCTCGGAGGGAAAACAAGTCACTGTGCAAGAATGCATTAGAATCCTGATCACGGTTGACGTTGTTGAATGATGGGGAATATTCGTCGAACCCTTCCCCGCAGTATCGGGCCTATCGGCATCGCCCGAATCCCCATTATGACGGAAAACGGCAACCACGAACCCCAGTGGGGTCACTGGGGTTTTAGCCATGTCCTATAGATGGACACCCCAGGGCAACTCCAGAAACGGCACAACTTCTGAGAAGCTGTGGAAACCATAAGAAATTTATATTATCGTATTTTTCTCGATATTTGAATTCACCCCAAGATGGCTTGGTCAATACGAAGTTGGAGAGGTCTGATCACCGTCAAAACAATAATATGAGTGCATAATTACCTAGGTATTGAAGAATGATGGAGAACGGACCAGCGTTTAGAAAATGGTCGAAACCCAGCAGTTTGTGAGTTTCACCGTTTTTCACAATCCAGTCAAATCTGGAAAGTTACCCGAAGAAGGTTGGAATGGGAACCTATTGGGAAGCCGAAGTTGATAGGGCTTGGTAAGTCATGGGAGTTTTTACTTCAGGTCAAGACTGCCTACCACTACACCAAAAAGGCCGTCGAACACCACTCAGCACCTAGTCAGCTTGCGTCGTCTCCTCTATCCAGTCCACATAGGAATAGACATCAGTCAGAATATCCGGAACGCCTAATGCACACGGCTTCCCCCCAGAAACCAACCCCACTAATGCCCCATCATCGTCGCGTATAGCACCACTCCCGGAGTCGCCATCGCAGAGCCCAGTCCCTTCCCCGATGAGGGTACAGAACTCGGAATTAGCCACGGGGGTATTGTCCCCGTGCAGCGGCCGGCATGCTTCCGGCAGCATGACTTTCATATCCAGCTTCCGGAGATCCGTGTGTGTATCTTCGCCATACCCTGTTGCACCCCACCCGGCCACGGTAACATTTTCGTCCGCTTCCACATCTCTCGTCGGTAGGGGGATTGGTTGTGTTGTTTGCCCGTATTCAAGAGGATCCACTAATCGTACCAGACCAATGTCATACGGGCTTCGACCTCCGGGGAAGTTCGGGTTGTGATTTTCATGCGTCCACGTCTGGGAAATGGGGTAGGATAGGCCCCCGCCATCTAGATATGATGTACCCGTGACAATCACCGAGGAAGCCGTTGTAGAAGTCTGGAGCAGAGTAGCGCAATGTCCAGCTGTTAAAATGTGGTAGTTGTCGATGATCGACCCCCCGCATATATGATTGTTGTTCATTTGGATGCTGACTGCATAGGGGTAATCCAAAATATTTGCAGGTACGCCATTCACAAGATTAGAGCCATCAGACGCTGCCTGGGTTCGAAGTAGGGGATTCAGAAGTAGAAAATATAGATAAAAGGGAATTCCGGTCATGGGGGCGATGGTATTGGATTGAGGTCGGGTCCTGGCTCTCGTGTGTTGGAAAAAGAAAGAACACAACTCTGCGGGGGGGGATTGATGAAACACTTCGTTTCCTTTTTATGAAGCGCAGTTGCTGATCTTAATCCATTTTAATAGTATTTAAAAAAAAGCTTAATCATGTCCTGGATTTCCAGCCTTCATTAGCCTTCCTTCCCAACTCGAGCAGTGACTGCTGTGAGATCGATATCGGGAAAATACACCCAATCATGATTGTTCCCAATGGCGGACGGTCAGAATCGAGTTGGTGATTTTCGCCCCTCTCACCTTTCTCTTCCTGGCTTCCCCCACCCCCTTCATACCATCCTCACCACCTTTCCCACGGACGGAAAGAACACCGGCCTGCGACTCTCCACGATGGAATGCCGGGAAACCACTTCGCAGATTTCCCTCTGTGCTTTTTTTTGTTTCTCTTCTTTTCTTTTTCCCGTTAACCAGATAAGCCACTTCATTTTTCCACTCCAACTGTAGCTGGTATTTACCTGTCAGTGATGAGCAGCTGGCAGTCAATCCAATCCGTTCAAAACCAAGAACGCGTGGAATGTACACCAGGGACCTCGGCATTCCGTCCGCCCATTCTACCAGACCAGCTTCGAAAACAAGTCCTTCCATCTAGCCCTCGATTCTCTTCTCCTTGTTCATATTCCACCGAAGTCAAGTCTGACGATTACCGTGCCACCTCAATTGAGGATACTTCAGCCTAGTGTTATTCACCGGGACAACGAATAGTAAGAATAAATTATGCCAGCATCAAACGTGAGGATGTTGGACACCATTTACAAAAAGGTTAAGGTTTGGCAGGAATCCATCCCAACTGCGTGTTACTTGTTGGGGTAATAGATCTGCAAGGTCAAGCGAGATTTTTACATCACTTGTTCGAAAGCGAGAAAGGAAGTCCATGATATATATATTAAAGCATTCGAAAACAGCTGATCCTCTCAAGGGAGGAGCATCTTACTTCCAAGTTCAATGTATCGGCAACGCGGCTACCGCTTTAAGAGAGGGAGGAGGAGCATGACCTTTGTGGGAGAACGCCTCGTTCGCAGCAACGGTGGAATACGTATCCTAATAGTGTTCTTGATCTGAAAAAAAAAGTCAGTATTAACTAATTTTTATTCGAGCGCTAATATTGATACAATAACAATATATATTTGAGAAAATTATACATAAATTATCCTTATTTTTCCT
Organism: Aspergillus diversus; assembly: GCA_027569885.1. Taxonomy (NCBI): domain Eukaryota; kingdom Fungi; phylum Ascomycota; class Eurotiomycetes; order Eurotiales; family Aspergillaceae; genus Aspergillus; species Aspergillus diversus. Next base: position 617,328 of record JAPDKZ010000008.1, on the reverse strand, counting down.
AGATATGTTTCTTTGGGTTAGGCATGATCAAGAAAATAGTATGTTTTTCAGCATATCTAGCGCTTTTCGCACACTTAGCCTGTCATCAGGATATTTCACATATCGCTCATTATAGCTAGACAATATAAAGACAGCAAGATCATTAGCTACTTCCTAACTACTCCTTCGAACCAACTCCCTCCCCCCTCACCGCCGCCTCCAAAACCTCCACCATTTCCTCACTATCCCTCTCCTTCGCCAAATCTAGCGCCGTCTGTCCGTTAGCATCCACATGATCCAACCCAACCCCCATACCCACCAACTTCTTCACAGCCGCCGTCTGTCCCTTTGCCACCGCAAAATGCAACAGTGAGCTGCCCCCGTTAAATACCCGGTACGGATCCGCCCCCGCCTCCACAAGCACCTCTATCAGATCAAGATGCCCCTGAGACGCAGCCAGCACCAGGGGCGTCAATCCCTCCTTCGTGAGCGGCGAGTGGTCCGCGCCTTGGGCCAGCAGGTAGACCACAATATCCGTGTGTCCGTTCATGGTGGCTCCACCAAGGGGGGTAATATCGACAGCGATCGCCGGGGACAGGTCAGCCCCCTGGCTGACTAGGAACTTGACTATTTCGAGGTTGCCCTTCTCTGCCGCGACGCCGATGGGGGTTACTCCGCTGATGTACTTTTCTGTGCTGATATCCGCGCCTCGCGAGAGGAGGAGGGTCACGATGTCGAGATGCCCGCCTAGAGCGGCGGCGCTGAGCGGGGTGCCGTACTTGCAGGGGGGGCCGTTGGGGTCGACGCCGTGGTCGAGGAGTAGACGGACGTTTTCGAGATGGCCGAATTCCGCGGCGCCCATTGCTGGTGGGATCCCGTCGTTGCTGGTGATGGTGGCATCAGCTCCGTTGTCGATGAGGAACTTGAGGATGGGGAAGAGGCCGCGTTTGGCTGCGCCGCTGAGAGGCGTAATGCCGGTAACGTTGGGCGTGTTGAGGGTCACGTCCGCGCCCCGGGAGAGGAGGAGTTCCGTGGCGGCTAGGCTGCCGCCGCCGACGGCGCCGTGGAGGACGGTGAAGTTGTCTTTGTCGGCGGCGGTGATGAGCGCGCCGTTGTCGAGGAGGAGGTTGATGACTGCCGTGCGACCGTTCCACGCGGCTAGATGTAGGGGTGTGGTGGCCCCGATCCGGCGCACGTTCGGATCCGCACCACGGGCCAGCAGGAGTCGCACGACTTCGGCATGTCCGTTTTGTGCGGCTGTGTGCAGCGGGCTCGTTTGCTCATAGTTGGCGACGGTTAGATCGGCGCCTAAATCGAGAAGCTTGGCGAGGACGGTGGCGTGGCCTTGCATGGCGGCTGCAAAGGCGCATGTTTGGTGGCCTTTTGTGTATCCAGCGTGGATATCAGCGCCCCTGTCTACGAGGTACATCAGTGTTTCGAGCCGACCCATCAGGCACGCTCTGTACACCGCGGTGCACTCGTTGGGGTCCCGGGCATTGACATCCACCCCGTGATCCAGGAAGAGCTGGACGAGCTCTATCTTGCCGCCGAACGCGGCACTGCCCAACCCCCGAGCCCTGGCATGTTCGTCCTTAAATGGCCCGCGCTCGAGCAAGAACCGCACCAATTCCACGTGGTCCTTCTCAATGGCTGCATCCAACGGCGAGAACCCGTTGGCATCGAGGATCGTCGGATCTGCCCCCTGGTCCAAGAGAAACTCCACCAGCGGGAGACTTCCGTTGGTGCACGCCGCGTAGAGGAGCGAAACATTCCCCACCGTTTTGACCGCATTGACATCCGCTCCTTCTTCCAGGAGTTCTCGCACCACATCGAGATGGCCCTCGGCACAGGCTCCGCATGCGACCGGTTCGCCCGCACTCGAAACAGCGTCGTAGTTCGCCTCAGAACCGAGCAGGATTCGGACCATGTCCAGGTCTCCAATCGCCGCCGCTACATGCAGGGGCGTGTGGTTATCGGCCAGTCGCATATCCGGGTTGACCCCTTGGTCGAGCATCTTTCTCAGCTTGTCCGCATCTTTCTGCATAATGCTAACGTAAAGCTGCATGCGTCCCGTGGGAAAGGTGAGGGGCAGGCCGGACCGCGCGATTTTCGCGGCCTCGGGATGATTGTTCTTGACGGATTCCTGGAGCGGTTTCGCAATGTCGGCAAGGAACTTCTCGTATAGGTCGGCGGTGGCTGCTAATTCTGTCTTCTTTCGTGCGGCGCACACTGCCACCTCCAGCTCCCGGATGTAAAAGTTCAAGGTGGCGAGCGAGGTTCCCAGCACCCGTGGGCTCGCTCCTTCGTGCACGTCCAGCTGCCTGTCACCAGGTTATTCGACCATTTCTAGCCGGAAAAAAAAGGGAGGGGAAAAAAGGGCATACAAGTTTATCACGCTCAGAATCAAGCTCAACGCGTCGTGGCTCGCTTCAACCCGCGCTTTGTAATCGCTCACGATCGGCATTTCCTCGCGCAATCGCATCGAGTTCGCGAATGCGCGGATGAGTCCCGGACCGGGCAGGCCACCAACGACTTTCGTTTTTAGGTGGTGATGGAGTCCCTCGAGCACAGCGGTCACATTCTGGATGAGCGCTAGCATCAGCTGTCCATCGTTCGCGGTAAAATGTTCAGCCAACACGGGCTTGACCACGCTCATTCCGCAGGTGTCGCTGATCGAGGCTGCCACGAGATTGACATCGGGGAGGCTGTCGCTGAGCCGCTGTAACTCTGGTTTATATGATCGTTTGAAGGATTTCTCACCCAGAACGCTGTTGAGCAAGCCTTTAATCTATTTGGTTTTCACCAGCTTAGCTTCATTCTTTCGCCTTGACCATAAATGGAAGAATGGTGGAGTGGTACCGGCCCGGTCTTGTCTCTCAACGCGGGGAGCGCCGATATAATAGCGGAAACGTCCATCCTGGGTTGATTGAAGAGTGGAAAAAAGGGAATTGCGATCGGACAAAAGAGCGAATGCTCATGTTAAATAGACGGTGCCTGTGGCTGAGGACTGCAGGGCCGTTAGACTGTCTTGAATACGAGGGGCAACTCGTGGATTGATTGGATTGATTCGATTTCGTGTTCTTCGTGTTGATTTAATGCCTTGGCATTGTTCAGCCCTGCCGAACACTGTTGGAGCATTTGCGAGCATTATCTGGTCTTTTATGTTGGCATCTTCGACGGGACTAGTAGAATGGCCCTTAAAAGCACTTCAGTCGAGAAAGCCGGTCGCTGCTTTGCAACAATTACGAAGGTCACTCTAACCTCCTCCCAGAAATTCCGAAATATTCAAGTTGGTAAAGATTCGTAGTGCGACCCAGGTAACTGCTCCATATGTAGGTCGCTGCTGCCAGGCCAGGCGATTCAGCGCACATCGCAATTGAATTCCTCGCCAATGCCCTCATCTCGTCCGTATGATTTGAGTGATAGAGATAAATATATTAAAAGTTGGGACATCGGTTGCTGTATCATGGGTGGATCAAAGGACGGGAGGCTTGCACCGCCACAACAATCTGAGATTCTGAATCCAATTGGAAAAGATTCATCTTTCTCTGCATGTCAGATACGACCTGGGGGCTGAACCGGTGATCCTTATCCGCGGTTCGTGTTTTTGATGGAGACTCGTGGCGAACTCTAAATTCCATGGCTTGAATACGAGGAGATTCCGTCATCGGCTGCGCCCTCCCGTCCGAAGCTTTTTAAGGCGCGTTTCCTGGCGCTGGAGCCCAGAGATCCGCTGTGCTTCACGAATATATTGCCATCACTTCACTCTCACGCTATTCTTCTCCCCATGGCACCCATAGAACCCGTTTTATCGTAACCAGATCCCAATTCCCAGTCCAAATGCGCCTGCCAATTCTTTTATTGGCTCTCCTCGGAGATCAAATGGCCTTTGCCCAAGAACAATCCCGTCCCAAGGCCTTAGTCTATCGCGGGCCAGCCACAAACAACGGTCTAGCAGACTCTGTCGCTACTCTCCTCCGCTCATCCCCTTCCAACTTCCAGGTTGAATTCGTCGGACCCAATGAAAAGAGGGACGTCACAGCTGAATCTCTCAACGGTGCAGACCTCTACGCACAGCCAGGAGGTGGCGGTAAGCCTCTTTTCCAATTCCTCCCTACCTCCACTCTCTGCCCAAAAAAAAGCTAAAGTGACGCAGACCTCGCCCCGGCCTGGAAACACACCAAACAATACAAAAAAGCCATCCAGGACTACGTTTCCAACGGCGGTCGGTACGCCGGGTTCTGTCTCGGGGCCTTCCTCGCAGGCAGTAATCCCGGTTACGATATTCTCCCTCCTGGCTGTAATACCGACACAGAGATCTCTCAGCCGGGACGACAGGTGGGTAACGAGGACGACACCGTCATCCAGATCGATTGGACGTTTGGAACTGGCTCGCGAAAGGGGCAGAAGGTACGAGGTCGCTGGGAGTATTTCCAAGATGGTGCGGTGATGGAGCTGGCCAAGAACTCGCCTGCTATTATTTTAGGACGGTATACAAGTAATGGCGATGTTGCGGCTTCGGTGACCCCGTTTGGGAAGGGGTGGGTTGGTGCGGTTGGGCCGCATCTGGAGGCGGATGAGACATGGTGTGAGTTACCTCTCCCTATTTCTGGTGTTTATGACAGTGCTGATGTGGTTTAGACGAGGGATATAATTTTACCAATCCGGATGGCATCAATTTTGATCTAGGGTATGATTTTGTGGAGAGCATTATGGCTCAGCCGGAGCCGGGTCAGTAGCTGTCCGTATGAGTCCTCGCAGTCAGGAATGATGTTCGCAGGGCCCTTCTAACTCTCTTTAGATACATCGAGCGCACGTTCCCGGGTTGATCTACGATCACAGGCTTGTTTCTTGCCGCTTGCCACTTTGGTGCTATTGGTTTAGTTAACCAGGTACAGTCTCGCATCATCAACAATTTAGTTAGCCCCTCGCGCTCCTTCATCGGCGAAATAGAGTGACCCCTCCGACCCAGCTTCGTGGTCGAGAAATATGGGGGGTAGGAGTAAATACGATAGATTTAAATAGATTTCAGTTTGTGGACATTTCAATGAAGAATATCAGGTTTCTAATAGACCACGGAGAATAGAAACAATTTCCATCTTGTAGTCGGTGCTAATAACGATAGTCACTTTTCAAAGAAATGGTGTCAACCCCGACATGCCTGCATACGAAGGGTTCAATCGACATCATAACACCCAGTCCTAAAATATCAATCCTACTGATCCTCCTTTTTCACACAATGCCTAGAGAAAGTTCAGTCAGCCACTAACAATCCTAATTACTAGATGATCCTTACCCCAGAATACCAAAGATCGGAGCATTCGGCCCGCGGACACATTCCCCGCCTCCCGACTATAAAAAAAAACTATTAGTTAATCCCCTGGTACGGCAGTACACATTCCCCCGGGTGGTACGTACAAGGAGACAGTCAAACGCATCAAAGCATATACTCTGGTTATCACCCCCGTCGGACTGGGGAAGGGGAACGGCGCCCACAGCGGATAGGAGAGCGGTCACAGCGAAGATCAATTTAAAATGCATTTTGGTTCGAGGAAGGTTGACGGAACAGTATCTTCAGGAGATTTCAGATTCTGGAACAAGACCAAAGCAATAGATTGGTTTTATCCCGCGGTATTTATCCCTCAACCTCCCCACGGGGGAATATCCTTAGTTCCGCGGGACTGCATCTGTGATCTGGAGGGGATCCAGATTCCCCAGTCTTGGCACGTGTATTCCACAATGAAAGCTCACAATGGCCTGGTGAAGGATCGTGTTTTTTGAAGAGAGAGTAGTGATCGGCTTGTTCAGCCCAGAGCACAGATCACCACATGTACATGTGCGGAAAGCCGCGGTTTGCAGATCATCTAGGTTAAAAGCTGAAGAATCCGGCCAGGGAATCTCGGGAGTTTGTGGAAGCCTAGCAGGGATTAGCACAAAGGCCAATAATAGGTGGGACTTTCTTAATATAGTGTGTTGGCTGATAGGTCGTTACAAGCTCTGTGACAGAGCCTTCCCTCCTACTTTCAATTCTTGGCAAATGCGGAACTCTTCGACCCAGCGGATCGAGGCAAATGGGCCTCGAAGGGAAACATTGACCTCATCTATTTTGGGTGGTCATCTTAGTTTGATTTGAACTCGAGAAAAGATATAATTGAGATGGTTTCCGTAGCTGTTTCAGATGCGTTGGAAAAAGCCAACACATGATGAACGAGGTTTGCAGGATATTTTATTACAGTCTGAAGGAAAGCTAAGAGGCCACCAGTGAGATAGGGAATCCTGAGGTAGGTTAGATAACTGTTGTAAGAATTTTGCAAATCCGGGACTGCATCAATGATTGAGTTTAACGCCTTATTATTTACATCTCTTGCTAAAAGTAACTTGAACAAACGCCCAGCCTATATTTTCATGAAGCCATAATTTATTTCCCTGGCATGCTAATGACGTGGCCCACATTAACCGTGATATCGGCATTTCCAAGAGCGGGAAGATGTCCTTGATAACCGGTTAGCCTCGGCCCTCCAACTTGTATAGATCAAAAGCTTAAGAAAATAAATATACTTGCCTCCAACATATTGGCTGGACAGAGTGCAGCCATCAACAACCTTCAAGACAGAGTTGGCAATGTCGGCGCTGAAAACGAAAGGTCATTCAATTGAACGTTGGATATTTAGAAGGGGATCCATCAAACTTACCAGGATGTGCTCTTTGTTTGGCCATCGAGTTTGGCATTGGCGCCGCTGATGACGGCATCGTTGTGTCGGCAGAAGCTCGTGGCCTCGGTGAGCTCGCAGGCGTCACCACCGCGGGCCTGGAGTTCGTTCACGCATTCAATCACATCGGCGACAGGTGCGTATCCGCCGATATAAGCACACAGGCCACCATCATCTCGCTTGAGTGATGGATCTGTGGGGGCCGCCAGAGCGGTGCTCGAGAGAGCAAGGACGGACAGGAGGATGGACTTGATCATTTTGATTGATAGTGAGGATAATGCAGAGCTGAGGCTGTGATAATATGAGGAACATTTCTTTTTTGGGGGATGACTGCCCTTCTTTATATATCCCTACGAAATGAAGTATTGCAACCAACTCCAGGACTCATCCGTTTAACCGCTTACCCGAAGAGAAGATTTTTTGGGGGCCCATTTAAGTCGAGATTGGGGGTATGGTGGGAAGTTGGGGGCGGTTTACAAGGGTATTTGGCGGTAGTGACTCTAAGAATATATCCTTGTGGAGTTTGGTCCACGCGAAAACAATAATTTTAGCCCCCATCTATGAGGTCTGTTGGAGACTAGTAGAGGCTGAGCGCGGATGGTGGCGGGTGGCGGAGCAGCAAGCGCCATTTGGCTTCCAACCAAATGCTTAGGTCCAACAGAATGCTTAGGCTGATTGGTCAAGTCTCCAAGAAACGATCTTGCCCTATATATCGGGATTTTAGCTCCGAATGCTCTACCCGCCCACCCAACAGCTTCTGTGGGATTGCAGTGAGCCGCAGCAAGGCAGATTTGACCAACACCCATTTTGCACACCCTGTGGTAATATGGGCCATGGTCGAATCGACTCCCTGTTACAGTTGTGCTAACAGCGCATTCAAATGAGCTTAACGAATAGCAGCTAGGCAGATATTACAATCTTTTGAGCAGTGACAATGGGTGAGTAGGATCCCAAGGGTTGAGAATCTCTCACCATCATGAAAAAAAGGGAAGAAATGGAAAAAAAAAAAAAAAATAAATTTGAAAGCATGCTGCTTGATAATCAAGCCTGAAGTTTCCATCTCTAAAATTTGTAGCGCTTCATGCCTGGTGTTGGGCGCTTGTGAAGTCCTTGTTGATAGGCCTCTTTCCTACTTTTCAATTTCATACCTCACACCTGGGAAAACCCTCATGCCTCCGGCCCTGTGGCAGTCAGCATACAAACAAGCAACAAACACATGTGTGGAGGAGCCATCCTTGACTATTTCAACATTGGAACTGCGGCGAACTGTATTGAACCTCTGCTAAAGGACCCCGAACTAGCCTCCCGAACCGCGATGGTGACACACACAAGTCATGGAGGTCTGTCATCTCACCGCATTGCAAAGTGGTGGATTCACGAACAGTACAATCCGGATCCTCTCCACCCATATGATATGACGGCACATCCCCCCACTGCATCGTTGTATTGAGGCTTACCAGCAGTTTAACTCTCGGGTCCAACGTACTCGCTGTTACTACCAGCCCTATGGTGGCAAATGAGCCGGTGGTTCAGCTCTCAGTGGGTGGTACAAGGGCCTTCGCCAATCCGGGCATCATGGCCCTCAGAGTCTGAATATTATAAGATTATAAAAAAAGTTAAATATTATTTAATCTAGATATAATATGGAGATGCTTCCGGACACATGCAAATCCTACCATCCACACATGCCCGTGACCAAAAACCAATTCTGTGTGGTTACTGATGGAATGGGTTCGTGTGATGGGAATTCTGGCAACCCTGTTGTCCGCCAAAGTGACGGGACCCTAGTTGGGGTGGTGTCTGGAAAATTGGACTGTGAGGGAGGACGCCCGGAGATAGTTGCCAGTGTGTTTGCGCATCTGGCTTGGATACAGGAGAAGTTCAGATCTTGAGCTGATGTGGGTATTCATGTTCCGGCTGGGCATGTGGCTCATATCTATGGTGCAAGTTGACTAGGTGTTGTATAGAGGCATATAACTTGATTTCTATTCACCACCAAGGATATATTACTTAGATTTTGGTGGGAACTTAATGAATAGACACATTTAGTACTACTAGTACATCCGCGCCGTCCCTGAGCGTTAGCAGATCAGGAGCGCCCTTTGACCGTCATTCGGCCCTGATTGTACATGTTTGATGTGATCGCCGACATGAAAAAGCATTGAGGTGGGGGATACTGCATCAGCCATGGGCTCCACACCCTCATCCTCGGAAGACGAGGGATCCAGACTGGGGTCATCATCGCTCTCATCCTCATCCTCATCCTCATCCTCATCATCGGAAGATGAGGGGTCCAGGCTGCAGTCCTTATCACCCTCATCATCAACAGGCTCGCTCGTTTGATCGGAATGGTCTTGTGTCTGTATCGGGGCTTTGAGTTGGGCAATCACACTGTACCTAGATCGGCAGCTGCCTTCTATATTATGTGTCCTTGAGTTGGGAAGCAGAAGTCGTTGGATTTTCCTTACTGATCTTGTTCTCCTAGTCAGCTAGGCTGCATTGATCTTGTGATATATGAGTGGGTAATGAGTGGCCATCGTGCAAGGATACTTGGGAAGATATTTATAGTTCCCAATTTATGGAACTTTGGAAAGCGAGGGAAGCTGTAGAAGAGGCTGACGACTAATTATCGTTCTAGGTGCCGCCACTATGCCCACCCAAGATAGCTTCAGCGGCCGATCTGGGCACAGGGGCTAGGGTAATGAGAGGTTAATAGCGACAAAAAGAAAAAAGAACTTGGGTTTTAACATGTAGAATTCCGAATTGGGCTTGTTCCCAACCTAGTATAAGGCGTTTCATCCAATCATCTAGCATCTTTTAAAGCCTTCCTTCAACGGCCCTTGCAAGCCCTCATTAAAAAAAAAACCTCTGTAATTGTAGTCTTGAGCGCCTCCCAAAGCACCCTTTCAATTGTCTTTGGAACTAGTTTTTGAAAGAAGATGTAAAACCAGGTATAAACAAGGATTTCATTAAAGGAGCAGTAGGCTCAGTGCTCTTAGCCCTTAGTAGACTTTCCTTTATGGGAGTAGCGGTAAAGGTCACCCGTACACTGTGAGTATATCATGACTGCTCTGAAAGTATTTTGTAATTTATTCAGAATTATATTAAAAATGGAATACTTATAACCTAAAACTTCTACATTTTTCCATACCATTTGATAAGACGGTTCATAGTGGCAGGCGTGAAGTCTATAGCCATCGCTCGTCTTGCTACAGGGGCAGTGGTGGGCCTAGCTAGTAGGCTGTTTGAAACCTATTATGCATTAGATATAATTCCCAAAGTTTCTAACGTATCTGAAGAGAACGTATATTGCTGTTCCTGGAATAATAATACCAGCTAACTATATATCTAATTGCCTTCCTTTGAGCACAGAGTTAGGGAGGAAATGATTCACTCTTTGAGATGTAATAACTATACATTCACCCCCATGGAAGCCATTGTGACCAAGTCAGGAATATCTAGATTATAATAATGAAAACCTGTTTCTTCCATCTCCTTCCCACCTTCTCTTCTCTCCCGTATTCGAATCTCACTGTTCACACCTCAAATATCGTGAAAATCACCTGCACTTTCCAGCTTCAAAATAGGCTCACACGCGCTGCAATGGCGCCCCGCGCGAAGAAGCTACCTATGAATAGGAACCAGTGGGAGAAGGATATTAAGCAGTACGGATTGGAAGGAAAAACGATTGATGACTTTGTTGGGCTGAGATCGGGTTCCAATGTATCAATGGAGCAGTATTTGCTATTTCGCATCCTTCGGCAAGATCTGCCCATTAACGAGTTTGATCCCAACCAATGGGGACTACAACAGGAGATACAGGACGCCAAACGTCTCTTGAACAGTTGGCAACCATTCAAGGCATTTCTCGACAGTGGCGGAAACGGTCGACCCTCATGACCTGGGAATCTTCGAGATTCCCAGGGAAGCTCACCGGTGTCTAAAAGACATCGGGGAACTCTACAGCCCGAAAATATCGTTCGGCCAAAATACAGTTGTGCCATGTTCTGACGAGGAGTCAGTAAATATTGCGGCAGTCACGTTGGCCCAGGCCGTATCACTCAAGATGCCCAACGTCTTCACCAAATGGGTACCGACTAGATACTCGTTCAGGCCCAAGTTTGGGCAAGACAAGTTCGAGGCTAGAATTGACGGCGCGCTGACAGCCCAGGGGGACCTGAACCGGCTCCTTGCCATTGTAGAGTGCAAGGCAAAAGACAAGAGTGCCAGGGATATCAAGGTACGCATGCAAGAGGCATGCCAAATCGTTGGGTGGATTCTTTCGGACCACCCTCCGATCGCTGGCGACAGGGGAAGGTGTGTGAGGTATCTTAGTACAATTTAATAAAGTACACCATTCTGACCAGGGTCTCAATATAGGGTCTTTCTAGTGTCCCAATATGGGAACAAAATTTTTCTCACGCTAGGGGCAACTGACCGGTACCATCGGAAGTACCTCCAGGGGACCGCCCAAACCACCCGATTTTTGGAGTTGGAGACCTATGGCCCGTGGATCGTCACGAAAATGGAGGAGGCCCAACAAATATCGGAGATACTTTTGGCATACACCCTCCGGGTACGCACTGGGAGGTGAGCGTAATGATGGGCCATGCTGTGCCATGGAAGTAAATGGGCATAGCGAAACTAAGCCATTGGCCATGCATTTGGAATACACCACTACCAAGCCTAGGGTGAGATTTGGCATAGGGATCCGGGAATGGCTGGTTTATGATGAGGGCGGTGATCATGAAATAGGATTTATTCTTCTTGTGTACGGGGCTATTACAATGCCGCCCAAAGCCAACACATATCAGATGATAGCGGAGTTAGTTTTAGAAGAGCTCATCATCACCAATTAATTGCCTCTTGCCACAGGATCTTAGTACAAACATCGAAATGTCCTTCCAGATTCACTACCTCCTTTTTCTTCCACCCGTAATCCTAAATCAGAGGCATCCCCCTCTCCTTCATCGCCTCAGTCAAGAGCGTCCTTGCGGCATTCTCGTCACCTACGTTGGCAGAGCCAAGGGCACTTTACCCCTGTATCTATGTAGGTAAGCCCACCTCTCTGTAACAATCTTTATTGAGTAGAGAAAATACGACAAGCGGGCCGTTAATTGGTATGATGAGCAATATTCTGATCCATAGCATATATTACCTACCACTTTCTCCTGTTTTATACTCCCTTTCTGTAATTCTACTAAGCGCAGGTGAAAGATTCTTGCTAGAGCGCGCAAGCCTGTCTTGCATTCTATAGGCGTAGTAGATGATACGCCGTGCAGCCACCTATTTACAATTGAGTTTGGCCGAAGGTCGAATCTCTGATTCCTGTTCTTACACGGTTCCTCATGCTCTAAGAAGTTGCCCTCAAGCTTTAGAATCACTAAATTTCTGCTCCCAAGTTTTTAACGAGGCGCCATGGAGTATGGGAGGCGACTTTGAGGGGATGGCCAGCAAAGGAGATTCAATGATAATCAAAAGGTGGACAGTAATTTGGGGAATGGAGGAGACAAAAAGCGAGGAAGGGATAGGAGGCGGGGTTCCCACATATTTGCATATTCACCTCAGGCCTAGCCTTTGGTAATAAGTTCTATTCACTGCTTCCATTATCATCACTGATACAGCTCATTCACCATCCACAGTTACTAAAACGTACCTTCCAGACAAAAGGTATAGGATTTCTTGTATTCACAATTGCCTGCAGGCCCATCCTTATTCTCTATCGGGTATAGACACCCTCTTCCTCTTTCTCAGGAGTTACAGTGATTTCATTTTATATATTCAATCACGTCCCAGCCTAAAACTAGGTTACCGCCTAAGGAGTAACACCTAAAACCTGCCGCGCAATCACATGACTTGGCTTGACATCAAACCAAAACCTCAACCTTAGACACTCACCACCACCACAACCATCCATCTACTGACGAAAAGAAAGCAGTTCCGATCATGGCTACACTACCAATACGTTCCAGAAAGGCAGATGAGACCGTTAAATCGAAGCTTGAGGCCCTTGTCAAGCTCAAGGCGGACATCCTCACAAAGGAGAAATGCACACAAATAAATATCTGCCTTGAATCTCTAGATCTGGAAAACCCACAAAAAACCGCATCGAAATCAAATCCCCTGTTCTTTGGGCCCTTGACCGACAAATTCCTTAGAGACCATCCCGTGGATTCGGCCGAAACGGAAATCTCACTCAAACAACTTCCTAATGGATTTCTCCATATTTCCGACTATTGGGATCCAAAAGCGCCAATTGGTAAACAAAAGAAATTCGCTACAACCCGGGCGTGTGTTGAACAGCTTTATCTAGTCCTCTGGCGCCGTATCGATTGCGTCTTCCGTAAGAATGTGGTGGGGGGGTATACCCTAGCGGATGCGGCAGCAGAATGGATTCCTGTTGAGTAAGAGACGCTTCATACCTATCTTATCCTCCACTGTGCGACTAATATAACCATATGCTATCTAGTTTCGAACACCCCTTATCAAGCGCCTGTAATCTACGTACCATCGGGTTTCACTCCTCGACTCATCTCCCCCGAGACGTCTTTTATTTCGGCGAGAACCGTTTCCCTCACCTCATACTATGCATGGAGCACCATTCGGAAGAGCTTTTCGCGGAAGGATGTCTGCTGAGATCCGAGCTCATATTTATTCTACGTGCGATGGAGCTTCGCTACAACGACAAAAGCTTTGCGACTGACCAACGACAGCCAGTAAGGACACTTTTCCCGTTTCAAACTAAGTTACCCGATCACTAACTGTGCACAAGGTACTGCTCCTATCCTTCATGGGCCCACAGCATGGACGGGTTATGCAAGCCCATATATCTGACGGGGGAAGGCTTGTGGTGGCCTGTAGTAGACTTCATAGTTTCCAGACGGACAAAGATGCGCCGTTCGAGCTTTTTTCTCGCTGGCTTCTAGCCGATCCGATCGGCATGGGTCCGCTCGATATGGATCCTGTTCTGCCTGGTGCCTTTCCGGAGTGATATGCGGCTTTAAAGCTGAAGGAGAGGAGGTGGGTAATTCAGGAGCTGAATATGGGAGAAGACTACTTCAACGGATCAGGCAGAAACTATAGCCTATCTGGTAGTTTTTGCTAATACCAAGGCCCATTTATTCTGCCACACCATATTAGCCAGAGCTGTTCATTAACTTGTCCTACTAGGCTGACATGCAATATTTCCCCGGCCAGGACTTCCGAACGGATGACGTCACCTTGACTCTTCACGTAACTATGTAGGCTTCGTCCAGAACGGAGACTAGTTCCATTCTATAGAATACTACCTAGATAGTATTCTCGAGACCACGGTGCAAAGCCACCACCAGCGGGGCCGTCCCGCGGCCAGCGGTTGGGCCTCCCTTTTTACGCCAAGCGCACGGAGCGGCAGCCAGATCTAGGCCGGGGGAAGTCATAAAAGCTGGCACATTTGATCTAGCAGGGCAACCACTGAGATCACACTCGCAATGGATTTCAAAAAAGGGTCGTGCGTGAAATCTCTCGGCCCATTGGGCTATATCAAAGGTTCCACGTACAGTCTTGATGGCTCGTCCCTGGCACATTACTATGGTGGAGTTAGGTACGGGAGCAGCCCTGAGAGATGGAAGAGGGGTGTCCCTCTGCCATCGAGTTTTGCATATGGCACTCTAGAGAACCCTGGACTTTGTGAGGGTGGTGCGAAGGTCTGTCCGCAGCAGGAGTGGGATGGGTCTTTCAACGAGGATGGTTGGAGCGAGGACTGCGTACCGTGTAATATCTGGGCGCCGATTGGGGAGCCGCCCGAGGAAGGATGGCCAGTTCTCGTTGTTATCCGTACGTATTTGCAGTTTCTGAATAAACGATGGGTATGCTGATTTGTGGGTGGTTTGCATATGGCGGATGGCTACAGACTGGCACGCCGAATGTGTTTATTGCTGCGTCTCTGATTGGAGAGGGAGAGTTTAAAGCTATCCTGGTCATGCCAGCGTACCGTCTTGGGGTATTCGGGTTCACATATTCCCAGGAACTGAGCGAAGAAGCCGCAGCTGCGGGGGCTAGTGCTGGGCATGTAGGATTCTAGGATCAGCGGCTAGCATTGGAGTAGGTGAGCGGAAATATCCAACTCTTCGGTGGCAATGCGGACAACATCACGAATCTCAGGGTACTCGGCGGGTAAGGATTCATTTCACAGCCTCTCCGCACTTTTCTCGAAGTAACATCTTGGTAACCATCCAGGAGCCTATTCCGTGTTCCACCAACTAGCATACGAGTTCTCGCTCCCGAATAGCAACAACATCATAAAACGCGCGTGCATGTGGTCCAACGGCCCCGGGATCGAGCCAAAACGGCTGAACACGCTCAAAAGCAATTCGAGCAACTCCTAGAGGCACTTGATGTTCCTAACACACTATCCCCAGCGGAGAAACTATCCTATCTCCAATTCATTCCGTCCAAAACGCTCCTCGACGCGGGGCCATCGATTAACATGCACCAATTCCGGCCCACCTGCGATGGTGCCTTTATCCAGCCGAACCTCATCCGAGACATACATATTCTCGGCCAGGCAGCTTGTGGATCGACAGATTTCGCTCATGGTCGGCGAATGCAGGGACGAACCATGGCTATATAGCATGTGGAGGGCGCCAGAGCACAACAGTATCGAGTCGCTCCGGGAACGGTTGTCGGCGGAGTATACCCCTGCGATCGTGGAGGGGTTGATCAAAATATACTTCCCAGAGTTGAAATTGCCGGATATATTGAAGGACTGGAAGGAGGTGTTTGGCGTGATTTATGCTGATATGCAGGTGTATTGGCTTGGAACGGGTTTGATTGGGGCTATCGCTGGCGAAGGAGGGGAGCGTCTCTTGCATCGATACAGGATTAAATATCGGATGAAATGCGCCGATGTGTTTTTGCCGCCCGAGGCTGGGGTGACCCATGGTACGGGTGAGGGAATATGGTTCTGGGGTATTGGGTATCCTGTGCTAGAGGAAGAGAAGGCGGTAATCCGGGAGGCATTCGTGGGATCGTTGAATAGGTTTGTGGCGGGGGAGCAGGTGGGATGGGGAACGGATGGGTATAAAAAGCATGAGGCGGTTAAAAGCTGATGGTACGGTGGAATGTTGGCATGATGAGCTGTGGGATGACGATGATCCTGTCTGGAGGCTGGTTAGGGACTCTTCATTATCATAGAGAAAGAAATGTATTTTGTTGACTACGCCCGATTGGGTTCTACCATGAAAGGTTTCAGCGCGATTGCTTCTTGTTTTTCATTTATCTGTATCTCAATCTCCTATCATTCACCGAGTCCATGGTAAGGAGCAAGACCCTCCAAATGTCCACCAGGTGGCGGACCCCGCGGTGGCCGAGAAAGGCTGGAGAATAATGCGGAGGCGGACGATTGACGGCGAATTAGATAGCTAAACCTATACGGGTAGGTCGAGCGACTGCAGTAATGCTGGATCATCATGTAAAGCAATATCTCCTTACTCTAGCTCTCAGCATAACATCCAGACAAATATATACAATACTTCCTGATAAAATACCCACTTCTACGACAATCCGCTTTTTTTAACAACAATTAAAAATCTTGTTCTATTCAATACCCATTCAACCCAATCAATACTAACAAACCCTAAGAAGAAGAGCCCGCATAGACCCCAACCATATCTAAAACCATATATTCCTAATAATATTCTATATACTACCGATGACGATCCTCCTCTACATCAACCCTCGTCGTAACATCAATCCCCGCCAAATGTATATCCGATCCCTCGTCCGGGTGATGTCGATACCCCGCCCTCGCCGACGCCCAAGAATGATGGCCCTGCCAGTTGGAGAATTTCCGAGACTCGCTTGAATAGGAATTTGCTGACACTTCTTTCCGCTTCGAGAGGCGTAGGAGGGGGCCGAGGGAGGGGAGGCATGCTATATCCAAATCAATCATTCATCCATAACGACAGTGCATGGCTTTACTGACCGGAGACAATCCCGATATTTGTCTCCACGGCGGTCCACATCGACGGACCGACAAATACCCACGTTACGTCGATAGATGGTACGGCGTATGATTTCAGCATGATCACCAGGCGGACGATAGAAATAATACAGATACTAAGCCTTGTTAGTACAATTCGTATCAACCACATGCGGATGGGGGTAACGCACAATCCTCCTAAGGCGAAAACACCAGATATAGCCATTTTCTGCACCTTGCTTCGTTGAATACGCCAGACATATGGCAAGGGGAGGATCAGCAGCACCCAATCTGTGATGATATTGGGAACCGCATTGCCGATGAAGAAGTTGTTGATGTTGACGCCGCAGTGCGCTGCGATCGATTTATCCCAGAACCCGCGGATGGGGATGCATTGGAAGATTGTCGTGAAGAGCTTCCGACATCAACTTCAGTTTTCCCATTCACAGAGGGACAAAATAAAGGGAAAGGTACGTACCACACCGAGTCCCCAACCCGTTACTAAGAAGGTCAAGATGTAGATGGGAATCCGGATATTGGTTTTGTTAAAGATCCGCCAGTAGAATAGCAGGATTGCATATTTGGTGAAGCAGATGGAGAGGGTGTATAGGATCTCGCACACAAACAAATTCAGCGAGAAGTGCATGATTCCTTCCATGCCGTATCGGTGGATGTGCGTTCCGACGCCGCGGTATACCCAGATAATCATGTCGACATAGTTGCCCGTTGCGAAAAGCTATAAATTATTTAGTCTCTGAAATATGTTTAGGTATACCGAAAATGAAAGAGGACGAACCAACGCGAGACACACAACATAGTCATCCCACCAGAGACCAGCCCCGGAAATCGTGGTGCGACACACCAAACGCAGTACAACGGCTATGACAGCGAGACCATATGTGGATGAATACGCTCCGTACAATTCTGCTTGCTTGGACTCATACACGTCGAGCCCTGGAGGGGGAGTAAAGTCCATTGCGACGACTAGTGGGTCATAGTGGAAGAAGCGGGGGAGGGAGGAATCAGGGTCCTAAATAATTCAAAACACTTTTTATTTTTCTATCGTCCAAGAGAAATGCTGTCCTGAGCTCAAAAAGGAAAGGAAAATGGGAACCTCCGTGGGACAGGCCCCGGGTCAATTGCGCTGGGAAATTGACGGGAGTTACAGAATAATAACCAATAAAACATCCTCCCAAAAGGGTTTTGTGGTGTCTACATCCCTGTAAGCCTAGCTTATAAACCTAGCTTATAAATACCTCGTAAGTCGGAAATTGTTTGCCCAGCTGCATCTCTTCCGTTCCCCATCCAGGGAGTACGAGCCGCCCCCAGCCCGCCACCCCGCTTATCTCTCGTCATCCCGGGTCCAAGGGCACATAAGACAAGGCCGCATAAGACAACGCTACATAAGAACCTTCCCATAAGAGGGAAAAGAAGAATCACATACAATGGTGCGGCCCTCAATGCTTACTGTCCTCTTTGTCCCCGGGGCGTGGATATCGCCAGAGTTCTACCAACCTTTTCTACATGCCTTGACGGTGAAGGGCTACGATGCGCGTTATGCGGCCTATCCGTCGCTTGACCCGAGTGATCCGACGGTGACGGATTGTCAGGCTGATACGGATGCGATTTCGAAAATCCTCAATCCGATTGTGGAGGAGGAGGGCAAAGATGTGCTGCTCGTGATGCATTCGTATGCCGGGATGCCAGGCGCTGCGGCTGCGGTCGGGCTAAGTAAAGTGGAGCGGGAGAAGGAGGACAAACCCGGAGGTATCGTGGGTTTGGTCTATCTGGGTGCATTTGTTGTTCCTGAGGGAGTGAGTTGTGCTGGGTTACAGGGTGGTGCTTTGCCTCCGTGGATTCTTCTTGACAAGGTACCCTAAAAGAAATCTATACTGTCAAGCTCGCAGCAACTGATACGGTTTCTTCTTCTAGCCAGCGACAGATCTCAATGTTCCGGACGATCCAGCGGGTAACTTTGCAGCGGACGTGAACCTTGGTTTGGTCAAAAGGTTGATTTCCGATCTCAAACCGCATTCAACGCTGGCATTCACTTCTCCCCAGCCACATCCTGCGTGGGCGGACGAGGAGTACCAGGGGCGATTGGCGTTTATCGTCACTGCCGAAGATCAGGCGGTACCGAAGGATGCGCAATATGGGATGATGGCGGCTACGGAGAAGGAGTGGATTGTGAAGGAAATCGCCTCGAGTCACTGTGCGCCGTTCATTAGTCGAATCCACGACACTGTTGATGCTATTCAGGATATTGTCCAGGAGCTGCCATGAATGAATGAGCAACAAGCCTCTTGTTTTCTTTCCTTCTTTTCCTTCTGGTCAGGGTCACAGTCCCTAATGATGGATTCAGATTTCAGTTTAGGCATCCTTATATTGGAAATAAATCAAGAGACACGTGTAAGGACAAAATTAATGCCCGTATGGTCCTCCGGCATCCACTCGAGATCCTCCTCCACCATCCCCCAGTCCCGTAGCGGCACCTCGCGCACTTCCATCGTCCATTCCGTCTTCGTATCTTCCTGTACAAGCCCCCAGAGCCGCTGGAACGAGTCGCGGTTATGATAAAACGATATTCCCCACGGTCGGGGGTACCCCCTCGCCCGTTTTCTCCCCTGCTGATACCCAACCACCATAGTCCCAACGTTCGACAACCCTACTATCCCCTTCGCAGCAACCACCTGTCCATCCCAGTCAAATAAATGCAAAAGCTGCGCGACAATCACCACATTCACATTCCCATTTCCCCCCTTGATCACCTCCATCTGTTCCCCCTCCAAATTGAGAATATCCCCAGTCATAAACCCCCCCTCAAACCGCCCCCTATCCCGAAAAAGCTGATACCCCAGCTCCCACAACCTATCATCAACGTCCAACGCCCGCATTATCTCCGTCGGAACCCCATGGCTAGCTAATAACCGGAGTTCCTGGCCCAGGCCCGATCCTAGGGACAACACAATCCCCCCATTGGCGGACTTGGCTTTGGAGAGAATAGAGGGGAATTGGGGGAACATCGCCAAGCCGGGCAGGAGAAACATCCAGAGGCCGATGCAGGGATATTCGCCCAGGGGCCAGGCTTGGTCTCGCTATATTTTAGTAGTATTAATGGTTTAAGGTTTTTAATGACGGGGACTTAAGGAGGAAGGGGAGCGTACGATGGCGTGGAGATGGGGGATGAGGTCGGAGTCGGTGACGCCACCCCAACCCTGTAATACCGAGCGCATGGCGGGGGTGAGTCGATCGCCGATGTCCGGCCGGTGCCAGACTGAGGTGTCAATGGTCTTTTCCATTGTAATCTAGTAAGCTGAACCTATCTTTGGAGGGGGTGCGTAGTATTGCGTCAGGCCCTGCACTGGGGGGTTTTGATTTGTTTAAACTGAGAATCCCCTCATATTTATCAGGAGATAGTACCAGTGATATAGACATTGGCTGAGACAATTCATTTATGAAAACTGCCAAGAGCACAGACTCCCTCCATGCCGCATCCAGCAAATGAACCAGGATATCAGCGTTCATTTAAACAAAACATGGGCCAACGTAATCCTCCTCTCTCGACCAATCCCCCTCACGCCATTCTAACCTTATTGTTGGCAACCAGGCCCAAAGAAAGCAGATCATCTATCGCAACCACCTCCGAGCCATACACCCTCTCCATAAACCCCAGGATCTGCTCCTCCGGGTAATGCAGCCCGACCGTACACTCACGAACCACCTTCGTCCCCAACCCGCGCTGGAACGCCCCGCGGACGGTCGCATCCACACAGATATCCGCAAACACGCCCACCACCACCAGCTGCTCAAACTGGGAGTCGGACACATACCTCTCAAAGTCGCTCTCGAGAAAGGGATCGAATTTCGCCTTTTTATTGAAAACCCGCTCATGTTCCCGCACTTGAACGCTGGCCACAATTTCGGCCCCCAAGCTGCCTGCAATGCACCACGGCGACCGACCCTGCGTTGCATCCCGGTTTCGCCAGCTCGGACCCTGGAAGTGCTCGTCCCCCAGGAACCGGACAAAGATGACCTCGAGTCCTTCCCTGCGTGCCCAGTCGATGACAAGCGGGATATTCGCCTTTACCCGTTCGAGCGCGGGCCGATTCTTTAGCGTGATGTCCGTGCCAAAAAAGTCGTTTTGGAAATCAACCAGCACCAGGCAGGATTTCTGCACGGATGATCGTGGGGTGTCGATACTCACACTGCTCCCTCCATCACTCCCTCCCTCACTCCCACCCCCAACATCCGTAATAGTGGTAGTCGTAGTGAGAGCCTGTAAAAACGCCCTCGTAAACTCCTCCGTCGTCGCACTTCCTCCCTGATCCGGCGTCGCGATCCCCTTCTCCCCTAACCAACGCAAAGCCCCATCAACCTTTTCCTTCACCCCAGGGCAACCATGTTGACGCTGATCCCCAAGCAGCGCCGCCGCTGCCCTAATAGTCGCAGAAGGATTAACCACCCCCCTCCCCTCCAGATCATCCGCACTCCCATGAGCCGTCTGGTACTCACTCAACCCCCCCGTTTCGGGGCGGAGGTGGAGGTAGACATTCTCCGCACAAGCAGATTCCTGCGCGCCAAGACCGAACCTATCCAGGAAGATGGTCTGCATGATATCCGCGTATTCATTTGCGGAGATAATGATATTATGCCCGTGGAGTCCGTACGCGAGGAGGTTGCGGTTCATGGTGTCGCCTTGTACGAGGTGGATGTGGATTTTGAATGTGGATTCCCAGCTCCGGGCCCAGGAGGCGAAGAGGCCGTCGAAGAGGTGGAATTTGTAGACCATTGTTACTGTTGAGATGGGGTGAGAGGGCCAAGTCTGGCGGGCGCGGAGGAGGGCGAAGGTGAGGATTTGTTCGAAGGTTTTCTTGCTGAAGGTGCATGTGCGGGTGACGGTATTACCTGAAACCTCATTTTGGCCGGAGTAAAATCCCTGTGCCTGGTCGCGGATGAGGAGGATAGATGCTGTAGGGGACAGGGAGAAGTGTTCGACTTTGACGGACTGGAGGTCCTCGCGGACCATGTAGAGGGCTTGGGCGCTGATGGAGGTGCGGAAGATGGCGGCGGCGCCAAGGTGGGCTACTTCAATGCAGAACTGGCGATAGTGCGCAGCGTCTATCAGGGTCTCTTGCGTGACGGCGTCGGTGTCGTTGATGGCCAAGAGGGAGGAATACGAGTGGTATGTGCGGGGGGACTGGGTGAAGGTGATGGTGAGGTTGTATGAGGCTGCTAGAGCCTGGATTACTTCTTTGAATATGGCTGTTAGTTCTGCGCCGGTGCCGTGGCCGACGGCCAGGGCAACTAGGATGCTTGACATTGTAGTTGCTTAAGAGTGATCTAGAGAGGAATGATAGGAACGAGAACTAGAAAAAAAGGAGGACGAAGAGAGAAAGAAATACAGAGGAAAATTAATTTATCTTCAACGGAGAAACATCAGACTCATCTATCTCAATTTTACCAAAGTTTGGTTCTAATAATAAGGGACGAGTACTGCTCTCTTTCTCCGGACTTTATGACCAACAGGAACTCCTACTAAGCATTAGGCGTCCTGCAGGGTGTGATTCTGCAGAAGCAGAAATTTCTTCACCTCGACCCCCCGGCCTGCTCATTCATTTGCCCTTTTTGGATGTGTCATAAATTGTGCAGGCAGAATTATTTTTGTCTCTATATTGTATTTTTCTAGATATCGAACTCATTTTAAGCCCTTTATAAACACCCTTTTGTTTTAAGTATAGTTGCAGCCTTCTTCAAAGCCCTTACTAAGTGCATTACTAAATAGCGTGGAAAACACCCTTCGTCACAAACATCTCTCTATCTCAGCATTTTCTCAACCCAGGTTTCTAAACATCTTAATAAGCTAATAATGTTATAAGAATCTTGGGAAATCGCCAAAATTCTCATGTACAAACAAGATCAACCAATCTTTCTTGCAACGCACACCACCCTCGGCATAGACAACGCCACCCCCCTCATCGCCTCCACACCCACCTCCCCCAACATCCCCCTAACACTCCCCGCCTCATCCCCCATCCCCTTCCTCTCCAAACCCCCCACAAACTCCTCCATCGTAGCCAAATGCTGTTCCCCATTCGCCATGACCAACTCCTCCCGATCCCGAAAATGCTCGATCCGCGCATCCGTAAACCCATTCTTCTCCAAGATCCCCGGAAGATCCAGGACCCAATCATGTCGGCCCTTTGAGTAGACAAACTCCCTTAGTTTGTCAAAGGCGGGGGTTTGCATACTCTCTTCAACCCGTTTTACATGTGTATCGGGATAATTCAGGTCGTCCCATTGGATGTAGCCGCCTGGTTTTAGCATGTGGGATACATTCCTGATAACGGGGACGGGGTCACTGTTCTGCACCACTAGGATGAGGAGGCGGAGGTGGATGATGTCGTATTTTTCGACTAGGTGCTCGGGAACGGGGTCGAAAATGTTCCAGTGGCTGAGGGTGATGTTTTTCGGTAGCCAGGGCGGGGGAGGGGCCTGGGAGAGCGAGATGTCGTAGCCGTCTAGGGTTGCGGAGGGGAGTTCGCGGGCTAGATCGATGAGCCAGATGGCGGTTCCGGTGGCGATGTCAGCGATGCGGAGCTCGGGGTGGAGGGGGATTGAGGGGTGGAGGTTGAATTGGAGGGATTGTTTCCAGAGGAAGAATTGGAGGTTGAGGCGACAGGCTGCGGCGAAGTTGTGTCCGAGGAGGTAGCCGTTGTTGTTGGCTAGGTGGAAGCCGGATGATAGTGTGGTGTTCATGTCTGAGTAGTCAAATTATGAAATCAGCATCAGATGTACTTTAGATGAGTTGAAAATGGGGAGAAACCAAACTACCTAAAGGTATGCAACCTTGAAGAGTTGCCCCAGCTAAGATAGTTGGATGTGCATAATTGAAATGTGATCATGGGAGGGAATTATGAAATGTATTTTAGGGCCAATATTTTCACTGGCAGTAGGAGTGACACCCAGCCAGTCAGGCCTACCATTTATAGTGATCAAATTTATAAGTCATGCAAAGTCGCCTTCATCAAGAAGTGAAACATAGACCCTGGACAACCCAACAATACTCTGTCCTGAAAGGGTTAGTCAGTTCCTTCCAAGTTAGAACCGTGCCTAGCCTAAAGTAGCTAGAAGACCCCAGGCACATTATATAATCAATGAGATTCAATCAGGTTCAATCTTGCTTCTAACCAATGAACGGGCAGAAAATCTGCCGATTTGGAGCTCCATCTTTGCCCTGATCTGGACTGGTCAGCCCCCACCTTCTCCAACAGGCTAGTCAGCCTTCCAGCTGAGCTGAGGTCAACGTGATCATAATATTTTCCAGCTCTCCCTATTGTTGATAATCTGAAGACATTGGGTTTTCAAACCCAGATACTCCAATGGACTTCCTAAATCGCTATGATAACAATGGCACTCCCAAACTGCTTCTCCGCGCCATTGTGGTGTTACTCATCACAGCAGCAGCATACGGTCTCTATCAAGGCTATCAAGTCCGAAAAATGTTCTCATCACTCAAAAAGCAAGGCATCGTAGGTCCAATCTCCACCTCCATCCCCCTAACACACTTGCTAACCAAGCCAAGCCCATCATGCGCCATTCCATGATCCTGGGCCATCTCGAAATCATCGGCAAGATCATGGGCACTGTCCCACCCGACGCGCACGGGGACTACATGATGATGAAAATCCAGGAAAACTGGAAAGAGCTCTTCCCAGCCTGTTCAAAATGTCCACCTGTATTATACCTAGATCTGTGGCCATTTGCTGCGCCCATGGTGATATCCATTGACCCCGGAATTTCGGCGCAGTTTACGCAGGATTACTCGTTGGTGAAGGCCCACCAGCAGAAGAGGATTCTGTATCCGCTTACCCGTAATCGGGATGTATCTTCTATGGAAGGGCTGGAGTGGAAGGTGTGGCGTAAGAGGCTGAATGTGGGGTTTAGCGTACAGAATATTACGAGTCGGGTGCCGGATATTTTGGAGGAGGTGGAGGTTTTTACGTCTCTGCTGAAAGAGCGTGTGGGGAAGGATGGTTCGTGGGGTAGGGTGTTTCCGCTGGAGGAACTCACGACTAATCTGGCTCTGGATGTTATTCTGCGGTATTTTCTGTAAGTCTCATATTGTTTCTGGGGACGGGTGGTAAGACGGGGTATAACCTGACAGGCGTCTAGGAATAAGCGGTTTAATGAGCAGACTGGTTCGCGATCGCCAATGATATCGGCCTTACTAGATACCATGTCACGGATGTACTTTTACGTCACCCCCGCCAATTTCGTCTCATACTTCAGCCCGTGGAGGCACTTTAAACTATGGCACAACTACCGAACGATTTCTAAATCCGTTACTCCACTCCTCGAGGAACGAATATCGGAGATACGCAAAGACCGCCAAGTAACCAACAAAACCCTAGTCGATATCCTGGCTCGCAGCATCGAAGAAGAGGAAGGAGACCAAGGAATAGACAGCCAGTTGTCTCTCGATAAAGACTTCCTCGAACTAGCCGTCGGCCAGATCGGCACCTTCCTTTTCGCAGGCCACGACACCACCGCATCCACAATCTGCTGGCTATTCCGACTTCTGGAGCAACACCCCTCCGTCCTTGCCCGATTACGCGCTGAACACGATACAATCCTCGGTAAAAACCCCAACGAAGCTGCCGCCGTCCTCCGCAAGAACCCCCAACTCCTCAACTCCCTCACATACACCCACGCCGTCCTAAAGGAGTCGATGCGCATCCACACAAACGTCGGAACCATGCGCCGCGGCGAACCGGGTTTCTTCCTAACAGGCCCACCCGGCTCAGACCCCGGGTTCGAAGGGAAACAACTCCCGACAGACGGCTTCATAGTCTGGGATGGCACGTTTGCAATCCACCGGAACCCGGAGATATGGCCAAGAGCGGGCGAGTTCATACCCGAGCGGTTCCTGGTTACGGATGAGGCGGACCCGATGCATCCTCCTAGACATGCGTGGCGGTTCTTTGAGCTGGGTCCGAGGAATTGTATTGGGCAACATTTGGCGATGGTGGAGTTGAAGCTAGTTATGGTTTTGGTGCTGAGGGGGTTTGATATTGAGTGTGCGTGGGAGGAGTGGGATGAGGAGAGGAATACTAAGCGACGGCCGGATATGGTGTGGGGGGATCGGTGTTATCAGGTGGGTACGGATGGGCCGCCGCATGTGAAAGACGGTATGCCTGTGCATGTTCGGGTTCGAAAGTCCTGAAGCTGGAAGTATAAAGTAAGGGGGAGGAAGTGTATATAACTGGTAGAAAGCGCCAGAGCAAAGTGCTGCCTCAGGCTCTCTACGATCGCACATTCTACAGGAGGGGAGATTAGCAAATTATGATTGGTCCCCGCTGAGATGGGCCCGTCATAAGTGGGTCTCTATTTACATGGTCCGTGCTTTATCCTTCTTGGGATTACACACACAATGCCTCAAACACGATCAAAGAGAATTTCAGAACGTATGAGATCAGAGATGAAATATCTCTCAATCAAATAATACAACCAAAGGATGATAAGCCAGGGAAGCGAATGGAAAAATAATATGTCGATATTTCCGTTGCATGGTGGAAAGCAAATAGTTTGTGGCGCTAATATATATTCATGCACGCAACATACTCCTAATGTCTACTACACCTTCAAGTACTACCCGGCCATATTAACCAATTTCCGCAACTCCTGCAAAGCCTCGCTAACGGAGGACAGTTGAGCACTTTGACCCTCTCCACCTTCCTCGTCATCGTCATCATCCCCCTGGAGTTCCGTTTGCGCAATCGCCAACACATGATGAGCTCCAAGATGCTTGTCATCCGCATGAGCATACGCACAGGCAGTACGCAGGATATTCTTGATCGTTCGGCCCTATAAACTCTCGTTAGATAATTCAATCGAGGAGCTATCTCAGCTCAACTCAGGAATAGATGCTTACATTTAATCCCAGCTTCCCGAGTGCAGAATATACATCATCCGTCCAGGAGTCATCCACCCTGACGCTCCGATTAGCTTCGATCAGCTTCTTCCATATCACACCCTGGGCGGTTTCAGATAGTGGACGATACGAAATGGTAACGTGGATGCGGCTCTTGAAGGCATCGTCAAATTCGTTTTTTCGGTTGGTGGTTAGGAAGAGCACACCCTGGAAGTACTCGATCTTGCGCAGAAAGACTTTTTTTTTTTTTTCGATGTTAGTGTATTTATTGTGGCTGGGGGGCAGGGAAGGGGAGTTTATTATCCCGTACCAGCTACGATTGCATTGCGGTCCATCTCGGCGGATGTTCGTTTGCACAGCAATACATCGGCCTCGTCTAGCAGGGAGACAGCGTTCCATCTCTTCGTCAGATTGAAGATCTGGTTCAAACGTTTTTCAAGTTTGCTGACATTCGTACTTAGCTCGCCTCCAGAGATCGAGTACAGGGGTCGCTTGAGATAGTCGGCAACACTTTCTGTGCATGTGTTAGCTTTAGATGCCGGGTAGTTATGAATGAAGGTCGCTCTTACCGGCTGTGAGGGTCTTGCCTAAACCGGGTTGCCTATCGAGGGGAAGAGAATATGGTTAGTGGGAAAGGGGAACATAGGCGAGGAAGGAACGTACCCGTGGAGAAGGAAGATCAGACCTTGGCCCTTCCCCGGGACTACATCGTCAAACTGCATCGACTTGCTCTTGTGCCCCTTCACCAACCCCTCGATCAGATCCTTCTTGACTTGCTCTAGCTGGAGTGACTGAAAAGCTGATCGGTGCCACTGCACATTTCGCAGCTGGTCACTCAGAACCCAACGCCATTCCTTCTCTTTCAAACCAAACGCAGGGACGAGTGCGGGGAACAGAAGCTCAAATTCCTCCCTGGAAACCTTGAGGTATGTCTCCGCGGCATGGCCTAGGCCACTGAGTGTCGACAGATCCGCTGCAGACGATGGGCTGTGCTGACCTAGGCTGTCAAATGCGCGGTAGGCCGTGATTGAATTAGCGTCTTCCGGCTCAGACTCGGCATCTTTGCTCTCCTCGTCTGACGAGTCTCTCGGGGCGAAGATTCTCCGGTGCACGGAGTTGAGGTCACGCTTTGGCACCCAGCCTCGGCCACTTCCGTTGCTCTTGCTCTTTGTGTCTTTGACCTTGATTCTTACGTCTTCCATATTTGCGCGGGAAGAGGGGTTGTCCTTAACAAAGGCCTTGTAATCGACAATGACACGCTCATCCATCTGCGATACCCCGTTAGCGTCAGATAATCCGGATCCTTCCGCAATGAAATTACTAGTCACGGAATTAGAAACAGGTTGAACAACTTACCTGGTTAGCCTCTACCAGTGGGTTGTAGATGGTGTTATATTGGGTAGGGGACTCTTCCCATCCCGGTCCACTGTAAGCCTGGCAGGTGAAATCCGATAGGCTTTCCCCCAGGATTTGTTGCAGCGTCTTTGACCTATCTAGCAAGGTCTGTTTCAGTCTGGGCCATTCCGCGTACTGATCGGCGGGAACCAGAGGTAGATCAGAGATGCGGCATAGCTGTTGTCCCGTCATGGGAATGGTGAAGGTCTGTCGGGCGAGTCCTGGGGATTCACCATCGAATCCAATCCGCAGACCGACTATTTCCCAGAAAGTGCCTTCCAGGCCTGTCTTGAGGGTGACATCCCGGCATACCCAACACTCCTCGATAGGTCCAGTCTTCAGCACGAGGAGGCTGTTGGGTCGATAGATAGTCCACAGGATATCACAGACAACCTGGCCCTGCGGGGAGTACTTTTCGTAATCGTCGACAATACTGGAAATGAGGCCGTTGTCACGGATGAAGTCATAGAGGACCTGTGCCTCGCTGCGGAGTTGGGCATCTGCCGTCTTGTCCTCCACCAGGGCCTTGATCTCCTTGCGGTAAAAGAAAAGCTCGATAAAGGGACTGCGAAGCTTAATCGGGAACGAGCCCAGATTCGTCGTCTCGTAGGACTTGGCAGCAATCTCACGGAATGCCTTACAGAGCATCTGAGACTGAATCTCGAGCTCTAGCCGGACCACGACGGAGGACTGGCCTTGCTGCATCATGGTCCGGCGCAGCACAATTGTATGGTCCTTGTATGTCTGTACCTTTTTCCAGGCATTTGTCTTCTTGGGTTGGAATCGATCCGTAGGGAAGATTTCTACCACGCGTCCTTTGAGGGTCTCGGCATGATATTCAATGATATCAGCAAGCTTATTCTTCCCCGGGCTGGAGTTTGCCTGTACGCATGCAATGTCACCTTCGTTGCCGATGCTAGGGATTTGAGCAAGGTATACTTACCTCTGTGTCCTTTGGGTCCTTGTCGCTAGGACCCTGATAATGACCTGGCAGAATACTTTGGTATTCTTGAACGGACATCATGCACACTTTTCACACAACTGTGGGTTCGTGGAAGTGGCAGGAGTAATGGAATTTGATGCGGGAGGGAGACAAACAATAAGTAGATAGGCTTTTAGCTAGACCAGTTCTTAGCCTCGTTTATACGATCAATATTTTATAACACCCTCTTCGCAAGCGGATTGCGGTACCCAAAGCGACCCGACAGCGAGGCTTTGAGCCTTGTACTCCATATGTTGACATCACCCAAGGCTCCCACTTCAAAAGCTCGATACAGCCTCTTGGCGCGACGCCACAGAATGCAAAAGAGGCTGTGCTGTCCAATGCCGATGAGCTGTTCCCCGAAGCTCCGTGGTTCCGGGGCTTAAAGGCATTTGATTTGTTGTTGTTCGTACCAAGGCGAAGGCAGCCTCTGGCTGCTGCATGCACTCCGCCGCGGGTAAGGCTGACCAGGAGACTGAGCCACGCCTAACATTCTGCAATCCTACCTAAGGCAACTTTAGAGGCACACAAAGTGATGATGTGACATGAATTCCATGAGGCTTAAAAATGAAGGCCTGTGGACATATCTCCATCTGCCCCCCTTTGCCTCTAGCGAGGTGTTTATCACTCTTGTTGATTCTATTTGGAAGTTGGATCACTGGGCACGCAAACGTTCCATATCCATTTCTCACTCATTTCCCTACCCAATAATTGGAAGAAAAACTGTTCTGATGGCATCTCCTCTCCCTCCTCCAGCAACTGCCCCTCTCCATGCAAAGGGTCTAGCCAAGAAGGGGGCCTGGTCTAGTTTTTTTCGAAAACCTCCCAATGCGAAAATCTCCCAACCTCCCCGGAATTCCTCCTCGGTTACACCCCCACCTTCTCCTGATCCACCAACTACAACAGCTACCGAAATATCTGTGATGGAGGTTGTGAAAATGCATAAGTGTTTTCGGATGCCATCTGTGGCGCCAGACATTGAAGTGCCTGGTCTACCTAACATGGACGATACCAACGACTACGGGGTGAAAGACGATGCCCAGGAAGCGCTGTGGAAGCTCGAAGTCCGGAGACTTGTGGCTGTTGTCAGGGATGATTCACCTCTCGTCTTTGGAGGGTCATCAGAGCTGGCAGTAGACTCCAAGGCGTCCTACGACCTGCTGGCCTCTCTCGCAGACCGAATCTGGCGGGCCGTGAACATTGTTATCTACGATGGGGAGAATGTCCTCGCTCGCCACTGTCCTGCTCTCTGTGATATTGACAAAATACAGCACAGTCGCCGTATGATAGATTTTGTCTGCGACGTGGAGGAAGATGATGACTCAGTAAAGGGGAAGGGAGCTTTCCGAGGAAGCCAGGAAGACCTCTTCGCGTTGATAGATTATTTTACTGCTGTTCTGGCGCGCGTTATATGTGCTGTAGCAGACGGCACCTCTTTTCATTCACAGACTCTCGCCCATATCGCCAAGATCTCGGCGAAGCTCAAGGTGGTCACCGGTAGGCTGCAAGAGTGTGCCCAGACCTCTGTTAATAACGGAATGTCCCCCTTGCAGCTCCCTGCACTCAAGCCGCACTCCAACCGTGGACACCAGGGAAATATGGGGATGAGTGGCAGTTCAAATCAGCAACAACGACAAGGTCACCAACACCCAGACGCAGATCAGGATCAAGAGCGGGACAAAAACCAGGACCCAGGCTCTTTGCTTGCCCCGTTGCGTCCCATGACGGTGGATAAACTCCTCGATACGGAGACATCAACCAAGAAGGGCGTCCTGCGTGCCCTGTACTTCAGTCAGTGCCATCGGGTTCGTTGTGGGGTACTGGATGCCCTACGTATTCTCGCGGTGACCTTGTGCGGTAACAACACCTTGATGCAAACTTCGTCCAGCTCTTACGAGATGTGCGCCATGGTTTATGAGACGGGCTTCGAACGATACCCGACGCTGGTTTACCAGGACCTTGAAGATGACTCTACGGGCACCTCGGACCCCTCCAAAATAAATTTCGCACGCCCTGCTTTCGACCTACTTGACCGGGCGAGGCGGAATCTACCCAGCCAACACCAGAACCCGGGCCATTCGGTGCCGCTCGGTAAACCCGAACAGTCCTCGGTCGGAACCAGTATCAGTTGGATCTATGAACCAACTATCCAGGAAAAGGACAAGAGTCCGCAGCGACCCGAGCAGCCTGAGAAGATATATCTGCAGTCCATGAATAGTGTCGTAACAATGATGGTTCCTTTAATCATGACCCGCCCTCCTGCCGTCCATTGCTTGTCAAGTTTCATCGCGCTTCTCATTTTTGCGGAAGTCGAGCCAGAGCGCGAGCGTAACCCGATCAAGTCACGTTCGTATGGCAAATATACTGCATTCTTCTGCCTAACGACCAGAGAGTACGAGGAGGCCCAACGAAAGCGTGGGCCGGGCGAGCCTAGATCTTTGTCCCACTCCCTGATGCGTCCGCACGTCCTGCATGCTGGTAAAGATATTACCGTCATGGGCCGCACAAACACTGACAACAACCTCAGCAGCCTCGCTAAGGGTATGGGCGGCACCAGCAGTAACAGCAGTAGCAGCAGCCTTAGCAGCAGCGACGTGACCAGACCACAAATCCCACTACCAAATGACCAAACAGCCCTCGAACGCATTCAGCGCCATCAGCTCGAACTCGAAAAGGTCAGCGGTCGAATGAAAGGTTGGGTATTTGAAGAAAAAGGCGTGATGGTCCACTGTCGGTTGTACGTCCTCAGCCTCATGTTGTTCTGCGTTCTCTTCGTCGGCGGTGGACTCACAATCGGAGTCACCGTCGGCGGACGCGTCACAGCCGTGGACCCCTTCAACATCACCACATTCTGCTGGGTCCTGTCTGCGTTCATACTCCTGCTGTCAAAGAGTATCCGTGTCCAGAACTGGCCATGGAACGACTTCCTCCACGGACGCGTGCTCTGCAAGAGTGTCTCCGAGTTATCCTCCGTGACGGGAATAAATGAGCAGCTAATCCTGGCAAAGCTACTCCAGGACGAATCGGCCTCGTTTTTACAGACGCGGGGGCCATACAATGTTGTCTTCCAGCGGCAGTCTGAGGATGGCTTCTCTATCGACAGACCCCTGAGCACCTGGACTATGCTGGTCAGCGGCTTGATCATGATCGAAGTCGAGACGGAAAGTGGCCGTGGGTTGATCTGTTTGGATCTGCGCCGGGGGACGAAGATGGACTGGGTCCCGAAGATCAGTAAGATGCCCCACGGGGAGGAGAATAAAGTGATTCATTGTACTCGTGTGCCGGATGGTAAGGGATCGGCGGACCCGGATCGGATTCGGTTGAAGAAGGGGACTATGACGTGGATGCGTGCGCTGGGGTTTTATGCGAATGGGCAAGCGGAGTTTATCTAGCCTGTAAACTATTATGGATTTTATGATCTTGACGACTACTTATTAATGTGTTTATTATGGCTATCATATCATTGAATGACGAAGGAAAGAGCACTGACAATTCTCAAACCAATTCAAATTGGACATCCCAGAAGCCTGGAAAGAAATTCTATAATATTTTACAAGGAAAGCACCAACTTTTCATCCAATGCTCCAATACGGTAACTACAGCTTGCACGCCTTCATCACGGTGTCGATCTTGGTCATGCCCCGAGCAAACACGGTCCCCATGTTGTCGACGTCCGCCTTGCTCATGCCGCGCCGGGCCACCGCGGCATTCTTGACCTTGGTGCCATCTCTCAGCGCGCCGACCTGGAGGATATATCCAAAGATCACAAACGGAGCGGAAGACGGGTCCTCCACGACGCTGTAGATATCCATGCCGACGATAGCCCCCTCACCGGCCATCGCAACAATACGCCCGATGGTCGCCATGCCCGAAATGGCGGAGAGAATCTCTCCACCGATGGGAATCAGAATCAAAAAGGCCGAGAGGAAGGCAAGGATCATCTCCTTCTTTCGCTCCTCCTCGATCTCATCCGCTGTATCAACCACCTCAGCCATGGACTCCACGGCCTGGTGAATACTCAGCACAGCGCTGGACAGCGCATCCACCATATCCTCGCCCGACCAGCTGCGTCGCACCCCGATCCGGATATCATTAATCGCATCATCCAGCCCATCCTGCAAATCCCCCAGCCTACCCAGATAATCCGCGATCGTATCCTTAGGGTTCGTCACATCATCGACACCAAAGTACGGATCGAGGGTTGGAACGCCGAAATCCCAGCCTGATTCCCAGCAGTTGTCGTTCTCCACACACGTCTGCGTATACTTCCCCTTCATATAGTCCGACATCACGATCTGGTCCTCTGTGATGCCCGTATCCGTGAACAAACCCTCGTAGAACTCCGCCTCGGCGCCCTGGTTCTTAAACGTCCACCAGTACGTCATTGACTCTGCAGTGCCCACGCCCGCCAGCGACATGTCTGGCGGGCAGGGCTCGGTGACGTTGATGTAGCCGCCGCCTTCCCGGTCGCCGGTGCAATAGCGGCAGCGCGTGTAGGGAGCAATCTCCTGCATCCGGTCCGCGCAGGTTGGGCAGAACAGTACGGCCTCGTGGGCCTTGCAGTTGAAGTACTGCGAGCCGTTGGTCATGAGGAAATCGTGTACGAAGCTGGGCGACTGGTCCGCGACCACTTCTGCGTAGGTGTTGAACTTCTTATCGTACCCGTCATCCAGGATGTCCGTATAGTTCGCTAGATCGTTCTTGAGCATTGTCCGCATTGTCTCGAGCATGTACAGGGTTGCGCACGCGCTGTCCACGTCGTCGGGGATATCCTCGAGGATATCGTAGGACTTGGTGCAGCGGGCGTAGTCGTAGTCGAGTCCGTCCGTGTCCTCGGGGTCCCATGTACCGTCGTCGTCGGGGATGTCGTCGCTGTCCTCTTTAATGCCCTCCGGCATCACGGGCAGATTGGGATCCGAGACGGTGCCGTCATCGCCTACGCGGTCCACGCGCCCGCAGTGGCTGAACCAGGTGCGGGCCTTGTTGGCGAGTGAATCGGTGAGGATGTGCATATCTGCGCGTCCATTGCCGTCCAGGTCAGGGTAGTAGGTGCATGCGCCGGCTGCGGCGCCGGCAAAGACCTCGCCTAGGAGATCCCAGCGGTAGCGGGAACCGCCTACGTCCTCACGACCCTTGTTCAACCAGACGGTGCCGTCACCGTCGAACTTGTCTGTGAAGATCAGGTCTGCCTTGCCGTCGGCGTCGACGTCGGCCCAGTGCAGGTTCGCGCGATCCTTGCCCTCGGTGGACTTGAACTGGTCGACGTAATCCCAGCCGCCGACTTCGTTGTGCACCCATCCCCAGGTGCGACCGTTGGGCTCGATGCAGAGGTAGTCGCCTTTGCCACTGCCTGAGATATCGGCAAACTGGACGGGGAGATCAAAGAGACCCATGCCGCGCTTCTCGGGACAGTAGAGATCCGGAGCAGGATTGGCGTTGTACTCCCAGTTGAACTCCTTGGTGGAGGCGTCGAAGTTGTTGATCCACACTCGGGGCCGGTTCTCATTGTCAGGATCCGTCCAGACGATGTCACATTTGCCGTCGCCGTTCCAGTCGACCAGGTGCAGATCACGGCGGTCCAGCTCTGTCGCGATGGACTGGTACACAGGATCCCAAATCACGTAGTTCGAACCCCAGAAGCTCTGCGTGCTGCTCATGATCGTGCCGCCGTTGTTCTCGTAGATGCGCATGGCGCCCTTGGACAGGATCCAGACGTAATCCATGCGTCCGTCCGTGTGGCCGATCATGTTGCAGTAGCGATTGCCGTCTGCCTTGATCTTGGTGCCGCCGGAGCCCTGGTTCTTCCAAACGTGCATGTTGTACTTGTGCGTGCCCTCGTCCTCATCCTCGATATGCTCCATGAACACATAATCTTGCCTTCCCAGGAGGCCAAAGTCCTGCGGCTCGCCGTACACCCGGGCAAAGAACACGCGGTCACGCAGGTAGTTCGCCTCCGTATCGAAGATATCATCACTGAGAAAGCCGCTCATCCCAGAATGCGTGGGAGCGTGGCCGACACCCTTGTGATACGCGTGGCGCCAGATCACCTTGAGCCCATCGCCCACTGCGCCGCGGTGGCAGCTGCGCGAGTTCGTGTACGTGTGCGTCTCGCCGTCGTCGTTCACCCACATCCAGTCGTCACGGCCGTCGCCGTTGATGTCCTCGAACCGTACACCGCGGATATCGTGGAATCCCTTGCCGGTGAACCGCTTGCCCATGGGCTGCCAGTATTCGGGCATGTCGGTCAGGCCGCCGTTGCGCCAACAGGAGATGCCGCCGTCGTCCGCGATCACGCAGTAGTCCGCTCGGCCATCGCCGTCGATATCGGCTAGCCGGACACGGTCTTGTGCGCCTAACGACTCGCGGATCTTTCCGATGTAGTCGAAACTCGGCGGCTTGGAAGTGGTGCCGTCTCCTTGGTTGATGGCGGCGTAGACGGAGCCGTCGCTGCCGATACAGGCGAAGTCATCCAATCCGTCCCCTGCACATGTTAGTTTACTTCATCTGATCCAGGCTACTTGGGTAAATGAGAACATACCATTCAGATCGATGAATACCACCCCCTTCGGGATGCAGTTATCCCCCACGTCGAGGTCAGAAATCTTGACATACATCTCGTCCGCATTTCCCGTGTTTCGCCAGGTGCCGTACGCCACAGAACCATCGGAATGATTAAACCAGCCGAGCAGATCATCCCGGTCCTGGCGGAACAGTCTCGCGAAGAACCACTGGTTACGGTCATACTCACTCGTAACAGTAAGGATAGTGCCCATCGCCTCGGAGTCATGGTAGTAGATTCCATCCGTCTTCCCACTTCCATGTTGAGTCAGACCAACAGACGAGACGCCATCGCCCTTCACCTTCTGGCAGGGTCCAGCCACACTATCAAAGTCATTGGGGGTCTGGAGGAACCCCTTGTCCCACGCATCCATGATCCCCTTGTAGAAGACATACGCCATCTTAGCGTACCCCCCTTCGTTAGGATGCGTGTCATCCGTGCGTCCCAGACTCTCGTGGTAGAAGTCATCAGGGAAACTGAGCCACCCGTTCCCGGCATCGGGATACTCCGGGTCCATGTCTGCCATGACGATACGGACGCCGTCGGCCTGCATGGTTTTGACCAGGGAGCGGAACTGCATGTTGATTTCGTCGCGGTTGATGACGATATTGAGGTTCTCGGACGGGATGAGCGTGGACAGCACGATGGTCGTCTTGTCCATGCCCGGGGTGCTGAGGATGTCATTGATCATGTTCTGCATGCGGCGTCCAGTGTTGGAGATGTCGATCTGGAGGCGGGCGTCATTGGTGCCGGCGTTGATTAGGACGACGTTGGGCCGGTAGTCGAGGGATAAGTGGGATGCTTGCTGGATTTTGGTGATTGTGTCTCCGGAGTGTGCTTCCACTTCCTGTTGCCAACAAAGAGATATCAGCACCCGGTATGGTAAAGCCATAAGAAAGGGAGAGAAGAGAACATACGTTATCGTACATGTCACCGTTCTGCAAGCGACCAACCATGTCAACCTCCCAGCCATCAAACCGCAGTTGATCACGGAGAGGCTTGCGATAGCCATTGTTACTGGTCGAGAGTAAACCCCAAGTGAGTGAGGCACCCAGAGAGAGGATCCGGAGGGGAACCTTCTCGTTATCGGCCCTCTTGGATACTTCATGAAACTTGGAGTGTGCATAGCCATGGTGGTTATGATCACCCGGTGCAGCCAGGGCGAGCAACGCCCCGAGCAGCACCGAAAGAAAAAGAACCCAAGACCGCGCCATTGGTCAAGCCCGTTGGATACTTTTTTTTCCCTTACTTTCCTTCTCAGATCCGGCTGTTCCTGCTTATTATACGTTTAGGTCCCTGCCTTGTCTGGGCGGGTTATCTTTAGTAGTGTTTTAGCCGAATGTCAAGCCACCACCACCCCTCTCCTGTTTCGACTGCAATTTCCGGCTGGTGGTATCAGCAGTTTCTAATTTGTGTCTCACTGTAACCTGGCAGCGGAATCGACTAGACCCGTTATCTTGGTCATTTCCTTGGATTATAGCTCCACCGGTGTTGACTAGAGCTAGGTGATTAGTGCCTAGTACCGGGGGGCCGGTCCCGTTATTCACAATAGATGCTTGAATATTGACCTAATTTAGCGGCTATCCACCAGGCAGCGGAATCGACTAGGCCCATTACCTTGGACATGGGTTTATAGCTCCCCGGTGTTGACCGAAGGAAGGGAAAGCGATTGGTTCCGATGCCATCCTGACACTAAAACACCGGTCCCAAGTACCTAGAAGGCAGATTTCCGGGCTAGGAATTAATATAACCGCTATCTACCGGTAGTCAAGGTGGTATCGACTCCGAATCAAGGTGTTTGAACCGGCACTAGCTCATGGTTCTATCGCCATTTTATTCCTGTTGTTTTCATTACCATTAATCA
Source organism: Aspergillus diversus (assembly GCA_027569885.1). Lineage (NCBI taxonomy): Eukaryota > Fungi > Ascomycota > Eurotiomycetes > Eurotiales > Aspergillaceae > Aspergillus > Aspergillus diversus. The sequence goes on along the minus strand of JAPDKZ010000008.1, from coordinate 579,947 downwards.
TCGCGTTATCCGTTGTCCTAATCCAAGTACTCAACTTATATTGACTATTAACCTGTGCTCTCCTTCCCCCATCATCGCTGCACTCTGCCTGCTGCATCGAAACCGCAACCATGAGGCTCTCCTTCCTCGTACTCTTTACCTCCCTCATCACGCATGTCTTTGCTGGCGGCATCCGTCGCGGCTATGAGATCATTTTCATCTGGTACGCCTACAAGGCTGAGACCGCCTACCTCCAGGCGGCCGAAGACCTAGATGTGTTGAAAGACCGCTGGCTGCTACCCAACATCCAAGGCACCGGGCCCTCAAAAACCCTCAAAATCGACGAGTTCCTCGACTACACCGGCCGCACATCCAAAAACACCGCTACAAACCTCGGCACCGTGTTCGGTGACAACCAAAGCCCCGACGTCGACGCAGCAGCCCGCAAACTCTACGGCCTGATGAGAAACAAAAAAATGCCGCAGCGCTGGCCGAATCCCGGAATCCTCTTCTCCAGCGGCGGCGGCTTCGGCGGGCTAATGAACACAGCCGCAGACACCCTCTACGCATCCAGGGACGCCGCAGCGAACGCAGACGTAGCGAACTCAATCAACGCGCTGCAGAAGGTGTCAATCTCGCGCGAGATCGACTACGAGGGCTATCGGTTCGATGCGCTGAAGGACGCTTTTCCCGGGGTTACGCTGGAATATGATAATGTGGTGCTGCAGACTACGAAGGGGGCTAAGAGTTTGGATATGGAATTGACGGTGAGGAATAATCCCAATGAGAGTAATCTCGAGCAGAGGATTGCGGATTGGACGGATAATACGTATCATGCGGATACAGCGATCAATGAGGATTGGAACAGGCCGGAGGGGGAGGTAAGGCTAAAGCATTTCAATGCGCTGCTGAATGCTAGGAGGGCGGAGTCCAAGGCTACGACTGGCGTGTGTAATTTCTGATTTCTTTCCTCAGTTCAAAATAGGTATTAGGGAAGGGTGGGGACCGGAGATTGGGAAGAGTCGTGTAACTTGTTAGTGATTTTAGTTATCGTTATTCCGAGGGGCTAAAAATGTATTTTATTTGAATGATAAAGCTACTGTATACTAGCCTATGAGACTTGAGTACTGAGCCTCTAAACCACTGCTCCGTTTCAAGGGACCGAAAAGTCCACTAACCGGAGATTGGAAATAAATATAAACGGGACCAAGCTAGTCGCTCGTGAGGGATTTTAGGTACCACCACTAGCTACTAGGTAGTAGCATCTAACCGAGTACCGCCCTGTTGGGGCTGCGCCCCGGACACCTGAGGGTCCAGGCCTGAGTCAAGGAATGTCAATCCGGGCCTGACATCCGGAGCCCTGTTACTCGACTCCAACTGCCGGACTCAAGGTGGATCTTTTACTGCTTGATTCAGATTGATCAAGGAACGACTGGGCCAAACCCCCACTACTTCCGGCTGTGAAGCCCAATCTCCGAAGAGGCAAAGGGATACATCAACAGACTCGGAGGATCGCGCTGTTCAACATATTCATCTATTAAGGCCTCAAGTTAGGTGGTGGGCCTTTCCTGCACTTCAGCTTTTGACCGGGATTTCTGGCTGCGATTGGAGAAAGGGGCCGAAAAATCTTAGAAGGCTTATCTACCGGGTAAAAGGGAACTTCAAGAATGCCGCAGGATCGTGAAAAAGACGGCAAGAACAGAGTCACTTTCATGTATTTTTGTTTTTCTTTTTAGCGCATGGATTTATTCCCCATAGAAGTATTTGACTGGTAAGAGTTGGTAAAATACCAAACCGCCCAAAGTGAAGAGGAATGTGGTACATGGACACAGAGCGTCTCACAACACCAATGCGGTGAGGTATAGATTTTTTTCCCCTGATATCAGATTCATTGATATACTTCATAAGCATTAAAGAGGTACTCAGAATTGGCTGCGTCGATCATAGGCAGCCAAAACGTTTATACAGGGCGATCGGCACTGAACAATCCCGCCTCGGGATGACGCCATCCGAAGCACAAAGCTTAAATGAACTCAGCAATTGCACGCCCATACAAACAGTTGAGGAATGTCTTTTCTATAGAGAATCTTATATCCCGAGTACAAACAACTACCAATAATTGGAAATCCATTCAGAATGCGATGGGAGGGAAACACTCATGACCTTGTCCACTATACTTAAACTAATAAGGTATCCAAATAGTTGAGCTAACCTATCTGGACAATTAAGATGTTGGTCCACTCACTGACAGGAATGAATACCACTACTTTGCACTGGGTACCCTCTTTATCTCTGTTTAGTGGCGGAATCTGTGTATTGGGTTTATTATCTATTGGAGACGATTAAAGGAATGTCCACTGGCTGGATACTCCATTACAGACAAATATTCGGTAGTAAAATTCAAGTAAACCACGGGATAGTAAGTTTATGCAACGGAAGCCCCCTCTATGTTGCAGACTTTGATTGTACGGTGTTCCACCTCTCCTCCCCGGTTCCGGATTATAATGAACCGGTTTAACGACAAAATTAAAAGTACAAACCTGCTCGAGAAATGAAGAAGGTCTAGCCTACTCAAACCACTCCTCAGGCATGTGTTTCAATCTCTCGTCCGGCAATTTTCACGGAACAGCCGGCAATGAGAAAAAGGTTTTCAGTTTGAAATCTCTGGTCAGAGTTAGGACTCAGGAGATGAAAAAAAATGAACGGGATAATATCGGATCTGGAGGCTGTGCTTTCCCTGATAGCGGGTTGGGGTCTGAAAATCTCTGGTGAGACAATATCTCCCGTTACCCTGGATTCACTGCATGCTAAGAAATGAGCCTAGTATAGTCAGCCATAATAGGGCTTGGCATGAAGCGGCTGCCTTCTCCGCTCCGAGATTGCCCCTCCAGCCTCAAGTATCACCTGACACTAGTGATGGTTTTATCAGGCGACGAAGTGGATTTTTAATCATAAGGTGCCTGGCTAAGCTGCTTGGGAATTGCTAGTAGCATAAGGGCCAGCTCGCTGGCTCGTGGATCCAGAGCCACCAAGTGGGTGAATTCGGAATGGGCCCGAACCAGAATAGTATCCGGGAGGCTCGGAAGGGTTCTATCACGCTACTCTATCGAGGTTCCAAGGACCCAGACAGGGTCCCCGGGGTCTTTTCGGGGCGTGATTGTCGTGATTGTCGTGATTTTCAATCAGGACCGTGATAGCGGGTCTATCAAGATTCCAAGTTTGATTTTCGAACCTGGTTTTCAGGAACCGGCAAAAATTTCCTGAAGGTGTCGTCGATTGGCTGGGTTTTGCGGACGGGAGCGATCAATGAAGCGGAAAACTTGGAAACACAAGGTGGAGCCCGGCGCAGCTCTGACAGGGGCTTGGCTAGGCTTAAATCGGTTTGGCTTTACACCCTGCAATGAGCTTTCATTTCAGAATAAACCTCCCAACCCGAGGTTTCCCCTGCGATATAGGTAATTCATGGGAAGGAGTATTACTGGTAGCAGCTAGTCCGATACCACAAATCACCCCTGGAGAAAGATAGAGAACAGTACCACGTCCTATAGAGGGTATTTTCGGGTCTGAAACCGGGTCGTCACCCTTCAAGCACAGATTTTGAGCACTCCCCACTTCTTCCCAGCTTGAATTTCCTTTCCTTTTTTTTTTTCTACGGAGTACCTGGCAAGAAAATTCTTGCATTGACTCTAGTGTGGCATACAGTGGAAGCGATGGTTCTCGTTTGATGTTCGCGTGGTTTAGTGTGGTCTTGGCAGTCTTGGCAACTCGAGGCGGCCTCCCAGTTCGGTTAGCGCTGAATCATCGATCATTCGTGCTACAGCAGCAGTACACAACTCGAAGTCACCTCCTTCACTTTGAATCACTTTACCCAATCGTGTTTCCAAGATGGCTGCCACATTCGACAAGTACCGTCTCATTGGCGTTGGCACCCCAGCTGACAACGCTGCCGCCATTCGAGGTGAACGAATCCCAGCCACAATAAGCGGAACAGCAACGCTCTGCTGCCTCGTACGTGGAATCCGCTCTCATGATGGTTTCGCTACAGAACTACACGGGTTCCCCAAATTACCACAAGTCATCACCCGCGCCCTGAACGCGCGAGCTATTATGAGCAACAGGGTTCCGGAGATGAAAACCCCTGATGAATTCCCGTACTGTTTCTGGCATCCGGATGTGCCCAGAGAAGAGACATTACGGGAGCTGCTCGCGCGATACCCGGATAACGCGCTGTTGACATACCAGGTGGGCCGGGCGTGTGCGGTGGGCGGGTATACGGATCTTTACCGGCAGCTTGCTATTTTGCCTGATGTGGCGATTGCAGAGGAGGCGCGCGATAATCGTGCATCGGGGGGGTTGATTTACCAGGCTGTTATGGAGGCGCCTGTTCGATATAGCTACATGGATGACTATGTGTGTTGTTTACGGGAGAGGCCGATTCCTGGTGCGAACTTGAACGGGGACACATGTGTGCGGTCAGTGCTGGAAAACAGGTTCCCCGTGGGTAGGAGCTTATATCCCAAGCTACCCACGGTGGTGTACGACATCACGGAAGACCGATGTATTGACGTTGATGGAATCATGCCGGGCGATCGACCAGTCGACCCGGAGATAGTACAGCTACTCCACAGCCCACTCCCCGCCGACTTACCATCCGTGGACAAAGACCTGCTGATCCTGATGGCGGCGTGGACGGGCAATATCGATCGATATGTTCGGCTTCGGAGGCCTGTCATGATCGATGGGGAGCTGCCGTGCGTGGTGCGCGGCATCTACCACCATCCCTTCTTTGCTAAGTGGTGGCTCACAGAGCCAAGCCCAGACAAGCGACTCCCGGACAAGCGACTCGACAGTGTCATCCGCCAGGCCGTCCACGCCCGCTGCATCATGAACAACGATCTCTCCTGGTTGAGCAGTACAACCCCAAAAACCGAGCTACCGGAGATGTTCTGGCTCCCGCAACACGCAGCCGCAGTGACATACATCGAACTCGCGCGGCGGGAACCACGGATGGCAACCCTAGCAGCACGCGCCTGCATGCACGCCAACTACCAGGAGGCATTCGACCAAATCAGCTGGGAACCGGAAAAGTCGCTCTGGGCAGAGGCGCACCATGTCCCGAATACACACCACCTAACTGCCATCAAGGCAAGGGTTGCAGCGATGGGACTGGACTGCGAGGAGGAGTTTCCGCTGGAGCTCGAGGAAAGGGAAACAGTCAGCTGGGAGGATAAATGGTATATGGCCGTGCTGGCGCAGGAGTGGCCGCATTTTCATTCCGACGGGTCACAGTCTTTGACCTTGGTTCCGGGAGTCAGTGTTAACCATGTTGGGTTTCAGCATCCGGAGGAGACGATTACGCACTCCATGGTTGGACAGGTTTTGTTGCATGCGTGTGTGGCGGGTGAGTCGATGCGCCCTACGTCTGCGGAGGGGGAATTGGACTTGGGGGAAGTGTATCGGGGGAGGGAGGGGAGGAGAGCAGTGTTGCATCGGGGGTCGGGGAGGGGGCGTGGAAGAGGAGGACGGCCCCATTATTAACCTGCCTTGGGCTGTTCTCCGGAACTTGTGTACATTAGAACTTTAGAAGGAGCCATAGTTCATGGGTAATATTATAATACGAGCGTTGAGGCGAGTAGCTTTTCGGATCTCGATCTAAATTTTTGGGAGCATATACGCGGTACGCTAGTATACTACTAGTATACTGCTACCGTGAAAATTAAAAGGCCCTTTTCTTCACTGGGTCGGGGCATATATAGCTTAGATACCGTACTCTGAGTAGTACTACGAGGACTAGTCCCGTCGGAAGCTCCGGGCGAGTTGCAATGGATTGCTAGTCAAGCTAGGCTTATCTATTTCCCTTGGCATTCAACAAAATGCTGTGGAGACTCGAAGAGGAACGAAGGATATTGAAGGAACGAAGAACACCTCCTGAGCTATCCTGAGCTACTAGTAGTAGCGCACCAACAGTGGTGAATACTCTTCTGTTCATTGGCCAATCCGGCGTTGCAGCTCCGTTACCAATAAATACTCTCTCAAGCACTACTAAACGACGGAAGATTACCGAAGACCGGTATTTATGACAGTACCTTATCGGCAGATGCGACCCGAAATTAATCCGGAATGTTCGCTTAGAGAACAGGCGAATGGAGTGTCAGGATGCCCCTGGAAATGTGTTGGAATTTGCGTGATTTCTCATCAAACCCCTGATTCATGAGACGGTTCATGAGTTGGAAGTGATCTCCAGCCCCAGATCCTCCGCATTCTCCCTCCCGAAAGCTTAGATCGCCCTTGGGAATGTTTATCACTCACTAAGTGATTCGTCATCGTGAGGAAAAATTGCACACACGGATCCAGTGAGAGACACTCCCTCCAGGTTTGAGCCGCAGGGTGTGACAGCCGAAGTTCCTCCTGTCTCCGCTTGGCGTCCGGACTCAGAAAAGGGTCTAAGGGGGGTAATCTTAACCAGCCCCAATTACTGGTCAGGTTTCTCCCTGCGGATGCCACGATGGGGCTAGTTGGGGGCTAACAATTCCGTCCGCCTCTGTGACACTGCCCAACAAGGCGCAGGACAGACTGACTCGTTAAAAAGTAAGGATGGCTCTGGACTATCGTCTGCCAACCAGGGTCCGATGGTAGGTAGGATGGCTCGGCATAATACTCCCTGTTCTTAGTGGTACGCCTTTTAATCGCAGCTGGATTTAGGGGGTACTCAACAGTTCCCTTGTGTCAGCTTGGAGGCCTTTTGTGATCCCCAGACTCGTGGCTGCCACCCGCCCGCCACCTTGAAGCCACGTTTTTATCCCAACTCGTCTGTCTGTCCTTCAGTTCCTCAACCCGCGCTGTCGGTGCTATTACTTATGTGCTTGAACATCATGTGCTGAGGGTATTTTCTCTGGATTTCCTTGATCCCCGCTTGGTAGGAAACATCCTCTTCCATTTCAACTCCAGCGCCAGCCGACCGCTGCCCGCCAACGCTCAATTCTCGACCCGTTCATTGAGGGAGCCAAAATACCCCGGGGGTCTTCTCTGGCTCTATTGTCAACTCACCGTTCGCTGGAAAACTATCCGACTCGGACTTCCCTCTTACATATTCATCCAAGCACTCCAGTCTCCACTATGGACCTCTCCTCCGATAACCCAGACCAGTCAGTCGACTGGCGTGTGAATACCCCCCACAGACGGGGGAACAACAGGTTGCTAACCCGGGTCTTCATCCTTGTCGCAACTCTGTGCGCGTTGATAATATACGGAGACTCTATCTGGGCGGCAATCCAACGGCTCTTCGGGTCGACATAAGCTCAATAACACATCGAAACAATAACAAAGCTACACCAAATCTTGATTTCGCCCGGCGCTCGGAATACGATAAACGTCGGTCGGGATTCTATAAATATATCAGGGGGCGTCCGGTGAATTAATTGCCGTTGGCAACATCGGAACAGAGAGAGGAAGGGGGAAGAACCATCAGTTGCAGGATCAACTACTACACGAATGCGGTCGGACATAGTTTGTCATGGGAGCATGTATAATAAGATCACCTTTTAATAGTTAACGACGATAATCTTGATATTTATATTGCATAAGTAGCAACGACTTTCCTAGACGTTGAGTAAGAACGCCAAACACACGGTAGCTATATATATATAGGTCACTAAGACAGTTATACATCCCCTTCCTACACCCGCTCCTGTCGGAATAGGACTCGTCGAATTGGACGAATACGTACCGGATGGGAAATCTGGAATCGATGCCGAAGCTGGCTCCGGGGGTATGCTAGAGCTTTGAGTGTATGATGTAGTACGCTTAATCGACGTACTCGTACTCGTAGGCGTCTCCGGGACCTCAGTAGCGAATTCACCCACACTCTCGCTAAGATTGTAGCATTTCCTATAAAGCGACCTCCTCTTACTATCCAACAGTCTGGACGGTAGTAGAGCTTCTCATTTCAGGTGGAACTTAGCTAAATCGCCAAGAGAAATCCAGCGTCTTTCTTGGTGACGTGGGTGTGAGCATGGCACGTGTATCTCATGACGGGCTGCACGCTCCCGCACCCAGGCCGCTTATGAGGCAGTATCATCCACTGGCTCAAATCAATAATCAACCCACCCGCCGTCGCTTCAGTAGAGGTTGGTCTGGAATTACCTCCCCCGAAAATGTTCTGACATCGCCAAACCCGACGTCCCTAGCTCCCAACGAAGGCTCCCCAGAAAAGGCCCTGCCGGGTCGCGACTCAATATCGGGACGTACACGAGATAGGAGTAACTTTGCAAACGAGGCGGCAGATGCGGCAGCGTAATTTTGCCATTCCTTATTTTTGTGAGCATCGCAGTAATCACAAATACCCCGGATGACAAGTGAGGGGAAGATATTCATGATCCCGGCAGCCTCCATCTCGAAACAAAGTACGTTGTGATCTTCGCTCAATCTGTCTCTCGTCACTGCGTCTTTGATAACCTGATTGCCGGATCCTATAATTCCATAGTGAATACGAGGTTGGTCTGATTCTCGTTCAGGCCTCACTTGCTCTTTGTCATATCCCGGGCGTGAGGGGTCTGGTTCGTACAGTTTATCATTTCCCTTTCCCGGGTAGCTATACGCCTTATCGGAGTCGCTGATTTGCAGCAGATATTGCTGCAGAGGAGCCTCCTCCAGTCCTGGGTCGGATTGCATCACGCTTAAGACAGATCTGAGCCGGCGTGGAGGTGCGTGAAGCAGTCCATTCATCTCGATTTTGCCTTGTTCCAGGGTTTTCATCATATCATACGGGAGAACCCCCGCATTTTTGCCGGATGGCTTGCTCACCACAACATCTCCAAGCCTTATGTCGGTTCGCGATGGGACACCCCCAGCAATCCCAACCAAGAGACAGAACTCAATGTTGTGAAAACTGCGACTCATGTTGGAAGCAACGGCGGCGGCGGGATTGGTGCCATATTCGCCATCAGGAAGGCAAGCGGCCACGACGTTATGCCCGGCCATTTTTCCAAAGGCGTACGAATTTTGGTCGGACCTCGGGATCGGCATATCGTCATGCCTCTCTTCGAATAACATCCGGACCGCCTTAAGCTCCCTGTGCAACGCGCAAATAATGCCGATTGTGTAATCGTCCGCGGTTCCGGCTTGGGCTGCGGTCGCCCGGAATGGGAAGAACGTAGGGACGGATTCTGGGAACTGGGGACTGCCGGAAAATTGCGATTTGTGGCTAGATCTGTCCGCGCTCTCTCCATCGATAGACATGGACGAAGATAAACTCGTGCCAATACCACTATCATGAAAGAATCTACTACTACTAGTCTTCGGGGCCGAGTCGACCGTGATGGGCTGGGTTGATGGCTCTCCGGTATGGGCCCAATACCATGGATAGGAGGAATTGTAACCGAAAATGAACGCGGCCTCTTTCTTCTCCTCTCGGCTGATGCATTTATGCGGTAATCGGGAAGCCATGCTCGATGGTAGAAGGACTTGGACTAAATCAGAATGAGGACCACTTGATCGACGAAGGCACTGGCATGTAGTTGACAGACCCTCTGCCGTATACCAGATTATATCATTCGTTAATTTTGCGGGGGTAGAAGATGTGTTACCGCAGCCGGCCGATATAATCTCCTGGACGTCTGCGTTGGAAATGGCGAGATAAAATCCTCCCCGTGGGACAGTGGTCCATTCCGAGCATGCATTCTCTGCTTTGATGAGCTCCCCAAAGCCGCGACCAAAAAGGGTAATGGCATTAATGCCCTTGACGAGGTCCAACCAAGACCTGCCGGGGCTTTCCATTGTGGCCGCACGGGGGTAGATAGTATCGCGCTCGGTTGCAATATCGTCAAAGTCCCAGCCCTCTAGCAATGATCTTGTGACATGACTATCAGGGGTTGATGTCTTCTCCAAGATGCAGCTTTGGTAGTCGATCATTTTCTCCATGACCTCATAGGTACCGGTGACCTGATCCTGAAACCGCACACGCGTATCATTATCATCGTCGTCGTCATCATATACAGGCAACTGACGGTTCGTCTTGTCGGCCAGGACACAAATGGCGGAGTCGGGACGATGGGTATGTCTGTGGCGAAGTTCATACGGGTCAAATAATGTCAAAGCTGAGAGGTCGCCCATTCTGTCCTTCTCCAGTGATGCACGAACAAGGTGCAACAGGGCGCTGGCCCCATTGACTAACCACCCACGTTTGTCATCTTCATCCCACAGTAGCACAAACCTTTTAGAAATAAACTTGAGCTTCTTCGCGTAGCCCTCGCGGGTGACATGAACCGGGATATCCTTATTTCCAAAACTGAATGGCCCCCCTCCCCTAACAACTTGCCCCTTGGAGAGAGATATGTTCCAATAAGGTGAGCCCCCAGTGACTCCTGGAAGCATCGAACCTTTCACATCAAAGGATGCATCATGGGCACCTGGATCTATAAGTACAATGTCATTTCCAAGTTGTGGGAGGGCCTGTCCGAACCTGCGTAAAATTTCATTTCGGAACACCACCCAAGGATATGCCGAGCAGTCTGTAATTCAGGAATATTCAATTCCGCATTCCGAAACTGTGCGCCAGCATTGTAGGAAATCCTCTTCCCATCTGGCTCAAACAGTAAATGCCACAATATGACATTTTCATGACACCGTGTCGGTACCAACATTGATGAAAATCCTTTGATATACAGGCTGCCAGCGAAAGGGTTGACATGGCGTGTTTGACAGAGTTCAGCCATCATTGCCAACGATATCTCAAGCCCCGGCTCGGCAGATGATCTTCGTGGGATTGGGTATCCCCATACAACAAGAGGATTTCTGAAGAGGTTATGCCAGCACTGACCATTAGTCCTCGTCGGGTAATTCTCCTCCCGCTCCGCGACAAAGCTGATATTCCAGTTATATCCTCCATAAGAATGGGGAGCTGGCTGAGAACACCAGGATGCGCGACTATATGCAACGCCGTCTTGGTAGGGAGAGGATCGGAGAGCGGAGCCCAGCCAAGATACTATTTCACCTATCTTCACTACCCAGGGCACAAGACCTGTGACTGTGATATGTAAAGGGAACGTTTGTCCCTCGGGACAGATGTGCATCCCAGCACAAACCAGAGTCCCGTCTGGCAAGGATACTGTGATATCCATATTAGCAAGGGTGATCGGGAGATCTTGGATTGTGACACGGTACCTGATGGTTCCGACGTGTACGGAGACATTGAGGCACGCTGAATCAGGTGCAGGACTTCCAATCCAATCTCCGGCCACGTCTGTTGTAAATATTGACTGCATGTTGATGCCTGAGCCGTTGTGGTGGTGCCTATCAGCACAATCGCATTGGCAATTGCGATGTCTGGAGATTCACGGTACTTCTGCTGTTGAATAAATGCTAGCGGGTCCCAGTCGACATTGAAAGTTATCCGAAAAGTCTCTGCCCGGCTTCTAGTGCTTATGTACCGTGTAATAGGTATCATATCATATATTGCTGTTCGTATTTCATCGGGGACATTCGGGTTAGGAGTTGTCAGGATGCACTCACGGCGGACGGCTGCAAGCAGCCTTTCATATGCGGGCGCAGACCTGACCAGCCTTTCGTAGCTTTCGATCTCCGGAAGCTGTATCTCATCCTCGAGTCCGGAATCGAGGCCAACCCTCTCCTGGTGATAGAGTGACGGCGTCCAATGGTGTACCTCTGCTTCTGCTTCGTTATCATGGCCCCACATTCTCATTTTTTCTTCCAATGACATTTGTTTAAATGTTTCCCTCGTTTCCCACTGTGGACGCTGTCTTGAGATCATATCTTTAAAGCAGGCGGCTATGTCCCTAGAAATCACGGTCAAACTGGAAACACCGGTATAACCCTGGGAAAAATTACCTGCGGCGCCTGTGGATGAAGATCATGATATCTGGATGGATTCTCGGCGGAACCTCGTTGCCAACGCTCAACGAAAGGCCCGTGAGTAGCTCTGGGAGGGCACGACAAATTTGCTCCGTAGCATCATTGCTTGGTGCGAGGCCAGCGATGGATGCAAATATATCTTCTGCTATTATAGCCACATAAACATCTCCGACGGATTGTGCAATGGTTGGCATGCTTCCTCCGCAGTTCTCCTCCGTGTTGCTTGTATCTTCTACCATTGTAGAAGGCCCTCCTTCCACGAGCTCTTCGAGGGCGGCAAACTGGAGAGTGGTGGACTTCATTGCGGGCAATACTGACGATGCTCTGCTTTCAGCGTATGAACCGTATCCCGAATCTGTGATCGCAGCTGAAGTGGTGCGAGTGATACTTGTACCAATCCGCCAGGCAATATCTGATGGTAAACGCTCAACTGTATAAACAGTGGTAGCATCCTCAGTTGTACAAACTCTAGTAGCACCCTGTGGGGGATGGCTTTCAAATGGGCGTTGCTGTGGATTAGAAGCTGCAACAGTAGTTTGGCCCGACACTGTAGGAACTAGTTGAGTGGCGTGTTCTTGTCCATTTTGTCTAATATGTCGCACGTCTGGTCCATAAAAAGGTGCAGGACTCTGCCCAGGAGCGTGACTTAGCTTCTGGACTGCGTGGCACAGCCTCTTGAAAAAGTTAGTTGCGGCCGCTATATATTCTGGGGATACTGTGATCTCGTTATTCGGCATCCAGTCAGGCCCGGGCTTGAACTGCCGCATCAGTTGGATTCCCTGGAATGGATGCCTTTAGCCTCGGGATGGATAGAAAAAGACAGTCTTCGGGCGATTTACCATTGCAATTAAACTTCGAACGGCTTCCTCCTGGCCAGGGGACTTGGATATGAGTAATACAAGGGCAGCGATCCTGCTTAAATAAGGAACACAATCATGAAGCTGCCGGGCCGCTTCAGCTCTTTGCTCCAGCGAAATATCAAAATGCTGCCCAGGGGGGGTATTCGTGAAGACCTCATGATTCAACTGTGGAATTCTTTTTGGCAGGCTATACCAGGCTGCTTCTGCATCAGGTTTACTTATCGGGCTTAAAGGTCGAATTTGATGTTCGCCGGTAAATGCCGCCAATGTTGCACGTTCTTGTGGTGGTAACGCTGCCACTTGCTCGGGAGTCAATGCTATCCACCGTCCGGAGGACACCCCACCTCGTGGTCCTCGAGAAGCTGCGGGTAGGAGGTGGGCGGAGTTATGTGAGGCTGAAGCCCGGACAGCTCCAGCTTCTATGTCCTGTGGCCTTCCCCTTGCTGGTTGTTTTTGAAGGGCCGGGGCAGCCCTAGCTGGTGGGGAGGCAGGTGGCACCTCTCTGCGTCGTCGCTGACTTGCGTCTGGACCGGTTAGCCGTGGCTGGGCCCGGCGTTCGGGTTTTAGATGAGTGGCAGTCGGCGGAATATGCGTGAGACGAGGTTGTAATTGTTGCGATTCCTGGACCCCCTGCCTTAAAATGTTCTGGGGATAGGGGGGGTATTGTATGTAGCCACGCGGCAGCAGGTCTCGAAGCTGATCATTCTGCGATCGAGCACCTAAATGGGGAGGAGCTAGTTGAACAGGGCCTACTCTAACAGTAGTAGGGCCGATTTCGATCACCAATTCTCCACCTTGACCGTAGTGGACAGTTCGCGGAAAAGAGCGTGTAGGCTGCATTTCAGGTTGTTGTTCTTGTTGTTTCTGTTGCTGGTGCTGCTGAATGAACATTTGTTGTCCTCCCAATACCTGTCTGCCCAGGCGAGCATCACCCATTGGTGTCAAGGATTGTTGCAAATGCGGTGGCCCTAGCACATTCTGGGGACTGCCCATCTGGCCAGTGTTAGCCATCGTGCCGTGGCCACATGAGCAAAGGCGACCCTGCATCTGTATCGGTTGCCCTGCCGTACTGCGCGGGGCCAAATGCTGAGGGTTGCTAATATGGAGCTGGCGTCTGAAAGAGTTACTGAGCTGCTCCGCCTCCTGTTCCAACACTTGGGGGGGCTGGTAATCCCTCATCGGGGGTCGATTCTGCATTCCTTGTGGCTGTCTCGGGACTTGGATATAATTCAATCCTTCCCTCATTCCCCGTTGCTGTGGCTGATGGCGTGGAGCCCGCTGGGGAGGCATCTTTTCTGATGGATGTTGCTCTCCGCGGTTTTGGTGACGAGGGTGAGTCGCAGCCCCCTCTTGGCCTGGGCCGTTCATAGCCCTTCCAGTTAAATTTCCACGCCTAAATATGATACAAGCCTGCCCAAGGATATGTGACTTCCGTTTTGGACAGCGCTGCGATCAATGTAATCTAGGGTCTGTTTGGGATGAAGTTGAGCCCGCACGGTAAAATGCCGATACCCAGGACATCTGGGGGAGGTGCGACCGGAGGCTCAAAGGTGACCACAATTCAGATCCCCAGAACCAAGGCGCCATGCGCCAAAGAAAGAACGCAGGTGATATCTATGAACACGGGGCAAGTCTAGACCTTCCCTCTGAATATGGTCCAAAGGTCAAATACATTCGACGCCCAGATTATGGGTTGCATCTATCAGGGGTGGTCAAGGGGAAAATGGGAGAAGGTCGCCGCGGTTTTGTTGAGTTCGTGAATCTCAGCCTCGTTGGAGAGGGGAACTATTTTCCAACGCTTCGCCACAATGAGCGACGATAAGGTGGCTGTGGCATGGTTTCTCATCCAATACGAGGTGCATCCTCAACCAACACTGCCACTGAATACGACCAAAATCTTGGCCTCAAATTGTTGGATTTCTCCATGGCAGTGCTTCTGTTCTCTGGTGCACCGTAAATATTGCAAGGCAACCGAACTCGGGAATAGTTGATATAAATATCTAGGTAGGAGATATCCTTGATATTACGTAGGGCAGGCGGTTTGTATTGAAGAGGGCAACGTTCGCACCCTCCCATCCAGTCAACCGAGCCACTTTTAGCTATATATATCGCCAACAGGCATTTCCGGTTTACGATAATCAGGAGCTTTGATGCGAACCAGGAATAAAATGCGCCAAGAGGTCGGGCCATCTAGTCGTTATGGGCAGCGGCGTTCTGGATTTAGATTTGTGGGGAGACTATAGCCGAGACAAGCTACATACAGAAAGGTGTGGATCTGTCATGCAGCCAAGGGATCGTGCAACAGGTCATCCTTACAGATTATCAATCCCATCAACGGCCTTTCCAGGGACTCTCAGAGTTGCAAATGCTTGGTTGAAGTCTCGGTCTATGAACATTCCAATAGCCCAAAAGTAATGTAGGTAAGTTAATGTGTATGTCCTATTTCTCAGGTGGACCTCATAAGCTTCATTAATAATGCCGCGATTCCGCCCCCATATTTCCAAAAACTCCGAATTATTGGATAAACACCCGATTCCAACTGATAATCCGGGAGACACGTTTTCATGTTAGAGCAATAATGGGTAGACATAAGCCCAAATGAAACATTGGGGGATGAGTCATTCACAAAACATAGAAACTCGAGGAACGTAATCAGTGTCACGGTTTTTGTCCTTCTTGACAACGAAGCCGAATTCCCGAGCAGGAAGAGGCGCAACAGGAATGATCAGCGTCATAAGCAACGGAAGAACGCCACGCCGACCTCTAGTCTCCGCTAGGCCGACTTTTCGAGGTATATCTTGTTCAGGCGTCCTGGGAGGCCCAGTGTGGAGTACCAGGCGCCCCACTTGCATTGTTAGAGGATAAATATCGAGTATTCACCCTTTTGCTCGAGTCAGTAACCATTGAGTCCGGACTCAAACCAAAGCTATCCCTCAGCCCAGCATCGAGATCCTCAAATAGCACCCGCAGTGGAAGAAAAATGACCGAAACACAGACAGAGACCCTAACTATGCCTCTCTCCACCCAAGGCCTGCCCCCGAAACTCCCCCCAAATTTCCTAGACAAGTTCGAGAAACTCTCCAGAGAACAGGCAGGCCACCTCCGCCATTTCCACAACCTATCAACCCAACGAGACGGAGAATGGGGCGTCATGGGATCCCAGGATCCCGGGCAGGAGTGGCTTGATGGGTACCGTTACCAGCTCGCCACGATGGCCTACGCCACGGGGGCTGCACATTACCACCGCCTACCGGCACTCCGCTCTCCATTCCAGACGCTTCTAGAGAACTTGATTAAGAAAATGTTGCGACGGGATGTATGGGGATATTGGTTCCTCACGAGCCATAGTGGGAAGTTCGTTGATCCGGACTTGACTGAGTTGAGGAAGCCGTGGGCGGATCCGATAGTGAGGGAGAATATAATGGTATGTGCAGTAGTTCTGGTTCTTTGGCTGAAAGGCGATAAGAGGTTGACGTGTTTAGTACTCTGGTCACTTACTCCTCATGATCTCCCTATACACTATGCTTTTCAATGACGACAGATACAACGAGGAAAATGCCCTAACCTTCAATTGGAGTCCAATATTTTGGGGTATGGGCCCGGAGAAATTCTCTTATACCCGCCACTCACTCCAGAAGGCTATTCTTGCAGAGATGGAACGTGAGAAATGGCTAGGTGTTTGTTGCGAACCGAATAGTATCTTTATTGTCTGCAATCAATTCCCGGTAAGTTCCCCTTTTCCTTTCACAGGGTTATGAGTGGTGTTCTGATTTGAATAGATCATCGCGATGCGGTACAACGACGTCCGTGATGGAACCAACACAGCCACCGAAGTCCTCGAAAAGTATACCGCGGCCTGGAAGGCAAAAGGGATGACGCAAGAAAACGGACTATTCATCAATTGGTACTCACCCAAGCAAGATTCGAAGCGACCAGCGCTTGATATCGGGTTTACAGCATGGTAAGGCACTATCATCCCTAAGGCCCGAACAGTCACTAATAAAAAGGTAGGGCGGCCGCATTCATGAACTCCTGGAACCCGACCGTCGCACACGACATCTTCGATACGCAGCGAGTAGGATTCCTCTCCCATGTCGAGCTGGATAGAATCAACGTCAATTCAGCGCTGGTCGCTTTAACTATTCGGGAATTAGCTCAAAATGACGGAGTGGACGCTTATTCGGCTGATACTCTGGCAAGGGCACTAGAATATTTACATAAAAACCAAATCAGGGTGCCCGAGCCACCATTTCCTCGCCCCATGTTCGGATATATTCTGAAATGGGTGTCAGAAGTTGGAGACAAGGCTACGCTCGATGGTCTGCTGAACCATGCTGATCGGTTCCTCCACCCCACCTGGCGTGATGGTGGTCTTTACTATCCGGTTAGCACCCAAAAGTCCGACGCGGCTGGGAATTGGACGGAAGTAGACCCATTCACGGGAAACAGTGCGGTGGGATATGCCCGGCTTAATGTCCCTGATGGGCAAAGGAAGATGTGGACGGATCCCTGGACGCCGGAAAGTGTGGATGCCGCCCCTCATATCACTGGGATTGATCTGGCCAGTGGCGTTGACTTTGTGCGAGGTTGTTGGGATGAGTCTAGCAAGGTGATGGTGGTGACGATGCGGTCGTGGGATGGGACTTCAAAGAGGTATGCATCCGCTCTTCCGTTTCCATGGTCCCACACGCTAGTACTAACAAACTTGGATTGTAGGATCGAGCTACAAGTCTGCAACTTGCCTGCTGCGGTGTATGGCGTTTATCATAATGGGAATCTCGATGAGACATGTAACGTCACCAACCCTGAGAATGGCATCAAAGTGTCTGTCGATGTGGACGGGGAGGAATTCGACCTTGTTCTCCTACAGCAGTAGTTTATCGGCGACCCTCGAGGCATTCACTATAATATGTAATGTGAATGTCTATTTTATACCATGCTGGGGTTTTGATTCACTTGCAGTCTCTAGAAGCTTGTTTTAGTGTTGGATTATTCCTATCTCAGTGATTCTCATAACTCAATAGCTGTGCTGTGATTGTCTTAGTGAAAATATCCCATCCTCGTATTGCGTTGTAATCTACCGAATATCCGCTTTACCTATGAACCCAGGCCCACTAGGGTTTTGATAAGAGAATAATCTGCAACAGCCCCATGGTAGGACAAAACCCGGGGGTTATTCGCCCCGGAAATCACAAGTGCTATCGTACCCCGAGAACTTTATCTCTTATCAGCCCAAAACCGCGCCAACCGGAAATTCGGCCGAGCTGATAACCCCCACCTTTAAAGCGTCGGAGAATATAAAGCCAGGCACGGAAGTCACCGACAGAATGCGCTATCGACGGAAGAGCAAACACCTTCACAATGCTTCCATCGCTATCCCTAACACTGCTATCGATAGCATGTTTTACAAGTACCGTCTGGTCACAAACCATCGCCCAATCGCCACTCGCAATTAATGGAATCCCCTCTCACGTCCGGGCGCATTGGATGCGCTGCGCGAATAATGCCCTCGCGGAGCTGAGTGGCTCCCTTTGTCCTTTTGCTGCATTCGGTACCGCGATTGTTAATCATACGGACACCTCTGGGGTAGGAGACTTGATCTGCATTGGGGTAAATGAGAATTCGAAAACGGGGAACCCAACTTTGCATGGTATATATCCCACCCATTTTTATTACAGTACGGGGAGATTGGCTGTAGGCGCAAAACTAATTCGGTGGAAATGGTAATATAGGCGAGATGGCGGCAATCAAAAACTGCACAGCCGTTCTTACCGATCCAAATGGGCGTTTTCGACTAAGTGCATCAGAAGCACAGAGCGCATTTGCTGATTTCACACTGTACACGAACGCAGAAAGCTGTCCGATGGTAAGGCCTGTTCCCAATTTCTAGTTTTGATAGAGTATTCTGACACGGAGCAGTGTGCATCCGCTATCCGCTGGTCCGGATTCCGAGAATATGTATATGGAACCTCAATCGACACTCTTATCCGGATGGGATGGGGCCAGATCCGGATTCCGTCGACCCAAATCTTCGAGGCTGCGTGGGACTTGCCGACCCAGTCTCGGTTGATGGGAGAGGTTTTGACGGACGAGACGGACCCGTACTTTCTTTGGCAATATGACCCCAGTTATCCGTGTCCCAAGGGGTGCAAACGGACGGAGGATGGGATGAGCTGCCAGGCGAAGAAGCGATAGATTATGGCCTTATTTTATCTCATTTTCTCTAAGGTGATTAGAAAAAGAAAATACAAGAAACGTGTCCATGTAATTTGAGAGAGTTAATTGAATAAATTTAATCACAGATAATCATAACTAGATCCAATATCGATCCACTGTAGAAGTAATATCACAATAAACTAGTAGCTAACTTCGCAAGACCATCGGCGAGATTATTATACCTGCGGGGAATATACCAAAAACCAAACCCTGTCATTTTCAGTATAGTATTCAACTAACACACGATCGACTGGGGAACAAACCTGGATATTCCTCGCCTCATGTTTTTTCACCTCCTCATCAAGCGCAAGAAACAGATCTAGGTTCGCCGCCACAGTGCCTTTAGACGTACACCAGGTTTTTCCTCTATACTCTCAGTTAGAAAAGCACCTAAAAGCCTTTGGTGGAATAGTCCGAATATACCCTCCACCTTGGCAGCCATTCAGTCATTCCTTTCACAACATATTCTGAATCAGTTGCGACAATCCAAGCCTCGGGATTCCCCGTGGGCTGGCTTGGTGGGTCTTTTTTCTTATTTAATTCTTCAAAGTGAGCAAGCCATTCTAGTCCTAATCTTGCTGCATAAAGTTCCGCTCGTTGGCTCGATCGAATTGGGAGTGGGTCCTTCGAGTCTGTGATAGGCAAGGGCAGATGGGCGGCTTTAATGCTGCCCGATGCTACACCGGCTCCTGCCTTCGCTGTAGATAGTCCATTGTCTATGCAGGCACCGTCAGTGAAAACAGTCCGAAAATGGTGGCAGATCATCCGCCAGCCGTCGCTTGTTGCATCCACAGCAAAATCACACGAAAGATTGACAATCAGGACATTTTTGAATAAGTTCATCAACAGAGAGATCTGCTGCTGAATGGCAAAGAGTAACCTTTCTCTCTTGTATGCATTGTTCAATAGACATATTTATTGATTGATATTTAACGTAGATGATGCAAGAAAATGGCCTGCGTGAAATGGGGGGTTGCTTCGGAGAGGCTGGCAGATAGGTATGGTAGCGATAACGGCCAGACCCCAATTACCCCCCAGACACCACACCGCTGTGGCTACCGCTTCTGAAAATGGGATTTTGAAGAACGAGGGTTATTAGAAATACCCCTAACTAAGCCTAATTAATAATTATGCCGGCAGAAAATTGCAAGAGCAAATTTTTGCGAATTAGAATCGGCGGTAGACAAGGCCTTTCCAGTTCGGATTCGGATTTTCTCAATGACCGCCCCAGCCAATCAATCCAAGGTATCCATCATGATCTCTGTCGATGCTTCCCCGTCACTGCCTCATGTCTCGCCGGCAGGAAAACGAAACCCGAATCCCGACCAGGGTATAACAGCTATGTGACTAAATATCGTGCAGGAGCGGTAAAATATATTCCAAATTGTTGTATTTCAGGATACTCTAGTTATCGAGCAAGGGAATTCCTGATTCAATTCAATCGTAGTGTCCAAAAGTGGTTGTATCTTCCACCACTACTGAGTCGCAGATGACAGTCTCGTATTTGCCAGTGGTAAAATTTCAGGGCTTTGGCAGTTTCCTGCTGCCTGCTGGTCAACTGGTTTCCCCGCGAAAGCTTATCTCCACCACATCCCCACAGAGGTTCAGCCGCCAAGGTTCCCTTCACTTATAACAGACCCCTCCAGAGCAAGTATCGAAGGTTTTCGAAAGAAATACAATATCTGATCCGAATGGTGGTCGCAACATACCCCTATCTCGGCTAGTCGCGACACATCCAATGTCGTCAGTTGACTCAGTTCTGAACAATCAGGGTATTTCAGGTCCAGAATTCTATCCAATGCCACTGCTTAGTCTGCCAATAGAGCTCCTGCTCCATGTCGCCGCATTCCTGAAGACAGAAGGTGATATTAACTCTTTCGCGCGGACATCCACCCTCCTCTATGCAATTGTCAATCCCTACTTATATCAACGCAATGCCCGAATACACGAAAGCTTCGCTCTGCTGTGGGCCGCAGAAACCGGACGCGAATCCACGGCCCGAATATGCATCCGGGAAGGTGCCGACTTGGATGTTACCGATGGTTACAATGAGTACACGCCATTTGAACTAGCCGTGTCCGAGGGCCATGTGGCGGTTGTGAAGCTGCTGTATGAGACCGGACGGGTGGATATGAACCCCAAATACCCCGGAGAGGGTTGGTATTTGCACTTGGCTACGGACTGTGGAAACGAAGAGGTAGTGGAGTTTTTGATCGAGACTGGCGAAATTGATCTCGACGCAGAGGACTCTAAGGGGAGAACGGCGTTGTCGCGGGCGGCAGAAAGTGGGAAGGAGGGTCTGGTGAAGCTGTTTCTTGACACGGGAGAGGTGGATGTAGACTCCAGATGTGACGTTTATTGGACGCCGCTGTTCTACGCTGCGGCTAAGGGACATGAGGGTGTAGTGAAGATGTTGCTTGCACTGGAGGAGGTGACCGCAGACCCACAAGACAGTAAGCGCCGGACGGCGTTTTCTGAGGCTGCAGCTCGTGGCCATGAGGGTGTGGTGAGAATTTTAATGGCGCATGGGGAATTGGACATAGACCTACCTGATTATGAGGGCTGGAGACCGTTGACCAGGGCTATTAAGTATGGGAGTGAGGCTGTGGTGAAGCTACTCCTTGAGACTAAGGGGGTTCATTTGTACTCACGGAACTCCTCGGATGACTCGCCTCTTTGTGTGGCTGCGAGGTATAACCGTGGGGCGTCGCTTAAGCTGTTACTCGAGAGCGGCCAGTTCACAGACAAGGGGGAGTTTAACAGAGCGCTATGGCTTGCTGGGAAGTATGGGGCTACGGAGACGGTCGAGATTTTGCTAAGGCTTGGGATAGCGGATGTGGACTTCGCGTTCTTCCTCGATGGCATGACGCCACTCCTCTATGCTGTATCGAATGACCATGAGGAGGGGGTGAGACTATTGATTCAGACAGGGCAGGTGGATATAAACGGAAAGTACTTAGATACTGGTGAGACGGTACTCCATCGGGCTGCGGAGCGCGGGCAAGACAGGATAGTCAAGCTGCTGCTCGGCACGGGGGAGGTGGGGGATCTGGACGCTCAGACTCACACGGGCACGACACCACTTCACGAGGCTGCAAGTATGGGGTATGAACGGGTGGTTAGTCTATTGCTTGAGACAGGCGAAGTGGACGTGAATCTAGCGGACAACTCTGGTAAGACTGCGCTCCACTATGCTGCACGACATAGCCAGGGAACGGCGGTTGTCAAGCGTTTGCTACAGACGGGGGAGGTGGATGTGAATGCAAAGGCCCTCTCCCGACAAACACCACTCCATATGGCTGCACAATCCAGACATATTGCAGCAGTTAAATTACTGCTTGCTACAGGGATAGTAGATTTGGACTTGGAGGACTCGCTTGGTAGGACAGCGCTCGAGTTGGCGGACGCGAAAGGGTACGACGATGTGGTGTTACTGCTTTTTGAGAGTAGACAGGGGGCAATGGCGTAACGAAGAAATACGAATATACATAGATAGGGTTCCAGGGCTTTGAGAACCTCTTTTGTAGAACGGATCTACATTTTACTGGATCTTAATCGATAAAAAGATGATTCATCTTCATCTAAATAGCATAACTGGTCCGCCGGTTTAAAACTTAGCATTTTCAGCCAAATTCTATCCCCTAACGACTTTCTCCTGCTGCTCTCGACCGTCAAATGTTCCCATACAATAGCTCAGTCACTCAGTTTCGGGCAGAGGATCCTTCAACAGTAGACGCAGCCGAGAACTTGAATATGGAGTACATTTCCGCCCAAACATCGATCACAATCTGATGCCTTCGAAAACAATCCATGATTCTTTCATCGCCCGAGCCACGCATAAGCTTCTCGAGCTCATCCAGACACATGTTGACAGAGCGATGCTCATACCTAGCCAGACTGGCTAGGCTGCTCATTGCCTCTTCATTGGGCCCATTCTTGCTTCCAGGCTGGGGAGAGAACTCCCAGAAATCCACGTAATTCAGGATTCCCTCCTTTCGATCCCGTATAACCCACCCATAGTCATTCCACAGTCGAACCTCAGCTGCAGCATGTCTGCAAAAGTCCTCCGCAATATATTTTGTCCCTGCTGTAGGAAACATATCGCCTTTCCCGTCACTCACGTTGCAAATGATATACTTGAGGATCAATGGATATAGGACGTTGTCTGACCCGTGTTCCCGGAGCCCAAGTAAAAGGTCTCATTATCCACCCCGGAAGGTGATATTGACGACTTTAAATTACCACAAGAGCTATTGGTAATAATTGCCCAGTCCCTAAAAGAGGGCAATGAACCCCTCCCCAAGTATACAAGGGTCTGCCACCAATGGAAGACTGCGTTTGAGCGACTCATCTGGGAGAACTCCACGTGCAGAGCGAGGACTTCCGAACATACCAAAAGGAGACCCTATCGCTGCAAAAGCTCCGGTCCTTCACCTCAGGTACTAAGGCTGCACGGCGCACCTTTATCCGAAATTTGCTGTATATAGTCGTCATACCCTATAGCCTGGCGGGGAGGAGCGGATCCGTCCGGACCATCTCAGCTACATCCGGGAGCGTCGGCAAGGTAACTGATTATTACAATATCACTTTTCAATCATCATATTCAGCAGAAGGAATGGAGGCTGCTGACGCATCTCCTTCAGCGTTAGGAAAGGGGTTGTTGAAACTCCCACAGTCCATTAGGGAACTCCGATTGGCCGGTACCGTGGACGAGCCTTGGTCGTCCGCTCTCGCTGCACTTAATATTGTATCGCGGGAGGATGATATCCTTGCGAAAAGTTTACAGCACGTCATCAAAGGCCTACGTAGGCTAAAACTAAGCGATATAATCCTCCTGGACGAAAATGACCAGCCCAGCCCGGATACCTCACACCTTCATTGGCCAAATCTGGAAACTGTCGGATTCATGTCATCCCCCGAATGCCTCCCTTCCGGTATGCTCCCGCTTTGAAATACGTACCCATAAGCAAAGCTGACGAGGTAACGTGTTACTGACTCGAAATAGGAGAATGGCTATTCGACCTTGCCCCGGGCACTTGCCCCCATCCCAACCCCGAAACCGCGGGCCCGGAGATTTTTGAGACCGAATGGATGTACGGGAGTTGGGATATGTCCCGGGAGATCTTACGTGTTGAACCTTTCAACCGGATATTCATCTCCCTGAGCTATGCTATGTGGTTTTATCAGGGGTCTGGGGAGGTCGACTTCGAGGGCAACATCGATACCTCTACGGAACAAATCTGTTTGAAATGGCTGTCGGACAAGGGATATACACCACGGGTTGCTAGGGCATGGAGAACTCGGTTGAAAGACTTGGATATTATAGATAAAGGCTGGCGGAAGAACCACTATCATGACGTTGAATGTTCGGTGACTTTGCCTTGGTCCCCCTCGGCTCAATGAATGGTGAAATATTTCGCCAAGGGAAGGCATTACAATAGCCAGAGAGTGCATATCTTAGCACGAGTCAAATAAAACTCCACTCTTCGATATAAATTCTACGGAGTATTGAAGGTGGAGGAGTAGAACCCCTGCAGCACTAAATGCCAAGCCCCGCTGGATCGTGATTTTTCGGGAATGGCTCGGACGGCTGGTAATTTCGCTGCCTCCGTCAGATCCTCATCGCACAACCCAACCCATCAGGTAATCATCATCGGCATCATCGGCATCATCGGCATCATATGCATCATCTGCATCGATGCAATCCATTGCGACCGCTGGAACTCGCCGAAAAAACGGCTTACAACCCTCCTGCGAGCCATGCCGCACCTCCAAGCTGCGATGCGACCATACCGTTCCGGTTTGTCAGCGGTGCATTGCGCGCCAACGAGCCGACCAATGCATCTACCACCCCTGCCCCCTCACCAAACCCCGCGAAACTCGACAGAGAAAAGACCAAACCAGAGCCAAAAAACAAACTACTAGTACACCCGTTGGCGTGGACTCCGACAAACTCTACGAATGGACAAGCAAAGCCCCCTCTGTCCCCGCCCGCATAGCCCAAAACCAGAGTCCCAATGAGGGCGATGAATCATTTCCATCGTTAGGCTTTTTAGGCCCAACAAGCCACTCCAGGGACTTTTTCGAACATCTTCAGCATTTTGGGTGTCAGTCGCTCGGCGATGTTAGTGCGGCACCAATGGATCCACGAGATGTGGAGGTTGGTGCGCAGATTCTAGCGTTGCTCGAGCATGCCTCGTTTTATAAGGAGCTGCTTGATCGGCGATTTGAACTCTTTCACGGGATGTGCTTCGGTCCGCCACTTGCCTGGGAGACACTTTCGAGGTTGAAGACGCTATACCAGGAATGTGTTCGAGGTTCGACTCCAGCTGGGAGACACGCGCGGCTCGTGGAGTGGTCGAAGAGCATATTTCAGAATACCGCGACAGTCATTGAGACGCATCCCGATATGACGTTAAAGGAGTACGTTGCAGTTATCGCGCCGAGATGGGAACTAATCGGGATGCTGTTCGGGTTTGTTGGAAGGGCCACGTATCAAATTAGCCCGAACGAAGCAGTGCTCCGCCAAGAGGGCATGCCAGGCAAGGACAAGGAGGGCTTTCGAAAGATCACCCTGGCAGTCTTGGATATGTGTCTGCAATTCAGCCACAAGCTAGGGATCATTAGCGACCCGTTGGTCTGGGCGACAATCCAGCTAACTACGTTCCTCTCTGATATGCATGGGCCTACAGGTAGAATTTGTTCCCCTTTTGGCAGAAATAAAACGCTAATGCGACTGCAGATAATCGAACATTTAAATCTGCCGGGGATGTAGCAACCGTCGTATTCACTCTTGGCCTCCACGAAGGTAAAGTGGATGAACAAGCCCCGTTCTTCTTATCCGAAGTCCGCAGGAGAACCATGGTAGCCGCATACTTCAATGACAAGGAATTAGCCACGTTTCTTGGTCGCCCTCCGCACATCTGCCGGCGTTACTGTAACCTGCAAGCCCCCCTAGATATTTCGTGGGAGGACATGGTGGCCGACGCCCCAGCCCGCGACGCCGCACTCCAGCGCCTAGGTCCGGATGGCTGGGACACCCAAGAACATTCAGATGCCGAACGCTCGATGCCAAAAGTCGTCCTCCTTGCGAGTATCCCCAGGGAGATGATCCTAGAAGTGTCGCTCAGCTATCACATTGATGATTTGCAAGACGCTGTCAAGTATGTGCCCTACCCTCGACGTCTTTGCTAGGGACCCCCCTAACCCAAAGCTCTGTTTATTGACGACATGCAGGAAGATCCGCCATGAAATAAACGAGCTACGACTTAGCCTGCCATCCTGCCTTCAATGGTCGCCTGAAACTGGGAATACACACCCTTCAGCACCTTCCGTGCATCTCGAGTTCCTCTACCAGGAACTCCTCCTCTCTCAAACCGTCGCGAAACGAACAGGGGAAACCCCCGACTCATGCATCAACACCTCCCGCGAGATCATCAACCACATCCTGGCTATACTCTCAAAGCAAATCCAGATCGGCCAGGTTAATTACCTAACTTGCAGCGATGTACGGATACAATCCCAGCCCTCCATTCTAATCAAAACTGACACCCTTTCTAGCTCTGTTACATCGGCCTTCCAGCAGCCGGAGTCCTATCAAAAGAACTTCTCCGCCAATCCCACGCCCACACCAACCAATCACTAAACCCCTCCTTCCCCCGCTCCCAAGTAATTCAACACCTTAGTATCTTCGCTGCATACCTCGAAACCTTGTTCCCAGATCGAGAGGGCGACTACGAGACACGCACGCGAGGCCTTCAGTTTATCCGCTCTGTGCTCGATGTTGTCCTCTCTCCTCCCCCGATTACTGCTATTGGTGTTACCCAGCCAGAAAAAGCTAGCGATACGCTCTCTGCCGTTCAGTTTCCTGGGTCGTCGTTTATGGGTACACAATCCGATGCCCATGCCCTGGACGATCCGCAGGGACTGAATTTTGCGGCGCTGTGGGAGGAGATTGATTTTGATTGGGAGGGGGATAGGAGGGTTTTGCTAAGTTAGAAGCTTTGTTTAGCTCGAGCTTGAGATTTTATATCGCCGCTTTTCGACTTCATGTGAAAACTAATCTCCTTTTGGCGTACGCTGTCAGGGGCAGTGGAAGTATTTTCCCGTCAGCTGTGGAGAGTCCTGGCCCGAGCGTCAGGAGGTCTAACCTCGTCTGGATTATCCTTCCCGGGTGGCGCTAAGAGGGAACCATACGGAGTACCTACCGAGCCCCAAAGCCCTAATACCAAGCCAAAAGAGGGGAACCATACGAACCATCCCCAAATGAACGGGACCCACAGAGCTTGGACCCTGACTCATTGGCATCGGTTGCGTTCCGAAGGCTTACTCTGGAGGTTTCAGTCCAAAGCACTTGACCATTATTGTTCCCATAAACGAACGAGGGTATCCAGCTGTCACCTTCCACAACGCAATGTGATTTCCCTGCATTGTTTGTGGTGTAAAGGTGGGGTTCACCTGGACCGTGCGTGCAAATCCCAAGTGCTCATGCCCATATTTTAAGAGACCTACGATCCCCCTCTGTCGCCCTCCTTTTCTTACTCTCCCTCCTCCCGCCTTCCAGGCTCCCGTTTTCAGCCACCACTGCAGGAGAAAAAAGTTGATTATGTACAAGACACATCCCGGGATGGCTCCCGCCCCTAACTCTCGTTCAATCGAGTTGCTGGAGCAGCTGCGCCAGGAATTTGAAAACCAGTTCAGGAGCTCTAGTGAATTTCAGCATCAATGTTAGTCTTGTTTCTTCTATCCTTGATAGTCCTCTCTTTACCTTTTCGGGCTCCAGTGGGAGAGTGGTGTTATTTTTCCATCCCCCCCCCCCCCCCCTTTTTTTTTTCTTTCTTTTTTCTTTTTATTCTCTCTATGCTGGCTTTCTTTTTATTTTTCTACCTGAATAAAATAAATCGTGAGAGTTTTCCTTTTCCCTAGATTGATTACTGATCAGATAACCCAGTAACCGGTCAACTCCAAGAAATGGAAATGATTCGACAAAGGGTTTACGAGTTAGAACAGGCACAAATAAAGATGAAAGAAAGGTGTGTATTCCTCAGCTGATAGGACCTTCCCTTTGGGTTTCCTAACACCCAAGCAGCCATAAAACGGAAATTCAAGATTTGCAACACAAACTTCAGTCTCGGGGCATGCAACCCATCTCACCTTATATTACTGGCCCATCTCTATTGCCTCCGCCTGCGTTGGGTCATGGCCTCAATAACTCGTTCGATGAGGTTATGACGAGCCAGGGAAGTAGCGGCCCCAACCCTGGACAGCAAGCTCGTCTACCTCCGGGTCCCGCAACTCCTCAACTGCCGCATCCCACTCCTCCCAGTGAGGCGATCACGGGCGACCGTGCCAACAACATGCGGGGACCTTGGGATTTCGATAATGTCCGTACGTCCCAGAAGAAAGAGGGGACTGACTGGCATGCTGTATTCAATCCCGACGTAAAACGGGTGCTAGATGTAGACCTTATCCATGACCTTGTTCATGAGAGTGTTGCCTGTTGTGTCTGTTTCACCCGGGATAGCAAATATCTGGCTACAGGTTGCAACTGGTCAGCTCAGATCTTTGATGTTACAACGGGCCAAAAGGTGGTCACTCTTCGCCATCCACAGACTGATAATGGTGATGATATTTTCATCCGCTGTGTGTGCTTCAGTCCTGATGGAAAGTATCTAGCGACTGGCGCAGAGGATAAGCAGCTCAGGGTAAGTAGGAGCTCATTCTCCTCCGATATGCTCTCGCCCCCTTTTGCTAATTTGAGGGGCTAATTGTGCTGTATTTCTAGGTTTGGGATGTTAAAGCCTGTACCATCAAGTACACCTTTGCTGGACATGAACAGGAGATCTACTCCCTGGATTTCGCAGGTAACGGCCAGTATATCGCGTCTGGTAGCGGAGACAAAACCGTGCGGCTCTGGGATATTCGAAACGGTGAACTTATCTATACGTTTAATATTGCAGACGGTGTGACTGCTGTTGCTATGTCACCAGATGGGCGCTATGTGGCCGCTGGTTCACTTGATATGAGTGTCCACATCTGGGACACTACTACAGGATACCTGATACAGCGCCTGGAGGGTTCTGATGGCCACACAGACAGTGTATACTCAATTGCCTTTGCCCCCAATGGTAAAGACCTTATTAGTGGAAGTCTTGATAAGAGTATCAAAATGTGGGAACTCAGTGGTCTTTATCCGGGAACTAGAGTTAATGCTGGGAAATGTGTGCGAAGTTTCAAGGGTCATAAGGTAAAGCAAGCTTCGTACTGTTTTCTCTGGTCTTTTTGGTCGCTAACAATGAGGCCACAGGACTTTGTCCTAACTGTCTGCTCAACCCCTGATAGCCACTGGATCATTAGTGGCTCCAAGGATCGCCGAGTGCAGTTCTGGGATCCGATTACGGGTAATGTGCACATGATGCTTCAGGGCCACACGAACTCTGGTTTGTCCACGCAAATAAAACACTTAGTTTTGCTTAACAATCTCTAACTTAAAAACAGTTCTATCCGTTGCTACCAGCCCTACAAAGTATCTATTTGCTACTGGTGGGGGTGACAAGCATGCAAGGATCTGGAGGTGCGCACTTCCAATCCCTTTCCCTCCTAATTTGCCTTGGTTCTTTATGGACTTTACTTACAATATTCCGTTCCTAGATACACCGAGTACAATGGACGGTGATAAGAATGGGGAGGTTTCGGTGTATATGCAAATCTTACGTTAGTTGTTTTTGTATACTGCGGTTCTTTTCAATTTATCACCGTTTACTCTACTCTGTCCGGATGGAGCCTATCCTAGTTTCCGATACCAGGCGACCAATTACAAACAAATAAAAAAATAAAAACATACAACAGTCCGGATTCCCATGTGGTCACCCACCATAGTACTAACAGACCGGCGTGTGGCTTAAGTACGGCTGAGCGGACGGGAAGCCCTGTTCTCCACACCCTGTGGTCGTATGTGCTAGGTAATAATGCCGATTGCTTTATATTGAGTAGTACTCATTCAAAGTTCTTAGCACCAAAACCTTGGTCAGGCTGATCTTCTATATGCACACTTCCATTAAGACGGATGTAGAAGAACGAGACACTGGGATATTAACAAATTCAGCCACGGACCCGTAATTGAAATGGAGCATGCGCGCGAAAGGGGGAAACAATCCCTCGTTTGAGGATTAGCACGCGTTGTATATATATAGGGGCCTTCGAAGCATCGAGATAATATACCTAGAGAAATATCAACAATTAAAAAAAACTTTGTATAAAACATGATAATTATCATTTTACTATGAAACCATTTCATAATGCAGTGCATTGAAGAAAAGTGGAAAACTAATCACTACTACTTCAACAAACTCACCCAGCCCTGTGAATCCTTGGCAGGAACAGTTGAGCCGTCGATCGATCGGGAAGTGGAGCATCGCGATTGTTTCTGTTTGGGGCGCTGGTTGGAACCGAGCACTTGGCTGCCAGGGCTGGTCTTCTTTCCGTGCGTACGGAGTACATACTCTATAGAAGCGGATATAGAGGAACCGGGTTTTGTGATGCGAACGGGTTTAGGGACTACTAGGAGGAATATCAGGAATGAAAACTCGTTGGAGATCTAATTGTTATTCGATGGGATGGGGAATTTTCGTAACCTGTCATGATGTTTGCCTCATCAAGCAGGGCGATATGCAGTGGATACTGAGGAAGCTTTGTCCGATTTATTGCCAATGGTTGCCACATCGTGACATCGTACCTCAGTGCCTAAGGCAGCACATGCATGTTAGTTCTGTAGTAATTTGAGGGCTCCACCAACCATCTTGTGTTACACACAATTCTCGTTTCCACTGGAGACTTTTTATCGACTTCTTGATCCCATCATCTGTTGACCCTACCTGGTCCTTTATCACAATTAAAAAGCCTTCATGATGCCTGCACTTGGACCCTCCAACCCGACCGAATCTCCCACCGAAGCTCCTACCAATTTCACGGCTTACGTTGAATCAAAAGCCAACCTATACAAAAGACTCGGGACATATCAGGCCACTACTGACGACGATGATACCAAGAAATTCCTAGACGTGTTCTTTAAGCACCTCCCTGCCGGTGGGCAAAGCCACCTCGCCAACGACGTTCTCAATTGTGACACCGATCAGAAGTTACGCCAACTTGTCGAGAATCTGGAGACGAGCCTGTTGTTCCCAATGAAAGCAGTCGGGCGGAAGAGCGTTAAGTCCAAACCACCGCAAATATTTGATGATCTGGATTCGATCGAGAACGCCCAGAGGACCCTACGAGAAGACTGCCTGCGGCGAGATGGCGATCGGTGCGTTATCACCGGAGCTTATGACGAGGACAAATACCCCTCTGGCTCCGACATTGTTCCATTGCACGCGGCTCCTATTATCCCATTTCCGTTGTTGGGAACATTTGAAACTGAAGACGACCGCATCCGAACGTCGAAAATATGGAACAGCATTGTCAGATATTTTCCTAGCAGAAGGCCATGGTTAAACATAGGATCGGGGGACGTCAATACTCACAGAAATGTGATGATGATGTGGAAGACTCTGCACGACCAGTTTGGGGCCTTTAGACTATCTTTCGCCGAAACGTCGACGGAAAATGTGTATGAGCTCAAGACCTTCGGGAAATTCACCCCTCGACTCCTGCCCAGTCTCCCCGCTGACCGGCGTGTCACCATTGTGGGCCACGACGCGCGATACGCACTCCCCCACCCCCTCCTACTTCAACTCCATAACGCCATCGCCCACATTCTCCATGCGACAGGAAGGGTGGAAATAGTGGAGAAGCTCGAAAGAGAGTATAGTGAGTGCGCAGGCCTGGCCCCGGGGGGTCAAACAAACATTGGGGCACTTCTCCGGGTATCTTCCCTCGCCCTTTTTGAAGTTGCAGGCACGAGGGGTAAAGAGGAAACGTGATAAGGGGCATAGGATTAACATATCGGTGTGTGGTTTGAGTACGGCCGAGCGGACTGGAAGCCCTCTTAGTATTTGTTTCTTCTCCGATAATGAAAGTATTTAGAGAGGGCATGAGATGACGATATCAGCAGCATTAAGCTGATCCGGATCATCCTACTGAAAGAGCAGACCGCGGAAGGGAAAAATAGCCTTCCGCCGTGGAACAGAATCCCACGGATGATTAATCGTGGCACAAGAAGCTGAACCCTGGGACTACGTGGAACCATTGAGGACGGGAAGAAGCTAACCCCATTTACTTTGATACTCTAATCGAAGTGCACTAGCCTTTAAAAATACAACCAAGCCACATAAAACTAGATTAATACAAACGCGACGCAAGCCACTCTATGCGACAGCCTGCAAGATCTGTTTCAACAATTGTTCCGAATCCATCCCAAAAGGATTTGCAGCAGCCAATGCTTCTTTGGCATCCGAGGGAGGATAAATCAACCTCTGGTTAATGTGGCATTTTACTCGCTTGGCCAGCTCACCAGACATCTGGACATGTCGTTCCCACCCACCCGAAATCACCGCACCCCAACCGCCCAGATCCAGGCAGCAGAAATACGCTGCTTGGGAATATTTGATTGCGTCCTCACCCAGTAGATCAGCCGCCGCATTATGACCTGACACACGGCCCAATTGCAGCGCATGCTGGCAGGACATCAGGGCATTGTGGCCCTGTGTGTCAGCTTGCGCACATGCAGCATCACCCGTGACAAAGATATGCTTCGCGGAAGGGGCGCGAAGATATTCATCAACGATCACACGGGAAAGGGCATCTTTGGTTCCGGGTATTTGGCGGGCGAGAGGTGTAGCCCGTACCCCAGCAGTCCAGATGGCTGTCTGGGTGTCGACGCGCTCTCCGGAAACCAGCGTGACACCCTCCGCATCAACTGATTGGATGCCGGATCCCAATCGGGTTTCAACACCCAACTCGTTTAAAGCTTGCGTGATAACCGGGCGCGGACCTGGCCCTAATTCGGGACCGACGTCTTCCGCCTGATCAACCAGAATAATCCGAGGATTGGGGATATGGCTTAGCCTCTTGGGCAGTTCCGTCGCTAGTTCAATGCCCGTGAATCCGGCACCACAGACGACCACGGTATTTCGCGCGGAGCTGGGCGGAAGAGACGGGAGATTGGCAAGATGCGCGTCCAGCTTCGCGGCTGCCTTGAGGGAGTCTATATTAAAGGCGTGTTCCTGGAGACCAGTGATACGCTCCGGTTGGACGACCGAGCTTCCGGTTGCTAGGATAAGACGGTCGTAAGGAATTTCGAATTGAGACCCATCAGCGGACTGAGAGTGGATGGTGCGTGCCTCAGGATCGATTTTCCTTGCGGTACCCGCGCAAAACTCGATGCCCGTGGCGTCGAAAAGAGGGCTAAGTGAGGCGGTCATGGATCCGGCATCGGCCTCATAGAGTCGAGGGCGCAAGACTAGGGTTGTATTTGGAGCAATGACCAGGACTTTGATTTTGTCGGTTTGGTTTGCGATATTGATCAGACGCTGCGCCGCAAGGGCACTCCAAAGCCCGGCAAACCCGGCGCCAAGAATGACAATTTGAGCTGGCATGTTGAGGAAGTTTCGGTATCTGTTTATAGAGAGGACAGATGGTTGATGTGTTAGATCAATTAAAGGGAAGGTGCATTTTTGGGAGGATTTATAGACCGCAATTCCTGTCAACGCCGTCCCGGATAGCCAAAGCAATTGACGCTATAGACCTGCTCTTGAATCTGGATATCCTCGAATACCCGGCGGATACCCGGATTCCCGGCGCTAGTCCTGTCTTGGTAAGGCTGAGTCATCCGGTCCGTTTCCGCCCCACTTCTTTTTATCAATCAGTCAATCAAATCAATCAATCTTCCACCATCTTCACCTTCCATCATGAACCCCAAAGTCACCCGGTCGTCGTTGGCATGTGTCCCATGTCGAACTCGCCATATCAAATGCGATGGAAAGCGGCCGTCTTGCAGCCGCTGTGTCGAGTTTGCCCAGACATGCGAGTATGCCCGGTCGCGCCGCGGCGGACTCGACCGTGCAGCCCTGGCCGAACGGCGAAAGCGCTTGGCCGCTGCAACACCACAGACCAATTTACTCAATAGCATTCCGGCGAGTACTAGGGAACCAGAGCTCCCATCATCGACTCCATCGACTTCATCCAGGTTACAGGTAGATCAACCTGATCGGGATGTATTGCTCGACTCGTATTACCGCCATTTTCATTCTTTGCATCCCTGTGTGCTACCCCGGGCACAATTCAAAGCCCTTCTTCAAGATCCCGTCCAGGAAGTTCGGTGGCGGCCTCTAATCGCCGTCATGCGCTGTATTGGTTATGTCTATCATGCCCGCGAATGGCCAGACCAGCTGGAGGAAGAGGTCGATGCCTACTTAGCGCAAGTCTCCCCCATGGATCCGGTATTGGTTCAGTCCCGCCTGTTATATTCCATAGTCCTGTTTTGGTACGGAAAGAAGGATAAGGCTCTATCTCAACTCGACATGGCCGGACAGCTTGCTCTCGATTTACATATGTATCAACCACAATTTGCACTAACCCACGGCGCCGATGACCCTGTCCTGCAAGAATGCTGGAGGCGAGCGTGGTGGTCAGCGTACGTCGTGGATTTGTGCTTTGCAGGCACTCTCGGGACTATGAGATTTGCGTTACTCGATGTCGAGGCCACGGTGGGATTGCCATGTGAGGAACATGAATATGAGTCGGGTTTAATACCCACCCCCAAAACCCTGCAGGATTTCGACTGTCGTGAGTTCGCCATCGATGACCCCGTATTTTCCTCCTTTGCCTACCTCGTTGGTGCCACGCGATGCTCTGCTTTGGCGCTTAGAACAGCACCGAAGAATACAGTAAAGGAAGACTCGACGCGAGTAATCCAAAACGCCGACTCCATCCTTGACGGATGGCTGCTACTGTTACCCCCGAGTCGTAAGCAACTTATGAGCGCGACCGGGGAGATCGACGAGCTCATGTTTCAAGCGCACTTGCTCATTCACGTGTAAGCCTTCCAACCCCTTTTATTTATTCCATACTTACCCTTTCTCCAGTGCCTCTATCGGTCTGCACCGACCATTTTCCGACCTAAAATTCAATCCCGTAGAGAATATATCCAGTTGCGCTCGAGAACCACCCCCGGACGCCCCCACCCCAGAGCTAGTGAACGTCCACACCGTCCGAGTTCTACGGTCCGTCGAAGCCCAGGTCCGTCTATTAGCATTACCCGTGCGAACATTCCACCATACCCCGTTCGTGACCTGCATGATTAGCGAGGGCGCCCTCTCTCTCCTCTCCGCCTGCTACTGTCTGTTAACGGGTAATGACCTAGCCATCGCCCGAGACCAAATGCGGATGATTATCGGATGTCTAAAGGCAATGGGCGAACTCTGGCCCCGGGTAGCGAAGAATGTTCGTGAAATCCAAACGATTGCGAGTCATGTGCTTGGTCTCGCGCCTGCAACAGCAACAGCCAACATGCGCTCTAGGGAGAGTACAAGTACTAGCTCTAGTGAACTCCCTGGTCTTACGCACGGGGACGGAACACAGGCATCTGGGCTAACGCCGGAAGGGGAAGCCTCGAGCGACGTCTCGGATCTTCTCCTTTCTTTGGATTCGTTGCAGGATACGTGTGGGTGGTTTAACCTTGGTGATCTGGATGCGGATCCTTCGTGGGGGATAGGAGTAGGACTCTGAGGGGTAAATCGGAGATAATGTTACGATTTAATTTTTTTATGGGGGGGTTGCCACCTAGCCCTGCCACCTTTGCGAGCACTAAGTGTGTAGCCCTCACGTCTAGATATCTTTGCTTCTCCAGAACAAGCACATACGACCACAGGGTGTGGAGAACAGGGCTTCCCGTCCGCTCAGCCGTACTTAAGCCACACGCCGGTCTGTTAGTACTATGGTGGGTGACCACATGGGAATCCGGACTGTTGTATGTTTTTGATTTTATTTTTTACCTCTTTTGGCTCAACGACAGCGAGGGAGGGAGATGTTTTGTTGACAGTGGGTCGTCCTGGGCCATCCGATGGAAAAGGCGCTCTGAAATACCCAAGAAGGTCGCAGCCTCAATATAATTGCTGCCAATTATTTCCATCCTTGTGAACTTCGATTCCAAGATCAAGTCATTTTGTCAACCTTGCGATCTACCGAAATATCACGTATTATGACCATATAAGACCACCTATGACCAATTTGGTTGTCTGACGACCTTTTTTGGCGTAGCGGTACTTTTGACCTATGAAACATCTATACATTTTCATTTTTCACATTGAGCAGCTTCGACTTCCATACACAAAAGGCCGTTTTTCAAAGGAAACGGACCGTCGCAGAATTCGACCAAGTTCTAGCTTCTCGACGTCAGCCACGGCCATGGGCTCCCGCGCCTCAGCTTTCAATGCAGACAGAACCTGTGCCTTCCATGTTTTCGGGAACCTGCTACACTTCTTCGCATAATCAATAAGCAGCTCCTGGTCGCCGGCCATTCCAGTTATGATGTTTCCCAGTGCCCCGCCCCAAACGACTCTCTGGAAGCATTCGGACGAATTGCCCCAAAGGCTGAGCTGCACCTGAGGCATCGCGTTGATCGCGTCGTCCAGCGACTGCCGAGTTAGAATTTCAGCAGGGTAGTCGTCATCGAGGACCATTCCGTGCTTATTATGAAATTCTGCGAGCCATCTTATAAACCGACTTTCCTGAGCGGTATCCCTCCACTTCAGCACGACCATGGTCTCGATACCGTGCTCCCTTGTCGCATACCCATTAGCTACTCCCCCGAAGACGAAACCGAAGAGCCGGTTTCCTTCAAATATTTGAGTCATTCTACCTCTAACCGCCTGAGATATCCGTTTTCGCGCACCGGCTGTTAGCAGCTCTTACGCGCCCCTCGTCTCTAAATAGTTGGAGATCTCCCGTGGCACCAGAATCGGACGGGCTACCGTTCGGCCTCTCGTGTGCACGAACGAAGCTCTATGGCTGTGCCCGCCGTATGGGTCGTTGCCTCGTTCGATGTCGAGGATCGTTCCTTCCCGAATGAGTATTGAATCCGGGAGGTCACGTACCTGCTGTCACCGAAAAGGGACACGTACATGTTGTTTTGGCGGTATCGCGTCGCGGAGAAGTACTGCTCCAGTTCTTCGTCGTGGGTGTAGGTGTTGATGAAAAATACTGGCGAAAAGAACTCTGCATAGTTGCGCTGCTCGTGGAGTGGTGAAACGATCACGGACGGGTGTACTATGCCCTTTTGGAAGTCGATGCTGCCACCATAGATGATGCAATCGTGGTATTTTAGTAGGAGGGAAGACACGACCGCGAGATGTTGGGGGTCGGCAAGCCGTCCGACCTGTACGGATCGATCAGCGTAATCACCCACTTGCACGTGGTGAAGTTTGTCTACAAGAATCGCAAGGTATGTGCGGGCCACTCCTTCGTGCTCTAGAATTGTGTCGGGGCCAGCACAGTCTTGGCCGGTGTTGAATAGCTTGGCCTCAAGCGATTTCTGTACTGCTTTCGGGATATCTGCGTTTGAGCTCACCACAATGGGGTTGCAACCCATTCCGTTGAACAGGAACAGGGAATCAGCGCGACACTGTTTCATGACCCGTCGAGCATTTACTTCCTTTCCAGTAAAGATGACCACATCGGAGTTGGCGACGTGCTGGCGAACAAACTCCTTTCTACTTAAAGAGACGGGTGTGATGTGCGGAAAGTAAGAACGGAGGTCCAGGATCGGCAACAATTTCTCGAAGACTGACATCATATTTTCAGGTGCCCGTACGAATACCTGTTTCGCGACGCATGATGCAATGATGCAGAATAGAACTAGCGAATATATTGGCAAGTTGAGCGGGGTAAAGACAGAGACGGTTTCGACGCCCCCTTTGAGGTATTGCTCAATTTCATCGACTGAGCGCAAGCACTCCACGCTTCTTTCGATTTCGTCGACGACAACGGAATATCCTTCATAGTCAGCGAGCTGGGTTGCAATCTCGTCCTGGCTGTTGAGTAGATGCTGTGCGAACCGTTCCGCTGTCGCTTTGAAGCGTGAAAAGCCTGTATATTGTAGGGGAGGGGCTCTGCCGACCTTCTCCTCCTGTGTGGGAGGGTTCAGTCGCGGAGCAACCGATTCGTTGGCAGGATGTGTCACATATCGATCCGTTTGGCATTTCAATTGGGACCCTGAGGCTGGATTGTTTCGCGAATTGGAACATTCA
Source organism: Aspergillus diversus (assembly GCA_027569885.1). Lineage (NCBI taxonomy): Eukaryota > Fungi > Ascomycota > Eurotiomycetes > Eurotiales > Aspergillaceae > Aspergillus > Aspergillus diversus. Next base: position 541,840 of record JAPDKZ010000008.1, on the reverse strand, counting down.
GCCATGTTTCCCTTAAAGTCAAATATTTTCATATATTTCTCCTCATAGTACGGAGTATTTTAGGATGGGGATGTACCGGAATATATTTGCGAGCACGGGGCGCTTTTCTGGGGAGTATTTGGCATACTCGGTGCCCGAAAACAAAGAAATAAACAATCTCTTTATGGGCCACATGGATATTTTGATAAATAGAATAGTAATATTTATGAAGTAGGATTTCAGTTGAAATCATTTCAAGCTCTATGTATGTAGTATAATCCTGCTCATCGGCATGCCGCCCAGCAGTCATCCGCGCTTCAATTTAATATAGGGCTCAGCACTAGTTAACGTGGCTGACACCACTGAGTCATGAAGATAATAAGCCGGGCGGGGTTTCGGGTACAGCAGGAAATCAAGGCCATGATACAATTTATAAATTATCGGGATGAGTACACAAAGCCATGTCCAACTGATTTATTTATTTCTGAGTGCATACCATTTTCCCAATGTCCGCCCGATTAATCCCTCGCGCTCCGTTCTTCAATTCGCTTGTCCGCTCCACTTCGACGGCGGCAGTGCGCCCCGAGTTTCTCACTTCGCTCTCCTCCCATTACATCAACCCACGGCAGCATATCGTAAACACTACTGATTCCGTTACACAGTCTATTCCCAATCCAGCCATAGCAGGCATCAGTGATGAGAGGGCTTTAGCACTGTTTACGAGCGGCTTCTTTGGTGGCTTCGTATTTGCACTGGAGTGGTTACTTCTGGCCGCTGCGGCGGGTAAAATCCTACCAGTGCGGTATACAGGTACGTATATTAGCTCATTTAGGGATAGAATGATTGACTTAATGGATATAATAGGTTTCCCAAGAAACCCCCATACAGTGGAAGAGATCTGGAGCCGCGCGAATCTCTCTGACCTTCACCTCCACCCCATCGGGACTCGTCTCTTCGGCTCATTCATGATTTTGGACCAGCATATTGCCCCTACATCTGACTTGACAAAAACAGGTCGAAGCGCCAGTTGGGTTGACTATGGATTTGGGTCGGATGAATCGTCGTTTGCCGGCTGCCACCGATTTCAAATCACTAGAATCGCAGAAAACCGTGGAGAAAGTGATTCCGAAACCGACACGGCCATGGATTGCAGAGTACAGATTGAACTGCAGGGGTTTACATGCAATCCGCAAAAGAATGAGCCCTTTGGGTGGGAGATTCTCAAACAATTTCACTATGGATATGCAAAAGTGTTATGTGCCAATGGAATCCAATATGTGCTATTACGGGAGTCCTAATATCTGGCTGCCATGCAGTCTGGATGAAAAGGTGGAAGCAGATCATGAAAGCTTGTATAACCTTACCCATTGTGCTATTTTGTATTATATCGGGATATAACATATTCTAATCTGTGGCTTATTTACATCTACAGAAACTTATTAGACACCAGACAATTCTCATTTGGCTGCGGAAACGCCTAGCTCCTCAGATGCCCTCTTTTTATTCTAGAATTCCCAAAATACTTCTTTTTCCTGCCTTCCTATTCTGATAATCTGCCGTGTTTTAGTACTGTCATCTATTTAAAGACCTCTTTAAAAATGTCCTCCCTAAAAACCCCCTTTCGAAGTATCTAGCTAGCTAGGAACCTTCTAAAGTATGTTCCAAAGTTCCCGCCAAAGTACTCCCTAAAATACCTCTTGACATAACATACCTCTTCAAGTATATTCTTCAGTACCTTGCTTGGCACCTTGTTGATATCTTAATTAGTAATAAGCTATTTTATACGCCCAATTGCCTTAATGCCATATTTTTATTTTTAAATTGCTCAGATGCCATAGCTTGTTTTCTCTGCCTTCTTATTTAGGCATTCTGCCGTGTATAGTTCTGCTACATCTTTTTTAAGAAAGTACTCTTCTAAGTATTCTTTAAGTAGATACTCTAAAGAATCTTCTCAAGGAATCTCTTTAAGTCTTAATAAGAGCTTTTTAAGCAGATCTCTAAGCAGGATTTTATTTATCTCTTTAGGCACACCTGATAAAGTATTTAAAAGGATGCTTACAAAAAAGTTAGAAATATTCTTAGAAATGTTAAGAAACTTTTAGAGAGATTTTTCAATAAGATCCTTTAAAAGGTGGTCTTTTAGGAGAGGAGAATACCTAAAAGAATGCTTAGAAGAGGGCTTAGAAGAGGGCTTAGAAGAGGGTTTAGAAGAGGGCTTAGAAGAGAGCTTAGAAGAGAGCTTAGAAGAGAGCTTAAAAACAGGACATCTGAGGAATTAGGCACCTGCGGAAACATTTCAGGACAGCTGGATCTCGTGGATCGCATAATCAATTCTTAATTACCGACAATCTATAGTTCATCTACGTCTCTTGCAACATACCAAAACAATATTACTCATGGCTGTTTCCTTCGTCCGAAGCCAAAGGTTTTGTCCGTTCGGCTGAATCCTCATTAGTCCGAATACTGCTTCGCCCGAAACCACTTGTTCGACCCAGGCACTTCCTGCTTGACCAATGTTTTACTAATGGCTCTCTGTAATCAATCCACCCTAAATCGTGAGCTATAACTTGGACAGCTCTTTCCTCATGGGATCGAGCAATTCCTTCCTCGTCCACAACTTACATTTCTCTACTAAAGGCCCCCAAAGTCGAAACGCGACCGACCGACTCAGCTCTTCACAATCATCGGCTTACAATGGCGACAATTTCAGACTCTGAGACGACAGATGTCCAAAAAACGGAAACGGAACCTCCTGTTGTTGATGAATATCCGCATGGTGCCCGCTTAGCTGCCGTTGTCCTCTCACTTATGCTGGGCATGTTCCTGGTAGCTCTCGATAACGTCAGTTATATACACCCCTCTTGACATGGAACATAACTAACTGAAGCTCTTTGTTGCTAGACAATCCTCGGCACGGCGATCCCCAAAATAACCGATGAGTTCCATGACCTAAACAAAGTATCGTGGTACGGCTCGGCATACTTCATGACCTTTGGTGGGTTCCAATCCACCTGGGGAAAGGTGTACAAGTTCTTCCCGATCAAGCTTTGGTTCCTCGTTGCAATGTTCATTTTCGAGGTCGGAAGCCTCATCTGTGGGGTCGCTCAAGATCCCACGACTTTAATCGTTGGCCGGGCAATTGCAGGCTGGGGCGGGGCCGGCGTTACCGTGGGCGTGTTCACGATCCTTGGGTTTGCGGCTCCTCCTGAAAAGCGTCCACAGTTATTGGGATACACAGGGGCTACGTATGGAATTGCGGCGGTTTTGGGGCCACTTATCGGCGGTGCTTTTACCGATAAAGTGACATGGCGCTGGGTACGTTAATTATATAAGCTCTGCAATTCAAGGCCTGTTGACTAACCAGTATCCATCCAGTGCTTCTACATTAACTTACCCATTGGGGGACTGGCTGCCGTGGTTATCCTATTCTTCTTCAAACCCCCACCCAGCGCGAAGCCAGTTGAAGCCAAGTGGGGGGAGAAGCTGTTGCAGATGGATTTCGTCGGGGCAGCTCTTATGATGGGCTTGATCATTTCCTATATTCTGGCCCTGCAGTACGGTGGACAAACACATTCTTGGAAGAGCAGCGTGGTGATTGGGCTGTTGGTCGGCTCCGCCCTCATCCTTTGTGTCTTTGTAGCATGGGAGATTTACCAAAAGGAACGTGCTATGATCGTTCCTAGACTGGTAGGTCACGCTCCAGGGTTCCCTACTACTGCCCATGATAAACTAATTCCGAGCAAAAACGATAGTTCATGAAGCGTTACGTTCTCGTGGGCTCAATTTTCATGTTCTTCTTCGGCGGGGCCTACTTCACGATACTCTACTATCTGCCTATCTACTTCCAGAGTGTCTACAACACCAGCCCGATCGGATCCGGGGTGCGAATGCTCGCACTCATCATTCCATTAACGATTGCAGCCACGGTGCAAGGGGTTGCGCTCTCCAAAATCGGGATTGTCCCCCTATTCTGGGTGGTTGGTGGCGCATTAGGAACGATCGGCTGTGGCCTATTCTACACCATGGACACTCATACTTCCGCTGGCAAATGGATAGGCTACCAGATTATTGTTGGTTTCAGCGTCGGCTTGACATTCCAGGCTTCTGTCTCAAACGCGCAGGTACACGCTAAACCTGGGGACATGTCACAAGTGTCAGCTATCGTTAACTGTAAGTCATTGCTTGATTATTTTTTCTCAATTTTATCCATCATCTGACCTAGTCCTGTAGTCTTCACAACCGTGGGTGGGTCCTTTTTCCTCTCCGCCGCACAGTCTGCGTTCAACAATCAGTTGATCAAAACACTCTCCAACAAACTGCCCGATATCGATGCCGCGACAGCTCTGGGGACCGGCGCAACGCAGATTCGCGAGGCTTTCACGGCCTCACAAATACCTCTTGTCCTAGATGCGTATGTGGTTGGCTTGAAAGCTGTATTTGCCATTACGGTTACGGCCTTTGGCGTTGCCACGGCCATTGGATTCCTGGGCAAATGGGGTAGGCTTCATGGTGATGATTTGAAGAAGGCTGCTGGTGGCGCTGCATGAGTAATAGAATTGGATTAGTACGCAGGAGTATACACGTGCATCAATTCTAGGCTTCAAGTACGAAGCGAGAAGGGAAATTCACAGAATAAGGAGACACTAACAACCAATTGGGGGATAGAATAATTGCTTTAGAGATATTTAGAGATCAGGGAATATTTTCTTTCGACAATGCGATATAACTATATATTTGCTCCATCTGAGTCGCCTGTAGGGGAAAACATTGCGCAGCCAGAATTGTTATCTTGTTGTTTCGAGTACCAGCCTAGTGTTGCAATCGTTGGCTACTGGTCTATATTCACAGTAACTCACTGTCAGCCTACAGGATTTTATTCGCTAACTACCACTCCGTAGCGATGTCCGCTTTTTCTCTGTTGTTGACGGACAAAATATCCGCCAAGCATTTGGTCCGTCCGAGGGATTTGTCAGCCAGTTCGGCCGAACAGGAACACGTCCGAGTCCATCGACATCTTCTCCTTTTACCAACATCCACCACATCAAGATTAATCATCGAAAATCATCAAAGGGCGGAGTGAAACATCTCGGAAATCGATTTTAATCCTTGCGTTTTCCCCGAATATTTCCTTTTTCACACAACCGCATCGTTGGGAAAATTGGCGATGAATGCTCACTCGGACGAAGCGTCCGCGACGCCAAGAAAAACGAGAAAGGTCCGAAAAGGCACACATAGTTGCCGGGAATGCAGACGGAGGAAGGTCAGATGCATTTTTGCATCGCCAAAGGTTACAGTCTGCATCATGTGCCACCGTCGAGGTACCTCATGTGTTAGTCAAACCGGTTTTGAGGGTACAATATCGCCCGCGCCATCGTTGACTCCGCATGGCAGTTCAATTCCACGCGCATTTGCTGATCGGGGACTGGGCGACGACCATGTCGGGAATGACACACAGCCAGGGCTGCCACCAAACCAGCTTATGACACGTGGATTGTTGCCGCCAACACCAGCGTCTAGTGATGTCCCCGTTGTAGAGCGGACCACATATCAAACAACCATCCAGGGCCTCCTTCGTGCTCTTCCTCCTCGGAAAGATATTGAGATCCTGCTTGACAAGATCCCCCGACTTCCTACAATTGCCTACCAGTCCAATTTCAAGACCTATGACCCAATCGGAAATGATCCTCCAAGAGAACAAATTTCTCTCTCAAGTCTCCTATACCCAGAGGCCCACCCCGTCTTGTTGGCGAGGCAAATGTTGCTATTCGCCGCAGCATTGCAGCACCTTTCTCCGAACGCCACGGTACCAGGTCTGACCAAGCATCATCACGTTATCATGGAAGAGCTTGCGGAGTCAGCGATCAAATTAGTGACCACAAATGACGCCTTATTAGGTACGCTGGAAGGTCTTGAAAACAACATCTTAGAAGGATTCTATCATATCGACAGCGGCAACATTCGACGAGCATGGATAACAATGCGTCGTGCCGTCATGGTGGCACAATTGGTAGGCCTGCATCAACCGGGTCACTATCGTTTCAAACATATCAACGACCAGAACGACCTTGATCCCGTCATCATGTGGGGTTGCATTGTTTCCATGGAACGTGTTCTGTCCCTACTGCTAGGTCTACCCACGAGCACTACCGGTGCTGTGGTTTCCGCGTTGTCGGAAGCAAACACCAACTCTTCTACAGAAAGTTTCTGTCTACACAAACTCACCATGCAAGTGACCGGTCGGATTCTCGAACGGAACCAAATCACCGTAGGGCAAAAATCCCGCGAAATGACTGCAGAGATAGATCGCGAACTCATCGCGATGACGGAACAACTACCCTCCACATTCTGGCGGCCCTTATCCTTCGCAGGACTCACAGTGGACTCGGTGGAAGCATTCTGGGAGACCAGGCGCGCCTGGGACCATATGTGCTACTTCAACCTGGTCAATCAGCTTCACCTGCCGCTCATGCTATGCCCCAGCCACGCACAACATGTGATTTACTCCCGAATGGCATGCGTGAATGCTAGCCGCGAGATCCTGAATCGCGAGATTGCGATCCGGACATTTAACCGCATCACGGCCTGCTCCCGGATGGGCGACTTCATGGCGTTAATCGCGGGAAAGACATTGATGCTGGCGCACCTTGTGAGTCATGCACATAAGGGGGTGGACAATCTGCTCGCGCACCAGCGACTGGGTGACCGGGCGACTGTCGAGCAGGCGCTTGAGCGAATGAAATCGATGTCCGAGCTGCATGAGGACGTCCTTGCTGCGAAATGTGCTGCCTTGCTAAAGGAAATGTTGGCGATTGAGGCGAATGCCGCACAGGGAAAGGGCGATCGCGATAATTTGGTCGTTAAGGTGCCGTATATTGGCGCGGTTAGTATTTCCCCACAAGGTATTAAAGCACTCGCACCTGGGGAGACGGAGCAACATGAAGGTGTCACTGTCGGCGGCATTGGGTTTATCCATGTTACAAGCCCAGAGACGTCAGATCATCCTACTGGAGATGTCATTTCTGATGTTACAGCGATGGAAGCAGCAACCACGCGGGCGGTAAATGGGGTATCGAACCAAGAGAATACAACGCAAATTTCTCAGGTGGCACCAGGAGAGTATTTCATGCAACAGGACCAGATGTTCCCCGATGCTGCCGCTGGTATGGACAACTGGGTATTTCAAGGGTTTGATACCGCCTTTTTTGATGTTGTTATGCGCGGGTTGGACGATCAGGCTGTTGGTGGTGACTGATGCTGGAAAGCCAATATTGAAAAATAATGCCGCCTCAATACCCTGCTCGACCATTTTGTCCTTGACGGTTCAGTTCAGCTCGCCGTGGCCCAGCCACACTGGACTTATTATCCCGAACCAATGATGATTGCCCACATCACGACATGGAGGGCAAGCTAAATAGTTCTAGGATTAGTACGAGGTCTAGCCTGGGATCCCACGGCGGTGAATATAAATTAACACCCCGCCTTGAAGCGCTGCCGCTTACATATTCACAGACCTAAAACACCAAGAATAAGCAAAACACCAGAGCGGGGAAAAGGGGAAAAGAAAGAAAGCAATGACAGATCCAACTATTCAGTACCCGAGCACCGTCCGGGTAGGTGCGATTCTCGACTCGAATACCTATGACCCAACCGACAAACCTGGATGGCTCCTGCCGATCGAAATGCGATTCCGGCCGTTCGACCAGACAGGCGAACCGCCAAACATTAACATGCTAAGCAGTGTGGAAACTAAGGCACGTCTTGAGCAGTGGTGTCGGGATGCATTTGTATTCCTGGATCCCAAGAACGACGATCTCGGCTCTCACGTCGAGAAACTGGATGATTTGCTCTCACCGCTGGTGATATGTAGCTTCCTGGTTCATAAACAGAAATTGGGTAGGGATGAGATTATTAAGAGGGCGTGTGCCTTGTTGGCTCGTCTTCCCTCGTACCCTCCGGAACTGCCATTTGACTATGCAGGCAAGGGTGGTGAGTCTCATGCGGAAACCCTGTGGCCAAAGGAGTATTCTGTTACCTCTTCCTCTTCTTCTCCTCCTGCAGTGGAGACGGCGACGACACAAACTGGCACGCTCTGCGATGAATATGCCTGGTCCGGCCTTCGGGTTTTGTCCAGGCCAAGTACGAACGTCGTGCGCATCGCTTTGTTCTTAGTAATGGAAAGGAGCATTCCAATCGGATTTCTCAGCGCGTATCTAGACACCATAACGACACTTCTTGACACGGCAACAGAGTTACTTCAGAGCTCAAAGTCCGAGGACAATGCACGGGCTCGGTTTGTCTTGCAGGCGTTCCTGTGGGCAACGTGGCATCAGACTATGCTGATTCAACTATGGTACGATGCGCAAATCCAGATGAAAACGGGTTTCTCGTTTGGTCGACATAGTGTCCCTGTGGTAATGCCTGGGCGGGAAACTGTCGAGAAACTGCGACCGAATTATATGTGTAAATGGGCATTTGAGCTTCTTCGGTCTGATCTTGGCTCAGTGACGCAGGATTTCAGGAGACTGTTTGAGATGTATAATGTCCATTTTGGTGACCGCGCGCCGCGATGCAATCTTACTCCTATTGCTGCTGGTCCTGGTGGTAGCAGTAGCAGCACGCTGAGGGTCTGTGATGGCAAAGCGCCTGGAAATTGTCAGAGGTTTGAGTCCGAGGGAGTCCAGATCCAGGGCGCCCATGACTTTGAGTGCCCTGGCCCTGCTTGCAGTCTCCTAACCTGGGATGAAGAGTCGTATAAAAACATCAAAGGAGCAAGGGCTGTTTCTTTAGAAGAGACAGATGAGAAACACATTCGATATTGCCCCGTGTCCCCGCAGACCATGGCCGTGTCTCATGTCTGGAGCCACGGCCAAGGGGGGCGCCCTGAGACTGGGTTCAACATCTGTCTCCATCGCAGATATACCAAACTGGCGCGCGAATTGGGCTGCACTTCATATTGGATGGACAGTCCTTGTATTCCGACAGATGATGAGCTGCGGTCCGAGGCGATTGGCCAGATTAACAACAACTTCATCAATAGCAAGGTCACCTTGCTAATCGACCAAGACCTTATGGCGATTGATATTCATCCAGCCACTCTGGACGCTAAGGAGGCCATTGTCGCAACCCTTGCTGTTTGCGACTGGAATGTTCGTGCCTGGACGCTTCTGGAAGGCATGCGAGGCTGCTGGGAGCTTCACATCCTGTGCAAAGATAATCACGTCATATCCCTTGTAGACGTCCTCAACGATGTCTTAGCATCCAGTAATCTCACTCTTGTATCGCCATGCCTAGCGCTGCAGCAATACATCCCGACCGGGGAGCGCCCAGCTGAAGGTGAAACCCCCCCTGTCCAGATAGAGAAAGCAACCTGCCTCTTGAATCACCGACACGCCACCAAGGACCGCGACGTGACCATGATCTGGAGTCAGGTGTGCGGTTCTAAGCTCGTCAAAGCCTCCGTGGACTTTTGGAAGTCCCAAATGGGAACCCCCCTTGCCACCGGATTTCTCGTCTCCAGCGCCCCCCGGCTCCAGGGCCAGCACGGATTCAGCTGGGCGCCGTCACGCCCGAATCTCCTCCCGCCCACGGCAGGCACTCCTGTCGCGGAACAATATCCAGCCTACGATGGAGAAGATAGTTTAGGAGGTAACATTACCGAGCAAGGCTTCAAAGCGGAATGGCTTATGTGCCTGATCGGTCGTTCTCGCGCGCTTCCGACCTGGATCCGCTTGAAGTTCTTTGAACAGGATGAGTCTCAGGTTAGCAGTTATTATTCTATCTACAACAAGGGCGGAAACTCGAATATGGACATGAAGAGTCTATACAAGCTCCGCTCCGTGATCGCACCGGTGTTTAAAAACTATCGCTGGGTTGCTCTTTTGCTGCCTGCGGCTAGAGAACGAGGGACGAATGGGGCGGTTGCCCCCCCGCAGCCGTTTCAATACCAGGGTGAAGCCAAGGGACACTTGCTGGTGATTGCTGGCTCGAATGATGAGGTTGAATGGGAGTGGCAGTTTGTGCATGAGTGGGACATGAGTTTTCAGCTGCCTGAATTCGTGCTGAAGGAGGTCTTGATGGTTTAGACAACACCGCCATGAGTACATAAATTCTTTCGTTACCTCCATAGAACTCACTACGCAAACGTTTCCACAGAGAGGCCCGTCAAGGAACAGTCAGATTTGCCTTGCGATCGCCTCCCGTATATTAAAGATCGTAAATTTGCGGAGCCTCACACAGTCATGATTTCAGTGGCTCGGCAAAATCTGCCTTCTTTGCGGGTGATGTGTGTTGGACCTCTGGCCTCCAATCGCCATTGGTGACTTCATTTGTTACTTAGTGCGCCAACCCAGAGTACGGTCCCGAGGAGAGGTTCCAACAGCGATCGAGATTTCAGCTCATCCTGGATTCGCTAGCTACTCTGCTATTCTGGTCTACGAGTATTAGAAGGAATGTCTTCATTTCCATACCACGCCTACACTGTAGGCTGGGTCTGCGCCTTACCCATCGAACTCGCCGCAGCGGAAAAGCTTCTCGATGAGAAACACCCCTCTCCACCGCGGGATGACAACGACAGCAATCTTTATACTCTGGGCCAGATCCACGAACACAATGTCGTCATCGCAGCTCTACCGGCAGGCAAAATGGGTCTTAATCCCGCGGCTGTTGTCACATCCAGGATGCAAACCCGATTCCCTTCTATTCGGCTGAGTTTGCTCGTCGGCGTGGGTGGCGCAGTGCCCAGCGATAGCAACGATATCCGACTCGGGGATGTGGTAATTAGCCAACCGCACGGTGGCCACGGTGGGGTAGTCCAGTATGATTTTGGCAAGAGTTTGCCATGGGGATTTCAGAGGACGGGGTTTCTGAGTTCCCCGCCGGATGTGCTGCTTCATGCCCTGACGAAGTTACAAGCGAGACAGATGGTAGGTGGTGTTGATCTCTCCGCCCATCTAGATCGCTTTGCGCATCTGGCGTTGTTTTCGCGGAGTCGGGCAGGACGCGATCTTCTCTTCCAACCTGATTACCAGCATGTTGGTGGTCCGACGTGTGAAGGGTGTGATGAAGGATATCTCGCCAACCGGGGTACTCGGGCTGCGGAAACGGTAATCCACAGTGGCACGATCGCGTCAGGGAACCAGGTAATGAGGGATGCTGCCACGCGCGATGCTATCAGTCGAGAGCTCGGTGGGGTGTTGTGTTTTGAGATGGAGGCGGCAGGCATGATTAGCTCGTGTCCTTGTTTGGTCATCCGAGGGATTTGCGATTATGCAGATTCGCATAAGAGTAAAGTATGGCAGCCTTATGCCGCAGCCGCAGCAGCTGCTTGTGCTAAAGAGATCTTGTCGGATATTCCTGGGGACGATGTGGGCGCTCGGGATCACCGTGGCTGGGGAATTTCTCGCACCAGTGATGAGCAACATATTCGGTCTCCGGCTGAACCGGCACTTATACTGTACAACACGGTGCCAGTCACGCGACGTACAGCATCGGAGGGCTGGGATACCGACAATATTGAGAAGGGGCTGCGGGGGGATACTTGGTCTGAGGTGATGATAACCGGGGACATGGCCAGTGGGTAGGTAATCTCATCCCGCACCGGAACCATCGCAAATAGGTGCTTACTTGTTCCACACAGGAAAACAAAGATGTTGGTAGACCTTGCGGAGAAATTTAAGAATACGCACTCAGTATTCTGGTTCTCTGCTAAGACACCGCTAGCATTCCAGGACGGGCTTGCCAGGGCCGCAGAGGCAGTCTACATGGTTGACTCTACCATTAATGACAGAGACCGCTGGGATTGTGTGGTGAAGTTACAGGCCTGGCTGTCAGACCCTACTCACGGCAAATGGCTCATTTTTGTGGATGATCTACCTCGCGACTTGGACCCTCCAACGATAAGGACGTTCTTCCCGACAAGTCCATTGGGTGGGATGATTATTAGCACAATGACGGGCGATTTCGATGATTGGGTAGATATAAGCTACCGATTAGACCCTAGACTGCCCCTCGATAAGTGCCTTGATTTGTTTTCTAGATACAATCATGCTAGTGGCAGCACGGCAGCTGTTGTTTCGGCTATTCTGCAAGCAGTAAACTTTCATCCGTTCGGTGTCATTCTCATGGCTTCCTTCTGCTGCGCGCATGACGAACGTTTTGCAGAAGACTACGACCAGAAATTGGAAAAGCTGTTAAGTGAAGTCAAGAAATACAGAAGCATTCCGCCGGCGATCGCCCTCCCACTCTCTTTGCACTTGGACGCACTCACCGGCACCCCTGCCGGTTATATACTGACAGTCCTAGCTATTCTCGACAGCAATCATATCGGAGAAAGGATTCTCAATGCCAGTCAAACTCTGGAATCAACTACTGGTCCTAATCGGGAGTGGCTGTCCGCTTTTGCCTCCCCCACGCGGCGGCAAGAAATAAAAACACTTCAAACTCTTTTCCTATTAGAGGCTAAGAGAGACATTAACGGCACCTTCTATGAAGTCCGCAGTTGCGTGCTGGAGTGTGTACTTCAGAACCTTCGCGATGATCCGCCAAAATTCCGGATCGCTCTTGAAACAGCCTTCGCTTTATTGGATTCCATCGTCGGCCCGCACAGGTTCGGGAAAATAGAGTCTTTAGACAAGGCCGTATCGACGATTGAGCAGCACTACATAGCCCTCTCATGTCACGCCTGCGCACCGAGTATCCAACCATTTACCCCAAAATTCCACACTCTGGGAATACTAGTAGCGTTATACCATTTCCGTAAAGTAGCCAGACTAGGACTCGACGTTTGCGCTATGAGATCGTTTCGGGGATGGCTTTCGAATAATCGTACTTTATCCGGAGAGGACAGTATTGACCCTTCATTATGGGACGAGGTTTCGCCGTACCTTGCATCGCATTCGAAGGACCGCACGCCGATATCTCTACAGTGTGAACAGCTAATCACAGGACCAGTATCGACTGTGCTTTGGAAAAACGTTGAAGGTCTTCTAGCAGTTTCTGCCATCTCTCGCGCTTGGTTTACCGTTAAGGATGACGTCCTGGCTGCGGCGCGGGCTGTCGCGAATAGTAGGTCTATGAATGTAGCGGAGGTGGAGGACCGGATCGATAAATCGGCCCACGAGGCAATTAACAACGTTGTGGTAACGGAGACGAAAGAATATGTCCGCACTGCTACGGAATCAGCGTACGGCCCCGGGTCTCAATCGGCAAGAGCCCTTATGTCGATGGTGGTTATGCTTGCGCGAAACCTCGATGGGTGTTCAGATCTACTTCGAATACCGTCTGATGATCTAACCAATATCATCTCCGAAGCAATCGGGAGTGACATCTTCGGGCTCACCCGCCTCGCGGGCAGCGCTTGGGCATCTGTGCTGGAAAGGGAGAAACATCGAATAGCCACGGTGGTGCAGTCGCTGGTTCAACAATCGACGAATGTGGCGAGTCTTGGGGAGACTGTATTGTTTACCATTGAGCAGCTTTCACGACGGAAGATTCACAGTTATGTTGGCGAGATAGCGGACGCTGTTTGGGAGGCTGTTCGCTGCGCGGGAAACTGGATTGTTATTATGATTCTGCACGGGCTGTGTTATGCGATACTGTCGCGTATCGGTGAGGTGCCTGGTTTGGATTCTCAGGGCAGTCTGACCTCTTTGAAGACCATAATTGCTCGGGCCAACGAGGTATTAATGGAAGGGATATCGGCATTATCACCGGAATATCTGCACAACTGGGAATGGAATGCTCTGACGAGGCACCTTGTCCTTCGCCATCGCGCTGTTCAGCAGGCAATACAATTGCTTGACGGGACTGGGAGCCGCCCGGATCTGGCTGATAGGGTATGTGATGGCTATGGTGACTGGTCTGAATTGAGTGGGACTATGAAAATGGGATCCAACGAGTAAATGTTACTACAGACTGTAGTAGTCTAGCACAATATATCATGACCAGTGCGCGAACGATCACCCCAATTACCTATCCAGCCCTATGCCACGGTCCCAAACTTCTTCGTCCATTCTTTAAAACGCGCAAGCTCAGCCTGTTCGACCGTCGGTTTTGCATTTGTCAACGCTGTGATCAAGTCCGTCGTTTGAAGTGGAGGCGCGACTGCTTTATCGAAAGGGATATCGCGATAGGTTTGAGCCACAGCGCCTACTTCGCCCTCTCGACAGGGCTCAAAGGTTCCATTCTCATGTTTCTAGACATCCCTCTTTGCTTAGTCTCAAGCTCCCGGAGGCAGTGGGGGTACTACGGTGAGGTAACCAACCTTGAAGTATTTCGCCCTCAGTATTGCTCGTAGAGGCGTATTCAACATCTCGCCAATGGCCACTGAAATATCACTTCCCGAGAAACCCTCCGTGAGATCTGCCAGTAATTCATAGTCTAATTCATGACTGTGGCCTAGTTTAGGACCAAGGTTCATTTTGAACATTTGTTGCCGGGCTGGTTGGTTAGGTAGGGGAATATATATTCTTCGATGGAACCTTGGATTACTAGTATCAGCTCTGATATCAATCTAGCTACTAATAGGAAAGTGGTGCCAAACCTCCGCCGTAGAGCAGTATCCAGGTGCCAGGGGACATTTGTAGTCCCGATCACTAATACTGAGGTATTGTCGTTTTTTAGGCCATCGAGCTGCACGAATAGTTCTGCTTGCACGGCCAGCCAGTGCTGAGATTCTGCATCTCGAGATCCACCCAGGGAGTCAATCTCGTCGATGAACACCACGGAAGGCCCTCGTTGGCGGGCAAGTGAAAAGAGTTGTCGTATGAGCCTGGTGAACGTCATTCAATTATCATCTGCGGCTAGGTAGCTCGCGCTCCACCGAGTTGACATACCTTTCAGTCTCCCCATACCATTTACTGACCAGATCCGCCACACTAATGCTGAAGAAGGTGCGTCGAGTTTCTGTAGCCACCGCTTTGGCAAGAAATGTCTTACCCGTCCCCGGTGGCCCGTAAAGCAGGATACTCCGGATCAACGACTGTCTGGTGCCGTCTTTATATAGACTCGGGAACATCTGGGGTAGGATTGTGGCTTCCTGCAGAGCTTCTTTGGCCCCAGTCAGCCCGGCCACATGATCCCATGTTACATTTGGTGCTTCAGTCATGATAGCGGAGGATATGCGGTGTTCCAGATCTGTCTCGTAATCATCTCGACGGTGCTTTTTTGATGTGTTTTGGTGTTTTGAAGGACTCTGTGCGGTACTCCCCCAATCTCCCGAATCTCGCGGGTCGTCGAAATCATCCCCATCATAATGATAATCGATGTCAATGTCAATATTGGGTTCACCGTTTTTGTCGTAGGAATAGGTGTATGTGTAGTCTCCGTCGCGCACGACATTGGCTGGATTGTCCTCGTCCTTGGGGTTATGCCAATTGACAGGCGGCGTGCTCTCCTTATCGGTATCGGTTAGAAGGTTTTGCTTTTCCAAGGATTTTCTGATGTCATAACCAGCAATGCTCAGCGTTTGCGACGCCTTCCAAAATACGATGAGTCCCAGAGAAGTGTTGGAGACAAAATCTTTGATGTAATCCAGTCCACCAGTCGGGAGAACGAAATGAGCACCTTTGCAGTATTTCTCAAACTCCTTAAGCGTGACTGTTCCTTTTAGAAGGAGTGCTTTCAAAATCCTTACCATGAGATCTGCCCCAGGGAGACTCTGCAGACGCGACAAGACATCTTCAACGAATTTACCCAGGTCCCAGTCGGACCCCTCAGCCAACATGTTTCTCCGGGCAGCAAAGAGGGTCGGTTCGCTCAGGATCCGTCGTACCCGCAGTTCTGTTTGAGCCAATCTACATACTATTCGTTAGCAAACGCAATTTGGGGATAAGATAGCTATTGTTCTGTTGAGTCTTACGTATGTAGTCTGTAGCGGTTTCGCTGGAAAAATGAGACAACCTCTTTCTGAAACGTATTCGCCAACTCAAAAGACGTGTCGGATGTCCGCATCCAGTAGGCAAGATACTTCTCGGTATCCACCCAGTTATTGTCGTAAGAGGCAATGTCCACCGGACCCCCGACAGGAATACCCAGGCATTCCTCTAATGCCAACCAGCGTCCGTAGCCGGCATCCGCGTAGAAAACCCTCCAGTCGCCAGTACCATACAGAGACTCGTACAATGACTGGAGGAAATCCCGCACGTTTTCATCCGTCCACCCGTCCATGCCATCGATACAGATGAAGACCGTATCGAAGGTTTTCCAAATACGGGTTAGCAGCCTCGTGGCTAGATCTACAGTGAGCTCTTGTTCTAGTTCATCCCGCTTCCGTGTCAAGCGAGAAATTCCTCCATCTGTTGTGGATGGGCGTCATGGAACTGACGCAGTAGAATTCCCAGCGCGTCTACAGTCCTTTGGCAAGCCGGGTGGAGATTTTCATCGTAGTAGATGTGAAAGACTCCGACTCCAGATGAGTGGTTGATATTGGCTAGGTTGGTAGTATTCAGCTCCGAGAGGTAGTCGACAGCGAGGGATCTGGGTGGTTCTCATTATTGGTATATACCCAATCCGGTACGAGGCATTTTTGGTGGCCGTTTAAGGGTAGGGTCGACTCACGTTAAGACAGTCTGTCGCATGTGAAGAGGCCACGTCAGGAAAAATACCCTTCCTGCCAGCGCAGTCTCAGTGCCATTGTAACTAGAATCTCGGATCTGGGCCCAGTCTGTGAACTTTGGTGACTCGATCAGCCATCTCCCCGCTCCGGGAATGCGATCTAACTGCAGGTCGCGATGGCGCAGGCCTACATCTAGCCGAGAGAACCATTCAGGGGTGTACATGACTGGGCACTGTGACCGCGGTGGATGAATTTGAGATAACGAATAGGAGTAGATCAAGCAGAGAATTCTGGAATTCGCAGCTGAACAGAGAGAGCGGCCAATTCCTACGATGTTAGAATAAACTTGCCTCAGCCGCAGTCTCGACACAGCCTTGTGGAACTCACGCGAAAAGGGAAATTATTAGCGGCGCCTCCGCGAAGTCTACTCGCCTATTGGACTATGAGGCTATCACCGTCTACGTACGAAGTAGCAACACACTCATGTCTTTTTTATTCTAACTGTGTTTGCCATAGTGGCTTGAGTGCGGGCGACCGGACGGAAAGAACTTACACTGGAGGGTAGTCAGGAACCCGGGATTCATTGCCCTAAACGTAGCCGAACACCAGCTATCTGCTCACCGTTGACATAAAAGCTCAAGCAAGCTCGAACCAAGAGAGGACGCTCTGCATATCCGGTGGCACAAAATGTCCCACTCCAGCAGCAAAATACCCTATAATATGTAAAGGTTATAGAGAAAATCCCCACAGGTTTAAACAGGGTATGACAATCATTCCCAGACTTGTAGCCAATGGAATGCATTTCACGAGAACGCCAAGATGTGGAATAAAATAACGGACCTGGGTGTAATGCTACTAAACATGTTGTGAGAGTCATGGGAGCAACCGACGGCACTCCCCGCTTTGAACTGGTCGAGCCACTTCTATTGCTCTATCTGTACGTTGATGTTATAGGAAGTTTGATTGGTTGTAACTTTACTATGTAGAGGCTACCCTGCATTCATGGGTACCTTAGGTACTTATTTTAAAGTGCTAGATAGGTACTTTGGGATGGCATTTACGTACATGGCTACAGGGTAGAGCAAGGAGGGGTTTCCGAACGGATATCACCGCGCCCGCTGCCTCATAATCAGATGCAATGAATAATCTGGGAGCTAACATCTATTGTATACGTAATAAAATTTGTTGGAGCTGAATGAGGCGCTTCTAACAACCACACGCAGAGCGGGGGGCACGAAGTGAGGGTATAAAGATAAATGAATGTATCTAGCGAGAGAGACGCACTGGCATGTAAACTAAATGATGACTGCAGCTTTCTGCCCGCAACAGTTCAACAAGGGACCAGACCATGACCTCCACCTCAGACCACAGCCTTGATGAAGTTTTCCACCTGCGTCTGCACTAGTTGGGGCCCAACATATTTCTTCACCTGCTTGCCATTCTTATAACCAAATATCGTTGGAAGGTTGGTAACGCTGTATTTATCCATGATCTCGGGATGTCGATCAATGTCGATCCATCCCACGTACACAGAGGAATACTTGGGGGCGACCCTGGGAATTACAGTCAATATCCTCTAGGATTTCACAGCGGGCCAAAGGGGCAAAAGAGGCGCGCTTACGCCTCGTAGTTGCTTTTAGTGGCTTCGCTAACTTGGCTCCAGGAGGCCGTGAACAGAAATACGGTCGGGCCGCTTTTGATGGCGCTGTCAAGCTGGGTTTGACTGGGATGGCCGTTAGATCATGCTGGCCCCTGCTAGCGAAGACATCCCCAGACAAAAAGGAGGGGAAATACCTGGTGATTTCTGCGAAAGTCATTCTGGGGGCTGGAAGGGGTCTTGCTGACTGTAGCGAAGGGCCTTTGCGATGGGATTGATTGTCTGGATGAATGTGCTGAGGGCGAAGAGAGATGCTTTATTCAAATTCACAGGAGATACTGGGCCCTATTTAAGGGGAGGAATTGAACTTTCTTGCCACCTACAAGCGCTCACCGGTGTGATGATGCCAGAGAATGTGTGATGAGAGGTACAGGAGCTCAGCTCGTCACTGTTGCATTCGCCTCCGCATTGAAGAGACGTGATTGGGTAAGTGGCACACCTTCCAGCATTGTACGATCGTCCCGGGCCGATCCTTTCTTCAATTACGTTGAGAAAACAGTAGGAGCTGAGAATCTGGACATCTCCCTGAATAGTGGCATTATCATTGGTGAACGCATAAGTACCACTATGCGGGTGCATCCCGTCTATACTTTTTACGGGTATCTCGGATCGCAACTTTGAGGCAGATCCCTGACTAGAGTCACCGAATCAATTTTACGAGAGAGGGGAAGTCGATCTAGATCCATCCGCCCTGCGTCTTGGCTTGCATAAAAAGGGTCGAATTGTAAGTGCAACCCCGCCCCTAATGCACGTAATACGACCTGGGAGCGAACTTGGGATAGATGACGCCACCTCGTTATTTGGAGGCGTGCGTCGCGTTGGTACTTTTGACCTCGATAGGCATAAAAAAGGCCAATGGAGCCCTCCATCGGGGGGAAAGAACACCATTCCATCTACTTGCTTTTTCTCATCGAAAACTCAAATACTAGTCTAGTTTAACTTTCGTTATGGCCCAGCCGAAGCCCGCAACCCAATTCATCATTGACCAGCAGGAGCAGGTCAAACAGAGCCTGCCATTTGACGACAAACGAGATTTCGTGAGCGCCACCCGGGGGCTCATAGGCCGCCGCAACCCAAACATTGTCGATAATGCGGATGGCGTCGTTGTATGGGATAATGAGTCCTACCAGTTCCTGCGGGATGAGTCCCCGGACACGGCCAATCCAAGCCTGTGGCGCCAGTCAAGGCTTGTTCACCTGGACGGGCTTTATCATGTCACAGATGGCATCTACCAGGTGCGCGGGCTAGATCTGTCAAACACCACCTTCATAGAAGGCGACGAGGGTCTTATCATTATCGACCCGCTCACTTCGCAGGAGTGTGGCGCCGCTGCTTTTGCCCTCTACCAGGCCCATCGGGGTACAGACAGGGCCATCAAGGCTATCATCTATACCCACTCTCACGTTGACCACTTTGGTGGTGTGAAAGGCTTTGTCTCAGAGGATGATGTTGAAAAGAATGACATCAAGATTCTTGCCCCTGAGGGCTTCCTCGAGCACGCTGTATCTGAAAATGTTTACACCGGTACTGCCATGAGTCGACGCTCTGCGTACATGTACGGTGCCGCGCTCAGAAGGGGGCCAAACGGTCAAATCGGCGCTGGACTTGGTCAGACCGTCTCAACGGGGACCGTCACCCTCATCGCGCCCAATATGACCATTAAGCGCACCGGCGAAAAAAGAACCATCGACGGCGTCGAGATCGTATTCCAGATGGCGCCAGACACCGAGGCTCCCTCCGAGATGCTCTTCTACTTCCCCGGTTTCAAAGCGCTATGTGCTGCCGAGGACGCCACCCACACCTTCCACAATCTGCTGACACTGCGTGGAGCCGTCGTCCGCGACCCCCATTCCTGGGCAAAGTACCTGACCGAGACCATCGACATGTTCGGCGCTGAGACGGAGGTCGTCTTTGCATCCCACCACTGGCCGACCTGGGGCAATGACAAAGTCGTCGAGTTTCTCACCTCCCAGCGCGATCTATATGCGTACGTGCATGACCAGACCCTCCGTCTGATAAACCAAGGGTACAACGGCCCCGAGATCGCTGAGATGATGACCCTCCCGCCCGCACTGGATCAGGCCTGGAGTGCCCGCGGCTACTACGGCTCCACAAACCACAATGTGAAAGCTATATACCAGCGCTACGTCGGTTGGTTTGACGGCAATCCGTCCCATCTCTGGGAGCACATCCCCGTCGAGCGGGCCAAGCGCTACGTCGAGCTCGCCGGCGGAGTCGAGCAGATGATGTGCAAGGGTCACCGGGCGTTCGATCATGGTGACTTCCGCTGGGCAGCAGAGATTCTGAACCATGTTGTGTTCGCCTACCCCAATCACCAGGTCGCACGATCCCTGCTCGCTGATGTCTATGAGCAGCTGGGCTACGGGGCAGAGAACGGCACCTGGAGGAATTTCTTTATTTCAGGAACAACTGAGCTGCGCAGTGGGAACTTCGGGACCCCTACGCAGACGGCCTCGGCTGATGTTATCGGGCAGCTCACACCGGAGATGCTCTTCGATTCCCTTGCGATCCAGATTAACGGCCCAGAGGCATGGGACAAGAGCCTCGCTATTGATGTTGTTGTTAGTGATGAGGGAGTGACCTACCGTTTGTGGCTGTCGAACGGCGCGCTTGTGTATAGCGCGGCTGCTCAGTCTGGCAGTGCGCAGGTCACTCTTACTGGGACGGCGAAACAGCTGACTGCCCTGGCGGTTTATGGGCCCGATCCGGACGCTTTGGTCAAGGCAGGCATCACGATCGATGGGGATACGGCTGCACTTGACACGCTTTCGTCCCTGCTTGACCCGGGTGACCCGTCCTTCAATATTGTCACCCCGTAAATGGAACACCGTTAAATATTGTCACCCCGTAAATGGAACACCGTTGGTTATCTAGTTAAATACCTCTAGTGGCTCTTCGTTCCAACGACAGAGGGAAGTGGGATGTAAATAAAATATCTGAACTCGGGCTTACCTCGGTCAAACCTGATCCCATTCAGCTTCTCAGGCTATTGGCCAATAATGATTGAGTGGTTGATTATTTTTTACATTGTATTTCAATATCGGCTGCTCTCTAGCCTTGTCTTACTTTTTGAATTTGGGTAATATTGTCTAATACCGTGATTTTAAAGAAGTTTAACGTTGCCATTAATGTTCTAAAAGATAAAGAATATAGCCTGACAGCATCAAGTCTTCTGGCTACCTATTAGATTATATAAATCGACCTCGCCTCCATGCATGGGATAGGAATACAGCCCCGCAGTAAGAAAAAGCAAAGAGAAAGGCAAGCATGGATAGTAATCAATTACGCATTATTCCTGCAGGTCAATGATTACATCTCACAAGAAAAAGCATATCGGACCAGGTGATGCCAAGAGCTGCACTGGCACTATTGATTGCTGAGAATCCTTACGAACCGCACACCGTCCAATCTGGACGTATTGGGCGGAAGTTTCGCCATGATTTGGAATAAATGTGTGAAACTTCTAATGCTATCCGCTAGCTCTTTCCCTCCTCAGACGGGTCCGCTGGCTTTCTATTTTTGATCGATGCAGTCAACTGTCAACTCCATCTTGCTAGAGAGATCTTATCGAGGTGATCGATCTGGGATGATGCTATGAAGGTTTGATCCCCACATTCTGGGCAGGCTGATTACTCGGTGGGGGGGTAAGCTTACTATCCTTCTGAGTTGGGTAGAAGCTGGCCACGAGCGGCTTATTTATTGTTTCGTTCCCAAAAGAAATCAGGCCATTGCCCTGTTGGTCTCGGTACGCCTGGGAAAATGGCCTAGCATTTTATCCGTGGAGAATCTGAAATAAATATAACAAAATGCAGACTGTGATATGCAATGTTTCAAGACGATTATTACTGATAAAATAATATTACTGCATCATTTGTGTCTGTCTGGTATGCCTCCTTGGTCTCGCCCCCACACATATCTCGGTGACCTCCCACAAGCCAAAGATTTTCAACTACCCCCCCTCCCCCCCCCCCGGGGTCCCTTGAATAGTCAACATGAAAACCACACAAGTTTCGAAGGCTAGATTATCAAGATGCATGTGGCGAAAGACTAATTAGGTCTGCGCGATCCTCGTGTCGATCATAAGGAATGTCAGCAGCCAGCCACATGAAACTCTGGGCCGGCCCTCTGCAGGCCCACAAGGAAATAGGAAGATCAAGGTTAAAAAGTAAGCGGAATTGGCGGCTCCACTAGGGATGATAAATGCCGCAACCACCCAAAGTTACCAAAAACCGGTTTGAAGGTGAAGCGGACTTTGTTGAGTCCCTGTGTATTAACGATCACTGTATCGTGTTGATATGATTGCACGATCGAGTCCATCGAGCCTAATATAGGTCGGACTCCGAAGCGGGGAAACCTATACTGCAATCCTTGGGTAACTACCAGTACTCGGAGATACACAATTATGATGACCACAAAAGAAACCACAAAAGAAAACGAGGCAATTGAATTACATAAATGACGAACCACGCATAACCTCTAGAGGCTAGGTTGAATACTTTCGTAAATCTATAAAAAGCAATCAAGATACCGGACTATATGACAGAGTATTCCCACGATCATCCCACCCCTCAAACACCTGCAGGAACCGAATCTCTAACCCCAACCTCCACCCTTCTTTTCAAAACCGCTTCATCCACACCAGAATCCAAATTCCGTAACAGATCATCCGGATCAATATCGGTTCCGATAGGATTGACCCGAAAATTCTCCGACGCCATGAACTCGTTCGCTTCCTCCACTGTATCAAAGTTATCGACTTGTGTCTCAATCGCATTTCCATCGGGATCATTATAGTATATACTAGTGGTGGGACCATGATTCACACACCACGTCGCCTTTATACCCAGTCTTTGCCTCTCCTTGTATGCGTCGAGTAAACGACGGAGGGTCGGATATGAGAAGGCCAGATGGTGAAGACCTGTGCTGTTGGGTTTGCGTGGCTGGGTGTCCTTTTCCTGGATAATTGCAATGCGGTGGTGCTCGTCGTCGTATCGGAGGAAGGCAATGAAGTCGTTGCTGAAGACGCACTCTGCGCCTAGGAATGAGGTCCAAAACTCGAGCATTTTGGTGAGGTCGTTGGTGCGGAAGACGACGTGGGCCAGACTGCTTGGCCGGAGGATTGAGGTGTTCGCCATTTGATATAAATTTCTTGAGGGTTGTGTGTAAAGAGGCTAAGAGGAGAGGTATTGTTGAGGTTAGAAGGTGGGTGGGAAGGGTATTTCTCGGGTTTGAGGATAAATGTAACTGTTTCGCGTATCTAGGGGATTAAAGGAGGACGTTGTTTCGAGACCACCCCGCTAACTATCGTCGTCATTAAGCCGAACGAGAAAGTTCAGCCGCAGGGGACGGTTGATAAGCAATTGCCCGCCTTTTGGTATCTCGGGCGGAAATTGGCCGCTCTCCAGCTTTCCCCGCAATCTGTACCTATATCCCCGCGTCGGTGACCGAGCAGAAGTCCGGGGTAGCCCTACATATCCATACAGTAGTGCACCACGCTTACCACCACTATGCCTAACAGTGTATTAAACACTTACACAGTTATCAAAATTCATCCAAGTCCAAGCTTAATCGTCCTACACTATATCCCAACATGTCGACCGAAATCGAGATCCCTGTCGTTATCGTCGGCGGAGGAGGCTGTGGGCTGACACTCTCAAGCTTCCTATCCAACTACGGCATTGAACACGTTCTCCTCGAAAAGCACACCGAAACTTCCTCCCTCCCCAAAGCGCATTATCTAAACCAGCGCACGATGGAAATCCTCCGTGGCCACGATATGGTGGATGAGATCCTCCAGAAAACATGTCCTCCGCGTCACATGAGCCAGGTCGCTTGGCAGACCTCTCTAGGCGGTTCCGGTCCCCTGGATCGCCAACTCATCCATAAATTCGAGTGCTTCGGGGGTAATAGCGGGAGTGAATACTCGGAGTCTTATAAGTGGGTACTCAAAAACCAGATGGAGAGGGTGATATGCTAACATGATACCTGGGAACCTGAAGACGAGATGCACCGCTACGCTCTGGGAATTTGCCTTTGTGTAGGTTGGAGCCAATTTTACGGCGGTTAGCGGAGGAAAGGAATCCGGGGAATATTTTATTT
The DNA here is from genome assembly GCA_027569885.1 of Aspergillus diversus. Taxonomy (NCBI): domain Eukaryota; kingdom Fungi; phylum Ascomycota; class Eurotiomycetes; order Eurotiales; family Aspergillaceae; genus Aspergillus; species Aspergillus diversus. Next base: position 517,532 of record JAPDKZ010000008.1, on the reverse strand, counting down.
GGGCACCAGATGCTGGACTTTGCTGACGACGGGGATACGGTTCGCGTCAGTGCGATTAACGGGTCGGGACACACTACGACCTATCGGTGTCAGTACCTGATCGGCGCCGACGGAGGACGCACAATTGGACCTAAGCTTGGGATAGATATGCGAGGGCCGAGAAACATCACCGACATGGTCTCTGTTCACTTCAGCGCCGACCTTTCGGAATACTGGGACGACCGGTATTTCGCTTGCCATCTTATCAACGGTGAATGTGGAACAGTATTCGAAAGCGGCGCAATTGTACCAATGGGTCCAACTTGGGGTAGGAACTCGGAGGAATGGGTCTTTCACTTTGGATTTGCCATGGATGATGAAACACGACACGACGAAGATGCTTTGATCGCACGGATCCGCGAGCTCCTGAAAATCCCGAACCTGGAAATAGTCGTGCACAAGATCAGCCACTGGGCTATCGAGCGCGTGTTGGCTGATTCCTACCGGAAGGGAAGGGTGTTCCTTGCAGGAGATGCAGGCAATAGACGGCCACCGACTACGGGTCTGGGACTAAACACGGCGATCGAAGACTCGCTGAATCTGGCGTGGAAGCTAGCTTTAGTTCTTACGGGTAAAGCTACGGAGTCGATTCTGGATACCTACGAGCCGGAAAGACGACCAGTCGGTGAAGCCAACTGCGACTGGGGTTTGCTCACTTTTCGCAACTCTGCCGTTATTAATACTGCTATGGGTCTTGTACCTGGCCAGACGGAGGCCAATCGGGAACAATTCGCTGCCCTGTTTGAGGATTCCGATAAAGGAAGGAGTTTCCGGGCGCAGGTGGCGCGCATCATCGACTCACAAGCCATTGAGTTCTGTGCTCATGGAATTGAGCTGGGATTCAGGCACCCCAGTGGCTTTTTGATTTCGGATGGAAGTATCCCTTCGAAGCGGGATCCCCTAGGTCTACAATATTATCCCACTACACAACCCGGGCACCGTTTGCCACATACTTGGATAGAAAGAGGTGGTGAAGTTATGTCCACCCACGATTTGATCCGGGGTCGCTTAGGATTCGCGTTGATTACCGACAAAAATGGTGTTGATTGGATCCCTGCTTCAGAGCGAATCTCTACTCGTCTTGGTATTCCCATTGTAGTTGCTCAGGTCGGAGCTAATTGTGTGTATCGAGACTACGATGACTGCTGGGAGAAATTGAAAGAGATCCAGTCTGGTGGAGCAATTTTAGTGCGTCCCGATAAGATTATCGCCTGGCGTTCCATGCATCAGAGTACACGGAATGGAGAGGAACTCGTGGAAGCTATGGACATGTTACTTCGAGGCGAGCCAGCAGCGGGCCAGGGGCTTGAGAATGGCTTTAGAGTCAAGCTCTAATCTAGTCCAGGCCTTCGTGGTGCATCAGAGGTGGTCTTTTCCCCGTTCTCGCCGCGCATTTATCTCGCATAAGGTTGATTCATATATAAAGTCTTCGCAATACCTCCGACTACCTTTTCCAGTGTATTTATTGTATCATTATACATCAAATATGTGAAAAGCTCCATATTTGTGACATAGGGCTGGTGGGCATTAATTCCCGAAATTTCACCGAACGTAAACGGAAATAAATCAGCTACTGCTAGCAGTACCAGTGATTCATGGGAAGCCCGCAGCTAGCCGGCCCCAATGTGGCGCCTATAGTCAGGCTATGGGTTCTAGGTGAGTCAGAAGGTACAGATAGATCTAAATGGCCACTATATTAACTGGGTCGTTATCGAACCTGGTGCGAGCTACCCATTGGTTATCTATCTTAATCTGATAGGAGTTCCCAAGCTCTGCGTGAGTGACCAATTGGGGCCCAGGAGTCTGTTGGACACATCAGAGGATTCTCATTTAGGTTCACCTTTTAGCACGCAATGCGAAATCACTTCAGTCATGGGGTTCGTTTTACCCGACAGCTCGCAAAGCGAAATATCCAACCGCACTTATTCACCCGAATTGTCCGAAGTGCAGGTAGTTTATCATGTCCCGTTCGGGAATCGATACGGGCTCGAGAGAGCATAGACGCGCAAGTATATTCTGGATAGCCACCTATAGAGACTGGAACTGACAGATCCAGATCCAGTCACAGAATACCCGAGCCGGTGCGAGACCCTAAGTCGACATGGCCGCCCCTCTCTATTCAGAACTCAACGACCCTGGACGATTCGTACGTATAGCTTCCCACCAATATCTGGATTGATTTCTCACATTCGGGATAGATTCGTAGGTCTCAATGGTGGTGAAATCTTCCATAAATTAATGGTGAAACACGGCGTAAAATATATCTGTATGTCCTCCTCATGGCCTTGCGCGGATCAGATTACTAACTTGCATTTGCTCAGTTGGATATCCCGGAGGTGCCGTTCTCCCCATATTCGACGCGATATATAATGCCCCCGAATTCGAATTTATCCTCTCCCGACACGAACAAGGCGCAGGTCATATGGCGGAGGGTTACTCTAGAGCGTCTGCAAAACCCGGTGTTGTGCTGGTGACCTCGGGACCTGGGGCGACGAATCTCATTACCCCCATGATGGACGCACTCGCAGACGGAACGGCAATGGTAGTGTTCTGCGGCCAGGTTTCCACCGGTCAGATCGGGTTGGATAGCTTCCAGGAAGCAGACGTGCTGGGGATGTCCCGTCCTTGTACGAAATGGAATGTATCTGTCAAAGATGTGGCGGAGCTTCCTCTTCGAATTAACGAAGCGTTTGAGATCGCGACGTCTGGTAGGCCTGGGCCTGTGTTGGTAGAGCTACCGGTTGATGTCAGCGCTGCTACTGTTGAACGCCCTATTCCACGATCCGAGAGCAACAGTTTGACCACTGTAGACCTCGCCGTTCGCCAAATCCACCAACAGGGGCTGAATACTACCCTGGAGCGAGTAGCCGGGTTGATTAATATAGCACAGCGACCGGTTTTCTACGTCGGACAGGGCATACTTGCTACCCCCAAAGGACCAGAACTTCTGAAGGAATTGGCCGATAAGGCTTCTATCCCGGTCACTACTACCCTGCAGGGGCTAGGAGCATTTGACGAGAATGATTCAAAGGCTTTGCATATGCTAGGCCTCCATGGGTCCGGGTATGCGAACATGGCCATGCAGAATGCAGATCTGATCATTGCCTTGGGTGCTAGGTTTGATGACCGGGTAACCGGTAGCATTCCGAAATTTGCGCCTGAGGCAAAGAAAGCGGCTGATGAGGGCCGTGGTGGTATTGTACATTTTGACCTCAGTCCTAAAAACATCAATAAAGTGGTCGAAGCTACGGAGGCGGTACTTGGTGACTGCGCAGAGAACCTGGAGCGCCTATTACCGCTTGTGAAGCAAGAGTGTCGGTCAGAGTGGTTATCGCAAGTTTCGGCATGGAAAGAGCAATTCCCATTTCTTACTCTACAGGAGGATGCGAATGACGACCTAGTCCAACCGCAATCATTTATTGAGCGCCTCAGTGCGCTGGTTGAGCCCATTAAGGACCGCACAATCATCACAACCGGAGTGGGACAGCACCAAATGTGGGCGGCCCAGCACTTCCGCTGGAGATACCCGCGCACAATGATCACATCCGGTGGTCTCGGGACGATGGGTTATGGATTACCAGCCGCTATTGGTGCAAAACTTGCTCGACCGGAGGCTCTTGTCATTGACATTGATGGGGATGCGTCGTTTAATATGACGTTTAATGAATTGCTAACGGCCAGCCAATTCAATATTGATGTCAAAATTGTCGTTCTCAACAACGAGGAACAAGGGATGGTCACGCATCTCCAGTCTGTTTATTACGATAACCGCTTCTGTCATAGTCATCACCGCAATCCGGACTTTGTGAGGGCTGCAAGAGCGATGGGTGTGCAAGCGGGACGGTGTTCGAGCCAGGATGAGGTAGATGACAAACTGAAATGGCTGCTAGAAACGAAGGGGCCAGCGGTGCTTGAGGTGATGATTACCAAAAAGGCGCTGTCTCTCCCAATGGTTCCGGCTGGTGGGGGATTGGACGAATTTGTGTATTATGACTTGGCGTCTACGTAGAACCAATGGCAGACATTCACTCTCTCACCCTTCTTTTTCCTGCGTAATATTATTGGTCTGATTAAATCCACCAGCAGTATTAAATTCACTGGTTCGTGTCTATATATCCGCATTTCCGAAGCCGAGTTCCCCGCATCTCCCCCACCAACCTAGCCACTGCCCCGGATTCCTTGGGTTGACCCGACCTTCTCATTTTGCAGGGCTCATGGAGCGATAATGCTACCGCAGAAGAATCAAAACAAACTGTCTCAAGCGTGCAGTTACTGCAGGAGGCGAAAGGTGAAGTGTAAGTAAACCGACAAAATCGTGAAACATCATTCCAAAACCGCTTATTCCCAACTGCACAGGTGATGGCTCCAACCCGTGTGGAAACTGTTTGGTATGTACTGCGAAAGAATCGGCGTATTATATAAAATAAATCAATGGGTAACGGAAAATACAGGACCATGAACAGCAATGCATATACCTTCCCTCTCAACGGCGAGGGCGCAAGCATCGCAGTAAACGCACAGGAGACTCCAGGGGGGACATAGACAAAGTCTCAACCAGAGAGCCAAAAGACCTCTGCATAGGATATAATATTGCCTCAAGCTCGGGCTCGGGGGGCTGTCCAAGTACGGCGATTGCAGGGCTCCCGGGAAATATGTCCTTCCTATCACCGGAGTGCGGTGAGACATCGCCGGAGATCAACGAGGCATCCATAGTGGCAATGCAATCCCCCACGTGCACCTCTCGCGATATCCTGAAAGACTTGTCACTGGATAGTCAGCAGCAAACCCACGCTCTACCAACCCCAAAGGACTACGAAATTGATCATGAGGATGCCACCATAGATATCAAACATGTTTGTATTCATCTGTCCCTTCTATTGATTGGTTACTAATTCTAGCTGCAGATAAATTGGGAGCATCACGGTATGGCTACATTCCCAGCTGAATATCGAACATTTCTAAGCGTTGTAGGACCCGGTTCCTGGCTTTCGATCTGCTCCCGGCCCGGAATTCAGTGGGTAACGAGTAGGGTACAAGGGGCTCAATTTGAAACGGTTGCAGAACGTCTTATTATGGATTGGACGCAGCATCTAACTATGAAACACGGCCCAAGTCAAACCAAGCATCCGGAGCCAGATGTTGAAACCGCATTTCAATATGTAGGAAGTAGGTCCGAGCTAAGAACCCTATGTATGCTAAATTTTCTGATCTCGTCGCAGGCTATTTCGAGTACTCACCCGATAGCGTGTTTGGGGTTGTGTATCGACCAGAGTTTGAGGCACAACTACGTCACTTCTTTTCTGGCCTGCAGGAGGACGATGCGGCCCGATACGCCTTACGCAACGCCGTTTATGCTATAGGGTGTCGCGCCGCTGCGTTAACAAATAATGGAAGAAAGTATGAGGACGTTCAACGACAGTCGTTGAAATATTTCCACAATGCGTTGTCCGTCCTCACCAACATACTTTACATGCCTAGTGGCCTCATTGCAATGCAAGCTCTCCTTGTCATGGTAAGTCTTCTCCCGTTTTTCTTTGTGTAGTACTCGCCAGGTTGTTCAAGGATGCCACTTGTGCTCTTATTAACATTTTCATCTTGGCACAAGACATCATACGCGGAGCTTCTTGGGAGTCCAGCGGTTGAGTACATGCTGTGCTCTTCTGCTTGCCGTTTAGCGCAATCCAAGGGTCTACATCGCCAGGCGTCGAGGGGTTGGAAACTTGCTGCGAATGAAGTGCTACATCGGAATTGGCTTTTTTGGGCCATTTACTGCTATGATAAATACGTCTCACTACGATCTGGTCGACCTGCGGTGAGTAGCATCTTCGAAGCTCATCCCTTATTGGGATCCAATATACCTTCGAACTAAATCCTTTCTAGGTCCTTGATGATGAGGATATCAGCTGTGAACTGCCCACAGAGACGGCAGATGGGAGCTCAATCGACATCGAAGTATTTTCCGCGATCGTTAACCATGCTAAAATCTGTTCTCAGATATCGAAGCAGCTCTTTTCCACCAGGGTCTTTCGTCAAGCTCCTGAAACTATTTTTCGAAAAGTAGAGGCCTTTGAGCAAAGTCTCAAGGAGTGGCGCAATTCCCTGCCGCGAGATCTACAACTAGAATTCGCCCCAGCCGACTATATGGGAAGTACTTCCAAACGTAATTTCGATAGGATACGGCTTCGGATCGCATACTATGGCAGCCTCATTGCACTGCATGCCAGCTTCCACTATCCGTGGGTCAGGTCCCTGTTACTTTTCCGGAGAGAAGCCTCTTTCTCCGATCAAGTTTCGACAAGCTGTTCGTTAGCAGCCACAGCGTCACGAGAAATACTTTCATCTCTCGCAGATTTGCGTCCTAACTTGATGTCCTTGTCACCGTGGGTTTCTGCAAAATTATTTGGCTCATGGGTTATTACTGATCTTATCTAACCCGCACATAGGATCGCATTCTATTACCCCATGCTTGCCATTATTAATCTCTTCGTTTACCTACTTCAAGATCCGACGGCAACAACCGCTCGCTCAGATCTTGCTCTACTTGATGTGGCAGCCGGCCATTTCGCACAGGTCCATCTCTTGACTTCATCACAAGTCTCTTTCAGTTTCCCACGCGATGCTGCGAGGATTGCAGAAACAGCCCTGAGTATAGGTACGAAGGAGATAGCAAATCCTGGAAAACAGAGCGGCATCGCTTGTTCTTCCCAGGAGTTCGCGTCGAATACGGTATTTAATGACGTGAGTAATCCCTTTGCCGCAATGCCCGTATTTTCCAACTTCTTTTTTCCTTTGTTCTGGTCACAATTTCCCTCTGTTCCTCCGCCTAACATAATTGTCCCTCCCTAGACCGAAAACATGGATCAAGACTCCTTCCTAGAATCCTGGGCAGCGTTTTCAGCAGAACATTTTAGTGACCTTGCTACATCGGGCGACATGATCATATTTTAAATGAGCTCGTTGATATACTTTACCTTTGGTGTCCCCACGCTTACTATGTAGTAAAATCCCCATCAATATATATAATTCTCCTACTGCTTTGGGACGCACAAGATCCGCTTTCAGCCGTCGTAGGACCACCACTAATCAAGCAATGGTAGCGAAATCTCCATTTACAGGCCTATTCATGGTGCAGGTATTTCCAAACCTATCGGCCCTAAAACATGGGGAAAGAGGAGACCCTCATCCCGAGTATATTGCCCGAGTTTATTATCCGAGCGAAAGGGGAATAGCGTTGCTGACATGCAGAGCCATGATATTGACCGACAGCAACCACCCCGATGTTCGGAAAGCGAGTCCAGGAACGACAAGATCAGCTCGGGGCATGGGATTTGACGTTTAGAATCGGGCACTTGCCGTGGCTAACCGCCAGACCGGAGTCGTCGATGATAATGTTGACAACCTAGTAGTTGCCAGTCTGTAACATCCCCCAACAGCTTCAAGATTCAGTTTCATCAGGAAGGCCATGATACCCACTGGATACCCTAGGATGAAACCCCTTCGGCCGCAATTACGCACTTTCGCGACCGCAGTAAAGCCGCGACGCCTTAACCAGCCCATTGATTTCAAGGCAACACCATTGCTACACCACATCCCCCAAACGTTCACAAACACGGAAGGTCTTCCTCACGAAGGGCCTTCCAGGCGACTCAATCTATTCCAGGCCGTCAACGAGGCTCTGCGCACCGCCCTTCGAGCCTCAGATAAAGTGCTCTGCTTTGGTGAAGATGTTGCGTTCGGAGGGGTCTTCCGCTGCACAACGGGACTCCAAACGGAATTCGGCTCTGACAGGGTCTTCAACACACCCCTGACCGAGCAGGGTATTGTTGGGATGGCTATTGGGGCTGCCGCTGAAGGACGAAAGCCGGTGGTAGAGATTCAATTTGCAGATTATGTCTTCCCTGCCTTTGATCAAATTGTGAACGAGGCGAGCAAGTTCCGCTACCGGGAGGGCTTAACTGGCTGTAACCTGGGCGGAATGGTTATTCGGATGCCTTGTGGAGGCGTTGGGCATGGTGCACTGTAAGTTTATACTTCTCTTGTCGAGTTGAGTGGAAGGTTGTCATACTCAGATCATACAGGTATCATAGCCAATCGCCCGAAAGCCTGTTTTGTCATGTTCCCGGAATGCGAGTCGTTGTTCCACGCTCCCCTACTCAGGCTAAGGGCCTTCTGCTGTCGTCTATCCTTGAATCAAGGGACCCTGTGATCTTCATGGAACCCAAAATCCTCTACCGGGCGGCAGTTGAGGAGGTCCCAGACGCAGCTTATACGCTACCATTAAACCAAGCGGAAATTCTTAAACAAGGTTCAAACCTTACCATTATTTCTTATGGCCGGCCCTTGTATACTTGCCAAGCGGCCATTGAGGCCGTAGAGAAAGAAGTTAGCGGAGTAAGCATTGAGCTTATCGACCTACGAACTATCTATCCTTGGGATCGACAGACGGTTATCGACAGTGTGAAGAAAACCGGGAGAGCGATGGTGGTTCATGAAAGCATGGTGAACTTTGGGGTCGGGGCCGAAGTTGCTGCCACCATACAGGACAAGGCATTCTTTTCTCTTCAGGCTCCAGTCAAGCGCGTTGCTGGATGGTCTACCCATACAGGCCTATCCTGGGAGAAGTATGTTTTGCCTGATGTAACAAGTAAGCTCCCTTTTTCTGTTCAGGACCTTGGGTCATTTCTAACCTTATCTGTTTGATAGGAATCTATGATGCCATTCACGAGACATTGAATGTGTGAGCTTTGGGTTAGGGTCTAGTATAGTTTACATAGTTTAGTTTACAATGGAATGTGATAGCCTCAGATCCTTCATTCCCAACCTCCGCATTTCCCTTGCTGCTACTTGTTGCTTAGAGCTCCGCGAGGTTAGAGTTACCCAAGACAAACAATTGTTTAAAGTGTGAATAGACCCAGCATAGAAAAACAAAGTGATAGCTAAAAGTATTGATTAATCACTATATACCAAACCACGCAAGTGCTACAGACCATTAATCCCCTCTATGTGGTCGTCGACATCGTATTCCTCCGGATACTTGAGCATCAATCTCCTCATCTCCTCCCTCTGTTCCTCCGCCTCTTCAGTCAGCTCAGCATACACATCGTCAAAAATGCCCCTGAGGGCAGGCTTCTTCCGCTTTTCCGCCTCAACCAGTTCGCGCAGAACATCAGCCCTAATAGTAGCCTTCAGTTCCTTATCCCTCCCCTCATCCCATAGACCCTTTTCCCGCAACCAACCCCCCAACCGAGCGATCGGGTCATGCCTCGCCTTCCAATTCTCCACCTCCGCCCGGTCCCGATACGCAAAGCTATCATCACTGGTACTATGATGCGACACCCGATAGCTCATAAGCTCCACCAGAACCGCCTGCCCACCATTTTCCAGTGCCCTCCGCCTCGCCTCCTTCGTAGCCTCATACACGGCGAATATATCCGTCCCATCCACCCGGATAGAGGGTATACCGTACCCAAGCCCACGGACTGCGATTCCATCCCCAACATACTGTTCACTGCTAGGCGTGGAGATCGCAAACCCATTATTCCGACAAAGGAAGATAACTGGACATTTCTTCACCGCGGCTACATTCATCGCAGCGTGGAAGTCTCCTTCACTAGCAGCTCCTTCCCCGAAGTAGCAGGCTGCAACATTGGGAGGTTGTGTGGGGTTCTCGAGGGCGTCGAGCTTCAGTGCGTATGCGGCGCCTGTAGCGTGCGGGATCTGCGTCCCTAATGTAGAAGCAATCGCGTGCTATTGTTACTCGGGGATTAGCGAATATACTTCAAAAGTTCCAGGAGGGTTGCACTTACGATATTAACCTTCTGCTTTCCGCTGTAGTGCACGGGCATATTACGCCCTTTACCAGGGTCATTGTGGTTCGCAGTCAACTGGCTCATGAAATCGGTCAGGGTGAACCCCCGTTGTAGGAAAACACCGGTTTCACGATATTGGCATGTAATCACATCGTTAGGTGCTAGGGCTGCTGCAGAACCGACCATGATCGCTTCTTCTCCTGCTGAGACCTACAACATGGTTAGTTAGGTTCTGGGGACTGATACAGGGTCGGGGTTTCTTACCATGTAGAAACTAAGACGTCCATGCCTCTGTGCTTCAAACATGATTGAATCCATGATATTCACTTTGTTCTTAGTTAGTCTTTTGGGTATTTAATTAGGAGAAGTCGGGGACGTACCAGTCAACATGTTCTTATACCACTCGAGGACTTGTTCATCGGTGATATCCGGTGGGATCCGAGAAGAGTCCTCTATGGCCCCGGCAGGATTCATGACATGATAAGTCGGAAGAGGAGGGACGTTGGACGGCTCCAGAAAATCCATCCTCCTTGTGAGGGGGCTCTTAGGAGCCCCTGGAAATGGCCTAGGTGCAAATTAGTATTGTAGCAGTAGATCATCCGGGCTTTGTCGGAAAGAGATATTCTTACGGGGATGGATATTTTGCCTCTGCCGTTGACGAAGATGGGCGAGAGAATATGGTGGGTAAGGGTTGTTTTCCCCATACAGCAGACAGCTGTCCCCAACGCCCAGGCCGCAGGCGACAAGCTCGGTTCAGCATCTTTGTAGAATAAAGCATCGTTTCCGTGCCGACTTTTCTCACCAAGTCGCATAGCTAGGAGAACGTTTCGAATATGAAGTCTGCATAAATATCGTAGTAATCTGGATGCCGCGAACGAGAACGGTCGGGCATTTAGATAGGGCGCGGGTACTCACGGCATTCCCCAATTGCTTACATCCGCCTGCTCTCAAGCTTGCAAAATACCCACCGACCGGATTAATGAGTATTCTCTCCAGATGGCCAGTCTATGTAAGCCCGGCTATTATCGGAGATGTGAGATGCTCGGTTGTACAAACCTCGTTACGCTATTATAAAGCATGGCCTTCTTGTGGTCCTGAAAGTACATCAAGATAATCACACAATGAGCAATTTGACCAGGCAGAGGTTAGTTGTGGCAGCTAGAGGTCTTTCATGGGTCCCTCGAAAAAGCCCTTCATGGAGCCCCCGAAGTCGTAAGGAGCTAGGCTGCAGACTGTTTCACGCTTCTGCTTTGTGTCACAAAATCCAGCCGTATCTACTTGCGGACATCGGTGAAGGTTAGACAGCTCCAGCTCCAACATTTATCAACCAAGTTAATAAGGCTAGGGATCACGGAATGCCGTGTTGTACAGTGGTTTGTGAAGCCAGGAGATCGCGTAAATCAGTTTGATGCCATTTGTGAAGTGCAGTCTGACAAAGCTTCAGTTGAGGTATCACACTCCCATCTTGCGCTTGCTCTCTTTGATAGCTTGTCGTGTTTGTGTTTATTTCTGAACTCCATCTGGCAGATCACATCTCGGTATGATGGTGTTATCAATGCACTCCATCATCAGGTGGATGATATGGCTATAGTGGGAAAGGTAAGTGGAGGACTTCTACCGAGATAGATTCTCGCTGATCATAGTTCCAACGCAGCCGCTCCTAGACATCGATGTCGAAGATGAGACCTCGCCCTCGTTAGATGCATCCCCTAAAATCGATTCCACTGATACTATATCAGCCGAGGGAGGCAATGCCAACTATCCCCCAACCACCGCCGTATCGACAACGAGTGAGATAACCACCCCGGAACAATGCGAGGGCCAGAAGTCCCCACCCGCTTCACCTGCCGTGAGACACATGATGAAGATGCACAATATAGATACGAATCAAGTCCAAGGAAGTGGCAAAGGTAGGCGTGTACTCAAGGAGGATTTGCTCAACTATCTCGCAAAGCGTGACAACACTGCACCGACACCCACACCCTTAACATCCGACGCGCAAGGCCATGATAAAATTGTACCCCTATCACCAACCGACAACCAAATGTTCAAGGTCATGACCAAGACACTCAGCATCCCGCACTTTGGTTATTCTCACTGGGTAGACTTGACCTCGCTGAACGCTGTTCGCCGGAATCTCAATACCCGACCAGAAGCATCTAGTGATGATGCATCCACAACGAAACTGAGTGCGCTGCCTTTTATTCTCAAGGCTCTTTCACTCACCTTAACGAAGCATCCACGTGTGAATGCCCATCTAGACGCGGAAACCGATCCCAATAAGCCCCAGGTTATCCTGAAGCACTCTCACGATTTTGGTATTGCAGTCGATACCCCGAATGGCCTCCTCGTTCCGGTCGTGAAAGGAGTCCAAAGTCATTCTATTGCTTCCCTCGCTGCTGAGATAAAAAGATTGAGTAATCTAGCCAAGGAAGGGAGGCTTGCTCCGTCTGATATGAAAGGGGCTACTTTTACCGTGAGCAATATTGGAAGCATAGGGGGTTCTGTTACTAGTCCAGTCATTGTGCCTCCTATGGTCGCCATTGTCGGTGTGGGGAGAGCGGAGGACGTTCCGACATTTGTTGAGACCGAGAGAGGTGAAACTCAAGTCGTGAAGCGCGAGAAGGTGGTCCTGAGTTGGAGTGCAGACCATCGGGTTCTAGACGGGGCGTATATCGCCAGGTGCGCGAGAGACCTAACTGGGGTTTTGGAAAATATTGAGGAACTAGCGGTTACGTTGAGATAGCTTAATAGTATATGACACTGATTCCATCGAATCATGGAATCCATTTACCATCAACCAGGACAGCATATAAACTAAACACAATCGCCTCCAATTTGCCGTGGTTCAAGCGCAGTACGCATCGAAATGCGTACTCGGCTGATGGAACATAGGGAAGCCATTAACAAACACCATTTTGAAATCCTGCTGAAGCCCACCACCAGGAACATAAACCCGATCACCCACCCCAACCGCCTGGGTCCCATGTCGAGGGACCGGCATAGGCTCCACCTCCGACCATTTCTGCGACTGCGTATCAAACGCCTCGGACTGGTTAAACGCTCCACTCACACTATTCGGATTCCCCTCCCCACCAAACGCATAGAAGTTGTCCCTCACCGCACCCCCAGCGAGACCGCCACGAGCAACCGGCATGCGTCCAGTGCTTGTTTTCCAGCCCTTCCCCTGATCCGTTAAATCAAGCTCGAACACCGTGTCCCGGGTATCCGTCACACCGTCCCGCCTCCCGCCGACAACGTAGAAGGAATCGCCTATAACCGAGCCCGCGGCATGTTGGCGTCCGTCTGGCAGGGTTGCAGCGGCGGGAGCAACATCCTGCCATTCACCGGAGGTCGTGTTGAAGGATATGACCGTATCAATTGTACCCTGGTTCAACGGCTGCAGGGCTTTCGTTCCACCAGCAAGATAGATCATCTCCTCATGCACCCCCATAATGGCGCTTCCCCTCTCCGTTCCAGCCGGTGCAGTGGGAAGATCCGTCCAGGTATCCGTCTCCGGATCATATATGTAGGACTTTCCCGAAGCCTTCCAGTTGAACGATAGGCCGGCAGCGGTATCGACCAGACCACCGAGCAGGTACAATTTGTTGCCCATAGCAGCGACGTTGGGATGGTTGACCTTGATGGGAGCCGGAGTTACGGTCTTCCAGGTATTCGAGGAGATACTATAGAGCTGCACCAGGTCGGTCGTGGCTTGCGTAGAGCCGATACCACCGACAACGGCGATGATATCGTTGCCTACTGCAGCGGTACCGTGCTCCTGACGGGCATCGGGGATTTCAGCTAGATTCACCCATTTTCCGGACTCGCAGGTGGGTGCTGTCCTGGCGAGGTTGAGTAGGCTTAGGGCGACCAGCCCAATACAGTGAGGTGAAACATGCATGGTAATCTTAGCCTTGGCGGGACGATAGCTAAAGGAGGTGGATATCCGGTTTCCAGACAGGAGACAGCCGGGCTTGGCTCCTTTTAAATATGTTCAATGCCCCTTGCTTCCCCTCCCAGTCCGGGGTAGGGTTTCAACCTGTCATCTGCAACAATGATGAATCTCTTGGGCAGGGGTGATATTGCAGGGCCGTGCAGGACTGGATGCAGGAAAAGATCAGCTTTACCGTTTCAGAAACTCCTGAGAATTCCGATCCTCTGGACGAATCTCAAGCAGACCAGGGTTTCCCCTGGTGGGTATGACTTCATTGCTTGTTCCGAGGTGGTGGATATCTCAAAAAGCTTAGCCGTTCGGCACTTGCGCGTGCGGGACTTGGCAGCGCCGACATTTAGAATGACCAATTTGCATCATTTTATGAATCACTGTCTCTCAATGATGGTGAGATTTGGTTTGACATTGCTCCCAACTATCATTGAATCGCAGTGGTTTTCATGGCGAGCTATTTGTAACTGCAGGTCTGTTAGTTCCTGACTTCTCCTCTTCGCCTGGCTGATTATTTATTTTTGGTGCTGGGTGATCGGCTTTTTGTTGTTTTGAATACGCGGATGGCGTATATGATACTGATTGTGGGTATACATTACAGGCTAACTATACATAGTACGGACCCTGAGTATATATTACTGACACTGCTGTTTATTACCGACTATCCCTATACTAATAGTCGGTATAGGATACGGACAATGCGTATATATTACATCGCACTGTATACTATACCGAGTTGAGACCGAGTCGCTGCTCCGTGCAGGTATTCAGTACGCGTCAAGTATACTCTAATTGAAAGGCCCAAAACAAAACTCTCCCGATTCCATCAAGACGCTGGACTTCTTTATTGATCATCCTCCTCGGCCTATTGGACGCAGCCTCCCAGCCATAATCGCGGCGAACCAGCACAAGTTTGTAAACTTTCAGCGGTCCCGCGACGGGGGATAGGCCTTGGTTGACTGACTTCTCGGTTACACAGCCTTCAAGTCAGCCGAGATTTAATTGTTACATTATGGCTCCGAACATTGTTTGGAGCTTACATTCCACATTGCAAAATCAACCATGCTAGCATAAGCAGTATTTCTTCTTTGGAGATGACCCCCCGTCTTGCTTATACCTGGAAAATTAAACCTCCCATTTGTTTCTTTTCACAACCTTGGATAGAATCCTCTCGAATACAACCCTCGGGAGGCCTTCACTCTCATCAACGTGGGAAATCATTGTCTTGATATCGGAAATCACCCCCTCCTGGTACTCTGCATATCGCCTATCCAGCCCAAGCTCTTTGAAAATATGTTTTACCTTGCGCTCGCATTCGACGTCACGCACTCCGTAGCTAACTTCCAATTCTTGCCGTTGCTCATCATCGCAGTGCTCCAAAGCCTCCGTGATTACCCACGTAAGCTTATTCTCCTGAATATCTGTCCCGATCTTTCCCAAGACCGCAGGGTCCCCAAAAATATCCAGATAATCATCTTGGACCTGCAAGTAATTCCCAATAGCTATTGACAGACGCTCGGACTGCGCCACATTATTCGTACTTGCCCGTCCCATATAGTGAAGCGTCAACAAAACAGGCAACGTAAAACCAAACCACCCGGTTTTATACGTAATCAATGTGTTGTACTCTTCACGAGTAAACCTCTGCAGACTCGGAGGAGGGGCGAGAAGATTATCACTCGTCTGCCCAAGCTCCGTGATCAAATTCGACCGGTGCAGGAGCTCAACCATGTCGATGTAGCCTGTATGATGTCTGAAATATCTCTTCAGCATCCAGAATGTGACCGAGTGTAAGAGACACGCATCATTCGCGGCTGCGAGGCCGACTTCCGGTCGACGGTACCAGCATGGTTTGCCCCGACGGGTGGTGGAGTTATCCATTATGTCGTCGATGACGAGAATTGCGGCGGCTTGGATTTCGATGACCCAGCCTAGGACGAAGAGATCGTGCACGATATCTTGAGAAAAGGGTTCGGGTAAGAGGGCTGTTGCTGTATCCATTACTGTCATTCCACGGGAATATTTGCCACCACGGGCGTTCATTTCAAGGGACTTTTTTCGGTGTCATATTAGACGGTGTGTAAATGGCGACAATAATATTCACATGGATCAATACCTTGTCTAAGCGCTCAATAACATTACTTGGCAAACTGGGGAGATTTGGCATGTCGGAGAGACTTTTGGTTATTTCAGACTTCAAGCAGTCAAAAAAGGCCTCGAATTCAGTTCGAAATTGGGACGTCATGGCGTGGCTATTTCGCTCTGTACAATGTAGTAGTAGGAAATTCGGGTGCTATGGTAAATGTTTCAAGAAGGGGTTGTTAACTCTTCATATTTAGGGGCCCCCGCCTTTGCTTGTTATAGTTTTCAGTTGGCCCTTCTTTGATCTACCTTATTGGTTCCAGTTATCATTCACACTTCCCCCATAAATTAGAACCCGTAGCATCGACCATAGAGATCTGCAGGTTGATGTAGCAATGCATAAACCCCCAACCAGGATTTTTCTTCCGGCATTGGGTGTAGAATTTGTATGGGTGAGTCGAGTCTTACCTGCAGCTGGTGCTCTCGTAACCCCACAGGCCACGTACTGCCGGACAATATATTCGGCGGCTTGTCA
The DNA here is from genome assembly GCA_027569885.1 of Aspergillus diversus. NCBI lineage: Eukaryota > Fungi > Ascomycota > Eurotiomycetes > Eurotiales > Aspergillaceae > Aspergillus > Aspergillus diversus. The sequence continues at coordinate 501,121 of JAPDKZ010000008.1, read as the reverse complement.
CACCGACGTAGGTTTTTAACCGCCCCCATTAAGTTATGTCGAAGCTCTCACTGACTATAATCCAAAATGCAAAGATTTTACCAACCCCTGGGAATAATATCAAGACTTCGAAACTCACTATGAGAGAAAAATGGCGACGGACCCTGCTTCAGCTGTTACTATAGATGAGTCAAGGAGCCAATTCCAAAAAGAGTACACCAGCATCATGAATAGCTTCCTCCGCGAGATATCATTCTCGACCCCAACTTTCGCATATAATCCCCAAGTAAAGGCACAAATCGAGGATCATTTCCACTCTCTCAGCCTACCATCATCTCTCCTCCGTAAATTGCCCCCCATTGTCGATCTCAGCGCCGCAGAAGCGGGATCCCTATTCCCCTACCTCACGACAACCGCCCAAGTCGCCGCCGGGGTATACAACGTATACATCACCCTCATTGATGATTCCGCCAGCGATCTACAAGAGCACCTTCGATCATTCATCCCGCGTCTTCTCGCCGGGCACTCACAGGGCCACATCCTCCTTCACGGCCTCGTCACCTGGCTGACTCAGGATTGCCGACGAGTCTTTGGAAATTTCGGCGGCGACATGATTGTCAAGACCACTCTCGAATTCATCAGCATGTGCTACTGGGAAGTGCAGCAGGAGAGGAACATCACTGGATTCTTTTGTCCTACTCATGCACACGCGTTTCCCGACTACATCCGCGCCAAAGCGTCTGGGGAGGCCTTTGCATACCAGGCATTCGGTGAAGACACCTATCCCGAAAAAGAATATCTGAATATGTACCTCCCCGCTATTCCGGATCTGATGCGGTTCATCCATATTTCCAACGACGTCATCTCCTTTTATAAGGAGGAAATGGCGGGCGAGAATGTGAATCTGGTGCATAACGGGGCGAGAGTGGGGATGATCACGCCGCTACAGTCACTGCAACGGCTTTGTGACGAGACGGTGGATTTAATGCGTCGCATTCATTTGACCCTGGAGAGGGACGCGAAGTTGCAGGGTGATATTGATAGCATGATGATGGGGTTTATTTTTCTGCAGCTGGGTATACCTCGTTATCGGCTGGCGGAACTGGATATTCCAATGGCGAAGGAGTGTCAGGGGCAACTTTTAGCGAAGATGCGTGTTCTTCAGGGATCTATAGCAGAGTCTTCGATATAAGGGTGGTGTGTACTTTTTCAACCAGTAGCAATAAATGGAGCTTTCCTTCTTTTAAGATCGCGTGGGGTAGAGGGAGTAAAAAAAAGGGCCCGAACCGCGATTCGAACGCGGGACCTCTCCCATCTCCGAGTGTTTTGAGACGCTTGGGGGTGCCATACCCGAAGGGAGAATCATACCTCTAGACCATCCGGGCAGTGTTGCTCTGGACCTGGTCCGTGTGGGGGTTGTACCGTGGTACCTTTCAGAAATTCGATAAATATCTCCATCTTGCCGATGACTGGCTGCTGCTTTGTGGGGCTCTGCGGGATGAGATCCGCTCCCAAAGTGACAGCATTTCAGCCTCTTCCAGTGGCTCGATTTCGGGTGATTTCGAAGTCCTCCCTCCCCCCAAGGCTCCACTGGGTTGGTTGTATGCTACTATGCATTATTGGCATGGACCCTTTTGGGTGGGGTTTTGCCTCTTTCATAGGAGAAGTATTGGATACCAGCCTCCCTCTCTAACCGGCTCGTGAAAATCATAAATAAGTACGCGAAGGACGAGATACGTATCCAGAAATGTGTCGTGGGTGATTGGCCCCCTGTGGGGTTATTCGGGATTCGGGGGTGGGGTTTTGGCGCGCCAAGTTCAAACGTACAGGAGATCGTTACAAGTCGGCGCGAGTCGCTGGCCCTGGTTGGCTGGGAGAGTCTAGAATCATTTCATTGCCTTAATTATTGAACCTTCATTTCCATATTCTCTGCAAGTTCAAGCCATACACACAATATATGTACCGAAAGTTGATTAAAAAATGAACCACATTGACTACAAACAATAAATTCGCAATATCTCACCTACCACCCCATCACCGTCCCAATAGCATCAGCCAACACAACCGCCTGAGCCGCATGCGTCGCCGCATTCGGATGATAATCACAGCCCACATCCGCCCCCTGCACCGGCCAATCCACAAAGTGCGCCTGTGCCCCAATCTGCTCCACCGCATCCTTCAACGCGTTTGACTGCGTGGTATGCTGCGCATCCTCAGCCGTAGGATATGTATCACTCAGCATCGGCGAGCTCAACAAAAAGAAGTGCGCATCAGGGTAATGTTCCTGAATGCTTTCCACAAAATCTACAATGCCCGTTGTATACGCACTGGCATCGATCGGATCACGGGCGTTATACGCCGTCCCATTCGCGTACCAAGACAGATACCCGAAGTCGTTTGTGCCTAGGTTAATAACCACTGCGTCTGGTGTCCAGGTTGGCGGGAACGGGTAGGTGTTGGCCGCGTCGTTGCCGCCGTACTGGGTGTAGATCTGTGGCATCAACGCGCTGGTATCGGGGGGTGTGGAGGCGAGGTTGCGAATGATGCCCTTGCCGCTCCAGGCAATGATGCTGTAGTCTGCGCTCAGGGCGTCGGCTGCCAAAGCGGCGTAGGTGGCGGGGCTGTTTTCGAGGGCGGCGGTGTTGGTGCAGGGGTTTGTGCCGTCGAGGCCGTAGCCGGTGCTGATTGAGTCGCCGATCACTTCGATTTGGCGGGCGGGAACGGGAGAGGACACGAGGGTGCCGTCTGTTGTGACTGAGTCGATGACGATGGAGCCGAAGTAGACTTCGGAGCGTTTGCGGAGTTCGACGGTGTGTGTTCCTTGGGATAGCCCGGCGGGGGTGGAGATGGAGGTGCCGCTGAGGCTGGAGATGACGGTTGGTGCGCCGCCGTCGATTATGAGGTCGACGCTGTTGTCGCCGGTTACACTGGCGAGGTTGATTACGGCTGATGTGCCGGTGAAGGTGAAGGCGATGCCAGTGCCGGACCAGGTTAGTTCGTTGGTTGCGGGGTTGACTCGTCCGAGGTAGCGGAAAGTTGCGTCTCCTGTTGGGACTGCTGTCGAGCTAGTGGTTGTCGTAGTTGAGGTGGAAGCCTTCGTTGAGCTCGAGGACGTGGTTAAGGTAGTCGACGAGGTTGTTGTCGAGGATACCTTTGTAGCCCCACCGGGTTGGCACTGCGAGTACCAGTCATTGATATAGATGCACGAGTACCCAGAAACACAAGTAGTCGCGCCTGTATAGCCTGTGCCGCCGCACTGGCCCCATGCAGAGGCCTGAGCAGCAGCAACGCTGGCAGAAGCGAGAATGGCAAGATGGGTCCTCATGGCGTAGAGAATGAAACTTGACGACGGTTAATGTCCGGGGAGTGAGGCGGTATTTAAACCCCTGCTGGTAAATGAAACCTGGAGAATTTCCGATATCGTCACGGCTTGATAGACCGGGTTGGACGGAGCATTCGGCACACTTGGGCGCGGGTTATCAAGGTGGAATATCCACAATCATGCGCCACAGCTCTTTAAAGGCCTATGAAACAAGAGGCGTATAGCGAGGGCAGCGCCACGTAATTAGTGAAGTCACAAAGGGTGGAATACTCGCGCCAATGGTTGGTCGGAGTTAATATATTGTCTCTTCAAGAACTGCATGATGCAGGCACACATATCCTATTCCCCGCAAAATAGTGTATTAGCCTATAATTAAGATGCTAGAGTGCAATTTCGCTATGCGGCAAGCGCAGTCAAGATTCCGTACCAAAAGAGGCTAGAATCGCCACTTTCGGATCCTCCGCACGGAGTTTTCATTAGCGTCCGGTTCATCAGCGAGCATTCTACTGTACTATGGTGTGAACAACTGATCCCGTGAAGCCCCTATCAAGATGGTTTAACATTTATTTTGTCCTTATCCAAACCGAAGCTAAGCCTGTCGGAGTGGCAATTCTACTCTCTGCAAGAACGGTTTTCAGGAAAAACGAAGCCCCCACAGCAAGATGTAGATGATCCTCCTTGACGTCCTACTACATTATGCTCTGATTACCACTGTCACCAAGCACTTCTACGTCGATAACCACAGTAAGCCACTATAAAGAATTGGATTATATTGTTTTGTTTTAGCGAAGGCGTGTGGTAGCCTGTTGATAACTAGTAATCGATTGTAGATACCCTTCCATATTCTAGTTCAGATTTATACTTCGTTATTGGTAAGAACAACGATTTATATAATAATATACAATGCTCATGAAAACCTTGTATTGCAATGAATATTCTCCATGAGAATATAGATATAATGGGGAAACAGGGTGCAATGTATAATGAGCCTTTACGGCAAGGGCATTTGGTTATCGAACATTGCCATCATTACAGCGAGAGTTTTCACTCACTCGGGTTGCCCTCGGGGGGGGGGGGGTACGTACTAAACGGGGAATTTCGACTGTTAAGTTGTCGTCAAGTAGCGAGCCTCTCTGGTGGACCCGCATATTCTTTGCCCCAAGAGTCCTTTGGGTATTTCCGCCCTTCCTGAGTGGTCCAATCCGAGGGAGTTTCATACATGCTCTGACTCTGAGGAGCCGCCGCGCCAAGAAGTCAAGGCCATACTAGTAGCCACTCACCCAGGCGCCTAACATATTCAAGACAAGGGTATTGTCCAAATATTGGGATTGTTACTCAATACTCAATGGGAGCCTACGAATCGTATGAAGGAAGCAGTTTTGCGGGAAATGACCAGGGCGTGATTTACCCATTAATCCACCCATATCTCTTCAACCCTGTAGCTGAACCGCTGTCACAGATGCTTTATACATGCTGGTGAGATCCGTGAGACAATGAAACAAAACCAAGGCCGCGATTTCCAGTCTGCCCAATTGGCACTTAGCATTTTTGGCAAGGTAAATAGCAGTAGCGCCTATATTTTTGTTCTGAAAATAGTGAATCAGCGACAACTACCGAATTTTGAGTGATATATTGACGTGGGCGGCTACATTGGAACTTAGCACACACAGGCCAGTAAAAATTGGGCTGTGAATTGCTAAGATATTTTTGGTTTTCGAAGACTCGGCTATGGCTTGAAATAAATCAGTACAAATGATTGGTTGTCAACTCACCTTGGCATTTTTTTAGTACCCTCATTGCGCATTTGTTGCCGCCCTTGGCACTTCTCCCACAATGACAAGTGTTGAGGCTCTGATGATGCGTCCTTGAGACTAGCGGGGTTCCTGGCGTCAACCATGCTTCTTTGAGGGGCTCCATACCTTGCCTTTCCTCGAAAACCATGATGACACAGTGGAAGCTGATAAGACTCCAACTGTTGCATAATTACGCCTTTTCCAAGACGCTGGGAACGGGTTATATGTGACCTTGAATGCTTTTCACACATATTTGACTTACCTGGGGAAACACTGGGGTGAAGGAATTATTATATGTACCTAATATAGTAATATTATGTGGTTGGAGCTTTGCCAACCATTGTCCCCATCCAGTACTTGGCGACAGGGGTATATGTCACTGGCTTCCTCTAAACGCGCGGCACAGCTTGAAACACAAGTCAGTGATAGCAATTGTGATAAGGAACTACGGCTCCAATAACCAAGGCAATTTTATGCTCCGACAGGGTTCATGTTTGAGAACTTCCTCTAGTTCTAATATTAGTGTTAGGGGCCAGCGTAACGCGCACTTAATCACATACCATCATGTAGAACCAATAGAATTGTTTCAAGGGCTACTAAGCTATGCTTAGTTGACAACGTCGTCTCAACAACCATAAACCAGAGCGGCTATATATAGAGAGCAAAGTGTATAAATTCCGGGCGGAAGCTCTCACTCACAAGGACCATCCCAAACTTCTGCAATATCCCATTAAGATAACTTTTATCTGACCCAAGTTATACCCAGTTACCAGCGACAATGGCCAAACTTCGGAGAGACGAACTACACCGTGCTGTGCTTGTCGTGGCACAAAGCCTAGACAATCTCAGGGTTGACTACGCAATCATGGGGGGCGCAGCCGTTTGTCTAATTACAAGCGATCCGGGTAGAACCACAGAAGATGTGGACCTCGTGATTCATGTCGACCGTCGCCAGATAACCGCAGACGCTCTGACCTCGCGGCTCATCAAGTCTTTCCCTTCGCATTTCGCCCCGATTACGGAGTACGGCCATGCCCTCCCAGCGTATAAGCTTAACCTCCCCGGAAATAGAGTTAGGCTAGTACCACTGGAAGTATTCGACTACCAGAGTTGGCCCCAAAGGCCGCAATACAACTTCACTACCGCCACCCGTCAGTCGGTACAGGTGAATGGGTATCCAGTCAAAACCTTCAGCCCTGCGTGGATCTTCCGTGAGAAGGTCCTCTCTCAGTACCAGCGGCAAGGGGGTCCCAAAGAAGCCACAGATATTCGAGATATGATCAGCATGATCCCATACTTGATTCCAGGGCAGCCGGAGCTAGATTTCAATCGTGACGAGAGTTTAGCGACTGCGCTTCGAAAAGTTCTCGACGAAAGGCCTACACTTGTGCCGCAGATCAGGCTGAAGGTGAAATGTGCCGCCGTTTTCGGTCGCTGGTAAGGATCTATATTTCTCTTAGCTTCCACGTTTCTGACCGGCTCTAGATTTATCGGCATCATCTAGAGGGATAGGATACTGAGGTTTGTGTCTCCTGTAAATAGTTTATATATGACAGTTTAGTGCAGGGTAGATGGAATGACAATAGCCGAGAAGCCGTATTCACACAATAGGGTTACGTGACATGTCATGTGTAAATTCCTTGCCAGATCCAATCCGCTTCGAAACACGGCGGTCCATAGGCCCGTATTTTTCCTCGTGGATTCGACCAAAATTCTTGCTGTACCATAACACTGCCTGTTCCTCACTACAGCCGTCGAGGGCATCATTTCCCATGTTCAGATACCCTACCATCATCGATGCCCATGACCTTAATAATTCCCCCCAAGCCGTGGTGACCAAGTTACCATTTTCGTCAACCCCGTCATCATCCACTGCGCTCTTGACAAGACTTTCCAATAATATTCGCTCGCATGGATATAGGATAGTACCGTAAGTATCGAAACCTGAAGGCTCAGAGGACCGGCCAACTCCTGATAGATCCAGCCGCGAAAATGAATTTGGTATCAAGACGAGCTGCTCCCCGCAGTCAGGCGTATGCGTCGGGTAATCAAAGGTCTTGGCAGATTGATCAATTCGCCTATAGCCACTGTATATCTCCTCCAGTACTGCCTTAGGATCAGGAAGGGAATTCAAAATTTCATCGGGAGGATCACGATTTGTAGTTGTAAGTTTGAACCCGGAATCGAGAAGCTTTTGCGTCGCTGACTGGAAATCTTCATCTCGCACCACTAACATATGATTCTAGCCCCAGGCGATGTCGCATAATCAGCAGGCAAGAATCTTTAGTGAAAGCGCCTGGCACTGCTATACTTACTCCAAGAAAAATGGGTACACCAAGGTAGCCTAGAGCAAGACCTCCCCATGCTATAACTGGGAGTGGCTGGAGAGCACGCACAGGCTCATCCACCACCGGGTTCGAGGCAGTTTCACGTGGGTTTCTGAACATCGAATTCAAACTGGGAAACGAAATTTGTGGTTGAGGTTATATGTAATAGCTTTGACCCCTTTTAAGCGGCGATGTGAATATTGAAGGGTTGATTAATAGCACTAGATCATGATCTCTGTGAAATGGTGAGGTTGGTGAACTTACCACGTGGCCGCGCAAAGTCACGGGATGCCCATTGACGTGGCGGTCGCCCTCCTCCGAGCTGCAGACAATCATGTGGAAAGATGCCCTAAGTTCAAGTGAGTGGCTCGAAAAGCAATTTTTCCTTTTTTTTATATACGTATATATATAGTTCTTTGAAGATCTGGCGCCTAATGGAAGCCGGGATGGTCAAACGCAAATAAGGTGCTACCCACCTCCAGTCACCGGAGAACCTCGTGGAAGCTATGCCGTTCCCCAATTGTGTCGGTCAACATGACGGTCAATGTAGCGTCCCATTCCCTAGGGATTTTGATTGTGTAATTGACTTTATCAAAAAATCGAGTGCCTTTCGCTCCTTCGATACAGATGATTCGTCAGCCTGGAAAATTACCGAAATCTAGAGTTTATAAGACCTGCTATGACCAGTTGGGTTGTCGATGACTCTTGTGGCGTAGCGGTTATTTGACCTTATTTTGGCCTACATGACTCAATACTCAAATTATAACAATGAAGCCCTGGACCAGGTAATGGCATCGACTGGTTTAGACGGGCCCGTATCTATTCCACAATCCAGGTACAGGGTTCATGCTAGACTCCGCCTTCTTAGTTAGCTTGCCTGTATTATCTTATCACCTGAACTTTACCACCCAGCCTAAATAAATTGTTTTGGCGCCCCCCATATTATCATATCTATGTATTCCGACCCTGGGGTGTTCTATCCTACTCCTATCCACTGCCACCCCTGGTTCGAGGCAGCTAGCCCTAATCCCGGCTGTTCACTAACGCTCCTGTCTAAGTCTACAGGTGATGAACCGCCACAATAATGATAACCTCCACCAAATTCTTCCAAAAAAGGCCATTCTGCGGCACATCCGTCCTCCTCCTCCCCTCCGGCACCCGATAAATCCCATCAGGCCCCTTCTCCAACAACTCCCTCCTCTCATCCGGCACCCCCGGTGGACTTGCCATATACTGGAACGGAATGGCAAACTTCACCACAGACGTAAACAGCGCCGCTGCAGCAGCCGGATTCGCGGGCACGAGTCCCACACCCCCTCCCCCCCCTTGCACATAAGCACCCACCCTAACACAAACCGGCACCAACGCATAAGCAATCCAGAAGAGATAAACCAACACCAGCGGCGATAGAACACGCGCCCAAAACGGGTTTCTGTGCTGTGCGGACCGCTCATTCGCAGCCGAGACAACGGTCCCCGTGACGTCGAATGTGATGGTGCGCCCTGGGATCCAGGAGCGGACAATCCGGGTGAAGTTCAGGGGCGTGTTCCAGAACCGATTGTCGCGTTGGAGGTTTGCGGCTTTTACGCCTATAGCGCGGTAGATTCGGTAGCGGGAAAACTTTCGCATTATTACGGCTAAGAGGAGGAGGGTGCGGAGGTGGGATTGGTACTGTTTTGGTCTGCTTTGTGTATGTGTATCGTGCACCGGATATAATACCCAGGGTAGGAGGAGGAGCATGATTGTGCTCGGACAGGCGAGGTATGTTTTGATGGCGTGCGAGAGACCGATGGTCCGCTGCAGGCCTGTTCTCTGGGGAGTCGGGTCGAGGCCGGGGAGGAACCAGCCTAGTTTTCGGAAGACGAGGATGTTGCCATCGGTCTATTGGAGTTAGTTAGTCACTAACCATACCATATGCTAGGGAGGGGAATGGAAAGAAGGGGGAGACAAACCCAACGCGAGCGCTGTTGAACCATGCCGCCAAAGACGGGGGCACGAGGCCGAATTGCAACTCCTCAGCTGCAAAGATAATCTCCCATCCATGCCCAACCAACAGATACGAACAGAGAACGTCTTCCCCTGCCTCTGCGAGCTGCCAGCCGCCGATGTCGCCTAGGGCTGTGCGACGAAGCACGTACCCTGATCCAGTGCAGATGCTGCTATCTAGCAAGTCGTTGATGGGCTCACCTATCGCCGCGAAGACATTTCTGTTCTGCCCTAGTGGATCACCGGTAGCCGTATTGTAGAACAACTGAGGTGGGATAACCATGGCTGCCTGGGGATTGCGGAGGAGATGCGGGATCATGCGACGCAGCCAGTCGCGGTCGGGGATCATGTCTGCGTCGAGGGAAGCAAAGAAGTCGACATGGGGGGTCAGACGGGCGGTTTCCTCGATTCCGAAGCGCATGTTGCCGGATTTGAAGTAATGCGGGACTCCGGGGTTTTGGGTCGGGATAGGTAGGTTACCGCCACGCCTTGGAAGTCGAGGAGGAGCTGCTTGTCGTTGAGTCGTTGCACGGCCTGGTGGAGGGCGAGGCTCTGGCCGTCGTCGAGGACGAAGATGCGGAACTGGTCGCGGGGATAATCCTGGGATGCGGCGGCGATGACTGTGTCCATGATCATGTCGAGTTCTTCCCCGCAGCAGGTGATACAGACGTCGATCGAGGGCGCTGTGTTCCCCCGGAGGTACAACAGTGGTCGACCGGGGCGTCTGCGGCCGGATCCAAGGTAGAGGAACAGTTCCAGGCCGCTGCAGAATTCGGGGATGATGGTTATGAACTCCATCGCGGTGTTTAGCCATATGATTAGGCAGGCTGCATGGCTGGGTTCGGTCGTCTCCCATGTCGTCTTTGCCCGCCAGGTAAGATAGAGGAAGAAGAGGAACCAGGTGGACACGAAGCTGGCCGCGGTGACGGCATTGTCTTGTGGGAACTGGTCTTTTTTGCAGGGGATTTCGACGATGTCAAAGCCTTCCTTGCCCTTTCCGTTAGGGCTTCGTCTGTTCATCTTGAGAATAGAGGACCACCACCGGAAGCCAGCACAATCGATGTCCAATGCTCAAGACAAGTCCGGACCCTCGATTCTTATTGCCTCCGACACGGGTTCTCTGCCCGTGTTTGTCTCGAGGATGTTGTACAGCTGTACCTGCAGTCGCTGCATGGGGATGGAGCCGGACGTCACAAGTAGGACGAAATCTGGACATGCCTTGGTATTGGCTATGACTGCCTTGATTTCCGGCTATAGGGTTGCATTGGTGGCCGTGATTGAAATACACCATCCGAGATCGTCGTTCCGCTGCATGGAGGCCCCAGACGACCAGGTTACCTAGGATGCAGGGCGGCCCAATAGTTCCGCGAGCATGAACTCTGTCTCAAGTCGGTGTCCTGACGCATTATATAACTACCGAAAAGGCGGATTCGACCGGTCTACATTCCACCTTTTAATCGGCCGTTTCATTGATCCGATCATTGTCACCATGGATGTAAGTATTCTCCCCCTTCTAGCATCTCTCATGGCTCATATTCTCACAATTGAATCAAAGAGTCTCCATCTGGGACCTGACACACGGCCCGCCGCCGGGAGAGACGGTGACGGTCTGCGGAACTGTCCAGGAAGTGTATCGGGACCCAACACACCTCGTTATCCTACTCAATGATGGCTCGTCTATCAATCCTCTACGAGCTACTCTCCCCAAGGCCGGGGAGAGTCAGCAATATTCCCCTGGCACCACTGTGCAGTTGCAGGGGAAGTTAGAGATCGACGGGCTGATTGCCTCAGACGTGCGGGTCATCGGATTGGCAGACCCAGATACGTTCCCTTTGACCCAATCCGACGCCTCATCCACAGATGGCCTTCACCAGACCCCTCACCTGCGCATCCGGATCCCCTACCATGCCCTCATAGCCCGGGTGAGGTCCGCAAGCATCTCCGCCCTGACATAATTCTTCGACTCTTATCCCCGTGGTCCATTGTACCAAGTCCATTTGCCCGTACTGACATGGACCGACGCCGAAGGGGGGGCAGAGGTCTTTCCCGCCCCGACCCAAATGAGTAAGACGGAAAATGCCCCGATGAACGACACATTCTTCGGCTCTCGTCGTTTTCTGAATGTCACCGCCGTTTTCCACGCCGAAGCCTTCGTCCAGGGCCTCGACCGCGTGTGGACACTATCCCCCTGCTTCCGGCCCGAGATGCAAGACGGCCCGCGCTACCTAGCTGAGTTCTAGATGCTGGAAATCGCTCTCAACTACATCGATGATCTAGAGCCCTTGTTCCACCTCGCCGAGGAGGTAATCCACGACCTTGTGGGCCGTCTCCAGGAAAGTCCCGCGGGAAAGGAGATCCTCGCCTATAACCTGGGCCTTGAACGCCGCTGGACCGACTTGAAAACTTCTCCATGGCGACGAATCACCTACGCCGATGCCCTAGAGCTCCTCCGCAAAGCCCGCATCGAAAAAGGCGTCGTGTTCACCGCCGAAAACAACCCCAAACACAAGAACTGGATGATCACGCACGAGCACGAGCTATACACAGTCGAGTCCTTCGGCGGCCCCGTCTTCCTAACACATTTCCCCACATATGCGCGACTGTTCCAGGCGCGCCAATCCGCCGCCTCAATTGACGACGTCCCACTGATGAACACGTACGACCCGACCGAAATCACCGAGACCTTTGATATCCTGCTTCCTGGGATCGGGGAGATTGCTAGCGGCGGACTCCGCGAGCACCGCCTTGTCATTTTAGTCGCCACGATGCGCAAGAAGGAGTTTCTTGGGTCGGAGGGGGGTGGACCGCCTGCGGCACGGCCGAATGCCCCTGCTGAGGCCGGGCCGTATCCGTATCTGCACCCGGATGAAGATTTGAAGTCGATGGAGTGGTTCGCGGATACCCGGAGGTGGGGGACGGCGCCGCACGGGGGGTTCGGGATTGGGTTTGAGCGGCTGCTGCAGTATCTTGTGGGTGAGAGGTCGGTGAAGGAGGTTGTTTCTTTCCCGAGGTATAGGGGGGTGTGTGGATGTTAGGCTTTCCTTTCTTTTGTTAATATTAGGGTTTCTGGAAGCTTTACGTATGTCCCTTGGCCCTGTAGGGTATCACGCTGTGTAACCCATCGGTGCTGCAACGGTACTAGTAGTAATAGCCGCGACACCATGCATGGTTTTATTTGCTGCTACAATAGCCGGATTTACAGCTGTTGCTTTTTCTTACATGCACACTCGCTGGTCAACAGTCCGTCATATAATTGCTTCTCTCACCAACCCGACCCTACACACAACAATGGTTCGGCTCGAACGCAGCATCAGTCTCTTGTATCTTGTCATAACAGGCACCATCACCAGTGACCTAAACGAAAATGCCTCGCCATGGCCGAACCAAACCTACCTATTCTCCCCATTGCACCCCCCAGCCCTAAACATCACAAAACACGGCAAAACCAAGCCCGACTTCCTCTTCCTCATTCCCACAAACAGCACCAACAAGCACGGCACCCCAACCATCTACAACGACAACGGCGAACTCATCTGGCAGGCCTCCTCTATCAACGCCACAAACCTCCACGGCTCACCCATCCTCACCTACTGGGATGGCGAACGCCCCCCGGGTGCCGCATGACTCGGGTCTATCATCATATTCAACACCTTCTACGACGAAATCTATCGCATCACGATTTCCTCGAAGCGAGGGCATCGGTGCACCCGCCAGCCAGGCACATGTCACCTCTTTCGTCGACATCCATGAAGCCCTCATCACAGCTTGCGAAACGATGCTACTGATGGCCGCCAACTGCACCGCCGCCGACCTCAGTGCCGTTGGAGGCCCAGCAGACGGCTCCGTACTAGATTACATGGTCTACGAGGTCGATATCGCGACGAACAAGATCCTATTCCGCTGGAGTGCGAAAGACCATTTAGCGGTTACGAACTCATACGTGCCCCTCACCCCGGGGGCAAAGAACCAATGCTGGGACTAGGTTCACCTGAACTCGGTGGCGGTATATGGAACTGGCTATGTCCTGTCTGCGCGTATGGCCTGCTCCATAATCGTCATTGATCAGAACGGTAGCGTTCAGTGGATCCTCGATGTAACCCCCCCTCTCCCCTTTGTCCCTTTTTTTCCTTTTCGAAAAGCTAATTACAGTGAAGGGCCACAACGGAGGCGATTTCACCCTCGGCCCAGGCACTCAGTTCTGCTGGCAACACGACGTACGGGTCTCTCGTTCTACGGCGAACCGGACTACGCTCTCACTATTCAATAACGGCAACCATCAGGGTGAGTACGGGACCCAGCTCAGTCCAGCCCTGGTACTCGATCTCCATCACGGGAATAAAACCGTCACTCTGAACCGCCGTGTTTATGACCCAGGGGACCCCGTCATTTCCCTCTGGGATGTTCGGGGATAGACAGCTCTCCTACAAGATTCGGAAACCGGACGGCGTTCGTGGATGAGAGCCTAGTGGACCTGAAGACCCTGTAACCAGGGTCGTTTTTGATCTCACCATAACGAGTGTAAGCAGATGATGCGTAGAAAATAGGTGACTGTGGATGGGGGGCAGGGAGCGTGCGCCGGTAGAAGCTTGAAAGTTGAATAAATTAACTCGGTACACTATTACCTCGTCGCTATCTTATTATTAACAATTACATTAAGGTGATATAAATGACGGCAGAATATGTATACGCCGTGGGTATGTTCAAACCGGGAACAAATTTGAAGCGGCCCTTTCTTCCATATGGAGAATCACAGCCCTGAGTCAATCTGATCGGGTATATTGGTCCCTGTCCACTCCCACCATTCTCGGCATGTCTGCTTAGACTGTCGCGGAAACTCCATCTTCTTCACCTCATCCGGCTGTTCCACAACCGTGATATAGAGACCCTGACTGAGATGGAGTGCAATATGGCAGTGCAGCGGCCACACGCCTGGATTATCCTGATCCCACTGCATGACCATGTAAGCGGGCGTACTCTCGTCTTTTGCGATGTGAAGCAAGTGTGTATCCCGTAGCATCGTCTCCTCCGGGTTGACAATATTGCCATCCCACTCCCCAAAGCCCTCAGCAAGAACGTTAAACTTATGGCCGTGCAGATGAATGGGGTGGGGAGTAAACGTGTTCCGATTCTCCACGATGACGCGAACGCTCTTGTTGGAACCAAAGTTGTAAACGTTCCATTCCGGCTCGAACTGCATGTAATCGACCTTCGTGTCGAGGAGGATGGGGGAGTTGTAATCGCCGTGAAAGCTGACGTTATTAAAGGCCCACAGTGTCTGAGTGCCGTTCCATGGGTGGGTGATGACAAGAGTCTCGGTTGTGGATGGGTTCGGGTGCAGAGGGACGGGACATAGAGGGACAGTCAGGGAGAGGTCATCATTTGCACACGAGCTCAACTGTGCATCTGTGACGCTGGTTTCTGTCTGTGGCTCTGAGTCCGTATCAGCTTCCTCGTAGTAGACGGCTGCCAGCCCATTTGGTGAAATCCCATCGCCTAAGCTGCACGGAGGCGGCGTAAGTAAGGATCGCATCCAGGCGCTGTCTCCCGCATTCCCAGTGGCTTCAACCTGTGACTTGTTATTAACGGAATCCTTTGGACGTTAATAGATTGCTTACAATCACATCTGTCCGCTGTCCAACTGCCAACGTAACCACATTTGTCGTGTATGGATGGATGGGAACGAAGTCGTTGGCGATGACAGTCATGTTGTGATTATCAATACTGAATTTCAACGTAGCTTCTCCACCAGCGTTGACGAGTCTCAGGCGATGTTTCTTGCCAGACTGGAATCGAAACTTGCTAACACCTGCAGCGGGAGTACAGTCTGTTGAATTGACGCAGGGGTAGTTCATCTTGCCATTGATCAGGTTATTGTTTGAGTAGGGTATTTGACTGGCCATCCACGACTCAATGAGGGCATGCTGTTCCAAATGATACCAGTCGTTGATCATGACGGGCCCAATATCAATGTCGTACTCCGCTGTGCGGGGCCCATATATCACCATGGGCCCGAGAGCACCACCGGTATACTGAAGGCTATAGTGCGCTATTCTGTCTCAGTCACTATATCTAATAGAACCCTAGGCCACCCACTCACCATGGTACCAAGAGCTCCCGTACTGATCAGCTCTGAACAAATACCTTGCCGTTTTACCAGGCGCGATCGGACACTGATCAACAGCCGGGACACCGTCGTAAAACGGGGTTGATTTCTGGATTAATCCATGCCAGTGAAGCGAAGTACCGTCTCCATACTCATCGCTAAGGTCGCTAGTCACCGTTACATCCAGCCAATCGCCCCAATTTGCTTCAATCATCGGCCCAGGAAACTGCCCATTGACAGTTAGACATTCTTTGACCACACCGTCAGGGGCCAGTGTCTGCGTCGCGATGTGAAAGTCGTACGTTCTCGTGAATCCTGTGTCTGGCATCGAACCGCAAATCGCTGACGGCGAAGGCTCATCCCATGGGCGTTGGGACTCGTGACCCCCAGGCAAGCCACCAAGGGGGAGATTTGGCTGGTCAAGAGTTCCAAAGACGCTATTTCCATTCGTTGTGTGCTGAGATAAAGAAGGCTTTAGGTCGGACGTTCTCTTGGGGAGAAACGCTGGGCCATGGTAATTTGCAGCCGCAGCGCCACCATATGGAGATTGGGGAGGCGCTGGAGGGGTTACGTCTTGTCCTACTCTGTAGGTCGGTTGGGCTGTAGACGCGGTAGTAGATAGCTCCTGGGCTCCAGCAGTTGTTAAAACCGCGGAAGTTGCTATAAGAACTCCGTAGGCTAAACTTTTCATGCTCGCAAGTGTTACACAAATAGTGGAGAGTTGTTGCTGTGGATAATTCACCTCATTGCGTGCAGGGACTAACGGGTGTTTTATAGCGCATTTGAACGAGGGGATCAGGGTCCATCACATATTCTGGCTACATAATTGAGGGGCTTCCGAAATTGTCAATAATGCGTATATATCGATAATTCCTAGCAAATAATTCCTAGCAGATTCGTACCTCACGTGTTGGATATCAGATATTTTTCACCAGTCCGGGATATACAATATGATATGCCACCGCCGCAAATCTACGACATCTCCGGATCCAATACCTGTGGCTAGGGAGGAGCACAAAATCCCCAATTATGTCCTGAGTCCTGCCTCTATCCGACCGTGTGCCCTGGTCCGATTTTTCGGTTCAACCACAAAGGATATCTGCCGGTACCTGGCGAGAGTAAGGGTGGAAAGTCGGTCAGAGAGATCAGGTACAGACTCGGATATCTTGGATTCGTCTATAATGACAACCCATTTAGGGCCGCTCAGGAAACTCTAAACCTCCCACTGTTTGGCAAGTAACAATAATTGACTGGCTGCAGGCAGGAATAATAGAACAATGCAGAAATTTGAGCCACAATCTTTCCGACCTGTTGGGGATTCTTATTAAATTATATGATACATTATCTTAAAGATGCCTAGTGGCGGTCATGCGATTCTCCAGAAGATGCAGCAACCATAACACTCTTCAACCCATCTATTTCCTTGCTTCAAACTCCTGGCTAACCTTGTAATCTGTGTACCCCTCCGCGGTCTGTGCGTACAAAGTCTTCGGATCCAACGGCGCAAATGGAATCCCCTCGTTCACCCTAAACACCAGGTCCGGATTCGAAATAAACGGCCGCCCAAAGGCAATCGCCACATCGCGCCCCTTATACTCCTCCGCTAGTATCTTCGCCGCACTCTCCCCATTATAGTTTCCGGCAACAATCACCGGGCTCGCATCGCGATACGCATCAAGCAGCCATCTCAACCGCTCCCCCTCTGCCACCTTATCAGATTCACAGGCATGCAGGTACGCTAACTTGAACTGCGCCAGCTTCTGCACCAAGTCCGTGAATTGCGGGACCGGGTCCCCCATGCCCATACCCTGATAACGACTCCACGGGCTGAGTCGGATTGCAGCCCGGTCATGTCCAATAGCATCCACCACGGCACGGGTCACCTCGACAGCGAACCGGGAACGTTTCTCAATATCTCCACCCCAACTATCGGTCCGCTTATTCGAAACATCTTGAATGAATTGATCGATTAAGTATCCGTTCGCCCCGTGGATCTCTACCCCATCAAAACCAGCCTTCATGGCATTCTCTGCGGCTCTAGAGAAGTCGGTAATAGTACCCAAAATCCCCTCCTCGCTCAATGGCTTCGGGTAGTGCATTTTGTCGCTAAACATGCTCTTCATGGCTACGTCGCTGCTGGAGATGAGGTCGAGCTGTTGCTGCGCGAGGAATGACGGGTTTGCAGCGCGACCCAGAGCCCATAGTTGCAGATAGATGTGGGAACCCTTGTCGTGCACGGCAGTGGTCACCTCCCGCCAGGCGGAGATTTGATCGTTGTTGTAGATTCCGGGGGCGTTGGGGTAGCCGCCGTGTCGGGGGCTGATGACGGTGGCTTCGGTGATGAGGAGGGTACCGGGGACGGCGGCTCGCTGCTGGTAGTATTCTTTTACGGATGGGAGAGGGATGTGGTTGGTATCAGCACGTAGGCGGGTCATTGGGGCCATGGCGATGCGCTGCTGCAGCGTCAGGCGCCCGACTTTGAGTGTATTGAATAATGGAGACATGTTTTATGATGAGTTTGTATAGTTTGACTAAGATGTAGTTTAACAGAACTATCTAATTATTTATATTGCCTGCATATTGTCTTCACATTTCCCGTCCCTGTATCCAGCCGGGGTAGTTGCCATTGCCACATGGACGGACTACAATGATATGGCGAAATTGTCAGCAGCGGCTCGGGGTCGGCACTAAAATGCGACCGGTTTACAAATTGCCATACCAATCGACTCGCTGACGGATATCCGAGTACTCGGGAAGGCCTAAACCGGCAATCTGATTGGTTGTACCCCTTTTTCCGTGCGGGTCAAGAACCTTAACTGCATTCCTGCTTACCAACATATCCGTGCCATCAGTGGAAAATCTCAGTAATCCGACAATGTGCCTGGGACAGCCAGGGGAAACCGTGTCTGAGGTATTGAATCGGCTTGATCTCAGCCGCGAATGATTGTGGCTATTGCACGAGAACCTTCATGATCTCTTCCTTATCAAAGTCACTCTCTGGAACATTATTAACCACTGTGTTAGATATTGCCACATTATTCAAGTAAAGTATCATGGTAGAAGTAAATTAATCATCTTGTACTTCAAATGGATTAAAGATTGGTCATTGGAAGACAATTAGATCAAATTCTATCATCTACTCTAACATGTCTGACATAGTTGGGGGAAACTGGTAGGGTTTGTCTTTCTGTTTTATATATACTCCTACTACATGGGTCCTAGTAGTGCTCACATTTCTATGCAATGTGTCAGGATATTTCTAGATTTCTTACTACGAATAATATTTATCATATTTACATTGATATGCAGCGGTTGAATATAGTAAATGACTTAGGCTTAGTGAATAGCATGTTAGCCTTATCATTGGCTTCACTGTCAGGTTGCACCTGTATAGCCGAAAATGAACTGGCAAGAGATCCACTTTAATGGATTAGGTAATAACAAAATCCGATCCACCATGAATCTAATTGGTCAATTGGAAATGTAATAACGTCATGATCATTTCTCAAGGTGTTTTGGTTGGTTCTTTCATATTGCTCTTCTCCCTTCCTGTTGCGCAGTGATAATGTCCTGTCCAAAACCTTCCGCACCGCACTTAAGATCCAACTTATTATCAGTGATTGACACAATAAAGTTGAACTAGCCCATAAATGCTCAACTTTTGATTATGATTAACATTGGACATGACCTTCCTATACAATGCTGTCCAAATTAGGCATCCGAGTCATGATACTTCCCCAGCTTGAACAATTTCTTCGCATTCTCCCTCCCAACCTTGACGTAGTTATCCGCTCCACCAAGCGCCTTCGAGAGAGCCTCCTCATCATCATCATACCAAGACGCCCCGACCTCGATCTTCTCATAGGGCGAATCAACCGAAAAGAGGATCCGATCGGCCCCGACGTAATCCGCCACGAACTTAACCACCTCAGTTGCAAAATGACCACTGGTCGTCAAATAAAGATTATTCTTAAAGTAGTAAATCAGATCCTTCTTGCACATCACATCCCCCCTCGACTCTGCCAGTGGTCGCTCCACATCCCGCAGCCAATGGTTTGTGCGCCAGAAGTCCTGCGGCATCCGTTCACCCAGATGGCCCACAATAACCTTCAGCTTCGGATGCCGATCAAATACCCCATTGGTGATCATGCCTAGAATGTGCAACGAGACATCGATCGCAAACGACTCTGGAGGCCCAATCAGATACCGTCTCTTCGCATAGAACTGCTTGAAGTGGTTCCCCATCGGCGCTCCCGGGTGCAGGTAGAACGGGACATCAAGCTCCACGCACTTCTTCCAGAACACATCGTATTCAGGCTGATCGTAGAAGAGATACGTCTCGCCATCCGGACCAGCATGCTGCCAGTTATTCACCAATGCGCCATGGAACCCGTAGTCCTTCACGCAGCGCTCCAGTTCCTGGGCCGCTTGGGCAGGATCATGCATCGAGAGGGCAGCAAAGGCGCTCATGCGGTCGCGATGGTCTTTGATATGGTTGGCGATCCAGTCGTTGGCTTCGCGGGCGCGTGCCTCGGCTTTGGCTTTGTCGGGGATGCCTTGCGCGCCTGGGACGGTCAGGGACCAGATGGTGTATCCGATGCCGTGTTTGTTGGAGAGGTCGAGGCGCTCGGCGCACGGGTTCTTGATTTGGGCCATGTAGCGGTCGAGATCGTTGGGGGCGATGTAGAGGGCCGCTTGGTCGCGGCTGGAGTCCGCCAGAGTGGGGATCTCGTAGGCTTCTTCGAAGGAGACCTTTCCGCGCATTGTGGCTGGTTGGGGTTATGAACGTGGGGGTGTGAGTGGGAAGTATTATGGTGGGAAGTTGTTACCGGTTTCGAGGTGTATTATTTTTATGGGAGGCATGTCTGGCCTATATAATGAGGAGTTTAAGGTGTTGAGGCTGAGAGGATCCGGTGGCAGCGGGCCGGAACCAGACGGGTACGGCTTGAAGCCACCGTTATTTACGCATAAGATGCGGAGTCCATGATGACATGACAGAGCCTCATTCTTGGTTAAAGATCATGGTATTGCTCCTTGCAGCTGCGTAGCTATATCCATGACGCGAATCGAAGGGTCTAGCCGGGCTCAGATGGGGCGCTATTACAGCAATATGCCACGAGGCCGACCTTGATCTTGTCAGATAATGCTTGACAAAACCATTCTTAATAACTCCCCTTTGAGAGTTACATTCAACCGAATATAAAGCCAAAATTAGGATTCTTTATATAATGCGTATCCTTTTTAAGGCTAGTGATTTCGGAAGGTTAATTGGTAGAAGAGTTGAAACCTTTTCCGAGTTCTACTACTTAGTCTCGCATATGTGAGTCCGGATGCGTGGTGAGCGGAAAAAGTCCGAGGGTGTAACGCCAGTGCAAGAAGGGATTTGAGGATGGAATCATTAATTATCTAATACCTTCCCCAGAATTGCGTACTGTCCCCAAAGGTCTTCAAATACCTTTCCCGTTGCAAATATATCCAAAATTTATGTTGGTCATGGGCGGATACCTTGGTGACATCATTGGGATGGAATTGCCTGCCTTCCGTCAGACTCAGCGATTGGTCTGTTTTTCCAGTCCCCTTGCCCGAAGGACGGAATTAGTTCCATCTCCCGAATTTCCTCCTTTGGATCAAGAATCTGAGATTCCCTTCATCCGGACCATATTGGTTGATCGAATCGGCCCCAAAGGAAATACGAGGAGCCGCCCTCCAGATCCCAGGCTTGGCATGCTGCCGCGGTAGGAGCCGCATATGAAGACAAGCCAATCATCATGCATTTTCTAGGGAAGAGGTTAGTCTCTGGCAGCAACACAACCCCTCGAGCTGCAAGTGCAAGCCATCATTAGCAGCAGAGTAACCTCTTATAGCATAGGGGCACTTCGTCAGCCAAGCGATCACGCGAGGATTCCAGAATCTCTTGGATGTGTTCCCAGGCTGAATCAGAGGCTTTGCGGATCAGAGTCCCAGTATGGCTCGGCCCTCGTAATGCTGGCCGGCTATCGCTTGAACGGGAAGCATTGACCGAGTACATAGGCGGCTCTTGCCTACCATCTTTCGAGCCTTGATTTTCTTCATCGCTTCTCGGCTTCCTTTCCTCCAGTGAGGGATTTATTCCAGAGCTGATGATCCGGGGATACTATACGAGAGGTTACATTCATGTCAAGCCAACTCATGGCTCGTGAGGCTGTGCTGGAGAAGAAGAGTACTATTTCGATCTGCTTGCTCGAGGCCCATATAAACTGCTGCACCCCTTGTTCTTTCCTACTGGAAATCAATTTACTCACGACACCAATTATCCGGCCGTCGCTTCAGTAACTATTCCACCCCTAACCCCTCACTAGAACTAAAAACATGAAGTCCATCCCTCAGCCTAGTCACCCTCATGGCCCTCACCACCCTCCTCAGCCCCGCCATGGCAGCCGCAAAAACCCGATGCAGCGCACGCCAACACGAAAAATTCGACACAATCGGCGTAAACCTCTATCTATACGTGACGCTCTGCGTGCACATAACCCCCTACAACAACTACTACGCCTATGCCGATATCTCATGGGAGGACAGCGGCGGCGGCCTGAGCATAGTCATGGAGGATCTCGTTGTGAACTTGAGACTAGAGCACTATGACAAGGACTACAAGACGAGCGATGTTAGTATTGCGGGGATTGTGAATTATAAGAGCGAGGGATATACCCGGATCAAGAGTGGGAAGTATAAGAG
The DNA here is from genome assembly GCA_027569885.1 of Aspergillus diversus. Taxonomy (NCBI): domain Eukaryota; kingdom Fungi; phylum Ascomycota; class Eurotiomycetes; order Eurotiales; family Aspergillaceae; genus Aspergillus; species Aspergillus diversus. The sequence continues at coordinate 478,897 of JAPDKZ010000008.1, read as the reverse complement.
TAGTAGTACGGGGGGGTGGACGGCGGATGGCCATGTTAAGTGGGATGTTCAGAATGATGGTGAGGGTGGGTCGCCGCAGATCTGATGCTAAGCTGATAGCGTATTATTAACGAAGTATGGCATTGTTTGTTATGGTTGGAGGACTGTACTTTGTTCTTGATGCTATTGTTATGAGTTGATTTTTGGGGGCTAGTTCTAAGTCCTAGGTAGAGGAATTCTATGGTCCTATCTCCTTGTGGGGAGTAGGTGGGATATGTTTAGTGACATTATTCATATGAGTGTAATCATCCGTGTCACCATGCAGACTTGGCGGATGGACTAGCCAATCTCTTATTGGAGAGGAAAAACGAACAAATAAAGCAGGGCTACCAAGCCAAATGGTCGTGCAAGGTCTTCAGCAAGTCTGCAGGCCCAGTGCCGGCTGAATCCAAGCAAGCTAGAATATGCTGGTCGGGCCGGACCAGCGTGGCCTGGCCTTCCTTTAAACGCATCATCTCGATCCATTGGCAGATGCTTTCCCCCATTTCAATATCAAAGTCCCGTCCTAGAGCCGCAGTGGTTAATTTCAAAGTCTTTCGCACGGCATCTGGCAAAGACTCCTGCATTGTTTGAAACAGTTCCTCCCAGTGACTAGCCCATGGGCGATCTACTATCAGCGTGAATCCATCAATGCCACAGAGGTCCAGAGTTGAATACTGCTTGGATTCAACCTCCTTCTGGGAAAGCTCCCAGACGTAGGAGGAATCAATAGGGGGTAGGCCTATTGTGGAAGGGAGGAGGGGCTTGATCCACGCATGGGGCAGGCGGGCCCCCGGCATGCAAACCGGCGGGAAGAGAGACGCGTTAGATGGAATCTCAGTATCTCCATATATATACCCAATATGAAGGTTGAGATTGTCGAAGTGTTCTCGTTGCCCCTCGATGCCTTGCTCAATCTCGATCATTGCCTGGGGATTCTGGATGTTTCGGTGCAGGTTCCGTCGCGCCATTTCAACATCGTCATCTGTCGTCCCTAAAGCCTTCAAGAGACTGAATATCTGCAGCCCGTTCTTCACACTTTGTTGGGCATTCACTAAGGCAACCTGGCGACGATCGGACCCGTAGGTATTGAGTAGTGTATCCCCTGCCCAGCCCTGGTGGGCCGCTGCGAGCTTGTAGGCTAGGTTATGCACGTCGCCCATTCCCGAATTCAATCCTAGTCCACCTGTCGGTGGGAAGGAGTGTGCAGCATCACCGGCTCTATCATGCGTATTCCATTATCCTATCAGCGGCCCACTCTCGAATTAAGGGGAGAAAGGCGGGGGCATTTCTCACAAGAAAACTCGGTTTATCCGGTATTGCTTGGCCACTTTGCGGCTCAGAATCCAGGGTCGGAAACTAAGTATGTCATATTCAATTCTCCTACCGATGGCTGCATCCACGGTTTTGCGACAAAGAGCTTCGTCCCATGAATCGACCGGGTGCTTCTTTGGCTACAGAAAAGTCAGTAGAGTCTCGTTGTTTGGTTGCCATATTGGGTAGGTGAATATCACTTGCATTAACATTGCAGATCAAGACCTGATTGCCGGAAAGATCATAGCCGATGATAAACCCGGAAACCTCTGGGTCCATCACCCAGTGTAACATCCCGACCCTGTCGCCAATAACCGGCCGTAAGTCGGCATTAAGGTGAATCGTCATCATCGTTTCGTCTGGAGCGTCCCACCCATTACCATAAACACCCTTACGCTGCTATTGGGTCCGATTAGAAGCTTACAAGAGTCCTCGCCCTCACTTTCCACTCCCAAAAAGCGTCTCACGGCACTCTTGGCACCGTCACAGGCAACAACATGTTGCGATTTGACGACATAGTTTTTGCCTGTGTTCCGGTCTTCGATTGTGGTTAGAACATAGTCTTCGAACTGCAGGCGGGATGTCAGAATAAGAGAGAGACCGCTGAATGCTTCGAGAAGGGCGGCCTCACTTGCTCTAGACGCACAAAAGAATGATTTTTCCGGATCTCATTAAGCGGGCTCTGCGCCAATCTCTTCGCTACGAATTCTTCAAGAGCTGGCTGCGGGATATTATGGATCATCTGGATTGGTCTTGTTAACCGTACCACTCAACAAGCTCCAGTAAAAAATCCTTCAAACTCACTGTAGGAGTAGCGTCAAGCACATCGGCATCCATCCGCTCATATGGCAGACGCCCAACCTGCTTCCCACTGAGATTAGTGATGAAATTCACCCAGTATGCATCTTTCCGGCAGGTCCCAATACTCCGGATGGCATTAACATCCAACCCGAATTGACGACATAGTTCCAACGACCGTGGGGATACAGCATGAGCTTTTGGTGCTGCCAAACGTGTGGAATATCTCTCGACAATGAGTGTTTGAACTAGATTGAGGTTACTAAGAGATCATCCTTGGAGAACTGCGATCTACAATTGATTTAGCCGTAACTGGACTCGATGGAGAATAAAATACCTTTCAACTGCGATAGCATGAACGCGAGCAGTAGCCCGGATGGGCCACCACCGATAATTAGAATCGGGACATCAACCTCGTAGGTTTCATGCTGTATCGCAGATGGGGACATGGCTCAGGGTGATAGGACAGTCTGCTCCAAGAAAGGTTTCCCTGGAGGATGGGTTGCACTTTTTCAAAAAAGAAAAACCAATAAAAAATAAAAAAGATCCCGGCGCGCCGAATCGAATATAGGGACATTGTGTCTGGCCGCCACTGCCTCCCCTTGTGCGGGGTTACCGTCTGTTTCCCCCAGTAAAGAGAGAAGGAAAAGTGGGACAGAGCCAGGGGGTCTTCCTCCACTGCCCGGCAATCAGACCACGGCGCATATCTCTGTTACAAGGGAACCGGCCGGAGAAACAGTGTGGCTGATTCTAGGCTTTCGTTAATGTGATTCTTTTTATGAACACTATCAAATAAATATGGGTGGTGATACATGCCATGCGCCAAACGGGAATAATTCGGCATGGTAAACAAATGTAGGATCCGCGATAAAGGGGTACACCAGTATCATCCTAATGGCGAGAAGCAAGGTGGAATTGTAACAGGCAGTAAATTTCTTTTTTTTTACACGTCTGTATAAAAGTCGATAGACTTGATCATAACGGCGGTTATTAAAACACGTTCCGCGTATCAGGACTCTGCCGACGAGCCAAATCCTCCCCAGAAGCATTGCTATCATTCGAGGACGTCCCACGATGATCCCCCATACGCTCAAACTGAGTAATGATATCCGTCGTAACAACCACCCCCTTTGAGCCGCCAATTATCTGCTCACTACTTCCACCCCGACCCCTGTAATTGTCCATCTCCCGCCAATCTAGGTCATTATCCTGTCCGACCCCATGTCTGCCGCCGTACGCATGCGACTGGAACGTGGACGCGTTGTTCGTGGGAATCGATCGGTTCGTGCCGTAGCCTATACGGGCGTGGGAGCCCCGAGGGTAGTTCGGAGTTGAGGTTTTCTTGGATGAGAGACCGAGGCGCTGGAGGATTTTTTCGATGAGCGGTCGGATGGGTGGTACGCAGCCGACGATGATGACGATCCAGGCTTCTGTTGAGGCCCAGATGAGAATGTCAGGTTGAGCCCCTAGTAAGAGAGGGTGGTTAGTAAAGAACAGGACCCCGAATACTAGAATAAACCTACATGTGATATCGGATGTCTCGGTCAAGACTTTGATCTGATAGGTTTTGATGGCGGAGCACACTGCCGCTCTACAGTGAAAGTTCTGTTAGCACAGGTCCAAATCTAGCGAGGGGAAAACCAAGGAGGGGAATAAAGATGTGATGGAGACTAACATCCAACCCAATCCCATCAGAACCGACAAAGCGATTTTGATGCGCAGTTTCATTTGCAGTTTCCAGAACAGATGGATCGGGTATGTCGCCAACACCGCATCCAAAAAGGTATTAAAGCCTAGAACATCAGCGGACCAGGTCCCGGAAGGCAAGCACTATGAGAAAGGAAAAACTCACTGGCTTGGAAAAAAGAATAGTTCTGGTTCAGCTTGCGCCCGGGATCGCAGGTCCCCTCGATCGAGTCATCCCATAATTTCTCCATCGGAGAACACTGGCCTAGAATCGTCCCCACGACGGCGATATTAACTGCAGCCACGAGGACCCCAAGCACGATCAGCAGCCATGGTTTCGTCTCATGCCGGCCTCGGATTTGCATCAGGAATGCCAAAATTGCCAGCTTGCCCAGCATACTGGCCATAATCGCAAGGAGCTGGAAAACCCACGACCATTTCAGAGACTGGACTTGTTGTTCCGCGGAGAGTGTAGCGATATGACGGCCCATACCAGCATTGACGGAAAATTGGAGAAAGACCTGGCCTGTGAGCTCCGTGGCCTATCCTAGAAAGTTAGTAGACCTCGTCGCTTTGGAGAGTAGATACAGACACGTACCACAGTCAGGGCGGCGAGTGCAAAATCCCATCGAAACCGAGCGACGATTTTCCAGTTACTGACAAAGCGGAGGGTGAAGAATACCAACCCGATGAAGGTTTCTGTCCAGGAAACCACCAGGATCATCAAAGACCGATCACTTGACATCTTGAGGGGGCGTCCCCAACGGGCATTCCTCTATGCGGGATTCCGACACTGGAAGGAAACAAACATCCATTTCATAGAAAAAAAAGAAGGAAAAGAGAAGAAAAATAAGTCAGGCTATTAGGTTTGATGGCACCGATATACCTTGACCTGGGATGTCTCACGGTGTGCAGGGGTTGACCAGCAAGTTTCGCCCTATGATAAAATTCTAATTCCAGCAGTCAATATATTGAATGAAATGCCCTAATTCTCAATAGGATAATGCAGTTTAAGTGAAAGCCCTTATGTTTCTCGTCACAGAAACTGCCCCTCGATTGTGTTGGTTCTGTGACTTCCATGATTGGGCCACGAATTCGTTGATGAATCGTCGCCACGGCAGTTGGTTGGTTGGAAAGAGCAAAAAACAACACAACACGGCTCGCGACCTCTCCGCCACTTTTCCCGTTTTCAAAAGTCCGTCCGATGCTCATTGTCCCGATCGTGGTAGTATTCGAGCAGTGGTGGCCCAGATAGAGTTTCGCGAATGGTCAGATCCAGGCATACAGCAATTGATTGGTCGGGTAATTAATATCCGCCCGACTCGAGCAAGGAAAACACGGCTGGGAAATGAGGAAGAAACTCCGGGCCTAATGGAGGCAATGCAACTTCTCTGAGCCGGCTGGACGTTGGCGTCGGCTGAAATTCAACAAAATAGCGTCCATACCCAACCATCTTTGAGAACACTATCGTGCTGGGAGCTCACAAATAAGTTTCTCAGGCACCACCAAGACGTGTGCGCCGGGTGAGATAACACGCAAAGCAAAGAAGGGGGCAAGAAAAAGCAGGCGGGTTAGACCGACCTGCCATATTAGAAATAGGCGCCGCCACTTCCGAATCCTTAAAGGTAAACGAGGGATGGCCCCGTCTGGAGTGAACTGCTGGTGGGCACGGATGGGAGGCCCTCGATTCGTGCGTGGCAATTGCATAGCTCCGATCCTACACAACAAGATGCATTGTCAACGAGTATTGGCTGCTAACCAAACCGATCTCGGTTAGAGTTTACGAGTGCGAACTAGTTCGGGGGATGCGTGGCTTCAAGCCCTAATATAAAACCCGAAGCTCCGCGTCCTTGGGGTTAAAGGTTCTTTCTGCCCTTCTAAACATGACACTAACATCTTCCTTTGAAACTCTATGTGAAACTATCTGGCGAGGAAGGGGAAAGGGAAAAAAAAAACAAAAGGAAAAGAAGAGAGAGCCAAGAGAATCTTCGGTTAGTTAATAAAACTTAATCTATCTTCCATGTCTCGATTTGCCCGCCGTTCACAAAAGCATTCAGCTGCCAAGATATTAGCACAGGCTTGAAATGTGGTTATCAGCCCACACTCTGACTTGGCGATAGAGGCTTGGCGATAATGGCAGGATTCTCGGCCAATAGCTTGCGGAACTCCGCCTGTAGTCTGTATGCCGCCTAAGCCCAGAAGTGAGAATTACAGCAAGCGAAGAGGGGAACATTCGATGTTTAATAACTTTTATTATCAAGGTCTAGGGACTAGTATAGTGGACGGACGAATAACCGACCGGAACAGCTCCCCCCCTTAAGTAGTTTATCGGACTTTTTGCTAGATTACATGAGGCCAGCAGATTTAATGAAATCCTTCTTGTGCAGCCAGATCCGGATCGCCTTGCCCTTGAAATAGAACGGAATGAAGAACAGATAAACGACCACGTTGATCGTTGCCACCGTCATGAACACGTTGAGCACGCCGCTCGCAGTGATAAAGTCGTTGATCACCCACGTCCAAATCCACGCAATGGCGCTTTTCACAGCGGCAATTGTAATCATGATCTCGACGGAAAGCTAGGACCAAAAATGTCAGTACAATTGTGCTCACCTGAGAGAAGTATTAGAAGGAAATGGGGAAAATGTTCTTACCTCTTGGTGACAATCGAGTGCGTAGTTCATTCCCAGAGTCGTCCCCATCTGGCTTCCCACCGATAAAATCCCAGCACCCACAATCGGCATCGCCCAGTGCATCTGGGCCTGATACGAAAGTGCATACCATAAAGCTCCGAAGAAGGTGAAAACCGCCGCTAGAATGCAAGTGGGAAGACGCATCTCAGGCTCTCGGATACCGTTGTTTTTCTTGGTCAAAAAGGTCGCGATCCAGTCACTACCCGGTCCAGAGAAATAGACACCAAAGAGCGAGCCAACGAAGGGTGAGAGGAAGAAGAGCCCCTGGTTCTGGGAATTGAAGCCATATGGCGGAGGCGCAAATAGCTGGGCAACAGTTGCACCGAGGATGACGTTCCAGCTCAGGGCCAAGCCGTAGATGAAACACGACCAAACGACAGTGGGATAGGCAAGGAGCACAAAGGGTCTCAAAAAGACGTGCATCAAGTTCACATCGGGGTCGCCGTGGTTCCAAAACTTTAGCTCTTCCACGAAGGTCTTTTTCGGAATCACCCTGGACTCATCGACTAGTACCTCGCCCTTCTGGTCCTCGCTGCTGGAGTTGGTGGTTGGAAATGGCTGCGGACGAGGCCCAGTGTACCTGGTCTCCGGCATGAAGAAAAGCATACAGATCAAGTTGACGAAAATAAAGATGGCCACGATCCAGAAGGCCCAATCCATTCCTAGGGCCTGCACAATCAACCCGGAAAACATGGGCCCTAGTTCATTTCCCCCGAGTACCGCCAGACCATAGATTGCGACCAGCTCGCCGCGGTTATGTAGGAAGAACATATCCGTCACGGTAGACGGCACGATGGACTCGATGGGTGCTTCGAAGGCGCCTAGGAAAGCACGTCCGATGATGAAAATCAGGTAGGTTCTATTAGATGCAATGGCGAGCCAGATACAGGCGATGCCCATGAGGAGGTTGGACGTGATGTAGATTGGGCGACGGCCGTACTTGACCGCGAAGGGCATCCAGACGCAGTTCCACACTCCTTGGTTGATCAGGGTAGCTCCATTCGCGTACGTCAAGGTCTGTAGAGATTTTCCAAAGGTCATGGACAACTGCTCCATTCCTATATAATTCTTATTTCTTAGAAGCTATGTTTTGAAAAGGTGGGGTTAGGAGGTTAAGTGACGCACCGGCGGCCATGATGGGACCTGTAATTGCGCCCATGAACGCATACCAACAGGCATTGAAGAAAACCAAGCTTTTCTTCGTGGTGGACCAGCGCAGAGGATCATTGGGATCGTTGATTGAGGGCTGCGGGACAAGAAGCATGCGCGAGTCGCCGTCTGTCCTGTGTTTCAACTGGTGCAACCGATCGGAGATCGCCCCATGCTTGGTGCTGTCGTCGAACAGGATTTCGGTTCCAGGCGCGCCCTGGAAGTATTCTGCACCACCACCATTAGGTGCTTGATTCTCGTGTTCTGTCATGAGGGATTGGTTTCAAGTAACAACACAACCAGCAAAAAAAGACCCCGTCGAGAAGAAAGGTTACGGGGTAAATGGGTGGAAAGAGGGGGGGGTAATGGAATTTGAATGCGACACCGCGCGACCGGGTCGAGGCCTCCTTTTTAAGATTGGCCCAGCCGTCATGCAGTGCATCCCTGCGGTGGCTGCAGTCGATAAAAACCCAATGCCGAATCAGTGGCAGCTTTGATGGAGGGGGGATCGGGCTGTCGTAATAACGGCCACGGTGCGTATAAAATCCCACTAGCTTAAATTCCTCTCCACAATCTCATTAATATGAGAGAACCATTCAAAGACGGAAAATATAGCCAGCGGAGACTGGAAATTTCTTTCTTTGTTTGTTTAATGCCAGCACTCTCTTGGCAATTATTTTATGAGTTCGAGAAGGTACAGCACTTATTTCCCTGACCTTTGAAACAGAACATGGTTGATTTATATTTATTACACACACGCCCTAAAAACCCGCATTGTCTTAGAATCTATTTTAACCTGTTAACAGAGAGCCCTTTCTACATTAAATATTTTAATGTTATCCGTCAAGTACCACACTGGCTGAGGCTCGTTTGTCTTAAAAAATAGTTCATTCTCTCGGAGCAGCAACGAGAAAAATAGTGCGATTCATATACGGACCTGTCAACCTACGCCTCTGGCCAGAAAATGTCGCGCTACCGTGGAACTAGACCAGCCATCGGGGGAAGTAGTCAAGAATCTATCGGCCACGGAGGAGGTAGTAGGTATGTGTATATGGCCCAACCTATTGCCGTCCTGTCCGGATTCCAGACCTATGTCCTCACTATTTCTATCCCTGGCGTTCCGTCTCCAAGCCCCCGGTTCACCACGCCTTTATTGTCCACGTGGTCCGTGACCACTGCATCCAAGGGGATGGTGGCTTTTAGGATATCAGGCTTGTGGCATTGTGCTCGCTTCCTGCGAAGGATGGCAGGCCGTTGCGCCACTAAATTGCCGACGGCTTTGTGCATATGGGCTAATGGGCTGATTTGTATACATGCGCTGGAAGCGAACCCCCTGGTTACACCAGCAATGGAAGTGAAAGCTAAACAGCCAATCTTAATCGGGTGGCTTCTATATGCAATTAGCTGAGACAGGCCTTATCGCCAGGCATGCAGTTTTTTAAATTGTTGCAGGAATGTGTTGGGTATATTACTCGGCTCATTCAATCGGATAAATCCAGTTTTATACAATAGCGGAGATAAGAGGGGCAGGGGCACTTGTCCCCTGCAGGTCTCTGCACTGTTGTAGACCCCCAAAACCCCCCCTAATTCTTTGGAGAGAATCCATTCGCTCTATCGGAGTTCAGATGCCAGGCCTAGAGAGGAGGGAAGTGACTCTTCCTACCCAAGATCGGATTATATGTGCCATCAACCTCAAAGCAGACACCTAATTCACGCACTAGAGCCCACAAATATTTAATTCCCATATTTCACGCCAGGTTATGAAGGAGACAGGTGTGCCCTGATAGGCTGCTGCTCTCCAATGGATGCTCTTCGCTGGCGATCAGGAATTCCGAGTTTTCCGAGGTTGAGGGTGGGAGGGTCGGATATACCAGCTCGACGAAATCCCAAAGCCATCCCCAGATTCTTCACTTTCAATGGAGCAGTTTGGGGATGTTGGCAACCCCACTCGGTTTTCAGTTGCCGGGGAAATTATATAACAAGAATCTTCTACTAGTAGTAGTACCATATAGTTTGACACGGCTGTTATTGACTGCCAGTTTCTCGCAGAAAATGGTAACAGAATCACACCTCAGAAAATGTCCTACTCCATACCTTCACCCGTTCCTGTGCTGGGAGCCCTTACTGCTCTCCTTTATGTCCTAATTCTATTCTAGCGGCACATTTCGTCCCCGCTGAGATCACTTCCAGGGCCACTCCTGGCACGATTCACCGACGCCTGGTATTTTTTGGAAGGTTCGCGCTGGGATTTCCACCAGCGGAATCAGCATTGGCCCCAAGTATACGGTACTGTACTCTGCATACCCTCCGTTCTCATGTAGAACCTTGCCTAACTCTCGCTTCCGAAGGCCCAATAGTGCGCTACGGCCCGAATCGTTACAGTATTTCCAACCCAGAAGCAACCCAAGTCATCTACGGACGCAAAACCCCCTTTCAAAAATCGCGGTGGTATACGGCCTTCGGGCAGGTCTACGATTGGACACTTTTCTCGGACGACGAAGTCAAACGGCATTTCCAAACCCGCAGGCAGTATCAAAATCTATACTCCATGTCGTCCCTGGTGACGTAAGAGCTGTATGTCGACGAGTGTCCATCCTTTCCGTCAGCGCCTCGCTGAACTTGCCCACGCCAACCTCCCCTTCAACATGGGCCATTGGATGCAGCGTTACGCATTCGACGTGATTGGGCTGATGACGTACTCGAAACGCATCGGCTTCCTGAATCGTGGCGACGATGTCGGCGGCGTTATGAAAGCACTCGAGGACATGGTTTATTACGCGTCTCTGGCCGGGCTGACTCCGTCGCTGCATCCCTACATGATCCGTTGCAAGAGCTGGCTCGCTGGTAAGAAGGGCGTGGGACGAGCCTATGTGATTTAGTTCACCAAGGAGCGTGTGGCGGAGCATCAGGCCAGACCCAAGTCAGACCTGATCGATGTCGACGAGGATGCGCCCATGGCACAGAAGCTGGATTTCCTATCCAAGTTCTATTCGAGGCATACGAAAGAGGCTGACATTTTCACGGGATACCATGTGATTGCAGGATGCTCGCACAACATGATCGCTGGATCAGATACCACGGTTATCACCTTGTCCGCTTAACTATACCACCTTCTTAAGCGGCCGCAGACCCTCGCGAGGCTCGGGGACGAAGTGGATCAACTACGAAGGGAGAAGGGCAGGATATATCGCGGCGTGAGCTTCAAAGAAAGCCTCGAAATGCCCTACTTGCAGGCCGTCATTAAGGAAACCCTTCGCATGCATCCTGCAGCCGGCCTTCTGCTGGAAAGAATAGTGCCCAAGGGCGGAGCTACCATTTGTGGACGTTTCCTTCCCGAAGGCGTAAGTCATCTTGGCATCCGTGCCCTTTTTCCTGCTAACTGACAAACAAACCTCTATTCCTATAGACCATCGTCATTGTCAACACCTGGGTCGAATACCGCAACCGGCAAATACGAGGTGCCGATGCGGACGAATTCAAACCAGAGAGGTGGTTGATAGACGATAGCGACCGGCTCGCGTTCTTAAATCGTCACTGGATGCCTGTACGTGCTGCTACCCCCTTCGTTAATCAAACTGTGAACCAACAGGTACCGTCGAACTGAACTTTTACCTACTATAGTTTGGCCTGGGGTCTCGCACGTGCCTTGGTCGACATATATCCATCCTGGAGATCTCGAAGGTTATACCGTCCCTTGTTGCAGATGTTGCTTTCGAACTTGCTGGGAGGTTTGCGCAGCCGAACGCTGAGTGGAAAGTGGCTGATTATTGGTTTGTCAAGCCTCAGGACTTTATGGTTCGGGTAAATCTGCGGGGGGGCTAGATGTAGAGCCCTCAAATTAGAGCGAATTACACGGCTGTCTACGAAATGGGAGCGGGGGACATCTATGGATGGAGGGATGAATGTGTGTTGTTGTTTTCATTTTCTTTTCTATCCCTTCTGAGCCCCTCTCTTATTTTTGTAATATATGGCCTGATCGTCCTAGCAGAAACGATTCCCGTATAAGTAGGATATCTAATTGAACGGGTCAGATGGTCAGCGAGAACAACAGTCATCCCGAGATCTGCCAGGGTGTTCGGATTCTCCGGACTAATTTAAGTGGCTGGATGATATTCGGGCGCGGGGGTGGGGGTGGAGGTGGAAGCTTCCAATTGAATTCTCTGCTCCCGGACGTGGAATTTATGTCTCCAAGCCGATTATATAAGGAGTGTAAAGGAGACACTCCGCATGTGGGCCCTAAAACTGAGTCCATTTCCCCGCACTTCCAATCTGATCGAGGCTTGTTTATACACATCGCACATACCGCATCAACCGGGACCCGCTCCCACAGACCATGCCGAGGTCTAGTATGACCAGACTTACCTGCAGTTGCTGTACCCGCCAGTTTTCGCGGCGCGAACATCTGAACCGCCATTTGAGCTCACATGCAAATCAACGCCCCTACCAATGTGGCTCTTGTGGGAAGGGATTCAACAGACCGTGAATCTCCATCACATCTTCCCATTAGGCCTACTGCTAATGAAGGCAGTGATCTCCTCCAAAGGCACAGCAAAACGAGCTGCTTGACCCTTCAGAAGAACAGGGTTAAACACCCACAAACGAGGTCTCGCTCAGCATGCGACAGCTGCGCCAGGGCCAAGCTCCGGTGTTCCAGCTGTGTCCCATGCAGCCGGTGTCAGAAGAAAGGCATTAGCTGCTTAAGGAAGTCCACGAAGTCTTCCAGTGACCCAAACCAAGCCGACGATGCCGTCCCGGAGGCCCAGTCGCGTGCGCGATCTGCCTCTATCTACGAGCAAGAATGCCAACAGGATAACAATGATGCCGCCATGATTTCGGATTTGTCGTTTTTGTCAGCGCCGCCACGGTACCCAGTCATTCCAGGTAGTTTCACATGGATACGTGAAAGTTTGAGGCCAACCGTTACTGATCGTGCTAGGAACCCAAGGTAGCGAGTCCCCACCGCTTGAAATGCATTCCACGCATAATGCGTACGATCCCTTTTTCGACTGGTCGTTTCCAGTCTGTACACCACCCCAAGGCCTCTGTATGGACTTTCTGGGTCTTTCCACCTTTCCATTTAGTGCTCCTGGTGGAGAGGCCATGACAAATAATCTTGTCGCACCCACCAGGAATCGCACAGGTACTGAACCGGCTGACCCTTCGGACTCGTGGCACACGTATCGCCGGCCTGGGATGGTTGAGGTAAATCTTTGGCAGGGAAATCGAGTGCGAGAGAATCCAAACAGTGCTGGGGACGTCTCGGGCGCTGGACGGCCACTCTCCGAGTCGATACTCAATTTTTTAAGCCTAGAGAATATCCTTGAAATGGAGAACCATGGCCATGTAGCCAGAGTTCGGCCGGAGCAGATGGACAAGTTGGCGTCTTTCATGGCCATGAATGCGCATCACCCAGCTTCAGCCTGCCCAGCCAGCTGCAGAGGGTTATTGAACAACCCACAGGTCATTAATGCTGGTATACAGCTTTACTTTGAACACCTTCATCCCACCTTTCCGCTTCTTCACAGAGCCACATTTAATGTTCTAGAATTACCCCCGTTGCTTCTCCTCGCGACGGCTACGATTGGAAGTCGGTACTCCAAAATCCCGCAGGCACAGACGTTGTCAAGTGTCTTGGGTAACATATTGCGTAAAGCGATCGATAACATGGTACACAGTCTATTCCTCATTACTGCAAAGTATTCTCTGGACGATGTCAATGCTCATTCTTAATGTCTCCTTTTAGTTAAAAGAGAATATCCACCAGAGCATCCAAATCACATTCGCCCAGGCCGCAATCTTGAATCAGATCCATTGCGCCCACCATGGCACACGACATCTTTCCCTGAAGGCCCAGTTCCAGCGAGCCATGTTGGTGACGATATGCAGGGGTATTAATTCCAGAATACGACGTGAGGACACCCTTTGCGGTTTCCCGGATAATGCCAACCTTCGCGATCCTGCCGCTCTCAGGTGGCTGGATAGAGAGCTCAGTAGGAGAGTTACGTATGCTATTTGGGTGTGTACTCAAATCACCAAGCTATGAAAGAGACAGTGGAGTACTAAAACCGATTTGCAGTTGATCGATTGTCAATTCAGTTTGTATTCCGGCGTCCAACCAATGATGAGCTTGGAGGACCTCGAACCATACTTGCCTTGTCACGAAATACTATGGGACCAGGATCTGTCTAGGATATCGGAGAGCCTGGAGAACTCAAATGGTAAGTTTTGTATTCGGTTTTGATTCTCATGGGGCGTTGTTTATCTGACCCTTTACCAGCACAGATGCAAACAGTGAGGCTCAAGGAGGCCTTAAACACGTCGAAGCTTGCGGACATTATCGCCTCACAAGATCTCGGACTTTTTGCTCGATCTATTCTAATGACGGCAATATACTACCAATGGCACACCGTCACAAGCGTGAATCGGTACATCCTCCAAAGCGCTGACGAGACCCCTGCGCGTACTTTCCTTGGTGGTAAGCTGCTAGCAGACCGTCGCCCCTCACTTCCCGCCGCCCAAATTCCTCCGGTCCCTGCAGTCCATCGCACACATTGGAGGGTTGCAGCATCAGAGGCTATTACGTGTATCTGCGGCAACACCGATACCCGGGGGGACGGCAAATCGGCCCAGCTGTCGAAGCTGTACCACCACATCTCAATTGTCCTTATTGTACCCCTCCAGCCCATGTGCGAGTATATTGGATGGATGGCTACAAATAGAGCTAGTACCGAAGCCCGCGAAACCCTCTGCTCCTGGCTAGCAGCCGACACGGAAAATGCCCGGCGGGTCGTAATGCACGCGATCGCCCTTTTCTGCCTGATCCGGAACCGAAAGTCCGGGGCCCAAAGCGAAAATTATCATCTTTTTCTAGCTTTCTTAGTTATCTGGACCTTTTTCACGCTGGACCCCGTCGCTCGACCGAAGGATACAGAAGACGACGAGGGCTCTCCGATGCGCCGGCGTGCGACGTCGACTGGGATGGTCAGGTCGACGTTGAAGCGTCCGAGACGTGGATTAAAGATCTTGGTTATCCACCTCTTCGACTCGAAGGCGTGGGGAATCTGGGCAAGGCGAGTGGTCTACGCCGGATCTTGGTAGAGACGCATCGCATACTCCTCTCGGACCAGATGTGGGGGATTAACCAACTTTTCGCGGGAGTTCTGGAGGGCCTCATTAGCCAGGGGACTGCCATGGGTGTTGAATAATAATATCAGCCTATTAGCTTCTTACTAAAGCCATTACCTAGTATAGACTGGGAATTGAGTAGTCATTGGTAAATGAAGAGATGTGCATCGCGCCACCCCGGTTACCCCCACCTCGGGTAGCGCGGTGCTCCTATTCTTGCAGATCCTAGAGTGCGGAGACCATCCCCAGTGTCCTCATATATACCAAGGAGCCTGGGTTATCAGTGTAGGAGTATGATCGTCCACAGATTTCGGGCGTACAAGTGAAAAAAAAAAAAAAAGAAAAGAAAAGAAAAGAAAATGGATGAGAGCAACTTACCACCCCCCTGGCGGTTTCCAGCCGTCTTCTGGACGCCTTTCTTCCTTCCGTCCTTCGAGCGTCTGATCAAGCCGGCTTCACCACCCAAGAAGCAGCATATTTGTCTCTTCAACTTATCATCGGTGCCGCTGATACGGTAGTTATATAACCCCCTTTCCTATATTAGAACAGATCCAGACCTCCTAACATTTCCATGAACAATTACAGAGCCAGATCTCAACCTGGTCATTCCTCGAAGCGATGCTCCAATACCCAGAAGTCCAGCAGAAGGCGCGAGCTGAGATCGGTATGGCTGAGATACGGGAATTGCCATTGCTTACAATATCTTACTAAGTTGTTTCGCATACAGAGGCAGTCGTTGGAGATCGCCTTCCTGAGTTCACCGACCTAGAGCGCATACCGTACATCCGATGCATGATGAAGGAAGTCTGGCGATGGCGACCCCCTGTTGCGCTTGGCCATCCTCACGTCACCACAAAGGAGATAATCTACAACGGGCACCGGATCCCGAAAGGCGCCAGTATCCATCTCAATGCATGGTTAGGGGCACTAAGGGGTTCAGACCCGAAAAGAATGTGACGAGACTCGCTGACAACTATTTTCTTACAGGGCCATATCGCACGACCCCAAAAGACACGAAGACCCGGATCGTTTCTGGCCTGAGCGTTACGCAGACGATCATACCACAGTACGTCGACCATACAAGGCGGGGGTATCTAGGTCACAGTCCTCGCTAACCAGAACCTAGACAATGCAGAGCATCAACTCCCCCGACGTGACGAAACGGGATCACTTTGCATTCGGCGCTGGGCGACGCATTTGTACGTTAACTTCCCAACACCATATGCTAACCATCCCCGTTTTATGGCTTTCCCCTGATTAATAAGTGCCAGGCCCTGGTTACCACGTTGCCGAGCGATCGTTCGCCATCGCAATGATGCGGATCCTATGGGGCTTCGAGGTCCCGTGGGCCCAGGAGACAAAGCAGCCGGTCGATCCAATGGGCTACATGCGCTGCTCTGAGATGCCGGGGAACACCTCTTCCAGACTTCCTGTCACACTGCGAGTCTTGAGCCCCAAAAAGGCAGAGATTATCGAGCAGACCTTTGAATTGTTGCAGAAAGAGCGTTTGCCCGTAGTCAGTACTATCCGGCGAAATAACCAGCGTGGAATCAATCAGCCAGTCACTGACGTGTCGCAGGCCTCTTTGTCATGAAGATACTGAATTGCTCTGCGCTTTCTTTTTGTTTTCGATGTACCTAAGCTCCAGCTTCCAGCGAAGTGGACAGATAGGGCCCTTCTCTTGTGTGGAGAAACGGGCAAAAAAAAAAAAAACAACAACAAAATGAGATAGGAATAAAAAGAAACTAACGAAAAACAAAAGTTGGATCCGCCCTCTTCGCAAGATACAAGATTCCTGATTCGATTGGCCAGATGCTGGTCCCCGGAAAACCGAACTGTGGAGCCTATACTTAGGTCAGCACATTGATCAGACTTTATAAAGACCTTGGCAAGAAATTAGCATTTTCATGGATTTTCATCTTTGCTGCTAAAACCTGCAAAGAAATATAAGGGGCTTTCCATGTTGTAGGAATGCAATGTATAGCGCGTAGGAATTCTATTTTTTGATACCATGATCTTTTATTCCCTACTCCACCCGCCGGTCCGATTGCCGAACCAACGCCCATAAATTAATTAGCTGCCATCCTTAAAACCGCCAGGAAGCCACTGCAACACCGCAATCATCTTTCCCCTTGAATGCATCGATTAAAAATGACCTCCAAACGCCAATATGTCCACCCCCAACGAGTACAAGTACTCCTTCTTCCGCATCACCAAAGACACCAGCATCCCGTCATCCGCCACAAAATACAAACACCTCCGCCTCCAGGCCCTATCCCTCGCACCCACCTCCTTCTCCTCCACCCACGAGATTGAATCGGCCCTCACAGACGAAGAATGGATTTCCCGTCTCTCCTCTCCAGGGACAGAGACCTTCATATGCGCCGCAACTCCCATGACAGACCCCTCCAGCCCCACTACCCCACAGCAAGCTACTTGGGTAGGCCAATTGACACTACGTGGCCCGTAAACCTGGGAAGATTTCATCCTTCTCCCGGAATCAGGGTTCGAGGAGTGGGTTGATCATGGTTTCGGAGATCGTGCGGCGTGATTGTTAGGGTGACGAAATTTGAATGGAACCCCAAGCTAAGTCGAATAGAATTTCTGCAATATATCTCCCGTCATAAAGCAGTTTTGTCCGCTTAGTAGGCTTATTAACATCCCTTCTTGGATAGTAGCCCTAGGGTTGGTGAATGAAAGTCCGTTCATCGGACATCGCAAGGTTAAACGACGCCTCGACGTCCGAACGGCGAAAACCCGGTGCACCACCAAGACACACACCCCGTAAAAGAAGTTCTAGACACCGTATACTGTTAATGATCCGGAAATTGACATGCAACGGATAACAAACCTTGAAGAAATTGATCCACATTCAGAATTCTCGCGCCCTGCCGAACATCCACTATATTTTCAACAGCCTCACGTCCCGCGTTCAGCATTGCGCCATCTGACGGCCCAAACGAACCAGCGGTCGACGAATACATAAATGACTGGGCGCCTCCAATGACCAGTCCGTTCTCTTCGAGCCAGTCCTCGATATCACGCGGGTCGAACCATGTATCTGGTGTCTGTTCGCATGATGGGACAGATCGCTGGGCACCGCGCTCCAGGTTTTTGATATAGTAGGTGCCCGCGCCACCCAGCTTATAAACACAGGCAGTCTGGTAATCAGCATTGGTGCGCAGGAGAGTGTCAATGGTCGAAACCATGTCCTTGGGATCCGAATACTGGAATGAATACTGGAAGACGCGAGCTACTTCCGTTTTATCCGCTTATGAACTGGTGAGCAGGTGGTAAGCGCGCTCAATACAACTAAAATAGAGACGTTGGGCGAAATTCCTCGGCAGGGGCAGTCGATTGCAGGGGCTGGTAGCATTGGTGATTCCGGGGCGGAAAATGTGTATATGTCGGGAGAGCCTGTTAGACTTGGTACCTGTGTCTCATCCCTTGGGCCATGTTGCAATTCGCTGACAGGCTGGACGATTTGAGACGCAGATAGAAAGTCCCGCGTGATACCCTGTAGTTCACGCGCCAGTTCCGGCTGCCTCTAAATACATCCCGCTCTGGAAATACAGGAAATGAGCTCAGGAAATGATAATCTCATCTGATTGATGCGGCCTTCAAGATCGGCGGGGATCAGCCAGGGTTGAAGAAGTATGATCACATTCCACGCCCCAATCTGGCATTTCAGCCTGGCTATTGGGGTCTGTCTCTGGAACGTGGAAAGGAGAATTCATTGCAGTCGCGAATGGGCTAAGCAGGACGAAGAGTCACTGTTGGGTGGCTTCCAGTGGATTCGAGCCGGATTTACGCATATCCCGTCCCAGTCAATGGGAGTCTTTCAATCTATATCACCACGCACATGAACTGTGCCAACTATTCGCTGATAGCTTTCATGGCTGCCTCGCCAGCTGCAATAGTAGGTAGTTAATTATTATGCTAGAGCTGTACCTTTTTCACCTTGCTTAAAAGAAGAATGAGGATGTGGATTTCATGGGTACTAGTTGTTAGTTGCGTTAATAGTAGCTGGGGGCTAATATATATTTCGGCATAACCCTGGGGGGATATATAAATTTCAATAACTAACCCGACCGAAGATGAAAATTATAGCCAGGATAAACATCCTACAAAATATTATTTTAATTGACGGAATTACACAGAAATATAGCTATGATATTCATAGATGGGAATAAAGTCTAATTCCTCATACAATGCGTCCGGAGTATTTTGTGGACACGGATAACAGCTCCCTTGATTTTGGGGATAATAACGCCTAGGATAACAACAAATAGCAGTCTACGGCTCGGTACATACATCTCAAACTGCCGAAATAGCAGAAAACCCCAAAAAGAATAAAAATAACACAAAGAGAAAGGAGAAAAAAACACGTCTTCCTCTAAAAACCAAAAAAAAAAAAAAAAAAAAAAAAAACCAAAAAAGAATTGACCATCTATAGTATGCGTTTACCCACTTACGCCCACACAGTAATACGTGTTTGCCTGGAACATGGTGTTGCACTCTTTGCCGTCCGTCCCCAGGACCGAGTTCCAGGCGTACAGTTGCTCCGGGGTGATGGAGTGGTCTTTGGCAAAGTCGTAGCAGTTATCGCCTTTCTGGGCTTCTGCGTACTTATTGCAGTTGGGGGAGATGCTGTTGGATTGGGTGGGGGATGGAACGGAGCCGGAACTAGAGTTGGTGGTCGTAGTTGTGGTCGTGGTTGTGGTCGTGGTGCTGGTTTCGGTCGGTGTACTTGTGGTACTAGTAGTTGTTTCGGTTGAACTTGACGGAGGGGGTGTAGTGGCGCTCGTCTGGCTTGCTGACTGAGATGGTGATGTGTTCGTTGGAGTTGAGGTTGGAGTACTAGTGCTGGTCCCGGTAATTGGGGGTGTAGAGGACGGGAGAGGAGTCGACCCGGACCCCTTTTGCATACAGTATCGATACTCCTTGCTGAACGAACAGGTGCTGTTACTTTTTGCACGCAGCGATGGATTCCAGGTCAACAGGTCCTTGGCCGTCACATCCCAGAAGAACTGCGCCGCCGCACACTGGCTGCTACCGAGGTTGTACTGCAGGTCGGTACCCTGGGCGTACAACCGGCAGTTCTTAAGCGTGCCTGGGGCGAGGGGCAATGTGTTAGGGTTCAGGATAGGTGTGTATGTTGAATCGGGGAGATCGGAGAATGCGATGGGTGTGTACGAGCCGAAGTTGATGTGTCCGGGAGCATTGGGGTAGTCGTCGACTGGTCGAGTTAGAGAGTGCATTTATCAAAGTGGAAACAGGTGAGTGAAACTTACTGTCCCCCACCGGCATCACGCAGTAACTGGTATCAGCTAGGAGATTTGTACAGCTAAGGGAGCATTAGTATACAGATGGTAACAAATCCAGGAAGGAGACGTACTTGGTATTAATGGAGGGATTGAGGAACAGAAAGTCTTCCCGAGCGATACCATATTTGACGACGATGGTGCTGCAGTCATCGCCCTTCTGGACCTGGTAGTACTCGCCGCACTTGGCATTTGTATTGGCCGCCGCGTTGGTCGGCGCAGGCACGGCTGTGGTGGCAGTCGAGGGCGCTCCGATGACCGTCGTGGGTGGATGGTACTTGGCCCCCGGTTCATCCATACAGATCTCCGTGCCAACCGTCCGGTTGAAATTGTAACAGCCCCCGTCAATCCAGGGATTGTAGGACCGAAGCTGGACCGTGGTGATGCCGTGAGCCTTGGCCACGCTCTTGCATGTATCTCCCTCCTTGACGGTGTAGACACTACATGTATTCTTGATGCAGAGCTGCCCGTGAGTGGGGAAATTAGCACAGTAGGCCTGCAGCTCGTTGTCCATCAGGAGTTGCATCGTGGCCACGCTTTGGGACTGTGAGACCGAATGGCAGTCGTCTCCATCTTTGATAGTGTAGATTTTGCCGCTGCAGGCGTTGGGGGTCGGCGAAGCGACGACGGAGGAAGAGGAGGGAATGACGGGATGGGAACTGGGAGTGCATGTTAGTATCCTTATCCGGTAGAAATTGACGGCAGGGAAGCATACGATGTAGGGCTGGCAGTGGGAGTGACAGTGACCGGATATCCTGTATATCCACAGGAGGATGTATAGCTTGGGTAGATGCTGGAGTACACCTTGGGTCCGCTGCCGTACGGGAACTGGGCCTCATTTCGCAGTTCCAGCAGGAAGCATTTATCGCAGGCATCCCCGTCGTTTTTCGTGATGTTGGCCATGACGAGATTGCAGTACTGATCCTGGTATTTGAGACAGGTCTGACCGAAATTGAACGCAATTGTGCTGGGAACAGCCTTGATGGGGAAGTTGGTACCCCATTCGCTGTCATATGTGACTCCAGGGCACGCCTCGGCCACATCCTTCTCCCATGACTGCAGCGCATCTCGACAATCGTCTTTGCAGATGGCATCCAGGCCATGCTGCGAGTAATACTCGTTTGGACTCAACCCACCGACGGCATCCAGGCAGGCCGTGATGTTGGTCGCGAGAGCATTGGCACATTTGTCATCATACTGATCAACACTGGCATCTGGGAAGACCTGGAGAGCGGTCGCAATCGTGCACAAGGAAAGAAGAAGAATATACCACCGACTCATCTTGAACGAGGTCATTGCAATAAGTTTCAGAAATGCGAAATCCTCACCACTCCCTGAGCCAGCGCTCGGGGGAGGACGACCAGCTATACAAAAAGCCCAAAAAGCCGCAAGACAGAACAAATTGGATGGCATCACTTCCGTCCTGGGTGGCCCCGGCTCCAGCCAAGCCCTCTTGGCCCCCTCAGTCCGAGCTAAGCCGCAGACACAAGCACTGCCGATCCCGGTGCGGCATATTGCTTGGATTGGATGGCCCGTTAGCTTAGCCTGTTCCGCCCCTTTCTTAGCGGGACTCAGCCCCAATCCCTCGCCCACCAGCGCCTATGAGAGCTAAAAGTAGGTCCAGCAGGAGGCTGAATCGGGCCTAATTCGAAACGGACGGTCTCGAAACAAGCTAAATGCAGGGGAACTCGAAGATATTATTAGCCCCCATCTGAGGAA
The DNA here is from genome assembly GCA_027569885.1 of Aspergillus diversus. Classification (NCBI taxonomy): domain Eukaryota; kingdom Fungi; phylum Ascomycota; class Eurotiomycetes; order Eurotiales; family Aspergillaceae; genus Aspergillus; species Aspergillus diversus. Next base: position 457,071 of record JAPDKZ010000008.1, on the reverse strand, counting down.
CGGAGCTAAGTGTGCCGTGCATTTGTGTTCCTGAAGGCTTAGCACAAACCCTTGCGAGTCTGACACTGTTACATCGCCGTGACCATGCGACTCATGCCGCCTGCAAGGCCTTCCATTTTTTTGGCCCCCATGGTGTTCCGAGGTCGCTGTACCACTGTCAGATTTACCCCGTCGACTCACCGGCACGACTTCGAGTCCACCTTCTCCCGGCTATTGAACCAGCAGGGGCAGTGCAATTTCTTATCCCGGTTAAGCAGTGGATGCCAAGCGGCTGAGCCAGCGCGCGATGGAGCCCGCCCCCAATGAGCTAAGTCTTGACTCTTCAGCTCCATGCCGCTGGGCACGCCTGATCGGTCGCGGAATAGATGGAGGCAGTGCCTGGTCAACTCATCCTCGGGTGTGATTGCAGATCGAACAAAATCCATATTTATCATCCCATGGTCATGCCCTCCTTCTGAACTCGCCTTGTTTCCTTCCCAAACACCTCATTCACCACCATGGCTCGAGGGTTCTACTTTCTTTTCTTCCTTCTCTTCTTCTTCATATCCCGTGCTCTGTCAACAGAATGGGACCCTAACTGGGACCTAGACGAGCTCGAAGATGACGATTTCTCCATCACTCCGAATCCGAGTCCCCTGTCTCTGCTCCGACGGGACGAGTACAGCTGCGATAAAGACAAGCCCTGTAGTAACCACGCCTGCTGCGGAAAGTCGGGCTACTGTGGCTACGGCGAAAAATACTGTGGAAAGACTGATGAATCACCCAATGACGCCTGCTGGAGCAACTGCGATGCCAAGGCAGAGTGCGGCAAGGACGCAAAGGTCAAAGGCACGAAATGCCCGCTCAACGTGTGCTGCTCTGAGTTCGGCTTCTGTGGTACCACCGACGAGTTCTGCGGGTCAGGATGTCAGAGTGGATGTGAGCAGCCGGCCTCTGGGGCATCGGATGGTAATGTACAGAAGCGCATTATTGGATACTATGAATCCTGGAATCACGACAAGAAATGCATGGGCATGAATATCAAGCAGATTCCCGTGGAGAGTCTCACCCATGTCAACTGTACGTATTAACTTAAATCATCCCATTTTCTTTTGCCTTTGCGATGAGAGTCTTATTGATGCGAGTACAGATGCTTTTGCCTATGTATCTCCCGATGACTATGAGATCGGACCCATGCCGGATGTCCCCGAGTCAACCCTGTCCGACTTCACAGCCCTGAAAGAGCGCAATCCACAGGTCGTGCTGGGCGTGTCGCTGGGCGGCTGGACGTTCAACGACAACCACACCGACACCCAGGCGGTCTTTGCGGACCTGAGCTCCTCATCGGACAAGCGCAGCAAATTCATTAAGAATCTGCTATCGTTCATGCGCCACTACGGGTTTGACGCCGTAGACATTGACTGGGAGTATCCAGGTGCCCCTGACCGACAGCCACCGGACTGGGACGGCAAAGACGACGGCAAGAACTATGTCAAGCTCATGCAGGACATTCGGAAAGCGTTTGACGATGAAGGTCTCGACTTTGAGTTGTCGTTCACAGCGCCCACATCGTACTGGTACGTTACCTCCTCTTAATGATTGGGTTTCCTGCGATATACTAAAGGCAGACAGGTATCTCCGCTGGTTCGAGATCAAGGACATGGTCACGGCCTCCCATTACATCAACCTGATGAGCTACGATCTCCACGGGATCTGGGATGCCAACAGCACCATTGGCAAGCATGTGCTAGGTCACACCAATCTGACTGAGATCTCACAGGCGCTGGACCTGCTCTGGCGCAACGACATTCCTGCTAAGAAGGTCAACCTCGGTCTTGCATTCTACTCTCGTACCTTTGAGCTTAAGGACAAGGACTGTACCAAGCCTGGGTGTGTATATAAAGGTGGCGGCCGCAAAGGCGCCTGTACCGACGCTTCGGGTATTCTCGCATACAGTGAAATCGTCGATATCATTGCTGCAGACGACCTAACACCAGTCTACGATAAAGAACACGCCATTAAATATATCGTCCAGGACGACCAGTGGATCTCCTACGACGACCAACAGACCTTCCAACAGAAGATCAAGTGGGCAAACGAACAAGGACTCGGTGGTCTTCTAATCTGGGCAATCGACCAAGACGACCGCAATCGCGATGCACTACGTGGTGTTCTCTACCCACAGGAACTCACCATGACGGACAGTCTCGAGGACGACACGAGCTACTGGGAGAGCCAGCATCCCAGCGATTGCATGACCACCGAGTGCAACAAGCCCTGTGGAACCGGTTATATTGAAATGACCACCTTTGGCTGTCCCGACGGCGACGGCATCTCCCGCATTTGCTGCCCCATTTCAGCCGCCCCCGACCCATCTACATGCCATTGGCGTGGAAACCCTCTCCCTTGTAACGGGCAATGCCACGGTGGAGAGGTCGCGCTCGCATCTGCTGTGGATGGTGGGAATGGTCATTGTACGGACGGCCGTCAGTTCTACTGTTGCCCTATTCCTGAAGTTGCGGCCGGTGGGGGTATTAACTGCGGATGGAAAGATCAGTGCTCGGATGATCAGGAAATCTTGACTTTCGCGGGCACATTCTTGGAAACCATTTCTTCCGCGCTAGACTGGACTGGACTCATTGGACAGGCATTGTCTGATGTGCTGGATGGGATTGATATGGACAACATGCGGCAGTACTGTTGCTCCAAGGAGGAGATCAAAAATTGGAAAGATTGCTACTGGGCAGGGACAACCGGTAAAGGCATCTACAGCTGCGACGACAATCATTGCGCCACCGGTATCGAAGTCGAACTTACCCTGAGTCCCTACGGAGAGGGAGACAACTGCTCACCCACGTAAGCTTCCTTTCTCTTTTACCAGTATCTACTAGTCAATGCTAACCAGCGGCAGATTCCGCCAACGAGCCTTCTGCTGCACCCCCGAGAGCGGCAAGTCTCTCTTCCTCCCAGTTCCTTTGGAATACCTCTTCCCCGAACCCCCCCTCGACGACTCAGACGACCCAGAGTTCAATCTCCAAGTCGACGATACCTGGGGCACAGGCGAAACCCAGGGCGATGAAGAGGACGAACCGGACGTATGAAACCCTTTCCCCCCCCTTTTCATTGACAATATCATATTCTAATAGAAGTAGGACGCCGCCTTCGGCTTCGTAGTCGTCACAGCCCCCGACGAAGTCCACGTCAGTCTCGACAAACGCGACGGATCCCCCTGGGAACTAATGGACTGTCCGGACTCCGAGAGCGAGGACGAGCACACGATCCGCATGATCTGTACGGATCCCAGCGAAGGGGATTCGAACAAGTGCAACCATATCCACCGCGGCCACGGTGTCCCTGGTACCATTCTCCAGATGCCCGATCGGTGTGGGCCCGGTCGGTATGCCGTTGCCAAGTCGTTTGCCGTCTCCCAGAAACAAGACCTACCGGGGCATCTCCGCAAACGTGGTCTGGACGGTGGGCAAGTGTACGACCTTACGTTTGACTACGACTTTACGCGTGTGCCACGGGACTTTGGTGAATCGCAGATGCGTATCGATTATAGTAATGAGCCCGGGTATTGGGATTCGGTTGTTGATCGCCCGGCAAAAGATGATGAGGAACGAACCGCGCACCGCGTGAAGAGGGATTCAACGGGCTACGAACGCAACCGGAAGCGGTGGCTAGAGGAGGAATGGCGAGATGCGTATCATAATGGTGGGCTTGAGCGGGATGAGCTGCATAAACGATGGTTTGGGGAGGGCGTGCTCAACTGGCTTGCTAATCTCATCTTTGTGGGACAGGCAGAGGCAACGGCTGAGCTGAACCATAAGGTCGAGGAGGAGGTGGAGCTAATTCTAATCGACCAGCAGTTTGGGCCGTGTCCTGTTGGTCCGGCGCAGGCGCAGGCGAATATTAAGTCCACGGTGAAGGCTAAGTTGACTGTTGAAACGTCGTTCGGGTTGACGATCATTACTACGCTTAAAGATGGCTTGGATCTGAGCAAGAGCTATCTGTATTTCAAGAACAAGGGTGAGGTTACCGCGCAGTTTGAGCTGGATGCGGTGGCGTCGATCACGTACTCGACCGGTGATATCAAGTTGATCGGGCTAGACGATTTCCCGGGCGCGACGTTCCGTGTTCCAGGTAAGTTTACATACATCACGGTTCAGGGTTTGAGGGTCTAATCAAGACATACAGGAATTGTGACGGTGGGCCCCAATCTCGCGGTTTACGCCTCCGCCGATGCCTCCCTCGTCGTAGCCGGCCACCTCGAAGCAGCCGTCACCCTCGCCTCATGGGAAATCCAGCAAACATACCCCGAAAGCGACGAATACCCCGCCCAGGAACTCGATGAGCCGGAAGAAAAAGCCAACAAAGTCGGAACCCCAACCTTCGACGCCTCCGTGTCCGCCAACGGCGAGATCGCCATCCACCTCAAGCCCACAGTCACCTTTGGCATTGTCTTCGATGACCGCTGGAAGGTGGACAGAGCTACAGTCGATCTCGTGTTAGATGGATACGTGATCGCCCACGCAGAGGCCAAGTGGTCTCTCAACGGCGACAACAGCTGCCCCTTCAAATATGGTATCGACGCCGGGTCGAATATCTACGCCCAGCTTGCCGCTCCGGACCTCTTCGGCTGGGGCGGCGTGCATAGGGTTAACCTGGCAACGATGCCGCGCAAGGCGATCGTTTCTAGCGAGTGTCCTAAATTCGAGGATAAAGATGACAAGAAACGGAGAGCGTTGATTGATAGCGTCGATGGCGAGGGGCAGTATGTTTCTCCTGTGGCCCGGGATGGGATCAGCGTGCATCCTATGCATAATAAGCGGGATACACTCACGCTTGGTCCGCTGGTGACGATCCCCGACTCTTTCCTGCAATGTCCTGGTGATGCGGATAAGTCGGACGGTAAGGCGTGTATCCTGTGTTCGCTGTACGGGAAAGACGACAGCGGCGACGGCGAGAAGACACATGAGCTGTTCCGACGGGATGGCGACTCGTGCCCGTACTATGCTCCTGGCGATGACGATGGACGGTGCACGAACTCCGATCTGACCAAACGGGATGCGAATGAATGGAAGGAGATTAGTCTTTCGTGGTTGGGCACGCAGAAATACAAGTTCGCCAAGTATCCGCGCTGCGATGCGAAGAACAATGGACCGACTGGTGTTGCTAAGGTATTTCTCCCCACCCCTTCTTTGGGCAGTTTAATTAGAGACTAATGCGAGACAGTGGTACCTACCGGAATTCATGCTTGCCAACCCGAACCCCGCCGTCGTGGATCCCAGACGGTGCTCCGTCAAGACCGTCCAGAAGGCCAGTACGCAGGTCGCCAACACGTGGATGGTCGACGGGGTGATCGGGACGGATAAGTTCGTCACGGAGCACGTCTTTGAGGTGCACACGGTGCCTGAGTTCTTGGAGTGGGTGTGTAAGGGCACCAAGAGGATGACATACGGTGCTTTTGGCGAGATCCCGTTCCCGACGGGCTGGGGACGTCCCGACGGCGATTGGTGCGAGGAGGTCTTTGGCAGTACGTACCCTTTACTACAAATATAACTATCGAGGGCAATGACTAACAGCATTCAGCCCCCGACGGCGGTGGCTTCCAATGGATCCAGGATCCCGGAGACCCGGACTCCAACTGGCTCGAATACGCGGGCGAGCAGCTCGGAGGCACAGAGCAGAAGAGCTTGCTGGTCATGTACCACGCCGATCCGAACGGTGTCAAGGAAAAGATAACCCTGGGACACCAGCCGACACACCAGAACAATGAGCAGGCAGAAAAGGATACAATTATGATGGTATGCCCCCCTTTCCCTCTCTTCTTTCCTTCAAGATTATCTAGGTACAGGATACTGATTGTAATGCAGAGCGCAACTGTATTCGACTACCTCCGCCTCGTCCAAACCCAATGGACAACACCAGGAAACGGCCTGGAGGCAGTCTGCAAATGGTTCGATGACGCCTGGGCCTCGAAAAAGCCCAAGATCAGCGCTAAAAACGGCCTTGTGGTGCCTACCAAGCCCCAGAACGTCCAGCACTGGGGCCTGCGCACACTGTGGTGCTACTGGATTGATAACCATCTCAACCGGCTCGATAGTATTTCTGCTGGTTGGCACGGGGTGGCGAAGAGCACGATGCAGGGTTTTGGCGGGAATACGGCGGCTACCTTTGTCAAGGATGTGATGGATGCGCCCAATGGAGCGGCATATAGTGGGAAATTCAAGTTCCCGCAGCCGCATCCTGGGAAGCCGTTGCCTGGGTCGGGGGGGGCCAGTGTGACTAATGACCAGAGTTTGTATGGGATGTGGGGGAGCAATAATTTTGGGGAGTTGGGGTTGTAGATCTCTTTTTTTATCTACCTTTTTATAGATGTGCATTAGATCTATTTAGCATGTGCAAAAGTTAGTGAATTAAAGACTAACGTTGCTACCTTCTTCAGATTTCCTGTAGGTTAACATTAATAATTATATACTGATATTATATAAAATGGGTATATAGTCAATATAGATTTAACTAATATAAACTCTAGATTCGATAATTACTGTAGTGTTTTATATTCTAAATTCTTCATTCCTTGTTTAAGAAGACACTAAAAATAAACAAAGCGGCAATGATCTTCCGCCCCCAAACAACGTCACACATAAAAGCCCCTCACCTCCCACCATCTCCATCTTTTATCCATATGTTCCACACAACCCTCTGGACATCCCAAAAATATTGCAAATAACAAATTAAGAAAATGGCCCGAACGAAACAAACGATGCGCGACCGCAACGAACCGTCGTCGGAATGGAAACAGCGCCGTCGATACACCGACCACCTGGGCCACCCGGTCGTCCTGGAGGAGTACGTCCGGCCCAACCACACGCCCGAGCCATCTGAGCAACTGGCCATCCAGGTCTACAGCACCGTCCCCATCGACGAGGACCACGTCAGCCTACACGACTATCTACTAGGTGCACAATCCGACCGGGAGCGCCTCCCCTTGTTTGAGATCTACAGCTACTGCCCAACAGATGTCTGGGACTGCATCGAACACCAACGCCGGGAGATCGCGTACCGGAAACGCCAACATCAAATACTCGCCACCGAAAACCCCGCACCACTAATCCCGCTACTTCACAACCTGACTTACGGGCATCCAGCCGGCTTCTGCATCCTCCTCAACTCTCACAGTTACCGTCTCGGCCATATTACCGACACGAACGCATATCGGGCGCTGGGCCCCGCACCGGACCTGGTCTTCTTCAACCGCAAATTCGCCGACTGTTTCACGACAGCCGACCATGGCGCTCGCCTATCTCGCGACGAAGAAGTGCTCTACCCAGAGGCCTTTGAAACGGAGATCACCCATGTCCGACACGAGGACGAACTCGGCATCCGTCTCGTCGGGGATATCTTCCACAATCGCACCGGGCTGGGATGGCAGCGTCCGTCTCGCCTGCTCTACGGTTTGGATGAGATCGAGGGCGAACCCTTACGTCCGGACTTCGCCCCCGATGCGGACCGAATCCGCCAGGATCTCGCGCAGCAGTTTGTTGACCTCGACCTCGACCGGTTCCTGAACGCCTCCCTCCGTCTTACCCACTCGAGCGACGGAACCATGTCCGTCACCACGTTCATGTCCACCACTGTCGGTGATGAGAGTGCCCAAAATGCCCAAAGCGGCGAAGCAGATCTCCAACATCTCATCTGCGTGCCCTTCCTCAGCCATCTCCGCGACACGAACCCCACCACCGCAACCGATCTTCTCGAGCAAACCGCTCGTCTGTTCACCGCCGCCGTCGCAGCCCATCTCTCACCAAACGAGCCCAAAACCCTCCGCTTCAAATTCCACATCCCCGAATCCACGTCCAATTCCTGGTCGTCCATCGCTCCCGCCCATCATCAATTCATCCAAAACCAAAGCAACTTCCAAATCGGCGCCCTTCACACCTTTTCCCCTCAGATCCCAGCCTTCGGCTCCTCGGACCCAGTACCCCCCGCCACTTTGCACCGGCTCTCCCCCCAGTCCCGCAAAGACACCGTCCCCGACCTGAGGCGTATGTGGTCCCACCCGTACCAAACCTTTGCGGTCGTGTTGCAGTCCGCGAACTTTGTGCGGTGGGCGGGAGTTTATTTTTTCATGACGGATCTGGAAGAGGAGGGTTTAGCGTACGGGGAGAACCCGCCCACGACGCAGGTTTGGCGCTGTGCGGGGATGGAGGAGGTGGCGAGGCGGTTGGGTATGTTAGTAGTGGAGGAGGAGGGGCAAGGGCAGGGAGTGGGAGAGGGGGAAGCAATGGAGGAGGAGGATTTGTTAGATTAGGGACTGCTAGTTATAGATAATGTCCAACCTAGGTGACCTGTCTGTGTTTATCATCTGAACTCTAACCCCTTGGAATCAAATAGCATCTGTATACAAACCATAACTATGATGTTCTAGGACTAGTTGGTTGTAAGTCTGTCCCAGCAGGAGTGGTTATACTAGAATATATGTTGTAGCCTCGGCCACTACCAGCATAACTGCCATCCTCACCCTTCTTATGCTATATCCCAGCAACAAAACCAAGCTTTATATAGAAAGAATAGTTAATTGAGAAAAGAAAAAAACATACAACAGTCCGGATTCCCATGTGGTCGCCCACAGCAGTACTAACAGAGTGGCGTGTGGCCTCAATGTGGTTCAAAGTTGCGTGGCTGCCTCGAAGGTGAGCTCGTCGCGCGACCTTGCTCACCCCATCAGCTGTGGATGGGTCTTGGCTAATTATTTAATTCCCTCAAACATTGATGCACTTGGCAGGCTATACTGTTATCTCTTGGCATGCTTTTCATCCAGGATGGTGATAGGAGAGGGTTCAGTGTGTGCAACATCATATGCAGTAGCACCAGGGCGCAGTAAATTAAACTGGCCAGCTCTATATAATACTAATGTAAGCTGTAGGCGTTTACGTTTAGTGGGGGGAATATTTGAATTATCAAAAATGGTGGTGTGTTAAAGGCAGGATAGGGGTAAAATTGTCGAATTCGCAGCCGCTTGGTGGTATGCCATGTTAATTACTCTATTTATTTGTCATGAAGCTCTATGTACGATGCTAAAACAAATTCATGGACCTTATGTCAGACTAATGAAAATGATAAGATTTTTTAGATTCTTTAGATGTGTAAAACTGTTCAATGTTGGGCGGGTAGAAACTGGATCAGTTTAGCTTGCTGATAGAGGCACAGTTGAAGGGGGTTTTGGTACACTGGTGCTGGGCCCTCCTCAACTGCCAGCCGACCAGGATATTACTGAATATGTTATTGGTTGAAGGGTGTGCCAGGATCCTCTGGCCCTTGAAATACACAAATTCCAAGCCCCGCTCAGCGGGAGCCCCCCACCTGGATAAGGCAAGGTCGCCATGGTATGAGAGGATGACAAGGGTGAGTAAGTACCAGTACTCGGTAAAATAGTAGTCAAGCAGGAACAGAAAATTACTGTTGGTCGGCCTAAAATGTTTAGAAAACTTCTTTTGGCTTGCATGTTCTGTCTACAAGTGTTACATACTATTACAGTGAGGATACCATGTGACACAATGGCAAGGAATCTTTTTCAAAATTCCGCCAAAGTAATAAATACTACTAGTAGCACTTATACTAAAATGGGCCTCCTGTACTACTCTGGAGTAGTTATACCTACTACTACTACTACTTTAGTACTACTGTTAGCTTGTTTACCAGGTAAATATATGTTGATCGCCACCTGACCTTCCTTGCTCCTTCCTCATCCTCATTATCAGTCCATTCTTACAGCTTCCCCCATCATATTTTCCGGGCTCTCCTATTACACATGGCGTGTCCAGCACTTTTCAACAAAGAGAATATTCTCACTGCCCACTCTCTCATCCAACAATACATCCATCGGACACCAGTCTTGACATCCGAGACACTCAACCAGCTCGCCTCAACACCGCAAACCGCAGAGGCCCTGATCGGCACCCAGTTTGAGGGCCAACAGCCAGCAAACCCGAAATTAAATTTCTTTTTTAAATGTGAAAACTTCCAGCGAGCCGGAACAATTAAAACGCGTGGTACAGTCCATGCTGTACTGCAACTAATCAAGGCGTATGGGATTGAAGCCGTGCGAAAGAAAGGAGTCGTGACACATAGCTCTGGTATTGTACACCCGTAGACCCTGATACAGGTGTTCCCTTTGCCTAACATTATGCTTAAATAAATCACTGACATCATGCTGGCCTACGTAGGGAATCATGGTCAAGCTTTGGCCTTAACTGCCCACACGTTTGGTATCCCGGCCTACATCGTCGTACATTCGCCGGAGGCCCATATCGATGCCTTGATTTCCTATGGTGCAACGGTCGAGTTCAGCGGCAGCACAAACTCAGAGCGCGACGCCATGGTGGAAACCATTACACGAAAGACAGGAGGATTCTTTGTTCCCCCCACCAACCATCCAGATATCATCCTTGGACAAGGCACTGTTGGCGTCGAGCTTGAGGAACAGGTCAGGGAGCTGGTTTCTACACACCCTCGACTCAGCGTACACCCTGCGAGGTGGTCCGATCGTGTAGACCCGGAGATATATGAAAATGGACGGATAGCCTCTCTCGATGCTATCATTACTTCTACTAGCGATTGTGGTCTGAAATATAACCACGCGGCTTGTCTGACCCCGCGACCTGAAACAAGTGTATTTGGCGCTGAGCCTGCATGCGAAGGGTGCGACGGCCTAACTGGTCTCCACTACACTACAAAGGCGAGAGCATTGCCCGTCGGTGGTGGCATGGAGGAGCCACCGGGTGAGATCTCGCCCCAGCTTATCTTCAGCTACTACACAGCTCACAGCGTGTACACAGTGGCAAAAGAGCATGTCAATAAAGCGCTGAAGATGGTACTTGAAGAGATGGGTGTTATGATTGAACCCTCTGCTGCGGTGGGGCTTGGAGTTGCATTGTATAATGAGGACTTTCGTAGGATGGTGGAACAAGAAGAGCCAGCTGGGTGGAATGTTGGTATTGTGTTTACTGGAGGAAATGTGATGCTAGAGGATATTATCAAGTTATGCAAATAAATTAGAGCAGCAGGTGGGAAAAAAGCCCACCCCATTGCTGAATTCTATTAAGCGTGGATTGTGGGGTTTTAAATTTTGCTCTGCAAATTTCAATTTTGTTGAAAACATCATGTATTATAAATTACCACAGCATGTGTCAGCCAATGCATTTCTGTTTGTTGTTACAACCACACCTCAGACTTGTCCTACGGACATATTTAGGTGCCACTGCATTCATCCTCCGCTCCTGCCTCCCTGACCCTCTGGTCTTTTGTTATCTAATTCCACAATAAATTAGTTGCCTTCATTCGACCAAATACGTCAACTAGGTAATCTACTGATCGGTTTTTATTTTTTTTTTCTCGCTTTTTAGTCAATCTCCACGCGATTAGCGATCAATCGCATGGCTTCGCTACATTCAGCTATCCGTAGCCGCGTGGTTGGCGCTCTTGCTTGCCAGAGAGACTCATACCGCCGGACGATCGATACGGAGGTTATATCATGTGTCAAGCATGAGCCATCAAAAGCTAGCCAGAAAACCAACAGCGGTTCTGTTCAGCCGCCAAAAGCCGCTGCTGGCTTGAAATTCTGGTTAATTGAGTTTGCTGACTCGGTGCTTTTTCCCGAGGGTAATTATTTGACCAGGAGCATGCAGACCGTCGATTTCAAGCTAAAAAACTCCTAGGAGGTGGCCAACCGACAGACCATGGTACCGTTTCCTCTCTAGCTGCTCCGTCAAGCGAGCCCATCGCGATCACGCTTGTTCAACGCCATGGGCTTCGGTGTGTCTACTATTCACCTCAGCCATTACCAGTTGGGACTTCTGTGCGACAAGAAGTGGACTTCAAGCGCCGCTGGGATCATATGCAACAGCATACCGGCCAGCACTTGCTCTCCGCGATCATGGGTAACCTGTACAACCTGGACACGCTAGGATGGGGTATGGGAGCAGAGAATGAGATGAATTACGTGGAAGTGCCTCGAAAAGTGACGACGGATGAGCTGCGAGCAATTCAAACCAAGTGCAACGAAGCCATACGCGATAACCTCAACATCGTGGTCGAAACTCCGGACGATGCCAAGGCAGACAGCTTGCCTACTGATTATGACAAAGACAAGGGAGTCGTTCGCGTGGTCAAGATCGGAAATCTCGATAACAATACGTATGTATATCAAATAGCTTCCATGGAGGATACTACCAGGCTTGACTAAACCGATTTAAACTGCTTAGGTGCTGCGGTACCCATCTCTCCCAAACGTCGCATCTCTCCGTTATATTATTGCACTTTACACAGCCCGTGCGCTCCACAAACTGTCGGATATACTTTACAGCTGGAGAGCGAGCGATCAACCTTTCCACGGCTTGTATTGACTCTAACCGCTCCCTTGCGCAAATCGTGTCGTCCGGGATGGCCCCCGCGGAAGTGCTCGCTAATGTGAAAAAGTTGAGTGAGAACGCGGCAGACGCGAAGAAAAAGGAAAGGAGACTGCTCGGCGATATAGCAAAGTATGAAGGGGAGAGGGTTAAAACAGCTCTACAAGCTGGGAAGAACGCCTGGGTCTACCGTGCTGATGAAGGCCTCGAGTTTATCAATATGGTTGTCATTGAGATCAAGGAAGTTGCCAAGGAACGTGGAGTTGTTGTTTTGGCTGCGGGAGAGGGGAAGAAGGGAGGGCCAGTTGTCATCTTTGGTGAGAAGAATTCCGTAGAAAGCTTTGCTGGCAAGATTAAGGAAGTCGTGGCCGAAATTAAAGGGGGTGGAAGGGGAGAAAGATGGCAGGGCAAAGTAACCTCGTGGAGAAAGGGCGAATTGGATAGACTGAAGGAGCTGGTTGAAACGTAGGCAGCATTTCGTTTGCTGTCAAATACCCCCCCCCCCCCCCCCCCTTCCTGTTAAAACTGTGCAGGGGCTCTAAGTGCGGTGTCTTTTAATCAGCTGGATTCGGAATTTACAAAAAGACAGTCACTAGTCAAACATTTAGAAGTATTTGTTTTTCTTCAGCTTATTTCCCTAGTCATGATTATTATTAATACCGATAACCAGTACTCTCTCACCTTTGTAGTGATAATACTCTTCGGAAATTTGTACCTGTCTGTGTATCTACCATAAATAATGTATCAAGTACTAGATATGCATAAGGTCTTTGTTATCTGGGACCGTCGGCCTATCATAGACCTCTGGTCTATCAACAACCAATGTTGAATACGCGAGTCCTGATGTGTATGTGACATGAACATGCCTCCAAGCCTTGATAGCATTCTAGACCATGCGCAGGGTTTGGCAACATCCTCAATGGTACGGTACCATGGTAATCGAACACGAGTGGTTATCATTTCCGTTATGATCCTCGCTCATAACTATTGGCCAGCCTGTGGATATTGAAAATTACTACAAGCTTTGTCACGTTATTTTTCCGCGGGATATATGGAACTCTTATTGGTAATTTTTTGCATATACAAGGCGGCCTTTCACGTTCGCTGTACTTAATGGCCTTTGGCCTATGAATCTTTTCCACCCACAGCCTTTCGCGTTGTGGCCAAATAATAATTCCTTACTTCCAGCCTTTGGTGCAGTAATCAATCCATAGCCTCAGCCTACAGGTACTCAGTGCCGATTAGTTCCAGCCAATAAGGATTGACAATGCACCGAGGCAATCTATCAGGTCTCACCGGTGCAATAACAAAGGTCCTCATCTTATTGGTCAAACTAAGGGACGATCAAGAAGGCAAAGGAAGCTCCAATGTGAGCGAATAGTTCAAACACAAAACCACAGTGGGAAGGCCACACTCGCAGGTCCATACTCGGGAAGCCCATACTTGGAACTCCGCAATCGCATTTCCACAGGCACTAACTGAATTTTTATTCAAAGTACTGATCCTTGTTAGCCTACCCTGAGCCCTGGGACGTGATCCCATCATGCAACTATTTCTCCTCTGGCATACACTCTCTGCAACCACCGGTCGACACCATCATACCTTGGCTCAAAATATGTGCGCCCATGTGCGGCTCTGCGGTTGTTGAGCAGCAGCATATCGCCGGGTTGCAGTGCAATGTGACACAAGGTGTCTCGATCACTGAGAACCATCTCAAACCTGTCAAGTGCCTTCTGGGCCTGCGGATTCAGTGCTTTCATCCCCGGGAAGTGGCATATGAAGTTTGGATTCTCAAGGCTATGGAACAGGGGTCGCGGTGAAGACCATTCCTCCTTCCCCATTGCCTCGTGATGGGAGAGTGGCGATGGGACACTAAATGCCGGCTTTTGCAGCTCTGCTACATCCGCCGCAGGCATTTTTGACAAAGCACATCGTACGTCGACGAAAGATGTGAGGGCTTTTCTATCGTGGTCTTGGCGGAGGCAGTAGAGGGCCAAGTAATCAGGTCGGGTGTCGAAGTATGCGTTCTCAACATGTAGTTGTAAATCGACCATACTAGACTCGTTGCTCTGTACGGCTTCTCGATGAGGGACAGGACAGACATTGTGGATTACCTCGCCGTTCTTCTCGCTGGCGTAACCGAAGGGCTTGCCAATAAGCTGGGTAATACCGGTTAAACACCCTTCGCTGATGAATGTCCGTTTTTCCATGCTGCGGCTACCATCGGCAGGAGTCGAAGGCAGAGATGGATCAATGGGTAAGCCCGTTATCAATAGTGCCCCAGGAGCAGAGGCCTTGGAATGGAACTCGCGGATTACTGTGATGAGGTGTGGGGGTAATTGGGACGAAATCATGGTTCGCGACATGCCGCAATGTCTTTCAAAGTCCACGTAGGGAGATGGTAAGCGCTCCATTGCTGTAAGCAACTGACCACGCCACCCAGGTGAGAGGGACATCACCCTGAGACCTCCAGATGTCTCATTTGCCTCGGGCTTCCTAGTTGCGTCGGTCAAGTCGGGAGATGTGTTGATTTTACGAACCCCCGGTACTGAGGTACGCAAAGACAGCATTCGAGTTACGTTAATTCGGGTAGGGGCAAGTTTCCGGAACATGATGAATAGGGACCCGCAATGCTTGTGATGGAAAAATGATAAGAAGAGATGTTGTTGTATGTTGCATGGCAGGTATATGAGAAGCTAGCATGCATTTATAGTTACGGATGAGGCTCCAAAGCGCCCAGCTTCAGAGGCTCGAAACCATACGACTATGGTCATATCGTTAATAACATGTTGCGGGACACAGAAAACCAGAGTAATGCAAGCAGATGATGCACAGAAGAAGTGCCATATCACCGCCACTCAATAGGAAAAAAAGCAAATGAAAGGCACAAACATCAATCCATGTCACCCTCCCACACCAGTCTCTCTGGTGTCTTACCCAATGGAGCCTCATGCCAAGTTACCCTTGGGAATTCGCAGCCTGAATCAATAGCTTACCTACAGGATACTTCGGCTTAAGAAAGAAGCTCTTTGGCTCGATAATATTTAGCTCCATGCAACATGGATAGCAATAGTGTCATCTGACCCCCGTGGTAAAACTATTTTTCTGGCAGGCACTTTCTCATGTACAGGTGAAGCGAGGGGGGGGGGGGGGCGGGAAGTCCATTGTCCATATCAATTGAGAAAACCAAATAAGCCAAGGCACATTCTCCTTCTTAAAAAAAACACAATAGGACGTGAAAGGTTTCAGCGGGGATTTTCCAAGCTTCAAAAACAACAGAAAGTATAGGAGCTCGTAATTAGGCACTAAGGCTTTAGATAAAATCTTGAGTCATAACTATAAATTACCTAATTGAGCATTTGCTTCGCTAGTATGTGTGATCAAAAATGTCCAACAAAGTAGGTCTGATTCTTCTAATCCTATCTTTGAAGGAGTCCGAGTACATAGAGGATAATCAGCAATCTAACCATCTCTGTGAGTTGGATCCGACTCTGAGCTGAAGTCACGGAATGACGCAATTCCCAAAGTATCGATTTGGTTCCAACAGTTCTGCATGAGTAAAGCTTCACTGCCTTAGTCTTCGAATCCTGACTTCGTGTGGGCACCAATGCTACTTGTAAGTTTGTATTACAGAACTAAGCCATGACTTGATTTTTAAATTGTATATATGAGTATTCCAGGTG
This sequence comes from Aspergillus diversus, assembly GCA_027569885.1. Taxonomy (NCBI): domain Eukaryota; kingdom Fungi; phylum Ascomycota; class Eurotiomycetes; order Eurotiales; family Aspergillaceae; genus Aspergillus; species Aspergillus diversus. The sequence goes on along the minus strand of JAPDKZ010000008.1, from coordinate 440,996 downwards.
TATTTGCTAGCTTATAGTTGATGCAGGCCCATTAAGGCATATATTTTTTTAACTGACAATCACATGATGGTATACCACACTAACAGGGTCAAGGCTAAGAGTCCCTAAGTTAAAGAAAGAATCCCACATGACAATGAATACCCCAATATATACCCAAACTAACAGAAAGAACGAAAAACAAAAAATTAAAAACATATAACACTCCGGATTCCCATGTGGTCACCCACCATAGTACTAACAGACCAGCGTGTGGCTGCCGCCCGGGTGCGATCGGTCTTGAAGCCTGGGTTGGAGACACTGGCTCAGCTGGGAGTGGTGGCAGCCTGCAGGTCGGTGGCTAGTATATTGTACGGAGCTTTCCTTGCCGTTTCAATCTTGTGGCCCCAAGGTTTGCGTTTTACGACGTAACAATCATTTAATCACAAGATATGAATCCGACTCGAAGAATTGGATGATGCGATGCGGCTCAGGTCCTCCACCGAGGTCTCCATAACCGAACGAAACTATTATTGACCCCGGGATGCAGCTACTAGTACTGGTCGTGGTGCACAGTTTATTTGATACGGCAAATTTAATATCTTACATATAGTCTTCTTTCTCTTTTCAAGGCTGATCCCAGTATTTTTGGGAGCAGTTATACCAGTCTCCTTTAGATGAATTTTAGAAAATAAGAAAAACCTCTATTATCACTATTACTACAACGGTTGTTGCAATCACTTCCTTAGAAGTCCGAATGTAATATGCGGCAAGGCTCACACCAATCCACCACTAGTATCCCTACGTATGGAGATACTATTTTGTCTCATAATTCATCTTCGTCGGCCTCAGTATCCGCTTTAGGCAATGTTTACACATCGATTCCCGTGGTTGGGAAAACTTTCATCACTCCCACGTCATCCCCAAGGTTTATATAAAGCACATCGCATCCTCTTTCCGACCTCGCGCATAGTATTTTGACAGGATTCTAACACACCCTATACCACATCACAATGGCTTTTGAACCTGGATCAGGGGATCTGCCCGACCCATCATCAATCTATACCTCCGGCACCATATTCAAAGACCAACATGCATTCCAGTCTCATGTTATTGGGCAAGTTAGCCGGAGATGGGAATCCCAGGATTGCATTCGAAATAACCTGGTATACACGGATATTGATCCTTCATGGGTTAAGGACACCGTGAATGCACTTGAGCGATATAAGTGTTTGTAGGGTCACCACCTGACACTGGAGTAACACTTTTATCAATATTTCCCCAAAACACAGCTAACTCTTCTTCTACTTGGGAAAGCAAAGGTTATAGCCCACATACGAAGATATTCAGAATTATCATGGCTACCCTCATGCACAAGGTCGACCAGATGTGGGCCACGACTTCCGTAGCGCGTTGGTATGAGGCCAGTCTTTTGACAGAGGTGGAATTGCACCGGCTACGAAGGATGGGGAACACCCGTAAGCCCAATTTCTTCCCCTTGAAATACATTGAATGCATTGATACATACTGTCAAGGTTATACACTTCCTGATGGGCCCTATGTTGGCGAAGAAAGAGTGCCCAATTATGAGCTTGGGATGACAACAGCAACACAGCCACGGGTGGTGTTTGAGACTGGATGGACCGAAACACACGAGCGGGTGCGGGCAGATATCAGATGGTGGTTAGTTGGGGGCAATGGGGCTACCAAGGTGGGAATTTTGATCAAATGGGCGCCATCAGCGGCCACCAGGAGGGTTCGTGGCGTAGTCGAGGTCTATACCTTGGATCGGGCCGGAATGCCACGGCTTTTCCAATCGGAGGTAACGTAACCACCTCGTTGAGGAACTATTTAATAAGATTCGTTAATGATATCTCATAATATCTAGGCTGTATTTCCAGTGTCTCAAGTAGCCGCACCGGCAGCGCAAGCGATTCGGCTGCTGCGCCGCATGTTCTTTGGGAATTGGGTGGCTCCCGGCTCTGGCCATAGCCCCAACGATATCTTTGAGCTCCGCCTTGACGATTTGCGCATTGAGAGCGAGCAAATAATGGTGCCGATGGGGTACCGCCCAGAGCAATGATAAGTAATAGGCAATAATCCCTACTATTTGTATTTAACTATGACCGTCAATCCGATAGGGAGGGTGACAGCCGGGGCACTGTGTTTCTTTGGGAAACAAAATATGGCACTTTTATTCAAAAAACGGTCCATGAATGAAAGCCATTGCAAAGGAACCTTCCTTTATTCCATCTTAATCCACCACTTTAGACTCAACGTCGATTCGCTTGGATTACAAAGCCATCAATACGTTGCAACTGATTCCGACCTTGCGCTAACATGCGAACATACGACTCCTTATGACCGGGGAGATATAAAACCCCCCTACAGGAGGAAGTTACACTGCACGGGTCCAGACACGCTTCAAACGGCAGCCTGGTGGAATCTGGGATTTCGTAGAATCGCTTTTGCTGGTTGCAGTACATAGGTCTCGAGGGGTTGACAAATGTCGGCACCGGGGTTGTTGTTGCGCATGAAGACGGTCTGCAAGGTGTAGAATGTGCCCGGTTCGCCGCTATCGAACAGCCCACAGTGGCCAAGATCGCTTTGCCAGGCACTGCCTTGACAACGTCCACTCGATTGACAGGCGGCGGCACAATCCTCTGCCGTGGTCACGTCCCGAAGATATCCGTATGCCGTAGATGATTGGCAGTTTCGATCGCAGGTGTAGGTGAAATCGTAGCCATTAGGGTGTCCGTTTGTCCGTCTTTTGCCGGGTATATGTCTTGGTATTGAGAGGTGGACTGTTCAGTAGCAACTGCCAGAAGGATGGAGGAGAGCAGGAACGCTTTCATGGTAAGATGTGCTAGTGTGTAAATCAAAAGAATAAAAGGCAGGATCCTTCGATGCTTCGATGGTGTGGGGGGTCGAGGAAGCTCTGTAGCATTTAGAGCCTCGCTTGCAATATCGCCGCAAAGATTTATTAATATAAATAAAATAAATAATATTATTATTCATCTTATTTATATTTAAGACTTGGTATCTGTTACTTAAAAAGTAATAGAATAATTAGAGCTTATTTTAATTCTAGCTATATTTAATATATAGCTTAGGTATCGCTAAGCAGATGGGAAGCCCTGTTCTCCACACCCTGTGGTTGTATGTACTCACTTGAACAAAGGTCTGATGTATATAGAGGGATCGGAAAATAAAGCATCCCCGAATCTCCAGCCACGACGCTGTGGTGGTGAATTAAAAACTGGATCATGATTGGTTGGGAGGATCCACTTTCGGATGTCAGTGCCAGGGCGCTGTAGTAGCCTGAGCAGTCAGGCTCCAATTCAGCTCCGTTGTCGGACGCAAACTCTTTTTCTTGTTGAGTCACAGCTGAGCTTTGGGATATCCTCAGCTATTACGCTTGATGATTCACGCTGGTTGTTATCTTCAAAAATAAATGTAGATGGAGCAAGCGCACGACGACGTCTCTGATATTTGTGAAACCGTCCTGCCCTTTCCCATCGAGACAAGCCACGGCTTCCCCCCAATACAAGAAGTATGGGGCCAACCCGAGTTCGGTGATCTCAACCGCATCGATGACCTTTTCTTTGGCGCCGATCATCCCGCGTCGAATATACCCCCCGAGCCCGCCTACGTGCATTCCTACGTGAATTCTTGCAATGGCAGTGACCTTTCTTGGTTGTCTTGGGCTGAAGAACACAACCAAGAAGCGCCTAGTTCGGGGATCGAGGGGCAGCCCAGCCCCAGTCAGCTGACGGGGACGTTCCCCGTGGATATCAATCGTGGGCAGAATGGGCAGAAGAAGAGCGGGAGGCCACCCACCCGCCTATCCCATGATGCAGTCAAGATTCTGAAATCCTGGTTTTACCAGCATCGAGACGACCCATACCCATCTGACTACGAGAAGCGCGAACTGGCGCAACAAACAGGCCTAAGTCTGGCTCAGATCTCGACCTGGTTCAGCAATGCGCGACGTCGCAAAGGGCGAATTAACGGGCACCCTAACCGCAACCGAGTGGGCAGCTCATTCTTGTCACCGCTGGAACGGTGGGAGAACTCACCCCCCGAAACTGAAGCCGCTGCCACATCGGACATCATCCGAGCGTTGGAGGCGGTCCCATACTCTTCGAATTCACTTCCAGCACAGCCATTATCACAAGAGACCTGGTCAAGCAACAGCTCCAGCGCCTCCTTCATTCTAGGTGCCCCGTCGAGTAGCTTCGAACACAGCCGCTCGTCAGGGTCCGAGTTATCATTCAACAAGTCGCACCCGCCGCCCCAGAGACCCCCTACCCCGCTACCGACGAGAAGGAAGTCGCGCCGTCGAAACCCGACCCGGACCTTCAAGAGGCCTCAGGCGGACGCACGACGCGCCTACCAGTGTACCTTTTGCTCAGATACATTCCTGACTAAGTACGACTGGCAGCGACACGAGAAGGCTCTCCACCTGCCCGTCGATCTGTGGGTCTGCGCCCCGGAGGGGGGTATCATCGACGTAGAAGGCACAACGACCTGCGTATTCTGCGGCACCCTGAATGTAGCTCCCACACACCTCGAGAACCACAATTTCCTCACTTGTCGCGAGAAAGCACCAGAGCACCGGACATTCACACGCAAGGACCACCTCAAGCAGCACCTCAAATTAACCCACGCAGTGACATATCAACCCTCCATGAACAACTGGCGCGAAACCAGAACCCAGATCACTTCTCGCTGTGGCTTCTGCGCCCGGACCTTCTGCACCTGGGATGAACGGGTGGAGCATGTGGCAGCCCATTTCAAAAGCGGCGCCGATATGATCCAGTGGAAAGGCGACTGGGGGTTCGAACCGGGCGTGCTGGAATTAGTCGAGAACGCGTTGCCGCCGTATCTCCTCGGCCATGAGCGGCATACCATGGATCCGTGGAGAAGTACTGATATGTTGGGGCTGGGGCTGGGGCGATTTGAAGAGGACGATGATGGTTTGAAGGATGATGTGCCTAATGCGCTGAACCGGTATACGAGTCTCCAGCAGGATTTGACGGGGTATATTCGCGAGAGGCTTGCGGAGGGAGTGTATCCCGATGACCAGGAGCTAAGGGATATGGCGCGTCGAATGGCCTTTGGGAATGATGATCCGTTTGATCAGACTTATGCTGATGATCCGGTGTGGCTTGCTGCTATCAAGCGGGAGGCGGGGCTACTTGGGAGTGAATATGCCTTGTCAAGACCTGGCGACTAGAAGCGTTGCATTTACAGATATAACATGAACAATCATGATCAATGAGCTATCTACAGATCAAACCTCGCCGGCAAAACACACCCATCCCCTCGCATATCACTCCCCCGGCTCCCAACCACCTGCCCACTCTCCAGATCCACATGCCTTCGCACCGCCTGCCCCCTACCAAACCGCACCCGCTCTCGTCTCTAGTTCCTCATCCAGCGCCAACAGCCATAGTGAGTGAGAAGGTGATGCTGAGGTGCCTAGAAATGATCTCGCTTGAGTCAGTTTCGCCGAAATCCATCCGAACTTTCGTCCCAAATATACAGACGTAAAATGCTGAAGACCGGCGGGCCCGACGCACCCTCGCACACTATGAGAAGAGCCCCCAGCATCTACAGTATGACGGACGATAACAACTAATCTATGACTTGTTCTTCCATTTGACGTTGTAATTTAGCATAATGCTTTTACTTCCGGGAGCGCATCCACGGACACGTCCCTTTGCTCAACAAACAACCCAATGGCCTCAATAAACGCCTTGCCTACGGTCTCTATTACGTCCTTGCCAATAACCGGCCAGTACAAAAACCCAATACTCAGATTCCCCCTCGCAATCTTCACATTCACCGCAAGATCGTACTCCGTCACCCCATCCTGCCCTCTCATTTCCTCCAGCGCAATCGCCGAATCCAGATAGGGGTCGATCTTGCGGTCGATTTCCATCGATATCACCGTGTTGAACGTGCTGCATTTCTTGAATCTCTCGAGTGGGAAATGGCCATGCGCTAGGCCCTGCGTGTAATCGAGCTGGATGGCGCGGGCTATATCCGCTAGTGTGCAGGTTGGTTGGACTTTGGCACGGCAAGGGAGTAGGCTGAGGCATAATCCGACCATATTCTCGATATTCTCGACTGGGGCGTTCCGGGCTGTGGACAGGTAGCCAAACGAGATATCGGACACGCCTGCGTATGTTCGGAGGACTAGTGCCCATGCGGCCTGGAGGGCGGATGCAACGGTTACCCCGCTGGCTTTGCAGGCGTGTTCCAGGGCTTGGCTGTTTCCGTACTCGATGTCGTGGCGTAATGGCTGGGGCGGGTTGGAATCGGAATGGGGAATGGTTTGTTGGACGGGGAAGAGACAGGGTGGTGTGTCTTGCATATACTCCATCCAATGGGTTAGGCTCCTCTCGTGGTCCTGGTTCAGGGAATATTCCACGAAATCTCGATATGCCGGACTTGGATGTTGGAGTGGTTTGCCGTCGTATACGTCTACCAAATCGCGGATAATGACCTCCAACGCGGCTCTGTCGATCAGAGCATGCGAGATCTCAAACATGAATGAATGCACCCTGGCCCCTGATGCACGGAATGTCAGTCGGACCAGGGGAGTGAACGGATCAAATGGACGCAAAGAGCGGGTGAAGTCCTCCATCGCGTCTGACGCCGATGAACACGACGAGGAGACTTCGTGCACATTGACCTCGATATGCGGCTGGCGCAGGACGACCGCGTGCCAGGTCGACTGCCCATCCAGATCGTCCACGAAGACGGTGCGGAGGGTGCTGTGCCGCATAATCACCGTCTGCCATGCTGTCTGCAAACGGTCCAACTGAGGCGCATCCCCCTTTTGGCGGATAACCTGGATGAAGAACCGCATATGATACGCACCGGGTCTGCGGCGTTGGCCCTGCAGCATGTCTGTTTGTACTGCAGTGGTCGGATAGACATCCTCAACCTCACCCACGTTCGTGATTCCCAGCCGCCGCAGGTCATATACGTACGACAACCGGTCCCAGAGTGACTGGAACGGATGCTTGAACGTGGGCTCTGGGTGACTCGGTTCGACCAGCGCAGTGTCAATATAGGAAGCCTGCGCCGCAGTCTCTGCAACGCCCTGCGAGAGCAGCACATGGATGAGCTTGACCGAGATGCCCTGCTTCCGGCATCGGGCAACAGTCTGCTGCGCCTGGATCGAGTCACCCCCAAACGAGACAAAGGGGCGATGACGGCCCACTTCCTCGTTCCTGAGGCCGAGGACATGGGCCCAGATGTCCTGGATTGTGGACTCGAGCTGCGTGCGCGCTTCTAGTCGCTCTGCCAGCGCCCGTCCGGTGATCTCGAAGAAGGTCTTTTCATCCATGTCCTGCATCCACCGGTCCAGACTCACCCGGTCGATCTTCCCGGACGGCGACATGGGCATGCGTGAGACAAACACCCACACCGTTGGAACCATGTACCGGGGTAGGTCGTTCTGCAACTTTGTTCCCAGCTCCATCCGGACTGCGCTGAGTTGGGCCTCTGCCTCCTCCTTCCCATTGAGAACTGAAAGTGTCGCGTCAGCGCAATGACCCAGCTTAGGCCCATCATTGAGAGACAAGACGGCGACCAAATTCCCCCTGCAGCGCCCCGTCTGCGGCAGCATCGCAATCGCCAAATGCACCCTCGCACTCAACGCAAGATGATACTCGACCTCCCCCAGCTCAATCCGCTGCCCATTCAGCTTAACCTGCGAATCCGTCCTGCCACAAAACGTAAACGACCCATCCGAATTCTGCCTCACCAGATCCCCCGTCTTATAAAACGTCATCCCACCAAACTGCTCATCATCCCTTACAAACTTCACCCCCTTCACGAACGCCTTCGCCGTCTTCTCAGCATTCTTCAAATACCCCAGCCCCACGATCGGCCCAGAAACAAGCAACTCCCCCTGCACACCAATCGGCACCAGCTCATCATGATCATCAACCCTAACCACCCAATTCGCCGCCGCATTGGCGGGGCCAATATTCAACGGATCAGCCGCCTTGGCTCTCATCCCCCTCGTCGTCGAGTTAATACTACACTCACTCGGCCCATAGAATTGATTCAACGTAATCCGTTCCGACCACATCTCCACAATCTCCTGCGGCCACGCCTCGCCACCCAAACACAATGTTTTCAAGCCCGGTACATCATCCGGATGCAGGGCCCGCGCGAGGCTCGGGGTCATAACGGCATGATTAACACTGTACTTGGTTATAGCCGCGGATAGGGAATCATCGATCTCATCGGCGTGGGGGACGCAGATACACCCTCCCGAGCCAAGTCCCGTCAGGATCTCGAGGAGGCTCATGTCGAAGGTGTGGGAGAGCATCTGGAGGATGCGGGAATGCGGGCTGTAGTTCCAGTTTGGGGCGTTGAGGAGTCCGCCGCTGAGGTAGGAGGTGTGTGAGACCATGACGCCTTTGGGGGTGCCGGTGGAGCCGCTGGTGAAGATTACGTAGAGGGGGTCGGTGGGCTGTGCCTTTGAGATTAGGGTGTTCGAGGAGGGAAGTTGGAGGATGAGGTCATTTTCGATGGGGATGCAGGGGATGGGGCGGTCTTTCCATAGGGCTGTGTGGGAGGACGTGGTTAGGAGGAGCGGGGCGTCGATCATGTCCATTATTGCATCCTTGCGGCCCTGTGGGAGGAAGGGAGGGACGCTGACGAAGGCGCCGCCGGCTTTGGTGACGGAGAGCATTGCCACGATGGCCCACGCACAGCGGTCAAAGCAGAGGGGGATTATAACCCCTGGCCCGACTCCGAGGGCTTGGAGATGCGTTGCTAGTCGGGTGGATAGATTCCCCAGTTCGGCGTAGGTGAGACTGGCATCCCAGGCCTCGATGGCCGGGGCAGACGGCTGGGTGGCGATGTGTCTGTCCACAACCCGGTCGAAGCAGTCCAGCCAGGGCTCCGGCACGCGGCGGGCGAACGCGAAGATCTGGGCCAAATGTTCTGGGGGCATGTAGTTCAGGTCTTGGATAGCGAGCTCCGGCGCACGGGTGATCTCCTTGAGGACCTGGGCGAGGAGTGTGCCCACGTTGACTGCCTGGGCGGGCGCCAGCAACGACTGGTTGAAGACGAGTGATGCGCGGATTCCGCTGGGTCGGATAGAGGCCACTAAAAGTAGGCCAACGTCTTGGAAACGGGGGTGCATTTTATGCAAGTCCTCCAGTTCCCAACCGGCGTCGGCGCTTAAATGGCACCTTTCTGCGTGTCCGCCGCTGTCCAAGGCTAGTGCTGAATTAGCCATGCCGCCCAGCCAACCTTCACTTAGCGTTGGGTCATGGAGGAACTGGTCGACCTCACTGACCAGCTCGCAGGCCGGTCGGGCTGGGCTGAGATCCGCGTCGACCAGAGTGGTTTTGTTTGTGGCGATGCGGCGGTCGTCCAGATAGAACGAGACATGCTCGTTGCGGACATACTGAGCTAAAACGAGTGCCCACGCGGCGGCAACAGATGCAGCCACTCGCTCAGTGCACAGACTGCCGGCTTCCACGCGGGCTTTATTCCACGAGGTGAGGTCCACGGGGCAGGTCTTTGCGTTGGCCACATTTGCGGACGAGGCGTCGGGGAGGTATCCGTCCGTCATCGCCGGGAAGAGACATGGCGTTTGGGTCCTTGCCGGCAAAGGGGTGGCGTTGTCGGGAGCAGCCATGTTAATGTCTCACGGTAGGAATGATTTACAGATATAGTAAAAAGTAAGAGGCCCAAGATGAGGTGAAGCCGCTGTCAGATGGCGTGATTTGGCTTGGACGGTTGCTGGTTCGTTGACCATTTATACTTCCGTCCATCCTTGTGGTACAATAAGTACGAGCTGGGAGACATACAGGAAGACGAAGACATGCAGGAAGACATACGGGAGAGTACGCACTTACAACTGGCTGTTTTGTCGTCCAAGACATACATCGATATCCCTGGGCGCCTGAACGCCTTGGGTGAACACAGGGATGCCATAGTAATTCTGCGTACAATCACCGGTAAAACCTGATTCCATGAATAGAATAGCTGCTGCGAAAGCTGGTTTTAGTTACGTCAAGGTCGCAAGTCTTCGGGTTACCTAGCTAGCTGTTACATAAACCACCGGCCTCCTTGCAGTGGTGCCGGCAACACAAGGCACCAGTACCTTTGACAGGCTTGTCCGGTGTCCAGCTCAACTGCTGGACGAAGCCCTTGCAGTCAACCGTGTGACCGCTCTTTGCTAGTACATAAGCGGCGAGACAGTATAAAAGGGCCCAAACAAATGCGGTATATAAACGCCAGCATCACACAGACCAGACCCCGGAGCTCGTACATCAAAACATTCCAATCACCATGGCACTGGACCAGAACAACAACGCAGTCGATGTCATCATCATTGGAGGGGGTCCTGCTGGGCTGGCGGCCGCCTTGTGTCTCTCCCGCCAATTGTTTCGGACGATCGTTTTCGATAGCAAGGAGTACCGCAACAGGGTCACCACCCACATGCACAACATGATTGGTTTCGACGTACGTATCCAACCAAACTACTACTTGACTGAAGTACCATCTGACAATTCCCAGCACACAGACCCAGAGACATATCGGGCCACGGGACGGCAGAACCTCACAGAACGATACTCCACCGTCACGTTTGTTGACAGAAAGGTCCTCTCACTGAGAAACCTAGCAGGGAACCCCGTATCCCAGACTCTCTTCGAAGCCACCGACGACACAGGAACAGTCCACACCTCCCGCAAAGTAATTCTCGCCACAGGGGTCCGTGATATCTTCCCCCCACTACCTGGGTACGCAGAAGGCTGGGGCACCTCCATCTTCCACTGTCTCTTCTGCCACGGCTACGAGGAAAAAGGCGCCGAACACGCCGGCGTCCTAGCGGCTGAGAGCTCACTCCTCACTCAGCTTCCAATGACAGTGCTGGTGGCCAAGACGGCGCGTCGTTTCGCGGCCAAGGTTACCGTTTTCACGCACGGGTCGGAGCAGTTTGCAGAGGAGCTAGCTGCAGCAGGCCTACAGAATGAAGAGGATGGGTTACGTGTTGAGACAAGGCCCATTTTGCGGTTGGAAAGAAGGCAAGGGTTGTTACGGGTGCACCTGTCGAACCAGAACGAGGCAGATTCATGGGTTGATGTGAGGTTCCTTGCGCATGCGCCGGATACTCAGGTGCCTGGTGGGTGGGCGGATATGATGGGGATGGAGATGACGGCAGAAGGCAACTACAAGCTGGCTGACGGGACGAATGAGTCCTCGGTGCGAGGGGTGTTTGTTGCTGGGGATCTTGTTTTTCCAGGCAAGGTCGCGCAGGCAGTTTCAAGTGGGGTGATGGTTGGGGCAGCGGTTGCTCGTCAGCTGCTTACTCCGGAGTATGCCTAGTTTTAGTTAATACGGTCGATTGCTTGACGTCAAATACACTGTCTACTCATCTGCAACCGCAAGCCTTGACCACTACTCGAATGACTTAGTTGGGCTGTTCTGGATATGAGAGATGATGACTCCACTTATGACTAAATACTTGTAAGAGGGGTTTCACGCTGAGACAGGTGCCATACTGCCTTGCTTTACTGCCAGGTAATGCCTATATCTTGCCAAGGCTTCAGTCAAGGCAACGCACATAGAACCCACCACGATACACAAAACATAAAACACCTCATCGCCTGCCCCCTCTAAAAACTAAGGGTCGGTAATAAATCTAGCATGGAGTTAAGAATATATATATCTACCGTAAAGGAATGGCTCCTATACCCTTACAGTGGCTGTCAAAAACCCTTTATGGAGGCGGTCACGATTCCCTATTCTTACCTTCAATCAAAAACAAGACCAAGCTGCCGTAGGTTTCATAGAATTAAACCTTTATGGCATGCGCATAACCATGGCTCAGTATTCCTTGGGCTGGGGAATTCCTCGCTAAGCTCCAATACTAGAACGGTTGGTGTGTGTAACATGTAGCAAAGCCCCTTGCAGCCAGCCACCCGCATGCCAAGTTTAACACCCAACACCTCAACAGACACCGCGAGCCAGAGACCAGCAGAAACTGGGTTCGTGCACCTCATCATCTTGAGCCCGATCCAGAGTTTCCCCTCAGGCTTTTTTCGTATGACCGGGTGTATTTCGGCGCCACTCGACCTTCATTTCCCCTCATGAGTTCAGCCTGCGAGGTAAGCCCTTCGCCAACCCTGCTTCTGTTTAGATAGCACCCTGGCTGATGAAGAAAAGAGACCCGATACCGGCCGCATCTCCTCCCTCCGCGGCAGTCTAATCCTCCTCGTTGTTTCCGGTTCCCAGTTCATGGACAACGTTTTCAACACGGCCGTCAGCATCGCCCTCCCCTCCATCCAAGCCGACTTCTCCATCCCCTCCAGCGACCTCCAATGGACGATCTCCGCCTACACACTCGCATTCGGCGGCTTCCTTTTGCTGTCAGGCGTCCTCTCAGATCGGTATGGCCGCCGTCTCATCCTCTGCACCGGCCTCTTCTGGCTCTCTGTCTGGACACTCGCAGTGAGCCTAGCCACGAGCTTTGGACAGATGGCGCTTTTCCGGGCACTGCAGGGACTTGGGGCCGCTATGACGGTTCCTTCATCCGTGGGGATTATAGGGGCGTACTTTGAGGGGAGGGATCAGAGTAGGGCGTTGGCGGTGTTCTCGGCTGTGGGTGCGGTGGGGTTCTGTGGGGGGTTGGTTGTGGGAGGGTTTTTGGCGGGGTCGTTGGGGTGGAGGTATATCTTTCGGTTGGCGGTGATTCTTACGGGGGCATTGGGGGTTTTGGGGTGTTTTGTGCTTCCTAGGGATAGACGGGAGGGGGATAGTAGGCCGAAGCTGGATGTTATGGGGGCGGCTATGTCGACGGCCGGACTGGTGTTGCTGTCCTTTGTGCTTTCTAGTGGGGGCGTGTATGGATGGGATAGGGGGTTTATTATTGGGTTGTTGGTGACTTCGATTGCTTTGCTTGTTGGGTTCACGGCGTTGGAGAAAAAAGTGGGTAATCCGATTATGCCGCTGTCGCTGTGGAAATTGCCGTCTTTTGCTCTACTGTGGATCTCTGCCTTCGGTATGTATCTCAATTCGTTATTTTGGCTTTGGCTAAGGCGTATATAGCGGTTTACGGAGGCTACCAAACCACGCTCTACTACGCCGTCCTGGCCACTCAACACGTCGGCCATCTGTCGGCCAGCGCGACTGCAGTCCGCTTCCTTCCCATGGGTGTCGCTAGTATCTTGCTCAGCATGCTGTGGGGGAAGATGGTACCCAACATGAACCCCAAGGTGCTTCTCGTCTTTGGAATGGCCATGGCTGCAGTGGCTCCCGTGCCAGCGTGTGTGAAAATCCACCCGGACATGTCTTTGTATGTTTTCTCTCCCTCCATTTCTCTCCTCTGTGCACCGCTGAGTTGTTTCAGTTGGACAAGCATCCTGCCCACATCAATCCTCGGTATTGCGGGGGTCTCTCTATCTTGGATGGCCGTGTACACGGTCATGTTGGCCCTCGTACCGGTCAACGAGAAGAGTCTCTGTGGTGGTATGGTAAGTGTTCCCATCTCTACCTCAAGTTCTCCCTCAAAGGTTATGCGCTTTAGTTAATCGCTAACGGGTTAGATCAACACTGCATTGCAATTCGGGGCTGCGGTTGCTCTGGCGATTGCATCGGCCGTCACACAGGAGGTCGACGTGAAACGGGGACATGACCTTTGGCAAGAGTATCGAACGGGGCTGGTATGCTCGGCTGCTATCGGTGGCGTGGGGTTAGTCGTTTCGGTCCTCGCATTGATGGGGGACATCGGGTGGAGTCGAAGTAGTTTCAGACATTCCAATGGAAATAGTATCCTCTTGCGGCGGTGCAATTGATAGAGACTGGAGTTAAATAAGGGCATTGTAAACGGCCTGAAGCTTCTCTCAAGTGCGTTGATCTGCTGGTGTTGAGCTGGAATCCACACTATAAAACTTATTTTATATTAAAACATAGCATTGGTATTCAGTGATCAACCACCTTACTGTCCATCAAAGCCTGAGTCGTCGTCACGAACCCCCAAACATTCTGCGTATTATAATGCCAGCTCTGGTCCGCAAAACCTGGTGAGCTCGTCGCAGCCCCATCGCGCAACAGAATACAATCATACCCCTTATTAAACGCATCCATCAACGTCCCGCCTACGCACTGGTCAATGTTAACCCCAGCAAAGAGCAAGCTCGTAATCCCCTCCGCCTTCAACCACTGCTCGAAGTCCGAACTAGGCCCCCAAAGCCCTGAAGTCCGATTCTTGCACACCCAGACATCCTTCTTTCCCGCCGCTGAATTATCCGAAGCACCCCGCTGAAACTCCTCCTCAAGCGGGCCATACAGAGCACAGTTCCACGAGTCACGCATCAGCAATCTTCCCCCGTCCACAACCCGCCCATCCCCCAAATCAACCGGTCCAAGATCCGCCCCCGGATCCTTGTAGCTCTTCGGATTCTTGACCCGCAGCATACTCTTCGGTTCGTCCCTTGCCAAATCCCCCCCCTCCCCTGATGATGTGGAAACGGGTTCGTAAATACCAAACGTGCGCATCACCGCCGGGGGCAAAGTCTCCAAATCCTCCTCTGTCAAACCCCAGTTCAGCCATACGATCCGAATCCCATGCGCCCTTGCTGCTGGGATGCCGGTGTCTAATAAAGCCTTTGCCGCTATTTCCCCAGCGCTGGGTCCCGTCGCTGGCTTTGGACGCAAATGCGGTGAGAGGAAAAGGTTTTGCATATCTATAATCACCAGCGCAGTTCGGTCCGGATCTAGGCAGACGGGATTTGTGGTTGTCTCAAGCTTGAAGAGTCGGTTATGTTTTGCGCCCCGGGAGAGGTCAATGAGACCGCTCGTCGAATCGTAGAGCCAGAAATTGTCCGCATCGTGTCCGATCGTCTTTAACAAGGACATTTTCGAACTATCCAGTTGAAGAATATTTACAAGAGAGGTTTTGAAAGAAACAATTTTGGTTATGGAAGTAAAGCTGCGGGAAATTGGCTCTGCTTTGAGAGGGTTGGTGGAAGGAGGAGAACAAGAAATCTAATGAGTCCCGCAGGAAGAAATGCGGGTGTTTGGTGTTTATATACACGTCTGGTCTAGATAATCATGCGTTAGAACATGCTGTTGTGCTGTGATCAGAGACTTGAGCGAGTGTCAAAACGCTATCGCAAATTCTCACATCCCGCGGCGTCACTATCGTGAGCGGCGCGCCATCCATGATAAGATAGTGGCGCCTTCCCGCAACATCGCATCTTCCCGCACCTGTCAAGGGAAAGCCGTGGGTCCCAACAACCTCTTTATCCAGCATTCATCTCTGTTCTGTCAGCGTTTTTTAAGGTTGGGGTGGCTGGGGACTGTTTGAATGGGCTCGGGGGGACTTTAAATCGTTTTCTGTACTGGCTAATCTCAAGAGGAAACAGCAGGGCGTTCCGGCCGCAGGGCCTAGGGGCCGTTCGATCAAAAGCGGGGTTCAGCCGGCCTTTATCGTCGTCTTGATCCATAGAACAGACAGAGAATGTTATGGATTTCGAACACAATAGCCCACATAAACCCGAGCTCATCTTGCATAAGGCCTCTTTCTCTGTTTTTGCAATACGCTGATAATATTTCCGATCATGGATTTTGGTGGTGCGCCGTCTTCGGGAATACCCAACAGTACGCTTGTGCAGGTTGCCATCTTGTTATGTTAATGGAGCCATCTATGATTGTCTCGTTACTATTTGCGGGCACGTTCTTCGGGGCCCTAGGCACAAGGCCTATTGCAGACAGTATCGGCCGTCGATTCGCCATGATTTGGGAATGTTTCGTCTTTACATTTGGGGTCATTCATTCTTCAAACCATTGCTACCTCGATCCCTCTGTTTCTTGCGGGACGATTCTTTGCGGGGCTTGGTGTTGGTCTGCTCTCTGCAACAAGTAAGAAGCCTCGCCTCCCTCTTATAAATCGGAAGCTAATGAGTCTCTCTCTAGTCCCCCTGTACCAATCCGAGACCGCTCCTAAATGGCTCCGAGGCACAATTGTCGGGGCATATCAGCTTGCTATTACCATTGGTCTGCTGCTCACCGCTGTTGTCAACAACTCGACACAGAACCGCATGGACACTGGCTCCTATCGTATTCCCATCGCAGTTCAGTTTGCCTGGGCGATTATTCTCGGTGCAGGCTTACTAGTACTCCCTGAGACCCCGCGTTGCCTAATAAAAAGAGACCGCCATGAGGACGCCGCAAAGGCCTTCGCCCGCCTTCGACGGATTGATATAAATGACGCTGCCATTGTCGACGAACTTGCCGAGATCAAGGCAAACCATGAATTTGAGATGCGTATGGGCAACGCCAGCTATCTAGAAATCTTCCGCGGTACGATTGGAAGACGACTGGCAACTGGCTGTGCTGTTCAGGCCTTGCAACAATTAGCCGGGGTCAATTTTATCTGTAGGTAGCATTTCTCTGCTGGTATTTAATTTGCTTACTCCTGTCTCAGTTCTCTAACGAACGCCCCCTCTAGTCTACTACGGCACCACCTTCTTCTCAAACTCCGGAATCAAAGACTCCTTCCTCGTCACCCTATAACAAACATCATCAACGTTCTCGCAAGCTTCCCCGGCCTATACATGGTCGAAAAATGGGGTCGCCGCCCCCTCCTCCTCTTCGGCGCCGTAGGCATGTTCATCTCCCAACTAATCGCCGCCATCGTCGGAACAGTAACCGACTCAACCATATCAAACAAAGTCCTCATCGCCTTCGTCTGCCTCTACATCTTCTTTTTCGCCAGCTCCTGGGGCCCCGTCGCCTGGGTCGTAACCGGTGAACTATTCCCGCTGAACGCCCGCGCTAAATGTCTCTCCCTGACAACCGCCACAAACTGGCTGCTGAACTGGGCTATTGCGTATGCGACACCGTATATGGTGAATGAGGGGCCTGGGAATGCGGGGCTGGGTTCGAAAATGTTTTTTATCTGGGGTGGGTTTTGCTTTGTGGCCGTTATTTTTGTTTATAGCTGTGTTTATGAGACCAAGGGGCTTAGTTTGGAGCAGGTGGATGAGTTGTATTGTAAGGTTTTGGTGGCGTGTAAGTCGCCGGGTTTTGTGCCTGCGGTGTGTTATGCTGATGTGGGAGGGGATTCTGGCGAGGGTAGGGAGGGGGCAGTCTGGAGCATTCTGGGGGTGAGGGGAATGAGAAGCAGGGGGAGAAGATAGATCATGTGGAGAGTGTATGAAGCAATAGGGCTATCCCGGGGAACGGGGTTATGCCACACCTGCTTTTGGACGCTGGATTACATCTGCTGCTGACTATAAAGAGGACTGCAACATATTACGTTGCCAACAAGGAAGCCGTGTTGCCTAACAGCTATCTGACAAATCCCTTCATAATAAATGAACATCACCGCGTTGAAGTAGGTGTATCCCTCAGAGCACTCCCCCCTCGTATATGTTCTCTTTCTCCCCCTCCATTGCTTGTCCACTGATGCTTGGTTCGGAAAATCATATTGGTTGCATTAGTAATTGACGCGCGGGGTCAAATCTAGCACTTATTTATCCTTCACACACTAGTTTTAATTATGAGGTAAGTAAAAACCTCGATAGCTAATACTAGCTACTGTGCGGAAAATGACTTACAATACCGGGGGACCCGGGCAAATGAATAGTAGGTGGAGGACGGCAGCTGTAACCAGGACAGCACTGAGGACTGACTCCGGCAACGCAAACCTGACCAGCACAGCTGTCGCGCTTTAACAAAGGAGGAGCTGCTAATGCAGTGGTGGCCAGAATAAGGAAGGTGAGAATATTCTTCATCATGCTTGGAGAGATGGTAAGTTGGGTGGGAAGATGATATAAGGTAGACTAGAATACTAGATATGGATCCAGAAAAGATAATGAGCTGTAAAGTAATAGTGATTTAGAAAAAAAAAAAGTGCAATACGAGTTAGATATGCTTCTTTTATATCCTGCATAATAGCTTTGTTAAGTGGCATTTTGCAAGGTGAGACCCACACCCCAAATCGAGTTCAGGGCCTTAATTTATAGGGGTTTTCTGCGCTTTGTTATTTTCCTTCTCCAGCTATTGGTTGTACACGTGTTATTCAGGAAAGTCAAAATCCAATGGTGTTTTGCTTCCAGCTACCCAGGGTTACAGGTTCAATCTAGGTAAGAAGTCAATCACATTAGACGGCTTACAGGACGATTACAGGGTTCGACACCTCAGGCAACTGGCGTGTCGTAACATAAAGAGAGAAAAGGGGTTGATTGATGTTAGATCACAGAATAGATATCTGTTCTGGGAACCCCGATTGACAAAGTGAGGAGATTGAACCGACCAATCAACGGCCCAGATTGGACTCTTGAAATCCGACAGAATCCCGACACGAATTACCTCGTAGCTAATTTTTGGCCTAGCATAAGGAACATTTTGGCGTAGGGTCTGACGATATACGCCGTTCCATCGGCGCACATTAGTTATAGAAAGGTTGAAAAACATCAAGAAATACATACTGTACTCTCCTCTATCCCGCTAAAGCTTAGCTGTTCATCGGCTAGCTGAGTACAGATAATGGAGGCAATTCGTCTATGGGGACAGGATGATAAATTCTGTCCTTGCCAATCTGTAACATAGATCTTGCCTCGTTAGATTCTGTCTCATCCCAAGTCACGATTCCCACATAGTACGTCCAAGCGAATATTATGTATCTGGCGATCTGGCCACATTGGCGTATGTCATATGCTTCTAGTTGCAACAATTCATCCAGATCTTCCTCAGGTGATCTCCTGCCGTTTGGAGTCGCTGTCCATTCCCCGTTAGGAATGCCAACATGATCTCTGTGCAGTGCTACTGCATCGTGATATGCGTTAGACACCTCTGTATAACATGCCTGGAAACATCTTTCAACTGCATTATTTTTTTCATAGTCCGTATCCCAAGCAAGTGCGACGAGTCTCTCTAGCATGGTACTGTAACGTGCGAAAATTGTTGCAGCCTCACGAATATTAACTGAGGATGGGGGTCTACCACCGTCAAGCACTGTCACTGGAGAGTCTGTCTTTGCCTTTTCTTCAATAAACTTCCCAAATAGTTTGTAACCAGGTGATGCCCTTTCAATCTTCAGCAGCAACTGGTCAAGTTTCTTAAGGCCATCTCCAATATCTTTCCCGCCCCCCACCGTAAAGCGTACAGCCTGGACAAGCGGCAGCGTTGCCATGGGGACTAGACCACCAAAACCGATACACACGACGGCTTTGCACCAGTCTCCAATTGGTTGGTGCATATTGTTGTAAATGCGGCAATTATTGTTGGCATTGTCACCTGAGAAAATACGAGGGTAATAGTAGGTACGGCGAGCGAATGGTAGTCGAACGAGGTAATTGGTTGCGTTATCCTTTTTGACAATTGCATCTCCAAGTCCTCGACCATACTGGATGGCTTCAAGTATGTCTTTGTTCACCGCAACAACGTGAGTGAATCCCTTACTTTTAGCAAATGGAAGACATCCACACCCGATGTAGCGAGCAAAAATTGTAGCATAGCCACTTCCCTTAACTCTGTCTTGGGTAGAGTGATCGCGTTTCTCATAAACAAGTCTCAGACGCCAGAGCTCATGCGCTGAGGTCGGCTCCCCATATAAAGATATTCCATATACTCCATGCCCTTGAAGATTTTGTTTGTCTTTGTTGACGTTTAAAGGCATACCCAATACAAATGCAAGGGCTGCAAGCTCATCGGATGATACCTCAATGCAAGGTTCTCGTTCATGAATCCAGATATCTCTGATTTCATGCTCCCAACTTCTGTTAGGGCCTAGCAAGGGATCAAAATGCTGCTGCTTGGGGAAGTCTGAAACATCATCCAACATTCGGACGCATTTTTTTAGGATGGCTTTCTGAAAGCTTTCGCCCTGTTCAGTATCTCCATGGCGATATCGCTTTGAGGAGTGGTGTGTATACAAGCCGTGCCTATCAGTATTACCGGTAGGAGAGGACGTGTCCCAGTTCTGCACCTTCTTGAGAGCACAAACTATAGGGACACGGATTGACTTTTCATAGTTCCCGAATGGCTGGAATAAGCTTAAAATGGAGAACGGTATCATCAATGATAACCTTTGGGGATGGAGCAGGTCCCAGGTATACTCCTCAATAATCCCTTCATACATGCGCCTCCAAGTTACAGGTTGATGGCCCACGTCGATATAGTCAAACGCCGCTGATGTGTATGCAAAAGCGTCCCCCATCTTGATTAATAAAGATATGGTAGGAAGTTTGGGAGGTCCTATTCTTCTTCTCTGGGGATTGAACGCTGACCAGAATTTCGGTATGTCCCCTGTGAAATAACCCATTTTCTTTGTATCAAGGCAGATCTCCCCAACATCCTCGACTGCTGTGTACCACTGCCTCTCGAAGCTCCACTTCAAAACACCTAGCATAACAGATAATGCAGTAATAAGGGCTGCCAAGGCTTGGATCCAGGCACGAGCTGATTCTTCTGTACCCATTGTCTTGATGAAGATTGGATCATGCCACAATTTTACCAGGCAGAAAAGGAGAAAGGATTACAGGGATAGGAAGAGTACCATCCTAGTCCTGACTTATAAAAACACCTTATATTGTCATGATGCAATAATGACATAGGGCATTTGACGAAATCTGTAGTGCCACTTCCAACCTTCAACCAAACCTCACGTCCGGTAATGCATTCCGGTTGTATATTTGGAGTCAGCTTTTGGTATTTTATATCTATCACAGCCAAATGTTAAATTTAAAATTGACACCTTTGGATGTGTGATATATCATGCGAAACTATCAACGACTAGGCATCATAAACTACATTTCTCATCATACAATACGCTATTCCGGGCCTACATCGCGAGATGGTGGAGAAACCTAGTGCTGTGTGCCTATGGTCATATGGAAGTTTATTTAAATATTATTGCTTTCATACTTAGATATTGCACTTTAAATTGTCCGCTTTAAAATGGCAGCACCGAGGCGTTGTGAAATAGACTTTTAAAAGCATAACAGGTCAGCTTCAATTTATATATTTTTGAAATATTTTCCACAGCCTGTATAAAACTAAGTATTATTTTCTGTCTGTAGTCTCCTTTTTATACCTAAGCCTCAAGGTTTCGGAATATTCCACTCAATATTTGCAATCCCGTGCGTGGTCTAATACTAGAAACAGGATGATACAGTAATAATTATACTAGATTTAATAGATATCCTCATTTTCTTTTATTATAGCGTCACGAGTATATAATAGAGCATTTCTATTAAATTTTTGCCATAAATAAGGTTTTTATGTTGGGCATAGATACAGAGATACATCAACCCGACCCAAAAAGTCTTCGCCGGCAAGTCAATTCCTGCCCCACTACAACCTTACTTTAACATCCCCAGAACCAGAGAAGTTTCTATGTTTGCGGAACCGGAACACCCCTTTCTCCAGCTAATCAGAGCTGCCCACAATTGATCTCCCTGCTAAAAAGCATAATAGAATGACCTCAGGATGATCTGGCGAGTATTAATATTATAATAAATTACACTCAGATTGCCGGCAATAATTCACAACGTAAGTACCATGAACGCCATTTGCCCGAATCTCCAAACTAAATGATAAAAGTTCTTTACAATCTATTTTTAGCATCTTAAGCAATGGTACTGTGAAGAAGCAACGATAAGAGGGAATTTAAGCCACCCTAATAGAGGGTATGACCCAGGGACAATATCCAGTACGCAACTTGGTGGGTGTTTGTTATGACAAACAATTTGTCTGATGTCTTACCTAGTTCTGACGTAAATCCTTGGTACACTCTAAATATAATCTGGCTTATAGATTAATTGAGAGCTACCCTTATCATGTATATTAAAGCTGTTACTTAAATATAGTAGTTAAGAATATTTAAATATTATTAAAGTAATAGTTAAGTAGATAACTTAAATTAAATACAAAGAATTAAAAGACAAACTAAATATATATATAAAAAATAAGACCTACTGCGCCGCAGCTAGCGCTGTTACACCTACGGAAATACAATGTTCCGCTATCCATAGCAATACAACTGTATTAATATGATGCCAAAGACACTAGCGCCAGAGTGATCATAGCTAAATAACTATAAGGACTATGAGAAAAAGCATAGCTATCAGAGACAAAAGACTATGATGGATATGATAAATTATATATATATAAACACAGTTATTACCACATGTAAGATTAGCTTACCATGTTAAATCTTTAGTAACTAACATAGCCTATTTTTTAGACTATCAGTTACCTGTGTATTTTATATAATTTTCTTTATTATTAACAGAATATCTTAAGATCTATAATCTAACTTAGACCATTAAGAAGGATTAGCAGGCCTTATCTGATAATTTAATATTCTTATAATAACTAAGAGAAAATTAACTCTGTTAAAATGGCTCTAATTATAACTACCTCCAGCAGCAATACTTCGCGATTGCCTTATAAAGAAGTTACTAAATTAAGAAATATGGTTGCCCAACTTGGCATACAAGTTAAATTATTATAATTATTTAAGGGACGAGTGGTTTGTGCTTCGAAGCATTCCAGCCATTAGGGCTGGATTCGTGCTGAAACTATACAGAGGCTTTGATATGCTGGACTTTTGCTTGGAAGTCTCTAATTACTTCACAGTCATTGTATGGGTGTAGACCTCCATAACTGTCTTCGATGGGATATTTTGTGTGACGTCAAAGATTTTCCCACTGCATCAACAAAATGGCGACCAGGCTCTTCATTTTTACTGTTTCGACGAACAGTATTGTAGGAAATGCCTTGAACCTAGGAATGTTTGATATGATATTCTCGGGATGTTAATCACTGGTATGGGTGTTAAGCTATTATCGGCCGATTCTGGTGACGTATAATCCAGTAATATAGACTTAAAAGGCCAACAAAACGAGCCCTATAATGGCGGATGTCACCACAGGTGGTGAGCTGTAATTCACTAGGGGGGGTATGTTTAGATAAGGATCGGCTAGGAGGCCTTTGTTTAGCAGAGATAGCAGAGGACGGGCGCGCCGCAGGCCAGGGCGACATGGAAGAGTTCAGTCTTTCCTGCACCGGCACTTAAACGAGATTCGACGACTAGCAAGCGACTTTGAGGTGGGCGAGGAGGATACAGAGACAGTCAGGGTTGCCAGAGAAGAGGACTTTAATAAGAAGGCTGGAGTTAGGGACGGAGAAATTGGGCGGGTTGCTAACAACGTTGGCAAGGGCTTGGCTGGGGAGATCAATGGGGCCAGTGCCGTGAGTGAGGAGGCTGGTAAGAGCTTCCTTATAGCCCTTTTTGATGGCTCCGAGGAGAGGAGGTGTTTCTGGTCAAGTTCTCTGGGGGGTTGGGCCATTTCATAAGTAATACGATAACGCCGGCCCTGTGTGGGAGGAGGATGTTGATATCAGTGGCTTGGTTGTGCTGTGCGGCCTAGGGGTAGGCGGTATGGGACAAGTGCTTATTAACTGCATTTTTGCATTTAACTTTGGAGTTCAATTATCTTATATTTAACTTTATGTGATCGTTTTCTAGGTTATCCAGATCTAATATTGCTTAAATCTTAATTATAGACTGACTGCTCAGGTGATGGTGAGTACTTGGGTTTGAACTATGTTCACCGTTACGCAAACTGAGTGACATGTGCGCTCACTTTGACATAATGTAATGCTGTAGACCTAAATCTGGAGTAGAATAATTTCAAAGAATAGATTTACTGATGCAACAGTCTATGAATCTGTATAATTATATAAATATATTGACCCGTTACGAAACCTCTACAGCGTAGTGGCCGAGACGTCCACAGATCTGCCCCACAGCTATGTGTTATGACCTAACAGTCTGTCGACCGTACGTAACCCCTAGTACGGCCGAGCTATGCCCATTTAGGAAATAGATGTCGAACTCCGAATACCGGCGAAATCGCTGTCTTCGACCACGGAATCGACAAGGGTTATGCCCAATTTCCACCCACAAAAGTGCTTTGCAACGCTCGTTTACCGCATTTAGTTAGATTGCTTATTATTCTACGTGTATTTAAAACCCGCCTATCATAGCTAGATTGAAAGAATTAGACCTCTTTTCGGTGGTAAATTTGGACCTAGTACTAGCAAAAACGCGACCCGAAACGGTCGATACAGTCTAACCTTATGTTAGGATCAATACCGCAGATAGTTTGCGGGCAATCACGTGCGGAGGCACGTGACCCACAACCCGCACAATGTATTTAGTCACCGCAGAGTTGCTGAGTAGAGCAACTCAGCGGTTAGTTCTACTACCAGGGACCCCCTTACGAATGTATTCTGCGGTATCACGCTGTCTCCCACACCACGCTGACTTCGCAATACCGCACCGTTGCGTAACGTAGCTAACACCTTATTTGGGATAACTCACTAATACACATGCACTCAATAACCAACCATTCCTGAACTAATTAGACTAAATAATTAAGAATCTATTATTATTAGAGAGTACTGCTGTATTATATGACAAGTAGCTTGTCAGGATAATAATCTGACACCTGTATACACGGATCGGTTGGAGGTGATGACCTTGGCAGATTACTAAGCTCCAAGGCATCGCTTCACCTTTGCAAGGCACTGGATGGCCTGTACTCCTCATCCTCGGTAATATCTAGACCTTCTTGGCCAATATTTGCTTTGATTTGCTGAGCTGCGATAGCAATATCAGATACATTTAATCCCGCGTCCAGAAAATGCCTAGCCACCGTCGGAATCGGATGGCGTGTATGTATTGCCGGCAGATGAAAGTGAGCTTCACCATCAATGACCCTGAACTCCTTGCTGAACTCGCTTTAGCTCAAGTGCGATGGAAACGATAAATATCCAGGGCCTTGCTCTCGGTGCGAAAAGTTCGGCAAAACATGTGCGATTGACCCTTCGTTTCGGAGGACGGCACGCAGACAGTGAGTGGCGATTATCATGAACAGCTATGAATGGAACATTAATTGTGATTGTATGTAAACAAGACGCCTGGATAATCTTGAAGAAGAAATCCGTCAGATGCGACAGAATATGCTGTCGGATCGGGAGGGGTCACCAACGATGTCCACTGAGGAAGCAGAGCCGTTGGGAGAAGAGACACGAGAGGAGTTGCCTAGCGTAGAGTCTCTCAGGTCGAGTTTACTTTCATCTGGGATTCTCTGCGGCGATCAGGTGTTAGATGGGATTGAAGTTAGCCCAACCGTGTTTTGTAATCTTTTCTTGGAGTATTCCACCGCATCACAAGACCACTGAATAACCCTATACTGACTCAATGGCACGCAGATACTATCGCCACTATCATCCCACATTCCCACTGCTGCCAGATTTAATGGCGACGCTTCGCAACTGCACATCTTGCCCACTACTCTTCTGGGCTGTTGTTGCCATTGCCTCGGGCAGTTCAGAGGCCTATCGAGATCTCCATCTTCAGCTTGTGGGACCTGTCCGACGACTAGCGGGCGCGGAAATCGTCACAACGGAATCAGCATCATTATCCTTGATTCACGCGTTGCTCATGTTGTGCTGCTGGCCCCAGCCTTTCTGTGCCACAGCAAGCGATCCGTCCTGGGTGTATTGTGGTAGTGCCACCCACGCAGCGTTGAAGATGGGTCTTCATCGCCCTGGGGAGTCAATATACGGGACCCGGATCAGCGAAGAGCAAATATTGATGCGCAAAAAGACCTGGGTCGCCTGTTTCACCATCAATCAAACGTAAGACTCGTTCCTTATCCGGGAACCATGAGACATCTGCTGAAAGCTGACGCTCTGTTAGTCTGAGCTGCCATTTGGGCATACCGTCGACGATAAAACTAGATCACACTATCCTCAGTTTATTGGGCAGCTGGCCTGCCCCTCTACCGACATCAATGATGGATTTGCTTCAGGTTGCCTACAGGTCCTTCTCCTTCTCCAGAATACTTGGTCTTTACGAAGGCACCGCTGACGGGCTTCTTCCGGACCCAATCCCGATAATTGAGTCATCTGGGGCCGATCTAAACTCCCTGGAAACAACGAATTGGGAGTCCTGGGACTTGACTACCAAAACCTTTTTCTTGGGCACTAAATTGCATCTCTACGCATACAACCTGACGGCCGAACACCATGCTGCCTCATCACCACAAGTGCCTGACCAACGATCTTCGTACTACTTCTCAGAATCCTACAAAACTGCAATCCGCCTGATCCAGACATGGTGTACCAGCCAGTCACCCGCAAAGGCAACAACGACGTCATCATCTCAAGCCCGACCCTGGGCCATCTTCGAAAGGCTCTCATTAACCTACGCAGTGTTCTGTCTGTTGAAACTCACCAAGCTGTCTCCCGCCACCAATTCCCGTGATATCAACGCCGATAACGCCATTAGACAGGCACTGACCCTTCTCAAATCCTGTTCTCTTCTCAAAAACGATCACTTTCAACGGATGTGCGACATTATTGAGTATATCTGTCATCTCGATGGCAGCAGCAGCAACAAAAATGGCCCTGGTTTTGCTTCGAGCTCGTCACCGTGGAAAACTCCAGATGTCCGATCTCACATGAGTTCAAATCTTGTCCTGAATGTCATTCTGCGCGCAAAGGAACGGTTTGAGAGCAGTAACAAATATACCTACGGCACTTCTCTCCGGTCCCTGCAAGAGGGGGCCAGGGAGGGAGAGAATGGGCCACAGATTAGCTCAAGTCTCTTAGCGGATCCATTCCCCTCGGGCTTCCTGGATATATCGGACTGGAGTACATGGGACCCGGATTTTATTGATTTACTCGGGGGTGATTGTATTGCGTGAACTGAGTTTAGTCTTTGTAATATATATGACAACAATGAATTAAAACGGTAGCTAAAATTCAATTTGTTGACCTAGGATGTAATTGACGAAGAATCACTTTCTCAGACCAGACCACCGATTTGCTCACTGCTAAAGCCAGTACATGAAATCCGGGTGCTCATCACCAATCTCCTCAATCCCCAGGGCCCGCTTGGCAGCCGCTTCCTCCGTATGCCGATTTGCCAATTTCCGATCATTCTTCCTCTTCAGATACAGTTGAAAGAGCGGGGTGACCATCGCCGCTACCGCGGTGCCCGCGAAAGCTAATCCTTTGCCCGGATAGTAATTAGGCGCATCACCGAAAATTTCTATCTCCAGCACAGAAAACGATTGCCCGAATACCATGAGAAAGGCAAGTGCACCGGCCCTGTCATGATAAAACCGTTAGTGCTGTTAAATCAAACCCTCAGCGTAGTAATTTCCTGTACACACCTCCTAGTATACCCGATTACATTAGAAGCCTGCCACGATTGAATGAGAACCACGGGAGGAAATGTCCCTATGCCAGCTAAGAAACAACCGGCCAGGGAGAGTCCCTGTGACTTGCTCACAAGGAGCAGCAGCCAGCCCAAGCTGGCAATGGAGAATGAGATCATGAGGAAAATACCCCGTTTTCTTAGTCTGTCTGAGGCGATTGACATGGCCAGAGTAGATATCGCCGTTGCCACGTACACGGGGACGGTCAAGAGCTGTGTTGTAAGCGTGCTATACCCGAATGATCGGACAATTGGAGGTAGAAAGCTGCTGAAACCGGACAGGCTGATGTTCATCATGCAATAAAAGAAGCCTAGACAGAGGATGAGTGATTGATCGTAATGTTGTGAGTTAAGTCTTACAGTAGAACCAGACCTTGCGGTCGGCTAGGACAGCCTTCAATTGACTGAATTTGAAGCTTGTGCCTGGAGTATTGAATGCTTGTTGGGATCGTCGGACAGCAATTCGTTTCTCTTCTTCCGTGAAGAACCATCTGATTTTTTCAGGAACTGGCGGAAGCAATAGAATCACAATAAGTCCTGCGCCAATGGTAACAACACCTAAAAGTACCGAATGGTGAGTTATGAGAAGGTCAATCTAGCTGTTGTTCCGGGCATACCTTCAATGAGAAAGATCCATCGCCACGCCAACCAGCCATGGGAATGGTTCATATGGAGTTCAATTCCGTAAGCAATGATGCCATTCATACTGCCGGCCACCGCCATCATCGAGAAGAAGATA
The DNA here is from genome assembly GCA_027569885.1 of Aspergillus diversus. Taxonomy (NCBI): domain Eukaryota; kingdom Fungi; phylum Ascomycota; class Eurotiomycetes; order Eurotiales; family Aspergillaceae; genus Aspergillus; species Aspergillus diversus. The sequence continues at coordinate 412,989 of JAPDKZ010000008.1, read as the reverse complement.
GCCCCCCGAGTAGCCAATTCCTTCCGTTTGTACCAGATGGACAAGTACAATGGTCCTGCCTGGATGAATGCCTCGAGGCAGCCCACAATAACCCGGACTCCTGCAATTGTTTGCCAGCTCTGCGCCAGACACAATCTGCATCACACATTTCAGTAAGAATTCTCGCTGCACACAAGTCTCAGAAGATATGGCTACTTACAATGCCGTGCAAAGTCCCCATCCCATCGTCGCCACTCCTAATTGAACAGGGGGTCCGATTTGCCGCACAAAGAGTTGCCCGAGAGGTTGAAACGCAATGTAACCGATGAATAGGAAGGCAACACATTGACTATATTGGGAAGCTGTAAGGGCAAGCTCCGTTTCCATTCCTGCCACTGCGGCATTGGCGACATCACTTCGGTCCTGTTATCCCTAGTGTTAAATCATTTCAATCTGAACCAAAACCAAAGATTGTGGAGAGTGAAACCCACCATAGCAGCGACGAAGTACATCAACGACAAAAGAGGGAGAATGATGAGGTCGGCTTTCCACACTAGACGTCGCTCTGCCTTTTTCTCCTCTGGTGAAAGCTCCGCCTCCTCGTGTAGTGAAAGTCCGTTGGACTTATTTACTGCATCCTCCACATGGGTGGCGTGCTCTTTGGCTGAATCTTGCATGGTATAGTTTCGTCTTTGACCTTTTACTCGTTCAACAGAGGGGCGAAGTTCTCTGTATGAAGGAACCATGATACTGCTCATGTACCCCTTTTATACTCCATTGTTGGGGTATACCAAGAACCCGGATAGGCGGGGAACCCGCGAATTGGGATAGAATTTTGGATAAGGTTGATCCTGGGGGCGGGGTTGGCGCTACCAAATCGGCTTCTAAGCGATGTCGCTCCGATGCCGATTTTCGCTTGCCCCCTTTCAGACTATCCTCCTTTCTAATGTGCGGATACGACCGGTCTTTCCTTTCCGTTTTTTGGTTTTTTTTCCCCTTTATTTCCTTCTTATTACTGTTGTTATTGGTAACTAAATTAGCCAGGGGTCAGCACGCACCGCTTATGCATAGATGCTTACCAAGTTTGCGGCCAAGGGAGGATAAAAAGCACTTTTAGAGGCTGTTAATCTGTCCAATCCGGCATAGTGTAACGGCTAACATAACCGCCTTTCATAATGACTAAGCATTCATAAGTCAGATCGCGGTAGCTCGGGGTTCGATTCCCCGTACCGGAAAAGTCTTTTTTTTGGGGGGGCGGTGGCCCAGGAATAGAGCATTTAACACGCAGACTTATATCTAACTCCATAGAGTTGATTTCACAAGATTATCTTAGGTGTGATTTCTTTGCTTAGCACGTCGCTCTACTCTTCGGGAGCTCTTGAAGGAAAGGTTGGGCTGGATTTGGATTATATATATAGTTCAGTTCTCGCATAGTTAATGTCTTTCTTTATTAGGAAAGAGTACCCATATTCCCAGTTTTCACAGGATAGCTATTGCATTACATGGGCTCGCTACTCCCCCCGGGATATCCAGAGGCTGACTGGAAAGGAAGAAAGACCACCTCTTCAGCCTTCTACATTCACTAGCCAGGTGTTCCAAATTCCAGACCTCCCCGATTGGCATCCCCCAACCAGCCAGGAACACCTCGTGAAGAGAGAGTCCCAATGCCGAATCACTCGCAGGCGGCCAGGCTTCATAGGCATTCGTATCGCCCGCAACAGCAGAAAAGCCAACATTCCAATGCCACTCCGCCATGGATAACGAATTCTCGACCCCAACAAACTCTCGAGAGGCACGGCCGGCGACGTCTTGTTTCTCGGTATCACTCAGCATATTGTAGTCCTCCGTCCATCCGGAGCGGATAAGAAGGATGTCTCCCTGACGGAACTCGGTTCCTTGAGCGTCTGCGCATTTCAAGAGATTGTCAAGCGAGATTCGGTACGTTTCGAAAGCGTTGTAGTGGATACCTTGCTCTGTAGCCCAGGCGCGATAGTCGAGGAGAACACCACGGCCGACAATTGGGTTTCTAGCGAGATCTGTCATTCACCAGCACATTAATTCATCGAAACATCAGAGTTGCACCGATCGTTTATACGCACTTTGTGCCCCGCATCGCGTGTTAGCATTTGGCCCACTAATATCCTCCTGAGTTATTCCATTGTAGAAGAGTCGGCCATCTCGGTACCCGACGTGCCTTAAACCGTCCCAATGACTAGAACCCTGTGTGTTGATGTCCAGCTCGTCGTCGTTGCTGAGTGGCTTCACGTTGAATCGGTGACTACACGGTTTCCGGTCTGGGTTCATTGGCCGGAGTGGGAAATTGATCGGATGGCTGGAGGGTTTAGATCGAGTCAACCTCGAAAAGTGCATATTTGTTGAGGACCACTTACTTCAAACTGATTGCTTTGCCGGTGATGATTTCTGATCGTGCCGCAAGGATCACTTCCTCTGTCAGGAGATTTAACGTGCCTAGTTCATCATCGGGTCCGTACAATCCCCAGGCCGAGAAAGGGGGATCCGATGGCCTAAGAGGCAGAGACTGGAAATCTGGACGTTTTGGATCAGTCATAGAGACGCGGATGCCTCCTAGGTACTGGAGGTTGATAGTGTTGGAAACAATACGGCCAGATCTTATGGTGATTTTTAGAACTATTATCCCCTTCAAAAGAGAAAGCCTAGCGAATAGCTTCTTGCCTTATTCCCTTATAATTGTTCACAATGGTTGACGGGAGACCAGGGATGGAGTTTATTGCTCCACCCGTTGCGAACATCGCTCCCTTAGCGATATCGGCTGTGGCCCGACATATGCAGCTGACCTTAACTATTTCCCCCTATAAAGGCTAAATCTATTCACTAAACAAAGTAAACACGAAATATCAAATCAGGCTTTTGAACATTCTCGAAAGAAATAAATCAGGATGACTAAGGATGAACTGCGCATCTTCACGCCGATCGGCATGCTTGGCTATGGGTTCAGCGAGGCGATATTCTGGTCAACTCTGGCCGAAGGAGTCGACGCCGTGATCATTGACGCCGGTTCAACTGACAGCGGACCCTCGAAGCTGGCTCTAGGAAAATCAATAGGTACTCGTAAGGCCTATGAACGGGATCTTAGAATCTTGGTGGCGGGCTGTCATGTCTATCGAACACCTCTTCTTATTGGTAACACTTTCTTTGATTCACGACCGCCGATTTTCTTTTTGCCTAGGGCTAACATTAAGGGTACATATAGGATCTGCAGGAGGAGATGGCTCTACCAGGGGCGTTGACATGTTCTTCGACATAATCAAAGACATCATCGCCGAGGAAGCTTATCGACCCATGAAAGTTCTCAGCATCGAAGCGGAGATCAGCAAAGACATCGTCCGTGATCAATACCAGAAGGGCCTCGTGCAGCCCTGCGGGATCGCTGTGCCAGAGCTACAACCCCAAGATATCGACGATGCGACAAGGATCGTAGCCCAGATGGGTATTGAACCGTGGCTGAAGGCCATGGAGAAACATCCGGACTTTGATATAATTATTGGAGGCAGATCGTATGATCCTTCCCCGTATGCGGCATTTTGCTTCCACCACAGCATCACGGATCTAGGGGTCGCTTACCACATGGGAAAGATCATGGAGTGCGGTGCTCTCTGCTCGGTTCCCAAGAGTCGAGAAGCTCTGGCAATTGTGCGCAAAGACAGCTTTGACATTCGAGCGTTATCACCCGAATCCCGTTGTACTGCGGTTTCTGTGGCCTCCCACACTCTATATGAGAAGACACGACCGGATATTCTCACCGGGCCTGGGGGCGACCTTCACCTCGAGGACACTCAATATGAAGAGCTGCCAGATCAACGAACGGTCCGTGTCCGCGGCGCCCGATTCGTTCCCGTCAAAGAAGGCGAATATACAATCAAGTTAGAAGCCGCGCGGCAGAATGGCTATCACTCCATGTTTATCGGCGGAATTACCGATCGGATTCTGATCAACCAGATCGACGACTTTTTCTCGCGTGCTAAGCAGGCTCTCCGCGAATTTTGCTCATTTCCATTCGAGATGGAATTCCGCGTTTACGGCCGAGACGGCACCAGCGTCGTTGATGTTCCAACCCAATCAGCCCTGCCACATGAAATTGGAATATGTGGCCATGCAAAGGCCGCCACACAAGAAGAGGCTACCCATGTCGCCCATATGGCCCGAGTCTTCTGTATGCATGCAGCCTACTCGGAGCAACGGGCTACTGCAGGAAACTTCGCAATGCCATTTGCACCCTTCGACATCCCATTGGGTCCGGTTAGCGAGTTCTGCATATATCACACGATGGTCGTGAATGACCCTACCGAGTACTTTGCGATCCGGGAACATCATCTCCACGGAGAAAATACGGCGAATCAAGCTGCACCAGTACTTGAGAGTCGTTCAGATGAAGTGGACCCCATTTCGGCAATAGAGAAGATCCAAAGGCTGCCCAATGGGTCTACGGGTAGCTCCACAGATGATGATCGGGCACTTTCAGTTCTGGGAAATATAACACCCGCGGCACCTGGGCATACATACCTGGCCGATCTGGCCAAGGTTGTCCGGAGTAAGAACGCTGGTCCATATGAGTTAACATTTGATGTGATGTTTCACGATGAGGAGATGGCAACTAAGGTTAAAAACACCAATATTCTCACTCAAGCCACGATTGCGAAGCTGTATGGAGTGCCGGAGAACGACGTTATTGCTTGTTTGTGGTGGCATCCAGCACTCGCGTTCAAGGCGACTGTTAAGAGGCCGATAGTCTGTGGCGGATTTGCGGAAAGGGATGCCCATGGGAGTGTGCAGCATATGCCCTTGATGACACTTCAGATACCTGTGACAGATGACCGTCACCTACAATGATAACTTTGTGACGCTAGTTCTACTAAGTAATATAGATTGAATTTTCCTCCCTACTAGTAGTTCCTATGAACTGGACTGTTTAAATAGAGGTACCAATCTAAGCAGGCACTGTTCGACTTAGCTCTTCTACGACGTTCCAGAAGAACTTCCGTTCAATCCCAGGCTCCAGGTTCCTCATCGACGGAAATATGGCAATATTCACTAAATATGGGCATCGATCATCCATTGGTGCGCGCGGCTTATGCACCCCCCACACCGGCCCGCAGCGGAGCCCCCATAGTTGCGGGTACCTACTACCTACTGGAGCCGGAGTAGTGGCCGCCAAAATGAGTAAACCGCTATCATCACAATGTTTTTTCGATAGTATGCGATTGCAGCGTCGGCTCATCCTCGCCGGCTACAGTCAGTTTTCCCAGTGACAGTAGATCAAGGAGAGACGACGCGGCGATCAAGTCATATCACACGAACCACCGCACCCAACGAATCTATGATAGGGTGATCGGTAATTTCGGATATGGCAGTCGAATCCTGAGCTGCACCCTGACCTTCGGGATTATAGATAGGGAGCGTTGGTCATTTGACTTCACTTCGGTTGGTCTTCCCGATCTCAAAGTCAGTGCCCAAAGAAGGGGGATCTCGCAATACGGATCAGACTCCGCACGACTGAAGATACGGGGAATCGTTGATCATGGGATACACTTGAGAGCAGTGGCGTCGTAAAGGCGAAGGTCTAGACCATGTCTCGGCTTCAGATCGGGAGTTTGCTTCCTTATCGGGAAGTTCGGGGACATTGCGAGGCGATATCACAAGCGGGAGAAAAAGCAATCTACAGCTTTACGAACACCACTTTCCTTCCTATAAAAATGGCACATCCTTTCAGCTCAGAGCTCCTCGTATCCCCAGCTTCAGACAAAGAGCAGAACGAACAACTTCCCGTTCTCAATCTACCAACTTCGTCACCACTAACATGCCCTCCTTCCTCCTCTCTCCACCACCACCAACCGTGGTCGGCCCTACAACAAAAAAAGCCACCCGCCCAACCAACAAGCTCCCACAGTCCCTCATCGATGGCGCTCGAGTCCCAAAAAAAGAAACCTTCAACCCCGACAAACACCTAAACTTCCAATTCCCCGAGAAGGTTCACAGCATGAAGGAAATCGGCCTCGAAGGGCGTGGCATCTCCCCAGTCGCAATCTCAGAGCCATTTCCCCTCTTCACACCCGACGCTATCAAGCAGATGCAGGCTGAAGTGTTTAGCGAGGCTGTACTTGCAGACTGCCAGTACTCTTCATCCTTTGCCAAAAACATGATCCGGGGAATGGGCAGAGTGTGAGTTTCCCTCAACCTCTCATATAGTGAGCGTGTACTGACTTTAGGCAGTCGTGCTCCGTTTACCTGCGATGCCTGGAGTTCACTCGAGCTCCTTGCTAGAATTTCAGAGGTCGCAGGCATCGATCTCGTTGTATCGTTTGATTACGAAATCGCCAATATCAACATTGCAGTCGGTAGTGACAGCGCAGCAAGCACAGCAGGAGAGGTCACCAAAAACTCGGATGACGCACTCTCAGCCTTTGCATGGCACTATGACAGCTTCCCTTTTGTATGCGTAACGATGCTCTCCGATTGCACCGGCATGATCGGTGGAGAAACGGCAATTAGAACCCCCTCTGGAGAAATCATCAAGATGCGTGGTCCCGCCATGGTAAGCTTTCCACAACCGTCCTATATATAACCAATTTAACTAGGATATAGGGAACTGCAGTCGTAATGCAGGGGCGATATATCGAACACCAAGCACTCAAGGCCCTTGGAGGCCGCGAGCGGATCAGCATGGTCACTGCATTTCGCCCGAAATCGCCCTTAATCCGGGATGAGCTCATCTTGACAGGGTCGAGGGCTATTAGTAACTGGTCTGAGCTGTACACCGGATACACAGAGTACAAGCTGGAGGTCTTGGAAGAGCGGGTCCGGCATAAATTGAAGGAGGAGAGGCAGAGAGTTTCTGCGAACCGTCGCTTCAACGTTCATGATTTACAGGTGTTTTTGGCGGAACAGAAGGTATTTTTGGAGTCTATGATGGCTGAACTCGTTGAGGTTGAGGATATGGATGAGATTTGAATTTTATGTTTAGGAAAACATTATTGCGAGAAATATAGTGCTTTCTATTTTCTAATGCCACTAATCAATGCCCCAAAGCATCTCTCATATTTCATAGGAAAGATCAGAACTCCCAGTCACGTCTCCTGGTCTATCCGACTAGGATCTAATATACTATAAGACAAATCCGGATTCCCTATCTGATCCACAATAGAAAAGAACTCATCCGACGAAATACCAATCTCGTTCAGAAACTCCGTCTCACTGGTCATCTCTGCATCTACCGGCAATGGCTCAGTATACGGCGGAATCAAAGGCCCCATGATCCCAGCACTATTCCCTAATTCACCTCCTTGCTGTTGCTGTTGGGCACTACCCCCATTTTCAGTCCCCTCATTCTGCTTCGGCACAGTGTCCGGACTACACAATTGAAGAGGCTGCAGCCCCTGCGACTCTACCCTTGCAGCAAGATCCACAAACAGCGCCTCGAGATGCGATAGTTCTGTTTTTCGTAACTCAGCGATCTTGTTACCCCTGCAGATCATTTCATCCAATATGTAATGCGCCTTTGCACTATAATTTTCGCCATCGGGCACACGGGCTGCGGACGGAGCGGTATCGGGAGTTGGCGGAGCAGCCGTTTGACACGGTAGAAGTAAGGGGGTTTTTGACGGAGCAAAAGGAGTTTCTGGAGTCGATGTTAAAGGAGCTTGTGTAACATTTCGAGTTTTATTATGGAGTGTAGTCGATTCTGGAAGTGTCGGTGAAGCTCACTATTCCCATTGTAAGACAAGCGCCATACAGAAATTATAAAATAGGTTACTATTCAAAACCTGACAGATAAAGAATTTCGAATACATTTCGAATTTTGACTACCTATTTTAAGTCCACGAGCCGTGATCGTCGCGCTTTGACCATCGGAAGAGAACCCGATCAACCCGAGGCCCGACCCGATCTTTATAATAATTCCCCGCGTTGCACTGCGGACGTCCTCACATCCCCAAGATGGCGCGTCGAAAACGGCCATACGAGCCAAAAACCAAAGGTATGCATAACCCATACGAGACGCAGTGGGTAGCATTAATATTGTATGTAGGCTGCTATCAATGCTCGCAACGCCGCATCCACTGCGACCGCACACAGCCGGGTTGCAGGAAATGTGCGCAGAAGGGCATAACGTGCGGTGGATTTGGGTTTCAGTATAGGTTTCGCCTCATCGAATCAAAGGCGAAGGACGATAAGGAAGCGGGCTCAAAGCCAGATACCGAGACGAGTAAAATTGACGGTGGGGGTAATAATGATTCTGGGCTAGTTGACGGCCTGCATTGTACTGTTAGGCCTAACGAGGTACTACCGCCTTTTCTAGCTTTCGGGCTCATCGAGTATAGGAAAGAGTGTCTGCTGGATTACTGTGAGTCATCATTCATTCCCTTAAAGTTCTATAGACACTTCAGTGACAGTTCTTGGTGCAGTTTCGAATAATATCGCCCCGGAGATGGTGGTCATAGACAACAACCACAACGGATGGCGATACCTAGTTCTCCCAGTCGCCCATGGCGATGGATTAGTTATGAATGCTGTTCTGGCGGCATCCGCATTCCACATTAGCGGCCGTGGTGGTCGTCTAATTGCCGATCCAGGCGAACACTATACCCAGGCAATCCTTCAGCTTCGAAACAGCCAAAATCTCGATCAGTGTGACACACAAACCCAACAGTCCGTAATCTTAGCAATCCTCGTCCTCCTTGTGGCTGTGATGGTCAATGGATACACAGACTTCCCTCTTCTGTTCAATATGCTCCAGTCTGCCCTAAGAGCCGTTGGTGGAGAGGAGAGCCTCACTAATAGCGAGATGGCTGAATTTCTACTCCGCCAAATCCACAAGTCAGGCCCCGTTAACCCGCTTTTTTGCTCTGTTGCTGACTGTAATTAGAATGCGGGTCTACGGAGCACCCTTTGTGAGTCAGGACGCAGGAGTGAATGCCCTATTATTCGAAGCCCAACAAAGCTTTGACTGTCTTCGATACTACCACCAGCTGCACCCGGACCACTCCAACCTTTTCGACCTCATTGCCAATCTGAGACAACAGGCTTATGATATATATCTGTATCGAGCGTCTACCGATAACGTGTCGTGGCAATCCACCCAGTTGATCGAGGACTTTAAATTTACACTAGAATCATTCCCGGGGAAACAGCCCGGTGAGCATGCACTTGTATGGGCGTGCTTCATTGCCGGGTCGGAAAGCCATCTACCAGACGATCAGGCGTTCTTTGAACAATTCCTAACACGCCAATATCACCGGAATGGATTTGCTAACATTCTGAAAGCCCTGGAATTGCTAAAACGGATCTGGAAACGAAAATCGCACGAGAACTGGATAGCACTACTCCCTGAGCCTCAGGTATTCATCATGTAACTCAACGAGGCCAATTTGATCAAAATAACAAACTCCCAACAAGAACGCCAAAATAAAAGATCAATAACTGTTTTATAGCATCGCCTTGGCCTGCCCCAGCGCATCAACCACCTCCCTCGCCCCCTCCTCCCCCGAGCACAGCGCACCCTCCATATACCCCTTCCACTCTGTCGAGTACTCCGTGCCCACAAAATGCAAATTCCCTACCTTCTTCCCATACACCTCCGCATATTTTGTATAATGCCCAATCGCCGTAATAGGCGCCAGAGCCCCCTGACTAAACTCCTCATGCTTCCAAATCTGCTCAAAGAATTCAATGGGGCGCCACACCTCCGACTCCCTACCCACATTAAACACTGCAGCTAATTGCTCCAGCACCGCTCGTCGTCGCTCATGCGAAGGCAGCTTACCCCACTCCTCGCCATTCCGCCCGTTCACGAAACAAGTCAAGCTGTACATCCGTTTCTCGTCGACGGAGGTATCCCGGGCTAAGCAGACGGGTTTGGTATAGCTCATGAAAAAACCGTTGTAGCCTAGGTCTCGCCACCAGGGGGTGTCGTAGCAGATGATTGCTTTGTTGTAGTGGCCTAGTTTGGCGGCGTTGGTGACCTCTTGTACGGCTGGTGGGAGGGGGGGCGAGATGTGGAGGGTTTTGTACATGGCGCTTGGGAGGGAGATGATACATTTCCGGCCCTGGAAGATGGAGCCGCTGGTGGTGGTTATGGAGACGTGGGTTTTGCGGTCGTTGATGGATGCGACGGGGGAGGAGAGGTGGATGCTCTTCTCTCCGAGTAGGTTTGCGAGGCCGTGGGCAATTTGTTGAGCGCCTGTCAGCCAAGATGTTAGTAACAAGGTACTGATGTTTTAGGGGAGACTATGTCCACTAACCGTCGTGGAAGCGCATGTAATTGCCGCCTGTGTGGTCATCCCCCCGGATCGCGAGCAGGCCTCTGTTCCGGCGACAGTAGTCAATGAACCAAGCCGCTGATTCCTCCGTTGACTCGACTCCATGCATCACGCGAGCCCAGAGATTGACCATCCGGACGGTCTTATCCCCTGCACCTAAGTTACGCACATACTGATCCAACGATACCTCGTCATCCTCAACCTTAGGAGGACCAGGCATAAGCGAAGCCGCCTGGATATGGTCGCGAATCCGCTCCAGGTCCTTCTTTTCTTCGGCGGAGAACTAAACCATCACCCATCAGCAAGCACCCATCATCCCCGAGTTAGTGATACATACCTCCGGAGTAATCCCATACGGAAACTCAATCCGGTTCCCTTCAGCCACCTGAATGACAGCCTTACCTTCCAACCTTTGCTTGACCACTGGCAGCTGGAACTGCTGTGCATATGCCCAGATCCGTTTCTGCATGCTGTCGTTGACCCACGCAGCGCCTAGATCGGCGACTCCACGTCCTGAAGCCAAAGGAACAGTCCAGACTTTGCCCCCGACACTGTCCCTGGCTTCGAGGACGGCTACCGACAGCCCGGCTTTTTGGGCGGAGTAGGCGGCTTGGAGGCCGCTGAGGCCGGCTCCTACGACAATGAGGTCGAACATTTTCTTTATCAATAAATTGTGAAGGGTATAAAAGTAACTGAGGTGATAGAAACGCCAGAAATTACATGGTTGGGGAAGGGGGCTTTATATGAAAACTGTATGGATAGTAAAGACTTCGGTTGGCCTGTCCTAATCGGGCAATTTTTATGAGAGCACCTGCAGTCGACCATTTCCGGACTAGCGTCTATAGGTCCGATATCTCGGAGCTCTCCCGATGCGGGGAACAGCTTTACCCCACTTCACTACCTCAAGCAAAGTAAAAACAAGTGAATTAATTGAGAGTGAAAACAAAAGTCCAAAACTATACAGCATCAAACGACTCTCTAAACACCTTCCTCAACCCCATCATATCCGTCATAGCACTCAACATCAAAAACCCCCTCTCAACGTAAGCTTTCGCCACCTCCCCCGAATCTCAGTAAATCCCCGTAATCTTCCCCACACCCCTTGCCGCCTCACGAATCACATCAATCACCCTCTCAAACTCCCCATCCATCACTCCCTCCCTAATCGGATGCCCAATATTAACCCCTAGATCAAACGGCCTAATAAACAACACATCCACCCCCTCCACGCCCGCAATCTCCCTCACATTCTCCAACGCCGCCTTCTTCTCAATCTGCACCGCAATCACCAGCCCCTCGTTCGCCTGCTGGAAGTACTCTAGCCCGCTTAGTTCCCTTACGGCACCACCATGCGGGTGCTGTTCCACGAACTTCTCTACCGCCAGCAAACTCTCGAAGCCTCTATTCCCGACTGGCGGAAACTTAGAATATCGCACGACATTCCGTTCATCCTCTGCTGTGTTTAAGACGGGGACGAGGATCCTGTGGACTATTGAGTTTGATGTTGTGTAAATAATATCTTCTGAAGATGGAGGATATCTACTTTGTAACCAAAAGGAAACTAACGTTATGTTACTCGATGTTCGAATAAGTCGTCTAGATTGTATGTAGTCTTTGAGTATATGTAGTCCTTAAGTGTAGGATGGTTCTAGTGCCGCCATCTGGGTCGCTTAGCGAGAGTATATATCGATGCGGGTTCGTCGAACCTTGGGACACAGATCCGAGACAGAAATCATTGATGTTGATGCCGGGCCTAGACTACAGAAGTAGAAATTTTATTGATAAGAAAATTCAAGTATGCGGATTATATTTTTCATGTTTGATTTCTACATCCCATGGCAGGAGGTTTGCACCGTGTTGAGACCGTCGAGTGATGCCTTCCAAGGTATCTCCGGGAAGGATCGGCACTCGGGAGCATCGGTTGTCGGGTTCTTGTCACGATCTCCACTTTTAGCATCCAATGAGTGACCGCTGGTTCTCATTCAGATTTCTATTTCCAGACTAGCTGGAACCTATCTCAAGGAAAGGTGGGACATTTGAGGCAGCATTCAGGCACAACAGCGGATCATTGTATCACCGCTAAGCGAGATCCCACATCAACCACGTCCGAATCGGCTTATTTGACACTATCAGCTTAGCTAGCAAAAACCAACCAAAAAGACATAAAAAATGAAGTGACCAGTGCCGGGCTCGATCCGGCGACCTTATCGGTGTTAACGATACGTGATAACCAACTACACCAACCGGCCTTCGATGAGATTGAGTCCGGCTTATTTGACCTTATCAGCCGAGCCTAGTATAGCATAGAAAAAGAGTAAAAAAAAGGGAGGAGCTGCGATCCAGGGGAAGAGGATAAGGAAAAACATATGAGATTACATCAGCGAATTCCCCAGAAAGACACTTAGAGCCCCTTCTTCAAGTACCAAGGCACTTTTAAAGGTATCTTTTAAAATCCATTTCAAAGCGCCTACCCCAGTACCGTATAAAGTAGCATCTTACTACTAAAGATGATGTTCGAACCACCCGAGGAACTCAATCTAATGCTTGCCCTCAGCCAGCCTTTTTGACGCAGGTTTTTCCCAATCCGGTATCATTATTGCGGTTTGACGAACTGGTGGCCGCGCAACTATTATAGCGTTGTCCTTACAAACCCGTGGTCCGCCAATTAGGGCCCGTCAATCCAAGCCCTTTGTACTTCCGCCCTGTCAGGTTGATCCGTGGCTGCTGACATGCCGTGTGGCTGGCTGGTTGGGGAACTCCTTCTGGGAAAATCGCGAGAACTGGCGGAGGGAAGGGTCGCAGTTTACCTCTCGAGAGGATTCCAGGATCTGCAAACTCTGTATACAAAATGGCAGTTGCACGGCTGATGACACGATGCTTATCCCGCTTAGGATGAACGCGGCATATCAATTCCCCGTTCTGGGGTTTCAGCCAGCCTCATGCAGCCGATCATTGCTGAATCAACCCGCAACTGGCAGCTGAGGTTCATCTGCCCCGAGTATGGGGTTTCTACAAAATGCAGTCGGTGACCCTCGTGGGGACAAAACTTTGGTTCGATCTTAGGAGATCCAAGCCAGGGTATCGACTATCCCATCCTGCCACGAAGTGCCCCCCACTGAATGTTACACAGAAAGAGATCATTACTGCCCCAATATCGTCAAGAAGACGATTCCCCTCAAGAAATTATCCGGCAGAATGCAGTCGACGGGTCTATTGATCCAGTTAGCTTTGTTGGTGGCACTCCTTATGGGGTCCTCCAAGGCGGACGACGGAATAGCCAACATCCCCGACCTAAAATACGGCCTCTTCGTCCACCACGTGCCAGGTCTGACGGTGAACCACGACGGGGTCGTCGTTAATGACCCAAACGCTCTGGCCGAGAGCTTCGACGCCGACCACTTCGCCGACGATCTTGTAGTTGCAAACGTACAGTACGTCATTTTCACTGCCTGGCACTCCAGAATGGTGGCCCTCTGGCCAAGCGAGAAGATGCTAGCATGGGGCCTGCCAAACCACCGCGTCGATCGCGACCTCATTGCCGACGTGATCGCCGCGGTTAGGGCCAGGGATATTCGCGTCTACCTCTACACCCATCCGCGGGATGGCTTCGAGTTCACAGCCACGGACCGCCAAACGACCGGATGGGGCACCGATGGGTCCTCTAACCCGGGTGCAGACTTCGACCGGCCCAAGTGGAACTCTTTTATTAACGACATCTACGCCGAGTTGATCCAGCGCTACGGTCAACAAATCGACGGCCTGTTCATGGACGAAGGCAGCGCCCTAGGCGACAGCGAGAAGGTAGTCGATTACCCGCAACTCCGTAACACGATCAAAGCCATCAACACCAACGCCAACCTGATCCAGAACGACTATGGCAACCTATACGGCCTCGACATGGGAATGAAGGAGTACGGGGGCTGGCGCGAGTTCTCCCAGCCGAACGAGAACCTGTGGCCTGCCTATGACGAGCCCGTAGCCGCCATATTTACCCAAACCTGGTGGGCGGCGAACACGACCAGCACCGTCCGCTATTCACCTGAGAGCATGCTCCGTTACACGGCTTTCCAGGCTGGCACGAATACCCAAGGCGGCGGCATCGCCTGGGGTACGGGGCCCTATGCCGACGGCGGCTGGGAACCCAGCGTCATGTCGACCCTCCAGCAGCTTGGCTCGTGGATCAGTCCCATCCAGGAATCCATCTTCGGCACGCGCCCTAGCACATCCTACCCCACTAAAACTGGCACCACCATTGCTGACGTCTCCTGGGGATCGGCAACCAAGTCCCCAGATGACCTCGTTGAGTATATCCACGTCCTCAAGTCGCCGACCGGGCTGACACTCTCCCTCCCGCCCCCTCGCGACGGCAAGGTATTCGGCTCCGCCTCTCTACTACCGGGTGGGATGCCGGTAGCTTTGAGTCAGGACAAGAATGGGGTGACGCTCACGATTCCCGGCCCTTGGGATGAGAACCTCACTGTGATCAGATTGACTGTCCTGAGCCGTGACGGCCCCGTTCCTCTCTACCGGTGTTCCAACGGCAGACACCACATGGACACCATCGACCCTGCGTGTGAGGGCTCTGGATACGCCTTGGACGGTCCCCTCGGCTACATCCACGCCATTCAGCTTGTAGGCACCGTTCCTCTCTACCGGTGCTATAGCACTAGCCGAAGTGATTATATGCACACCACCGACTCGAGTTGCGAGTCCCCACTCTACGGTATGAACGCTATGCTCGGCTACATTTATCGCGCTCAGGTGCAGGCCAGTGTTCCGTTGTACCGCTGCTATAGTGTTAGCACCGAAGATCATATGGATACGACTGAGGCTAGTTGCGAGTCCCCTGCCTATTACAGAGACGGTATCCTCGGTTATATAGTGGTCTAAGAAACCAACCGTCTCTAGGATATGATATTAGCTATATATGTCCAGTGTTCCCGATGCTTTCCTTGAAATGCTTACTACAAGTGCAGTAGAAGTACTTCAGGGGAATGAAAGAAGACTAGCTTCATTTATTGAGTTCTCTAAATAGAGTCTGAAACACTTCCTTAAACTCTAGACTATTCGAATAACAAACTTACCCGTAACCTTTAAAGACGAGTCTCCCTCGGCGTCGGCTCCGTCACCTTGATCAACTCTACAACGCAATTAGTTGTTTGCTCAAAAGCTCTGAATAATTCAATAGTTTTGAAAACTCACCGTTGCCAATTACACGCAGGTCCGGTTTCCGAAGCTTACCAGACAACGTCTTGGGCCATTCCTCTGGAACGCCAGCCTGGGACCCCCCTATCCACCAGAAATAGCGCGGTGCCTTGAACCGACTCAAAGTTTTCCGAACCCAATCTTGAAGCTCCCGATCTGTTGGCCGGGAGTGGTCCTTCTCCAACTGCACAAATGCAGCCAACTCCTCGCCCAGACGGGCATCAGGGACTCCAATGACAGAGGCCTGGAGAATGGCCGGGTGAGCGAACAAACGCTCTTCGATCTCAACGGGGGAGATATTCTCTCCTCCACGAATAACAATATCCTTGATGCGACCAGTGATCACAAAGTATCCGTCTTTATCGAGATAGCCCTCGTCTCCGGTATGCATCCATGTCCTGAGATTGCCGGCGTCGTCTTGAGGGCGCACGCCATTCGACTCTAAGTCTTCCACGTGTCGCTTCAGGGCCTCTGATGTTTTCGCTGGGTTATGGAGATATCCACCGCGCATCACGCCGTAGCCGGATATCACAATCTCGCCCTTCTGGCCCCAAGGCAGAACGCGACCGGTGTTTGGCTCGACGATTTTGCCGATGAAGTCGGGGAAGAGACGGCCGGCTGTCCGGACACGCTTGTCAAATGGATCTGTGTGATGCGTCATAGTAGTTATAGATGAAAGTTCAGTCATTCCCCAGTTCGTATATAGACGTGGGACGGGGAAGACGGTGGAGACTTTCTGAAGCAGGTCGGGAGGCATTGCTGATCCGGCCATGATTCCGAATCTGGTCCATGGTCAACACAGATTCCACTGAAATTATGGTTCCATCCAATTAATGCATAGTTTAGACTCACTGTAAGGACGATCGATCTGTGCGGCTGAAGATAGGAGAGTTCATCTCCTCAATGAACATCGTCGTCACTCCGTAGATCCCCGTGCATTTGTATTTTTCAATGCATTCCAGGGAGGCTTGGGCATTGAAAATTTCCCAAGGCAGAACAATGGAAGAGCCCGTCCACATGCTGGTACAGATACCTGACTAGAAGTTAGATCGCGGTCAGTAGTATGTTGATACAAACTTACCAATGATAAGGCCAAAGCTATGAAATAGTGGCACGGGTAGACAAACCCGATCCTCGGCTGTCATTCCCATTTGCAGGGAAATAAATTGACCACAATTCATAATATTGTAATGGCTCAAGGCCGCGGCCTTGGGCAGGCCAGTACTACCGGAGGTGAATTGGACGTTGACAATGTCGTGATGCGAGACATCTGTAGGTAAGCTTGTTGGGTAATTTCCACTGAGCAATTTCTCGTAAGGAATCATCTTAGGACCTAATTTGGACCCCAATTTATGTTCATCGACCAGAACCAGTCCGTTCAGACATGGAAGTTTCTCAACTAGCGGAGTGAGGATTGCTCGATAATCAAATTTTCCAAAATATGGTGTTACAATCAACAGCTTTGGGTCTGTCATGCATTGGGTTAGATTTTGATACTATCCATCCATCAAGAAAACCGGTGGTTGCGCCATACCCACGGGTTTTAGTGTCTCGACAATCTCATTGAATACAAAGGCGTAATTCAAGAGAACAAGAGCCGCTCCAAGTTTAGCGCATGCAAGAAAAGCCTGGAATTGTCAGCGGCTATACCATCACCCATGAAAAGAGCGCGATAGTACCTCGATATACTCAGTGCGACTACCTAACATAATAGCAACCGAATCACCGCGACGAACGCCATAATGGGCGAACGCCTTTGCAAGGGCAGTGCTTCGATCATCCAGGTCCCGATAAGTTAAGGCGATATTTTGGTGATGAGAAATGAACGCAATCCGATTTGGTTGTCGCTTCACATGTTGGGCGAGTAAGTTTCCAAAGGTCAACGATGCAGGCCTCGGCGCAGAAGGGCCGTAGACGATGGAAGGGGGTTCTGTTGACATTATGCAAACGGAGATAGTCAGTGAAACCATCAAAGCATTGGGGGGCGATCTTTAATTGCTTTCATGCTGGCTCCCTCGGATAACATCTCCATACTTCATCGCGTCACACAATCTCGGGGTATACAGCTCCGGTCCCAAAGGTGGAGGGGCGACCAAACATACCCGAAAGCTATACAGATTCCCGACCACCACCAAAGTACCCGACACCCGAGCTCAGGGCTGCTCGGATCCAGAGTTGTGATGCTGCTTTTCGCAAAGGCAACAAATTGGCGACAAAAACGCATCATTTGGGAAGTTAAAGATCCTCTAAGCCCGAAATATTTTCCAAGTCCATTAACAGACAACATATCCGTTCCCTCTGCTTTCTATTTTTTGCACGATGCCTGGCTCCCCGGTTTACATTGTGGGGGTGGGAATGACCCCATTCCAATCCCCAAAGAAGTCTGCTGCAAACGCGTCCAACCCCGAGGGAGATTACTTTGACCTCGCCATTTCTGCAGGCGTCAAGGCTCTCCTCGATGCGGGAATCAATTACGATGATGTTGATCAGGGTGTAGGATGCTACGTATTCGGGGACTCTGCCGGTGCCCAGCGTGTGTTCTATTCTCTCGGCATGACGGGAATCCCCATATACAACACCCACAATTATTGCAGCGCAGGAAGCACCGGACTATACATGGCCAATCAGTTCATCCAAGCAGGTACTGCGGACTGCATCCTCGTGATTGGTTTCGACAAGATGTATCCAGGTGCCTTACCCCAGATCTACAAAGACCGAGAGAACCCTCTAGGAAGAATTCTGGAGTTGTCAAAGCAGTTTATCCCCAAGGACCAAGCAAAGCCCCCCGGTTGGACGCCGCAGCTTTATGCCAATGCCCAAGCGGAATACTTGGAAAAATACGGTGCGAGTGGTGCGAAGCCAGAACACTTCTCTGCCATCGCATCGATCAATCGGACTCATGGGATGAACAACCCATACAGCCAGCTTCGCCAGGCCGTATCACCGTCAGAGGTCGCATCAAGTGCGCAGGTTTCGGGCACAATTACGCGCCTTCAATGCTGCCCAAGTTCAGTGAGTAACCGTCCCGCCCAAGGAAGAAATACCATCCGCTAACAACTTAGACTGGAGCGGCGGCTGCAGTTTTAGTCTCGGAGCGTTTCCTCAACTCCCATCCCTATCTAAAGGAAAGCGCTGTCGTCGTGAAAGGCCAGGCCCTTGCAACCGACTCGCGGGAACTATACGAGCCCGCGAGCGCGATCGAACTCATCGGGTCGAACATGACCCGGCGCGCCGCGAAGAATGCCTTTGCCCAGGCCTCTCTTTCCCCGAAGGACATCCAGGTTATCGAACTACACGACTGCTTCACAACCAACCAGATGTGCGCCATCGAGGACCTCGGGCTGGCCGCTCACGGCGAGGGTTGGAAGCTAGTAGCCAACGGTAATCTCACATACGATAACACATCCCCCACAAAACGAGCCTCACCAGGCTGGATCGTCAATCCGAGCGGCGGCTTGATATCGAAGGGCCATCCACTGGGTGCAACTGGTCTTGCGCAGACGGCTGAGCTTGGTAGGCCTCCTTGAGCACCAACTTATCCACTAGACTAGAAACTAATTGAACGTGACAACAGTATGGCACTTGAGAGGTTGGGCCACGAACCGATCGGTTCCCGAAACCAAATACTGTCTTCAGCACAATATGGGACTAGGAGGGGCCACGGTGGTCTCCATTTTGGCTCGGGCTGATGGACAAGCTGCTCCATCGTGGGAAAGTGTCAAAGACCGACCTGATGGACGCCAGCGACTTGGATATAATCCAGCGATGGAGGAGCGGAAAGTGTGCGAGAAGGATTTCGAGAGTGTCAAATCGCGGTGGGGGTCTAGTCAATGGGCGTCCGCGACCTTTGACACCCTTCGAGGCCCGAAAGCCAGCCTGTAAATTAGAATGAACGGAATTTAGTCATAGGTAGTTCTGGAGTATAACCATCCCGAATCTGATGAATAGGTTATGATCTGTTTGGGCCTTTCCCTGGTGTTGTATAAACGGAACATTAGTTAGTACGGAGGAAACAGGGGTGCCGCCCGTAGCGCTAACTCTCGATGGACCGCCGTAGTTACCAGGGTCCAATCAAGCAAGTCCACCAATCCAGTGCAAATACACGAACCCTAGGATGATTGGAGGATGTAATCTAGATGGACGAACCAAAGAAATAGATAAAAATCGTGTTGTATTGGTTGAATGCCTGGATTCTAGTTATCTCAAGGGGAGTTGGATCAAGAAGCCCGCGGTACCTTGTTGGGCGGTCAAGGGGGCAGAAAACCCACCGCTGACAGCAGGCCGAATGAAGCTCGTTGAACCTCTCCCAAATAATTCGAAAAATTTGAGTGTGCAATTGAAGCCTTGGAAACCAGTAGAACCCCGATTCCCCCATATTTTAACCAAAACAACGCAAAAAACCCTTTTGAAGGTAAAATATAATGAAATGCCTAGTTGAATCCATTTAATACCATTTAGTCCATATAAAATGTCGTTCTGGTGGTGTAATTTCAATATACACGCACCCCTGATTGACTCGAGTCTGGATTGTATATTTTTATAGAGATTCACTGGTGGCCGAGCTTTTTATTGGACATTAAAAACGAAAATTCAAGCATATGATATTAATAGCCAAATATAATCTCACGGATTCTAAATACAGTACAGTGCATAACAGATTTTATATAATGAAAGCGAGAATCTCTACAATTTTCACGATAACAGGGGTTTGTTTTCCTGTGATGGGCCTCGAAGTGGGTAATCCGTCGCTAACCGTCCCACTCCCCGACGCGGACCTTTAAGATTCTCCCGGCAATTCCCCAGACTCTGGAAAACAACCCCGCATTATCTTTGCCGACCTTCGCCTTCACCCGTTCACTTCTAACGTAAGAGATGTTATAACAATGACCACCGCTAGTGACCCGGCCGCCGCAAGGGTGGGCGACAAGCGTCGCCTCGGGCGATCAGCACCTCGATCGCGCTCCGGCTGCACAACCTGCAAAAGGCGGAAGGTTCGATGTGATGAGACCGTCCCCGTGTGTGCGAACTGCACTCGACTCGGAGCGGAGTGTATATACCAGCGCATCCAGCGACGAAAGCTTGACTCCCCGGCCGGAGGGGATGCCAATGGCAGCCCGCATGCGAGCATCCAGAATGTGGCCTCTGAGCAAGCCACAGCCACTTTGGATGAGCCGGAGCAGCAGGGTGGTGAAGATCATGTTGATATTGACCAGGGCGTGGAGTCAGCGCTGTATCCGGAAAGCACGCTGTTCTTTGATTTTGAGGCCTTTTCTCGGAATGCTATGGACCTTTGGTGTTCTCCTACCACTGCGTTGCCGACATTACAATATCCGGAACTGTTTGGGGGCGCGGGAATCCCGGGTTTGGATAATGCCCCTCACGACGATGTTGTCCCTGGGAGAGTGATCGAATGTCTTGGATCCGTTGTGAGTCTCCTCCATCCAGCCTATTTCCCCTCCTTGCCGGTCCCAAGCTGACCAAATTAGCATCAGAATCAACACCAGCAGCAAGTGCCGAATAGAGAAATACTAAAAGCGCAAGCGGAGGAACGATGTGAAGGCTTTGATCGTCCACCGCCAGCAGCTTCTTCCAACAATCATCACGATGTCCACCTTCTGCGGGATATCGTCCCGAATTTCGGGCACATGGCAAGCAACGTGCTTCTTGCCCACTGTCCCGCTGATAATGCCGGGGAGGACGGTATGATGCGCCGATCGGAGGCGTTGGGGGTGTATTTTCAGGAACAGGTCTTTGTCCCCACGGTGACCACAATAGACACCACGTCGTGGCGTTCTCTCTGTTGCCAAATATTGACGTTGGCACGCAAAAGCTCCATTGTCTCGAACGCGGTCGTCGCACTGTCGCAGCTCCATTTCATCAAATTTACACACACAACCCATCCCATTGGCTCAGGATCACAGCCGTTCCGCAATGGGCAAAACCTGGCTCAATACTTGTATATCTTTGCCAAAGAGAAATTGGTCAACGGGCTTGAGATCCTGAAGTCGGATCCCAGCATGAATCTTCGTCGAGAGCTCTTAGTTGCACTGTTTCTCTTGGCATGTTTTGAGGTGAATACTACTTTTCCTATTCTTCTACCAACCTTATTTGCTAACTGATAGCAGCTCATCGACAAGGAAGACATTCACCGGGCGCACCAGATCGAATGGGCCGACTACCTGCTACAAGACTACGATAAATCAGACGTCATCGCCCGCCAGGTCATCAATTGGCTCCTCCTCTGTGATGTGAAACTGGTCGTCTTCGGAGGCAATGGGATCCTACCCCGTAAACCCCCACCAGTTTCACCCATGACATCCTCCTGCGTACGAACCCCAATAAACTACACCGGGCCACCAACTCCCTACATCCCCAGTCCCGACGGAAACGAACTGCTCTCCCCCCCGCCCGATCGCCTCCAGACAGAGCGACCATCCTCCCACCGACCAAAAACCCACCCATGCGGCCCAACCCCAACCCTCAAAGAAGGAATCCTCCGCGACGCAATCTACTTCCACTACCAATCCCAGCAGTTCCTACGCAAGATCGCCATGCTCGACCGCCACCGCCGCCCCCGCGGCTCCACTACCGACGAAATCGAAGTAACCGCCACAGCCGTCCAACTAGTCAACGACCTCCACAACCTCTGGGACGACCGACCCGCCCTCCTGGACCTCGACTTCGAGCAGCTGACCCAATCGCTCCGTCCCGAGCTAGCCCGCGATATCTACCGCACCATCTGTATCTTCCGCGCCTGCTTCTGGTCCAACTTCTGCTATTTATATCGAGCCGCATGGTGGGACCACGAATCCCAGGCCGACGAGGTTTCTGCTGCAGATGAAACGTGGAAGGGATTGCGAGGGAGTGTGGACTTAAACGATGAAACTCCCGAAAGACAGCTCGGGTATATGGATGTTGACCATGAACCGCTACTTAATACGGCGGCGATGTGGGCGTTGTTTACCTTTGCGACTGAGTGTTCTTCTCCGGAGAGGGTTGCGTGGTGCATTGCTAAGCTGAGGCAGTTGGGCCAGGCGAAGAATGGGAGAGTGGCGGGGGAACATGCGACTATTCATGCGGGGAAGGCGGAGCGGCTGCTGCGGGAGGTGGTGGATCGGCAGCAGGAGAAGGGTAGCCGAGTTGATGTTCGGTATGTTTCGCTCGAGTTATTTGGGTTTATGTTTCCGATTATTTAATATGTATTTTATGCGATGAAGTAATGAACTTTTGATGAGAGTAAAGTCCTGGTAAGGCTAGGTCGGTTGTCTGGCCTGGATTTCCCGAGGCGAACATCCGAAACCCGAGTGCGTCCCCAATGGCGAAGTGTCTTCTCGGGTAGAACTTGAAACCCTCCTGCATAAAGCCCATCTTCATCGGTTGACGTATAATAGACAAAAGCAAACGGAAGTTTCTCTGAATGAATCATCAAGAGCAAAGATGCTAGTCGAACAAAAGACATTTATCATTTCAGGGGGGTAAGTTATGATACAGCACGCCCATTCCTCCAGGATCATCCATTGATAGTTCAATAGGGCTTCAGGACTAGGCTGGGCAACTGTGCAAAAGCTGGCGCATATGGGTGCCCATGTCGCCATCTTCGATATCAACAAACCTGCCGGTCTGGCACAATTCTCCAATCGCGTCCAATTCTACCATGTGGACATTCCCTCACCAATAGAGATCGAAAAGGCCGTTGAAGATACAGTTGAGTGGACTAAGAGCACCGGTGCACCTTTAGGCGGCGTCGTCTGTTGCGCGGGCGTTCTTGCCCCCGCAAAGGTTCGTACTCACTCCTACACTCAACAATTAGAAATATTCCCCTCTGATTGATTTTCCCCAGGTCATGAATTCATCATATAATCCCATCGACCTCGCCAAAATCCACAAACCTCTAGAAATCAACCTCGTGGGCACATTACTCCTCATTCGACAAGTTGTTCCTCACATGGCTCGCCTACCCGAATCCGTAGACCCAGCAGGCGAGTCCGAAAGAGGCGTGATCATCATGCTTTCATCCGCTGCCGCATACGACGGACAACCAGGGAACGTGGTGTACGCGGCCAGCAAGGGGGCCATCCGATCGATGACCTTGCCGCTGTCGAGGGATTTGAGTAGATACGGTATCAGGGTCGTAACTGTCGCGCCAAACATGTTTGCTACGTCGATGACGGCGGAGGATAACATGCCAAAAAAGGCGCGGGATGCGATCCAGGCGCATTATGAGTGGCCTAAGAGAGCTGGGAACCCGGAGGAATTTGCTAATTTTGTGCTGGAGATCTGTCGGAATCGGATGCTTAATGGGTGCTGTCTTCGGTTGGATGGTGCGATGAGACTGCCTGGGAAGTTTTAATTGAAATTATATGATGTTTGATAATGTTTGATACCTTTTGTGAATGTGAATATTATTGAAATTATTGTTTTATGCCTAAAGTGTCTTCTAAACCTCGTTCGATCGGCTGAACGCTCTCGTAAATACATGATACAGAGTCTTCCGCTTCTACAAAAGTGACTGAATAATTCCTTTTCGATCCTCTTTGGTTCGTTTCAAGATACCGCCGATGGATTTAAAACTGCACTTGAATTAGTTATGTGCTTTTAGACAGCTAGCCTTGCTTTACTTACGATGGATGGTCTGCCGACCCCAAAGTTTCAAAAAGCCACCCTTCTATGCTGTTCACTGTGATTCCGGCGGCTTGCATCCGGCTTAATGCCAGCTTTCGCTCTTGTGGAGAGGAAGACGAAACCGCATCAGCGAGGACAACAACCCTGTATCCCTCGCGGTGTAGCTCTGTTACTGCCTATTAGCTTAGCTGGCTAGTAAACTATTTCTCACATTCTTACCAGATGCTGTTTGGGCAACACAAATATGAGCCTCAATCCCCACGATTACAATTTCTTTTCGGCTCTCTTTCTGCAGCAATTGCTTGACTTTTGGAGTCAACATGGAGAACTGTTTCTTGTCAAATTCAGGTGTCGCCTCTGGAAGATGAGGTTTAATGCTCGGGACGCACGGCCCAAAGGTCTTTGCCACTTGAGTTGTCATAATAATCGGAATCGGCAGTTCTTTGCCTTTTGATGGCGGATTAGTACTCGGAAGCTTAAAGCTCTTTCTGGGTTCAGTCGGACTAACATAAATCGCAAACCACGGATACTGCTTTTGCGCTAGGGTTCGTTAGCCGCTCCGCACACGCACCGGAACCACAAGGCACACATACACAGCATCAAAGTTATGTATCGTGGATTGAAACCGAGTCTGCATGTCGCAGATTCTGGACAGTGTCTCGATTAGTGGTGGTTACTGCGCCATAACATTGGTTTTGCGAAACTTACAGCAACACGGGGCGAACAATCTTATTCGCGACCGACATTTTGCAATCCTGGTCACAATGATCAGCTGCTTTGGGGGAAAAACGTATAATCCAAGTTCAGTGCTAGATCACAGTGTTTTTATGTTCTGCATACGGTGACTGGCAAGTAAGGCGGGTATTATAGTTTCCTACTAGCCAATGGGAGCGCGTTCTAGCCGAGTGATTGAATCGGCCCCTTTCCGAGTCGCCCTGGATCCGAGCAAGGGCCATGCTTGATTTTGCGGGGTAGACTCGTCCGGCGATTGGAGCAGGATCAGCACTCGCTTCCTAGCCTTGCATATCATATGTCCCCGGCCATCCTCTATATCTGCTCAATCCTTGAACGGTCCTGCTTCACGCTTTTGTGGCCAAAACACGTGTCCATCTTTTAGTTTTTTTTTATTGACTTCGAGCCCGTTTTTAGCCCACAGACATGTCCTTGACTTTGGATGCGGAGAAGTCCCCGGATGGGCGTATCCTTCATCTGGAAAACTCGGAGGAGGAGATTGTGCAGCCAACTAAGGAGGAATTGCAGAGGTATATCTGGTTGATCAATGAGTGTATGGCAGCAGCTAAGATTACTCAGGGTCTATCGAAAGATTGATCGCCGAATTTTGCCCTTTGTGGCCTTGACATATCTTCTCTGCTACCTTGATCGAAGCAATATCGGTAGGAAAATTAGCCTTCATTGTCGAACGAATTGAACCACTGATAGTTGGTCCAGGCAATGCAAAAGTGCTCAATCTCGACACCTCCGATGACCTGATGACCTCTGTCGGGATGAATGATCACCAATACCGGGTGGGATTGATGTTGTTCATGGTGGCATATTCTTTATTCGAGGCTCCGAGCAATCTGGCGATGAAGATCTTTTCGCCTCCAAGGTGAGATCAAGTCAAAACTTGGGTTGGCACGATTCTCACCATATATTTCCAGGTGGTTGGGATTCCTGGTGCTTAGTTTTGGTTCGCTGTGCGCGGGTATTGGAGGGAGCCAGAATGTCTCTACCCTTTGGGCCCTGCGATTTTTGCTGGGTGCTGCAGAGGCCGGTGTCTACCCCGGGATGATCTTCTACCTAGCCTTTTGGTACGGCCCACGGGAGCGAGCGATTCGCATCGCTATCTTTCTTTGTTCAGCCACTCTTGCTGGTGCCTTTGGAGGTGATTTCGTTCCATCCTAATCATTGACTCTGCCACTGACATGGAAAGGCGTCATTGCATATGGAGTTGGTCACATGAATCGTGCCTCAGGCTTAGAAGCGTGGCGGTGGCTGTTTATCATCGAGGGCGCACCGTGTGTAATCCTTGCGGTGGTGATATTCTTCTTCCTACCCAGCTATCCAGACCGGGCGAAGTGGCTCACTCCCGAGGAAAAAGCCATCTTGACTGCCTCTTACGGAGCGAACATCCCTCGAGGGTAAGTTAAAACCATCCCCGACGTGAAGAAGAATCAATCTACCTGATGTTTACAGTGACGACAAGCTCAACTGGGAAGATGCAAAGGCCACCCTGAAGGACGGCTGGCTCTGGATGCACTACGTCACCTACCTCTGCGTCGGGATCGGTGTTTCCTCCCTGTCTTTGTTCTCGCCCACGATTATCGAAGCACTTGGGTATAAAGGTCTCAGTGCGCAGCTGTTTACTGTCCCTCCATACGCGTGCGCCTATGTGGTGACCCTCTGTGGAGCTTACCTCTCAGATCGATACAAATCCCGTGGTTTAGTTGCTGCTGGCTTTAGTTTCCTAGGCGTGGTTACCTTCTTAATTCCTGGTAAGCAAGATCTTCCTTCCCATGATTTGGCTCTCTGGCTGACTAGTAGCTACCTACCCAGCTTGTGTGACTTCCCCATCACTACACCTTCGCTATACAATGCTCGTTCTGTCCACAATCGCTACATTCGGTGCTCTCCCGCCTCTCTGCGCCTGGGTGTCTGACAATGTGCACAACACAACCGCGTCGTCTTTGGCAAGCGGTCTCAATATTGCCTTCACTGGACCCGGACAAATCATTGGGATCTGGATCTACCAATCCCAACAGGCTCCACGATATCAAACAGGGCACGCGGTTAATGCGGCAAGCCAGGGTGTGGCATGTGTGTTGGCTCTCGGGCTGAGGTGGCACTATATGAGACGGAACGCGAGGCTTGGTCCGGGGGAGCAGAGGTTTGTGGCTTGATGGACGAGGAAACCCAGATTGTGAATGAATGGGGAGAAAGAAAGTGCCTTTCTTCTTTTGGCCTCGAGAGAGGTCGGAGACTTTTGTGTAGATAGTGCAGTACGTATCGCACTCTATCTTCTCGTTTCACTGCTTGCCCTGAGCAACAGAAGCGGTCAATGGATGTGAAAAAGATCCGTGAACCTTTACTTCTCTCAATTTTGAACCCTTTTTTTTCTGGCTGTCTTCTTATGGTGAATAGAGTTTTTGTTTCTATATTGAGTTTAAGTGAGCCCCAGCCCAAAATTCCCGACGGGCATCGTGCCGCCCTCAAAGATATTTTCCGATACCCGAGCTCTCTCGGGTACGGAATGCTCAAGCTTCAAGGCCACCATAAATACATTCTAGTCTATATTGGCGGTACTCCGTCAGAGGGGGTAATGATTTTAACAAAATGGGTATGTAAAGGGTATGTAAGGGCAAGAGTAATGAGTCGTTCATAAATTCCATAACTTTTCGTCACTCAATTATTCAATCATCGGGGCATCGACGAGGTCGGAAACGATGAGAGTCGAGAAAAAAACATTTATCATTTCGGGCGGTAAGCCTCATTGCCGAGATAATCCCTCTATACCGCGAGGGCATCCCTCTGATAATCGATCGCAGAATCTCCAGCGGCGGAAATGGTGCCTCTCGAGCCCTGTGTTACTCTGGAGCGAACGTCGCCCTCTATGGAGTCCAGGAGGACCAGGAAGCCATCCAAGACCTCCCGTTTGGGAAAGTCACTTTCCACATCATCAATCCAAAGCACGTGAATACCATTCTTGCTGCCATTGATGCCACACTCGAATGGACAAAAGACACAGGCAAGCCTCTAGCTGGGCTAATATGCTGTCCCGACACTGAGATTCCAGAACAGGTTCGATACACATGAAAATATAAGCTTGGTTCTTGACACCACTAACATCACTCCAGGTCCTCAGTCCCTGCCTAAACATCTTCTCGATCCCCCTGGGTCCAGGAGAGCATCAACGTCAACCTCGTTCAGACCCTAAGTCTAATTCGCCTCTTGATCCCCACCTTCGCATGACAACTCCCCTCACTTGATTTGGCAGATCAGGTGGATAGCCACGTTGTAGTTCTAATTTCGCCAACTTATTCCGGAAGCTACCACGGGCAAATTGTGCATGAGTTGATAAATGGTGCCATTAGCTCAATCTCTCGTCCTCTCGCCAGGGACTTGAGTCAGTATGGTATTCGCGTCGTCTCAATAGCATCCAATGAACAAATTGGCCCTTGGCGTGACGTGACGGGGGTGGATTTGCATAGGAATAGGGTGCAGCCCGAGGAGCTCGGGTATATCGTTTTGGATATATGCCAGAATCCGCTGTTGAATGGCTCGTGCATCCGAGTTAATGCTGGCATCAGGTTAGGGCATTCGGGATACTTCAAACATAGGTTAATTGATAATCATTTGTGATGGCGGATTTTTCGATTTAGGGTTGGCGTAGTTATATATAGTTTAATAATCAAGTTTGACTAAATAAAAGTAGGAGTAAAGGCCAGGTGAACTACAGCCCGAAGTCATTTCTCCTGATTGGTCCAAATAGATTTTATATAACAAATATAAACTTTCGACACATTGTCTGCGTGATCTCTATATCAAGGTGATCGTTTCTTCAGGGAGCCCAATATCAAGCCAGACACTTTTAAACCAGTCCTCGCGCGTTTTGTCTGTGATATGATGGATTATCCCCAGCCCAATTCTTTCATATGTGTTTTCTTCTGTCTGGATGCGTGACAAGACAAGGAATGCGTCGGCAGGGACTCGCCTACTATCACTATCTACATAATCGTACTGTTTACCACCACGTTCTCTGGGAACGTAAAGAAGGTAACAAGGCGCAATCCTGCAGCCAAGCTTTCCTCCCACTCGTCGGAAGAAGCCATATCTTTCCTTGTCGTCTATCACCGCATCCGCAAAGAATTCCACCGTAGCACCTAATACCTCAAGTGCAGGGGTCGCAAATGCACATCCTCCCCACGCGTTCTCGGGTATATCTGTATCAGAACCCCCCTTGGTATAAAGTTTGTAGTCAGCTCGCGGGCGACCCTGTAGAGTCCGCCTTCTCCCGCTACACCCCCGGCAACGGATTCTCCAGAAGATCTGGCCCAGGGTTGCCGTTAGACGGATGTAGCTGCCCTCAGAATCAACCTCCCCTAGAATATTTTGCCCCGCAGGCTGACAATAAGCATACTCAATTTTGTCCCGGAACGCCGGTGAGAACCTCATTCCTGGAGCCAAAATCGGTATGCCAAAAGGTGCATCCACACTGGCCCAGGACCATGACGGTGCTCGCCACTCCTCCCCCCTGGGACGCGTGTAACAGAGCGGGCCCCGAACGTACCACAGCAAGCCCTCCATTAGTGAGCTTCGCCAAATGCCCGCCAAATAATCACTCCCTATGTAAGATTGGATTATCTTAGCGGTAGCGGAGAGGGCGGGTAGTCTGTCGGACGCTTTGGTGAGGTTCAACTTGGCGTAGGAGTCTACCACTCCACACCAGTTGCGATAAATCGGCATGGACCCCTCCATAAGTGTACTCAGGTTACTCTTGGGCTCTTTCGCCTTGGATAGGGTTATTAATCGAGCAGCATTCATCCCTCGGGGCGTGGGGGTGATATGGGGCGCTAAGCTCGAGGAATCGCACTCGCATTGCATATTCTCTTGACAGCCTACCTCGAACTCGGCGCGGTTGCAGAAAAGTACTCTTCTAGATAGCATTCGCTCTTGATACACCCATGCCCGACTGAATAGGGGGAATTGTTGTGTGAAAATTTCATCCGCGGTTTTTGTCCAAACCATGCCCGTGGAATCCCGAACACCTAGGTATATGTCTGGTTGCCCTTGTTCACGGATCAATAGACACCCATCTGGTGCGGTCTGGGAAAAACAACCACCGAACGAGTCTCTAGATGCTGAGGCAGCGATGGTGACATAACTGTTTTGATAGATGTCACCCATCTTGATTGATTCGATTTGCCAGTCCTTGTCCCAGTCCTGCACAATGCAAAGCGAGTCTATCCATAAGTATTTCACGCCTAGCTGTCGGGTCAGCATAACAGCATCCCGGAATGTTGGTGTGAGTATTGACCACGGAATGAAGTTATGGTATTCGCCAATTTTGCTTTTGTACGTCTGGCATTTGACTTTATCGGAGCCACCCCAGCAGTGTGAGAGGCAGGCGTATGTCCCCGCTTGGTTCTCAGTTGTTTCCAACCGGATCCCAACCTCCCCATTTAACCCAGTAATCTGATCTACATTAAGTAGTCTCTTGGGAAGCAGAACATCGCGCCCGGAGCCACATTTATCATGTGCTTCTTCACATTCCTGGAGAAATACCCGGGCACGTTTGAATGAAGTAGGTAAGGATGTATCGCCAGTCAAGATGTTTGAAAAGGGCATTCCCACCACTCTTGTATTGAACCCTATTTAAGAATCAGCAATGCAAACATACTAGACTAACTTTTTAAGTTATCGTTAAGTTGTCCACCTACCTTTAACATTAAAGAATTGGATGGTTCGGGTACTACCGTCCTCTGCTAACACCTGAAGTGTGAAGACAGTACGGACCCATTTGAGTCGCGTTGTAGTTGTATCTAGGTCCGGATATATGGCAAACATACCGGAAAGTAAACTCGTTACGAACTGACAGCCTCTGCAGCCCTTGGCAGCCGAATCAGCGGAGTCGGAGAACTTGAATCCATCGGTGTCAGATACTGCCAATCTATGACACCTGTTTTGTTGGGTGAGTCCGGTTTGCATCACGTCACATTCGCAGAGGGATGAAAGGGATAAGGGGCCGCACACACATTTTCTTGACTTTCCCTAGAACCTCGAAGCTGCGCTGACAACACAGGCTGCAGTTTTGGGAGCCAGAGGAGAAAAAGTCTATATCCACTTTTCCATTCTCGCTGGAAGTCTTCTTGCTTTCAACGGCTTCAACTGTAACTAGCGAGACATCCATGCTGACGACTAATTTTCGGAATGAGTGATGCGACAAGGAAGGAAGGACACGATCTCTAGGAGCCGCAGGTGGATGCTCACCTCTGCAAAGCAAATTCTCCAACAAGTAACATCTGAAGATCACCACAGGTTCGAGATGTATTCAGCCTCAAAAGCAGCACTTCGTTGATGCTACGTCTGTAGCCTTCCGCGGCGGGGTAGACCGCGCTCATTGGATCGTTTTGATTGGCCTCTACCCCCTATCTCTATGCCTTACGCGCCCAACCCCACAAAATATACAGGAACCACGCACGAACCAACGCAGGCTACACATAGCAAAACCAATGAAAGGACTAAAAAATAAAATTAAAACATACAACAGTCCGGATTCCCATGTGGTCACCCACCATAGTACTAACAGACCGGCGTGTGGCTTAAGTACGGCTGAGCGGACGGGAAGCCCTGTTCTCCACACCCTGTGGTCGTATGTGCCTGTTTGTTCATGATGAAGATTCATATCCTACTTTAGGGGAATACGACGGTTTCCTACTGCTCAGGGAAATGGGTTACCAGCCTCACCTGCCAGGGGTTGGGGCTGGCCTGTTCCATAATTTGCATGGCATGTTTAGGCAAAACCCCGCATTGACATATAAATAACATCCGTTAACGTAATTCACCACCGAGTCGGCCACCACCACCGACCCGGCCACCCACTCAAAAATTCCTCAACGCGTCCTAATTGTAATTATTCAACCAACCACCATGCCACCAATTCGACGTCAATCTCATCAAAATTTAGTTACACAAGAGGGGAGAATCCAACTGGCTATACAGGATTTAAAAAATGGCAGAATTTCATCTGAGCGTCGAGCAGCAGTGATTTATAACCTTCCTTATTCTATCCTTCAGGATTGACTAAAGAAACGGCATAAACCACGCGTTGAACAACATGCCAATTATTATAGGCTATCTAATACTCAGGAAGAGACATTAGTAGCTTGGATATTATCATTAAATACACGTGGTGCCTCTCCTAGGCCATGCCATGTACAGCAAATAGCTGCATTAATCCTCAACGCCAGCAACCCCTTGATACCAGCTAATATGGGGAAAAATTGGTTAACTAAATTTATTAAACACCATCCAGAGTTAAAAACATGCTTTGCATGAAAATACAACTATTCACGAGCTAAATATGAGGATCCAAAGACTATCAAAATATGGTTTAAAACACTAAAAAAGATCCAATCTGATCATGGGATTCTGGATGAAAATATCTATAATTTTAATAAAACCAGCTTTGCAATGGGTTTAATTGCAACAGCTAGGGTAGTGACTAGGGCAGAGATATTAGAAAAACCTCATCTTATTCAACCTGGGCAGTGAGAATGGGTGATAACAATTAAATATATTAACTCTATAGATTGGTCTGTTCCTACAACTATTATCTTCAAAGGAAAAATCTATATAAAAGGATGGTTTAAGGAACACAATTTACTAAGAGATTAGAGAATTAAATTAAGTGCAAATGAATGAACTATTAATAAGATTAGCCTTTAATAACTTTAAAATATCTTTCTTCCAGCCACTGCAAGCTGTATAAAGAGCAGATATCAACTACTTGTATTAAATGGCCATGGAAGCCATTTAACACCCCAATTTAATAAACTTTATAATAATAATAATGTTATACCTCTCTGCATGCCTGCTTATTTATCTCACCTTTTACAACCACTAGATATTGGTTGTTTTGGTCCTTTAAAGCGGGTGTACAGGTGTTTAGTGGAGTATAAAATATGGCTTGAATATAATTATATTAATAAGCTAGATTTTTTAAAGGCATATCTAGAAGCTCGCCAGGAGGTTTTTAAACCTTAAAATATTCAAAGCAGCTTTACTGCAGCTGGTATTTACCCATTTAACTCCCAGAGAGTGCTTGATAAATTAAATATTATCCTATCAACACCTACACCTCTTTCCAGCCATGGTGAAGTAAGTACAAGCTCATTAACACTAGCAACACCTCATATGGTCTATCAACTACAGCGGCAAGCTTCTTCAGTTAAAAAGCTATTAAAAAATGACTCCCAAAGTCCTTCAACACCATCAAAACAAGCATTACAACAGCTTGTAAAGGGCTGTGAAATGGCCATTTATAATACTTTATTACTAGCAGAAGAAAACCACAAACTCCGCGCCGCAAATAAGAAGGAGATAGCTAAAAAGGCTAGATCTAAGCATCAAATAACTTCTAATGAAGGTCTTACTATTCAAGAAGGTATAGATCTTATGGTATTAAGAAGGAATAAAATTACAGCTAAGCAGGCACCCTCTTTAAGTACTGATCCATTAATTTTAACTGTGCCAAAACATGCCCCACCGAAGTGTTCTGGATATGGTATTTTAGGGCATCAAATAAATCAATGTCAAAAATATCATAATAATAATATTTAATTAATATAATCATTTTTGGGTTGTTGGGAATAGCTTCAAATTAAAGCGTTGAGGAATTTTTGAGTGGGTGGCCGGGTCGGTGGTGGTGGCCGACTCGGTGGTGAATTACGTTATAGCTTAGAAAATATTAGTGAATGTATATCTATCCCGGCTCAATATATTTACGAGGTCTAATATGGGAAACCATATAACTTTTGCAAAGACAGACTTGGCAGCATCTGTGCACACCTATAACTTGGAGTGGGGAGTCCATGTAATCCAGGGATGAGTTTCCGTCTGCCGAATCATATGGTCGATATGTGCAGTGTTGACCATCCCGGGATGGGCATTTTGGAGGTGCGTAATGCCGCTGAGCTTCATCGCAGAGATTAGCTCGTCTTTGAGGACTGCGTATATGGGGTTAGCCTTCCCTCGCTGAGGTCGAATATTACAAAACTTACTTTGCGTTAAATGCTTAACTCCTGCCTCCCCGTACGCCAATGAATATAGATAAGGCCGTCCAATGCCCACAGCAGTAGCCCCCAAAGCAAGAGCCTTCAAGATGTCCGTTCCTCGTCTGATACCACCGTCAACATATATCTCCATCCACCCGAAGATTTCCGGGCAGGCTTTGTGCATTTCGAGGAGTGTCAAGATTGCCGGCTGGACACTGTGGGACCAGTATTAGCTTCGTATAAGCATACCGGTAAGACGAGTGAAGTACTCACGTATCCAACGATCTGCCCCCATGGTTGCTCAACAGGATACCTTCTACCCCATATTCCATTGCCATCCGGGCATCAGCAGCAGTCTGAATCCCTTTCAGAATAATCGGAAGACCCGATACCCTTTTCACCCAGGCTAGGTCGTTCCAATTCAGGGTGGAGTCAATGTACTTTGCCATGATGCGGCCGAGCCCACCGCCCTTCCTATCATTCTGAGCCACGGCACCACTCACGGCAGATACCATGTTCTCCGCCGCGATCCGCTCATCTGCCTCCCTCTTGCCGGGGATCGGTGCATCGACTGTGACGAAGATAGCCCGTATCCCGAGTCCCTTCGCTTCCCGGAGCAAAGCCTCGGTTTTGTGCCTTTCCGAGTTAACATACAGCTGAAGAAAGAACGGCTGCCATTTCTTCCCAGCGGAGACAATTTCCTCAAGAGGATACGAGGCATTGTTTGATATAATGTGGATAATGTTTTCCTCACCACATCCCCGGGCGACGGCTACCTCTCCGTCCGGATGGGCAAGCTTCGCCATCGCAGTGGGACTCACAAAGAACGGGGCGCTGGATGAACAACCAAGGATGGTCCGAAATATCTCCACCTCTTTCACGTTTCTCAGGACCCGCGGCCGGAGCAGGATCTTCTGAAAAATCTCGAGATTGGCTCGGTGAGAGACAAGATCCGTCGCAGCGGACGAGTAGAATGCAAATGCTTTCTCGGTGAACTTCTTTCGCGCGACAGCTTCGAAGTCGTGGACGGCGATAACACGTTCAAGGGGCAAGAATCCGTTTTTATTTCTTTCCCCCTTGGAACAGCTGATCTCCTCGATCGGCGCTAGTTTTGCCTCGGGATCAATCATGCCCTTGAAGTGGTCTTGCGTGAGGCCTTTTTGTATCATAGAGGGGACGTGGACTTCGTCATAAGCCTTAGAGGCGTCATTTCCGGCATATTTGAGAATAACTGCATTGTCTTAGCTCTCTCTAGAGGGTTAAGCCCGGAAATGTGAGGGCCGACTTACTAGCGGAGCCGCCGGGGTGCTCGTCCAGGAATGCAGTCACGTCGTAGATCCTGGAGTGGACAATGATCCAGCAATCTTCCTTCGTTGCATGCTTCTGGAGCTCAGTATATGGAATTTGGGGTGCATCGACCTTGCCTCCCATTTTGTTCGTTAGGTCTCTCTGGGTTTTAGGGTTTAGCTATAATCAAGGTATAAACACAACTCCGGGCTACTGTGAGGAGAATGCTTGAGAACTTAGTTCTCCAAAATATACCTTGAATCTGTACATGGCTCGGACTCCTCTGCTGGTAGTGTATCCGCGCTAGTTTGGTCGAGTATCTGTACCTAGCGGAGACCTTGCCGATCCGCGCTGCGGATGGCGCCCGAACAGAAATCCGTGCGGGGATTCAATGAAACGAATAAAGCAACGCTTCAAAAAAAAAAAAAGAAGCAGAAACAGAACCAAAGAAAGACTGGGGGATATTAGAAGGGAGAAAAAAAAAAGAACCAGACCCAATGTCAGAGACAATCATCCCCCTTGAACAGGTCCAACAGCGGCTCCCTCCCCCAGTTGCGACCACAAGCCTAGCCAGCGAACTCGCCAACAATAACACTTTACCAGTGCTCGTCGTGCTCGACGACGATCCCACAGGAACCCAGACCTGCCACGGCATCAACGTCCTCACCGTCTGGGAAGAACACACCCTGATCCAAGAATTCACGCACTGTCGTCGCGGGTTCTTCATCCTCACCAATTCTCGTGCCCTCGCGACACCCCAGGCGCGGGATCTGATTCGAACCATCTGCACCGCCGTCAAAAATGCCGCAGCTGTAGCCGGTCGAGAATTTGAATTGGTGCTCAGGGGCGACTCAACGCTGCGTGGCCACTTCCCCGCTGAGCCGGAGGTCGCAGAGGAGGTTCTCGGAGCTGTGGATGGCTGGGTTTTGGCGCCGTTCTTTCGCCAGGGGGGGCGGCTTACCATTGAGAATGTACATTATGTAGTCGATGGGAAAACGGGGCAGTTGGTCCCGGCTGCTCGGACGTCGTTTGCTCGGGACGCGACGTTTGGGTATGCGAGCTCGAATCTGAGGGATTACGTAGTGGAGAAATCGCGCGGGTTGATTGCGGCAGAGCGAGTGGTATCCATTTCCTTGGATGATCTTCGCATCGGGGGCTCGGGGGAAGTCACGAAGAAGCTTCTCGGGTTTGAGAAGGGGGTGGTCATCATCGTGAACGCCGTGGTCGATACGGATATGGAGACTTTTGTTGTTGGGCTATTGGGAGGCAGGCTATCCTATCCGTACATGGGGCTGAGTTCTTATACTGACTAGCAGTCTCTCACAGCAAAGTCCCAAGGCCGCACATATCTCTATCGCACTGGTGCGGCATTCGTATCCACCAGACTGGGCATCGAGCAAGTTCCCCTGCTGACACCCCTATCTCTGGGCATGGATACCGGCCCCTCTGCACCAGGAGGGTTAGTTCTGGCTGGTTCATATGTCCCCAAAACGACCGAACAGCTGGAATCATTAATACGGACAAGGGGCTCGAACCTGCAGACTATCGTTCTCAGAGTCCAGGATCTGCTAGAGAGTCCAGGAAACGCCGAGCAGGTTACTCTGGAGGCTGCTGATAAAGCGGGCCACTTTATCCTGAACGGCCAGGACGTGCTTGTGATGACCAGCCGTGAGATGATTGTTGGAAATGACGGGAGGTCGAGTTTGGAAATTGGGAGTACGATAGCCGCGGCGTTGGTGCTTTTCTTACGTCTACTCATCCCGCGGCCCCGCTATATTATCGCCAAAGTGGGTTTATAAGTACATCCTAGTCATTTGGTTTCCGCTCCGGGTAGAGACGAGCAGAGCTAACCAGCAAACACGAACAGGGCGGCATTACGGCGTCAGATGCGGCGTTCAAAGCGCTACGAATGCGCGTCGCCCAGATCTTGGGCCAAGCCGCACCCGGAGTCCCTCTCTGGCGATGCAACGAGCCTACCTCCAAATTTACGAAAATGCCTTACGTTGTCTTCCCGGGGAACGTGGGCGAGGCAGACACCCTCCACGACCTGGTCGCCGCGTGGAGCAAAACAACCCACAAAGGGCCGCAGCCTCGGATGGAATATGCTTGCCTGGGCACGAGCGCATTAAAAGTATCCCGAATTATCCTTGGATGCATGACATTCGGCAACCCGTCCTGGGAGGGAAGTCCCTGGGTGCTCCCCGAGGACGAAGCACTGCCTCTATTGAAGAAAGCGTACGATTGTGGGATTAACACTTGGGACACCGCTAATACGTACTCCAACGGGCTATCTGAGGTGATCATCGGGAAGGCATTGAGGACGTACTCTATTCCGCGGGAAAAGGTCGTGCTGATGACCAAGCTCTATTATCCGGTCATGGATATCGACTCGGAAGCGCGGCCCAACCCGCCAGTCAATGACGGAGAGCAGGTGAACCAGATGGGCCTGAGTCGGAAACACATCTTCGAGGCGGTGGAAGCCTCGCTGCGAAGACTAGGGACGAGCTATATTGACGTCCTCCAGCTGCACCGGGTCGATGAGACGGTCCGCACAAACCCAGAGGAGGTGGTGAAGGCGCTTCATGACCTCGTGACAATGGGTAAAGTGCATTATCTGGGTGCGTCGAGTATGTATTGCTGGCAATTGGCACGATTACATTACACCGCCAAGATGCGTGGGTGGACGGGTTTTACGAGCATGCAAAACCTCTACAACTTGCTTTACCGGGAGGAGGAGCGGGATGTGAATCCGTTTTGCAGCGTGGAGGGGATTGGGCTGATTCCGTGGAGTCCACTGGCCAGAGGGATGTTGGCAAGGCCGTGGAATGCCCAAACGGAGAGGTCGCAACAGGATGGCAAGGCAGTGAAGTGGTTCAGGGGGGACTCGAATGGGGAGATTGTCAGCAGGGTCGAACGGCTGGCGCGTACAAAGGGGTGTTCGATGAGTGCGGTGGCAATTGCTTGGCTACTACACAAGGGGGCGTCTCCGATTGTTGGGTTGAATAGCATGAAGCGAATTGAGGCTGCAGCGGAGGCGTTTGATGTCAACCTTGACTCTGAAGAGATAAGCTGGCTGGAGGAACCATATCGAGCTTTGGAAGTTCAGGCCATCAATTAGTCTTAAAAAACAAAGTGGAATTCTCTTTTTTTGGTTTATATATATGTAATGAAAATGTAGACACCATCAAGCTTGACAAGCCATGTCAGATTCTGAAGTAGATAGAAACGTGGTATTCATCTTTTCCAGCCCTAGAACGATATTCTATTCCTCCCCCGGCGGTTTCTGATCGCATCGCTCCGTCCCGTCCGTGTAAGGCCACACGCACGAGTCAATTGTAACAGACCACCACAGGCCGGCAGGGCAATGTTTTCCCCACGCCACCCCCTTCGAGCAGTGCCAGAACCACTCACAATCCTTATCCGGATAGAATTCAGATGTATATTCAGCGTCGGAGATACAGGTCGGAGGGTTGCTGGAGGGGTATTCCTTCTGGGCCTGGCAAGGGAAGGTCTGGGCCAGGAGTGACGCCAGCAGGATCGCGAGGGTTTGACTGAGTTGCATTCTGGTACTTGGGTTAGCAATGCAGGGGCTATTATGGGCTAGAAGGGATTCCTTACTTGGGCTGAGCACTTATCGACGAGAGGTATGAGATGGGGACAGAAGATGGATGGGGAGGGATATCTGTTTGGAGCTGATGGCAGGATCAAGGGTATTTATCACCATTGCACCCTCCTCCATGCACCGATCATCGTTTGCATTGGGGGGTTGTGGGGAGACCGGAGATGACTCAATTTTGGGAATCAGAGCAAGCGAGATGGACCACTTTACCCTTGCATGACGCTATTCCGATCTATAGATTTACGAAGTCCAATCAAGACAGTCGGATTCGGTTGTGGCGGGCCGGCCCGACTGGACTTTCCGGTTAGAGAGCAATACCTGACCTCGTCTGCAATATTCTTGGCTCACGTTGTACAGCGTAAAATCAATATCACAGTAAAACCACTCCCCAATTCCCCGAGGATTTCGCCTTCCCAGCGGTACGCCGTACAATCCCTGTGCAGGCTCTGTCCTGCCGCGACCTTCTGGGCCAAGGAGGAGAGTAGCAAGAATTCACGAGCCTATGTGGCTTACATTTGTATATTACTAGACTAACAGACCAGTGGCCATGGTTATGCGGAATGCCTTATCGTGATAGGTAATACAAAACTGTGTGGAATGGACGCTATGGGGGGGGATACACGAGGGGGGACGGATGAACCCCAATGGATGACAGGGATAGGGGAATCAAGGATATTTATCTCCGCTGCACCCTCATGTTTGTACCGCGTCGGGTCTGTTGCGCAGGGAAGATCCGGATTCTCAGGTTACATAATTCTGGGAGCACGTCGATCCGGCCGAGTGAGGTGATCTAAATGTGGCCTGCAGGAGACTATTTGTGGCTGCCGAGGAATAGCGCCCTTTCTATTGGAGAGGTCGTACCCACCGCAGTGAGTGTATCACGATGCATCGTGTGCTCCATTTTCTCTACAGAAGGTGCATCAGCAAGACCTCATCCACCGTAGCCATCCTCCTACCATTACGGTTTCGGAATAGAGCTCATACAGTGATAGAGACAAGGCAGGCTGCTTAATCGGAGGAAAACCGAAGAAGAACCGGAGAATACTCCTGGTTGGACTGAGCGGACTGCTCTCCGTCGTGGGGATGTATACTGAAACCCTGAGCTAACACGGAGGAGCAACTCCGATACGGTGGAACGCCGAAGAATGAAGGTCCTGAGCCCTAATTGTCGGCCACTGACCTGCCCTCTGGGAGAGTCGTAAGCATTTTAGATAAGTGATGAAAATGACCACCCTATTTCATATCTCATCTACGTTGAATCGCCGGACTAACACTTGAAACTACCAAAAATATCCGATTCATACGGAATGAACATCCTCATCACCGGCGCCGGCGGATTTATCGGCCAAGCCCTAGCCAAAGCCCTCAGTACGACACCAGAAACCAAATCGCTCACTCTCACGGATGTCGTCGAGCCTCCCTCCCCCCTAGCTGGCCCCTCCAGCGCAAAAGTTATGATCACCACCCGAGAGGCAAACCTAGCCTCACCGGAGACATGCCGCGAAATTCTCACAGAAGGATACACGCACATCTACCTCCTCCATGGCATCATGTCCGGCGCCAGCGAGACAAATCTCCCCCTCGGACTGACCGTGAACATCGACTCAATGCGCAATATCCTCGATATCCTCCACGAGAAGCACACACAAAACTCCCACGAGGACTGTGGCCAGAAGTACAGGAACCCCATCCGAATCATCTACCCCTCCAGCTTAGCGGTATTCGGCGGCCCGACAACAGAAGTGTTCCGATCCCCCGTGACCGAACGCACGATCACCCACCCTCAATCCTCATACGGGGCCCAGAAACATATATGCGAGGTCCTGTTTAATGATTTCTCACGCAGGGGAATTATCGATGCCTGTATTGTGCGCCTGCCCACCATCATCGTCCGGCCGGGGCAGCCATCGGGCGCAGCCTCTAGTTTTTGCTCGGGGATTATACGGGAGCCCTTGAATGGGGAGCAGAGCATGCTGCCTGTTTCGAGAGAGATGAAATTGTGGGTTTCCTCTACGAGGACTATTATCGGGAATCTTGTGCTAGCGAAGGATGTTGAATTTGTGGACGGGGACGGGGATTATTCGCGAGTGGTGAATTTGCCCGGGGTGACGGTGAAAGTCCAGGA
Organism: Aspergillus diversus; assembly: GCA_027569885.1. NCBI lineage: Eukaryota > Fungi > Ascomycota > Eurotiomycetes > Eurotiales > Aspergillaceae > Aspergillus > Aspergillus diversus. The sequence continues at coordinate 372,087 of JAPDKZ010000008.1, read as the reverse complement.
GATCCTGGATGGGCTGAGGGGCGTTGGTGGCGAGGGGGTGATGCGGTTGGTTGTGGAGGAGCGTGATGAGGAGGTCGAACGGATAGTCGGGTCGTGGCCGGCTGTTTTTGATACGGGGAAAGCGCTGGGGATGGGGTTCTATCCGGATGGGGATCTTGAGGAGACGATTCGCGCGTATATAGAGGACTACCTTACGGACAGGGACCACGATAAGAAGGGATCATGATCATGACATAAAGTTGGAGGTCAAATCTGGAAAGGTGAACTCTCCAAACTCTCTTAGTAAAAGGTCGTCTAGCGGTGGTGGTGGTGCTTCGGCCGCAGGGACGGGCTGCGTTCGTGGATTTGCAGACAGAACGGGGTGCGAGTCTGCGATGACTGACTGCACAGCGATTGATGTAGAAGATAGTGGAATATTGGCAAACGGCACAGATATCCCAAGGCTTGCGGCGCAGTCGTGCAATTTCCTGGTCAGTCCCGGGGTCATCCTCCACAGCGGGTGCTGCGGGATGCAGGGGATATTGCGGAAGAGAGCCAGAACGCTACCGATGAGTTGGAAGTCGTCTTCGAGCTTGATGGACAGCTGCTCATGATAGTTCTGACAGATTTCCAGCAGCAGGTGGCCCGCGAAGGCGATCATAACGTGGAAGTAATGGGGCATTCCCAGAAGGCCCTCCTGCAGCTCGTTCTCGCCGAGGATCATCTCCAGAATTGTAACAGCGGCATCGTGCGCCATGGTAGCTGCGGAGAGAAAGTGGGCCGGAATCAACTGACCGTGAAGACCCTTGAAGACCTGATGGCCCAGGTACTGTTTCCCAAACTGGTAATGCATCTGGAGGCCTTTCCGGGGAAAGTCCCCCAGGAAGGCATTGACGATGAACAACTCCGAGAACTTCGTGAACCACTTGTCCAACTGCCGGGAGTAACTGAGGATCTGGCTAGCGAGAGTGGGTGGCAGTGGGGTATGGTTATCCGAGCCTAGCACGTCGCGCACTTGGGCCATGATCAGCAGCAGCGACACTTGGGATGTGATCCGGACGTCGGACTCGGTTGTTTCGACTCGATGCAGGTAAGATTCCCACCCGATCGCGATCTCCTTTTCACTCCGTAGCAGGGAGTCTCGGTTATAGAGAATCGACAGATGCTGGTCGCACACAAACAGCAGATACCACAAACGCACACGGTCTGTCGCCGATGGGAGCGTGAGGGAGCCGGGGGATTCCCCCTGCCCTATTCGATCGTCAAAAAGAGCATCGAAACTGCGATGCAGCCGCATATCCCCCGCGCGTCGGATCGCGTCGCTGCAAAAAATCCGCGATGCGTCCGCCAGCCAGAATGAACTGATGCACAGCGCTCGGACGTACTCTACATCTCGCTTCTCGAAGGTTGATTTCGCGACGAGGGACCGTAACTCGCGATTACAAACCTCATACAGGGTCCGGTCATGGGGGTCGTGCAGCGCAGACACTGTGCAGATGGCTGTGAAGAGAACCGGGGCGTTGGTGCGGAGAGGCTCTAGACCCTGGAACTCCCCTGCAATACCGTACAGATAATGGTCGAGTCGGGAGAAGTAGTCGGTGACCAGTCGCTCGGCAACCTCCACGTTGATTATTCCTTTCGAGATCAAATCTGACTGGGTGCCGGACCGGCTGGCACGCCTTCCTCCTGACGGGTTGTCGACCGAGTCCGGGCTGCGGATCTTGGTGATATCCAGGAAGGTATCGATGGGTGCTTGGACAGCAGAGGGCGATTCGGGCGGAGATATCTCGCATCCTTCCGTGAGTGCCTGGTTTGTATCATGAGCCGTTTCACCCGGTGGACGCGACGTGCTATGACCCTCGGTTACCGATGCCAGTGGCTTCGGCCCGTCGAGCCCAAGATGATGGCAGATTGTCTGGAGGGTTTCGTGGACATGGCACACATCCGCCTGTAGTAAATGTACGTTTCTACCTGGTTAGTCTCGAACGACCCTAAGGGGGGGGGGGGGTTCCGCTTACTTGGTATCATCCACCAAAGACTGGAGGCTGCGATTTAGAACACACGATAACGAGCGACGACGGCATCGGAGGCAGGGGGGACCATCTTCGGGCATGTCACACCGAATCTGTAGACTCGCAGTTAGCATCAGGATTCTCAGTGAAAGGGATCCCGAAAGCGCGCTTGCTTTGTTTTTACGACAGGCAGCGCATGCTGTGATCTTGCGAGTGATTCCGGGGAGGAGCTCCATCAAACTCTGGTCTCCCTTTTGCCAGGAATGCGTCTGGGGGTGTTCCTGGCCGTTTTCCTGGCCATCTACCCTTCTTCTCTTTGGCATTGTAGCGGTGGTTGTGTAAAGCTGGTTGTCACTCTTTTCTCTTCTTCCTTTTTTTTTATTTTCTAAATAAAACCCGTTCCCCCTCAGTCACGGATATGCGGGGTGATCGAAATCTCCACTCATAACTGACTAGCAGGCACTAGTAAAGAACAAAGCGTTCTGTGTCAGCATTATTGATGGCATTTTCCCTTCAGGATTCACTCTACGGGCTGGTCTCCGCTGTTTAGCCTTCGAGTTCGGTCAACGTCCGACGTGCGGGGTTGGGATACTCGAGAAACAGGACAAGCATGGTCCTAACGTGAAATAAGTAGACTGCATTTCAGATGAAAGAACAGATCAATTGCAAGACGAATCCATTGTTAAAAATGACGTCAGAAATTCCCGCAAAAGCCTGTCCTCTACCACCTGGAGTGTACTGTCCCGTCCTATCGCTCTACAAACCCACCCCCCGACAGGAAATCGACTACGAGGCCTCCTACAAATACTTCTCGTACCTAATCCGCGGTGGAGTCCACGGACTAGTGTTGGCCGGCACCACAGCTGAAGCGGTCTTGTTGTCAGCCCAGGAGCGTCGGGAATTGGTGCAGACTGCACGTCGCGCGACCTCCGATCTGGGGGTCCCCCAGTTTCCCTTGGTGGCTGGGATCAGCGGTCAGTCGACAAACGAATCCATTCAACTCGCGCAGGAGGCATCTGAGGCCGGAGCGGATTTCGGGCTTCTCCTTCCCCCATCTTACTGGGCGAAGGCTGTCACGAGAGATGTCATTGTGGACTTTTACTGTGAGGTTGCGAATAATAGCCCGATTCCGGTTGTGATTTACAGTGTAAGTTTCTGCTTTGATCTCTACTTTTCATTCACTTTCGACGGAACTAACACGGGGTATAACTGAAATAAATAGTTCCCAGCAATGTGCAACGGACTCGACCTCAACTCAGACCTCATGTCCGAGCTCGCCCACCACCCGAACATTGTAGGCACAAAGCTCACCTGCGGGAACGCGGGAAAAGTCACTCGTCTCACGCAGGAGTACACCCATGACCAATTTGCCGTCTACGCCGGGTCCTCCGATTGGCTCATCCCCTGTCTCAGCGGTGGAGGCTCCGGGTGCGTCACTGGGATTGGGAATGTTTTCCCGAAATGTGTAGCGAGACTGTATGCACTGTGGACGGAGGGAAACGTGGTGGAAGCTTCCAAGCTGCAGGGACTCATCGCCCAGGCGGAAAAGGCCTGCAAGGAGGGAATTGCGCCTACGAAATTCGCCGCAGCGCATTTCGCGGGACCAGCAGCTGGGATCTCGGATCTTCAGGCGTTTTGGCCTCGGAAGCCGTATAAGCCGTGTGGAAAGGAGAAGCAGGACTGGGTGGTCGAGGTTATGCAGCATTTAGTGGGCGAAGAAGAGTCCCTTCCTGATCGAGTTACGACATAGAATATGGCAATTCCGGTACATATCTAAAGTTATACCATAGAACTAGAAGAGTATCATTTTACTATCCACAAGTAGATATCTCATGAATGTCAACAAAACTATATTCTCGGCTCTAGATGGACACGGACTCTTTTGATTACTCCAAATCAACCTCCTCGTCATCATGGAACACCACCGTCCCCCAGTTCGGCCGATTGAACCTCTTCCCCCTCGGCAACGCCAATGCATCCATCGCCCTCATCTCGTCCGCCGACAAAACAAAATTCCCCTTCAGATTCCTCTCAATCCGCCCCGGATGCGTGCTCTTCGGTATAACACTCCACCCCCTCTGGATCCCCCAACTCAACATCACATTCCCTGTCTCACACTTTCCTCCTCTCTTTGCCGCAATCCCCTTGATGACCGGATGCTCATGCAACGTACTCCCGCTGCCCCCCAGCGGCCCAAACGCCGTCTGATGAATCCCCTTCTCCGCACAGAACCCATTCAATTTATCTTGTGGCAGTAACGGTTGGATCTCGGTTTGATTCACCGCAGGCACGATTCGGGCTGTTTCGAGTAACTTTTTCAGGTTAACGGTAGAGAAGTTCGCAATCCCGATGGCCTTCACTTTCCCAGTTGAGAGTAACTTTTCCATTTCTCGCCAGGTGTCGCGCAAATCCCAACCCACGGAGTGGATTGTGCGGTCTTCCTTCCCGTACTGGCTTGGATCGGGGGAGGGATCAAGGGTGACGGGCCAGTGCATGAGGTAGAGGTCGATGTAGTCGAGGTTGAGATCGTGGAGAGAACGGTCAAGGGCGGCTTCGACGCGGCGGTGGTCGGAGGACCAACTAGAATGCAAATAAAATATTAATTAGACATATCTCCTCTCCCCTTCTGGATATGGGTTGGATGGTTTACAGCTTAGTGGTGACAAAGTAATCGGCACGTGGAATGTTGATGGTTTTGAAAACTTGGCCGATTTCTGCTTCGTTCCCGTCTATCGAATACATTAGCGCTGTTTGTTGTACATGAAACACAAAACCGCACGTACAGAGAGGTGCACAATCCTATACATTCCGTCAAGATCATCATCTAATTGATCGACGCCGACGAGAGGAGGGGACGTACAAAATGACGATAACCGGCTTCAAAAGCGGCCTGGACTGCTGCGGCCGCTTCCCCCGGTCCGGCTTTCCAGGTCCCAAACCCAACAGCGGGGATTTTGGCTCCGGTGTTGAGGGTGAATGTTTCTGTGGCCATCTTTTTATATTGCTGTGTCTTCTCAATATTGTACTGGAACTGGACGTAAACGTTGTTTATATATTTTGTCGTTTTCACTTTGACCTCGTATTTGCTCCGCACCTGCTCGATTCCCCGCAGAAATTGAGAAGAAAAAAAAAAATAAAACAGAAAAATAAAAAGTACAAAAGCTGTTTTACGGAGAGAAACCCGACGGGAGATCGTCCCCGGAGAAAGGCCGGACACTCCACCCCCGCATCGCCGGCCATGACATGGAGATAATCAATAATTGGCTCAACATCAGATACAACTTAGACGGACTCGACATGCTCCGACCGACTCCTATCCCCCTTCGGACCAGACTCTTCCGGCTCAAAAGTATTCTTAATCCCATGCCTCACCGTCTCTCCCTGGGTCGGATAGGCATGTTTCCACATTGACCAGAGCGGACGCTGGAACAGATCATCCATACTCTCAATGGACCGACCCTTCATCTCTGGCAGACAGAAGAAGATGAATACAACCCCGGAATAGGTGAGAAGGGCATAGAGGAGGAAAACCCCGTAGCCCATTTCCGATATCATGGTGGGCGTGGCTCGTGTGATGCCGTAGTCGACGATCCAGTTGACGAAGAAGCAGATTGACATACAGGTTGATCGCTAACATTCAAAATACACTGGTTAGGTAGTTTTCCGGTATCTGGGGGTATAATAAAGATAAAGGCAAGCTTACGATTCGAGTGGGAAAGATTTCCGCCGCAACAACGTAGCAGGCAACACTGTGTCCGAATGACCATCCAAATGCATAGATGTAGATCCAGACAATTCCCACAATGCCCCCCGCGGGTGTACCGTGGATGGTTTCCGTGTTCGTGCCGGCAAATCGAAGGTACAGGGCAAGATACAGCATTGCCGTTGCCTGCAGAGTGGCCCCGAGGAGTAACGGGAGGCGTCGACCCACGCGATCGACGAGGTTTGTGACGTAGAAAATGGTGGCGGCCACCTTGACTGCTCCATACACTCCGGTTGTCAGTAAGCTAGAGTTACTCCCCTGGACGCCGATCAACTGGAATATCTCCGGCGCGTAATACTGTACACGAAATTAGCTGTGTACGGATATTTTCAACGTCCCCGAACGTGGTCAACGTCTAGAGGGGTAGAGGGGAACGAACATTCAATGAGTCAGTTCCGGTAAATTTATGGAAGAGGAACAACATAACAGCCAGGAAAAAACGCCGAAAGTTGCTCTTGACGAAGAATATATCCTTCATCACAACCCAGTAGTTGTGGCCTTGGAAACACTCCTGCTCGTACTGCACCTGGGCTTCAATCTCGCGATACTCGACTTGAAGGTACGGATGGTCACTGCTCAACTTGCGTAGCCGGCACAGATTCTCCAGCCCCTCGTCCCATCTCCCATGGTTGATCAAATACCGCGGGGTCTCCGGAACGAAGGGAATCATCAGACACATCATCGCGCCCGGGATGAGTTGGATGCTCATCGCGGTCCGCCACTGGGCATTGTCGTGCTCGACTCCAGGGGATGTCCACAGCGAAACGCCGTAGTTGACCCAAAACGCCAGCATGAGCGAGGTGACAATCATGAGGTTATATGTCGCGGTCATCGAGCCGCGGACCGATTTAGGCGAGTTCTCCGCGAGGAACTGAGGGCTGAGCATGGAACTGGCACCCACCCCAAGACCACCGATGAAGCGACCGGCAAGAAGGATGTCGTAGTTTGCCACCATCTGCATGGCCGCACCGAGGAGGAAGATCAGACCCCAGAAGAAGACGGACCATTTCCGCCCGAGAAAGTCAGAGGTTGGCGCAGCCAGTAGAGCGCCTGCGGAGCCGCCGGCAGCGACCATGGCGGCGATGGTTCCCTATACTAGTTAGAATGAACTTGCTATGTCGGGTTGCGTCCTCTAACCTTTCGATTGTCTATCTCGCTTTCGGGAATACCGGTGAGTCCGAAAGCATTTTCGAAGGAGGGCAACGTCAGAATCCCCCCGATGTTACCGGTATCGAAGCCGTAGAAACACCCAGCCCAGGCAAGAGTGATCAGCAGATAGAGGAGTCGGAGGTTGAAAATCTCCTTGGGATCGGATTTCGCATCCTTGCTGGCCCAGATACTGGTCCCTCCTGCCATGGCCTTGTGATCTAGATAAAATGATAATTCGAAAATAGAAAACAAATGTGATTTGGAATGTCTGGGGGGATACCAGTCATCCGCGGTCAAGATCAAAACAGGCTGGGTGAATGACCTCTACTTAAAGCTAAGTAACCTTCATCCGTGCGTCTATCCTCGTTCCCCATGGGGAATCCTGGAGTGGAGAAAGAAGGTTCAATTCAGAGCTATCGGACAGTCGTCCGACGTTTAGCGCCTGACCGTGCGAGGGCCGAACTTGCGTCTTTCGACCGGCGGTACTCCGTCAAAAACCAACCTCACAGATTCCTGGACGAGGTACTAATTAAGCCTCACGCGGAGACATTTGCTCTGAAGCTGCAATAGCAAAAAAAAAAATCTTACCCCAATATAATGCCAATCACCCAGGAGCGCCTGCTGGGTCTCCTCGACGGGAGACTCCACCCCGCACCACGACCCTATTCCTACCAGGAGGCACATTTCCGGCCCGCCACAGTCCAATGCCACGCATCGAACCTGCTCCAGCTCCCCAACGGCGATATCCTCTGTGCCTGGTTCGGCGGTAACATGGAAGGCAAGCCCGACATCAGCATTTATGTGGCCCGTTTACCATCCGGGAGCGAAACCTGGTCCGACCCTAGTCGAGTCACACATGACAACGAACGAAGCGAACAGAACCCCGTGCTATTTCGAACCCCCCCGGGAACTCTGTGGTTACTATACACCTCGCAGCGAGGCGGGAATCAAGATTCTGCCATCGTCAAACGAGTCACTTCTACCGATGACGGGCGCACCTGGAGCGGCCCCACCATCATGTTCGATAAGCCGGGAACATTCATCCGTCAGCCGATGATCGTCCTAGACAACGGAAGCTGGGTGATCCCCACCTTCCAGTGCCGGGTTGAGAACGGGGCGAAATGGGTCGGGAACGATGATCTCTCGGCGGTCTGCACTTCTAGTGATCAGGGGCAAACGTGGTCAGAAACCACTGTGCCGGGGAGCACAGGCTGCGTGCATATGGAGATCCAGAAACTGAAAGAGGATGGGAATGGGGGGTATCTGGCGCTCTATCGAAGCCGGTGGGCGGATTTTATCTATCTATCGAGATCCACAGATGGGGTTTCATGGAGCGAGCCGCAGCCGACATCGCTTCCGAATCCCAACGCGGGGATTTGCTTCGATGTTTTGCGGCCTTCGGGGCGGGTAGTGGTGGTTTATAATCACTCCTCGAGACGAAACGCGCAGGGACGTCGGGAGGGTCTGTACGATGAAATTGGGGACGGGGCGGATAGTCGGCCGAATCAGAGGGCGAGGGAAGATGGGAAGGAGGCGTTTTGGGGAGCGCCGAGAGCGCCTCTTTCTGTTGCTTGGAGTGATGATGCGGGTCGGAGCTGGAAGCGGCGGACCCTAGAGGAGGGGGATGGGTATTGCCTAACCAATAATAGTGAGAAACAGTTGAATCGGGAGCTTTCGTATCCAAGTATGCTGGTTGGGGAGAATGGGACGATTCATATTGCGTTTACGTTCTGGAGACAGACGATTAAATATGTACAGATCAGGGAGGATTTCTTTTGTTCATAGATCGCAACATCTGATGCCAGTTACTACATCTGCATGCCAAACACCTTAAACGATTTGATGACTCACTTTCTTAATGTTCTATCATATACTGGGTTCTATCAAGTACATCTATACCTTACCACCCGACTCAGCCAGCAGAGTCGGCTGCCAATTTCTGGAAAACACTTCTAGCCCAAAGTAAGCGTAAAACCAGCCCCAGACGAACAGCTCAAGGTATCATCATCATCAGACTCCTGATACGAATCCGCACAATCAGTATCCCCTGCAGCACAAGAAGCCGATTCGCAGCTCTCGTCATCCGGAGTAGCCGAGAACCCAGCCGTAACAAACGCCGAGTCCGCATCTAGGTCAATGGACGACAAATCCCAGAACAGGGTTTCGCCGTCATCGGTGTACTCGAACTGGAGAACACTAGCCTGATCCTTGGTGGTACTCATTTTGATGGAGATACCACTGCCATCGGAGTTGGTTTGGAAGGTTTCGTAGTAGGTGCCACCGGCAGCGGAGAGAGATTGCACATCGCTGTTCGAGGTGGCGGACGAGGCGGACCAGAGATAGACTGTTGTGTTGAGGTTGTTTATAACGTTCACGCCGCTGTTGGCGGTGGAGATGCTTGAGCTGGAGGTGCTTGCTGCGCTGCTAGTTGCAGTGCTGGTTGGGTTGGGTTGAGGAAGAGCGGATGCCGTCAAGGAAAAGGTGGCTGCAAGAGCGGACTTAGACAAGATCATCGTGAATGGGTGGAAAAAGGAAAGGTTTCTGATCAACAGAGACAGTTTGTAAAATAAAAGGAGGATCAACCTCAAAGAAAGAAATAAAGATTGTCAAGTATTGGGAAAGGAATGGTTGCTTGAGGAGAGTAGTTGCCATTGACAAAGGAAGGCCATATTTATATGTTTTCAAAGTGAGTGTGTATGTTCAATGTGGAGTTATATCAGGGCCTCGAACGCAACACGCAAGTGCCAGAGTGCGCAAGCTGCCTTAGTGGACCTCCAAGAGCGTCACCTAATTTAGCGGATGAGCCTATTCGAACACCCGCATTGATGTGGAAAGCTGGGTTTGTGCCTGGATCAGGATCCACCGCGATGGTCTGGAACAAAGCGGGTCTCATCCACACTTACGCGGACTGGACACCTCAACATCGCCACTATTCTCAACTCTCGATAGTAGGTCCTGGTGCCTGAGATATTACTAACCTAAAAGCTAGACAATTGGGTGTACCTCGACTCTGGTATGCTGCTAAATTTGTGGTTCAAAAGCACACATGGCGCTGCAGAGCTGGGGCCTGAGGCAGCAAAAGACCACGTGGTCAGAAACCAATCAGAGGCCAGAAACCGCGCAAGCACACCTGGGCGGCTTTTAAATTGCTTTCCTTTGCTCTGCAGATAATGGGACCATTCTCGCATGGCTGCAGCCTGCTTATCATGCTATGCGCCCTTATATTCCCTATCCACGTGCAAAAATGCTCCCAAGATTTCAAATCATCTTCACATGGCCATCATCAACCAGGACTTGATAAAAAATATAAAGTTCGCCATAAAAAGCATGAAACACTAAAATCAAGTTTTTTCAGGATAGTATATTCCACAGAGCGTCATATATAAAACAAAGCAAAAGCTTGGGTAGGAAAGTAACAAATTATCCCTTCTAATGTACTTCAAATACCGCATATATATCATTGGTATGAGTTAATATGACTAAAATATATCCAGCAAAAAGGAATAATATATTTCCCATTTATTTCACCTTGAATATGCATAGTGGCCTATGTCATAAGCTTACTGACCCAGTAGTCACACGGCAAACTCCTTGCTTTGATGTCTGACTGGAATCAAGTTTGCTGGTATACCTTTGGGTTTGTTATTACTAAATTGTAGAGCATGAAATCTTCCTCCAGAAGTTAGTCATCTAATCACTTGTCCAACATAACTAACAAGATATATATATCCCTGTACTGGCCCGCAGTCTATCCGCGTAAAAACCCAGCTCAATTTTATCAGTTGAAACCAAAACCTAGCTTCTTATAAGAGTCTTTCCTTGCCATTACAATGCATCTTCCTACGCTCCTTATTTTGTTTGCCTCCACTGCGCTAGCTGTCCCAGTATTGCAGAGCAGCGAAGAAGCGTCCAAAACCAGAGGTTCCATTTGTCAGTCCAATGACGACTGCGATTACGGCCTTCATTGTACTCAACTCCAGGGGAGTAAAAGGTGCTGTAGCATTGATTTAATGCTTGGGGTCAGTTTCCTATGATAGATCTTTCTTTTAAACTTTTATATTGTTAAGCTAACCTAAATACAAAGATTGGTTCGGTATGAGTTTATTATTTATTAATAGGACATAACAAGAATGCTAACAGTGCGGCCTCTGATAGTGCGAAGCATAAGGGGATATAGTTAACCATATGATAAGGTTTTTCCTAGTGTTGCCTTTCCCTAGATATGAGCGTGAATGCAATGGTCATAGTCCATAGAAATCTTTTTGCTGGGCCTGATGTACGCATGTATATGTTTATATCCAGTTGCATAAATGAAGCACAATTACTACCAAAATACTTATACATCTTTAAAACCTAGTCTATACCATTTAATCTTCAATACTCATTCCATGCCAACGCAGATATACATAAAGACAAATAATGCCATGCCGTCTCCACAGAATCTAAAGCACCGAAACCTTCTCGCCCCCCTTCAACTAACAAATCTTATCACTAATACCCTCCTCCTCAAACGCCTGGCCCAACTCGCCCCTAAATTCGGTGAAGTGCCCCCAAGACTCATAGTGCATGAGGGCAAGAACATCCACCGTGAGGGCACGGAATAGCCTCGCTCCATCCTTGCCACCCATAGTAATTTGCATGAGAGGACTATCCGGCTCTGCTCCACTAGGTAGGGGCATGAGCATCCCCAAGATTCATCACAGCAGCACACACGTGGTACTGGTCAGCGATAGACTCCAGCTCATCAATATACACAGTGTCACTGGTGAAGTAAATCGCATTGGGGAGGCCATCACGGCCGGTCCCAAAGTCTTCCCCTATCACAAGAAAGCCAATGCATTCATCTCCGGGGGCGTGTTTGGTCGGTGTTGCTACGATCTTGAACTTCCGACCAGCAATGATGGTCTCAGTCGCTTCCCATGGCTTCATGCCCTGGACCTCTGGACGGCGTGCGAACTCGCCACACTGCATTCCCTCCTCACCATTCCCAACACCCTCGCAACTGACTTCGCAGATGCCACAATGCCGTCATATCCCAAGGCCAGTTCTTCACAGCGGTCCTTTCAATGTAGATATCCAGGATGCAGCGTGACCTATCAACGGAAGGAACACTTGAACCGGCATACGGCACTTCATGGTCAAGGGCAGCGGTTTCTCTATCCTTACTGTGACAGTACTTCGACTAGAAGGGATGTACTATGATGAGGCCCATAACCCCCCTCATAAACCCTTGTAGAAAAGTAGAAAACTAACTATGATGTAGCTATCTCTTATGCCGCCATATCCGAGGACTACCATGCAGAGTGGGAGCCGCCAGCATACAGAGCCCGAAAGGCTTCCAAATCGTGCCATGCACGGAAGAAACGCTGTGATGGTGGATACCCATGTAATCGCTGTGAGAAGCGACGGGTTTCCTGTTCGCACACTCGCCAGGGGACGGTCCCAGTGACACGAGCGCTCTTTAACCCGGATTAGAAGGCCCCAACACCTAGAACATCCAGGTAGATCGGGCAGGAGTTCATTGATATTTACTTCCATGACATGCACCCAGTTTGGCCGGTTCTGCATCGAGGTACTTCCGAACTCTCGAAAGATCCGTGTATACTTCTTCAGTCCATGGTGACGATTGGGTTGTGGATAAAAGGCGACCGAGAAACGGCGATGACCTTTCATCACATATTGCTTTCGGCTATCCGGGCTCAAAGGGTGCGAACATTGCCTCCCCTCTCCAGCACTCGCAGGAACTGGGATCGTAGATTTGTTATATATGAGCCGGAGTTGCTGATATTATCCACCCAAGTCTCAATAGTATATTTCAGAATCGACACCGCGCTCTAACAGCTAAGCCCCCTCGCGTATGGCGACATACTAGAGCATCCTTCTACAACTGATATTCGCCGTTCTTTTCTCTAAACAAGAGACCACCCTCGACTTAAACCTCCGCTGCCGGCTACCGGGCCCCGAACACGAACTCTTCACATCGCTCATGGAAACCTGTCGGCCAGTTCGGTTGTTCTACTATCCCAATATGCTGGCGCAGCACGACTCCTCTGCCCCCGCTAGCGCTGGTCTGGGTAAGTGTGGAGGAAATTAAGCGCTTTGGACTTGCACTCTATATACTATGTCGACTGTGTACTCGCGATACCCCAGCTGATAGACATGATTGTGTGGAGATGAGTGAACTCCTAACCCTGGCAGACTTGGACTTTTCATTGCCGGATAGTGATGAAGTGCGGAATGCTCCAGCAGATACAGGAGCTGAATTAATCCGAAATGCTGCCCTGAAACAGGCACGCAGGAATAATTGGGATCCAGCCGGTTGGATATCCCGGACATCAGGGCAGTTGTGTGATGCTCGTGTGGCTTTTGACTGGATATAATCCGCGATGCAACTGGTTTGCCCTCAACTAGAATTTAAGATTGTGCCTTGGTATTAGCATTAAATTTATAATATCTATCATATGAAGGTATATTATTTTTATGAAAATATAAACAATAATAGTAATCCTGAAACAAGACAAGGACTGGAAACAAGTAATTAATGATGAATACTTATTAGGATATTAACGGTCCTCAAGTGTCCAAGATATATAATTTCCGAAGGCAGTTTAGCCGATAAATGCGGGTTATCTAGCTCCAAAACCACGCGGCCTTGGGTCGTAGAACAAGGCTTTCCGATTGAAGAGTCTAATATTAGTATGTAGCAGCACTTCAATTGTGAAGTTCTTATTTGGATAGTAGACAATATATTAATTTTTATCGAAGTCCAGTTGCCCACCATTCTGCTGTTACGGGCATCTCAGGGACGTTCCTGATTCCCAATTAGAGGAGGGGAAATTGAGCCAATGAGAAGCTTGACATGGGAGGCCAAAAGTGTGACGGCCGACGTCACCTCCGTGATGAAGCTATTCCCGTGTTCCTCGGAGGCCTCGCTTGGCGAAACGGCGCTAGGCCGCTTTGGGAGGGTTTGCACTGTTTGACACAGTCGCTCACCACCTCTTATTATTTCCCAACACACCTGTATAATAGATTCCCTCTCTACCTTTAGTCTTTTCGTTGAATGACCACCTACGTTCGAATTAACGTCTATTTCCTATTAGGTGTGTAGATTGGGTCTAACAAAAAGAACCAAAAAAAAACCACGCAAAATTTAACACACTTCAACTTCACATAAGCATTCTCTCATGGATCTAGCAAAGCAAGGCAAATGAATAGCCAATATATCAATAAAAAGAGCCAAAAATAAAATAAAAACATACAACAGTCCGGATTCCCATGTGGTCACCCACCATAGTACTAACAGACCGGCGTGTGGCTTAAGTACGGCTGAGCGGACGGGAAGCCCTGTTCTCCACACCCTGTGGTCGTATGTACTTACTTTTCCATCATAATGGACAATATCGGCCCATACAGAGTACAGGAACCATGGAATTTACCCGCTAATAGTTCATCTGGGAGGCGAAGCGGGTCGGGGCCAGTTTGCTGAACACCATGGGCTATCGTAAGGCATAGCAAAGAGAGGGAAGGGTATTGAGGGGCGTTGGCAACACTTTACAAGGGCAAGGTTAGAGGTCTGGTCTGGATAAGGCCCGGATATCAGACGGTTAATGGGAGAGGGCATAGACGAAAATGGGCTGTGCCATGGTTGTAGATGCATATATTTATTCGATGAGCCGGCAAGAGGCTCCACCAGGGTTTGGCATAGGCTTTAGTAACAAAAGCCGTTTGTCACTACATACTACCTCTAGGCCAGATCAACAAAGTTATAAGAGCTTTAACATCCTTAGGGTTTTGGTACTGGGGTAGCTGCGATGAAGTATAAATAGAATTATATCTCTTCTCAGCGGCCCACCGGCTGTTGGCCTTTATCACATGGTATTTCAGTAAATTTCAGGGTTAACAAGCAAGTACATAGATGATAAGAATCGGTCACAATCTATCAAACTTGCAGAATTCCCAAGTATATCCTGAGGAGCATAGAAAAGATACATTCCCCATCCAATCCACCTTGCCTTCACAGTTTCCCACACCATCACTTAACCCCAGCAGGTGGAATTACCAAAGCCTTCTTCATCAGCCGACCCCTACAATCCCACCTGGATTCTTTACCTAGCGATACCTCAAATATGCTGATTAAACGGAAGCACAGAGAAGTGATAGAGATTCTGTGAGGCGAGACTCGTGCAGCCATCAGCAGTTACAGATACCAAATAATTCTGGCAGTTGGTATCTGTATAGAAGTTGATCTTCGGGTAGTATGACGAATCGCCGCTGTAGTACTCGGCGTAATGCGTAACAGTATTGCTAGGAGAAATTGTCAATGTTGAGGCACAGTAAACGAGAAGGGAACAGTTTACATACTATGGCCTTGAAGTACGGTTATTCCCTAGGTTAGCTACTCTGATGGACTGGGGATGATGTTCAAGCCGAGACTAACCTTCCATCCTCACTTATGGATTAACTCTGTTAGCAGAATATGCAGCTTGGATACTTTATATCTCTTACCTCCTGTACATTATTAGGATCAATACAAACAAGTTCTATGAGAAGGGAGGAAACTCACTCACTATTGAAGAAGAAGAATTTCCATTAGCAATCTGCACTATGACCGTAACATGTCCATGGATAACTTACTAACTAGAATAGCAGTAGTGGTCTCCGATTAGCCATATTGCAAAGTAAATCAAAGCCGCAATAACTTACGTACTAACAAATACATTAGCATGAAAACAGAAAGCCTCCCATAAAGCCGAATAATATGAAAAACTTACTAGCATCTATCACGGGCCACGTAATCCGTGGAAGCACCAATACCCGGGCAATAGGAGTCACCGATGGCTGCAAACCTCCACCACTGGGACGTACTGCGGCGGTCAAGAGTTGGCGGCCCAGTTGCATTTATCAGAGTGTAAAGACGGCTATCATGCAGCCAGACTCCTTTCCCGTCCTGGTAGCTGATGGACCATTCGCGGTTACCAAGGAAGTTGTATTCTGAGAGTAGATGGGGCTTTGAGACATCGATATCGGACGGGGGGCGGGCGGCGTTTCCTATCTCTGCAAGGTCGATCATGGGAGCTGCTGAGTTTGTAGTCGAAGTTGGCAGCGCGACTGCATATGCGTAGGATGAGAGGAGTGTGACTCCTGCAAGACAAGTGACGGTCTTCATGCTGTGCTGGGTTGTTGAGATAATTTTGACCCTGCTAGGTTTTAATCTTCTCCAGATCGCTTCATGTGAGGTCTTATATCCATAAACATATGGGTATTAAATGATTATGTGACTACCTCAAATGATTAGACAATCTTGTAAGTATAGATTTGATTGGACGCCTGAAATTGGCCAAGGGCACCTGGCCATGACCAGTACTAGGTAGTGTAGAATTATTCCAGACCAGCCTGGACGGCATCTCTTATTGGTGCATGGCATCGGCAACAATCTCCTGTTCTGCAGTTTGCAGCCCAATCGGTAGATTCCTGTCAGACATCACTTGGCTTTGCACTGGAAACTCCACCCTTAGCCACCACACCCGCGATGATCAGGGTTAGATGCATTTGGTAATACTTGGCAAATTCCATGTTGCTCAGAGTCACAGTTTGACCTATTTTAGATAGATGGGGGTTATCTCTTAGGTCGGCCTGGCTGTAGTAAACATTAATTTAATTGCCTTAATACTAAAAATGATGGCTGTGAAAGTCCCTATCGATAACATTTACTGACCGCACGTATCCTCTTGGGAAATATAGCAGCTATGATGTGGTGATGGCGTGCCTCCCACCTGGGCAATATGGAACTACATCCGCCCCCCTGTTGAGTTCGCCCATATGCTCCAGACGTTTCCTGCGCTTTAATCAAGGTTGGCGGTGGATATTAATGGAGGTATTAAGACAACAGCACTATTATTCCTAATGCAACCTTGCTTGTAAGATTCTCAACCATCAAAAAACAATTTGACATTTCTTCTCCAGTCCAGATGCCTATTTTTCACTTGTGACGTTGCCTGGTCGGTTTGAGGATTCACACTTGGGATTGACATCACATGCATACTATTCAAGATTTCTTTCTTGCTTAAACTGTAGCTCACCATTGATGTTGACAATGCACTCATCAAGGTGGTAATCTGCGGGTACAAATTCCCCCGATGTGGTTTGAAGATCCCCATGAAGTATAGGCAGTCGAGAGGGCCCTTCCTGGGAGAGCTTCAAGTTCCGACATGAGTGTGTAACGTTTTTTCCGCCGCAGAGGAAATGCCCTAGTATGGATGGGTATGACATATTATTTCTGATCTGATTACAAAGGACTAAATCAAGATGAAAGAATATCGTACCATTGGCGTTACCAAGAAAGTCATCAAGCAAGATCTCGCTGGTCAAGCCCGATCCTTCCTCATTATTGCAGATGGCAGCGAGGGCAATAGCTCCTGGCGTATGGTCGAGGGTAAGGTGAATATCACAGGCACTTTCATGAAATGACATTATGAAGAGGCAGGAATTTTTATTCTTCTTGTTAAATATGTTTCAGATCTACAAAATTTAGGGGCGTGCATGCCACTTTTGTAGAGTCATTACTTTAAGAAAAGGTGGGAACTGCACACCTATGACGCAGAAAGCCAAGACCTGCCCACGCCACCCAGCTGGGTGATTAAACGTGAAGTATAAGTTGGTTGAGCAAAAGAGGGAGAGGAACCTACTATTTACGTGGGGGGGATGAGTTGGAATGACATCATCTCCCGGCGACAGCCGAACTTAGAAGGTTGATACCCTCGAGGAGAATTGTTTGCCACATAATTCTTGAGTTCTGGATTATTTAATTCGCCAACACTTATCATCCTTTCCTTCACTCTCCTCTTCTAGTACCATGGATGACTCAACTCTAAAACTGACAAACATTCAGGGTACTATGATGAATACCAGAGGGTGGTTATTAGAAGCAATCTCGGTATCTTGGCATGATTACCTTTCCCTCTGTACAGAAAGCAATAACACTTTGTGATACACTTTATTTGCCATGGCGCCTGCAGAGACAGACCTCCAGGTGAATCTGACTTCTGCGATCACCTAAGATCCGGGTAACGCCTATTAAAGCTTCTTGGGGTGTGGGCTTATTACAAATATTACTTGGGAGTGTCTGTTTATCTATCTTACTAGTCACTTAATGGCTGACCCAGGATGTTATATTAACAATCATGACATGCTTTGTTGTGCCCGGTGGATGGCTTGGGCTTACATTTGGAGCGGGTCCTGTTCCCTATGTATCTAGCCACTGGGTCGTTTCCATATGTAGCCCCCGAGGTAGAGGCCTGGCCTGCATCTGTTTGTTTAGGTTGGATGTATCGTGGTAGCTCTGGAGCCGAATCGAGACCAGATGGGCCAGAGGCACTAAAGGGTGGAGGGAAAACACCATCTTGGTATAATTTTAATACGCTAGCCATCATACGGCCTTTGAAATGTTGGCAGAAGCTTCACGAAGTATGTGAATAATGGGAGAGTTGTCGCTCCAACTCGTGTACCCATGTCCAGATGCCCTCCTTTCCAAAGCCGCGAATAGCGGAGTTTGGCCCTTTCCATCTTTCGCCTTAGGGTCAGCACCATTATCAATCAGATACACCACAACAGCTTCATCCCTGCCCATGGCTGCCCAGAATAGAGGTGTTCTGCCCTCGTTGTCTCTGGAATTTAAATCAGCACCTCCCTCAACTAAAAGCTGGACCTCCTCACGATGGCCCAACTGCGAAGCGTGGGAGAGTGGCGTCCGACCATTCCAATCTTTATGTTCTAGGAGGGCACCGCTGCCTATCAAAAACCTCGCTATATCCCGCCTGCGCCCCTGAATCGCACAGGTTAGGGCGGCTCTCCCTAAAATATCCTGTGACTCTAAACTAGCGCCGCGCCTGACGAGAAGTTCCGCCTTTCTTGAATTGCAGAATTCCACCGCACATAAAAGTGCTATCTAGTCTACGAAACCTTTCTCTTCTAGTCGGGCACCATTATCAATAAGAATTTCAACGAGCTCAATTCGGCCTTCACACGTTGCGAGTGTCAAGAGGGTGTGGTTAATTCTTTCCCGGCATTCATTCAGTACAGGGCAAGTGTTGACATCTGCCCCGTACTGGATGAGGGTGCTTGCAGTCTCGCAACAATCGTACTTTACCGCTATGAACAGCAATGTTTGCCGATCCCCATTTTCAGCATTAATCTTCACAATACCCATCGTCTTTCGTATTCTTTGCGCAGGGGGAACGGGCGGTTCCACTCCTTGCTTGTGGACCCCAGGAACGGATTGCTCTGGTAGTGGCGGTTCTCCCGATTGTCCCGGTATTTCGGCCTGCTGGAGAACGGCGTCGACTAGACCTGATAGATTCTCCCTCACTAGACGGTCCAATACGTCCCTAAGATCTGGGAAAGAAAGTTCCTGGAAAGAGGAATTAAACTTTACCCAGTGGTTCTTCACAAAATGAACAAACTCAAACTGCGGAATACCGGAGATGCCAGCTTTGTTTCCATGGTATAGGAGCTGGTTGGCAGAATATTCGAGAAAGGGATATCCGTTGGACGTTGTGTGGCGGAGACTTGGTACGGGGGTAACCCGAGGATCCAGTTGAGGCAGAGATTTGATCCTTAGATACGCTTGGCAGCATCTCTTCAAAGTCTCGTGGCTCTTGCCCACTGGGTTCGTACCCACGACCTTGCAAATATAATCGAATCCGCCCCCATGCAGAAAGAAGTCCCGCACTGACTCGTGGATAAACTGAACCGGTACGATTTCGGACCTTATTATCTCAACAAATCCTTTTGAAGCGCTTACTAGACGCCTCCTCATATACGTTTCCTTGATCACGGTGGAATTCCAAACGCCCAGACTTTCGGGTTCCACCCCAGACATCAGGGCGAAATACAACTGGCTATATCCCATTGGCCGCCGAGCGAAAAGTACCCATTGAATACCCAGAACAAATTCTTCCTGGCTTTCAGAGTCTTGGTTTAGAATGGATTGAAATAGTTGCTGTAGTCCGTCTGGGATTTTCTTGAGGAGCTCCTGCATGCTGGTAATCCTCCCGTGGTCATATGCTTTATTCAACATGTCAACGACAAGCACAACCCATAGGAAAATCCCAGATGCCCTCTGAAGAATTGTATATTTAATTTCCTGTATAAGGGGGCTGTTATCGGCTCTGAGCTTACTATTCAGGTAACGGATAATATCCTCATGATGCCCGCTCTCAGTATCGAGAATTATTTCGTGGGCGTTTTTGATGAAGATCGAGGGGTAATGTCGACTTGAAAAACACACATAGAATCGTAGCTCAGATGAGCAACTTTCCGGTTGCATTTGGGTTTCAAGGTAAAAGACCATATCTCGAATCTCATCTTCATTGCACTCGTCCAAAGCGTCGATGAACATTATCACGCGCTGGTTTTTAATGTTTCGAATCACGCGCCTAAACACGCTTTGGAGCATCTCCAGATCCCAGTCGTAAGTTTTAGTCGGAGAAGGCTTTAGATGGCATGCACTCAAGATATCCTCGGAAATGCCGTTTAGTAGCTGGAACAGCAGTGATCGGTACATCCCCAGCACCGATTTTTCAAGTTTATCCCCTCGAGCGTTGAAGAAGAACGAGACGACGCAGGAATCGCCTATCTGCTGCCTGCATTGGCTATAGGCGAACTTCATCACTGTTGATTTTCCTGCCCCTGGCTTTCCTTTTATCCACAAGAACCGTTGGTCCTTGGGTTGTGTGCACCCATGCAGCCAGCCCTGGTATCTTGGTTTTGAGATTAACCATTGGCACGTATGCGCATGGGCTATTCTTATAGTTTCATGGCGTGTATCGATTCCCTGAAACCAGAGGGAATCGAGCAGGATTTCTCGCTCTTTTTGGTTCCATTTCCTCTCTTGTTGTGGTAGAGGTGACAAGTGATCTCCTACCCTGCGTTAATTATATAATTGCGTTCCCGACCACGAAAAGCTATATACCACCCACCAGTGCGAAACTCAATCCTGTCGGCTGAGATATTACCAATATTATACTGGTTTCCGTGACTATGGGTGAAGCTACCAGTGAAATTGGCGCTTACGTTCCGCTCCATTCTTCAGGTGTAGAGTCAAAATCCTAGGATGTAGAAAGCGAGAAGTTGGGTGAACGGACGATAAGCATTGAGGCTCTTGATGGGCCGTGGGCAAAGCTTATTACCCCTCTTTGACTGAATCAGGCTCATCAGTCTTTCAGCCTCGTCCGATACCAAGGGAGTACGAGGGGTTGCAGCCGTATTTATTGTAGCCAGTAGTAGTCCAGACAAAATACCGTATCAAACTCGAATGGATCTTTGGGTCTTATTTGCGGCGGAGGCATAAGTTCGCCAACATCCCTCCCCCTCCATCAATGATGCATTCTGTTTGGGCTCCACTCGACTTTCCGCGGCGAGGAATTAACACTAGCCCTTAGTCACTATTCGAAGACAAGCAACGCTCTGTCATCAAGATGGCAAGGCAAGATGAATTCACTCTAGGGATAATCTGTCCCCTGGAAGTTGAGCTGAGCGCCGTCCGATATCTGTTGTCCGAAGACCCAAATCAACCACCCAACCCCAGGCACGCCCACTATACCTGCGGGCAACTCAGCGGCCATAACGTTGTGATCGCAACACTACCAACCAACGCCCAAGGGAAGGTTTTCACCGCGATCGCTGCCAGCGAATTGAAAGCAAATTTCCCTAGTCTATCGCTCTTCCTTCTGGTTGGTATCGGTGGCGGCGTCCCCAGCCAGTGCCCCGATATTCGCCTCGGGGACGTGGTGATCAGCACTCCAGCTGGGCAGCACACTGGCGTAGTGCAGTACGATCTGGGAAAGGAAGAAGAAAAGCATTTTGTACGCAAGGGATATCTTCAACCTCCCCCTCGTGTATGGTTGGAGGCTATTGCCAGGATGAAGTCCAGTCACAGAGACGGGAAGAGCGAAGTCCCTCGTTTTATCGCTCAGCTGCAAGAGCGGTTTGAGGGGCGGCAATTCATTCGTCCGCCACCAGAGACGGACCTTCTTTTTGAAGCGTATTATTCTCACTTGCTTGGTACTACAACGTGTATGCAATGCAACAGGTCTCGGGTGGTTGAGCGACCGCAAAGAGTGGATGAAAGGCAGCCTATAATTCACTATGGTTTGATCGCGTCCGGCGACCGTGTCATGAAGAACGCTCTAAAGCGGGATGAAATCGCAAAAGAGGCAGGAGGAGCCATCTGCTTCGAAATGGAAGCTGCGGGTCTGATGAATGACTTCCCTTGTCTCGCCATCCGTGGTATCTGCGATTATTGCGACTCGCATAAAAATGACGGCTGGCATGAATACGCTGCTGCTGCCGCTGCCGCTGTGGCAAAGGAGATTCTAAGCTCCGTAAATCCAGGTACGCTGTCCATTTGTAACCCGAGTGTGGTGGTTATTAACCAGAGCCCTACAGCTGCCCTTCAATCATCACCAAACCCACGATCCCAGGCTGATGCGAGGCAACCAACGGTAAATTTCACTGGTACATTCAATGCACAAGGCGGGAAACAATATTATATTGGAAGTATTAGCGATGTCAACACCCTGACTTTGGGATAGCCGCAGTTCACTACTATGTGGCTTGATCACTGCGATGCACGATTTGTAGATTAATAAATTCATTTTTGTCTCGTGATTATAGGAAACTATATTTAGCCCTAGTTTGGGTAAGTATGGCACTCACCACCCTTCCACCCTCCTCACCTGCATGGGGATATCCCCACTAAGTCTAACTGCCAAAAACCCTTTCACGGGAAGCTCCAGCTCAGGGTCGCTCAGCTTAATCTCAAAGCGCCCGATAAACGCAGCGCAGACACATCGCAATACCATCCGAGATACCTCTCGTCCAATACAACCTCTGGGTCCCTGCAAAAACGTATTCATCGCAGTCTTTTCCCGCGCACCACCACTTGGCTTCAACGCCCCCGTATCCTCGTCAATCCATCGATCAGGAGAGAGCTCCCCGGCTGTTTCACCCCATACACTGCGGTCTCTATGTGTAGCATAAGGACTAATTATGACTTGGGTTCCTTTTGGAATTGACTGCCCTAGGATATGGGTATCCTTTATTGCCTCGCGCATCGTAATTGGGATAGGAGGGTAGAGCCTTAGAACCTCATTACACAGGGCATTCAGAAGCGGCATGGATTCCAATGTCGCCCAATCAGCCGGAGAATCGGCGGATGGGATGTTTGCCCGAATCTCAGCTCGAACTCGTGACTGCAAGCCCGGATCCCTGGCCATCTCATAGTAGCAACGAATCAGGGTTGCGACAGTAGTATCATGCTTGAATCCACACATATTAGCAGATCGCTCAGCTTTGCGGGACACATCCCTTGCTTACCCCAGCTATAAATAAACCCAGAGCCTCCTCTACTACATCCTCATCCGAAAGAAGCTTCTTTTCCAGCAGGGAATGCACGAGATTCACGTTCTCCGCCTCCGGTCTCTCAGCTATGCCGGTCCGATATTCCCTCACTGCTCTAACACACATCTTCCGCAGAGAGTTGATCCCATGGCTAAAGTCTCGATTGTATTTCCACGGCAACCGATCTGTAATCCACGGAGGCAAAAACAAGCCTGCCATGATAAATGGGATTGTCTCGGGTATAGGCTCGAGGACAGCGAGGAACGCATCCGCCTCTACCCCTCGGCTATCAAGGCTCTTGCCTAGAACCACCTTGCTGGTTATACCCAAAACAAGCCGTCTAAAGCAATTTATTTATTAATAACGATAGATAGATAGATAGAAAAAAAGATCGTTTAAGAAATACTCTTACCGTAGAAGGTCGCTCATCTCCAGCTCCACGCTGTCAGAAAGAAGCGCCAGACCACGCCGAGTCTCTAGCCACTCCAGCAAGGATTCCATTTCCCCCCACACCACCGGATATAGAGCTCTAGTGCTTCGTGAGTTGAAGATAGAATTTATTCCTTTGCGGTGAATTCGGTGCTCGGCTCCCTGTTTGAGTATCGTGCCTCCGCGTATCAATCGGAATAAGAATCTGTGAATAGGAGCCGGCTTCTCGAAGTCTTCGGGATGGTTTAACATGATATCGGCCAAGGTTTCGCTGGTAGTGGGAAGTAAGGTACTCTGGTTAAGATAGTTCCGTATATGGATCAGGCCGTTATTGGGGATTGTTTGCATCCAGTCCGCGGTCATTTGGCCGCGCGGGTCTTCCAGGACAAGGTCGAATAGAGTGAGGCGTTTCTTTTTACATAGAAGGAGAGTTAGTCGATTCAAACACTCAATATCTCTTGTATAGACAAGTAAAGAACAGTAATTAAAGAAGGACATCCGTGTTGGAGTGGGAAAGGGAGCTTACCTTGACTCGGGGCAGACGCCTCAAGGGACAAATAAAGTACGGATATACGAGTAGACTCCATCCCAGCCAGAGAAATAAAGCTATGCCTGCAGTAGGGTATACTTTCTGGATAAACGGCAAAGCCTCTGTAAAAACACTCCTACCGGAAAGCGGGTTCGTGAGGAAATCCATGACGCTTTTTTCTCCACGCGAGGGGATAAACGACAAAGCCTGCGTAAAAACACTCCCACCGGAAAGCGGGTTCGTGAGGAAATCCATGACGCTTTCTTCTCCACGCGAGGTGGAAACTAGAACAAGGGAAGGAAAAGTGAGATAAGGGTAGGGTTCGGAAATATAGGGAGAGAAGGACCGCGGATGAAGCCGATCAGCTCTTCCTTCGTCGGCCCCGGAATAACCGAATACAACATGCAAAGGGAACGGGGAACTCATCGGGGAGCACCTTTCTGCCTTATTTTCCGTCTTGTTATCTGCATCAAACAGGGTGCGAGCAAAATAAGCCCGCTCGGCTGAGCCGGAGTATGTCTCCGCCGGAAAGATACTCCGGACATATATTGGCAATGACTCGGGTACGAACAAGCGTGTATGTTTAGTTTCTTATATATAGTTCTTTCATTCATTTAATGGCAGTATGCTTCTACGGTTGTAAAAACGATTGCCTGTGCCGGCTAAACAACCCTCAAAATGTCTTTTCCGCCTCATCGTATCCATTTCTTCGAAATCGCAGACCAGGAATGGTAAGCCCTGTGCGATCTCACCCCGTAAGGCTAAACTAATCTTCTCCTTTCTCTCAGGTACCCGAAAGAGTGGATGGTACCCTTCCAGGGCCTTCTAAAAACCTGCTGGCATATTTACATCCCCGGGCTTTCAAGCAACACCGCCGCAGTACACTCTTGCTCAGTCCTTCTCGAGACCCTGGGGGAAAAAATACAGGAATACACATTTGTCGACTTTTGCGCGGGCGCCGGCGGACCAATTCCATTCATGGAGAAGTATTTCAACGGACCCGGGAAGCAGGACAAGGGCCAACCCCTGGTAAATTTCATCATGGCGGATCTCTGCCCCCCAGTCGACGTATGGGCTGGACTTGCCCGCGGCCGGCCGGGGTTGACCTACATTCCCAACCCAACCGACGCGACCAATGCGCCAGCCTCCTTGAGCTCAAAGCCGGGACGAAAGATCTTTCGCTTGTGGAATCTATCCTTCCATCATTTCGACGATGAGGTGGCAAGTTCTATGCTTGCGAATACGCTGGAGTCAGCAGATGGTTTTGCGTACGTACCTGACCACTAGAAGATGGGATCAGAGAAGAAGAAAATCATCAAGCTAACTACTGAACAGGATCTGTGAACTCCAGGACCGAAACTTCATGTCCATCATAGTCCTACTCGGCGCCTCTCTTGTTCTTTTCATCATCACCCCATTCCTATCCTGGCGGTCTCCCCGGAACTTGATCTGGGTGAATTTGATCCCCATCTCACTGCTCACATTTTTCCTTGACGGGGTCGTCAGCTGCATGAGGACAAGAACACCGGACGAACTCCACGCTCTCCTTGCGAATTGCGGGGCGTCGCTGGATGGGTGGGAGTTTCGATATGAGCGTAGACGATTCATGTTGCCGGCCAGTTATCTCAACTGTCTGATTGCAGTAAAGAAGAGCTAGAGCTAGGGCCAAGGCATCTCTATCCAATGAGATGGGCGAGTGCTCCTTATCTCCCTGTAAATAGTTATATAGGATTTTGAAATTTAAATACCATCATTCGGGCCACCAGACTCTTCTCTGGTATTATGGAGGTGGTTGGGTTGAGGTTCCCGAGTCCCGACGCCAGTTGGCAAACCGGGCGCTGATCGTGGCGCTAGGATCCATTATTATTGAATTTAGCATGCCCGTAGTCCCCGGTCGATCACCCGTGGCCTCCCCCAAGTGGTGGAATCGACGAATCGGTCAGCGCTTCGGAGTTTCGAGTCACTCCGGTGGGATATCCACATTCCAGCTGAGCTTGAATAGACGGATCGGGAGAATATTACGGCCAGCACACCGGTCGAAATGCTAACTTTGGGGAAGATAAGGGGCTTAACCGTCGTCCTGCCCCGTGTTGAAGGAAATACTGTACAAAGTAGGTAACCCGAAAGAGGTGGGTCCCTCCTTCCCCGAGTTTCCTTCGTTCATCCATCACACGTATTTCGGCTATGGAGGCACGCTACGCAAGAAATCGAACAGGGTTTTTGAGAGCATTCATAAAATAATAATCTAACAATATTAAACTATAGGAGTTGGAATTGAGGGGCTCGGGAGGTTCGCGCCGAATATATATATATAACGCACCTGCACCTGAGCATTAGCAAAGAAAGTACCAGAATCTCGGAGTGAATAATGTCTTTCAGAAGTGATGTTAGGGATTGTGTGATATTTGTGTCGAAATTCTAAGCACTAAAAAAATAACGAAGGAACCCCAAACACGATCCTGATCATTGTGAGCCATGTTGGATCTTTTCCTGGTGGGTGATCATCGAAGGCTTGGCGGCTGTCGATTTTCTTGTCAAAATGTCAAAATGTTCAAGAAGAAAATGGTGGGTCGTGTCCTGAGAGGGAGGGCCTTTGATTGGATAGACTGACGGCACTCTGAGAATACTTCGCTTCCATTGGTTGTTGATGAATGCCAAGAATGTCAAACATTGTTAACAATGACATTTTGACAAGAAAAAAACCATGTTTTTGAGTTTTCGGTGAACTGCCAACGGGGTTGGCATTCTCATTTAGATTGCCCCCCGCGGGTCCGGTCGATCGCTTAGCCAGATCCCGACAGCTTCTGTCCAAACTTCCTGGAATTGACGGAAAAAAAAGTACCTCTCCGATCCACCTCTAAATGCTCAGCTTGAAATTATAGGGTCGTCCCTATCTATCTTTGAAGTTATGGTTCTACCCTGTCCACCCGAATTTCATGAGCAATTGCTACTGACTTGAGTAAGTTCACTGGAAGAAAACCCTGGTTTCAAGTGTTTCCATTTTGAGGCTCTCCCGGTGTTCGGCCCCGTTTTCCTTCGGGTCTGTGCTGGTTGTGGGGAATTTTGATAACTTCGTACGTACTTTGAGAGGGAATTGCCGTGGAGGAGAGATAACTTGTATATGCGATGACCAGAATTTTGATCAGCCTGTGATGATTATTGATTGTCTCGGAAAGTGTGGCGAGAAGTCGTTCCGTGTATCTCGCGTCTCTGCTCTCGAGAATCAGGAAACAATGCTCTAATTGTGACACAGCGGATTGAAAGAGTCCCCAGATTCTCTCCTCGCTATCCCTCTCCTTGTCGTCCATCGGAAGGTGCTCTCGAGAGGATTGAGCGTTCACAGTGCGGAATGTCTGGAGAATAACTGCTCTCAAGCTGTCATCAGTTGATTCGGCACGAGAGCCGGGTGCGGAGAGGCTGTGGATGACGGTATAGGGTGTTGTTTGGAGAAAGTCCACTACCTCGAATGCTAAATCCCTTGCTCTCGGGTGCGCAGCCGCAGAAGCCTCGAGAACGAGAAGGGATGAGCCAGGTACGGACATCCACTGCTCAAGGGAGTGAAATACCCTGAGCGCATCGTTGGGCTAAGGATTCTAGAATTGACGTCTTCGTGCTAGGACCTTTAGCTCCGTAAGTCGCTGTTCTGGCATTATTGATGGTTTATTTTCGATTGCGTTGAGACTTTCTTGCTCTATTCTAGGCTGAGCTGTGGCTGCCATCTGTGGAGGTAATCCATTATCATCTCGGGTGATATGTGTTGGGTGGTGGAGGCCTGTATTTGATCTCCCTGTTGCTTGCAGCGGCCTGACGTATGATAGTAAAAGCTTGTATATGCTGCGGCTGTGGCAGCTGTGTACTCTTGCCATACCTTGCTTTTATGGGAATCTGCATAGTCGCAAATACCCCGTATGACGAGGCATGAGATGGTATTCATGATACCAACAGCTTCAATCTCGAGACAAAGGATTTTGAACCGGAGCCCGGGGAAGCTGCGGGTCATATTTGGAGCAACGTCGGCTGCTGGGTTTGTCCCATATTCACCTTGTGGAAGGCACGCAGCCACAATAGCGTGCTGTCCGATGCGGCCGAATACGTGGCTGTTGGTGTCATGCAGATCGAGTGCGCCTTGATGAATTTGATGTCGATCATCGAATAAAGCCCGCAGTGCGAACAGTTCCTTTGGTAGTGCACACACCACTCCCACAGTATATTCTGGCGCGAAGGAGATAATAGTCGACCTCTGTGTTGTGGTCATGGCGATGTGACGGCTAGCAAGGCTCTAAAGCGCGGGTGTTATTAGATGAGAAATGCCCCGGGGATGGAACAAAAAATATCGGATTGCGGAATTTCGTTTTGGAAATGTCGTCGGAGACGGTATGTGGAGTACTCAAAGGACACAGGGGTTAATGCGTGGAGCGGCATTATGTCGAGATACATGATTGACCCCATTACCTATCAGCGGATGCATGGGAATAAAGTGCCAGAAGAAGCTTTTCTATCATCCCGTGACCTGTCTGCAGAGGTACTGCAGCAGGAGGAATGCCCCGGTCATCCATTCCCAATGCTGTTACCTAAGAGTGTGAAGGGATATAACTTCATCGAGAAGATTTGGGTTGATTTAGAGGTGGAGCATATCAGCGACGTACGGTGGAACACGCAGGCCTTCGAGAGCCTAGTCACAGACGAACAAATGAAGGACCTTCTCGAAGCTTTGGTCATGAACCAGCTGAACACGGAGACGTCCACAGACTTGATAGCAGGGAAGGGGAATGGATTGATCATTCTACTACACGGCGGACCAGGGACAGGGAAGACTTACACAGCCGAGGGTGTCGCCGACTACGCGCGAAAGCCACTATACCGCGTAACCTGCGGCGACATCGGCACCAAACCCGTCGACGTGGAAAAGTATCTTGAAACCGTGCTCCGCCTCGGTCGAATTTGGGGTTGCGTTGTCCTCCTAGACGAAGCCGATATCTTCCTCGAAGAAAGAACCTTGTCGGACCTGGAGCGTAACGCACTGGTGTCAGTCTTACAAGTTCTGGAATTCTACAACGGCATTCTGGTGTTGACCTCCAATCGAGTCGGGCACTTTGATGAAGCGTTCCGATCACGCATTCAGCTCGCCTTACACTACGAGGGTTTGAATAGGGAACAACGTCATCAAATTTGGTCTAATTTTATCAAACACCTGCGCGACTCTGATTCATGCCAAATGGATTTTGATGGTCTTGTGCTGCATATTGGTGACTTGAGCATGTACGAGATGAATGGGAGACAAATAAGGAATGCAATCACGACTGCAAGACAGTTGGCTGAATTCAAAAAGAAAGATCTGAATTACGAGATTATTAAGAAGGTTATTGGGGTTACGGGGAGATTCGATCGATATTTGCAGAGCGCCAAACAATTTGAGTCAGTCACGGAAGGGATGCTGGATGATGCGATTGCGAGAGAGGCAGGCACGAGGTGAACGGGAATTAGAAGCTGAGAAGATACCGCAATCAACCCTTGCACTTTTATGTATTTCCATAGATTAGCGAATAATAAATAACATCACAACCAAAACCATGAAATACGGATCGTATTACGATTTGCAGTCAATAGTAGGCCCTTCATTTGAACGAAAGCCCGAGGCTCGGTTCGGTGACGCCCAGACGCCAAAGGAGCTCAGTCGGATCCAATACCTTGGTACACGTACATAGCGAGGCAACCAGCCAGGCTCCCTGAGGTTAAGACAAGATTGATTGATTGATTGATCTGGGAAGCCTATGGACGTGGAAAACAGGCACTGAAACAGAGAATATCAAGTACACCCCTCATCACGCGAAATGAATGAAGTTAGATAGGACCCAGTCGCGGACCAGCTATGATGAATGTGCCACCAGTGATGCCCTTTGCATGAAGTACCGCTCGTCAAACAGCGAAAAAGCTCCGAAGAAATAGTTCCAACACATTCTTTACTTCTCCAGACGTTTCTTAGCTCGAGCCAGAGAAAAGGAGCCAGGTATGTCGGATAATAGACTGAATGACCGAGGAGATTCTCTAGCTGCCATCGTTCAGCCTCCCGTGAGGGGCGAGGCCTTTGACCACCAATGCTTGATTTTTAGTTATTGTAGCCAATTGGTAGATGCTCATAAGAGATGCCGATAGATCGATGCGTATAAGAGCCGCTGAGGGGTCGTACTGCATGTTTTGCGCATCTCCGTTTACTTGATATCGATATCATGATCTGGCGGCTCATAGCACATACATTCCGCATCACCAGTCACCTGGTACATCTTGCCTTTGCTGTCCTCTGGGGCAATGAACAACGACCAGTGTAATGGGCCGCTAATATGTCATATTGGGGTGCTTAGCCCTCACTTCTGAGGTGTCGGTGATCATGGGGAAATTGTACTCAAAGCCTTTAGTTGCGAAACCATAAATCACCGTATTTGTCCGGTGCATCGCCCCTCCCAAACGATGTACAATACCTACTAAGTTATTAGCTGTGTTCACATACCCAAATTCCGTACTCAGTATCGTACCCATGTATCCTATGCATTGCTTCAACCCATCCTTTGCCATTCCATATCGCTTGGTTTCCACCACCAACAGGTTCGTGGAGTCAGTCAAGGAGGAAGGGACGCTGAGCAATGACATTGGTAGGGAGGCAGGTACGAGGTGAGATGGAATAGGCTCTACTGTATCGCCAGGATTAGGTCTTCCTGACCAGAGGTCTCTCGGCTTGGGCCAGTGGAGATAGTCTTCGTGTGGCGGATGATTGCGCGCATAGCGGAATAAATACGCCGGCTATCGTCCCTGCCAGGCCCAGCCATACCCATTGGATGGCTGGGCGGCCACACAAGCTTCTGGGATGGAATGACCTAGCAAAACATAGATAACGAGTAGTTCAAATTTTCCCACCTCCAAACAATACTGGAACCATTAGCCCTCACTTCTGAGGTGTCGGTAATCATTACGAAGTAATAATCGAACCGATCCGTGGCGAATACGCAGATTCGCGTGTTCCTCTTTCCCATCTCCTTCTGGAGACGATGCACAATCCCTAACAGGTTATGAGCTCTGTTCATATGTCCGAATTCTATGTTATGTAACGTACCCATATAGGCGATGACCTGTCTCATGCCATTCCTGGCTGACCCTGCCTTTTTCGTTTCGACCACCAGGAGATTTGTGGCCAGTCTCTTTGCCCGACTCGTACCACAATGATGGCGCTGGCTGGCGCCTGGGGTTCTTTTTGGCACCATACCAACGGAATCGCCAAGCATGCGTGCATGCAGAATTGTTGGAGGTACTCGGACTTTTCAATTTCTTTGATGAATTTCTGGAGCACCAGCAGGTTCCTGGCCGTGGCCATTATGTCCTTGTCGCTCTCGTATCAGAGACTGTAATCTGCCTTTCCGCTGATTTTAAGGATCTCGCCGTCGAGCAAAACGTGAATCTTGAGGGCATTTTCTTCGCCTAGGAGCATCAACTGCCATTCCCCGTCATCGGACATGGCATTTGGGAAGAATTGACCCCGCCTTGGGTGCTCGTATGCTAGGGCACTCGTCAAAACCCGGGACATCTCATGAATGTCATCTATTTCGAAGGAGGGGTAGGATTGTAAACCCTGAAGAGGAGTTCAAAGGGTTAGCGATGTTATTTTTTGTAGTAAGAAGTCAAATATACCTCCGGTTTGGAGGACCATATTCTCTAGTTTCCATAATCGATCCTCTCGTCGACAGCCTCACCCATGGCGTCTATCACCGGGCTCGGGGCCAAAAGAAATGATTTCGAATGGCGATAGGAAGGTTTCCAGCATTCGATAATAAAGATTAGAGCTGAGCACTCTCCTCATCCTGGAGTTCTCCGCCATTCAGAAATAAGAATCAAACCCGTCGGTCGCGAAGCCGCAGATGATCATTGGCGTTCTGGCCATCTCCTTCCGTAATAGCTGGTTGGACGTTAGCACTTTCCTCACATGGGTATTTGTTCTCCCTACCCATTTAGCTACCAAAGCACTGAATGTCAGCATTGATTTGGCCGCTTCGATCATGGTTGCGAACCAATCCATTTGTGGCCATCTACTTGGCATCACCCTCATACCAAAGCGAATAATCCGCATGTTCGCTCAACTTGACAATTGATAAAGTGGTTCATTTTGGATGGTGTGTATTTCTCACTAGCGCGTTTGGTGAAGACTTTGGCCCGTGGTCTCCAATGACTTGAATCTTCTCGCAGTTAGTTCGGTGGTATATGATGAAGGGCTTCTATGAGAAACTTGGAATGAAATTTATTGACTGACTCTTTCTCAGGCTCCCGAAAGTAATTTCCAATATTAGGTTTGTTGATAGCGTTGATGCTTCCCAGCAATAAATGCTGGGTGTTCTGGTGATTGGGAAGTTTGGCAGAGGGGCCCTAATTGTTGAGCATGGAGGCTCTAAACTGCCGACCTACGGTATTCCCGATCGAAAAAGTGCTAATTGCCCGTCCAAGATATTGCTGGGTCATGGTAATGGATGAGAAAAAGCAAGGAAGGGTAAGAAGCAGAAAAGGAGAAGACACTTGAAAGGAGAAGACGCAGAAAAGAGGAAGAGGCGCTAGAGAACTAAGTCACCTAAATATAAGTGAATCAAAGAAACTACCTGTACACCCTAATTTGAAGATAGTGAAGACAAAGGATTCACGTTATCATGTTGGGCACAGTGAATGGACCTGCTCTTTGATATACGGCAATTTGCCAAAAGCCTGACATACAAACTCCCATTGAGGATGGAGAAATGTGAATAAATTTTAGGTGCTGGGATTATGCATGTCCCAGACCCGTGGTATATGTGGGCTCCTGAAGCAGATGAAATGGGACCGTGGCAGCAATATAAATGGTTCCTAGTGGGCAAAGATGTCTATATCCACGAAATAGGCCTTCCATCGCGCTTGAAAACTTTAAAAGCAATAAGCCGGTGTCCTGTACCAGCAATAGCAAAGGGTATCCTCAAACGAACACAAAACTCTCAGAGTCAGACTCAAGGTCTGCATTAGTGTTCGCTGGATGGCCGTGGCTAAGCCCATGCTCTAAATCACTGCAGCCCGAGGGGCGGTTCTCTTCCGTGTCGGCTTCAGGGGCTCCCTCGATGTCGGAAACGGGTGGAACGAGGGAACGGCCAGAATCTATGCCCTGTTCCCTCGCAGGTGCCAGGGGGGCACGGGCTTGTACTGCGTGGATTATATCGCGCAGATAGGACCAAATTCCCGAAATTCCCTTAGTACCTCTCCCAGTCAGAAAGAGAGTCTGGGAGGATAGGATCTATAGTATCATTTTTATGTTAATGAAATCCAAAGTCGTTTCTTTTGTCAGGGATCCCCTACCTCTCGATCACTGTTAAGCTTAAAGAATCGCAGTTCCTTCCCCCGCGTTACAATAGCGTAGACATCGAGGTCTTCGTCTCCGTCAAACCTCTCTCGGATTGCTCGTATAACCTCTAGTGATAAATGTCAGTACTACTTTCCAAAGCGGGCAAGAAAATGGCTTTTCTCACTCATCTGGACAAGGCAGTTAAGAAAACCCCATGTCAGACAGGCACTAGATGCCTCGACCACCACAAGTCCGATCCGCCAGTATTTATTGTCAAAGTAGACAGTGGATTTGATTTCCTGCTCTATATACTTCCTTTCACCTTGGTATTCGAACCCGGCGCGGATTTTGCGTATACCGCTGACACAGTGGAGCGGCCGGGGTAACCGTGAACGATTCTCCTGCAGACGGTAAATTCCCGACATCCTCCCATTCAGCATCCATGGCCAACATAATGAGCACTTCGAGCTGCCGGTGATATCTGAAGAGTTCATCGCGGGGACGTTCTAACAAAACATTATACCCGCGGAGCCAATCGTTGTCGTTGATTATGCGTTCTGTTTTGTCCCTGTCAGGAAGTGCCAAACGGTGAAGATGTCCGAAGGGGCTCGCAGCAACTCACTGATATGATCTGGACAATCGTATTCCCGGGATGGGAAAAGGTCGTTGGTGCTCCTATATAACCCAAAGATCTGTAGTAGGTCCAGCCAGGGTATGTCTCTTATGGAAGTTTTCTTGAAAGGGCCAGGACCAGCAAGATTCGGCCCCAGTGTCTCGGGGTACATCTTGGATTGCTGTGGTAGCTCCATGTATTGGTTTTTGCGTATAACGACTGGACTTTTGTTGGATGGAGTAACGACAGCCTTGGCTTTGGGAAAATAAATAGGCTTAATGCTTCAATGCTGCTGCCTGCGAGAGATGATGTGAGAAATGTCAAATATCGAGGGTAGCGAGGCTGGCGAAAGGTTCCCCCTTGAGTCACAACCAACGGCACTCAACCATCATTAATGCATCATCACTTCCCGCCTTATAACAAAACCCCTCCAAATAGAGATGCAAACTATTGATGCCTTACATCTACTGAAGAGACCAAGAATTTGTATATGACAATAATGACCTAGTATAGCAAATATTGAGCCTACTCCATCTAGTCCAACAAAGTCTTTGGTTTCTACACTTAATTTAAAACAAAATTTACCTTGTTACAGCTAGACTAGTAAACACATCTTAACTCATGAAATAGTGAATTCGATTGAGCTTGCTAAGTTGTAAACCAATAAACCCCAGGTCCCAAGCAACAGCTATAAAAAATACATTGAGCCTCACACAAATACGAAATCTTCACTCAAAGGCTCAAACCTGGGCTTGTACGCAGACTCAGCCTTGTCCTCGGCATTAGCTTTAGATTCAGCCTTAAATTCAGCCCCAACCTGAGCATCAGAATTATACTCGGGCTCAGCCTCAGAGCCGGTATTGTCGCTATGATATTCCCACTCATATGAGCCAGAACAGTCTTCATTGTCGAAAAGCCAGGGGTTATTCATTTCATCGATTTCTTTGTCGGTCAGCCCCAGGACCCCACTGAGCGCGACAACTCGCTGCATTATCCATTGCATGCTCATAAGCTCCATCGCTGGTAGGGGATGTGTATCCAGATTTTCGGTCGTAAGTTTGATAATAGCCCCGGAGCGAATCTGCGTTCCGGTCTGGTTATTAAAAAGCTTCGTGTTGCCCGAGCCGGATGCGGGATCGACATTCGCCTCAAGAGACGGGATAGTATTGATAAGGACAGACTTGCGAAACCGCTTGGTTGGCAGCCAGAAGAAACGCAGAGTTAGACACCTTTTATCTTCGGATATTTCGATAGGCTCCAGAGCGAACCGGGCCTTACGCCAGAGTTCATGGGCGTTTGGGCACAGGGTTAGGAAGTTTTGGCATACTTCCGTGCCATCCTGTCCCGACACCGCTGCTTCCCATCCATTTATCCTCTCCGGACTCCAGAAACACGCCAGGGTGTTCGAAAATAGGGATATATCATGCTTTACTCTGCCCGCCGAGGATGGAATAATATTGCACACCTCCAGAGGCTCCCGGGCGGCGGTTAGGACGCAAGAACCGTTGTCCCGCACACGACATCGTCTCTTCACTCGCTCTAGTGCGGCTCGTTGGTCGGGGTCATCGCCAAGTTAGCCTCCACATCCCCCTCTATTTTGCCCTCCGTTGCAAGGAGGTATCGCTTGTAGTTCTCGATAGCCTGCACTCTTTCCTCTTCCGGGATTTCCTCAACGCATGTCTGGGTCGACCCTGA
This sequence comes from Aspergillus diversus, assembly GCA_027569885.1. Taxonomy (NCBI): domain Eukaryota; kingdom Fungi; phylum Ascomycota; class Eurotiomycetes; order Eurotiales; family Aspergillaceae; genus Aspergillus; species Aspergillus diversus. The sequence continues at coordinate 336,180 of JAPDKZ010000008.1, read as the reverse complement.
TTTATTGTTAGTGGATATGTAATGTTTAACATGGATTTATACTTACAAAACTTGAGAACGCGTATTAGAATGGGGTGGTATATCAAGCAGGAGGAGTAGTCGCCCGTAGCTAAGTGCTCGAGGCATTCCCTGTCCGCGAGCCAGGTCATTGCCCATGTTGCTGAGTCGACGGGTATTGATTCGATATTCTCTTTGATCTCTTTGATCAGCTCGACTCGCCACTCCTTGTGGACTTCGGGTACAGTATCCATCTCTTCCTGGATCGAAACTGTGTGACGGATGAAAGTAGACGGCAAAGAAATAGGATGTATATAGGTGGACAGTTATAAGGCCAAAGGGATTTAAGTGGAAGGTATGAAAATGAAGGGAGTGAAGCGGAAGGGCATATAGCTGAAAGGAAGCAAGGTGTATGGGATTGAGGTGGCAACTCGATTCTCGTGAGAACATGATAATTCGCTCCGGCTCCGTTCTCCGGCCTATAGCTTTCTACATTCTATATTTTATAAATACCTTCAATCTTATTCGTTGCAATAGAATGACCCCTACATTTTCCGCAGTAACTATACCTGTACCTTATTTTTCACCTTTTCAATCCCCTTTTATATTTCCGTTCCCACGCAGAATGAGCCTTTTATTGGTGAATTCACCCGCCACCAAAAAGCTTGTCAAAAAATCAAACTAAAACTACTCCCCGCCCAAGGATCAATAAAATAAAAATAGCAGATCTCTTCAGGGACAAAGTATGTGACATCGCCACCATCTTAGCAGTTTTCATCTTCATTTCCCTTATCTCCAGTTGGAAGTTTTTCTCATGAAGGACTTCAGGCAGTGAATCATGCTGTAATCATGACCAAATCGTTTGTTGGGGGGCCACACCTTCCACAATTGCGGATTATGGCACTGCCTGCGATCGTGACCGGACATGAGTCACCCACGCATGACTCCTCAATAGGCAGTGGGATGGTCAATGAAATATATCCAGATCAGTGAAATTCATACCGCAGCGCGGCCTTTCGGGACAACCCGTGTTGGGTAGAATGATCACCATGGTTCCCGCGAGCAACGGGAGGTAGGTACTAGTAGTAGGCGCTTCGGAAGGTATTTTAATTAGGTGATAGGGAATTGGAAAATCCTCGCCATGGGACTCCTGCCATCTATAGAAAGAAATATCGAATAAAATATGCAAAGGCTTGACTCGTAAGTACGATACCACTGTACCGTCATTACTGCATCACTGGTCTGCTTGAATGCTTCTCTACAGAGGACCATTGAATGGCGAATACCACAAATATTACATGGTTGAGTCTGCAAAATACTAAGCGACTCCTTCTGGGTACGTATTGCGGCTCCCGTGCCAGTATCATCTGCTGCTTCTGAAATACCACTCATAGGTTTGGGGGAAGGCACGACTTGGGGCCTACTTCCATCCCATTCACCTTCATCCAATTCACTTTTTCCCATTATACTATTCAAATTCCTATTTAAATTGGTCCCCTCCATCTTGATTCCTTTCCTCATCATCTCTTCGTATCCATCTTTCCATCCACATCCATCCGCTCATCGCCATCTTTCAACTCTCATCTTTCAGTATTTATACTCTTCAACTCGGAGACCGGCAGATTCAGTAATCAAGCGAAGATGGATCTGACAGCCGAAGCCAGTGAACCATCGTGCCCTGATCATTTGTAGGTTTGAATTTACACCGGTCGTTCGATACCTACTGACAATAAATTAGGGCGGCGAAGCCAGAGCGTAAGACAGGAAACGAGAATGAAGGCAATAAGAGACCAATCTCGCCAACGGATGACAAGCCTTCGAACAAAACCAGGTCGGAAAAGGCCTGCGTAATCACCTTTGCCGAGGAACCCCTCCAAGTCTGCCACATCGTTCCATTTTCCGCTGGAAAGAAGGCGACTAATCGAGACATATTGTGGAAGACGGTGGGATGTTTTGGCCGGAGACAAAGATTAAGGCCTGGAAGGCCCAGGTCTCTGGCAGCAATGACACAGAGGTTTCCCAGAAATTGATATCAATGTGTACAAACACCCATGGGCTATGGGACAAGGATGCAAAAGCTGCGGACAGCATTGGAAAAGGAACGGAGGATAAGAACAGACGATCAAGTCGAGTCCATGGTGGTTTCTGAGAATAAAGATGTTATGAAGGGCCCTTTTTGGTGGCTGCTCACCAGGACATTTTCAAAGTTCATTCTCATCACCACCGCTCCCTCCCTAACATCCGGGGTGGACTCTGCATCTGCACCTGGACCCGGATCCACCAAGGTGTTTAATGGGGCCAGGGAGGCCAAAGTTCAGCCAGGGGAGATCATCGAGATCACCACTAAAAATCCGGTGACACGACCGTTGCAATTAGCATCCCACACAGTTCAAAGAGTGAGTAAAATTTCGAAACTCGTTCCCTCCGAGCTTTCAAGGCACGTTAAAGCTTTAACCTGGGGCTAATATCACATCCTCTAGCCGAGATAGATGATGAAGCCAATGTCAAGGCGGCCCCCACCCCATTCCTTGACCGGAACCCACGAAAATGCAGTGAGACCTACAACGCCTTGTTGCGCTTAGCGGCGCCGCGGACGTCACAGAAAAGAACGACAGTTGCGTAGAAGAAGCCTCCGCCGATCGCCACCCCGAGCCCCAGTCCCCCGTACTGACGAGAATCGCTTCCCGACACCTTCTGGGGCATTCCCTTCGCGGGAACCCCCGAAGGTCAGATCAGCCCCCGCCAGCCGTGAAAGGAAATCGAGGTTCCGGCACCGCTCGCCAGCCCATTAATACCTCCTCCACACCTCCATCGTTGGCGGACGGGTTTCTAGGTGGTCGGATTTCCCACAGTTGCCGGTGGACATGAAGTCCCAGTGCGTTGATTACGTTTAGGTTTTGACATCGTATTCTCAGTAATTCAAATGATGAATCCTTATCCACTAACGTCCTTATCCTGATGATACGGTCATCGGAGTAGTCCCGCCAGTAGCCCGACGCCGTTGGAGTCATCCTAATCCGGTAACTAGCATCGCGATAAGGAACCACGACTCCGACAGAGATAGCTGGTCGTCGTAGTACTTAAAAGATACAGACAGTCGCAAATATCCCTTATAAATCCCTAGAACTTTTTCTTATGAAGTAATCAATTGCATATAAACACTTACAATGCCCGAAATCTACGCCAGCCACCCCGACTACGGCTACGACCGTGAATTCAAGGGCTATGGCGAACAAGGCCTAAACCCCAAGTGGCCCAACAATGCCAAAATCGCCGTTTCATTCGTCATCAACTACGAAGAGGTACACCTCCCCTCCCCTCTATTCTAGATACTAGGTAATTAACATATCTAGGGCGGAGAACGAAGCGTCCTCGAAGGCGACGGCGTATCCGAAACCAATCTCCGCGAGAACCCCGGCAGCCCAGCAAGTATCAACGAGCGCAACTACAATGCCGAATCCGAGTACGAGTATGGCAGTCGCGCGGGCTGGTGGCGACTCTTTCGTCTGTTTAACGCACATAAGATGAAGTTTACATTGTACGCGGTTGCGCGGGCGATCGAGCATAACCCCGAGGTTGCGACGCGGTGTGTCGAGGAGGGCCATGATGTTGCTTCACAGTGAGCGAACCCCCCCTCGTAGCTTTTTTGGATGGGGGAATATGTTAATGGGTGGTGCAGTGCCTACCGCTGGGTCAACTACCACGACTTCTCGATCGAAAAAGAAAAAGACTATATCCGGAAAGCTATCCTCACACTGAAGAGTATCACCGGGTACGCGCCTAAGGGATGGTACTACGGTCGTCCGAGCCCGCAATCACGAACCCTAATCCCACAGGTCTACGAAGAACTGGGCGAAGAGCTCCTCTGGGCGAGTGATACATACGCCGATGATGTACCTTACTGGATTGACCTGGCGCATGAGCGTGATTCCCCCAATCCAAAAGGATGTCTGATGATTCCTTACTCGTATGACTGTAACGATTTCAAGTTTCATGTTGCGGGGACGGGATTCCGTGACCCGCAGGCGTTTTTTAATCATCTTAAGAATGCGTTTGATGTGTTGTATGAGGAAGGGGAGGAGGGAATGCCGAAGATGATGACTATTGGGCTCCATTGTCGGATCATTGGTCGTCCGGGACGGTTTGCGGCGCTGAAGGCGTTTGTGGAGTATATTGCGGCTAAGGAGGGGGTGTGGGTTGCCACGAGGACGGAGATTGCGGAGGCGTTCAGGAAGAATTATCCCTATCAGAGGGGGAAGCTTGCTTAACGTACTTAATGAATATAATCGCTGATTTTCTTTGGATAACGGACTCCTATTTTCACTGTAGTTTTCGAATGATTCAGAATGGAGCGGATTCCTAGGAGAACCCCAGCACAACCCCATCGTCACCTTATCAACGGTAGTAAGCGATAAGATCGGATGTCCGAAAGATATATAGTCTCCTATCACCATGACCTATCCCTTGGCTATCGACTCTACTGGGCTAGGAATAAGAGCGTCAATCCCCGAATGGATGTCTCCAATTCGCCCAGCTCCGATAACCATCCCGAAAGCCCTATCAACGCCTTCGTTTCCCACGTGGTTTCGGACGTCCGACAGATTAATATCATCCTCAGTCTTATATCAACACCTAGAATTGTAGGCCGACCAGGGAGTCTTGAAAGTGGCGTCGAGCCCAGAGCTTTACTCTCCGAGGATGAATCCCTCCAACTCCTACAATAGGTAGCTAGTCCTAGAATTTGTAGACCAAGAGCTAAAGAGGCTTATCGGAGCTCCAAATGATATGATCCCATGATTGGCTGACGGCAGCTGCAAGATAGCTCTTCTCTCTGCGTCCCGATAACTGTAAACAATAACCCTATATGAACGGCATCGATCCAGGACTTTTAGATCTCCTTTCCTAACTATATTTTTATTTTCAAGTTCAGCCGGCCGGTGTTGTATATTTACCTAATATGGCCCAGATAAAAGACAAGCTATCGATGCGACGAGTCATCGACCTGATCCAAACCGAGGAAGCTCCAGACAACCACCAGACGGTCGGAAAAGGACGATGGACAAACCGCGACTTAGAGCCCACATATCCTGAAGAGCGGACATGGACGTGGTACAACCTCCCACTGTACTGGTTTTCGGTCGCGTTCGGAGCGACAGGCTGGAATGTTGCCGCGTCACTAGTGGCAGTCGGACTAGTAAGCCAACTCACCACGAAATAACCAAATCGCATCTGACGTTCCAAAGAGATGGGATCAGGCCTTTATATCATGCTGCCTCGGTTCCCTCATTGCTGCCATTGCAGTGACCGGTATGGCTCGGCCAGGTGCTTCGTACCATATTGGCTTGTCAGTTACCCTACATCTCCTAATGGACAATTCTAATATATATTTTCAGCCCCGTCGTCGCCCGATCAGTCCTGGGCCTCTACGGGTCCTACTTCTTCATTTTTCTTAGGGCTGTCGTCTGCATAATCTGGTACGGCGTACAGACATTCTACGCCGCTAACATGCTCAGTCTCATGTTCCGCTGCATGTTCGGCTACAAATGGGACAATTTCGCCAACACACTCCCCGCCTCAGCCAACGTCACTTCCCAACAACTCCTATGCTTCTTCCTCGTCTGGCTGATGGAGTTTCCATTCGTATGTCCCCCTCTCACCCCCTAACCTAGCTAAGCCAATCTCTAATTTTTGAGGAATGCAGTGCTTCGTCCACCCCACCAAAATCCACTGGCTCTTCAGCATCAAAGGCGTCGTCATGCCCTTCGTCACATTCGGGTTGTTCGGGTGGTGCATGGCCCACGGAACCGGCATCTCCTCTATCGCCCTCGCCTCTGAAACCACCTCCACCCAAACAAATCTCGGGTGGGCCGTTATGGACGGAATAAACGTGATAATGGGAAGTCTCTCCCCGATGCTGGTTAACCAACCCGATCTAGCCCGGTACTGCAAACATCCCCGTGACGCGGGCTGGCCACAGGGCGCTGCAGTATTCGTTTCTAAGGTTACAGTGTTCTTTCTTGGGTTGGCAGCCACGGCTTCGATTCAGGGTGCTTGGGGTGTCGCTTACTGTACCTCCCCTTTCTCCCTTCTCCCCCTCTCTATATAAGAATGTGAACTAAATTTTGTGGGAAGGGAATATATGGGACCTCCTCTCCGCAATCCTAGACCACTACTGGACCCCTGCATCACGTTGCGCAGTCTGGATCGTATCCTTCAGCTTCCTTTTCAGCCAATTCGGGACGAATTTCGGGGCAAACTCTATCCCCTTTGGCGCGGATATGACAGGTCTTTTTCCAAGGTTTTTGACGATTCGCCGGGGACAGATACTGTGTGCAATTTTGGGCGTGGCGGTTGTGCCGTGGCAGTTATTGGCCAATGCGAGCGCCTTTTTGAGTTTCTTGGGGAGTTATAATATTTTTATGGCGCCGCTGTGTGCGGTTAGTCTCCCCCTCCCCCCAAATTCAATCCCCTGAAGCAAGAGGGAAGAAAGCTAATGGAGACTAGATTATAATAACGGACTATATCCTGCGCAAAGGAAACATCCACGTTCCCTCGTTATATGACTCATCGAAATCAGCGATCTACTGGTTCTGGTCGGGCACGAACTGGTTTGGCGTTTTGGCTTGGTGTGCGGGGGTTGCGCTTGGTTTGCCGGGGTTGGTAGGCGAATATCAACCGCAGGCTGTAAATGAGGCGGCGAAGAATATGTTTAAGATGGGGTGGATTTTGACGTTTGTGGTTGCGGCGGTGGTTTATGCAGGGTTCTTTGTCGTGGTGAAGTTTCGGGTATTCCCGAGGCAGTATGAGGTTATTCCGGTTACATGGGAGTATTTGGCTAGGGAGGGGAGGGAGGGATTTTTTGATGGGGAGAGGGAGGCTGATCATTTGGGGGTTGTGGTTGAGGAGGCGGTTGGAGAGTTGGAAAAGGAGGAGGAGAAGGAGGGGAAGCTTTAGCTTAGTCTTTTGGCTTCGTTCAATTATTTAATAATCAGGCTGGTTCTTTATCTTAAATGCTGGAGATTCTCCGTTTCTGATGATAGGGGTTAGGCTGGAGATAACAGCTCTACCTATCGCGAGTTGGAGATGCCCCCTTTCGGCAATCGGTTGGAGTCAAAACTTTCCCCTACATAACTTCAACCCTTCCAACATCTTCTATATCATCTGCAGCTCAGATTAGAAGGCACTGAATAAAGAAAGAAATGGAAAGACTAACAGCAACCCAGGCCCTGGCCCTGATCCAGCAAAACAAAGCCACGGTAGAATCCTACGCCCGCGCCCTGCTCTCCCGCATCGAACAACGCGACGCCACCGTCCAAGCATGGGCCTATCTCAACCCAGACACCATCCTCAACCAGGCCCGTCAACTCGATCAAATCCCACCTGATCAACGCGGTCCCTTACACGGCATCGCAATCGGCGTGAAAGATGTCATCTATACGAAAGGTCCTCCCCCCCAAAATATATAACCACGCGCTGTACAAAGAACTAACAGAAAAAGTAGATATGCCCACACAGCACAACTCCCCATTATACAAAGACAGCCAACCCTCCATCGATGCCGCATCCGTCTCTATCCTCCGTTCAGCGGGAGCTCTTATTTTCGGTACCCCCCCTTCCCCCTCCCCTTCCCCTCTCCACCTTATTTTAGGGGGGATTGTAATAACCTGTTACCTCGGCAGGAAAAACAACGACAACCGAATTTGCAGCGACTGTCCAAGGCTCCGTTACACGAAACCCCCATGACTCCACACGTACCCCCGGCGGCTCGTCCTCCGGGTCCGGCGCCGCGGTAGCCGACTTCCAGGTCCCGATTGCCCTTGGCACACAGACAGGCGGGAGCACGATCCGGCCGGCCTCATTTAATGGGGTGTATGCGATGAAACCGACGTGGAATGCGATCAGTAGGGAGGGGCAGAAGATTTATGCGCCGATATTTGATACGGTTGGGTTGTATGCGAGGTGTGTGGAGGATTTGGAGTTGTTAGCGGGGGTTTTTCGGCTGGAAGACGATATAGGAGAGGATGTGGTGGAGTTGGCGGGGGCGAGGTTTGGGGTTGTGAAGACTAGTGTGTGGGAGAAGGCTGGGCCAGGTACGAGGCAGGCGATGGAGAGGGCGGTTGAGATACTCAGGAGGCATGGGGCGAGTGTGGAGGAGGTGGAATTACCCAACGAGGTTGGGGAGATGCCGAAGTGGCATGCGGCTGTTATGGCGGGGGATGGGCGGGTAGCGTTTCTACCAGAATATCGGGTGGATAAAGGGAGCATGCATGCGTCACTAGTTGGGCACGTGGAGAATGTAAAGAGGTATTCACGCGCTGAGCAATTGAGGGCGTTTGATGGGATGGCGGCGCTGAGGCCGGTGATTGATGAGATTGCGGGGAGGTATACGGCATTGATCACCCCGAGTGTTTCGGATGAGGCACCGGAAGGGATTGAGAGTACAGGGAGTGCTGCATTCAATTCTATGTGGACGGTATGTTTTCTTCTCTTTAGCGGTTTATTGATTGGTATTTCGGGGTTCTGATCTCAATAGGCTCTGCATACGCCCGTGGTGAATATCCCCGGCTTCAGGGGCGCACACGCTATGCCGATTGGTATCTCAATAGTTGCACCCCGGTATCGAGATCGTCATCTGCTCCGCGTGGCTCAGGAAGTTGGGAAGGTGTTTGAGGCGGAGGGAGGGTGGCAGTCACAGCTGTAGTGAATCCTTGTGTAACGAGCCGTGTTTGCCAGGTCACTGTTGGAATATAATTCATTGTATAGAAGATGCTAGGCTTTTCTACAGTCACAACCTGCCGGGCTTCCCTGTCTATAAATAGGGCCTTCTTCCCCCTGGTCAACCTTCCTCCCAAAATATTTTCCTCATCTCCTCCATTATCGTTTGAAGGGTCGTTTGCCCCTCCCACTCTTGCCCAGGACAAACTTACTCCTCTGAGCCTGGCACCCGAACTCCGTGAAAAGCTAAGCAACCTACTTTCCTTTGACCTCAATCAGGTCCAACTACACCCTATCCCGCGAATAGACTTGGGAAACCGGGAAAGCAAGCCTCGCCGATTCACAGCCCAAGCCAGAATATGGGGAAATTCAATATGTCCACAACATAGAGTCATTTTCTCAATTCTTTAGTCCCGACAGCACTCTTCGTCGCATCATCGATACATGTTTCCCACCCGCCCTTCTTATCCCTCCCTGGAAGCAATCATCTGGTCATCAATCGTTCTATGCGGCAGATTCTGGCAGGGTTTAGTGTCCTGGCTAAACGCAAAGGTTAATACATGGAGTCCCAAAAAAAGAAGAAACCCTTAAGTATTCTTGAGAGGAAGCCTGCTCCCAAGTAAGTCCTTCAATTTCCTTCAAGATAAGGGTGTAATCTTTCTAACTTGACGCGATCAGGCGCCTCATATGGCATGAGGGGGGAATAAACAAGACCGAGCCCACCCACCTTACAGTCGACTTCAAGGACTGGAACGGCCTCCACATAAGTACACGTTACTTCCGAGAATTTGAAATCGAATACATGGAAGAGGTCACCGATCCACCTCCATGCATCCCAAAATGGGAATCATTATCATTGGTCAAACCTCAAGGGGATTGGGGTTCCATGCGTCGACCTGATGCCACTCCCGAGCTCGCGATTTCAATACAAGCATTCCATCGATCGACGTCTTGGCTATTACCGCCGACGCCATTACTATCTGCGGCCCCGGATCCCAATGCGCAGTCAGGAGGATGAATCACCTGTCTATTCATGCCTAGCTTCTTCTCACAACTCTCCATCAGGGAATTTTGATTCTTTGCATCAAAACCATCGCATTCAATATTAATGCCTCTCCACATTCGAGATTAATTCACAATATCTATTCATCACTGCCTGTATTCTCTATCCAAAGCCCTTTTTCTATTTTGAGCAAATGGCAGGCCCGTATCTAATCAGAACTGGACGCATTAATAGAAATCCGTGGCGCTTATTGTGAAGGGAGAGAGGAACAAACAAGCCAAATAGATAGTAATCTAGCCCTCCAAACGCCAACCTGTCTCTTCTAGTCGATGCTCGACGTGTTTAAACCATAGGCCCCAAAGTTTGACCGTCTCCCTTTTCAAACTGTGACCACACAATAGTGCCGGGTTCCCGTCATTTGCAAGGAAACGTGATAAGGGTACCGGTGCCGCCAAGGTGTCACTCAACGTGTTTTTGGTAAGGCATTCACTTCACTAACTGGCTCAAGGAACTGCGGGACATGGTGTCGGGGAAATACTTTTCTCAGGATAGAGTACTTGAATCACAACAGGCCGGTGATACCAAAGCAAAAGAATATATAGGCGCGAAATGAGGTGGCTCCAGGCCATTGGGTTAGGTTATTGCATTTAACTAATGCTCGACTATCTGTTCGCTACTAAAGTGCACCGTCTCCCATCTACCTCCCGACTATCACGCCTCAGCGCACAATCCCCACGCCTCAAGCTGGCGTCAGCCCCATTTCGGCGAGACTCTCAATTGCATAGAATCGAAGATCCTCGAGCTCTAGGTAAAACATATCATTCGGGTTTCGTCCCGGCAGCACGACCTGAAATACCTGAGACCTAGTCAGGCCAACCCGGTCGATAGGAGTTCCCGCATTCGCGGGCGCTGGGAAGACAGACTAAGGTATCAAAGTTAGCTTAAGAACGCAATTTTGAAATACCAAGAAACTTGCCATTGTGCGCATAAGGAGGCCCCCAGCGGGGTTGCGTTCCCAGATTTCCATCTGGCCCTTTACCCTGTTCCCCCGAACCTTAGTCCATTTTAACAAGATGACCATTTTCACCACCGTGCTCCCACGTAGCCATAAATCCTTGTCAGAGTGTAGCCGCGGCCAGGACTCACTCCACCCGGACTCAATTACGAGGTGGGGGTGAGAACGGCGATGTGTCCGGATGAATAGGTCCGGTTCTTTCGACGAGTTTGCGTACGGTCCTATGAAATTGCCGAATCCTGAGGCTCATCATTAGCAACGTACAAAGTAGTTATGGAACATGAAACGTACGAGTGCCGACCCCAACGTGGAAGAGACGTCTTTCCTCACGGCTGACCAGGTGAAGGTCCCCCCATTCATTCCACGCGTTCGTTATCCATCTCTGGTGGACATCGTGAATAGGTGTGGGCATCACCCTAACCCACAGCACACATGTTAGCGAGTTGTAGTTGGTTCTATATTGTGGTAAGCGTTAGGAAGTTCCATTGTTTATCTCATCAGCGATTTCCTCACCGTATGGCCTTCTCTTCTGCTTCGCTCGACTCTGCAAGCGACTGGCAAACAAGTAGCCCTTTCTCTGGGGTCACTCTCTCGCAGACTATCTCAGTAAAGTTCTCAATAGTTCGCAGTTGGTGAATTATGCCATTGAAAATCTGCTGTGCAGATAGGGGTTCGTCAATGCTCGGGGCAGCACTGCGCAGTTCCCGGGTTGAAGGAGATGGGGGCGGTTTGGGCGACATGATGGTGAAACCGATGTGCAAGTAGTAGGTCGGTGAAATATTTTCTTGTGTTATTAGGAGGAATCTGGAAGGTAAAAGGTTGGGGTGGGGGACGCGCGCGTAGGGTAAAATAAATCGCGACAAGGTCCAGCAACTTGGAAGGTCAAAACACTGGAAAGGTGAGCGGGATTCAGGACTCTGAACCAAAAGGTGGTAGTAACACCGGACATGTTCCGCCTTAGGCATGAAAATACCATGTCACTATGAAGTAATTCGAAGTCACTCCTCATCTTTATTCCTCCTTCATAAACAGCAGATTGCCCTCAACTTCCCTCAATCCTTCTCACCCTCTCCTGCTTTTGTTTACACCCGGGAATCAAGTGATTAAAAGTTCGCGAGTCCGCGATATTTTGAGTACTCAGTACGAGATTCTCTACGTTGAGATACAAGCCGCGGGAATAATGAACACGATCCCGTCAATCGTGATTCGCGGGATTTGCGACTATGCCGATGCCCATAAGAATGATCGATGGCAAGAATATGCCTGTGCTACTGCGGCAGCCTATGCTAAATATCTGCTGAGTATCTTGAAACCATTCTCTATGAGAGACCAGCGCAGATCCCCGGGGACAAAAAACCCAGGTTTATGTTCACCCCAGATTCGACCCATTGTATGTCACCGATCCTCTTTGTCAGGTTCCTTTAAGGACCAGAGTGAAGAAAATGAGTCAGTTGCGGACAAGACTCAGGCAAGCAGATCCCAATCCGTCGACGAACCCCTTCCCTCGAGAGGAGGAGGCCTTCTTTCTACTATCAGACCAGCGCAGATGCCAGACAAGAGATTATCAGAGGTAAGATTGTTTGCACAACGGCGTCCATCCTGGGAAAATTGGCCCATCAGCGCCATGAATCTCTTTCAGGCTCTTCGGCGTTGGACATTAACAATGAACTCTAGCCTCCTTGTTATCGGGGCTCGCTACGGAGAAGGAAAGAGGGCGGCTATAACTGCAATTTTCTGCCCGCTTTTTCAAACGCACACACAAGCAGCGGCGTCCTCGAAAACCTCGAACATGGACACCGACCCCCAGAGGATTACAAAACGTGCTCGTCTTGAGGCGAGCGTAGAGTATGGACCAAAGTTGGAGAAATTGACGGTCCATATTGTCCTTTGTGATCAGACGAAGTTTCACCACCTCCATCCGGCAAAACAGGCTTATCTTGGCGTGCCGCGTCTCTTCGAAGGAGATAGCAAAGCTAGCCCACTCAGAGGGACTCTTCCCATCGACGATGTGGACGAGTTTCTAGAGGAGGAAAGTATCGAGCTGGTCATATGCCATGGATATGGTTGCAACTGGTATCATGATCAAGTGGAAAATCTCTTCAAGCCCATCAGTCGACCGAACCACCCCAATAATCCCTCCATCCTGCCGTATTTCTTTTACCTGTCGGATCAGGGGAGAGAGGCCCGAAGACAGCGAGGTGCGGTAGAGATTGTGTGTGAGGCTCTCAGGACCACTCCCCATAAGTTTACTGGGATGGAACATCATGCCCTCGAACAACTTAGCGATGACAACAACATGAAAACCCTCTTATCTTGCGTTCTATTACTATCGCAATCCGCATTATAAACCAGCCAACGAGCTCGACGATGGAGACAGTGACCGCATTACTGCGTTCCAGCAGTTCATGGAGGATACCTTTGGGTCAGAATATGCAAAAGCAGATGCACTGTTTGAGAGGGGACTTGTCACCAGAGAACATTTACCAAGGCTCTTTTGCCCCAATGAGGTTATTGTCACCCATAAATATGGAGAGCCAGTGGCATTCTGCGTTGATTCTGTCCACTCTGCGACATCTATGGGAAATGGATATAGCTCAAGGGATGCTTCTATTTCCCTGCAGTGCCATTCTTGGGAATTCGACGGGGCATTCCATCAAGCTGACACGCCCATTCCCCTTGACTGGCCTTATCGCAAACTGAATCTCGCATTCAAGATCTGGAGACATATCCACTCAGGTTCAACACTTCTGGCCTAGCAGAGAGATTAAGGGAACGAGGCCGTAAATTCTGGGGATGTCGACTGCCAAAATGTGTTTCTTATTGCCCTCCCTCCTCGAGCTTCCAGTTCCAATCGGTAGGTGAACCCTGTGTCAACCTAACGTTCTGCTGGGAGCAATATTAACTATATCCATATAGGCCACTCCTCGGTATATGGTTGATGTCGAAACATACATGCAAATCCACAAGGACGATATCTCTCGCCATGATGGTGATGGTCCTAATGTAAACGACGAGGATCCCCCGGACGACCAATTACTCCTGCTCCCCCCTGCCACTATCCGTGGCTTTGGATTTCATGATAAAAAATGGCGTATGTCCCCCCACTCCCCAAGTCCCTCAAACCCCTAACTTACCACCTGGCACAGAGACTCTCCTAGTCGACCATATTACCGAAATCACCTAGAACACCGATGCCTTTGACCACCTAGTCCTAACCTCCACCAAGAAAGAGCCCATCGAGGCCCTTATCGACTCCCACACAGGTACGAACACCAACACCGCCACAAACGTGATACAAGGTAAAGGCAACGGAATCATCCTCCTCCTGCACGGAGGCCCAGGGACAGGGAAAACCCTCACTGCTGAGTCTGTTGCTGAACTCACCTATCGTCTATTATATCGTGTGATATGCGGAGAAATCGGCACAAATGCCGAGGACGTGGAAAAAATACCTCGAAACAGTTTTCTATCTTGGTACCAAATGGAACTGCGTGGTTCTACTCGACGAGGCAGACATCTTCCTGGAAGAACGAACCCCAGCTGACCTTTCCCGAAATGCGCTTGTTTCCGTTTTTCTATGCGTCTTGGAGTATTATGAAGGGATTCTCGTTCTTACGTCGAATCGAATTGGGAGGTTTGACGAGGCTTTCAAATCTAGAGTTCATCTTACTTTGCATTATCCACGGCTGAGGAAATCTGATAGACGCCAGATCTGGTCTAACTTTATCAATGGCCTTCGAGAATCCCCGATACCCGTCCATGTTAACGAGCTCAAGGAGAATATTGGTAAGCTGAGCTCGTATAAGTTGAATGGTCGAGAGATTCGGAATTCTATCAAAACGGCAACACTCTTGACCAAGTTTCGTGAACAGACTGTCGGTTTTAGTCATCTGAATGAGGTTATCGCCATTTCTCGCGAATTTGAGAGATATCTCAATGAGGTTCATGGGCATGATTCTTCTGACTGGGCCAAGGCGCAGGGCACACGGGCTGAGTAACGTGAGGATACTTCCAGTACTGAGGGACCTAATGCGCATCGAATTTGATATACGAGGCGATATTTTACGCCTATACTAGTCGTCATTTTGTTTACTAATAGCCCCACGGGCTTTCATGTTCTATTTACATTGTGTTTTTCGATTGTTTCATTGGTTATTTTATTATATGCTAGTGATTTATGGAAAATGCAAATCCTATACACCGGACTACTCCTAATGGCACTCCGACAAAATAATATTTCGATGACTGCAGGCAGAATTCCTAATTGGAATTAGCTCTGCTAGCACAGGTCTGCTCAGCCAATTATCTACTATCTTTTAAGTGTCTCTCCGCACCCATCCAAAGGCCGCTTCAAGGGCCTCTCGAAGAACCTCTCGAAGAACCTCTCTCAGGAGCTCTCTGGGCACTGCACTAAGTAATCTTTTAAGTATCTTTTTAAACACTTTTCCAGGTATATTTAAGTATTCATAACACTCACTTTTAGATATTTCTTCTGGTTAAGCTATATATATAGATATTTAGCAAGGTATTAATAGGGTGCCTATAGAGGGGCTTATAGAGGGGCTTAGGAAAAGCAGTAGCCCTGGAGGTCTGTACGCTCTCATGAATTGGTGTTTCATCGGAATGCCACTAATAGCCTGCTGTATATGGACTGACAGGGTTTTGTGGCGCCTTGGTCATTCTATATGGCAAAAAGAATCCATTGCTAGCCCTTATAAAGATCAACCCTTAAAAAACAATGTAACAATACCTGCAAAGAAAATCCGTTTTTAACATAGATACCAGTCTTCCAACGTCATCACAAACATCATCCCCCCACCAGCAAAAAGCCCCTCAACCTCCCTTCCGGTATCTCTTTCGCTGTGCCCCTGATCATCCTCGTCCCATAAACATCGCCAACAACTCACTCAGTCGAATGCGGGAAGGCTTCTCTGGGAAATAACCCTCCCTCTTCGGCTCCTCCGGCACCGGCCCCCCCTGACACCAATAACATTCCTCACTTGGGTTTTCCCCATGCTGAAGCTGATGTACGAAAGAGTATTCAGCAACATTCCCGCTCCATTTGTCATGGTCCACTTTAAACCTTTCATAACAATCAATATCAAAAGTCCGACCAGCATATTGAAACCAGTCCTGCATTGCTTTCGTCGAAGATTCGATTGTGATGTTGCTATCCGGTGTCGCAGCTATCCAGCCGTCCATCTGTAGACGGCCGGTGCTAGCCAGCTTGCCCAGTTTGGGGATAACGCGCTCGAGGCATGTGATGTGGTAGAATTCAACAGCTTCTATAATATATAAGAGATCAGCATAATGTTTCCCCTTTGTTTCCCTCGAAATAAATACGGAAATGAAAAAAAAAGAAAAAAAAAAGACTCGAGGATAGTAAAGCAAATCTCATACCTCCACCATATGTATTCGACCCACCCTTCAAGGCAAAGCGATAGTAGGAACGGATAACCGGGTCACCAGTATGTTTCTCAATAGGGCAGTCCCATGCCCGGCAGTGGCTTCCTTTATACTTGGGAGTTTCCTGAAGATAAAGGACTTTTTTCTTCGATTTCAAGTCACGTAGGATATACCTGGCTTCTTTTTGTCTTCTTTTCTTTTTCTTGAGCTTCTTCTCGGTGGCGTCTACAGAGGGAGGGGGCTGCTCAACCCCGGCGCTAGTGTCTTTTGGCTCCATGTGAGGGGGGACAAGGAAAAAACTTTTAAGTTGGAAGGTTAGGGATTGGTTGTGGTGCTTATTGGAATAGATGGGATATGAGAGATAAAAAATGAAAGAGAAAGAAAGAATAAAATTATTAAAATTGGGGCTGAGCTGGTTTAAGTAGCTGAGAGGGCAAAGTCAGGCTAGACCCAGTATGAAAACATCACCCAATGTGGAAATGTGAGTGCCTCCCTAGTATTCTAGAAATAGTTAGTTATAACTTCTATTATATTAATAATAAATCTTTATGGTTAAATAAATATTAAATATATAATAACTAGTTTAGTATTATAATTATATTATTATTTTATATTAAATTATTTTTAAACTATTTCTAATTTTCTATAATTCTACTATAATATCTTATATTTTAAGATCTATAAAGATTATATACATTTTTTGATTAATTCTCAGACATGTATACATATATATATATATTCAAACGAAAGAATAATAAATATTTCGAACTCTTTAACTAGTAGGATCATAGCTTATAAAGCTCGTGTATCAGCCGCCTTTTAACAAGAGTGTTGAGCTCAACTTGTTCACATCAGTGCTAGCATGATTATACTGACTCTTTACCCAAACTGTACCAACATTCAATATCTCAACCGGCCCACATGATTGGTCATCGATGCTTGGTTGGCGGCAAATTCATGCCCTTTACTCGTTGGATACTAGTATGCAGTGGTCACCTTTGGGACTGTCCTGTCATCGTGGGAGAAGAGTGATGAGCATGGACGAGGATTAAATCCTACCGACAGGCACCCTATCCTCAATGTGTATACTGACGCTATATTCAAAATTGTTCCCAATCAATATTCAAAATGTTACTCAGTCCCAGGGATAAAGGCAGCCGCAATACAGAGCTGCGTTTGCCCGCGGCATTTCCCCCCAGGTGGACAGAACAGTTTGACGGTAAGGTTTCTCCCATCCACCTCCATGCCTAGCTCATAGTGAATCTCAAAGAAATCTCCTTTGGGTCCAGATTTAGTAACCAGCAAACCCTCATCTTTCACTTTCTGCAAATCAACCTCGAGGCGGCCAAATTTTTCAGCGCCTAGTCTCTGTTAGTCACAGCCCTCACTATCCACAAGGTAAGAACGAAAATCTGGGTTTACCTCTGTTAACTCGATGTTGGTAGTGATAGTTATCTTGCGCACGAGCAGCATCGGAAACCCATACTTCCTGCCGAATTACGAGCTCCTCCCCGACCGGAAATGTTTGGTAGTTGCGCGTTCTGAACGGCTCCCGTTTCTTGAGAACTCGATTCTGCACTCGTTAGCAGTACTCCCTGCCCTATGCAGATGTTATTCGATATACCCTTTTGATAACCCAGTCCAAAGCATGAAAGACGTATCTCTTCCCGTTGATAAGGTTATATGTCGATCCAGCAGCTTGATGGCCCGGGAGCTTCTGGTTGTACTCTTCTATCTGAAGAAACCCAAAGTTGGACTGTACGATACGCCTAGGGCCGTCCTCTTTATTCAAGGCGCGAAATACTGCCCCATGGGATACGACCGTCGCCATGTCCCTGCCGTATTATGTTAGTGGCTCCCGTCCTCTCAGGGATATCTAGCTGAGCAACCCACACTGTGCTATCAATAATTCCCAAATTGGGAAATTTCCTTTCAATGTGATTGATCAGGACCGGGGAGGTCGAGAAGCCCCCAACCAATAGGACTTTCTATATCTTGGTTATCCGGCTGTTTTCGTTCAGCTGACTTCGGATCAAACGTACGCTAACTGTTAAGCCTTTTTCATCGACTGCGGCGGTTTGCTGTCGAATGAGTTTAGTTATGCCGTCCAGGCTGAATCGAAAGAAACCCGCGATATCTCGCCTGTGAGAATAGTTCAGCTGGTGCACGCTCTGGGAGTGCAAGATGGACCAACCTTGACATACGAAGGATCGAGTCACCAAAGCCCTTTCTCGAATCTTCCTTCAGGCCGTGAACCACGATTCCTTCCTCTCCATCTAACCCATCAGCAGGATCGAAATTTCTTTTCAGTGAATACTCAACGTAGTTCATGATATCGTGTTCGATGATATACTCGAATGACGGCCCCTTGAGCGCCACGTATTCTGTGTCCTTGATTCTGCGTATCACCTCCGTTTTCAAGGCTTGGTTCACGTAGCTAGAGCCACAGTTCATCCCTTTGCGTTTGGTTAGATCACCATCACCGTAAATAGAATACTGTAGCTATCGAATCATACCTGCAGGCGCCACCACCTCGTCCACCCGAAATGGCCTTTCTCGCCGAACCTGATAGGTGATGGTATCCTGAGAGTATCATTACCCGAGAATCCAGATAGGGTCAGATAGAGCGGCATACCACTGTCCCCCCACCAGCATCACAGACAATGAACACGTCCCCTTTCTGACAACACTTGTTAGCTCCAATACATATACTTGGAAGGTCAACAACTCACCGCGAGATCCCTGCCACCTGAAAGTGCCTCAAGAATGTATGCTGCAGCTGCTTCTGGCTCGTTCAATATGTACAATGGAGATAGAATCCCAAAGTTGATCTCCCGTGCTATATCAAGCAAGATCTCCTGCATCGTACGTATCGCCTTCGCGGTCCATCCGGCCGGGACACAGAATACCAATTCAACCTCACACTCCTCATTGAATCGCTCTTTCTTCCGAAGATAGTTTTTACTATGCTTCAGGATTTCTCGCAGATAGTCCTTGATAACGCCCTTTTCATCCTTCCGAGCACGGTGGAGAGTTCTCCGCAGCTCGTCGCGTACACCTCGTTCACTGTCCTTGAGAAGGAGCTTGGCAAATTGGATAATCTTATTTCTGGATTCCAGTTGACCATCCTCAATACCTTTGACCTTTTCACGGGCGTTATACCCCCAGAAAAAGTCATCGTCTAGATACCAACTCTCACTGGGTACGTCTGGGTTTCGCCAAAGGTTCATCGTATTGGGCCAGCCGGAGACAGACTTGATCTGCTCCCCATGGAGGGTTTTGGGAGGGTTATCCGCGGCGAACTTAATATAGGAAACGGAGGAGAAGGTGGTCCCATAATCAAGGCCAACGATAAACTTTGTTCGATTCGCTGATCGCTGTGGCGTTCCAGGTGAGACGGGTGTTCCCGCAGTGGTGCCCACTTCGACCTCCTGATCACCATCGTCCTCGCCTTTTAGGATACTGGGTGCGCTACCAAGTGTAACGGTTGAGGCACGGCGTCGCTTTCGTGATCCATTTATTCCTAGATCCATTGTGTTGGTTATTTTACGGCGGGAAAATCGACAATGTGCGGGCGGCACCTCGTTTATTTATTTTGTTCCATCCCATCTCAGCCTTTCGCGCCGCAACTGCGCAGAAGGAAACACACCAAGTGAGCCGTACAAGGCAACCTCACAGTCTCATTGGCGGACAAGGAGCATCTCCAGGAGGGGTTCAACTTGGTGGCTTGGCACTCAGGCAACAAGCCTATCATAGCGCAAGACCAGCCAACAACCCGGTGCCCTGGGCGCTAATATTGTTTTCGGGATGTAGCTGAAATGGTCTGCTGAAAATGCGGCGCAGCGTCCCCTCAGCCTTGTTGATTGTTCTCGACAACGTTTCAACCTTGACAAACCAATGTCCCCCAAAAGCTGTCCTGAACCACAATTCCACAAACCTCCTACGCAATATCCCCTCCTTCCTCGATCCGACGTCTCGATTCCCCAATATGTCGCAAAGTACCACCCCAGACAATGACACCAAGACACCGCCGGTAGAAGTGGTAGTTCCATCGCCACGAAAGAAATGGAAAGGCTGGGTGACAGTAGACGAAATACCAGAGCCACTGTTGAGCGTACACGGCGGAGGAGGAGTCAAGGAAAACAACATTCTCGCACGAGGACAAAAGCGCCTGCGTCAGCGACCCGACAGATTCCAAGAGGAGCCTAGGTGGAGCGTGGAAAGGAGTGTAACCGTTTCCTCGAGGGCACCATCAGAACAGAAGCAGCAACATCCTGCACGGAAGAAAATATGTGTTGGGGCGAGGGTGCGCACGAAAGAACACAACGATTTGCATCGCGAAATACAACGTCTGAAAATGCAGAACGATCTGCTTGCGGTTTCTGAGAATTCAGAAATCTCTAGACTCCAGGCAGAGGTAAAGCGGTTGGAAGGGCTCAAAGCCGAGCAGAACAGGAAAATCCTTCGTCTCATTTCTAAGGCTGGGGGAACACCCGATGATGCGGATACCGAAGATGGAAGGTGCGACATCCTACAAAGAAAAGACCAGGAAATCGAGCAGCAAAACGCCACAATCAAGGACCTAGAATCAAGACTTCGTAACGCACTGGAATTCAATTCTCTTGTTTCTAAAATGCAGGATGGAGATATTCCAACGCATCCAGACTTCACCCGCGAGATGAAAGGTCTTGAGCTGGGCATCCTCCGTACCGCAGAACTACTCTCCACCTGCTTCTATCCACCAAAGCAAATGCCAGATCGAATCTACCTCCACCCTGACCTACATGATATGGCAAGTAAGGTTCTCAAAAATATCAACACTTTACTCTCCATGCCCGCTTTAGCCCTTCGCGGTTTACTGTTCAATATCATTCGCGACCACATCATATATTCCGACCTGTGGACGGCTCTACATGTCGAAGGGTACATGCTAAGAGCATACCAGCAAGCAATCCAACAAACAGGTGAGTTAAGCATACCTTCATAGCGATGTCTCCCATCTAACAGACTGCCGATGTAGCCTCCACCAAATTTGTTGAAACATTCCACAAAGCCGCTGCTCTCCACATGCTAGAGCACGACTCCGAGTTCAAGACATGCTTCCTCCAGGCACATGTTGAGGAATTAAGATCTTATATTCTAGATCTATTGGGGCCCTTTCTATCCCCTACTAACGTGAAGGAAAAGCAAAACGATCTGCATCGGGAAATGGATAGTCTCTTGATGAGGGCCTTCTCGTTCCGAGCCCGGTGTTTCCCGCCAGACGGTGAACGGTACGAGATGATCCAATTCACGCCTGGTGAAGAATTCGATCCCACCATCATGGAAGCACAGGACGAGACAGGTAATCAAGTCACCACCCCGCTAAATGGCGCCAGCACCACTACAATTAAATTTTGCGTGCATGGGTTGATGGTAGGTTACAAGGTTGAGGAAAAGCCATCCGGGTTACAGAAAATCAGGGCATCGAGTCAACCTTTCAATTCCCCGGGGGGCAACAAGGGGATGCGTACCATACATGGTGAAATTCTAAGTGGGAAGGCAATTGTAATACTTTGATGAGGTAGCATTCTTTACGACCCGATACTCTTCTCCTTTAACGTGGAATTTTTATTCGTAGGCGGTTAAACGGTAACACCTAACGCTTCACACCCAATGTGAAATATATATATCCAACTCGGGTCACTCTGAACATAATAATAGCCTTTTAAATTTTGTTTTCCTAGATAAGTCTCTATATCGCCGTGCTCTTTTATTCCTTTCCCTATTTCTTTTCTTTCAATTTGTCTTGTCTTGGGAGGGAATCCTGGAGTGGTGGGAAACGGGCTCCACTCAGCCATCGGCGTCTTGGCTACTATTAGTACCCCGACGTGAGTTAGGATGGACTCTCGGATGTCAAAGGAATATATCCCACTGAGAAGAATGGTGGGGTCCATTTACATGTGGCTGACGATGCCATGTCGCGTGTGGTGGATAGCGCAAGGTGGGTGGGAAATATTGCCGAGGTCTTTCACCGGAGGAACAAGGCAAAGTGCTTGCGAGGCTTGTGCAGGTACCCAGCCATGCATCTCCAGTATTCAACATTTTCCTACCCAAGGATAAATATATATTCTTTGGCGAGATTTAGAGGGAACGCCAAAGTATATCTACCTCATTTCTTATCTTTGTGGGAATATATATTCCATCACTTGTTCTAGAAGACGATCATCATTTCTTCCCGTGCGCCAACATCGTAAAAGGCTTGAGATTCTTAGCCTCATAAGGGAAGATCTTAACATGTAATTTCGGAAACGCATTTCCTGCCCCACAACACTTCCTAAGACTAAAAACCGTTGAGCGGTCGGGTAAAATTGGAACGTTTCGAAGGATTGGGGTTTCTACCCTAAGCCACCACCACCTTAGTGAGGAGATATTTCGGATCCGAGACAGTGATCACCCCACACTGTTCTAGAGCAGACATGTGGAATGAGAATCCTCGTATTGGTTTCGTGTTGCAGCCGGACCGAAGCCCCTGAATACCTTTGTTGACGGTCCCCCGGCTGTAACCCTGAGTCCATCCCTGCGCCGAGTTACATAGCGATCAGACCATCCGCGACAAGACGTGTACCTGAAAGTCAAGTCTCGTTCCCTGTCCATATAGACAACCCTGCTCGATAGGCCGGGAATTGAAGCCGAACGAACCATAGTTCAAACGCTCGAGCCCACTCAACAGAGAATCTGACACCAACCTAGCCTAATACGACCTAACCTATCCAAACTAAGAAACCCCGAGTCGCCGAAAGAGGACAAAACCTGGGGATAGCGCCGGAATTAGGGTTGTGGTTATCTCGGTCCACGGTACGAGCATCCTTATCCGAGCAACTCTCTCCGTGTCCCTGGCAGGCTGACGAACCGTTTGTTTCTACCCCAGTTTGAGGATCATCCCGTCAAACCTAGAACAGTGACCCTGGATTATGTCTTGCGCACAGTCTGGTGCATAAGTTAAAGGGTTCTATTTCCGTCTCTTGATTTTTCTTTATCTCTTCGTCTACTTTATCTCTTCGTTCAGTAATGTGTGTCTTTAGCATGTATATCGGCCATGCTCAACATCCCGCCTGAAGTCCGGGCGACCTGGCCAGCGCCCAACTATACCAATCCAGAGACGCGCGGGCCTGGTCTCGTTGTACTCATCGTCTCCTTTCATGTTCTGAGTCTGACGATGGTGGGGTTACGGGCGTATACCCGGCTACATATCACGCGCAGCTTCGGTCTCGACGATATCATCACTATCATCGCCGTGGTACACCTCTTCCCTAATCCCCCCAAATCTCAAATATACCTAACATTAATGATGTACAAGATCCCCGTCACCGGCGTCGCAGCCTGCGTCCTAATAGCAAACCTCCGCTACGGCTGGGACCGCCACATCTGGGACCTCGAGCCCGACAAATTCAAACCGGGCATTGCTTTAGGATTCTCCGCCTCCATCCTCTTCGCCATCGCCTCAGCCTTCTGCAAGCTTTCTTTGCTGGCATTCTACGACCGTCTCCTCCCCACTGGCGAATCAAGGCTGTTCAGATGGGCCATCCGCATCGTCGGCGCTCTCTCTGCTGCCTGTACGGTCATTTTCATTTTCCAGCTCTCTTTTCTATGCCGGTACCCTCTTCCCCATCCCCCCCATTACATACCCTATACCTTCGAAGAAAAGCTAAAAAAGTGTTTAAAGGCCTGCCAAGGCGTATTTCGACTTCACCCCGCCCCTCTACCACCCACCCTATCCCTACAGCTGCAGCCCCCGCGCCCAAACCAAAATCTACGCATCAATCGGCAACGCCCTCCTCGATCTCCTGGTTGTCCTCCTCCCCATGCCGTTAGCCTGGCGCCTCCGTCTTCCCCTCCGGCAACGTCTAGCCGTTATCGGTATTTTCGCATTGGGTATCGTGGTGGTGATTATCTCGGGATTGAAAACAAAGTATGTTTTCCTGGCGATTAGGGATAGTTATGATGAGCAGTGGGATGCGTATACGTTGTGGATTATGAGTATGGTGGAGTTGCATGCGAGTTTGATTTGTGCGAGTGCGCCGGCGTTGAGGCCACTACTTGTTAGGTATTCTGGTTTGCTGGGATGGAAAGGGTTGGGGTTGGGGAGCTATCGGTGGTCGGGGCCGGTGGAGGAGGTGGAGTTTGTGATGCTTAATCCGAAGGGGAATTCACCGCTGCCGAGCTCACCTTTGCCTAGTTCCCCGGGTGTGTAGGCATGGCTTGGTTATGTGTTATGATCTTATGATGATGATGATGATGATGATGATGATGATGATGTGTATTATGTTTGTATATCAGGAAAGAAAAGCAAAGAAGGAAAAGTTCATTTGGCTCACCGAGTGGTGTTGGACGATTGTGATACGAAGATAGACAGTCGGAGTCCGAGGATTGAAAAACAGACTGATTGTTTCCGAGTCTTGAAGGATCTCTAGCTCGAATCTGAATTCATCCAGTCCGGTATGCAATATGTATGAGAAAAAAGCCCCGGCTGGACAGCTCACGGACCCTCGACATGGTCGACTGACGTGCCAGATGGACACTGCAGGGCAAGTCCAGATACGAGATCTGAGCGCACGGGCTGATGCTATATAAGGTACAGCTACATCAAGCAAGCCAAACGCACGTTGCCATTTTGTAACGCTTTCCCGAAGTCCACGATCAGAGATGGTCCTCCTTGCCATACTCGGAGCCCTAGGAACCGCATACGCCGTCTCGCTATCATCCGTCCCTACGGAACAATGGCGGGCCCTTAACCATAGTGTCTCTGGTCGTCTAAACCATGGTGAACCCATGCTGACCCCTTGCTACACCAGCTACGGAGGGAAGCCTCACATGCCTGACCCGGAGATCTGCGCCACACTTCAAGCAGACAGAGCCAATACAACCTTTGTAGCAGACCAATTCGGGGGGTATCTCTCATCCAACTGGGCAGGGTGTCAGGCAACAGGTCAGGGTTGTACCTTTGGAGCGAGGATGCCTGAGTTCGTTGTCCCGGCTACGAGGACATGTTGGCAGGGGAGTGTGCCGTTTGCCTATGTTGATGCACGGACGGTGGAGGATGTACAGCATACTCTGGTCTTTGCGAAGAAGCATCAGCTGAGATTGGTGGTGAAGAATACGGGACATGATTATACGGGACGGAGTGCGGCTCCGCATTCGTTGGCGCTCTGGTACTTTTCCTTTATTTTCTCATTCATTTCCTGGATTTAGGCAAAGATGCTGATTATGAAGGATGCACAATCTACGGCCTCCTATACAGTTAACTCGCGACTTTGTTCCGGATGCCTGCACGGACCCAGTGGGAGATACAATCACCTTTGGCGCTGGGGAGCAGTTCGAGGCCATCTACAACTTCGCAGATGCCAATGGATACCGTGTCGTTGGGGGCGCATTCTTCACAGTTGGTGCAGCTGGCGGTTGGATCACCGGCGGAGGACACAGCATCCTCAGCAACGAACTCGGTATACCACCTGAACCACTTATGTAGGAATATCCCCAGTCTAACTGTCCAGGCCTCGGAGTAGACAACATCCAACAACTCCGCGCCGTGCTCCCCTCCGGCCAACACATCACCGCCAACCGCTGCCAAAACCAAGATCTCTTCTTCGCCCTCCGCGGCGGCGGAGGCGGCTCCTTCGCAGTGATCACCGACATGACCACCCTCGTCCACCCCCTCACCACCATGCAATTCGCCCAAATCGCCTTCCCCAACCTCAACGCCGCCGAAAGCACCCAACTCATATCCACCCTCGTCGAGAACGCCCGCACATGGGCCCTAGACGGCTGGGGCGGCACCGTCTTCGCCACTCCTCCCCTCTCCCTCCTCTTCATGGCCACCTCCCGCCTCACCTACGACGAGGCCCTCTTCTCTCTCCAACCGCTCAACGACTTCGCAGACGACCACAACCTTCCCCAAGTCAACTTAACCACCTCAGCCGACTACCTCACCTACCTCCGAGAATACAACAACATCGAAGTATCCGCCCTTCCCCCAGGCGCCGCATTCGTCCTCTCCTCCCGCCTCATCCCAGAATCCTCTTTCACCCCAGAAAACCAATCCGATCTCACCACCCTCCTCACCGATCTCATCTTCCACTCACCCCCTTCCCTCCCAGTAGTGGAATCTACTCTGCTCTGCCTCACAACCCCCTTCCTCTACTCCCGCTCTTTACCAAAAACCGATGAACCCTCCGCCCCGGACGCATCCTCCATAACCCCCGCCTGGCGAGACGCACTCTGGCACGTCGTCCGGTATAGTGAATTCGACGGCTTGGTCACGCACCCACGTATCGTAAGACGGATCTACCGCGCCGTCCACGAGGTCATGAACCCGCTTAGAGAGTTTACGCTGCATTCCGGGGCGTATTTTAATGAAGCAGACACGTTTGAACCGGATCATGAGACTTCGTTCTGGGGAAAGGAGAATTATGCCCGGTTACTCTCTATAAAAAAGGATGTTGATCCGGGGAATTTGCTCACTGTGTGGAAGGGGGTGGGGTGGGAGGAGAGTGATGGAAGGTTCAGCTGTTATCCGGATATATAATATAACTACCCTTTACTTTCTCATTCATATTCATATATATATTAAAGTGTAGGGTGGGGGAATGCTAAGCTAGGCTAATAGGAATACACCCATGTCCACTTCTGGTCTCCTCGTTTAGTGGTAGAGGTTACTTCCTCGTTGTAACGCGTTTCATCCCACGAGGTAACTGCGCGCCGTCGTCGGCGATTCTCGAGCATGTAGAGCCCTCTCACCCCGATGAAACCGGCCATACCAACCGCGATGAGAATCATGGTGACGATGAGCGGGTAGCGGTAGGACGGGGCGTAGGTGGATTTGAACAGTTGGCCGGCGATTACACCTGCTAGGTTGGACCAGCCGTTTATACCTAGTATAATTGATCGAGTTGCCTTTATTCACATCTATTAGTTTGGGATTTCTAAGGGTCACGAGGGGATGGAAGGGGGCGCTGACCTCGCCTGGGGTATTCCCTGCTAGCCACACGGCGACTAAGGGACCACCAGCGAATACACCGGCTAGACAGACGTGCGCGAACCCGTAGCGGAGTTTGGGGTTTGAGGATGTAGCCATGACCAGACACCCAACTAGGCCGAGTGCCATCCCGAAGACAGTGTGCAGACTCCGCTCCTTGAGATGGTCGGAGGAGTAGACGATTATAATCAGCCCGACGGTGCCGACGATGAACGGGGGAACGGCCATGAGGGTTGCCTTGATGCCTTCGTAGCCCATTCCTTCGACGACGAGGGGCAGGAAGGTCGTGAATGCCGTGACGGGCTGCCTTCTTTTAACATCCTGCCACAGAAAAGAAAGGATAGGGAGGGGGGACGTACCAACACACTCAAAATGTTAAACACCACAATGAGCAACTTCTTCCAATCAAGCAACACATCCCGTATATCTCGCACCGTAATCCCACTCTCCTCTCCTCCCTCTCTCCCTCCATCCCTCTCCATCCGCCTAAGCGCATGCTCCCTCTCCTCCACTGTCAAAAACCATGCCTTCCCCGGCTCAACCGGCAACACCACCACCGCCACAACAGCCAAAAGCACCGTCAACCCCCCCTCAAACAGAAACACCGTCTGCCACCCCCTCAACACCCTCGACTCCAAATGCAGCAGTCCATACGCTAACAGCCCCGCAAACGCACCCGCCACACTATACATCCCCGAAAACAAGCCCATCCGGAACCCCAATGAAAATTTTGGATAGAACAGAGACATGTAATAGTACGCTGTCGGCGTGAAACCCGATTCGCCTACCCCTAGTAACAGCCGGAGAGCGAGAAAGGTACGTGTATTCTTTATTCCGATGTGCGCGATGCACATGCTCCCCCAGAGGAGCATTAGGATACACACCCAGTATTTTGGGCCGATGGTGCGGCCGATCATGGCAGAGATGGGTTGGAGGGGGACGTATGTTGCGGAGAACTACTTCATTAGCCCCTTCGATTTTTAATAAGGTGGGGGAAGGAAAGGGAGCCGGGGGGGTGGGGTACAAGAGAGAGTGAATTGGGGATATCATTCGGATGGAGATTGGCATCCTGGATGAATGTGCTGGTTGCGACGAATCCGACGTTTGTTTTGTCGATTCCAAGGAGCTATATTCGGGTCAGCACTACTCTCATAATATGACGATGGAAAAAGAGAAAAGGGAAGTGTACGATAAACCCAATAGCCAGAATCAAGAGCAGACAAAAGTCTAGCTTCAGATTGACCCGTCGATCGAGCGCTTTCTCTGCCTCTGTTAACGGCTCGTAATGCGATACAGCCGTGACGACGGGCTTTTTTGCCTCCTCTACCTCTGTTAGCGAGGGTTTGTCTGCGGCAATCCTGTCGTCCATTTGTCTTTTATTATTTGAAAGGCAACCCTACGATTTGAAAGACATGCGACTACGGGAACATCCCGGTTTATATCATTGCCAGTATTTGATGATAAAAGGGAGAAATATAGGTGAGGGTGGGGAAAACCCTAATTCCCCACTGTCCGGGGATGAAACGGGGTAGAGTGCGGGGTGTTTTGGTCTAAATGTGGGGACAGATCCACCGCGATGGGGACACCTTTCTCGCTTTCCCTCTCTCCGTCCTTCTCTCTTTCTTTTTTCTGTTTTTCTCCATCAGAGGCTATTCTGTTCTCCATCTAGTTATCACGATCCCCATAATAAGGAAAGTGTCCCCTCCAGCATAGTGAGGAGTGTCCCCATGACGCGCCCACGCAAGAAGCTCAACCTCCAATGCTCCTTCTGCCCCAAGCGCTACACCAAGCGCGAACACCTGCAGGTTCGATAAGATAAGCCCCAACAAAACACCACTAAAACTAATATAAGTTCAGAGACACGAACGAATCCGTACATACCCTCCCAGGTATCCCAATTTACACCATCTAACATCGTTTCTATGTAGATACAGGAGCAAAACCCTTCTCCTGCCCCGTCTGCGGCCGCTGCTTCTCCCGCCAGGACGTCCTAAATCGCCATGCTCGCGTCCACACCAGCGACACCTCCCCATCCAGCATCCCCAACGCGGGTCTCTGCGTCCCATCACAGACCCAGACTCAGGGTCCAGGCGTGGAATGGCCCCAGATCTCAGTGTCGGAGAGTACACTCCCGCTGTACGAGCCCCCGCTAGACGAAACCAGACAGCTCCCACTCTCCGCGGATCTCTCCTCCAGTCTACTCTGGCCAGATTCGGAGGAACTACTGCATAATATCATGGCTATTGATCCAAATGTATGGCAGCAGCCGCTAGCACTGGCCCCATCAACCCTAGCGGTAGGGGAACCAGTAGAGTTGATGGGTAGTGGGAGTAGTTATGGACCGCCACCTAGTGAGACAATCGCGGATAATGGACGACAGGCTATACAGAGTTTGAGTAGTCTGATTAGTGATACTGTACCTCCTCTTTCTTGTTTTCCCTCCCTCTAGATTCTCGGTATTGAATGAGTGTTGGACTGACAAGATAGTTTTCTCGGGTGACGGCACCAGCCAGTCTGACCGGTCTAACGTCGCGGTTTCTAGATGGGAGTCTGCATATGTTCTTTGAGAATATTGTGCCGATGTTTCCGGTTTTTCATCGCGCGACTTTCGTATTTCGGGATTGTGCGCCGCCGTTATTACTTAATGCGATTGCGCTGGGGGCGCTTTTTCTTGGGAGTCAAGATGCAATTATTAAGGTGCCCCCTTACGATCTTTCTTTGCTCTGCCTGAGAAGCTAATATTGTAGGCGGACGTCCTCTGGCGACTGGCACACACAGCCGTGGCAACATCCTGGCATACAATGATCGCCCGTCGCCGCCCCTCCGACTCCTGCACCGGCGTCGAACTCGTCCAGACCGTCCTCCTTAGCCAAATCTACGCCGCTCTCTCCAAGGTACCCCTCGCCTATCTTTCTCTCTATCCCCTACCGTTCTTTCCATATCATGTCTCTTACGAAGTAGAACCGCACATTCCGCACAACCAGCCAAGTCTTCCACGGCCTCGGCATCCACTGGGCCAGCCACTGCGGGATGTACGACTCCCCCGACGCCATCACGCTCCCTTCTCCCTCCGACCCCTCAGAGCACAAGCAACGAGCCTGGCGCCGCTGGATCGCCCAAGAAACCACCATCCGCACGTTACTAGGGTTGTACATCGTGGACGGCGTCGTCTCCCAATTCAGCGGAAACCCGACCTTCGCCCGCCACGCCGCAAACCCTCTTTTCCTGCCTAGTTGTGAAAGCGCCTTCCACGCGCCGAACCCGGATACCTGGATAACCCAGATGAATGCCCATCCAACACCCCGTATCCGCTTCTGTGATCTATACCATCGTCTTTTCCAACCCCCTTCTTTATGCACAGGACAAGGACCGGAATGGGACATATCGTTATTCCACCACAAGGTAATCCTCGAAGGAATCCGCTGCCTCGTCTCCGAATCAACACGCACAAACCCCCCACCCGTTGGTCTCCCATCCCGCTCCTCCCTCCTCTCCGTCCTCCGTAAACTCCGACGCTATATTCTCTCCTCCCCCCATTTAGACAGTGTAGACCGCCTCACCGCCCTCCTGCAATGGCACACCATATGTCTCGATAGCGTGGTTAGTACAGCCCGGGGAGCGCGACGAATGTGCCACCTGTTCAATATCAAACAGAGTATCTTTGGTGGAAGTGCACGGGACGAGAAACGGATTGATCCGGGACGGTGGGCGCAGAGTCCCGTTGCTAGGAGTTCATTGTTGCATGCGAGTAATGTGCAGGTTATTGCGGCGCAGTTGCCACTGGGACGGGCGTATGATGTTAATATTCCCGGGGCGCTGTTTGCGGCTGCGAGTACGTATACGGCGTTTACGTTGGCGGGGGGGGCGAAGGTGTGTTTGCCGGGGAGGGTGGATTGGGATGCTTCACTCGTTGCTTTTGGGGAGGATGGGGGGTTTAGAGGGGAGGAGGAAGGGAGGGAAGGAGAAAGGAAAGGTATGCAGGAGACGTTGGACTTTATTGCGGGGACGTTTGATGCGAGTGGCTTGGAGGGGGAGAGGTATGTGGTTCGGGATTTGTCGTATGATCTTACGGCTATACGGACGTTGTTGAGGGGGTTGAGCTTGCAGTGGGGAGTTGCGACGGAGATGGAGGAGGTGGTTAGTGCCTGGATTGAGCGGTGCGAACTGTAGCAATATTGTTTGATTACCAATGTTGGGTGAGATGGAGTGGTGGAGATGTCCCCATCGTCCCCACCCCAATGGAGCTATACAACCCAACCTATAAGACCCTCAACACTACCCCTGGCAATAAGTATACCTATACATTAAAGATAGAAATATAGTAAAGATGGACGACTTCACCCTCATCGCTGACAACAACCCAACCAGCATCCACGCCCAATTCCACCACCTCCGCGCCACCTGCCCCCTCGCCCACACCTCGCAAAACAACGGCTTCTACCTCCTCACCCGCTACCACGACATCAAAAACGCCGCCAGCGACCACACCACCTTCATTTCCTCCGTCAAGGCCGTCGTCCCCTCCGACCCCCGCGGCATCCGACGCCCCCCGCTCAACACCGATCCCCCAGCCCACACCCCCTACCGCACCGCCCTCGACCGCACCCTCCGCCCAAAACGGCTCAAACGTCTCGAGCCGATCCTCACCCAGCACGCCGAACGCGAGTTCACCAAGCTCGTCTCCCAGGGCCGGGGTGATATATGCGAGTTCGGGGCGTTATTCGCCGCATGGGTCGAGACAACCTGGCTCAATCTAGAAGATGACACTGCCCCGCTCCTGGCCCAGACGGCAGCAGCATGGGTAAACGCCTGGCGCCGACAAGACGGTAAAGAAACCTCATTACAGTCAGAGAAACTATACAGAATCGCACGGGACCTCTTTGCCGATCGACGCCTCAACCCCCGAGATCCCGAAGAAGACCCCGCTTCCTCTTTGCTACAAGAAACAGGACCAGATGGGAAGCCCCTCGATGATGAACTCCTAATGTACCCTCCCTACCCTTATATCTCCCCACATAACTTCCATAGCAGGAAGCAGAAAGAAGGGCTGATAAAGAAAAGTGGCGCCCTCCGCCAATCCCTCGTCGTCGGCATGGTCGCCCCCCCCATCCTCTTCGGGGATATAGCCCACCACCTCTCCACCGACAAAACCCTGCAATCTCAACTCCGGTCTGACCCCCATCTCATCCCCGCCGCAATCGAAGAGTTCGTGCGTCTCTACGTGCCCTATCGTGGGTTTTCTCGTACACCCGTTACAGAAATCGAAATGCATGGAAGGGTTATACCAGCTGGACAACCGGTTACCATGACCTATGCGGCTGCGAATAGAGATCCGGAGGTTTTTGAGGACCCGGATGAGTTTATTCTAGGTAGGGGGAATATTGCGAAGCATTTGGGGTTTGGGAGGGGGAGGCATCGGTGTGCGGGGATGCCGTTGGCCAGGATGTATGGCTTTCCTTCTTTTTATCCTTCTTTTCTTGCTGGGATGCAGTGCTAATATATTGGACAGGATGCTGCAGATTGGGTTGACGGTGATGCTGAGGGAGTCGGCGGATTGGGGGGTCGATGGGCCGTTGCAGTTTGCGGGGATGCCGGAGATGGGGATTACGAGTTGTCCGGTGAAGGTTGTTCCGCGTTCTTGATACCTTTAGAGTTACTATGGAGTAAATAAATGGTAGAACTTCACTACTTAGAAGATATTCACTGACAAGTTGGATTGTATAGCTGGGACCTACAGATGGGTATGAGGATTCGAAAAAAACAAAGCATGTTATTATACATATATTGCGAATAAGTCCTAGTACTGATGGGCTAAATATCATGACGAGCATACTTACTCGCCATCCTGATCCGTTTCCCATAAACATACAAGATAAATGGATACGGAACAAAAAGCACACACAAACACCCTAAAAGCGTACACGCCCATCCCACACCCAAATTATGAAACATCGCCGTTGCGAAAAGCGGAAACCCCGCACCAAACGACGACCTCATAAAGTCATTCCCGGCCAGCGCAGAAGCCGCATACTTCGGATACGCGTGTGCCAGGTACGTAAAGATACTATTAAAGATCAAGCAGCCCCCAAATGCGAAGAGCATCGACGCAATGATCGGGACGATCCAGTGGACAGAGGCAAAGTTGCCCGTCCAGCCGAACCAGAACATGGAGATGGGGAGGGCGAACGCCCCCACGCACGCAGGCGGCAGTTGGTACTCCGGTTTAATGTTCCAGTTTTCGTCAAAGTGACGCGCTTGGTATTTCCATTTCCAGTAGAAGTAGGCTGGGATGGTGATGCAGCAGGTTGAGACGAGGATTCCAAGGAAGGCGAGGCCGACTTCGCCGGAGTTGAAACCGTGGAGCTCGCCGAAGACGATGGGGAAGGCTTCGAACCAGATATAGAGGATTCCGTAGATCAGGGAGATATATAGGTTCATGAGGAGAACGACGGGTTCGAAGAAACAGAGTTGGAAGGGTCGGACGAGGGCTTCGAATAGGACGTCCTAGTAAACTCTTAGTACTTTACTGCATCCACTGACTCAATGGTACATACCCTAGGATTCAACTGCCTCAGCTCGATCTCTGATTCGGACATATAGTTCGGGTTTCCCGTAATCCTCCTAATTCGACGCGCCCGCCGACACAGAATATTCGGGGCATACGTCTCAGGCAAGAGGAAAAAGAGAACAACCAGGGCAAACCCAGATACCCAGAGCAACTGCCAGATTGTCCACGTCCATCCCTTAACAGGAGCTGCAAATCCACCAACCAGAGGTCCTAGAACAGGAGCCGAGATTGCAAAGCAACCCCAGATCCCGATCATATAATCCCGAGCTTGAGGGTTCCAGATATCGCCCATGGACGCAGCGCCAGTGGCAAGACAGGGGGAACCAATGAACCCAGTGAGAAAGCGAAAGGCAAGAAGCATTCCAAAGTTCTTGGCATAAATGACAGCAAATTGGAAGAAGACGAACACAACCAGGGTCAGGACATAAGTCGGACTTCGCCCAATACTCGGTAGTTCCGATAGTGGTGACCACACCATAGGGCCTGATATGCTGTTAGACACTCTTCTCATTAAGGGATAGAATGGAGATCCCTACCAAGTCCGTATCCAAATACGAAAAGCGTCAGACCAAGGGTAGCAGCTACATGACTAACCCCAAACTGCTCCGAGACACCAGGAATACCAGGAGTGTAGATGGCGGACCCGATATAAATGGCAAACGTGAGCAGCCATATCTCACAACTGACCAGGAACTTCTTCATTGTACTCCAGTTTTGCGGGTTCTAATCCTCATATCAGCCCTGCCCAGAAACAACATATCGCCTCAATAAAAGAAGGGATAGGTATACCTCACTATCGTTCGATCCCCGCCAGTCAACAACAATTGGCTCCTCCCCAGTCCGTGTTGTTACCCGAATAGCCTGCTGGCTCCCATCTAGGGTGGATATCACGGATTGTCGTCGGGTGGCTCGGGAAGCCTGCGACATAACGGCATACAAACCCCAGGTAGGGTCTTCCTCCTCACTGCTCTCTTCCGGTGCTAGCATCTCCTCATCCTTGGCCTCCGGTTGCACCTGCACCTTGCGACATTCCTGGCACCGAGAATGTTCCAGTTCTTCCGGGTATGGGAGGAGTCGTTGGCCACTGAATATGCGGACGAGCTTGCCAAAGGCGGAGTCGCGAATCGTCTCCATTGTCCTGCTAGTTACATCTACCGTGATCTCCCTTACTCATAGTTTGGGAGAGAGGTAGGAGGGGAATGGACGCCTTTTGTCTCTTCTCACAAAGTCTAATCAGTCTAATCCATCATACGTTCGGATTTGCGGCAAAACCGCAATTCCGTATATCCGGTGGAGATCAGCATCGGTCCATGCCATTGAGTTTAAGCAATTGACCATTTAGGATCCAGATCCGCCTGGGCGCTGCTTATTCATCTTTTGTCTGTTTAGAGTATCGCCGGATGGCAGTGGATGCTGCCTGTTCCAGGCCCTTTGCGTGCCGGGCGAAGAGCACGTATGACGTCATGACTAAGAAACCGCACGCCTGTCGTCCATCGAGCATAGAGTTCATACAGTTCACTAGTGCTGTTTCCACTTGCGGGGTTTTGGTGAAGCATCTATCGGTTCCCCATAGCATTGAACTACTCCTCAAGAGCCTCAAATCTAAAGGGCTGGATACCACCATGCTAGAGGACTCTCAAGAGGTTCAAAAGTCTCTCGAGGCCTCGTTCAAGAGGCTTTCCATGTTGGAAGGCTGGGGGAACGCCCACGACATCTACACACTATCCAAAGCGATAGTTTCCAATATGATGAGCGGCACTACCATCCCTACCTCTCTGAGCGTCCCCCAGGACATCGTCCTCAGTGAGGCAACAGCCATGATCAAATCCCGCCAACGTCAAACAACAGCAGACACCACAAACATACAGCAGAGGCGAGGATCCCCGGCATCAGAAATGGCCGAAAACACTATCGAAAGTATGCTTCCCTCCTCCTCCAAAAGTCCATATCTGGACAAACATCGACGTCAAGAAAACCACCTCCTCCACGACCCGCCCACCAGAGCAACAGGAAACGACACCTTCGATCCACATCACACAGAAAAACCGAGGGAATCTAGAACCCACCCGTAAAGAGACACTCCGTGATCCAGACGTCTCAGACGAAGCATGGGACCGGCTCCAGGCAGGCGATCTTTTCTGAAATGGTGTATTTTCATGATCTGAGGTGGGCTTTCATTCAGGGCCGGAACATGAAATGCATATAGAAACCCCATCGTTTGACTCTTTTACGCTGAGAATTCCCTAGATCATGCTATTTACACTCAATCAAAAATATACTGCCATTCTTCTCGGGGTTTCTTTCTTATAAGTATCATTTTGTCCGGATTGGACTTCTGTGGCTGAAGCCTAGGTGGGAGATCATCTGGGCTAGTGGCGCCCTGTGAGCTTCCCCCAATCCTAACTTGAACAATCAAGTCTCCACGTTCCCCTAGTCTTCCCAGCTTGTTCATGCCATACCCCGGGATACGTTTTTCAAATCCCGGCTCTGTAGGGCCCAGATTAGACACTCGAGCCTGTTTGCCGTCAATGCTAGAGACCATTCGCACCCATCGGTATTGAGCTTCCGTTTGGTCTAGATCAATATATGTGATGAGATCGTCTCCTTGACGCTTAAAAACGGGATGGTTTTCCTGTCAATCAGGACATTAGCAGTTGGCCCTTGAAAAAAAGGAAGGCGAAGAACGGGCATACTTCCACCACACTCAGACGCACATCCTGTCGGGGGCCCTCCCAAGACTCATCACCAACGCTAACATAGTTTATCGAATATCCGGAGGGCGCGCCGGGAGGGATGTCTGCTTGCAAAACTACCGCCTCCAACTTGAACTTTTGTCCTACAGCATCCCATAGCATCGCCATTATCGTGACCTCCTTTCCCACACCACTCATCAATTCCTCAAGGGATAGTGGAAGGATCTCTATCCGCAGTTGTCGGGGCCGGGATCCCCGAGGCTCAGACGCGTCGGTTCCATCCAACTCCTTCGAAAAACGCCCTCTCAGAACTTCGGGTGGCATATCGTATCCATTACTGTCCTTCCGATATCCCAAGCCCAGCTTTCCCCGTTCTTGAGCCCCAGCGGCTTTGAGCGGACTAGCAACGTCCCCACTGCGTCCAGAATTGGCAATTCCGGATTTAGATGGGTAACTAGAGTTAGACTTGAATGGTCGACTGAAGTTACGGCTATCAATTATACCACCATAAGGACGAGCAGGAATATTATTGGCCCTGTGGGAGATTGCGTTTTCCTTCATCGCCTCCCGGCCCGGCCTTCCACCCGATCCCCCGTTTTCGAACATGGTTGGATGGGAACCATGCTTGCCCAGGTCTGTATTTTTGCCTGATCGTGGTGGACGCTCCGTGGAGAGTGACGAACTCAAAAGTGCTGTTGGCGCCCCAGATTGGCTTATAGTATCCCACGACGCATATTCCTCATCTCCCACGTCAAGTTTAGCCATCGCCTCGATATCGGATATTTTCTCGGCAGTGGATCCGTCTGGCCGATCTGTATCGAAGTCTAGCTGGTCTAACCACGGGTGCTTGAAGGCCTCCTCAGCTGTCATTCGCCGACCAGGGACCGGATGCATCACAGAGAGAATGAAGTTGATCCCCATCTGGCTGATCGGTATCGCGTGGAGTAGAGACGAGGGGAATGCTTCAGCATTGTTGACATACTTGGAGAGCATTCCAGGGTTGTTGAAGGTATGCTGTTTGGTCAGCATCTGGAATGTGATCTCTCCCACTCCCCAAATATCGATCGCATATAGACTCCCACGGTTTGTGAACCCGAGAAGCTCCGGGGCCATATAGCCTGGGGTACCTTTTGTGGTTGTTGGTATCCCGAGGCTGTCCTCAATGCGTTTCGTGATGCCGAAATCTGCGATCTTGACCCACCATCCGTTCGGCGGTTTCCTTTTAATAAGTATGTTCTATTACCAAACTGATCAATATTTAGCCCACGACAGTATCTTATGCGATCAACCAACATTGAGCTTCATATCCCGGTGCGCGAATCCGTTG
Source organism: Aspergillus diversus (assembly GCA_027569885.1). Taxonomy (NCBI): domain Eukaryota; kingdom Fungi; phylum Ascomycota; class Eurotiomycetes; order Eurotiales; family Aspergillaceae; genus Aspergillus; species Aspergillus diversus. Next base: position 298,442 of record JAPDKZ010000008.1, on the reverse strand, counting down.
CCATGCATAAAACACAGGCCATCGAGGATCTGGCTCGATATCCTCCTCGCGTCAGTTTCGGGTAGAGCAGAATTGCCCTGAAGATAGGCGTGGAGATCACCGAGCTCAAGGTATTCCATTGCAATAAATAAATGCTCTGGGCTTTTATACCAGCCAGATGATTTCACGAAACATCGCTCGTACTTTATTATAGTCGAATCATGTGAGTTCCATCGTCAAAGTAAAAGGCAGCAGGTCTTATCGCACCTTCCATTGCGAAAATTTAGCAATCGCCTCCAACTCGCGAATGTACTCTCGGTGGCTAGAATGCGGGTCGGTTTCGATCTGCTTGACTGCCCGAATCCGACCACGTTCGCCCCTGGTGCAGCTTTCTAACCACACATTTCCAAAGCCGCCCCTCCCGATCTTGCGTAGGCGTTTCCAGTGCTCTACCCGGGCGATCGGGCGTGCAGAATGCGGTGAGCGTTCATAATAGGTGTGAATTGTTTCCACGGAGCAATCGGGCGCAAATGTGGTCTCGAGTTCCGAGTCTCGAACCAGGTCTGGAAGTTTGACGCTCATGGTGAATTAGACCTGAGTCGGGCATCTGCCCCGGGGGAATTCCTTTCCAGGCTGCAAGGAGAATATGCCCCTCGCTCAAGCCAAAAATAAACGACACTAAAGGCTGCTGAGAAATGGGATGACCACGCAAGGCTGAATTCTGATGGCAGTGCAAACTGTTTACCCCGCTTTTAGCCTCGTCGTGTCGCCCAAGAACCATCGCTTCTTTTCCTGTTCGCTGCCATCGAAAATGACAACTGTTTCCTCGATTTCGAAGTGGATAATGAGTCCCAACGATGGCCGACCCCTTTTCGATCATCCAAACGGTCGATGTTTGCTTCAGGTCAGTCCACCAGGAGATCGTAGCCAATAAACGCAGATAATTAAAATGAACTTAGATGGGGAGCCGCCTTGGTCAAAGTATGTTCGGCCTTCCGAGCCGCAGAGACGGAGGTCGCTGAGCGTCTCCTTCTCGTGAAAAACCTCTGGCTGCGCTCTGAAATCCAGCTGAGAGTCGTCAAGGATATCGCGCATACGCTGAACACACAACATCAAAACATCCAACTCGAGACGCTCGAGCTACTTGTGAGCAAACTGAAGATTGCGGTCAGCAGTCTTGAATCAGTTACAAATAGCAAAGACCTCAAGGAGGAAAACCGTAGCGTACAGCGGTGGAAGTATGCATTCCTCCATCAAAAGATCGATAAGGCGATTCGTGATCTCGAGACCTGGCAGCGGATGTTCGATCCGTCCTGGTACTTAATCATTAAGGCAGCCACGCCCCAGGTCGATTCCGAATTGAAACTGCTTAAAGACTCCGCTTCTTACAGCAAGAGCTCCCCAATAACCCACGCCCAGTCTTTGAGGAAGGCACTAAACCCGAACCCAGCAAGCAAGGTGCCCGTCTTCCTTCCTGAAAATGGCCTCGGCTCCCTGCATCTACAAAGTATCCCCCGATGCGCGGCCAAAATAGCGCAGAGAGGAAACCCGGATAAGGCTCTCATTTTCGAAGAATTCCAGCTCGTTGAGGGCCTCGACCCAAAACAGGTCGAGAAGGATTTGCGCGATCTAGCAAGGAAGCTGATCCACTCCAGCCCACAAGAATTCGGACTTCTGAACTGCAAGGGGGTTGTCCGACATTTTAGTAACGAGCATCCAAATCTCCCCAAGCTAAGCTCATTCACGATCGTCTTCCGAGCCCCATCCAACTGTTCCCAACCATGTAGCCTCCGTAGCTACCTGGAGGATATGCCACCACCGGATTCGCTGTCTGATCGGTTCCACCTTGCGAGTAAACTAGCGCGGGCAGTCAGTTATGTCCATACATTCGGGTTCGTTCATAAGAATATCCGACCTGAGACAATACTACTCCTGACGACTGACGGGTCCCTCATCCCCTCTTTGTTCCTCGTCGGGTTCGATAACTTCCGGGCTGCAGACGGCAGGACAACACGGAGAGGGAATGTGGCGTGGGATCTATGTGTCTATCAGCATCCAAACCGTGTAGGCAGCGTGGCACGGCAGGACTATGTAATGCAGCACGACATATATAGTCTCGGCGTCTGTTTGCTGGAGTTGGGCCTGTGGGAGTCGTTGATCGTATACAATGACGAAGGGGTTGCCACCGCATCTTGCATAATCGAAAACCGGAATACTGACCCGAATGGGTTCAAAGATAATCTCCTCATGCTCGCTCGGGGAGATCTCAGGTCCAAGATGGGCAGCATTTACTCCGAAGTCGTAGAGACTTGCCTCACGAGTTTGGATCCGGGGAATATCGATTTCGGGGACGAGAGTGAATTTCAGGATGAGGATGGTATCCAGGTGGGGGTCAGATATATTGAAAAGGTTGGTCCTGCCCCTGGATGTTTTGTTAGAGGGTTCATCACTCACTGTGATAATTAGGTTACTATGCGACTCGACAGCATTTGTGTTTAAGGGGGTTTAGCCTTCTTCGGGTTATCCAAAATGACATATATATTCCCCACAGACAATTAATTGTACGAGGAACTGCAATGCCTCAAAAGGTATGTACAGCATGCTTTAAACCAAATACCCAAAAGCCTTTCATGTCCAATATATGCAAAGAGCACAATAGATAGATCTAGTCCAAAATATATCTATATACGATCACCACGCTGGCGCCAATAGATGCAACAATCTCTGTAAAAAATAACCCATTACTGCATTTATGGATCCTCTACACCCTCATTGACCTTCAGTCCAGGGACATACTCAGGAGCTAAGATGATCCTAGCGACCCTTACCCTCAAAATATGCAGGCAATGCCATTCTGGGCCGAAATAGGCAACCTCCTTGCGTAGAGGCTCACTACAGTAAAAACACCTTTTAGCTCCATAACCCAGGCTCTCGCTGCCGCTAGCCACGGTGAAAGCGCCCAGGATGTGGCACCGCTCACAAGCCAGGCACCCAGGATGCCACGCCTGTTGGACAAAGGACGTATCATCTTCCAAGCGTTGAAAATAGCAGGTGTTATTCACCACCTCGCCACAGGTACTGCAATGGTCTGCTGATTTCAACTGCAGCTGGGCTAGCGCTCGCAAATGATTCAGTGGGGATCCGGTCTTTGGCCTTGCGGAAATTTCGTTTAAAAAGCCGGAAGTCCGCTCATTGGTTCGAAGGGCATTTTTGAGGGCAACCCCGATCAGGGACCGATGCCGGGTTAATACATCCTGGGATAGGGATTGTAAACTCGGATCTCGTCGCAATCTCAGAGACGAAGATTTTGACAAAAGTTTGGCGAAGGATTCACAGAGTGCTAGTCATTGTTAATAGAGAACGCTTTAGTGATAATCGGCCCCACCTACCTCTTAAATCTTCGGCGGAGTCTCGGGCATGAGCGGCGAATAAACTCTTCACTAGGCACTCGAGAAGATTCACATACCTCCCCACGAGCTTCACTATAGAAACAATATCCCCTGCCTTGGCATATTGAAGCAATGTTGACACTTCCTTTTCACCCCTTCTCATATATGATTTGAGAACTCTCTGCATCCGGAAGAGCCCTTCCTCTCGCTCCTTTAAGCGGGAATACAAAGGTTCCCAACTTTCATAGTCCAGCTTTCGCAGCATGCGACTTAAGTCAGGGATCTCGTCGAAGTTGTAGTTAATGATCATGATGCTGAACTTTGAATATATCCAATAGCATTCCATGTGATGGCGCTGGGAACTGCCCTCGAAGGTTTGATAGTGAGGGTCTAGAATAGGTAGGGAACAAGCAGAGCAGTTGAGATTGTCGCGTGTACAATGATAGAAGGAGCATGACAGACAGCTCCCAGTCGCCTCGACTGTGTTCCCGGCTTCAAGCAACTGAGTACAAGCCTCACATCTCCAATGTTCAAGGTGATATGCCTTGCCTAACGAGGTCTTGTAGGCTGATCGGATGTCTTCCCCGCAAGAAAGGCACGTCGGGGTCTGTTCTCGGTTCGGGAGGCTGCCCATCCCCATGTCAATCCCCCCATACTCGGTAGAATCGTAGGAGCCTCCAGTGTCTATCTCACTAGTGGCGTTAGGTGAGTCTTCAGTTTCTACACATTCGTAGCTGACGCTCGATGGTGCCATAAACACAGCAGCAGGAATATCTGTGACAAGAGCCACCGTCGTGTTATACTGGTGCCGACCTTTGACGTCCTCAACTTCTTTTGGTTTCTTCCCCTCCGTGCTGCCGGTGGTATAAACACTATCTTCATCTTCATCAGTATCGTCCTCGTTCTCACCAGCGGGCTGTTCCATGGTGTGATTCGTTTCTTCATTGAAATCCGTTGTATCGGTAATCTCGGTGAAATTGCTAGGGAATAAGCCTCGAGTCCCATCATCCAGCACACCATCCCACCATCCATTTTCATAGCGGTTGACGACACGAATGAAGTCGCCTTTTCGAATGGTAAGTTCGTTCTCCTCTTCGGCATCATAGTTGTACCGAGCGCATACATACAAGGTGGCTTCCGCCTCCCGCCGCGCCGGAAGCTCTGTCGGGTCAATAATCATGGAGCAGGATTCCGAAAAGAAAAAGCCTCGGTTTCCATCTTCCATGACTCCGTCCCACCATCCACTAGCATTCTTCCGATCGAGTACTTGAATGATATCCCCTTTTTTATAACTTAGCATGTCCTGATCATGTGAATCGTAATCATACAAGGCGCGCATAAACATTGCAGGCCGTCGTTGTTCAATGGGCTCAATCGCGTGGCGTTCGCTCTCCTCCGGTTCCGGATTGTGCAAAATATCCTCTTGCGGCGAAGGCAGCCAAGTTTCACGATTGTAGCTTGAGACCGCCATTGAGGTATTCGCATAATCACTGTCATCGGGCTCCAAGGCGAGGTCGAGTATATGGGTTGGGCCGCGGATATTCTCCTCCATCACCAACCCCTGAAGATCCCGGCCAGCACCGCGGATTGATCTCGCTTCCAGACCGCGAGTCAAAGTAGCAGTGTCGGAGAGATCGATCAGGTCGCCCACAATCATCTCCGCAGTCGGGGGTTCCTCGGGACGTGTTTTCCCTGCAGTAGCGGCAGCAAGTGCGCGACGATAAGTTTTTGTGTTGACCAAAACACTGTCAAAGTCGAAGTGCTGGTCCGATAGACTACTTATGGTTTCGGTTCCATCTTGATCGGGATCGCGCGAGTAGATTGACTCCGGCACATCGATCTCTGGGTACATATGCCTTAATGATTCGGTCTTTTTAACTGTGTCCACTAGGACCGGTCGGCCTTGGTTGACAAGCCTTTTGATCTCGGTTATAGTGTCCCTGCGTTGCTTAGTCATTCTGACCTTTTTATATGGAGGGGTTTGCAGATTTACACTTGCAAAAGCTGTATCAGCAGATTCAAAGACGATTGGAGACCATGTAGGCCGTCAAGGAGCTCTCGAAGCTTATCCTTATTCCACGAAATCTTGGCCCGGCTTCTCCAGGAGAATGACCCGAGCTGGGACGACCGTGCAGTGATAGCTCGGATTTGATCATCAAGACAACTGTACAAGACCATACATCCAGTTAATGCGGCATCCAGTGCCGTAGCCAGGTCCGGCCGGGCTGTGAGAAGCTGCGGCAAGTCGGTGTGCCGGAGTAGGAGACTCTGAACCTGGGAAAGGGATGCACTGATCACCGAAGTCTCGGAGCATATTGACACGATGTACATCGGGGCATCCTTGTAGTTCGCCCGAATATTGTACAATGTCTTGGCAGTGGAAGAACAAATATTCGAGACATTGATCTGCTTGCATAATTAGACATTCTTCGGGGGAAAGGAAACCTTGCAAAAATGCAGCCACTTACAACCGTGGCAGCGATCGGCACCGTTCCTGCATGAATTGCCTTTGGTTATTTCACCCAATTCCAATCCCAGGATAAACCACACTCACCTCCATTCACATGCTTCGGCACCTCAGCCAAGATCTCCTTCGCATACACCGCTGCGTTCCCAGCCGCATAATCCTGCCAATGCTTCTGCTTATGCGAGTCTGCATAGTCACAAATCCCCCGAACCACCAGGTACGGCACATGTTCCACCACCCCTGCCGCCTCCATCTCAAAACACAAAATCCCATGTTCCTTGGCCAATCGGTCCCGGGTCGCCCCATGCTTCATGACCTGGTTCGCCGAGGCAATCGTCCCATAGAATATCCGCGGCTCCTCGTATATCGTCCGGGGCGATCTCGCCACCAGCCGCCCCCTGTCACAACAAGCTCCACAAACCCTGCTCGGATCCACATGCTCGTAATCTGCCTCGAACAGCAAATCTCCCTCGAACCCGGGACTATAGAAAAATGATATCATATCCGGGTGTCGGGCTGCCGCCCTTTGCCTTTCCTCTCCGCTCATCACACCTCCTCGCATCCGATGATGCGCGTCGAGCTGCGCGATGGCATTCAATAAGACGGGCGCCGGCTTATTCGCTGTCCCTGTTTGAAGGAATCGTCCCTCACTCACTGTCTTCCCATAGTCATACGGTATTACCCCGCTACTTCCCGGAGTCGGTTTACTAACCACCACGTCGCCGAGACGAATATCGTGCGTGTCACTGGGTACACCCCCTCCAATCCCGACGAGGAGACAGAACTGCAGTTGTGGGAATGTGGAACGCATCTGTGTCACAACGGCCGTTGCGGATGAGGTTCCGTATACGCCGGCGGGGAGGCAGGTGATCACGACGTTGTGGCCGCTCATAGTTCCGTAGCGGTAGGTGTTGCGGTCGGTGGGGGGGAGGGGGAGGTCGAGGTGTGTGTCGTCAAACATGGCCATTGCGGCGGCCATTTCGAGCGACAGGGCGCTGATCCAGCCGACGGTGTAGTCATTGTATGAGAGGTTCTGGGGAAAGAGGGACTGTTGCTGTGGTTGTTGTGATGCGTTGGTGATCTGGGCACGGGTTCCCATCGTTTATCCATTCGTGGAGGGACGCTATTTTTCCGTCCGTTTTATCCTTTCACGGTCAGAGAACCGATCCGAGCGATAATCGACTCAACATCGTGATTGTCCGGATAGGATCGGGGATGAAATTTGGCAAAAATTATCTGGTGAGGCTGATGATGTTGAAGCTGAAGAAGAGAAGGAGGCTGAGCGCGTGCGGGATTATTTGGAGATGGGAAGGCGCGCGCGAAGGATTGGGGCCAGCCTCGCGCGCGCCTGATTTCGAGATATCATACAATTGGCAAATATATACTCATTAATGAAAGCATTGGGTTTACTGTAAAGACAGCATGTATAAGAACGAGCAAAAATATATACTACAAGATCCTTCCCGAGAAATATATTTATTATTAATCATTTGGCACACAGCACTCCCTCGGCTCCACCCATGCAAAACAATATATATTTTTTCTATCCATGTCAGCAAAATCTCGTTTCCCTCAAAAAACATACTTCGATTATCTGAACCGATGGCCAATATAAAAAATTAACTTTCATCCCCAAAGGAGAGCAATTCTTTGCCTAGAGGAGAAGGCAAGTGAATATCGAAATAATAAGTGAAGCACTTGATGGCTTAGATAGCTGGGAAGCAGCTGACCAACATAATCTTGTTCCTTTCATATTGGAGTTCATCGCCTGTGGTCGATGCGAGACAGAAATCAGTCTCATCGACACCTCAGAACAGAGGAAATAGAAATCCAGGCCGCAGCTTGTTCTCACGGGTTACCAAATAATTGATACCAGTTACGACTGACACGACACGTCTCCAAAAAAAAGCAAATAACTACCATTAACATTAACGCGCTTTAGAATCTTAGCGGGACAGTCTTCAGGCTATTCTCTCGCAAGATCGCGAGCACCAACGAAGGGGAGTGCTATGAAATACTTGATTACGAGCGAGGTGATCGGCTAGCGATGGTACTTTTGGGTTATATCATGCTCGGCACCATCACCATCACCACCACCACCACCACAAAATCCTTGGATGAATGTCACTCAGCTGAAGCCAAAGGCTGGGAGGCTCTCATCCGCTAACCCAATTTGACGACGCTTGACTCCTTTGCAATTTCCTGGCGCAGCGCGCCTGCATTAGCGTCCAACGGGCCCTGTGGACCCGGGGTATTGCTCTTCTTCTGGACGTGTACCTCTGACTCTTGCGAAAACAGAACAGCAATCCATCAAAGTAATTGTTCAATCATTGTGAGTCGAAAGAAATATCACAGTTCTTTAGAGAGAGACGGGCTTTTCATCCCATTGCTGTCCTTAAAGCATTCGGAGAGCCAAGAGTCCTTAGTGGGGCTCTCCGTTAGTCCGTGTTGTGATTGCTGTATCCTCCGACAGACCCCTGCGAGAAAGCCAAAATGATGGAAATTTAGTACTTATGACCACTTCGTACCTGGTAGCTAGATCGAGCGCTAACCTCCGGAGAAATGAAACAGCTGAGGATTCACGCGAGCTCAGGGAAATATGAACTTGCAAGCTCCCCCCTGAGCGATTTTGCAATACACTGATTATAGGAGAAGGTGAAAGAAGTGACAACAATGGTGGAAATCACGCGCGAACGGGCGCAGGAGATTATCTCGGAGATATATCACCAGTCTGGTGGTTTCCTGGCAGATAACGAACGGGAAGGTGCACTCGCGAGTGTTCTGGGTGCACCGGTATTGGAGGCAGCAGCGAGAGCTTGGACAAGCGACACGCGATTCATTTATGAGCTCATCCAAAATGCCGAAGATGCATCCTATGACTGTGCACTCTCTCAAAAGGAACGTCCAGATCTTAAATTTTACATCTACCCCGACCGCGTCGTGGTTGATTCCAACGCGGATGCCTTCAACGAGCGCGATGTTCGAGCGATCTGCAGCGCTGGGAGAGGGACAAAGACGGGACAAATCGGTGAAAAGGGGATTGGCTTCAAGTCGGTCTTCAAAGTTGCTTCCAAGGTCATAATCCAGTCCGGACCCTTCTGTTTCTCATTCCAACACCGAGCTGGTGAGAATGGCCTGGGGATGATCGCCCCCGTCAACGAAGCCCACGAGGACCTCCCCGAAGGCGGCCCTAGAGTCTTCACCGTGCGCACTCGCATGACTCTTCTTAGCCTGCAGCCGGAGCTATATTCAAGTATTTACTCCATGGTAGAGGAGCTCCCATACTCGACCACTGCATTCCTCTCGAAAATTGAGTTCGTCCGGTTCAATTTTTCGGATCCAAAATTGCCCATGGAGTCCGCAATTTTCACCCAAATTCTTGCACAAACCAAACTCTCGTGCGATAAGTATGAGAATGACAAGATCAAAAGTCATAAATTTTTCTATTTCAACAGAAAGGTACCTGGGCTCCCAGGGCGAGAGAGCCGTCCGCCCCCACAAGAGGTGGATATCATTCTGGCATTTCCACTCGACAAGCAACTCGAGCTCAATACTCAGCCTTTTGCTCATGCCTACCTTCCCTTGCGTGGACACGGGGTTAACTTTCTCATCCAGTCCGACTTTGTGACGCGGGATAACAGGGAAGAGCTGGCCGACTGTCCTTGGAACGACCATCTCATGAGCCACCTACCTTCAGTGTTCAGCGCTGCGCTTGAAGTGGTTTGCCGTAGGCCCGATTTGGAAACCTCTTGGCCTCGGTTTCTCCCGCTTAAGGAACTCCAAGAACCGTATTGGTCGCAGTTTCGGGACACTGTGCTAAAAGACTTTAAGCATCTTCGTCTCTTCAAAACGAGGAGAGGCACGTTGAAATCCCTGGACGAGGTGCGGTACCTGCTACCAGAGCACTGCGACAAAAACGGTGATCCTCTGTTCGGTGACTCTGATGAGGATATCTATCTCTCTTCACAGTATGCCGAATCGTACGACCTTCTCAAACCGTTCGGCCTTCAGCCTGTCTCATCCCGTCAACTCCTCGACAGATTTCGCTTTTACCTTGAAGGTCCGCAGCCAAGATTTCTACATGACAAGAAAGTATGCAATAGCCACTGGCATGCTAAGGTGGCGCTCCTCTTGTCGTCATGGATGGACTCCCCTCTCGACTCCATAGCGAATGAACTCAAATACCTTCCGCTTGTTCCTATACAGAATGTGACCCAGCCATCCCTGTCTTCTTCGCAGGTCCTGAAAAGCCCAAGACATGCGGATATCTACTTCCCTCTCGACAGCAGCGGCAATGAGATTCCAGACTCCTTGATAGATTTGATCCCATTATCATACAAAATGGACGAACCGCGCAAGCAACTATTTTCACGCCTAGGTGTCAAGTGCGCAGATCCATCCTTTGTACTGGAGAAAATATGTGAGTTCAATGAGAGTAAACTACGAACTCCAAGCCTTACCCAATCAATCAGCAATCTCCGGTATGTATTCGCCGTCAAGCCCGATTGGGAGTCGGTTGATCCTCGATGCGTACTTCTTTACGATCGTGATGGAACGGTCTCCGAGAAGACATCTGATATCTGCTTCTCCAATTCCATGTTGCAGGAAGCTGTAAAAAGGGTTGCAGGTAGTGGATTCGCTACAACCCAGATTCGGCTCCTTCATCTTGATTATACACCCCCGTTTCGCGCCGATACGGATTGGATAAAATGGCTCCAAAAAGTAGGGCCGATCCGAAGGGCACCGAGGCTGGAGACCCAGGGTTCACCAGCCGAGCCATCCGATTTCCTTCGGAATGTTATCAAACACGCCCCCAGCTTTTTGATCAAAATCCTGCAAAAGTATTGGGATATCTACGAGGAGGAGCTGACCAATGCATCGCCCGGCACTGTGTCGATTATCAGGAGAGCAATTGTACCTGTTGAGTCTGGCATGGCGGTCCTTGAAAAGTCCTTCTTAGGTACATCAGGACAGAGGGCAATATGGTCTAGCCCTGAGCTGAAGGGCAAGTTTCCTTTTCTGTGGGTTGGCACCGGATGGCAGAGCGAAGACCGGACCGAGTGGAGATTTCTCAGCCGATTTGGTGTTACGACGACAATCACGACGGATTTCCTGGTGGCAAGTGCTAAGGAGCTCGCACGCGTGTTTCCCAGGCGACATGCAAAAGACGCCTTTTTCAAGTTATACGGGTTGCTGACGGCCGATTTCTTCAATGAGTTCTGGTGAGCGCACATACCGATACATCTCTGACGCCTACGTGCATGCATCGAACTAAGTCTGTTTTCTAGTGCTCAAATTTCGGACACGGACCAATTTATCTACATACCCCAGTCGGGACAAGATGATATACTTGTTCGACCGTCGGACTGTGTCTGGGATGGCGATGTCTCTGGCACCAAACATGTTTTAGCGTCTCACGATGCTTACACACAGAATCCTAATGTAAAGAGGCTTTTTCAGACGGTTTTGAGGAGTCAGGGTGGGGAGTGGGTAACAAAATTGTCGATTCTGAAAACAAAGACGGACGTATCCCTTGATTCCTTGTATGAGGTTTACAGTGAAATCGGGGGGGACGCGAAAGCCATTCGGTAGGTTAATATTGAGATAATATGCCAGTGCATCACTAATATCGATGCTTTAGCGATGAGTTTAAATATTGGCAATATATTTACATTCCGCACCGAAATATCTGGCGTCCACCGAGTTGCTGTGTGTGGAGCACTCTCCCACTTCTTAATGAGCGATATGGTATACGCCATCACTACCCGAATCTAGGACATTTCTTTCTCCAGACATTGGAGATACCTGAGCCGGATATACCTGGTTATATTGAAGAAATCCTGTCTCTGACTCAAGAGGGAAAAGTCAACACCAGTGAGTTGTTGTTAATTATGCAAAAGCTCAACAACCTTCATCCCACCACCGATGAACTTAGGCCTCTGAAGTTCGCTAGATTCATACCAGTGAAACGCAAAGCTACAGGTGTCACCTATGTGTCGCCTAATGCACTGTTCTTGATTATGGACGATACTCGTCTTCAACTTGACCCGGAAGTCCCAGTCCTAGATATCACGCCAGAGGATGCATGGGGCCTCCGACACTTGTTTGCAGCCCTTGGTCTCGAGACACGGTATGTTTCAGAGCAAATCAAAGAGACAACTTGTGATACGCTCGAGGATGTAGAGGAATCAGCGGAGCTTACCCAAGATCTCCGCCAAAGGGCCGAAGCATTATGCCGGTACGTATAATACCCGGCACTCCCCCAAACACACCCACTAAAAGCGTAACTCAGATGTACCATGTACTACGGCGGTATGTTTCCCTGCGTCAAGATCCAAAGAGTTTTTTCACAGGCAACGGTGTTTACAGCCAAGGGTTTCCGCCGGCATTTTCGGGTAGACTATGGATTGGCCACCAAAGAGAGCCACAAAGGACGACTACATTATACGGAAGTCAAGGATTCTCTCCAGCTGTATGTTCCCCAGGATAAGAAGGAACGAGCTATCTGCTACGCGACAGAGCTACCCCAGGCGCTAGTCCAGTACATGGAGATAGACCATCAAGCGGCATGTGCTACATTTGGCACCATCCTCCGGGAGAGTCCTGATATTCTGGACGAGATCCTCTGGGAGAAGGGTATCGGTCATTTCGCGATGAGCCTATCGAATGAATTACCAATTCGCACGGAGAGCCATTTAGCGTCCAAGGATATAGATATCAACTTCGGCTCGAGCTTGGCCGTGACTCAACCGCCTGATAGGGTAGTTTCAATCAAGTTGGAAGCGGATGAACCGCACATCTTCGAACGTGACAAATGTGGGTATCCCCGCCAGTTATACGCTTCAGAGTCGCTAACGGATCATTCCAAATAGTTCAACCACATCAAAATCTTTTAGACAAATATAGTATCACGGGTGCATATTTCGACGAGAACGACCCATCGGCTATCGTGTCTAAGTACTTAAAGGTCAAACCCGAGGATAGAGAGCTTACCCTTACAGAAACTGCTTTGAGAGTGGCGGCGGAGAGCGTAGAGTTTAAACAAATGGACCTCCTACTCAACGACCTCGACACACAGGGTCAAGTGCCCATAATCCCTCAATCGGTTTTGGAGGCAGTAGCAAGGAATGAGACGTCTGGTCATAAGATTATGTGTCTCCTGCGAAATATTTCCCAGTCCCACGGACATAACCTCGACATCACGGATGCGACTCTTGAAGCTGCCGCAGAAAACGAAGTATTTGGTCCCAAAATAACGGAACTCCTGCTCCAATACCTCCAAGGCCAGGAGGAGAAGATCACAATCGCGGATCCTGTATTGAAAGCCGCAGCAGGAAACACAGAGTCTGGCGATGCTGTGGTAGCCCTTCTTCTCGGATATCGTGACCAGAGTGGCTGGATCACAGAAGACATCGTGCTAGCAGCTGTAGAGAATGAAGACCTCGGGTATGAAATAATACGCCAGCTGTTGGAAGGTCCCGGCAATATCGGGGTGTCTCCAGCCATTCTCCAAGCAGCCGCAGAGAATCTCCACCAGGGTGCGGGTATCACGGATCTTCTGCTTTCCGAGAATCGTGGAGATGTCCAGGTCACGGAAGAGGTTATCGTCTCAGCAGTGCACAATAAGGTATCCGGCATGAAGATCTTGAAGCGTTTAGTAAATCATAATCATGGTCACCTTGAAGTCACAGAGCGGATCATGCTTGCCGCAGCAGAAAGTGAAAACTTCATGGAGTTCCTAGACCTGTTCTTGAATCTCCACAAAGGCAGTCTTCCGATTACCAACGCAGTCTTTGAAACTGTAGGAAGATATGGTACAGAGGATGAACTGACTCGTCTCCTGGAGCTATCGCATGATGATCTGGAAGTCACGGAGGAATTTTTCGATACCGAAGTTGATGTACGCGATAATCTCACCTTCGTGCTCCACCACGGAGGACGGATCACAGAGCGTGTCATGGTAGCAGCAGCCGCAAGAAAGGACTTTAAATCTGTGGGCTCGCTCAAAAGCTTACTAGCTGAACCTCACGACCCAGTCACAGATGCCGTCCTCGAAGCGGCTATCGAGAACCCTCTGCATGGCCCTGGGCTTATCGAGCTGATACTTGCCGATGCCGCCAATAATCTTCACGTATCCGAGACTAGTCTTCTAGCCGCGGCGAGAAATCCAAAAAGCGGGCCAGAAATCCTGGCATTGCTATTGAAGAAGTGGCCAGATATCCGGATTTCTGACAATATTATTCTGGCGGCTGCGGAGACGAACACGAATGCCGTCGGAAAGCTGATCCATCATATCAACACCTTACCTGCGGAACCGATTCAAATTACAGAGGGACTTCTGGCGGCTCTAGCTGGCAATGGGAATTGCGGTTCGGATGTACTTCGCCATCTACTTGGTACCCGAGCTAAAGAGACAAGCCCTATCCCGATTACCGAAGCCGCCCTCGTCAATGCGGCGGGCAATATCCAGTGCGGATATGATGTTATGGCTATATTACTTCACTATGGAGGTGAGGACCTTGGGAGCCTAATCACAGAAGACGTCACTATAGCTGCGGCGGGAAATCTGTTTTGGGGGCTAGAGATCCTGGCTCTTCTGCATGATCGCGAATATATTGGTTCTGTTTCAATGAATGTACTTGCGGCTGCAGAGAGGAATATGTGGGGTGGTGACGACATTGTAGCTTTTTTACTAAGACATCGGGTCACAAACACGGAATATGTGGAATTGTCTGATGATGAGGATCAGGTCTCCACGGAGGATGCGAATACGTCAGAGGATGGTAACTGGTCCGATGGTAATACAGAGGTACCTGGATCAGAAGGGTCAGATTTGTCTGGGGATGCCTATGAGACTGCTGATGATGGATGAGCCAATGTTTTATACCTTTGCATCCCTTAACGAATCCCTATATAGGATCAAAATGCATGCATACATACATACATACAATCCAGACAAACGGTCCCATTTTCAAAGTAACTTGATGACACTTCTAGGGACAATGTTATGTATTATTATCTCGGAAGATTGTTACTTGTCATCGACCATCTCCATCCTCATCCAGGAGGTGCGATCCAGTTCCCGCTATATAGATAAGGCGTCAATACAAAGCCCGCCTCTTCCCCCGCGGATGCGGAATCCTCGTCATGAACTTTGTACCGATAGTTCCAGTACGATCAATATGCAATGAAATAATAACCCAGGGTAACGCTCTCTCGTAATAAGGATTAGAAAAAGAAACAGCCGATGATTGTTTCACTCATAACCAAAAGATTTACTTGGGTGGAGGAGAAATTTTCTATTCGACATATCCTCCAGGAACTAATTCCCCGATTTGCGCTGAGGTTCCATGGATTCGGGAGTCATTGAATTCGCCTTTCGCCTGTCTGTAAATTGGGTGTTAAGTTGGTGACATGGCGAATTAACCAGCATAATTAAGACAAGAGTACAGTACCACTAGAATTCAGTCTAAGATATGTCAATATCTAATTGAATGTAGGAGTGCGGGGTATAAAATTAGAGGGTGACCTCATATTCTTCTGTGACGAAGAGTCTCCATACGTGTGCGGGTTATTTGCCTGCGCTCCGGGATTCCGCTGACGATCCATCCGATCTCATTTTTCCGGAAACACCGCTTTCCCCCAGGATTATTACGGTTATTGTGATTCGATCAAGGCTAAGTGTGAAAAAAGTACAGAGGCAAGCCAAGAGATGACGTTATCCTTCATTTCGCTTATGGATATAAGTACAGCCGTCGGTTGCCCGTGATTTTCCCCGTCGGAGGATGATTCACAGACTGCAAGATGCCGAGACGCTAATTTTCTAGTTTCTTGGTGGGCAAATAGGAGACAGCAAGAAGTTTTAGGCCAGCCACGCCCGAAGCTAAGAATAAGAACATGAAAGCAAAATTTAAGCTTACAGTACGGTCAGGTCCCGCTCGTTTTTTTTTTTTTCTTTGGATTCTTATTCTTCTTTTTTTGTTCGAATTATTAGAGAGGCAAAGAACCTGTCTTCGTAATGGGCCGATTATGACGTCAATTCCACACAGAACCAAGATCAATGAAGAGGGAAAAGGGAGAAAAAAGGAATAATACTCGGGGTTAGAATAATACTTAGTGCCAGCAGTCCAGGATTAAACGATATACGACCAGTCAAGAGCTTGTGACGGTCCCCGAGCTTCCCTTGTTGCCGGTAAACGGTCGCCTCGGCCGGCTGCCTGCAGATTTTATTGGACCCAAAAGGGCCGGAGCGTAAGACAGTCAACGCTATTGGTTTCTGCCGTACCACCCAGGTCGAAGCCAAAGCAGAGTAAACTTCAATAGACAGGCTGAAGGGAAAAAAGAAATCAATAATCCGTCATTGGTGGGACAATGTGACACTTCAGAGACCATCCAAGACGATCACCGCATCATGGTCTGGGGACGAGAGTCTCGCGCAGGCAAATCACAATCCGAGCGATAGACGATTAACAAGCCGGCCGTTCGGGGGCAGTCCGAAGTTCAGCCGATCTTGTTTCCCCTCAGCCCCTTGCAGGCCGGCAAGGAGATCCTAATCTCCTGATGTCGGAGATGCCAAGCGCAGCAGCAGCGCGAGTGGAGATGATTCGGTCAGGGAGTCGACTCCATTTCTTCCTCAGCGAGGGTAGCTAGAATCGCTAGATTAGAAGAGTTAGTTAGTAGAGATTACCAAGCACGCTGGCCTCGACTCTCCGCCTGGACGACTGTGCCATTCATCATGCAACAATTACGGATGCAGCCAAGACTGATCTGCTGCCTCTTACCACGGAACCTCTTCTGTTCAGTGTTCACTGACGATACTCGGGGCCTTTCCTGGGTCATGATTATTTGAGCACGGGGGCCTAGAAGTATACTCCTTCCATGCTGCATCCTGGTCTGTTCCTGCACCTCACCCCCGCCAATAATGCCTGCCCTAGTCGTATATTCTGGAAAATGTTTTTAATTTGGATTTTCGCATTGGCCGTTGTCACAGAGAATGCGGACTCCGAGTCCCCGTAGATATAAGTAGGACCGACAGACGGACTGGCCGCGACCAGGATTATTTCTTTGCCTTTGCTCACCCTGCAGCTCCTTCCTTTTCCTTCGACTCCCCTCCTCCTTCCTTCTTCCTATATTCCCTCCCGCTTGACCTGTAGCTTCATTCGTATGTCACACCCCAATCTTATTTTCTTTCCCCATACCACCATCATATCCCACATCCATCATTAACAGTTTGGCGCAATCAAGAACAAACACCATGCGTGCTCTTGGCCTTGTCGGCCTCGTGGGCGTAGCCCAGGCCGTATGTCCGTACATGTCCGGCGATCTCGCTGCCCGAGCCCCCAACCCGGATGCCACCGAAGCCACCGAAGAGTTCCTCTCGCAGTACTATTTCAAGGACGAGGATACCTTCCTAACAACCGACGTCGGCGGTCCCATTGAGGATCAAAACAGCCTGAGTGTCGGGGAGCGCGGTCCGACGCTGCTGGAGGACTTCATTTTCCGCCAAAAGATCCAGCGATTCGATCATGAACGCGTATGGCCCTATCCTTCCCTTTTCTTTTAAGTCAATTCTAACCCAAGGTCGAACACAGGTCCCTGAACGTGCCGTCCACGCCCGAGGTGCCGGAGCCCACGGTGTCTTCACCTCCTACGGAGACTATTCCAACATCACCGCCGCCTCATTCCTACACGGCGAAGGAAAGGAAACCCCCGTCTTTGTCCGCTTCTCCACCGTCGCCGGTAGTCGAGGTAGCTCCGACCTGGCTCGCGATGTCCACGGTTTCGCTACCCGCTTCTATACCGACGAGGGCAACTTCGACATCGTGGGCAACAATATCCCCGTCTTCTTCATTCAGGACGCCATCAAGTTCCCCGATCTGATTCACGCCGTCAAGCCCCGTGGTGACAACGAGATCCCCCAGGCTGCCACGGCCCACGACTCCGCATGGGATTTCTTCTCCCAGCAGCCCAGCACCATGCACACCCTCTTCTGGGCCATGGCTGGCCACGGTATTCCCCGTTCTTTCCGTCACATGGACGGTTTCGGAGTGCACACCTTCCGCTTTGTCACTGATGATGGCGCCTCCAAGCTCGTCAAGTTCCACTGGAAGTCGCTTGTGGGTAAGGCCAGTCTGGTCTGGGAAGAGGCCCAGCAGGTATCCGGTAAGAACGCCGATTATATGCGCCAGGATCTGTTTGAGGCAATTGAGGCGGAGCGGTATCCTGAGTGGGAGGTAAGCCTTTCTCAGCTTTATTTTCATAGTGCAAAAGTTTATTCAGATGCTGACCTGACAGCTCGCTGTCCAAATCATGGACGAGGAAGACCAGCTCCGCTTTGGCTTTGACGTGCTCGACCCCACCAAGATCGTCCCCGAGGAACTCGTGCCCCTGACCAAGTTAGGCAAGATGACGCTCAACCGCAATCCTCGCAACTACTTTGCCGAGACCGAGCAGGTCATGGTGTGTTCCCTTCCCCCCTCCCTCGGGTATCGCATTAGATTGTAACCGTGACCAGTTCCAACCCGGCCATGTCGTCCGTGGTGTCGACTTCACCGACGATCCCCTTCTTCAGGGCCGTCTCTTCTCCTATCTTGACACCCAGTTGAACCGCAACGGTGGTCCCAACTTTGAGCAGCTGCCCATCAACCAGCCACGGGTCCCAGTCCACAACAACAACCGCGATGGTGCCGGCCAGATGTTTATCCCCCTGAACCCTAACGCTTACAGCCCCAACACCCTCAACAACGGCTCCCCCAAGCAGGCCAACCAGACTGTCGGACGCGGCTTCTTCACTACTCCCGGCCGTGCCCCCAGTGGCGCTCTCCAGCGCACCCTCTCCGAGTCCTTCGAGGACGTCTGGTCCCAGCCTCGCCTCTTCTTCAACTCGCTCCTCCCCGCCGAGCAGCAGTTCCTCATCAACGCCATGCGGTTCGAGACCTCCCAACTCCAGTCCCCCATCGTCCGCGCCAACGTCATCATCCAGCTCAACCGCGTCTCCAACGACCTCGCCCGTCGGGTTGCCCGCGCCATCGGTGAGCCCGAGCCGGAACCAGATAACACCTACTACCACGATAACACGACCGCCGACGTCGGTGCTTTCGGACACAAACTCCAATCTCTTGCCGGCCTCAATGTCGCCCTCCTCACCTCCGTCAAAGCCTCATCTGCCTCTGATTCCCTTGCCGACCAACTCTCCCAATCCGGCGTCGACCTTGTCGTCGTCGCCGAACACCTCGCTGACGGAATCGACCAAACCTACTCCGCCTCCGACGCCATCCAGTTTGATGCGGTGATTGTAGCGGAAGGTGCAGGATCCCTTTTCCCCACTTTCTCCGCGACGGCACCCACAAACTCCTCCTCTTCGACCTTTTATCCCGCCGGTCGTCCGTTGCAGATCCTTACCGATGCCTTCCGGTTCGGTAAGCCTGTTGCAGCTCTAGGAAATGGTGCCGTGGCCCTAAGGAATGCAGGCATCTCCGCCGCACGAGACGGCGTTTTTGTCGCGGAAGAAGTAGACGAGGAATTTGTCGATGACGTGCTAGAAGGTCTGCGCACGTTCAAGTTTTTGGATCGGTTTGCGCTGGATTAATCTCCCCTCTCGCCCCCTCTTTTCTTTATCATGACTTTCCCTGTCTTGGTTATAATGGGTTATCGCGTAGATAACGCGTAGTGAATAATATTTTTCCTTTCTCTTTTCGGTGGCTGGAATCCCTCAATTCAACTGTATGTACTTATTTCACTATTGATATTTGTTTTTACCCAGGGTCTGCCGCCTTCCAGGGTTGAGCCGGTTGATACACTACAGAATCCTCAATCCTTAATCCATCAGTATGCCTTGAAACAAAGAGCGTTATCGATTTTCTTAGACAGGCCATCCGCTCATCTTTCGAGTAACAAACAACTAACCTACCCCTGTAATCGTCGAATCACACTCGCATCCCGTGCACTCAGCCCCCTCTTCACCATCGTACTCGGATTCCCTGCATCCGGGCCCAGAATCACCCATTCCGCCACCGTCGCTCCGACACCACCTTCCTCCTCCCCATCGAACAGCGCCTGGTTCCCTTTAATGAATAATGTCGCGAACCGCGCAGCCGGCGCCGGCTCATCCAGATGAACGGTCGTCGTGTTCCCAACGGGGATAGTCACCCGGTTCGGATCACTGCTTTCCGCATCGTAGGGCCGAGATTGCTCGATGTTGGTCAGCGCGGTGATGATCCGCGCATCGAATGGCGTCATTGGTTCCATGGCAAGGGTGGGTTTCTCGAGTGGTTCGTCGTGGAAGACGACCGTTGCGTTGATGGGTGGGGCCTGTGCCCATTCGAAGTGGAAACCTGTTACGGTTGTAGCTGGGCTTTGGAAAGAAGTTGAGGGTCCCTGGAGGAGTTGGACGGTGATAGAGCTGGCTTTGTTGGTGGAAGGTTGCCATTTTGTGGAGGTCGCGCCGTCCACAGCGGACATGGGGAATTGGCCTGATTCGAACGCGTCGGGGGAGTAGACGGGTTTGCATTGGATGAGGTTTCCCGGGGTGGTGTTTACGCTGCCGATTTGGCGGTTGCGGACTGTTAGGGGGCCCTTGGGGGGTAGGTGATGGATTGTTGCGTTGGAGGCTGTGCCGACGTGTACGGGGATGGAGGTGTTGGCGAAGCGAGGATCCGCTGTGTCTAATGGGGGTGTGTGTTCGGCCCGGTGGAGGACGGTGTGCGTGTAGTTTGAATAGGCGGAGATGGGCCAACCGCGCCAGAAGAAGGTGCGGTAGGTGATTTGAGGGATCTGAGGAGGCAGATTGGGCTCGATGTAGATGGTTTCTTCTGGAAGGAGGCGGAGACCCAGGTACCCGAAGAGGACGACTTGGTTGGAGCCACCATGGCCGGTCAAGAAGGGGAAGGCTGGGTGTGTACCGCCATTAATGCTGGCGTCGTCGAGCATTTGCTCGGAGAGTTGGAAAAATGGCCCGCGAGCATAGGGTGCGTACGAATATTGGTGGTAAGTAAATGCGGAGCAGCCAGAGGGCGACACGCCGCCAGCGACCACGGAGAAGATGGCCCAGGTCATCGCCGGTCCATCCGGGGACTGTCTATTGGCATACTATAGTTTTACTACCGTTAGCTTTCAACTCAGGGAAGGGAAGAGGGATTTAGAGAGAGTCTCACATAGTCCAAGTCGGTTAGCGAGTTTTCGGTCGAGTAGTTCTCATCACTGTATACAAGAGGATACGTGACGAGAACGACGTCCGCCTGTTTGACAAGCGTGGTTCCATTCATCGTTGTATACTCTAGGGTCACACCGTTCTCTCGAAGCACCAAGACATTCTCCGCGATATCGGTCCAGGTGGTGTTCTTCTCAACGTCAAATTGCTCGCGGAAGGTATTGGCGTACTCTAGCGTCTCGGAAATAAGAGGCATTGTAAAACCACCCGCATCGACATGATTCGCGTATTCATCCTATACAGGTGTAAGACAATGAACAAAACATTCAGGAAAGCAAATAACTTACCGGGTCCGTCATATTCGTCAGGGTCCAAAAGGTCCCGTTTGGCTCAACGATATTAGAGTATAGAGTTGCTACCGAATCGTAGATGGGAAAATGCTTCTCGCGGAATGTCTTAGTGTCACCACTCGTGACCCATTGGTAGATCATTGACAGCCCAATGTCGCCGTTCAGATGGTACTGGTAATCCCAGCAGGGACCAGTAGCGGTGCAGTTGCCAAATCGCCCACTGGTCCATGGGTATATCGCGGCTGACCCTTCAACCGAGGTTTGGTTCTTGGAACCTGCGTAGGTAGTCTCGACGTTTGCCTGAGCCTGCGCATACTTGTCCACCCGGTAATTGGTCACTCGCTGAGCGGCCTCAGGGTGAGATGCTACCAATCCAGGTTGCATCCAGACATCGGCATCCCAAAAGACCAGTCCGGCGTACGAATCCGATACCAAGCCGCCAACTGAAAAACTATCGACATTCACGGGTGCCCCCGAGACAACAGCAATAGCGTTCTTCCCAGCGGTTGTCTGTAACAGATAATACGTGTTCGCGACTGCGATGACGGCCGAGTTGATAACATGGTCGTTATGGGGCAATTTTCCCGTTCCGGGATCGACAAATCGGTCCACTGAGGTGTCCGGCATGACAGCAGCCCACTCGGAAACGTGCGAACGCAGGGACTTGCGATACCCAGCGCATAGGGCATCAGATACAGCTTGCTTGGCGGTCTGTTTGGGGTGCTCGAAGGCATCCGAGGACGCGGCGCCGACAAATTTCGTGACATGGACTTTCTTGTTGGCAGAAAGTTTGACATCAACAGCCTGGGCGATCGAGGAGTCATTGGTATGCACATACGGTCTATCAGTGACAACCCTTCGAGAGGACAGGTCGACCTGCTCGGAGCCAGTTAGGTTCGCGTAAATATACACAGCAACATTCTCAATGCCCTGGGGCCGCACGGCCGAATATATGGCCCAATCCTCCTGTCCAGCCTCGACAAACTCGGTGCGTACCGCAGAGTAACCATCCAGAACGTTGACAATAGTACCTTGCGAGTTTTCCGAAGGTATAATCTCCATGTCTACCACCGCTTGGTTAACATGCAACTTATTCGCAAAGAGTCGATATCTGATTTCAAAAGAGCCCTTCTCGCCCGTCGGAGTCCAGACGTAGGACCACTCGAGAACGCCAGCCTTGAAATCGTACGTTGATTGAAAACCTGTGATCTCTTTGTCGTCTACGGTTGAATCAAGATACGTCTCTCCTCCCAGGTCCAAAATCAAACCGCTCCAGTGAGGAACTCCGCTGATAACACTCTCCCCTCCGTACTGGTACAGCCAAGGAAAGTTCGATCCATTAGTCGTCGGTTGGGAATCAAAAAACCCAGCAATCGTGGCAAACGACTGGCGTCTGGAAAATAGAGGCCAACCATTGATCACATCACCGGACACGGGTACGTCAAGCTCAAAGAAGGGACCGACGCTGGACACGCTGATACCGAGATAACCATTTGCGACTGAGCCACGAGACTGGTAATGACCCTGGTCAAGAGCAGTAGTTGTAAGCAGCCAGTTATCCTCGTCCCATGTCACTCCGGAGAACATAGTCTGATAGGTATTATCAGAGTGGCCATGATGGCCTTTGAGTCCATTGTCGGTATGTCGTCTCACTGCCTTCTCAATGCGGCCATCCTTGCTTGAGAAGCTGCTGGCGCCACCTGTGAATTGAAGCCACAGGGCACAAACCTGAGTAACAACCTGTCGAATCACGAAAATGAGCACAAGATCTCGATCCGGAGCTCGAAAGCACACACGGCAGGTGAATAGAGCGTTACCTTTAAATTCATCTTTTCAGTGCCTCCCAGGGCAGGCCGCAACGAAGCAGAGTTGCGATGCTGAGAATTCCTCCACCGACAAAAAGGGGGAAACCCTTGTAAATATCTCCGAAGCACGGTCAGAATCTGATTATGACTATTGACATCGCACTCCCATTGCAACCTTGACCTCGTATCCAAGAGTAGCAAGGCGGACGACGATCTGCTGGGCCTCTGACGAAGGCCGAGCGACGCCCCGCAAGCTTACTCCGCAGGAAACAACCGGAAAGGGCGCAAACTTTGTATGGCCCGACCGTGGATTCGCGCTTTCCTCCCATTGAGTGCGGGGTACATCAGCCACAAACACAGAACGAAAAACCCTGATTGGAAGGCAGCAAGAATGTATTACGCGGGGCGGGCCTTGTTCCTGATAATTTGGCCGATAAAAACCCAGGAGGTTTCCGGATGACGCTGGCTTCAACTCTGAAGAAGCCGGGTTGAGGGAAATGAGGATACGAGAGTCGCCACTGGTCCGTCATGTGGGGTCCGGCGAGGAAACTAGAGGAACAAGAGTTCTGGTTCCATAGTTAGCCAGAAATTCAGCTTGAAATAGCCCAATGTGACGTTTAGATCGGCGGGTTTAAGTGGTTCTGGAATCGTCGATGCAACGTTGGGTATTTAACTTCCGGGTTTTGAACGGCTCACTGTGACAACGGGCATTGGGGTGGATCGAAGGGGGGAATGAGTATGAAAGCTTCGCCATGAGGGGTGAAGCGGAGCGAAGATTCAAAACAAGAAAAATGATGGGATTTCGATGAGGAAAGTCGAGGAGATGAGAGTTAGAGTTGAGGAATTGATGAAGTGAAAAATTGAAGAATTGGAGAGACAAAGAGCTAGGATGGCAGCCTCAGGCAGCGGAGCATCTTCGTACAGTGGCAGCGCCCACAAGTATGAGACCATTGTTGTTATTTACTCCTCCTCTTGAATATAAAAACCCATCGCAAAGTCCTTCGCGCCCTCAAATCATACTTTGGCGAACCCCGGTTAGTAGCTCGCTATTTCCCCCCTCGAACAAAGCAATCACCTCTTACGGGTTTCTATCCCGCAAACTCCCCGCCATAATCTACAATGCTAACAATCTCTCGATGAGCTAGACTTGATTTCGAGCTCGGGTTTGATTCACACTATAAATATAGACAAACCATCGACACCAGACCTTAATTCCTGAAATGCTCTTCAGGGACCAGTAGCTCCAGTTCAGAGTGGAGCACGCACAGGTTCTCGGGGGCAGCACATCTGCAGAGCCATTGGTAACGATTGGCTGGGATAGCCGAGAAGGTCCCGAATAATCCATGAGCTTCCACTAAACACGGAGCTCTAATGATCGAACCATGAATCTCCAGGATTTCTCTCCATACCCATACCTGAAACACTGGTCAGTGCACTCTCACTCATCCATATCCTCCCCCCTTCCTTCAACAGTCCCGAAAGCCGACTTTAATCTCGTATTTTTCTTGTCCACGCAGCAGATCCGAAAGACTTAATCTCTTTTGCTCTCTGTTGCGTGGCGACGGGCATCCCAATTAGCCTCATCCCGTTCCCGTTCGGGTAGTCGCCGCTCCGAGAAAAGCTAGCGTTGACCCCGGACTCTGTCTAACGAGATGGATCCAGACTCGGCGTTTTTTCTGAACCTCTGTTGGCCTCTCAATACTAATACCCGATGGTCCCATATCGATTTTAATCAAAAGGCTCCCTCTTGGCTTGACCCAATTCCGCGCGCGGGGGAGACTACCCCCAGAAATATCTATTTAAGAAGTCTTGTCATTGCTTGCTACCCACGATGAGAACTCTTTTCCCCGCCAATTTTCTCCAATTGCTTTTTTATTGGCACCATGAGACTCGCCCAAGCTTCGCTTCTGGCTCTGGCCGGAACACTGCTCCCTAGCCTCTCCGCGGCCACACCGGCGCCGGCCCAGGTTCACAGACCTCCAGCAGTACCAATTGGCCATGGTCGCGGTTCCAATGCCCGAACTGTCGGAAGGCACTTTGAGATCGATGGGAAAGTCCAGTACTTTGCCGGCACGAACTGTTGGTGGCTTGGAAATCTGATGGACGATACCGAAGTTGAGCTAGCCATCTCTCAGATGGCAGATGTACGTCTTTCCTCTCCTGTCGTCCGACAATAACAAAATATTAACCCATTCCACTAGACCGGCTACAAGGTTGTTCGCACTTGGGGATTTTTCGGCGTAAACGACCCCACGAACCCCGGTCAGCCTACCTTCTACCAGGTCCTGAATAACACCCTGTACGATGGAGGATGGGGCATCAACTATGGTCCTAACGGTACGTATACCACATCACATCATATCAAGTACCCACTCAAACAGGACATGACATTTCTAATTCACTTTTTCAAAGGAATCCACCGCCTCGACGTCGTCGTCTCCCTCGCCGAGAAATACGGCATCAAGCTCGTCATGGTAATGATGAACAACTGGAACGATTTCGGTGGCATCAACATCTACAGCAACGCGTTTGGCAGCAACGCCACAACCTTCTACACCAACAAGGACGCCCAGCGCGCGTACCGCAATTATGTCAAATTCATCGTGAACCGGTACAAGTCCTCCTCCGCGATCTTTTCGTGGGAGCTGGGCAACGAGCCTCGCTGCAAGGGGTGCGATCCGTCGGTGATCTACAACTGGGCGACGGAAATCAGCCAGATGATTAAGCGAATCGATAACACGCACATGGTTACCCTAGGCGATGAGGGTTGGCTGTGTCCCCCCGAGGGGGATGGTAGCTACGCCTACAGCTGCTCTGAGGGTGTGGATTTTGTCAAGAACCTGGAGATTGAGACCTTGGACTACGGGTGAGCCTCCTCCTCTTCAATTGTCTTTTTATTGCATGGCGCACTTGGGGTGGTTATTAATAAATATGCAGTACCTTCCACATGTACCCCGAGTCATGGGGCTACAACTACACCTGGGGTCAAGAGTGGATTCGCCAGCACGACGCCATCGGCGCAAAGTCTGGCAAGCCTGTCAAGTTTGAGGAATACGGAGCCCCGATCAACCATACCCAGATCGAAGGACCGTGGCAATCGACAGTGTTGAAGGAGACCCAGATTGCGGCGGACTTCATCTGGCAGTTTGGATCCGTCCTGCCCGAGTCGGGAACTACCTGGGGAGATGTCAACTCGATTTACTATGGAACGGAGGAGTATGAGGTTCTTGGGTTCCAGCATGTGGAGGCGATGCGTAAGAAGCGTGTGAGACGCAATTAGACGTTTTTGCTGTGTTGTATTTACACCGTGAATGGATAAGGGTAGAAGTTCTGGGGTGGTTTATGTAAATTCAGGCAATACAGAAAAGTGGACATTTCTTAAACCACAGATGGTTACAAAGGTTAAACGATTGAATCAGGAATAAGCGATTACCAAGAAGGACGACAAATGCAAAAGAGGAGAAAGGGGTCCAAGCTCCGAAATCCCACGTATTCGTCTCCGCTGGCTGCACGTAGAAAAAGAAAATATACCCATCATCTCTGCGATTCCTCAATTTCCTCATTTCTCGAGCTGAATCAGCGCGGCAACCCCTCCCGACGCTCGGCTGGCCCGCCGACCTCAGGTATCATCCTAGAATATTGAAGAGACGAGAGCACGAGATCCTTGACTGTTACTGAGGGACTCCGCATTTTTAGCCCCCTCTTATCACGAGGTACCTTGCACGGTGCCTCCATCGTGAGGTGGCAAAAGCTGATTTGCGGGATGCTGCATGACAGCTTCAATTTCTTTTCCACGACTATTGACTTTTTACATTATTGTCGTGCTTTTGTCCCCAGGCCAGCAAAGAAAAAGGAAAAAGAAGAAGGAAAAGAAAAAGAAAAAAAGAATTATGCGGTTGTAGATGCATCTATTGGTTTACGTGTCTCACCATCGCAGACGCCTCCAGGCCTCCTTCCTCAGCGCAATCGCCGTATGCCGCGTTCGTTCCATGGCCGACTGGTTCTCAACCGCCCTCCGCAGCAAGAAATGAAGACACTCGTCCATCGTCCCCCAGGCCAAACACTTGAATACTCCCGGACGCTCTGCACCTCCGCCTTGGTCCAGTGATGATGAGCCCCCCGCCGCATTATGCGCCAGCAACTCACAGCTCACCTCATCGGCCATGCCCTGCAATTGACCCAACTC
Source organism: Aspergillus diversus (assembly GCA_027569885.1). Lineage (NCBI taxonomy): Eukaryota > Fungi > Ascomycota > Eurotiomycetes > Eurotiales > Aspergillaceae > Aspergillus > Aspergillus diversus. Next base: position 271,118 of record JAPDKZ010000008.1, on the reverse strand, counting down.
GACAGGGATTGTGGGGAGCCGGTTGAGCACGCGATGCCGGGAAAGGAGATACGCCTTCCGTACGCTCTCCGCATTATGCGATGCCACAAACAGCCGCGCGTTGGGGAACACCTGCAACCCCCCCTCTTCCCCCGTCGTCGGAAACTGGCGGGTCAGCAGGCTCTTCACGATATGATTGTAGTTGGCGTCCGTGGCAGCTTTGGTGGCGTGGATGCGGTCCCGATAGTCGTGGGCGATGTACGCGCCCCGGACGAGCTTGATCCCCAGCGTCCAGCCCTCTGCTTGGGCGAGTCGTAGATGGCGGGTGACGTTGTCCGTGGACGATTTTAGATAGGCCTGGATGGTGTTGTAGACGACTGGGGAACCGGAAGGCTGCCGGTTGAACTTCCGCATCAGGTCGATGGTCCAGGTGTCAATGGCTGATTGGAAGATCTGTTGTTCTGCGTCGATCCAGAGGCGTGAGCCCTGCGCTGCGGCTTCCTTGCAGATCGACTCGATGGCCTCCTGGATCCGCGGGGGAGGGATGGGGTCGCCCCGCGTGAGGGCCTCGACTGCTGCAGGGCCGGCTCCGGTGAATCTAGGCCCCGTTCGTCAGTATCTTATGGAGGAAATGAATAGAAGGGGGAAATTAGTAAGAAGGCACGTACTTGATGCCGAGAAAGTCCCCATTTCCAATCATTCGCAGAGTACGGAGGTTCCCCTCTTTCCACTCATCGACCGCCCGGTGGAGAGCTTCCTGTTTGGTGACTACAGATGCTACCTGCGGGTCGACATCTTCGATTTTCGCAATCGACTCCCGTGCATACCCCAAGATCACGCCCTTGAACCCGAGGTTTTTCATGGCCTGCACGGACTTGCGGACCTCCTGTTCGTTGGCCCCTGCGCAGAAATGGTTGTAGATCGTCGCTCGTAGCAGGTAGTTCATGACCGGGTTGTTCGACGGGTGCAGGATCGAGAATTTCGATTCGATCACGTACTTCAGCAAGGACAGGCAGGGGTTAAGCAAGGGGGACGACATCACCGACGTGAATAACACCGAGTAGACCAGCGTTTTCGTCGGCAGTACCGCGAGGGGGGACTTCTTTGACGGGGATGACTGCTGTAGAAGCAGATCGTGGTGGGAAGCGGACGACGAGGATGAGGCATATCGGAGTCCAGGGCGGAAGAGCACCACCACCGGCCGTTTGGGCCACAAGACCTTTGAATGCATTTTTTTACAAGTATCTCCTATCCTCTGTACTTCGAGAACTCAAACCCCGTCGATATGACTTCTATTTATCTGTCCCCGAGTGAGGGGTCCATGGCCGCTCAGCCACTCAGTGTTCACAGCAGAAGCTCCGGCATCCCTGTTCAGTGAGGGTTTAGCTTCGATCAGGCAATGCGGATCTTCAGTTGCCTTTTTTTGTTTTGGTTTTCTTTTAGTCACATCGAGTCATTTCCATTGTAAGCCCTCAACGCATCCAGCCGCCTCGGGGGGGGTTCCGAACAGCTTCGGTGTGGTACCCCGCACTGTCACTGAGACATCTCGTTTATGTTACTATCTACATTTTTCCCGCTCTAGACGAGTTTAGCACCATCATTCTCTAAGAGCAGTCTATTCTTTATCTCTATGCCTATCTATCTATCAGGGGACTCATTTCCTCAAATGCTCCGTCCCCTTTATCACCCCCTCCGCAAACGTCCCCCGAACCCCCTCCTTCTCCACCGCCAGTATCCCCTGAATGGTACACCCCCTCGGTGACGAGATACTCTCCCTCAATAACGCCGGATGCACCCCATCCAACAACAAACCCGCCATCCCCTCCATAACCTGAGCCATCATCTCCATCGCCTCCCCCCGTCTCAACCCCTCCACCACACAGCCATCCAAAATCCCATCCAGCGGCACCGTCATCATCGCCATCGACGCCCCCACCAGCATCGTCCCCGCATCAAACACCCCCGGCGCCACATACTTCACCTTCCCAATCTGCTCAAACACCCACGTCAAAGTCCCCATAAACCCACCCGCCAACACCCCAGGCACCTCCTCAACAATCGTCATCGACCTCCGCAACCGGGCCGCGACATTTGGCATCGCCCGCGCAATCACCGGCAGCGCCCCTGATCCCATCTCTATCCCCCCGGCTCCCGATCCCGAACCGGGTCTCGAATTTGAACTCGCACTAATATACTCCCCCAACTCCCCCGGCGTCTTTCCCGCCAGAATACTAATCACTAATTTCCCAGATACCGCTTCCCACACACCCGGTTCACCCAAGATCTCCTCCGCCAGAAACGGCTTGCAAGCGAGGAGAATCACGTCCGCCTCCTGCATGGCCCGCACATTCTCCCCAGCGCATATCGTCACCCGGTCTGCGTCGGCGGCGTACTGCACCCGGAGACGGTCTGCGGAGGAGACAGTTTTTGTGCTGACTACGAATCGCGAGAATCGCGGTGGTGTTGTAGTTGTAGATGTAGATGTGCGGGTTGCGTCTAGGAGACCGCTGAGGATTGCGGAGCCCATGTTTCCTAGAAGTATGTTAGGAGGAGACGGGACTTGTAGGGTTTAGGTATGTCAGGTAGACTCACCACAGCCAATGAAGGCCAGGGTTGGTGCTGGAGGTGCCATTGTTGCTTATCAATGGGGTATTGAGGTATCTTGGGCTGGTGGAGGTGGGTGAGATGGAGGAATGGGGTGGTTGTACAAATAGGTGTGCTGGGCTCGGGATCCGAAGCCGAGCATTCCAAGGAGGGAAAGGATGATCGTCACTCGATCCGCGGAGATAACTGTGGCATTTTGATTAAATTTTATAGAGAAATACAATTATTCTACAGGTTAGTTAAGAATGATACATCAACACTACATCCATTAAGATAAATGATCATCATTTGGATGTGAGAAGGAAAAAAGAAAAAAGAAAAGATATGGGTCGAGCCGCGGATCGAACGCGGGGCCGGCTTGAGTATGTAGCAGCTTTTGACACCACAACGCTTTTTCTCTCCAAAATATTCACGAATAATTAAAAGTTGGGTGAGACAAGCAGGAACTCTCGCCCGCGCTTGTATGGAGCTACTATATTTACATTAAATGGTCACAAATCTAATCCACTACTTACAAAACAAACATAGTTAGTATTTAGTCCTAGTTCTGAACATCACGGGAGTGAAGCCTAGCCAAAGAAGCTGTATTCACTCAATCTATTCACTCCTGTTGTTGACGGAACTGAGTGGCTCGCTAAGTCTTCCATTAATGGACTAGAAGGGTGACTCATCACAACTATAAAACGTAGGTTGGTCGCCTTTTCTTCCATCATCCTCTTCCATCGACAACCCGAGTACTCCAGCCTGAGTCATCGATCTAGGATTGTTCTTCATGGCCTTGGGTCATTGGATCTATGAGAGAGCTTGAAGCATCCCCAATTACTGAACTGGACCCATACCAAGCCTTTTAGATAGGTTGAGAATGACCTCCACCGATGGAATTGTGCGAGTACACTCCGGCAAACTCCTAGCTATTGACTATTAACAAAAGACAGCCTATATGGAAGTAGGTAATGCCTCCCTAGAATTATACCATCAGTACTAATCCATAGTTAGGACATGACTGGATCGCCCGAGTGGGTCCCGGCGCCCTCGTTCTCCCCAATGTCCGATGGCAGAGGCTCACGCAGAGCAAAAATATGTCAATGAAGATTTGCGAGGCGCCAGCCGGATACTAAGAAAAGGAATTGGCGTGCTGGCAGATGTAACCCGAAATAACGGGCAGAATCAACTTGCTTATCACAGAGGCAATGGCCCATGTAATCGTGATATACGAAATAGGCGACGACAGCAGGCTATCAGAAGAGCTTTTCTTGTTCAATAATTTGCCCGACTTTGGTCGGAGTCGGGGTCAGGGCCGAGCAAGCCTATTACTTTGAGAAGGGAGCAACAGCTCACCACCAAGGCTGAATTACGATATCATATGAAGTGGTTGAGGCTTCCACTTTCTTCTTCAACGATAAAGATCATACGCTAGGCCTCAATGGAGATAAGCGCCGTCTTGGGAACTTTGAAGACCCTACGCAAGTGGAATAGGCCATTTTGCCTCCAGCGGTACCTTGTGTGAGTGAGAATATCCCCAACTCGGGAATTTTCAGCGAGGTCCAAAGATTCGGAGGAAAGGGATCCTTGTACTCTGCGCGTGAAGGGCCGTCATACTGTTTGGAGCTTCTGGTTTAATATTTGGTTATCTTTCCGGTGAAGAGAGCGAGGTGTATTGTTGCTACGGTTGGGGTTGTTGTGACCCGGGTTTTGGGGGAAGCGGCTGAAGTGCGCAGGGAGACATGTACTCATCTACGAAGATTTGGAGGAAAGTAAACATTGCTCAAGTTAAAGTAATGAGTATGAATTGGGCTTGTGGGTGTATCATAGAAGCCACTTTTCCCACTAACCTAGGAGCAGGTAACAAGCTTTAGTTTTGAAAGAATTGCCCAGGAACCCATTGTAACATCCCCCATAGGCTACCAAGAATTCGCCATCTGAGGCTGTTGCTCAACTTAGCTATGGCAAGCTCATGCATGCGAAGCTCATCTTCTTCGTAGTGGAAGCGGAAGCGCCTCCCCAGGAATTCACAGCCTCCGAAAGATCCCATTCCATGTTCACATACGGCCAGCAAATCCTCCGGACACCAATATTGACCATGTCGCCAGCGACATAGATATCAGTACTCTTCAGCGGCTTTCCGATCTTCTTCCCCTCGCGGTTAACCTGCTGGAAGAATGTTCCAGCAAATTGCCCCCGACACCCCATGGCGTCAAAGTCGCAGATCGGATCCGAGATCTCCTCCCAGGTCAAGAGTGAGTTAATCGGCCCAAAGGTCTTGACGTGTACGTTGGAACAGTCGTTCTCACCCTGTGTAACCCAGTTCACCTGGCTGTCGCCGTCCGCGGCGCCTACTTTGGATGTTGCCTGGGCGCCCATCTTGGTGTACTTGTCCGAGAACAAGGAAAACGCGACGTTGCGATTATTCGTCCGGTTTGCGGCATTGGTGTATCCACTCCCCATCCATGTGTTCTCTGTTAGATCGATGGCGCCGCGAGATGTCCACGCGAAGACATAGCGCTTGGTTTTGCCGAACCGGGATAGAGCGCTGTAACTTCCCGACATACCGCCCATTGGTTCTCCAGAGCCACCGTTGATGGTGTGCTCGTTGGAGATCTTGACCCCATCGTTTGTCATCCCTTGTGTCTTAGTGTTGAGCCAGACAGCGCCCTGGTCCTCGGCGCAGATACTTGCGAATGGGGCCTCGTCCGCTTCCTCGAACGCGATGCCAGTATTATGGCTGCACCCCCAGGAGCTGGAGGCTCCGGCAATATCGAGCAGTTTCCCGCCCTTCCCAATGTACTGGATGCTATCACCGAAGTGACCCGCGGCCCATCCTTCGTAGTCTGTAACAACAAAGTACGCGCCGTAGTAACCGGCTTCTTCGGAGTAGACAAGGTCGCCGTTGAGATCAGGGGATGCAGAGAGGCCGTCAGCAGCGTGGACACCGGGTCCTCCTAGCCACGTCTTCCATGTTTGCTTTCCGTTGGTATATCGGTACAGAACGGGCACGGGAGTGTTATCTGGCGGCGCATTCGTAGTCCCCGACGGCATAGCTTCATTAGTCAACAGTGCGAAGCCATCATCATGGGCAACAAGTCCTCCCGCTAGAAAAATAAATCAACTTGGATATCAAAAAAACGTTTGGCTGTGTATAGTTTCGTACCTTCCTTGCCGCCGGCTACAGTGACTGTGGCTCCCACGGCTTTAAAGGTCTCTGGGTTAACTTTTTGAACGTGAACACCAGTTTCACTCGAGTCAAGATATGCTAGGTACGCAGACTTTCCATTGGGGGAAACGGCAAAGGGTGTTCGATGATGGTGAGGATAGCCAGTCCAGTAGGCTTCCTTAACAGGATTAAACGAATGTGTCAGCTCCAGTGTGCCGACATGCTTCTCCAACCGATTTGCAAGTAAGACTGAAGTAGCACTCTGCACAGCAGAGAGCAAAAAAAGAGTGTAAAGTCCCAACTGCATGGTGGATGGTCGATCACTGAGCAGATCATCTTGGAATGGAGGAACGGGCGCTGGGGTTCACATATGTAGTCATCCCGTAGAAATCGCACGATATTCCGCCCTGGCGCTTCCTTGCGACGAGTTTACTCGGTACCAATGGAGGAACGGTGCCAAGGATCTAGGTCTGGCCTGAATTCTGCAGGAATCGGGTTATTTCCCCCAGTGAAACGAAGCGTTTGGAGTAGAGAAAAGCCCACCAGAGCCTTCCAACTAGAACTGAAACCTCCGGGCCCCTGGTTGGCGCACCCCTGTTTCACCAGAACGGCGGGGCATAAAAAGCCCCAGACCTGCCTCACATAAATAAGAACGGCTGTCATTGTTGCTTAAATAATATTTCAAGGATCAACGGAGCTATGGTGGGATCATCTTTACTTGGTGGAAAAGCTTCTGGGCTGGGGCAAGAATTTCTGGGCGTCTCAGCCTTAGCTCCTGCCCACATTGCTACTGAAACTCAGTCACCTGGCCCTTGGATTCTCTATATTGAACCTATGTACTCGGTGAGCGGCTATGGGTAGTTTGCATAATAGATACATTGATTTGGCGCTCCGACGGTCTCGATAAAGGCGTAAGGGACTGTAGGAACCCAAACTCGTTCAAGCGGCTGTCGATGAGGGCTATTCACAACCCGCCAATAGCCTGCTAAAAAAACCCCCCAATTCTTTTGCTAGCGATCGACAGCTGCTCGGGATATATACAAAAGCTTGGGGACCATCGAAAAATACGCCTGGTAGGGCTTGATAATCTGGAGCACTGTCCCAGTTCCTGTCGACGTGGGTGGGTCCCAAGATACGAAGGGGTGATGAAGGAGGTTCGAGATGAGTCTGCATGGGTGTTCACGATATCTTCGGGCGTTTAGGATTAGGCATCTTGGATCCTCCCCCTAGGCGTTTTCTCTCCATCGCCTCCATTTCCTGTTTCATGATTCTTTCCTGTTCGGACATTTTCTTCTGTGGTGCCAAGACTGAACCTTTCTTTCCAGCAAGAGGGTTTTTCTTCACAGCAGAAGCAAACACATTCTTCGGTTTGCTAGCCCCGAAAGACATCGACAATTTCGGTGGCGCCTGAGGAGCAGCCTGAGCAGGAGCAGGCGAAGCAGCTGCGGAAGATTCCGGTGTCGCTGAGGAAGCCTCCTTATCATCCTTTTCCTCTGCTGACTGTGCCCCCGACTGCTCGTTTTTCGCTTGCGCAGAGGGTTTAGACCCAAACCCAATATTTAACTTCACTTTCTCGCCCTCTTTCCGCTGCAAATTCCTGGCCTCGGGGTCCACATCCTCTGCGTCCTCCGCATTCAGGCGAGCCCGCTCAACCTGTTCCAGTATCTCCCGCTGCTCTCGCTCCTCGTCTCCGCGATCCTGTCTTTCCTTTTTCATAATCGCTTCGCGCCGCCTCATCGCATCCGGACTCCGATCGATATACGACACAAATATACCCTTCTCCGTCTCTTCGACATGGCACAGCCCCTCCCGGCCAAGATGCGCCGCAAACTGTGTAAGACTCTTCCATTTCGTAGCGTTCATATGGATATGCTATATCACAATATCAGCACCACAATCCAAAGAATTCTCATACACCCCAACAGTAGCAGCCCGAAACTCACCTCCTTATCCGCAATGACTTGCTGGTAAAACTGATTAATTTGGACTTTCTTCTCGCCGTGCGTCGTCCTCAAAAGATCGAGAAAGTTCTTGATGAACTCCTTGCTGTAATCTTCGATGTATTTCTTCGGATCTTCGCCAATAAGCAATACCTGGCGCACATGACTTTCGCTCTGGACGTGGCTGTAGAAGGAATCATGTCAGTACGCAATCAACAACTGAAGCAATATAGGAACGGGTGAACGAGGGCTCACCATTTGAAGCCGTTCTCATCGCGCATCTGGCGCTCGCATGCTTGACAGTACCATCGTAGCCGACCTAGACCTTTCTAGTACTTGTCAGCGCTTTACTCTCGCTCAGATCTTTTGTTGGGTTGTTCAACTTACGGCTTTGATCTTGTTGCCAATAGCTTTGGTGGTTCCGGCCTCCGCGCGGGGCATTTTCACAACCAGGAAGAATTAATCCTTTAGTTTTCAATTAGAAATCCACAAAGAAAAGATAAAAGCTCCCGGTGGTTAGAGAGAGGGGAAAGAAAGTCGTCGTGGCGAAGATGGCCGGTGACATCGATTACTAATCTCCTCTCAAATTATATCACGTGACATATTTTCTTATTTAGGGACTACTATATGTACACAGTAAGGAGCTATGGTGAATTCTCACTCAAAATTATCTCCTAGATAATAGCTCATTGGACCAGACTCCGCCTATCATACCAGCATCTAGTGACAGATTTGCTTTTTCTAACAAGGAAGGACGCCCCTCGCGTAAAATACAGAAAACGTTCAATAGAAACCTGACGTCCAGGAAAAGAGAACCAAGCCGGAAATTTAACATTCGTAGATAGCAGGAGGGAATAGTACTCCCTCAGCCTGTCGTCTGGGCGTTTGCAAACTGCCAAAATAAGGAACCGTACGAGCGTGCCCTGCTAAACAAAAACTAAAAGAGAGAAAAAAATTACATCACATATTCATGGATTGCTGAAGGTCCATTTTCGTTGTATTCCACACGGCTCATGAAACCCTTGCTGAGACCTTGATCAAGAACAAAGACGACCTTCGATGCCACTTGGGCTCCGAGGAAGACCGCTTCTTCCATACCATGACCACTGCTTGGCGCACTTGGGTTACCAGGGCCGGAGGTATTGGCTCCGGGAGCGTTGGAGTTGCTTTGCTCCTTCCACTCAGGGAAGTACTCTGGGGGTTTCAGAGTCTTGACTGATGTAGGAGTCTGGGAGTGGCCGGTGGAGCGGTGATGGGAAATAGAAGGATCCATAGGAGTACCTCCGGGATTGTTGTGGGTGGCAGCGACAAGAAGAGGGTTGACACCGTGGCCGGCAGGATGATGCATAGGGCCCGGTTGGCCTTGGGGTGCTGGGGTGTTTGTGCCTCCGGTGGGAAGTGGTGTGGAGAAGTTGGAAGGAATCTCTGAGGTGAAGATGGTGCCAGAGGGCGAGAGAACAAACTTCTGCGTAATTGCATTTAGCAGAGCTTGAGTGAATCCTGTTGTCGTAGTTAGAGGGGAGGCCATAACCAGCAGATAAAAATCAAGGAACACAAACCCTTCACTTTGCTGCCATTGCCGACAACAATCAGCGAGTCCCACAGGTCGCTTCGTTTCGTTGCATCTGGCACAGCGAGGATGGTATGGTGAATTTGGGTTGCGATGTCGTCCAAAATACCTCCGGATAGGCGTTCTCCGGTGTTCTTCTTGGGAGTGCTGACAAGAAATCGCTCAATACCGACTTCGATATCTCTTGTCTGACGGATGAACTTTCCAGGACCAGTCGCAGCACCCTGCTCAGGCTCTATCCTCACAAATTCCTCGAATTGGAACGAAGCTTTCTCCTTCTTGGAATTGGGGAGACGGACGGGCTTTCCAGGTTGATCTGAAGCACCCTTCTTACCCGCTTTCTCCTTCTCTCGATTCGCAAGGAACTCACTGGTATTTCCGCTAACAATAGCCGCCACATCCAGGACTCCCTCATCGTCATCCCCTTCGCCATTGCCATTTGCTGTTGCACCACCCCCTCCGGAAGCAGAAATTTTCAGAGCACTTCCGTCCTGCGTTCCCGTAGAGCCAGAGACTGGTTGGCTGACACCTTGTCGTGCGGTGACTGCCGCGCCGGGTAGGGGTGTGCCTTGGGGTAAAATTTCAGTAATGTTGCTCCGCTTGAGCTGCTCGCACATCTCTCGTGAGAATCCCTTGGATCCAAGTAGCTCAGAAAGTCGCTCGGTCATATAATCGCCACCGCACCCTTCCAGTGCCATGCCCCTCCCGTGTTCATTGACGAGGAAATCCGTGACAGCCGTAACGTCCACCTTATTCTTTCCAACATCGACCACGGTAGCAGTGGAGGTGCCGTAACCATAGCAGACGGCCAGGGCAGAATCCATAAGGCAGAACGCAGGCGTCTTGAATTTCTCGAACACGAACTGGGTTATCGTCTCCCTATCTCGGGCCGACCAGATCGGTTCAGCGATGAGCATGATCGGCGTATGGAAAGGCGGGCTAAGAGTATTGTGAACATGCGTTAGAAGGGCAAAAAAGCATGGCCAGTCGACAATACGCCCGTTCTCAATAGGGTGGATGGCGCCTTCATCAGATGTCACATCTTCCTCATAGAAAATCTCCTCCACCGTCTCCTGCTTAGCCTCCTCATTGCCTTCTTTATTCTCGGGTGCATCGGTTTTGGTGCCTTGATCAGGATTATCGGGCTTTGGTGCGTCCTCTGGTTTCATTTCCGGGGCCTGTGTAGTCGGTTCGGCATCTTTCATCTCCACATCTTCCTTGGGTGCGTCGGGCCCATCGCTGGGTTTGACCTCCTGTCTCCTCTCGCGAATTTTATACGGCTCATATTCACCCTTTTTCTCAGCGGGGAACATCCGTGTCGGGAAGCGGTATCGGGCGGGTGTGAATGACTCTGGGAGACCCAGTTGCGCCAGGGTCACTTGCGATCCTGGCGCAATTATCTGAAAAAAGAGACAATTAGTATCGCCATTTGTCAATGGCTGCAAAATGGAGGCAGCGGGAATTTTGGAACCAAGTTATACGGACCAGAATGTGCTCATCCTTGAAGGGAGGCATCCTGGATGACCCAGTGTGATGAGACTAAGGGATATTTGTCGCAGCCAGAACGGAGGCACGGGGAAGCTCGTCTGTTCCGCGGTGTTTGCAGCTGCGACCTTTGCGCGCGCTGGGGAGGTTGGGCGGAAGCCCGATTGGGTTAAGCGCCCACATCACGGTCCAGATGCTCGAACGCCCCTCCCTCATGTTACACTTGGTTATATATCACAAGCGGAATTCTGGGGATATTTCAAATTAGCTGGAGGAAAATTAGGGGAATAGAATGATTTGGTTGCTGTAATACGGTTGTGATTGTGATTTGTCAACGTAGTGTCCTAGACGTTTGGTGGAACAAGTATATGCTCCGTGCAATTTGAACCTTCAGAAGTATATCGAGGAACAACCAGTGAGATCACCACATGAACACTTCTTCAACCAATACAAGTTACGCGAAAAAAAAGTTTACAAAAAAGCTTTATCGATATCGAAGATGGGGTAACTGCAATAAAATAACGTAAAACTAGCAACCATCAGTCAAATATGTACTAGAGATACTAGAGAGATAGGGATTTAATCTAAGAAAAGGCAAGGATTCTTTTTTCAAGACGATCACATAAATGCTCAGAACCACCTTAAACTCCGATGTTCTCCCATCAAAAAGACAAGGATTAACAAAACTCCAGAACCATATTCCCTCTATGACCAGCACGAGTCCAACCAGATTAACCTTCCTAAATGCCAAAAGGAGGACGGGTCGATCACTCCGGAGCCGCGTGGTACTTCTCCGTAGCGGAGCGGAATAGCTCCTGCTGCTGGCGAAGAAGCTCTTCCTCCGATAGTCCGCTCTGTTCCATCTTGCTTTGTTTCTTCTCCCGAGACTGTTCCCCAATCACCGTCAGTACATTTCAGCATCGATGATCCGGATGGAATCCCAACGTACTTTCAACTGCTCCTTGTGCTCCTCTGCGACAGCGAGGACGTCAGGGATATAGTCTCCAAACCCGAGGTCACGCAGAGCCCGCTCCACGTGTTCGCACGCGATCGTTTTTTTAGCTTCCTTTTCGCTGATGTCGTTGGCTTCGGAAGAGATGAGGGTAATGAATTCGACGCAGCATTCCATGAGAAGATCTCGGGCATCCCTGGAAAAAGTCTGGCCGGAGGATGGGGGGAGGATCTCGCTGATTATTTTTTGGACCGTGGCTGCGCCGCTAGGTTAGTACATTACGCGCGCATCTCAAATCGAACTAGGTAAGACGCGGAGCAAAGGCGAAAGGTAGCAGATTCGCAATCACCCGAGTTTATCTATACGGATAGGCGAAGGGAACTGGAAAAGCGACACCAAAACGCACCTTTGGGAAGCGACAGATCGTCGTTGGCTGTTGATAATTCTAGTTAGCATAATGTGTCGCGCCAAGACATTTGCAGGTAGAATTTACAACTGAATTCTCGATCCGACATGATGGGATGATGTGGAGTTTAAAGTTGGTGATGGATTCAAAAAGACTGAGCGATCAGGTCTTCGTCGAGAGTGGTGTCTATTTCGCCGCGCCTTTTGTTGCTCTACTGAGGGGTTCTTTCTTTGTTCGCAGCTCCATCGCGAAATAAATCCCCGATGCGGACTCGACGCGGAACGGAACAACCACTGGCGGCAGAATCCTACCGCCTATTTTTTTCATATATTTTTTTTGGCTGGAGTTTTTTTCTTTAGTTTCTCTTGCACTTTCGCACACTATGGAAAAAAGTCCTGTCTTTAATGCAAGACATTTCTTTTTCAAACCAAAATGCAGTTCGACAATTGATCTTTCCACTAACCTTATGGTATGTTGAATCTCCAACTTTATTTCCCCTGTTATTATCATGATGAACAACGTTGTCGCCCCTATCATACCAATCTATGGTGACGTACACTGTCCAAGCCAAACGGACTACTGATACAACATTTAATTCCTTCTAATTGTTACTCAATGATCGGTTAGGACTTTGCTAACTGATGAAAAGCTTATCTAGATTTTTTCTTCGCCAATAACCCACAATACTTTTTCAAGACAAAAAGGTACATTCAAGATTTTTTTTCCATTCATAAATCATATATTTTGTGATGAACAAAATACATTCCATGCTAAGTATGAAGGTGCTTGCATCTGATGCTTATGAAATGTACTGCTTTTCATCTTTCGGCTGATCAAAAATATCCTATTTTTGCCATATCTATTTTATAATTTCTCCTCATAGTCCACACGCTGACTATTCTGAGATAGACCAAGTTGTCTCGGCGCCTAGTGTATTTTACACCTGGACACCATTCAATCTAGATATGTTAGCTTTGCCATATGCAAGGAAACTCAAAATATAATGAACGAAATTAGTCTCCCATGGGGCCGCATTCAATTATCACTCTTAAACAGTCAAGCTTCTTAAACAGTCAAGCTGGGTTATCCAGCCTATGGTCATGACAACCGGCAGCCTCATGCTGCAAATCGTAGACAGTCGCCGTCCGTAGATCCCCCACTGTAAGAGTCTTTTGTGTCTTGCCAGTGGATTTTATGTGGTGAGCAAGTCGTCGATGCTACCCGGATCTTGCAGCCTTGAACCGATTTTTATCGTGATAGGACAATCCTCGCTGACCTCATGAATCAGACAGACAATCCTCAAAGCTTAACTTACTTTGATATAAATAAATAAAGGAATATAAATACGACACGGAAAGCTCACGCCGTGAGGGGAAGGATGGCAATCGGATCCCTTAACCGAATTGAATCGTTCACCAGGAAAGCGATCCGACCGGAAAACCACCGAGTGGATCAAAAGTTTCCCGCTAACGCTCTCGTCATTGGATGGCACACCTCATCACCACACTCAAAGAAGCATTGTTCAGCTTCGAAGCTCTTCTGGTGGATCTTATCTGGCGCACCGGCCCGGTTGCCTCGATTCCTCAATGGGTGAAAGAATCCGAATCTGATCGCTCGCAAGGCGTGTTCCTGAGGGTGGGCTCGGATTCTGTGTCCCCAGTCTAGAATCCGTTACGTTCTTTACCCCAGCGTCGGATGCCTACCCGGTCGCTATTTGTATATATACTGGACGGGACCTTTCCCCGGACTGCCCGGTGCCCTGGGTTTATTTTTGTCGCCTTTGTTTCCTTTCTCCCGTCTAGCAAACCGCAGGCGGTGGTTTAATCGCTTCGAGAGAAGAAGAAAGGACTAATTGTCGCCCGTATCATATCACTAATATACCCACGATGCCGACCGTAATTCTAGGAGGAGGCATCATCGGTGCCTCCATCGCCTACTATCTCTCCGAGGCCAAACCGGCAGAAGAAATCCATGTGGTCGAGTCCTCCTCGCAATTATTCGGTGCTGCGTCCGGATATGCTGCTGGCTTCATGGCGAAGGATTGGTTTGAGCCCTCACTCCAGCCTCTAGGTGAACTGTCATTCGCCCTGCATGCATCCCTGGCCGCTGAGCATGGCGGAGCGAAGAAGTGGGGGTATATGAAGGGTACCGCGCTGAGTCTGGGCTCAACGGATGCGAGCAAAGGAGGTGCCCGCGGTGACGACTGGTTGAGAACCGGTACCAGTCGCGCAGAGACGGCCACCAGCGAGCCAATTATGACAGAAGGTCCGGAATGGTTGACGAAGCAAAAGAAGACTGCAGTGGAACAAATCAGCGATGATACCACCGTTGCTCAGGTGTAAGTAGCAGGCCGCACATTCCGAAGATCTATGGAAGACAAAAGAAATAGTGGTAACTGATGCTGGAAAACGATAGGGATCCATTGAGACTGAGTCAATTCCTTCTACAGCAGAGCATTGCTCAGGGAGTCCGACTCCACCAGCCTTGCAAGGCTACATCCCTCGTCACAGACAGGCAGACCATCCGGGGCGTGAAACTTGTGAACATCGACACCAAGGCCCAGTCCACACTATGGTGTACCAACCTGATCGTTTGTGCTGGAGCCTGGACCCCCCGGGTGTTCCAGGGCCTCTTCCCCTCCTCTGACGCCCCTCTCTCTATCTACCCGCTGGCGGGCTACTCTCTTGTCCTTCGCTCTCCACGATACACACCCGAGCATGAGCAGAAGGCGGAGGGCCGCAGCAATGCAGTCTTCACCACACATCCGGCGTCTTGCGGGTTTAGCCCGGAAATGTTCTCCCGAGAGGGAGGCGAGATCTACATCGCTGGGCTGAACAGTACAGAGATCCCTGTCCCCGACCGGGCTGAGGATATGAAGCAGCTTATGGACAAGAAGGAGATCGATAAGCTCAAGGCGGTCACGGTCCGTCTCATGGGTAAGCTAGCAGACGGAACTAGTGAGTCGACAGATGAAGTTCCCAATATCGATGATTTGGAAATTGTCCGGGAAGGGCTGTGTTTCCGACCTGTTGCAGACCGCGGTGTACCATTTGTTTCTCGTGTCGATGACAGGTTGCTTGGAGGAGGTCTCAAGGCCGATCGGAATGGAGGCGTCTTTATCGCCTCGGGCCATGGCCCCTGGGGAATTTCGTTGTCTCTGGGTACTGGAAAGGTGATTGCGGATCTGGTGACGGGGGCTACGCCTGCGGCTGATGTGAGTGGCCTGGCTGTTGTGAACTCAAGGGATAAAAAGCTGTAATGATGGGTTATGACTCAATCTCGTTATAATGATATACGCTTGTTGAAATAGAATAGCTAAAAGGGATTTTATTTGGGCTTGGCCCTTGTGTTCAACCGAAAGCAGGCCATGTTGATCCTGATAGCGCCTGGAAAACTTTTGTGTGCTGGAGCAGTGAGGTCTATGTGGCACGGCAAGTTCTGATTCAATGTGCGATTGAAGATGGATTAAAAGGTAAAAACGAGTAGGGGAAGGAGGCCAGGTCATGTGTTAAACTAGGTAGGTATTCGTTGCGGGCCTTCAAGGCCACCAGCAAGTGAACACATCTGAGTTTCACACATTTAACTCGACCAAAAAGTCCACAACAGTAGGAACACTTTACACTCATGTTACAAAACACAAGGTGAGTTTCTGACAAAATGACAGTAACTTGCAGACCCGTTTTTTATGATCGAATAGAAGCCAATAGACTCAGTACCTCAACACCTGTTGATCTGTTATCATTTCACGGAGTTGGAAGCGCAAAACGGGGAGAAACTACCAAGAATTTCTGGAGTTCTAATAATCGGAGACATATGCAATAATGCTCGTGATATTAGAATTAATGCACCCATATTTAAGCTTAATACTATGCAAAAATACTATTGCGAATTGTCCTTTTCTACTCGGAGGAACTTATGGCTGTTCGGAAGATCCCACCTCTGTGTTTGTTTATTAAACTAAACCAGCTCTGGTCAAACCAGGCGCCCTGCCCTGCCTTAATTAAAGTAATTAGTCTAATATGATTTAGCTTTTCATCCTCCAATCATGCCTCAAAAAGCTCTTTTTGCCCGTTCCCTGGCATCTCGAACTATACCAGAAAAGGCCTGATTTGACGTGGCCCCGCCCATCCTTTTTGCAACAATCAATCACCAGCCAGGGCTGAAGTTCAACGCTGGGCGCCCTATATGAGCTGAATGTAAGACATTGAAGCCAAGAAAAAAAATGGCCCCCTTTGAAATTGCATATCTCCAAGTAATCCTCGTTAATAAATGGTAAAAGCCCTAAAATTCTTCCTCTCCTAAACTCAATTGCTTCCCTCTATCCATCCACCTAAATCCAGTACCTCAAAATAATAACCAAAATGTTAAGGAGTAACATCCTCCTCCCCCTTCTCCTCCTCCTAACAACTCCCGCCCACACACAAAAGAAATGCTATTTAATGGACGGCAAAGAAGCCACCACCCACACCCCCTGCAACCCATCCGCCGAGCACTCCGGCTGCTGTTTCCTCAACCCCGACGACCCGGCCTCCGGCGACCTCTGTCTCGCCAGCGGCCTCTGCCTCTCCGCCAACAACCTCGTCTACGAATCAGGGTGCACGGATCCAACCTGGGAATCTGACGGTTGTCCGTCCTTATGCCCGGACATGAGCAACGGGTGGCGCGGAAATGCGAGTGGGGATTGGAAGTCCGGAGAAGAAAGGCAGTATTGGCAGGTTATGACTTGTTCGGGGGGGAAGGTGTGTTGTCGGGCGAGTGGGGATGGGGAGAGTTGCTGCGAGGAGGATTTTATGACGGGTTTTATTGTGGGTACGCCGGTTTATCCTGGGAGTACGGTTGTGGCGACGAGTGAGGCAACGGGGACTGTGATGACAGAGACAGCGACGACAACGGTGGTTGTGACGGGGACAGGGGCGCCGACTTGTGTGTCTGTAGCCAGTGGGGATGAGGAGGCTGCTCACTCTGGGGGTGGGGATGGGGGTTGTGCGGGGGAGGCTAAAGTGGGTGCTGCGGTTGGGGCGTCACTGGGGGTCGCGTTGATTGGGACACTGGCGGCGTTGGCGTTTATGTTGCAGAGACAGAAGAAGCTGCTGAGCACGGTGGAATCGTATAAGGCGGCGCACGCGCAGATGCGGGCGTATTCGTCCCCGGTAGAAGTGAAGTCGATACCGATAATGGAGTTGGAGAATACGCAAGCCTACGAAAGGACGCCTGAGTTGGGGACCGCTTAAGATGGTCTTTTCTTATTTTTTGTATAATAGTTAGACCTTAATACCCCTTCATAGCGTCTATCATTTTAATGTTTCATTCTGTCTGTTTAACTAAGCGGCCATGGAGGATAACCCTAATACAAAGCATCATGCTAACTGCCTTAGAAGGTAGAGAACTTCTACTACTTGGTAGGTAAGCATGTGCATGTAGTTTACTCATAAAACAACGTCTAAATACAAATAAAGGAGTCCCAATAAAAATTCACCCCTGCTTCCTGAGAGAAATGAAATGAAATCAGTGCCGTGCAAACGTAATAACGCTAATGATAGTCGGTGTTTCCGGAGGCGGATACAAAATAGTATCAATCGGCTGTGGTGAACTCGTCGGGATTGGACTCGAAGACGGAATAGGCGGGATTGAATCAATCGGACCCGTCAAGCACCGGCAGATCCGAGAGTCCCCGGGACAGACAGCAGTGACCTCTCCACAATAGTCGACGCAGTCTTCAGGAGATATACAGGAGGGAGCACCCGGAACGGACGACGGCGTTTCTGTAGTTGTTGTTGACGAGACTGTACTGGTAGGCGGCGGGATGACGGGTCTGCTAGTGGTGCTGGACGGTGGAACACTTCCAGAGGACGGGACGGTACTGAAGCCGCTTGATCCACCCTCCGTTGCGCTGTTGGACATGTCGGACAGCATCGCCAGGACACTAGCGAAGGCTCCTCCTACGTCTGGGGTGGTGTTGACGTCCAAGTTTCCGTCTGTCATCAGAGGGAAGGACATTGGAGTGGGTGTGCTAGAAGGGGTGGTGGAGGTGGTCGTGGTATCCGTTGATGTTGACTCTGGATCGTTGGGATCTTCAGGTACATCTGGGGGTGGGGAGGTAGGAAGGGGAACGATTCCAGGAAAGTTGATTCCCCCTGGTCCTGGACCTCCACAGAAGAGGATGCAGGTCCATCCTAGTCCACCAGGCCAGATAATCAAGGGAATGATATTGTCGTTGCCATCCGTGGTGCTTGTGGTGGTGGGGGTTGTGAGAGTGGTATAGGCCGGGAATGTGGTCTCCTGGAAGACAGGAGTGATGGTTATGCTGCCATAAGATAACACTTCTGATGTTTGAGGGGATCCTGGGAATACAACCACGCCTGAGCTGCTACCAGTGGTAATCGTTGAGCCAGGAGGAGGAGTTGAAGGACCGATTACCGGACCAGAGGTAGTTCCGGGAGGGATAACGAGTTGTGAGGTAGAACTTCCTCCCCCGGAGGATGAAGGGTTGGTTTTGGAAGAAGATGATGTTTGTGTAGGAATGCTAGATCCTGGAGGCACAGAACTTCCCCCTGGAATCGAGCTTGAGCCCGGATCGCTGGTTGTGTGAGGAGGCGGTATCATGGGTGTGCTCGTGGGGATACCACTTGGGCTCGAATTGGACGGGATAGGCAAAGAGCTGCTCCCCGGGCCAAGTTGGCCTGTGAGCGGAATTGTCAAAGTAATCTCCTTCGAAACTGGTCTTCCACTGGCACTGAAGATGCATACGGAAGATGCAGGTTTACCGGCCTCTGAGGGACCGGCGGAGCAGCTGGAGGTTTCCGCTTGGGCCACCGCAAGCTCTGCCAAAGGCAAAGCAAGCAGAAGATACTGGAGCTTGGAAACAAACATAACGATGATCGTATCAAGAGGGCTTCACTCCCACTGACAAAGAAGATGGGGTGGAGAGGGAAGGAGTACCCCAGGACCCGATGGAAATAAGTATGGCGGCTTGACCACCCACGGGGAATAATTGGTGGCTGCTTATTGATGATTATCAAGGGACGCATTAAGAAAGCGATTTTGGACCCCAAAGTAACCTCTATCAACGGGATCGGACGGTGGCTATGCTGTAGATCGGCGCTGAATTGGATTAGGGTTCTGAAGGAGATAAGCTTTCCCCCCGTCCAAAGCGCCAGACAAGGGTTGGCCCCATTTGGCCTCCACGTTTCATCCCGCAAGTTAAAGATGGGGGCTATGCTGAAGATTGGCCTATTTTATTTCTGCAGAAATCTCCGATCCTATCATATCCTCGAGCTCAGGCATGCAGGCCCTCTGACCTACGCGCCAGGATCAAATGGCTGCAAATTTCCCGCGTCTCCAGCTCTCCTCATCGGGGCTATGGAGCCTTCGGAGCTATTCATGGCATCATCGCGCAAGAGGCCGCTAGCCTGGCCCCCGCCACTCGGGATTTACGGTTTAATGTGATATATGGTGTGGTATAGAGTTGAGTATGAAATGTATTTGTTGATATCATGTCTCCCTTCTCCCCCCGTCTCACTAGTTCCGTTCACACAAGGACATCACTCATTCACAATGAAGTTTCTTGGGACAAGGTCGCTTGCTCTGGCAGTCTTCGGACTGAATACTCTCCTTGGATCAAGTCTTGCTCTTGATATCACAGCTGGAAATATCTTTGACACTCCCCCAGCAGGCACAGATGGATCATGCTCGGGCTACGATGTGGATACCATGGCCACAGAAGCCTATAAATTGGCAGAAAACGCAGTCAAGGCTCTTGATACTCTCCTCGCCTCGAATGTCTTCAATAACGACGATAACCAAAAGCTTGTTGAAACAGCTGCTGCCATATGGGGCATTCGTTACAAAATCCCCTTGATTTATTTCAACAGAAAGATCGTCATCACAGAAGGTCTAGACACACTACAACAAGCCAAGGGTAAGCAAAGTCGGATTCCAATAACTTAGCCCTCTTCTCACTTTACTAACATCCAATCCTATACTCCAGACTACTATGTGATGGCCCAAAACAAATTAAGTAGCGGATCAGTCGACGGAGCGAGATTGACCTGCGGAGACAGCGACTGGGAATTCGTCACCACTCTGGGCGATCTCGGTCGTAATCCCCCAGATGCCCTAATTTCCGGTGTTATGGGTCTCGATGGTATGTTAACCTTTCCACCCCCACCCCCGAAGACTCATCGCTAACCCATACTCTAAAATCCAGCAAACGATTACCCTGGATTCTACCTATCCAAATACTTCACCCCAATCGACCAGAATGGGGCCCGAGATCTACACAACCTAGTCATGGTCCCTGATCAAGGTGTCACGAACGCCGACGGCAGCGTCGGAGGACCCCTCTGCAGCAGCAAGGCCGTCGCTATAACCTGGAGCAAACACAAGATGCTCATGATGTGTACGGCGGTGTTCTCGCGCGATTCGTTGGATTCGCGGATCGCAGCACAGGCCGGACTATCTTCCGGGACGAGCCTCGATACACAACAGACTGCGGGAGCGGAATTTCTGCATGAGATGATGCATTTTATCGATCAAGGCAGTACGTTTTCCCCTTATCTCTATTCTAGGAATTGTCAAACTAATGTTGTACCATAGTCACTGACCAGAAAGTTGCGGATGGTGGTTCGCTGGTCCCGGCATACTACTGGGATGCCTGCGTTGTGCTCGCGAACGCTCCTCAGTATCAGGGCAAGGCTGTTAAGAATGCAGACAACTATCGGACGTTTGCACTGGCCGTTACGTTGAGTGAGATTGATTGGAGTTTCGAGGGGAGTAAGCCGTGATTTCAAGCATTTCTGTACTTAGTGTTATTTATCAAGAATCAGGGTAGTTTTGCAAATAGATGGGTCGTTTCAATTCTTAAAATACAAGATTTAGTAGGCTTATCATAATAAATGAGAAAAATATAAATAAGAAAAAAAATCATTAAACCCCTACATATCCTTCCTCTTCACCCGAGGTCGTTGCTCCCGCTTCAGCGGCATCAACTTCACCAACCACCTAAACATAGTCAACAAACCACACACCAACAAGTCACTATTAAGAAAACGGAAGAGACATACCGACAAATAAAATAATGTAACCCAAAACACCCAGCCCCTATCTGCAGCGTCTTGTTATTGATTGACCAGACCTCCCGACCATGAAAATAGTAGAAGGCGCCGAGCCCAGCAGTTAGCAGGAGGTTCCCCCAAACGACAGGATGTGTTCGATTATCCCATACTAGCTCCAACTCGTTTGGTTCGCGTTTTGAATTGAGGTAGAATTGTCGTGCAGCTTCCCTCAACTCATCAGGATGTGGTCGTCGGTCAGTGATGCGGGCTAGGTCGGGGTTGAATCTGGGATCGTTCTCTGGGGAATCTAGACCGCGAGCAAATGATCCTTGGAGGGCCAGCTGGATGCCCTCGAGGTTTTCCTCTACTTCGTTCCCCATTTCAATGCGTTTCTATTCTTGTTCTTCTCCTTTTTGTAATTATCTGGGGGAGGATTGGTTTGCCTGCCAGTGGTTGGGGGCCGTTTGGCGTGCGGGGAGAATAAAGCAGTTGAGTTTGATGACGAGGATGAAACAGGCGGTTATGCGAATTTAAAGAATGGACCGGAAGTTATTGCCGTGTGGGAGCCTGCTCAGAAAGTATTCTTCAAGGAAAGATTTTCTGTTGCCTGCGGGCTGAATTCAGGGTCTGGGGTGGTGCTGAGTGGCGTTAAACACTGCCTCGCTGTCAAACTCTCAAGTATGCGGGATGCAGGCATATAATTAGCGGCTAGACATCATGGGGTTTCAAGTACTAATCGTCAAGTATTGGGGAAGTTATACGCGACGGTTACGTCGAATCAAAGGAACTGTTTGGATTGTTTTTATTTTCTATTTTCCTCTTGGTTTCGTGGCAAGGTGGACGAGAATTCAAAAGAGACTTGAATGATATATTTTGATAGCGCATGAACAATGAGCCTAGAATCCTGTACTATTCATAACCTCCTCCATGCAAACACCACGCACCTTGTTGACGAATTCGGAATTCCCTAACTTCTATATGGGAATAATTTTGTTTTGTTTAGTTTACAGCTGAGGCTCATCTAGGTTTGTTTCCCTTACCGTGCTTTTCAGCCGACCTATTGATCATTTCAAGAAGTCGTTTTCCGATAGTATTTGGACTTCCCAATGTTGCATGGCCGCAGATCTCTTCCTTGCATCAAAGTGAGTATCGTTTGGCCAACAGGATCTGGGGGACTATTTTAATAGTCGGTACGCTCTTAAATGCACCGTTTAGAGGTTGAATTGCCAGTTGCATGGGGAATATGTGGTAGGAAATCGTGTATGGTTGTCAAAGGAGTGTTCAGAGCGAGCAGATACGACCAAAAACCCGGTCGCGAGATATTCACCATATATCATAGCGAAGAAAATTGTCATACAAGCCCATAAGCAAGAATCTCGAAAATGCTTTGAAATCCAATGTCTCGATGTTTGGTTGTGGATTCTTGAAGTTTCCACCATGGAAGGGTCGGTTGCCTCAGGCACCAATAGGCCCCTTCCCCAGTCTGGTTAGTCAGCAGTATCGCCGCTTGATCGAGCTCTCCAGAATCTTCAAGTCAAAAGAGCTGGAGAGCTTCCTCGGAGTCAACATTACCTAGATTTCGGCACCTCGACTGCGGCCAAACCCCTCCCGTTCTACAGATTGCGTTCGGAAATTTCGATAATTTCTGGATTCCTGCCTCCAACCCCTCGTCTTCAATCTAAAAGAGACCCTCTTAACCCAACACAATGGCCAACTATCTCGCCTCCATTTTCGGTACGGAACAGGACAAAGTCAACTGCTCGTTCTATTACAAGATTGGCGCCTGCCGACACGGTGATCGATGCTCGCGTAAACATGTCAAGCCATCGTATTCCCAGACCATCCTGATGCCGAATATGTACCAAAATCCCGCCTACGATCCGAAGAGCAAGATGAACCCAAGCCAGCTGCAGAACCACTTCGACGCATTCTACGAAGATGTGTGGTGTGAAATGTGCAAATATGGCGAGCTAGAGGAGCTAGTGGTTTGCGATAATAACAATGACCGTAAGTTGAGTTCCGCTTCACTCCTTGATTTCTCTTCCTGGGGGGCAATCCCGATCCCCCATATATAATACCTGCGCTAAAACAATTGCGTGCCTAACCAGACCTCATCGGTAACGTCTACGCCCGATTCAAGTATGAGGAGGATGCGCAAGCTGCTTGCGATGCGCTCAATTCTCGATGGTACGCGGCCCGACCTATATACTGTGAATTATCACCTGTTACGGATTTCCGGGAGGCTTGTTGTCGACTAAACAGCGGTGAGGGCTGTGTACGTGGTGGATTCTGCAATTTCATTCACCGGAAAGATCCCAGCAATGAGCTCGACCGAGAACTCCGCCTGAGCACAAAGAAATGGCTGAAGGACCGGGGTAGGGATGCCCGAAGTGTCACTCGCAGCCCCAGCCCGGAACCCACAAGGCGCAGATTTTAGACGACTGTCTTATCTTGTTTCCTCTTGATTATTGTGTTTCATACTCGGCGTTGGGGAGAATGACACTTGTCAGCTGTACTTTTTTTACTTCCCTCATGTTATGATATCAAGGCTAGCTTGTGATAGTAATGGCATTAAAAAATATTATGACACCGGCCAATAAGTCAATTTTCTTTTCTGTAATACATCTCACTGGAATATCACCAATGATACCCCACGTTTGCTGTGAGCGCCATTTTGCGAATCGTTTTTCTTTGTCCCAAACTTGGGCGTTGGTCTTGGCGTACATCTCTTTGTGCGCGTCCGTCGCGTCGCCCCTCTTCTCCAAAGCATTTCTCCCCGCACAATCTCCGTCGCTCTCAACATTTGGGTATTCGCTAGGCCAAACACCTGTTGATTTTATCCAGGGCAATATTCATCGACCGGAATGGCGAACGGCTTCAACGGTGAAGAGCGCTATGATGATAGCAATCGTGCGTTCCTCCAAGCCTTCATGGGCCGATCAACCATGACTTTTGAGGAGTCTCGGCCTGTCTTAGCAGCTATCCTTACAGTGCGCAGTAAGTTGACTCGAATAACACACTAAAAGCCGAATACAAAGTTCGCTAGCTGATTCCTGTTTCAATCCAAATAGATGGTGAATCAGTGTCCCCGGAAGACGTTACACTCGATGACCTAGCCGCATATGTTGACGCCGCCAACGCGGCGATCTCACCGTTTGACCTCGAAATTAGAAGCACTTTGCCTCAAACCGTGGTAGACCAAAATAACCCCCCCGAAACACCACCTGAACGCATTTGGGCCCTTGTAAACACCACCAGCGATGGCCTAACGCAGCTTGCGACCACCTACACCCCAGACGAGATCGCGTTTGTCAAGCGTGTCCTTGATACTATGTTTGAGGCAAACAACACTCGATTCTCTGAGGCGATGGTTGTTAGCTCCATAGAGGCGACACAGTTGGCCAAAGTGTCTGCTGCGGGCAACAACCGTCGCGAGTCAGGCGATGCAACACAGCAGACCCAAGCCGGTTCCGCCCAGTCGTTGAGCATGACGCAGGCTGAGACCGTCATGAGGCAACTTGTGGATGAAGGATGGATGCAGAAAAGCCGGAAGGGCTATTACGGCTTGAGTCCGCGGGGACTGATAGAGTTGCGAGGGTGGCTGGTTGCCACATACAACTACGAGGATGAGGACGGTCGACGGGTGGAGAAGATCAAGATTTGTGCTGCGTGCAGAGATCTCATCACGGTAGTATGTGACGGACCTGCTTTTTTCCTTTCCTTTTTTGGTATTGAATACATCGACTAATGGGTCTCCCTAGGGACAACGCTGCGGCAATCGTGATTGTTCAGGCCGCCTACACGATGGGTGCATTCGAAATTTCTTCCGCATGCAGAAAGCGGAACAATGTCCCGTGTGTAAAGCGTCGTGGCCTGGTGATAAATTTGTTGGGGAGCGAGCTATTACCTCGGCTTCACAGAGCAACAGGCGAAGCACAAACTCTCATCGTCAGAGCCAGGCCCAGGTCGAACTGAACACGCAAATGTCGAGCACGCAAATATCTAGCACACAGCTGTCGTCACAAGTATCCGATGACGAGAGTGATCGAGGAATCGCCTGACGGTTGAATGATTGACGGGTTATGCTAGTAGTCAATACCGGACTCCAAGACGCTCAGACGCGCTGCTCTTACATGGGCGGTTTCGCATCTACCTTGACGCTCTCGACGCCTTGGCCGCGACTGAAGACTGTCGGATGCTGTGTTTTAAAAGCCCCCCGCCACCCCGGTGCGGAGTCAAAGATCTATGATGAGTTGCAACCGTCGGATCTCTAACAAAAAGCCCGGAATAGGATATTCACCGAAGTGCCATGCTCAACACACCAGAGCCATAACTTCAACCGGGCCGTGGACTCCTTGTCAGCATAGAGCAGAGCAACTTGGAAACCCAGACTAATCTCATTAATGAACAAAAATATCGAACAATTGTGCTTGAAAAATCATAATGCTACACGCATGACCGTAATTGCTATGGGTGAGACGACAGTGAGATCAACTACTGTCGGCCGGCACAGGCAAGTCATTGTGAAATACCACCTTCCGGCTCTGCTTCTCCATCGCCTCAATCGCCCTACTCTTGCGCAGTTCACGCGCCTCCTGGTCACTCAACAACACGAAGTCATAGGTTAATAGCGTTGTCCCCACTTTCACCCCGTACTTCGCCGCCATCTTCGGGTCCTCCACCGTGGAAAGATCGATAACCAGGGACTCTTTCACGCCGAAAACTGGATCAGAGCTCTCATAGGGGTCCCCACGGGGATACAGCGCCCTATTCCAGGTATTTGGTTAGCACGTCCCCACAACTCACGGCCAGGGACGGGCCGACTCACGTTATCAAAAGGTCATAACCTGGCTTATCCAACATGAAGTGCACATGACCTGGCCGATTCGGATGACGACCCAGCTTCTGCAACATCTTGCCCACCGGCCCATCCATAGGAATCGGATACGGCACCGGCACAATGGCCTGGAAGAAGAAATTGCCCTCCGCATCAGACCTCAACACACCTCTCCCATCTGGCCCGTTTCGATTCGGATTCTGCACATCATAGAAACCCTTGGAATCTCCCTCCCACACGTCAACTTTCACATCCGGTATCGGATTCCCTTGACTATCCTTGATGGAGCAGACACAGAGCAACCTTGTCGCGTCCGGGTCGTTGTGCAACACCGCCCCATGGTCCATATCCTCTGCGTCATGTGTATGAAATGGCCCCAGCACCGTACCCTCTGTCGCGGGCGGCATGCGTGGGTGATTGATCGAGTCAACTAGCATAGACACGCCCAATGTATCGGAAAGTAAGATCATCTCGTGCCGGAGGTCATTGCTGATCTGACCTATTTCTGTTAGAAACTGGATCCCTGCCTGCCATTCCTCTGTGGAAAGACGGGTTTCGCGGCAGAATTCGTGAAGATGGGTAACGATACGTTCCAGGAGGTACCGTAACCGCGGATCCGAGCATTGTGAGTTCACAGCGTGCACATTTTCGGTGATGTTTTCTGTTGTCAGGTCCTTCATCGGAGGGAGGGAGGGAGGTGGATCGTTGCGGGTCATGGTGCTGTATTGTGCTATGTTTTAAGGCTGTGATGTAGCCAATATCTCTCGTGTTTTTTTTTGGGATGGGTTTCGGGTTGTAAAATTGGCTCAAGAGGAAAAGAAAATGATTCTTACTTTTAAATCCAAATAGTTTTCAATCGACTGATCACTGGATGGGGATTTGTTTTGTTCTCAATGAACCCATTTGAAGATGGAGGGAATACTCCGCAGTCAGAATGCCCCACGTCCGCGGTGGGATCCGAGCCAAAACCCCACACGTGGAGAAGACTGTGGAGGAAGTATGGACGCGGTGAATCGATGAAGCCGGAAAATACACCTTCTTAATTTACCATATAAGAGCATGTGCTTTATAGGCACTGATGGTCCTACTAGATAATAATCCGTTCTTTTATGGGATTTCCTGTGCAACCATTGGAACATATTATGTCCCCAATTGAGCCATAAGACCGTCGCATGCAGGGTTGTGGTTCCCACGGTAAAATGTCCCGTTGAGAATTCGTAGGAGTAGATGCACAATCGATTTGTGGATTGTTGCAGCAATTGACGGCTTTGGATTGAGCGGCGATGTGCTCTATATTTTATGATCAGCGAAGGCACGTAGTTCATATCGTCCCTTGCTGGTTACCACGTGGGAAGAATTAACTGCATTTCTCTTAGCTGTATGCAGGCTCGAGGAAGCAGCTAGGATTTGCTCTACTTCGGATTAAAGCCCCCACAATAAATGGTGTCCCGGAAAATTGAAGGAATGGAATAGCACGGGAATTTATTAATAGAGTAGATATTCTATATAACAAAACAACGAGACTGATTAGAGATTCTATTATGAGATGGCTTAGAACTGCTCTTCGTAGCCCTTGCTACCTTGGAACGGGTACTGTACTATTGGCATCCAACTCGTGCGCGAGAAACCTATCTCCTTCCAGCTCGTTTCGTGTATGGTCTCTCACGTCCAATTCCGCGACTCCATTCTGGGCTGACAATTCACCACCAATAAAGGCCTTCGGGGGAAGGCCTGCTGGCTGCGTCGTATTGGGATCTGAAGCATCAGGTTGAGGTTGTAGTTTCTGACGGCGTGATCGCAAATAGAGGAAAACCAGTCCAATGATGAGTGCAACGCCGGCAACACCACCAACGACCCCTCCAGCGATAGCGCCCGTATTTGTCGACCCACCATTATTGTTATTGCTACCGTTATCATTCGGAAGAGAGGTGTTCGTTGGGGCCTGCGGGGAACTTGATGACGCAGGAAGGAATAATTTGCTGAGCCCCGGATCAGCCCAAGATGAAGGGTAAGGAGAAGTTGCAATGTCCTCAGCTGTGGCGGAAGGGATTGAATAGTTTGATAATGCCGGCTGTTCAAAGTAAGCGTCTCCTCGAGAACAATGGTAAAATATCAACTACTCACATCAAACCGCGTCTTGATGGTTTCGGACTGGGCGTCATATATAAACGCGGGCACGTCGTAGCATCCTGCTGAGAAATCATCTGCCCAGGCAAGTCGTCCACCGATGCCAAAGATTTGGGTACCTGATGCTTCACAGCTGAGAGTCATCCGGCCCTCTTGCAAACCTTTTGCCTGGTACCATTTGAAGGATGGGACGGAAAGATAGGAGCTTAATATAGTTAGATTAGGCCAGTAGGAAGATAGTGAGGGGTGTGCATACACGTCTGATAGAACAGCTTCGGTTGTGAAATCAGCACCCCCGAGAACATATATTTGATAGGATGATGACGATGCGTCATGCATGACGCTGGCGCAAAATTGTGTTCTCGCTGCGACGGTGCCAGTAGTCGTCTGGTTGTACCATTTGTCGGCGGCAATATCATACACGTGAACATAGTCCCAGGTGTTCTACACAAGCCGTTAGTTGTCGTAACAAAAATATTTCGGTGCTCGAGCTTACGGGAGTGAGTGTTGCATTGATTCCATTCCGAATGGAAGGGACTTCCCCGCCGAGGTAAATCAAGATTCCTTTACTCCCGACCGGAAGAAACACTAATGCGCCCTGCTCCACTGGGGTGAATGGGGCACTAAGCGATTTCAAATCTTGCTTGGTTGTATTGAACTGGATCATGCCTGTCGCGTAGATCTTGGTCGCGTCCGTGATAGAAAGAGTCGTGTCGCTGCTCTGATAACCTCCAAGCCAGTATGCGGCCTGTATGCTGGGTGCATCGACGTACGCTATTCCAAAGAGGATCAATCAATATACTGTGCTAAGAAGCGTAAGGATGCAAGATTATACCTCCGCTGACGAGTCGCACAGGTTGAATACTCGTGAGTTGTAACTGCCATGACTTATCCGCGATTGTATATGTCCAAAGCCCGTCATCCGCAGAGGTATCGCTCGCGCCGCGTCCTCCATAGCTAAAGAGCGTCTTGTTATCACGACTTGACCAAAGAGCTTGGTCTTTCAGTTTTGGAACATCGGACGGTATAAGGCGTAGTTTGTAGCTTGCTCCATTGTCAACATCAATTGGCTTGCTGAGGTCGAGTTCAGTGAGGTAGTTGTCTGTTGGGGGAGAGGGGCGACGTGGACGCTTAGCGTTTTGGAAAAAGTAAAGCATGGGAGAGGGGTTCACGTACGGGTGCCATTCTCGTCGCCAGGGATGATGCCGCCATCAAGATCGATCATATAAAGGGTGTCATCAACGATGTTTGCTGGCAAGGGCTGTTACTAACGCATCTCATGAAGGGGTGGTGAAATTCCTATTGCGAGGCGGGACCTACCCCCAAACCTGTAACTCCGACAGAATCCACCAGACAAGTCGGTCAAAATGGCGCGTTTTGCGACTGCCTTGTCCTCTCCTGCAGCTAATTGAAGGCTCATATACAGGAGCAGGAGGCGGCTGACAGGTAGCATGGTGAGCGGTCGCCAATGGCTTCGGTCGCGCTCGGGAGTATCCAGTTGGAGAAACCTTGGGAGAAAGATTTCAATGGGTTAGAGTTATTACACCCCCTTGCTTGATTTCCTTGCTGAGCGGCTATCCATTAGAGGCAGATAAGGGTGTCGATCCCCCATCCCCATTGGATATGATGAAGTATTCCGGGTCCGTCTTATCCAATAGATCTTTTTTTGATTCGATGGCTCGGGCTGTCCTAATTTAACTAGGTCGTTGAAGGAGCGTTAGCCTCACAAAAGTGCTCTGAGGGAAGGGACAAGCTTTACAAGTGAGAGATGGTCGTGGAGCCTGGATGAAATTTGTTGTATGATTCGTTTGTCGGACTTGCTGGAGGTACCCAAGCCGGTCATATTTATATAATAGCCGCCCTTCTCACAGCTTCCTGAGAGAAAGAGCAGTTGGGGGCAGTTCGAGGGCCAATTGAATATACATTCAATAGAGAGGAGAAGCGTCGGTTGTATTGGGTCCACAGGCAGGGAAATTGGCGGCTACAAGAACAGCTCATTCTTACAAATGCGAACCGACGACATGGGCAGAGAGTGATGGGCATAGGTGGTCATGGATACAAAGGTGTCCTCAGAAAATTGCGAAGTTGCATTGAAGGACAACTAATGCGGGTTTTTGATTGAGCGAAGTGGAAAGAATTGCTTCGTTCACTACCCAGACATTTCCTGCAACAAGAAAGCCCCCGTGTCTGAAAAGAAGATTTGATTAACTCGTCACACACCTCAGGAAGGTGTCTTACATCGATAGTTGGTATTTCTCCGTGCTCTAGGGCTTCTAGTAAATATGAACCCACCAATAGTGGAGCCAATATAAGGAAATTCTGTGTTAATCCCTGCGGAAGTATCTCCCGATTTCCGTTTTTCTCGAGAATTGGGTTTTCATTGACCGTGACCATCCTCGAGATCATTGCTCGGCCAGGTTGGATATGATTATACCTGAAGCCCCAACTGATATTGGGTGGGCCTCGGGGTAAGTCACAAACATGAAACCCCATATTCGTTCTGGTCCTGACTAATTTTGCCTTTGTCACAAGTCCAAGGATAATCTTGGATTTTTGAAGCTTCATGGGAATCATTTGATTAAGGTGTTTGTTGGATGCTTTCGCCACACGCCCAAGGGAACATTAAACTGGCAAGTTTACCCCGAATACCCCGCGTGGCGTTCAGCCAGACGAATTGCAGATAGTCTAAATGAAACTAAACTGATGTTCCTGCAACATGGCGCAGAGTCTAGATTGCTGAAGAGTCAGCCGAGGCGTCACATCCGTGCAGCCTCTTCTTGGCAGTGTGCATTTACTGGACGCGGAGGCTAAATTGGCAATCACCTCATGTTGAAATACGAAATATTGGGCGCACCCCGCAAAATTAGCCAGATTTCACTTGTTTGAGAGGCTATATTTCCGCAGTATTCAGCCTATGTGCCCTTTTCCTGCGTTTTCGCTCAGGAAGAAGCTTCTAGTTGCTGTTTTGGTGTTTGTGCCAAGACTGGGCTTTTTGTTGCTTTCCAATGTTGGATTCAGGTGCACTCCGTGTTTGAGGCGGGGTCAGGGGTATCTCAATGCCTTTCAATCAGGCTATTAAATGTGCTGATTGCGAGCACTAAGGGGTAAAATTATTGCTCATATTTGATGGGATTGAAGTCATGAGGTAGTCTCGGAATTCAGCCGGATCCTCGTGGACCCTGGTGTGGTTCGAGGTTCCCCCGGAGGTTATTGTCCAGAGAAGGGCATGATAGTCCCTATGAGTCCTATGTTGGGGAATGATCAACCGATCAGCCTGAACTACGTCCGGGGACTTTCTGCAGACAATTCCTTATTCCCGAACCCCCGCTTATAGCGATGATGGACCTCGAGTATAAAAGCGGAGTGTATCCCTCGCGATTTACTTTGTGACCACCAACCTTCAGAAGCCAAATTGAAAAGCAAAGGTCTTGAAAACAAAAAAAGCGACAACCATGGTCTCATTCCCTGCTCTGCTTCTTGCCTGCTCCGCAGCAGTCGGAGTCTTTGCGGCCCCTGCTCCTGTTGAGTCATTCGAAGAGCGCTCTTTCAATGAGACTGACCTCTTTGAGCGCTCCACTCCCAGCTCAACGGGCTACCATAACGGCTACTACTACTCCTTCTGGACTGATGGCGGTGGTGATGTGACCTACACCAACGGAAACGGGGGGTCGTACACAGTCCAGTGGTCCAACGTTGGAAACTTTGTGGGTGGAAAGGGCTGGAACCCTGGAAGCACCAGGTATGTCAAACTTTTTTTTCAACTATAATTGGATCTATTAGAAGGGAGAGAGGAATAAGGAGAGAAAAGAAAAAAAAATCTAACCAAATACAATGTACAGAACAATCAGCTATGGTGGTAGCTTCAACCCTAGTGGCAACGGATATCTCGCCATCTACGGTTGGACCCAGAACCCGCTGATCGAATACTACATTGTCGAATCCTACGGCACTTACAACCCCGGCAGCGGTGGCACGCATAGAGGCACCGTTTACTCCGATGGCGCCAACTACGATATCTACACCTCTACCCGGACCAATGCCCCGTCCATTGAAGGCACTAAAACCTTCACACAGTTTTGGTCTGTTCGACAGTCTAAGCGTGTCGGTGGCTCTGTGAACACTGCTAACCATTTTAACGCATGGTCACAACTTGGCATGAGCCTGGGCAATCACAACTATCAGATTGTGGCGACGGAGGGATACCAGAGCAGTGGAAATGCTGCCATCACTGTGTACTGATTCGGTCAGGGGGGTTGACGGTGCTATGGTGGATGTTGAGGGAGCGTGGTTATCCAACTGGACAGTCATCGTATTTAACATGGCTTTTTTTTTTTCTCCGGGGGAAGAACTAGTTCGGTAGTATCTGGTGCCTCTTATAGTAAGAGAAGGAAGATAAATATGATATTCCAATATGTTTTTCGTGCAAATATATTACGTCTAACTTTATCTCCATTATTAACAGTCACGTCAATCGCGTAAAGTGCATACCCAGTCACGTTTGTCAACCAGGTTGCGAATCCATCCAAAAATAAAGCCTTTCTACTCAGTCTGAATCACAATCTTCGAAAAGTGCTTTTGCTCCATCATATACTCATACGCCTCCCTCGCCTCCTCCAGCCGGAACACCCTCTCATCCAGTACAGGCTTAATATCATGTTTCTCAATAAACCGATTCATAGCCTCAAACTGCACCCTGGTACCCAGAAGTAAGCCCCTCGCAATACAAAGGTACGTCAACCCGTCCATAATTGTGGGGACATTCGCTTCCTGACCAGTCCCCAGCAGTCCCGCCAAAGCCACAACGCCCTCAGGACGCACGGCTTTCAGGGACTGCCCGACCGTCGATGGACCACCCACATCCACGACGAGATCGACGCCTCGTCCGTTGGCGGTAAGACTCTTTGCTACTTCGCCCCAGGTAGGGGTGGTTTTGTAGTTGATGACATGATGAGCACCGAGGGCGGTTAACCTCGAGGCCTTTTCATCGGAGCTGGTGGTTGCGATCACTGTGGCTCCTGCGGCGAGAGCGAACTATTTTATATATCAATACCTTTTTCAAAATTCCTATGATAAGAGTTCGGGTGCTTGATGTGATATATACCTGCAACGCAGCGATAGAAACACCGCCCGTACCCTGAATCAAAACCACGTCTCCCTTCTTGGGACCCTTGCATCCGATCCCGAAGAGGGAGTTCCATGCCGTCAACGCCGAGCAGGTGAGCGTAGCGGCTTCGGGGAAGGTGAGATTCGCTGGCATTTTAACTAGGGATGTTTGGTGGAAGACTCCGTGGCCGCGAAGTGTGCCGTCGACGATCTGCCCGAGACCGGAACAAATATCCGGGAAGGTGGCGGGCACATCGGCCTCCATGTGTGCAGTTAAGTGGGTGCATACGCGATCCCCTACCTTGAAGCCTTGTACTTTGGGGCCCACGGCTTGCACGGTCCCGGCGCCGTCAGAGCCGGGGACGACGTTGTCTTTGATGGTGAGGTTGAAGCTCCCCTGGTATGGATTGTTAGGGGGTTATCTTGGGGGGATGGGGCTATGAGGTTCGAATTCTATGTACCTTTGCCATGGCTATCTCGCGGTAGTTGAGAGATGCGGCGTGGATTTTGATGAGGACATCCTCTTCTCCGAGTTGGGGCAGATTGTGGTTTTCGATGAACTTTAGGCTTTCGGATCCGGATTGACCGGCGAGCACCCATGCGGGCGTCATGGTGACTGGAGACATTTTCGTGAGGTCGTTACGGCTATGCTTTGATCTGAGGACATTGAGAGCTCACAAAGATCCGATCGTCTGATGTCAAGATGGGAAAATGCAATTTGTCATCGCGGTGGGTTTTGTGCTTGAATAATGGGTTCCCAGTGTCCCCGCTTTTTATGATTCAGGGCAGGCTCAATCTGGTCATGTCCCACTGCTATCCATGGGTTTGGGCTGCAAGTGGGGAAAACCGTGCAGAATCTGGAAATACTCGCCAATCCAAGTGCGTTGAGGGATGGCATTTGTTTATCCAGGCCCACTTTCTACTTGAATCTCGAGTTGGCGGGATTCTCCCCTGTCTTTGTATTGCAGGAGACTTCACTTAATTATGCTGGAAAACATGTCGGTTTTTGTATTGCTCCAGCCCGAACGATGTACAGCTGTGATGAAACAATATGTCATCGATGGCTAGTGAGTGAGCCATGGTATCGTACTTGATGACGGGGTGAGTCTAGTCAAGTGGCAAGGTTTCTCACCAACATTGCGGAAAAAATATGAGGTACGGAAATTCAATTTCGGTAAGATGGTCTAAGATATTTGGAAATCGTCCAGATAAGCTTTGGAGAAGACCGGGGAATGCAGAGAGATCAGGAGACGGCGAAACTGGGCAGGACATGTTGAGTTCGAAAAGTGAGATTACCCCAGAAAGAGTGAGGGAAAAGATGAGGAATTGGAGGACATCTTAAATAGGGTGGCGATAATCACGGCTTCGTTCCCCCCGGATTATCATCTTGCGGTAATCTTGACATAATTCTTTCTATGACTCCTCATTATTCCAAGAGTCGAGTCATTAGAAGAAGCTGTCAGTTCTTTCAATCATCTATCCAACTCCATCTTCCATCTATCCATTTTTCTCAAGGCAAAACTAGTGCTTCTCTCTCTAATTTCTTTCATTTAACACATAACTTGAAGAGACATACCATATTCTATATTTCTCTTGAACTCTACTCTACAACCCTGTTAGACTCGCGAACATGGTGTTAAGAATCACGTTACGAGTGAATCTCCCCCGGGACACATTGGAGTGCAATGAAAGCTGGGACACATCGGTCTGCAACGAAGCGTGGGACTCATCGGACGACCATGAAATGTCGGACACACCAGACTGCAGTGAAATGTCGGACACATCAGACTGCGATGAAACGTGGACCTATAAAGATGACACCATTAATCAACTGGAGCGTATGTTTAACTCACTCTTTCGAACGAGCAGGTTCGGATTCGGTTTCAATGCCCTTGAATGTATGGGAATAATGGTTGAGCACCTATCCTTGATTCCTGAAGACGATGGCAACTTGCCAACGCAACGAGATTGCTATTTCCGACCACTTCGAATTCCAAATGGGGGATCATGCTCCCAAATAGAATGCGGAATCAATGACCAAGAGGATTATGAGGTGGATTATCCGTCTGATGAACTGGATTCGGAGGCCTGTCAAGGCTACGATACGACATATCAAAGTTTCGTCAACCGTTCAAAATGGCTACATCGGTATGTTTATACCAACTTCCTTCGGTGGTTTCTAGTGTTAATGCTAACCAAATGAAAAAAAAAACTTTAGGGTGAGAGAGGATTGCGATATATTTAGCCCTAGCCACACCCACGCCGTATCCAACCAGTATGACGAAAGCTGGTATCTGGATAACGCATGGGTGGCTAAAGACCTCCCGCACGTCATGCTGGTGCTGGCGCATCGTGAGGGTTCCAAAAAGAGGCTCTTGATCGGAGAATTAATCTCCATTCTCCTTGCAATGATAACACGATATTCCATGCCTTCCTTACAGGAGCACACAGTGATCCCAGTAAGTTAACTCGGATGGTTTATTCAATATCGAATTGTTGATTCGTTTTTTTAAGCCTTTTTCCCTTTAGGTTATGGCGCTGTCTATTGTGGGTCAGAAATTTCGCATACTGCAAGCCCACTGGGATGGAACGGATGTTGTGATTCGGGTTTCGCCCTTATACAAACAGACGAATAATGAGGCCCTGCGTCGATGGTTTGTTGGATACCTGGCTGGTGAGCCTGTCGGTGATACTACGTCACTTCCCAGATGGCATTGACTGGAGAGAGATATGCGCCTAAGAGCTAGGAAGGACCGACTGCACCGCGACGTGTAGTTTGGGATTAACGAAGAGACTTTGCTGCAAAGTTTCGTAGGGTTTTTAGGAGCTTGGTATTAATTGCGTGTATGTCAGAAATGAAATGTCCTGCATTGATGGGTTATTTTTCCCATATTTTTTGTACTGACTGCATTTGGCTCTCTGGTCAGCAGATCTTCATGAAGAGCATTTGAAATTCCAGGATAGCAACTCAATGCGACTCATCTTTCTCCCCTCTTTTGCCCAGGCTGAGGAATGCAGGTGTCCTTTAATCCGAATCAATAAGTCTAGGTGAGGCAGCATAGGTTAGACCTATACAAGCTGTCTTATAAATATAGAGTTCAACGTAGATAAACCAGGCTTATTCGATATAATTAGCCGGGGTTGCAGGTAGGTAGAACTGTGGACTGGCGCTCAAGTAGGGTTCTCATTGGCCCCCAAACTAGGTCTAGCTGATAAAATGCCCCTGTTAAGACCCTGATTGCTGCTCAATATCTGTGCTTCGGATCAGGAGCCCTGGACGAGTCAGAGAGGCTGACATCGAAACTATAGATTTTCCGTCTCCGGACTGTTGGCGCGAACGAAGTTGTTCCTTCCTCCACAGTCAGACTTGATTATGCACCTGGCGATTTATCTATATTGGGACATGACCCCGTTCACTGAGCTTGAAACATTCTATCGGAGGGACAACTCCGCTTCAGGAGCTCACATTTTCGAGAGCTGTCAACGGAGGTTCTTAGTTTGTGCCTGGTGTGTTCTTGGCGGAGGCCCTGGATTCGCGTTCTTCGATCGGCTCGATCGGCCCCTGTTTCAGAGACCCGCCAAACAACACCGAGGGGAAAAACCGTCACGAATCATGAGCACTCGGCGGGGTGAAATGCTCCGGCGGGTTTCAGGGAAGCAGCGTCGATCTCGAAGAAACATCATTCTGAAAAGTTGAAGTTGGACAGTTAAGCCCCGATGATTTCCCATCCCTGCTTGAGCAGGCATACGTCTCTGGATTGACGAATTCGATCTTTCTGGCGAGAGCTTGCATGGCGGATATTTGTCGATCCCCGCACTTTCTCACGACTCACTATGGCCATTTGTGGAAAATATCCAGTTGGGTGGTTTCCCGAAACAGCAATGACTGACAGGAACGAGCGCCCAGTGTTTCATCCAGATTTGCGTGACGTCCCAAATTAGCCAACGGAGGAAATCCCCCAATTTGTAAATGGATTATAAAATTGCTGTACCAAGGGTCAGGTTGGCCGTTCGGTCAGCCTTGCTAGACATCGTCAAAAATCGAGGATGGGGAACTTTTACAAGGTAGCGGCGGTGGCCGCGTCTCTGTTGAGCATCTGCGATGCGCAGCTCAGAGTTCGTCTAAGCCCTTCTAATATTCGGCAGCTGGTAGATTCCGACTATCAGGTCTTTGTTGTGGAGAGTGAGGCGGAAAGCTCGGAGGCTACCTTTGATGATGTTGCGTTCACTATCGCCGCTCCCTCTGGATCATACCTGGAAGGTACCTACTACAAGTATCAGTATACGAGAACTGTTTCGCATTTGGGAGAGAGGGTTGTCAATGCTGGTGTCACCACATCTAGTGACAACCCCGGACCTATCACTTTGACCATCCAGGGCCTAGAAGCTGGGGAACACACCCTGCTCACCTGGCATAACCTCTGGTCCGACCCCGACTCCTCCGCCGCCACTGTTTCCGTATCCGTGGGTGGGGAGGAACTTGCTTCGGTTCGTTTTGAGTGGATATATCCCCCGATTCACGAATCCCAGCTAACAAGATAGTAGGGAGTCGAGCAATCCGTTCGTATCGACAATATCTGGGAGTCAAGCACTTCCTACGTCACATTTTCCGTCGACTCTGCCGACACGGCTGTGGAGGTTGTTTACACACCAAGTGGTGGCGATGGTCTCGTCTTCCTCAATGGCTTTGAGATCGACACCCCTGCCATCGGAAACCAAGTAACTTTCCCTGAACCCAGCCATCGTGATGAGCGACTTGAGCCCGAAGATGGCGCAAGTGTCGTGGCGTCATGGAGAGCGCCTACCGATGTCGAGTCCGCTACGTATAACGTGTATATGGGTACAGCTGCGGGTGAGCTCGAGTCTGTCAGCGAAGGAGTAACAGAGACTCAGGCAACGCTTTCCGGTGAGTCCTGGATAATCATTGAAAACCGTGCGTCTGCTAAATCATACACAAGGCCTCAACAAGCTTGACACATTCTTCTGGAGGGTTGACGTTGTCTCTGGTGACGCTACATACACTGGTCGTACGTTTATGTTCCGACTAGCCCATCTGGCATTCCCTGGAGCCGAGGGATGGGGGTAAGTTCCTTTGAAACATAGTCCGTTACTAGTACTGAACTGACTGTGATCCCCATAGTCGCTTTGCCCGTGGTGGCCGTGGTGGTAAGGTCGTGAAAGTTACCAGTCTCGAGGACAGCGAGGAGGAAGGTACCCTACGATATGCAATGACCGTAGCGACTGGCCCTCGAATCGTTGTTTTTGATGTTGGTGGTGTCATCACTACTACCTCCCGGCTCTCTGTCAACAGCCCTTATGTCACCCTGGCCGGTCAAACAGCCCCTGGAAAAGGTATCGTTGTTCAAGGGCAACCTTTTGGACTGTCCGGTGCATCGGATGTTATTTTCCGCCATATCCGAGTGCGACCAGGATCAAGCTCTGGGGACACTATTGACGGAATGGGAATGTCGGGCTCGAACTACTGTATATTTGATCATTGCTCAATGGTTGGTCTCGGATCATTCCCTTTTGGCGCCGTTATGTGAGGCTAACTTCAATTTCGTGATAGGGCTGGGCAATTGATGAATGTTTCTCCTCGCGCACTGCAAAGAATATTTCCTTCCAGCACAACATGATCTCTGAGCCCCTCAATATAGCCGGTCACCAGAATTATCCCGAGGGAACGGCTCACGGCTACGCTGCCACTGTTGGTGGGGATGTTGCTTCCCTTCATCACAATCTTATTGCGCACGCGGAAGGTCGTAGCTGGAGTATGGGTGGTGGCGTGGACGACAATGCGAACTTTGCGGGTCGTCTGGATATTCGCAATAACGTTGTTTACAATTTTGGTAAGTTATTATGCCAGTTTACCACTCTTTGGTTTAATACGTCGATGACGCTAAGTGAATGCACCAGGTGGACGCGTCACTGATGGAGGCGCTATGGAGGTCAACTTTGTCGGCAATCTTTACAAACAAGGTCCGGCAAGTGAGCTAAGCTACACCCTGCAGGCAACGGTAAGCTCTGATTAATCCTGATATCTTTTATGGCCGGTGATACTAAGCCAATGGGATAGTATGAGGATGCTCTCCCGGGTAAACAGCAGTATCATTGCGCCGGTAACTCGATGCCAGGTGTTTTCGACCAAGACTCCGTGCAATTCGTCGATGACGGTGAAGGGCAGAGTGAGAATATTGCATGCTATGCAGATATATCCATCGACCCTCCCCCAGACTACCAGAAATTCTTTGACGATCCGTGAGTTGCCCCATTTTTATTTCCTTTTTTGCACATACCACCTACTGACACATACCTTTACAGTTTCTTCTCCTCCTACATCGAAGAACACACATCCACAGAAGCCTACAAACGTGTCGTCTCCGACAGCGGCGTAACCCAGCCCGTCCGCGATGACCACGACGCCCGCATCATCCAAGAGACCGTCGACGGTACCACCACCTACACCGGCTCCGTCTCAGGCAAGCCCGGCATCATCGACAACGAAGCCGACGTAGGCGGCCTCGAGGACTTCCCCACCGTCACCCGTGCTGCCAACTGGGATGCTGATGGAGACGGCATCGCGGACTGGTGGGACGGCTCAACGGGCGGCGATGGCTACACTGTCATCGAAGGCTATCTGAACTTCATGGCGGAACCGCATGTCTTCGTGACCCCGGGCGGGTCTGTGGAGCTTGATCTCGCGACTCTGGCTCTAGGCTTTGACAGCCCATCTTTCACGGCTGCGGGCGGAGATCTGGGATCGGTGGCTACGGATGGTAGTGTCGCTACGTACACTTCATCTGGTGATGCGGGTGTGGATTCGTTTACTGTTAGCATCTCTGATGACGAGGGATCCATCTGGGAGAGAACGGTTGGGGTTGGTATCTTTGATGGGGCTGATGATGTCCAATAATGGCCGTGCTGGGGTGAAGAGGGCACAGTATTTGATTTGAGTTTTGTTGACCCAGAGCCAAAATATGTAGTTTAAGAGTTGTGTGATGATTTTTGATTCAGTGAAACACTTTTATGTATGACTCGAGTGGCCAAAATCGTGATGCCGGTATGACCTCGCTTCGGAACGTTCCTTCCTTAAGAGTAGCTTAACAGTGGTAGGCATTTCAACAAGTGTACACCCCCTCCGGTGTTCCTCCTTTCCGCAACTACCCAAGTTCCTAGCTAAGCTTCCGGAGCATATAAGGCACTAAATCAACTCAAAGAATTATCCCGGAGCAGCTGTAACAGGTTTGTGGAAGGACTAGGCATTCACTTTGATCATTTCCACATATTTCGGAGGCCAACCGCATATCAGGAGGTGCTCCAGGATCTCTTACCTATCTTCCCATCCATTCTGAGGGGCCTGTCAGATCTACGTCGCCTTGAAATCCACACCCCCTCCGAAGTCTACCCGATAGGTGATTGGAGTCGGGAGCGGGTGGTGGCA
Organism: Aspergillus diversus; assembly: GCA_027569885.1. NCBI lineage: Eukaryota > Fungi > Ascomycota > Eurotiomycetes > Eurotiales > Aspergillaceae > Aspergillus > Aspergillus diversus. Next base: position 230,470 of record JAPDKZ010000008.1, on the reverse strand, counting down.
CAGGTTCTTGAATGCATACAGCCGGATAATTCACTAAACCTGGAGACCTTGGGAATTCAGTCCAGCTCTGATGGCAGAAGCTGACAAGAACAGGACCCACAGGTGGAATATAAGCGCTGGCGCAAACACCTCATACCGCAATTGCGCCATCTCCAGCTTGGATTCTAACGGAGGGAACGGGATGGTTGGAATATGCTCGGGGAAGTGCAGTATGGCAAGTCCCTACAAACCTTTTCCCTTATTTGCGATGGACGTTTCCGAGACGCCTATTGGGGCTTTATAATTCATCCACATGCACCTCTGCACCGTGTCACGTTGTCCAATCTGAATTTGAGTGCAGACTGCCTTGCTACCCTGGGGAAATTTAAAGACACATTAAGATGCATCGATTTCCGATGGGTTGATATTTCGGATGGAACGTGGAAGCATGTTTTTGGGAAGCTTAGCAACCTCTCCGCATTAACCAAGCTTGTAGTTGAGGGTTGCTCCCATACGCAGAGGCTTATTGATGGGTTCTTAACTTTTGGCCACGGCCATGAAGGGAACTGCATGGCTTATTATATTATGACTAACAGGGTGGGAGATGCCCAGGCATTTTCGAAATGTGAAAACATTGTAAAGCAGAATAGAATTGCGAGGGGCCTGGTAACAGGGGAAGAAGATTTTGACAATCCCTTTGCATCCCTTGGATCCGTGGGCGATGGGGATGGCAAATATACCCAATTTACATGATATTTTGGCTTTCTTTTCAGAGTTGGTTGGACGGCTCTTCGAGTCTTTGCATTTCAGCTTCACTTGTTACTAACCCTAGTTCCCCTGGATAAAGGGGGGAAAGAGAGACTTGGTAGATGCCTAATCCAATTTCAATACATCAAGTCCTACTCACTTAAATTTCCTTCTACCAAACAGAAAAGCCTTATCCCAAAACCGGACAGAGCCTCCCATTATTATTCCAAGACCCTGGCACCGGATCCCTAACGAGAACCTCCCAATCCTCGGCCCCTACAGCTGTAAGCGCAAAAAATAATCCAGTTGGATCATTCCTCTGCTTTAACCTATACAATCTCGGGTAATTATCGCCGTAAAACGCCTGCTGCAGATTCAGTTCCTGGGGATCCGCTTCGCTCATGTACACGCCAGATTCCGGGGCGATTTCTCGCGGGACATCCATCCACTGAGTTAGTTCCGTAGAGTGGGACACAATGCTAGACCAACTTTCTGTGATATTCCAGGGTACGGCGATCATTATCTGGGCAAGGGTGTTTCGCCATGCGGGGAGGGCAGAGTTATCAAGGGGAGGTGGCATGGTGATTCCGGTGCCGCTGAGTTGGAAGCCCGCCACAGCCCAGCCCTGTATTAATAATTAGATGGAAATGAGTTCGTGGTAACTTTTTGGAAAAGGGGCTTGATGGGGATAATTGAATAAAAGATGTAAGGGGGAGGAGGGTACGGACCCTTCCCGCGGCATCTTGGAGAGCAACAAGCATCTGGTGGCGAAGAGTGTGATCCTCGAAGACGTCACGGGGCATCAAACGCGACGCGATGTTCTGGGGGGAAGCCGATGGCCCAGGCATCTGGACTACATTTCGTTAACAGGTTTCCATGGGGCTCTGACAAGAAGAGCAAAAGGGGCGGAAACGAACTAATTATCGGCATAGTTGTACCACGGGTTATATCTTATCCCTAATTCATCAAGAACACCGAGCCATGGCGAAAGCAGCTCCTGAGTTTCTTCTATGGTCATGTTCGGTGCAAGAAAGGAATTGATTCGGAAGTAGTAATTAGGGCTCGCGCTGGTGTCTGATTCAGGAGGAACCATCCCGGCGAACAAAAGAGGTGTATGCACCGGCGGCGACAAATCTCGGGATATTCTCCAGATAACTCCCCAGGGTAGACCAGAAGGCGTCATCGCCGGGAGTATCGGCAAGTGTGAAATTGAACGCGACCACCGTCGTGGGTAGTCTCGGGTAGTCTCGGGTGAGCACGAACGACGACAGAGGTTACGACATCAATGGTACTTCCCCCACCGCCACAGAGCATCCAGAATATATCTGCGTTTCGTTTCGAAGTGGCGGTTACGAATTGACCGTTTGCGAGGACAGCTGCTCTCAATTTAATTCACCCAGTCAGTCCGGCAATTTTCCAGTATCTTTTCAAAACAAAGGAAGCGAATAAATCATACCATTACTAGCAAGAACCTGGTCCGCAGCTATGCCATACAAACTACTCAACGGCGAATGTCCTCCTCCAGCCGTAAACCCACCGGCTAGTCCGACGGTAGCAGCCTCCCCACCCACAACGCTCACGCCCATCTGTTTCGCGAACTCGTTTGCTTCGCGGACTTGCACACCCGCTCCGAACTTTATAGCCGGGCCGGTGTAGCCGTTATCACCGTTAAAGTCGGGGACGAGGAGTTTCTCTTTCATCCAGTGAGTCCAGATGGAGAGCGCACCTGCCCCTGTCGGCCTGCCGGTTAGGTCATGTCCTGTGTTCTTGACCACAAGGCGGAGATTGAGATTTCGGGCAAAGTTTACGGCGAGTTAGATGTGGGATACTATGGATGCGTTTACGACGTAGGAGGGGTAGGCCACGAATGTGCGGGCTGGGGTGTAATTCAGGCCTAGGGGCATACGGGTGCGGCCTTCGAATAGGGGGACCATGATCGATGTTGGGTCGTTGGCGCTGTGTCACGGCTGGCATTAAGCTCATTCCTCGTGGTAAACTTCTCTTTTGGACAAGGGGGTGTCCTGGAATTATGTCGTGTTACTGGACTTACTTTAGGTTAGGGTTATTCCACTGGGAGGTAATGACTGTGCAACGCTCTGGGCTATAACCTGGCCATCCGGGGTAGCAGACGGATGCTAGGGGCGTTGTTGGAAAAAGACGACCGTCGAGGAGACGGTCAAAGGCCTTCCAGACATCATCACTGGGCCAGTATGGATTTCCAGGCATCAATTTGCATATATGTTGTTTGAATGTTGGAAATTTTGGGGTAGTATATTTTGAATTCGCCTGGTGGCTGCGGCTGAGGTTCGGCGACCGACACCAATGGCAAAATATTCCAAACATGTCAGGTCTAGCGTATCCCTCCAGCAAACCACGTTAGAGGTTCGTGGGGGCAGAATCCCCTTGCTCTATTAGTGGCCTGCTTAGTTACTAGAGTGTAAAACAATGGCGGTTAAGGCAGTGATTGAGATTGGGAATTGTGTCATAAAAAGTCCTTTCAGCGAGAAGCATCAACTACGGTATTAAATTTTTGAACGGTAAGATGCTAGTGATATTCGGAACCTATTGTAAAGGAAAGATTAGGTACCTGGAGCTAAAAGATAGGTAGGATTATTGCCTGTCCTTATATTTTCGAACCATCATGAAACTCACCATAGCTCCTTCACCATAGAAGGTACAGCAACGGGTTGCACCGCAGGTTGTCGAAACAGTATTATTTCCATGTCATTCCCAGTCACTGGAAGAACGAGAACAAAGACCTCTTTGGCACATATCCCATATAGCGGCCCTCTTTAGGGCATTGGCCGCCGCGTTGGACATCTGAGCGCCGGTTCTAATCGCGTTTTCGAGGCCGTGCAAGAGGGCTTTGGCGATTCCCTCTATCCATCCTGTTGTGTTGACCGTCTCACGAATGGATTTGTGGATCTCCTCGATTGTTTCAGATGTAAGGATGATGGAAAGGATGTTGGAAGCTCGTTTCCGATCACTTGAGGAGTAAGAGGCGAGTGCGTCCTGGCTGCGTCCGGCAGAGCAGTTAAGGATAGGCAGCCTTATACACATTTTTTTCGCTCGGGAAAAGTGGGAGTTATGATAATATTAATCCATAAATAAGCTTTTTATGCTTGCTAGGAGGATGGATAATGTTTTGTGTACGATTCTGTAGGTGTAGGGGGGATTGAGAAGGAGGACCCCGATGGGATAGTGAATGGTGCATCAGGTGATGCGGCCTAGCTATAAAATAGAAATGTTGACAACAGCCAAGAAATTTCTTTGCTCGCCCGGTGCATTGCGATATGGCGGCTGAGCAAATTCTTTGTTTACTGTTAATCAAGACAGGCCAACACGTACAGTTACTCATACTGCATCATGAAGTACATCACCTTCCTAATTAGGTACACTTTTTTGAGCCCTAATGCCAAGACCCACTAAACTATCCTTGGCATAACCCAAAATCTCCCCGAGTTCCTGTGCTTGTACTGCTAGGTACTGGATTGTTAGTTACAGTGGCATGCGGCATCTCCTTCCCACCTGAAGACATACTGATCTGTTCCTGAACCCTAATGCGCCAAGACACGCTAATCCTATTATGATCTGAGGTATTTTTGGCTGCGTCTTGACATTGAATAATACATTACGAGGCAAAGAAATGTAATGTAATATGACAAGAGTAACTATGATGTCATCCAATCCAGGCCTAGTATGCCAAGACAGGAACCACGACTTCTAACATTGTGAGTTCAGCGCATCAAGCATCAATACAAGCTCTGAATGAAGTATGCTCTATTTATCATAAATTATATGCTTGAATTTTGAAGATTAAATTAAGACAATCAAGATAAAAAAATCAATCCACTCCTTGTAAGTCATGGCCTCGCAGCCCGGGTGAGCTAACTCGGGAAGCTTTGAGGGGATGGCTTTCAAGGGAATGTTTAATAGGAGACGCAGATCGTGTGCTGATTTGATGCAAGGTCATTTGTTCTTGGGTATCAGTTTTAGTGACCACCACAACTGGTGAGCATATATCTGAGGTCTTTCGTGGTTGGTTATATTCTGCTGGAACCGGGGATCGCAGCTGATTATTGACCACCAAATTTATGTTTCCTTTCCACTTGCTGAGGGAACGAGATGAGGATGTGGTGTCTGGATGAGCAGATCCCAGCACTTTGGCCCGAAATTTAACACAATCTCCCATTAAAGTAAGGGCATCATGAAACCTTTCTTGGGTATACCAAGTGTGTGCCAAGTTATTCATGCTGGTCAGAGTATTAGGATGCTTTGGCCCCAGTACCTCTTTCCGGGTCTCCATCACCTGCATCCCCAGCCCTTCTGCTTTCTCCCATCGCCCTTGACTCTGGTATGTTAATGCAAGGTTGTTCATGCTGGTCAGAGTATCAGGATGCTTTGGCCCTAGCACCTCTTTCTGGGTCTCCATCACCTGCACCCCCAGCTCTTCTGCTTTCTCCCATTGTCCTTGACTCCAGTATGTTGATGCAAGGTTGTTCATGCTGGTCAGAGTTTGAGGATGCTTTGGCCCCAGTACCTCTTTCCGGGTCTTCATTACCTGCATCCCCAGCCCTTCTGCTTTCTCCCGTCGCCCTTGGCTCTGGTATGTTAATGCAAGGTTGTTCATGCTGGTCAGAGTATCAGGATGCTTTGGCCCTAGCACCTCTTTCCGGGTCTCCATAACCTGCACCCCCAGCTCTTCTGCTTTCTCCCATTGCCCTTGACTCCAGTGTGTTGATGCAAGGTTGTTCATGCTGGTCAGAGTATGAGGATGCTTTGGCCCCAGTACCTCTTTCCGGGTCTCCATTACCTGCACCCGCAGCCCTTCTGCTTTCTCCCATCGCCCTTGACTCTGGTATGTTGATGCAAGGTTGTTCATGCTGGTCAGAGTATCAGGATGCTTTGGCCCTAGCACCTCTTTCCGGGTCTCCATCACCTGCATCCCCAGCCCTTCTGCTTTCTCCCATTGCCCTTGACTCCAGTATGTTGATGCAAGGTTGTTCATGCTGGTCAAAGTATCAGGATGCTTTGGCCCCAGTACCTCTTTCCGGGTCTCCATCACCTGCACCTTCAGTTCTTCTGCTTCCTTCCATCGCCCTTGAGCGTCATAAGTCCATGCCAAATCGGCCATATAAGTCAAAGTTGAGCTATGAAAATCACTCTTTTCCCTCTTTTGCAACTTCATAATGTCCTCAAACAACCCAGCTGCCTCATTATATCTCCCATCTGTTCTCAGACACCTTCCAATGTTCTGAATCAATGGTATATACTTCTCCCGCTCCTTCTGGAAATCTCCCTCACCAACAAGTGAAAGAGCATGCGGTAGATAAGCTCTCCAAATCTTTTAATTTTTATGGTCGTCATTCGGGAACATTTGATTAACCTGGTCTACTGTTTTTTAAAATTGGAAGCTAAATTGCTGCTGCTTCCTGAGCCAGTTTCGAGTTGCGAGGTGGACCAGTCGGTGAATACTTAGAGCATTGTCCTGAACTTGCTCACTAATAAAGGAGAACGCCTTGAGAATGCCGATTGCATCAATTCTCTTCTTTTTTAAAGCAGCCTCGGGAAGCAAAGATTGCGGGATATCACGTGGATTTATGCAGGCCATGAATGATAGATAATCAGCTGCCAGTGGATTTAATTGCTTGATGTGTTGAAAGGAGATTAACCAGGTGGTGGCAACTGGGTTGTGAATATTTTTATACTGACCATCATCTCCAAATTCTTCGCTAAGTAACTCAATCACATCTGCTTCTTGCTCTTGTAAAAGTGCCATATAGTCAGAGGGCTCAATGCCATTTTCATTAATATACACCGCCGCTTGTGTAATTGCCAATGGAAGAAAAGCCAACTGCTCCAGAAGATTAAGGATTAAACTATTATTATAAATTAGATCCTTGTTAATTAATGCTTTTTCCAGGATTCTGACACTGGTCTCTGCATCCGGCTCGGAAACATCAATCACAAAGGATGATGCCAGCCTGACTGCTAGCTTTCGATTCCGAGTGGTAAAGAGAATGCAGCCTTGCTTACTTTGAGGTAAGAAATCCATTAGTACTGGAACATTACTAGATCCTTGAATCCACATGTCCGTATTATCTGCATTGTCAAAAATCAGAAACCACTTTCCTGCTTCCTTCTGAGAGAGATAAGCTTTTACTTGGTCTTTAGCCTCGGCTGGTTTCACACCGTGGATCCCAACAACCTCTGCCAGACTCGCATATGCTTGTTCCACACTCTTAAGGCTGGTACATGGGATCCAGTATATTGAGTATTGGTCTCTCAGATGATAGGCTAACTCCAAGGCTATTTGTGTCTTCCCCACTCCACCGAGCCCACACACGGTAATTTTAGAGGGTCCATGTGGTTGCATAATTAATTCTTCCACGTTCTTGATTTCGGATGCACGGCCTACGAATCGTGGGTTCTTTCTAAACGGGACCACCCAGTGCATTTCCTTCAATTCGCTTAGGTTGTTTCCGCGGCTGACAGGAACCACTAACAGAAGAGCCTTAGCATAGGCAGCCGCGGCAAGGGCTGCATATCCCTGCCACTGCTTCTGTTTGTGGGAATCACAGTAATCACAAATCCCTCGTATGATAAGGGATGGAAGCTGATCCATGAGCCCGGCTGCCTCCATTTCAAAGCAGAGGATATCAAATTCTTGAGCAAGGGAATCTCGGGTCTTGGCATCTTTCATGACCTGATCTCTAGAAGCAATTGAGCCAAAGTAAATGTATGGCTCATCACTTGGCCGCTGTGGGCGTTTTACTAAATGCCGAGGATCACACGCCGAGCAGTTAGGTTTGTTTCCTTTGTGGTCATATGTCTGTTGAAAAAGCATGTCATGTTGTGGTTGTGAAAATTCTTCCTTCATTTCTTCATTCTTCTCTAGCACCTCGAGTACGATCTTGTTCACCACTCTCTTTCCTATCTTGTAGTCACTCTCTATCTGAGATATAGATTTTAGTAATAGTGGAGGAGGCTTGTTGAGTGATCCAGTGAGCTGGAATTTTCCATCGCTAAGGGTTTTGCCATAGTCATATTGGATAACACCACTTGAGGTGGTAGTTGGTTTGCTAACCACAATATCGCCCAGCCGAATGTCCGCACTGTGGGGAACTCCCCCTCCAATGCCAACCATCAATCCAGAGCAGATATTTGGAAAGGTAGAGACCGCAAACGACACCACAGTTGAAGCGGATATTGTGCCGTAGACACCTGCAGGTAGACAGGCCATGACCACATTGTGACCGCTGATACTCCCAAGGGTATAAACATTGTGGTCGGATTTTGATTGATGCAAGGAAGGGTGCTCCTCATCCAGCATGACCTTTGCAGCGGCCATTTCGAGCGGCAAGGCGCATATCCATGCGACCGTGTAATCATCGTGTGTGAACGTCATTTTGCACATTAAGAACAATAACTAGGGGTAAATGTAGGGTATGGATTTCGATTTTCTTTCTATCGAGGAAAGGTACATGGTTGACGAGTTGAAGAGCAAGATATAAAGATTGATCAGGCTGAAGATGGCGGGGTAACAGGTAACCTCTTCCTCGAGGCTGTCGTTACACTAATTATCGGTCGGGGAATATATACATTTGGCAAAGAGAAGGAAACGGCCGGGAAAAGAGCCAAATGACATATATTTAAATAGATAAAGCAGCAACCTGATGAGGAACCCAGGCACAAAAAGCTATCTCGAAATTATTAGAGTTCTTTAATGGAATAATCAATGATGAGGGAAAAGAGGGCAATTCTATGATTCGAGCTGCCAGCTTGACAATCCGCTCTTTTGTTTGATATGTTTGCACCTCCTAGAAAGCTTTTCCAACCAGAATTGCACGTGATATGTCATGTGGCACGCGGAGAATTGCTCAACTTAGGCGCCATCAGGATATCAAGCACGTCACGATGGCACGACACCCTGAGACCTGGCAGCGTACAATGATTGTTCATATGATACATACACAGTGGGAAGTTCACTCCCTCACAAATAGCTAAAAGTGCGAAATGTAACAGGTGAAACAGTTGGAACATTCTAAATACTTCTGTTGTATGATGCAGTATGGTATTATTAAGCCATGATACGATGACAGGTTTGGTACGCAGGAAACTAATTACAAATCATGTGTATAATCTACTTTGGGTTTAGCTCAGCCCTAGGGCTAGGGTTCAGGAACAGGCATGTCTGCGTTTTGGAGGGAAGGAGATGCCGCATGTCACTGTAACTGGTTCGAGTTGTGATGACAAAACGCTGCAGTGTCCCACCAGTCTGCCTTGGTTAAGGGTGGACGATGATCGGGTAAAGATGCTCCTCATTCCCCGACTTTGAGCTTTCGATTTCTTCACTGCTTGATCGCTATTCAGAGCTTAATAATTAGTCGGAAAGGTCGCCCATCCGGTGTTACATGCCATCATGTATCAATTGAGGTAAAATACTGTACCGGTTATGAGAGAGGAATTTTGGGCTCTTTCATAGCTATTCTTGATATAGTTTAGTTCATCTTGGCATTAAGGATCAAGAAACGATTTGAAAGTATGAATTTGTGGACCAAATTGTGGTCAAAATAACCACTACGCCAAAAAGGTCGCCGGCCAACCAAGTTGGTCATAGATGGTCATATAACGTGGTATTTCAATATCTTGCAGGTTGACAGAATTCTTGTGCCATATAATGTTTTAAAAAAATAAGGCTCTTAATTATTTTAAGTCTTAGATAGGCTGCCCGTGTTTAGTCGAGGAATGGAAAGGAAACCTTGGAGTCATTCTAGCCTATTCTAACCTCTCTTGGCTCTCGCGAGGTGAGCCTGTCCAACACTCTTCTCCAACTAGTAGAGCAACCATATGGGCAATGTTGGCTGGCTCCAACAAACGAAATTAGCTCCCTACTGCTCAGGGCTGCTCATCATAGCCGCCGGGCAGGGAGAGGACGGTTCTTTCTGGTTTTATACTATCCGACGCCACGGAGGCACTAGTCTCTCAAGACGGACATACAAGTGCGCGGGTTTTATGCAACAATGGGCGGGCGCTGATCAAAAACTATAAGCATTCTGGATTAGATCTTTGTCTTCTTGTGAGGCAGCTGGTTCTGGTAATATCCTATGATGTCACTGGTTCGCTGGTCCCTAGCAACCGGTTGTGCCCTTGATGCAAACAATAGATATTGTCGGCGATTTTAGTAGCAGTCGAAAAATAATGTAGAGAATAGGCAATAAACCCAAGTAGGAGGCTATAATTTATCCTTATCAGAAGGCGGACTGTCTCTTAGATTAGTAATTTGATCTAATGAAGCGGCACATGTGTTCATGCAGCCGCAAGGAAACGCTGCATTGAGAGAGCTCGGAACCGGGTTTTGGGGCTAGATTTCCAACACCCTCGTGGACCTCCCTGCTTTCCGATCCGGTCGGCTTATCCTCGATGCTGACAGTGTAACCAATTTATGATCTATGTAGCATCAATAGTCACATAAAGAAAGCAATAATCAGCGATAATTATTGCCGAACAATTGAGGCAGAAAAATGTTGTTACACCTAGCCAGATCACGTTGCCGACAACGCGGCCTAATGCGGTTAAGCAGGCACCTGTCGCGCCTGCCAGAAACAGGTAAAGCGCAATCAGGTGTTCTCACCGTATCCGATTAAGGTTTAGCTCCACGCCTCTTCCACAAGCATAGGAGGCTATTCAAAGTCTATACAGTCTTAGACTTCGAGCTACACCCTGTGTGGTAGATCATGGGGAATTCCCGACGGAGCTGCAAGGCATGTGACGAATCCCGACGGATGTGCACCGATCTGAATTTTGTGCCTTCCCGCAAGGTGGCCAAAGTCGCATCGCCTCCCACGCGCAAGAAAAGGGTCCACCCGGCCGCGGCCCATTGCCGTGATGGTTCCGTCTGCCAATTACGGCTTCACGGTGGATCCGAGTTGGGATCCACCGCGATAAATCCTTTTCCAGATAAAGCTTTTTATTTTTTGCCCATCCCCATGTCTGAGATCCTGAGACCACCTGTTATGAGCTTATGATACTCACCAGATCGCCATGGAGCAAGACGACGGAGAAAAGAACGAGCTTCAGCCCGTCCGCACCACCCAGTCCATTGCAGAGACCTTCTCCGTACCGCGCGAGATCGCTTTCGTCATCACAGTATGCATGTCGCAGTTCATCACGCAGGCCGCCATCGGCGTCTGCCTGTCTCCACTCGATATCGTGGGCAAGAGCTTCGGCATCACAGCTCCGGGTGAGCTCGCCTGGTTCCTGGCTGGTTACTCCCTGACTGTGGGCACCTTCATCCTTGTCTTCGGCCGCTGCGGGGACCGGTTCGGATACCACAACATGTTCCTGATCGGCTTCCTGTGGCTAGCCCTCTGGTCCCTGATCGCCGGCCTGAGCGTCTACTCCAACAGCATCCTGTTCATCTTCTCCCGCGTCCTCCAGGGTTTGGGGCCCGCCATGCTGCTCCCCAATGGCCTTGCCATCCTAGGAGCCACCTACAAGGCCGGCCGCAAGAAGGACATGATCTTCTCCCTCTTCGGGGCCACCGCCCCCAATGGCGCCATCTGTGGCGCCGTCTTCGCCGCCATCTTCTCCGAGTTCGCCTGGTGGCCCTGGACATACTGGACCATGGCTCTCATCTCCTTTTTCTTCGCCATTCTCGGCCGCTTCGTCATCGCCCCCGTCCGCCACCCAAAGGTCACAGACAACCTCATCCACGCCCTCGACGTCCCCGGCGCCGTAACCGGCATCACCGGTCTCGTCCTCGTCAACATCGCCTGGAACCAAGCTCCCACCGTATCCTGGGCCGAGCCCTACGTCATCGTCCTCCTCATCATCGGCGTCCTCTTCATCGTCGCCTTCTTCTTCATCGAATTCTCCTACGCCAAACACCCCCTCATCCCCTTCCACGCCTTCTCCACAGATGTCTCCTTCGTCCTCGCCTGCATCGCAGCGGGATGGGGCTGTTTCGGCACCTGGATCTATTACACCTGGCGCTTCCTCCTCGATACCCGTCACATCTCCCCGCTCCTCGCCGCAGCCCAGTTCTCTCCCCCCGGTATCTCCGGCCTCCTCGCCGCCCTCGCCACGGGGTATCTCATGAGCCGTATCCGTCCCGCCTGGATCATGCTCATGTCCTTAACCGCCTTCACAGTGGGCTGTCTCTTCTCTGCAATTGCACCCGTCCACCAGACCTACTGGGGGATGACGTTTGTTTCCCTCGTCGTTATTCCCTGGGGTATGGATATGTCATTTCCCGCGGCTACGCTGATTCTCTCTAATGCCGTGCCCCGTGAGCATCAAGGCATTGCCGCCTCATTGGTCACGACAGTCGTGAACTATACCATCTCCCTCAGTTTGGGATTTGCGGGGACCATCGAGTCGCAGATTGTGACTAATGGGGAAACGGTCGAGGATAGGTTGAGGGGGTATCGGGCCGCGTTGTATTTTGCCGTTGGGCTCGGTGGGTTGGGGATGGTTTTGAGTGCGATCTATACGTTGAGGAGTTATATGAGGAAGCCCAAGACGGGGGTGGAGGCGTAGACTCCCATCACACCCACCCCTAACTGCCTTAGTATCCATACCCCCCCTCCTTATGCTGGGGATTTATTAATAGACATACAGCCATGTATATGCACATGACCATTGGGATATATATATATATATATATTTACATAGAATTATGGATTTAATTACTTAATAGAAAAAATGGGTTTCTTTTTACTCCCATGAAAACCCCCAGTGGCCACCTCTATTCCCCCATTTCAGAGGAAAGTAGCCTGCCCCCGGGTTCCCCTCCGCAAGTGCCCTTCGGCTATTTTCCTCGTGGCCTGGTGGGTGGCATGCCGCAGCAATGGCAAGACTACAACTACCTGCGACGGGCATGGCGGACGCAAACCTTCGGCTTGAAATAGCGAGGAGGGAGATCAGTAATACCGTGCCGAGTGCGAGAGAGGCGACGATCATACCGGGACTGTAACCCATTGTAACGAAGTCGCGGGTCGGGTCTCTTTCTTGGGCGGTCGTGTAGACTTGGACGTTCATGAGGAAGAGGCTCTGGGAGCCGAGGAAGTGGAGGATTGCGCAGGCGGCAATGAGGGTGAGAGAATAGAGTGGCGGGAGAGAGAGGTAGGAAGAGGTGCGTTGGGATATGGCTGGGGTGGTCGAGACGCGGAGGCCGCGGCGGAGGATGGCGTAGTTGCTCCACTCGGCGGAGAGCGTCATGGTGGTTAGGATGCCGTTCGTTGTGAGGTAGAGGATAGAGAATAGGATTTGGGGGGTATTGGCGATTAAACTGTTCGCTAGTAGGGAATCCGGCCAGTCTCGACTTGTTATCAGGGTTAATGTGTCGGGGGAGTTGAGTGTAGTGTGCCAGATTCGCTCCTTGTCCTGCACCCTGGCAAAGCCGTATATTAGAAGAGCGAGGCTGGGGATTATCGCTAGTAGGTATCTATTTTAGATTGGTTAGAGGGGAGCATGGCCACTGGTTTGGTGGGAAAATGGAGTGAAACATACGGTATTATTCCGGCCGTCCAGCAAGTTTTGGAAACTGCAGAATACCATCTTCTTGGGGTAGGATTGTACTTCAGCGAGGGCCGGGATTTGTACAGTTGACCGAGGGTATCGCGTGAGAGGAGAGGGTAGCCCTGGGTAATGCGATCGGGGCGGTTCATGAACGATGCTACCGCGTCGCCCACCGTCAGGATCGGGGATTCCATTCGTATGGCCGTCACGATCATGATGGTCGCATGAATTAGATTGAATGCTATAACCACCAGCGTCAACGGTAGATTGTATTGTAGCTTACACCGACCGGGAGAAAATTCGCTGAGACAGCCACTGACGCGGGCGCCGTTGATGGTCCAGTTGTTGTTCGTCACTTGTTCTCGTACAGTTTCCATGCAAGTGGTGTTGAGACCTCTAGGACACATCCAAGGGGAAAGCGATGTCTGGTTTTCATTGGGATGAAAAACAAGGTCCTCACTCAAGGCAAGATATTCGGTGACATTGTCAGTAATGTCGATTGTGACCAGTAGGCTACCGTGAGAGGTCTGAAAAGGCGTTGTGTACGCATCGAAACACTGCGGCGGGGTGAGCGATGATAATAAGTCCCGCCTCGCTTCATCATGAAGTCTCACGAAGGACTCCCAAACGGTAGTGTCGCTACCTTCAGGGTGTAGCGTGAGCTGAGATAGGTTCATCTGGCCGAGAGAATCCGCGCCAACGAACACATTGTAGTCGTTCGCAGAGACAATGCTAAACACCGTGGAGTTATAACTACCCACGATTAGCCAAGGCTGAAAACAGGTGCCGGTCAACGTACATAAAATGGAGTGGAAGAGAGCAGCTCAATAGCAGCATCCACGAAGCACTCTTCTTCTTGGAGACGCGGATGAGATTCCGAACGCTGGGAACGCCAATATCCACCCAGCTACCCTTTCGATGGGCTTGGTCGATATCCGATCTCGTCGGTGAACTCAAACATTGCTAGCATTCATTCGTAAGTCATCCATATTAATTTAAAAAATATCCTGAGTGTTTGGTAGTTACCATGCAATAATTACTGGCTGCGAGAAGCACCATGCTGAGAATATTGACAACAAAATGTAATCCAACACTCATCCGCCGCACCTTGCTGCAGTCCCCCTCGTACAGGAGCCCGCTTCTATCCTCCAGTCCATGTCGGGGAACTGCCCACAGAACGAAACCAACGTTGAATGCGAGGACGATGATATTTCCTCCTGTCGCGAGGAAGAGGGTCGTTCGCCATGAAGGTAACATCTTCCATGACGGAATATCCTTTTGGAGAGAGGAGTCTGTTGGAGCATGACACAAGAGCGGAAGTCTTCGGCTCTTTTAAGAAATGATGACGGACTGGGGCTGTGCCCAAGACAACCTCGAAGCTGAAGTCATGGACGAATACGAGGTGGCTGTACCGACGATCCTTTCCTGCCATGCCAATATTTCGCAGAGGGGCCAAGATCGTGAACTTAAATTGAAGCCTCATCTCCCTTTCATCCAGTCAAAGCAGAGTACATTCGTACTCGTTTTTCAGGATCGGATCCCGTGCGCTTTGACATGGATCAATTCGTCCTGCTATTCGCAGCTCGGGGATGTGTCGATAAGGCGGATAAACGAATCTCGCCGTCAACGCACTTTGAAACCTGTTGAATTTGCCCTCCATCTTTTTGTTTTTTATCCCTTCTGAGAAATTCAACTCCTTTTCCTACCTCTGGGGCCAGAATGTTTGGGGACTAACCGCCGGGGACGGACTCTGGTCCTAAATTAGCATCAGACCACTGCACCCGCTCAGCCTCAGCTCCCGCCCCGGTTAACACCCCGCTAAGGCGCCCAAGTGATGCTGATTGGCCGCTTCATAGAAAGTTCTGATTGGTTAAATGCTCGGGTATCGTGGATTTTAATTGGCAGGAGAGTTCATTCCTTCAACCTGACTCACTCGCACCAGCTCCAGTGATACCAAAGATGTGTATTTGGTATCCTCTCTACATGGTAAATACCCCAAAGGAAATGAATATGCGAGAGAAAATGAGAACAGAAAAACACAATAAAGAGTAAAGGCCAAAGGGAGAGCCTTTAGGTGCGCCCCCCTGTCCATTCGTATGGTCGGGGCGTGTTCCAATCAGATGGAGTCGATCCATCGTTAGTCGTTCCATGAGACCATCTTGGCTGCATTATAAATGTATGAACAGTATTCATCATCCTATCATCACTGTAGTCATCCCATTCCACCCTGAGGGGTATTTTATAGATGCCCGAAAAACTACTCTCTCCCATGAGTAGCAATATGGCTCTTCAAAAAGACTGAACTGCGTGAGAATTTTCCCCCTTTCATCCTTAAGAAAAGGAGTTGGCGGTTTCTGAAGCGGTGGATGGGGGTTGTACTGTGGCTTAGGTAGTACGGTCCCAGAGGCGCCTCCAGCCTCGAAAACTTCGTCTTCATCTGAACTCCAGACAAAAAGATCAAAACCCATATCGTGGTCACCAGCTGGCCCCTCCCCGGTATCGGTTGAGCAAACCGATCGGTAATCTGGGATTTCGATTCCAAGATCTTTTGATTCTTCACTGCTAATGTATTCATAACCCAGTTCGTACTCCATCTCACGTGGCTCATCTGGAGTCAATTCAACTGGTTCAAGTTCCCAGATTGTCCGGAAGCAGCTGAAAACCTCAAGACTATCAAAAATAGGTGACGGATAACGTGTATAATATGAATGTAAGCTTCGGAGAAGCTTCCCGGCAGGGGCTTGAGGATCCCACATACCATCTTTATATAGCAAAATGAACAAACGCCTAAGGGTGACCGCGGGGCCGAGAGCTTCCCACATCGCGTCCTAAAGGTTGCAAGAGTCAGTCCTGAAAGTTCGATTGAACAAAATGGAAACTCACTTCTTCTCCCATTCGGGCGTTGATTGCCGACTGCTCGAGGCGTGGGCAGTTCTTGATAACCATGGCCAAGTAGTCAATTCCCGCAAGTCCCCAAAATATTTGAGGGTCATCTGGCATGAAGAGGGATCTCAAAGTGCCAAAGTGTCCGGTTAAATCCAAAGAAGCTTCCCCCCAGGAAAGGGACGGCTGGTAGTATATGAATAGCTCCTCTAATCCACGAGACCCACTGATGAATGACTCCACTGAAGCGTTTGTAAAGTTCAAGTGAAGGGACTTGAATGAGACCCGCTGTTGACGAAGATAATCAAAAAACGGGGTGAAATCAAGTATATTTTTCTCAAGGACGAGAGCAAAATTGTCCACTGACTGAAAGTTAACCCTTTGAAACCAGTTCGAATCGTGAAAGCCTTCCTGGAGGAATAACTCTAGCGTCCTTAATTCGACTTGATTTTCTGGATCAGTCAGCTCATTCAATACGCAAAGCATATCTTCCTGAAGTGGTGCTCCAGCAGCAC
The DNA here is from genome assembly GCA_027569885.1 of Aspergillus diversus. NCBI lineage: Eukaryota > Fungi > Ascomycota > Eurotiomycetes > Eurotiales > Aspergillaceae > Aspergillus > Aspergillus diversus. The sequence continues at coordinate 213,824 of JAPDKZ010000008.1, read as the reverse complement.
CTGTTGAATCATCGCTCAGGTGTTGTAACCTAAGATATTTGAGGGTATCGTGATTCAGCTTGAGAAGTGTGGAGATCATGGAAAAGGGCATGTTTTGAGCTTGCCCCTTTTCCACGCGTAGAAATTCTCAGGACCAGCATATAGGGACGAGATAGCCGCGAGATACTCTGTGAGGTAGAAGTAATTGCAGCTTAAAAAATTTAACCGTGCTTGCAGACCTGTAACCAAAGTTTCCGACGGATAGAAATCCACAAGCCAGCTAATTGGAAACCAAAACAAATTAATTGATGTCCTTCCACGCACAAGTAGCCACCCAAGACTCTTGTAGATGTACTTACTTGAGTTCCGAAAGACTTATCATGCACGGTAATGCAGTGTCTAGCTTGGAGTTCAGAAAAGCATTTATTGATATCCACTGGGTGTCATGTTTCTCCACTTCGTAAGTGTGAAGAACATTTACCCACCACAGTCAGTCTCTTGATATGCTGACATTGGCCCTGACTATTTTCCGATATCCCACGTAAAACCGCTAATGTTAAATTGAAGTTATCTTCGATATTTGAAGTATCATTTCCCGGGAAGACCCTCAATATTGTATGGCAGCAGAGCAACGGAACGACGAGGTTGTTGAGACGACGACTTGTGGAACTCAGCGAAATCAAATCGCTTTTTGACCCGAGCTATCACACTGATATATTAGCAATGCACCAGGTTCACTATTTGGGGTAAAAGGGCTTGCATTCGCAAAAATAGTGCTGGCCGAGCCATGTAGCGCTTGCCACTTTCCCTAGCCCCCAGATCCTCTCGCGCCTTAATCAATTTTTGCAGTTAGGTAGCCATGATTTTGAGTCATAGAAGGACCACTACCAAAGAGCCATCCCTCCCATACCTAACGGAGTAACCTCATTGCACGTGGCTGCGAGCTTTGGAAATATCTGGTATGTCGAGTACCTTTTAGGCGAGGGGATGGACCCGAACATAAGGGATAGCTATGGGCGAACCCCGCTTTTTTACGCGGTTATGGGGAATCACAAGCCTGTTGTGACGACTTTCCTCCAACGTGGTTCACATTACGATATAAGAGATTCTTTCGGGAAGCCTCTAATAGTATGCACAACTGAGTGCAACGACCTGGATGTGTTGAAATCACTGCTTGATGCTGGGGCAGACCCGCGCATGCTCAAACAACCTTCAGATATTTCTGTGTGGCCCATTGAACCGAGACGCCCGGATCAGCAGGCTAGCGGAGAGAGCGCTCTGTATTGGGCATGCTGATTTAATAACACGAGCGGTCTTGTCGAGCTACTTCATTATATAGATGGGGATGAGAATGAAGCCGGGATCCTGCACTGGGCTGCGGAGAATGGCAAAGCAGACGTGCTTGCTATCCTTTTAAGAGATTAACGGCTACGCCGTAAAATAAATTCCCGCGACTCCAAAGGAAGTACTTCCTTATACCTGGCGGCGTATAACCGATCCGGTGACAGTGTGAGGACTTTACTTGCCTACGGAGCTGATGTACATACTCGTTCTCACAAGGACGGATATTTACGCTCTCGAGATACCTTAGACTCATGTCACAGACTCTCTTCTCTCCCGAATAAAGGAGGCTATACTGCTATCCATGGATTGGCTAAAATGCCCCACCACAGATATACATCCGTTGGCCCCCAATCATCAATCCAGGAGGTTCCACAACTACTCCTAGAAGCCGGATGTGATATCAATGCAAAGGATAATTCAGGGAGAACGACGCTTTTCGGGTGGTGTTGGAACCTTCCCACTGATAATAACGAGTCATTTGTCTCTGTGTTTTTGCAACATGGAGCTGACCCCATGGAAATCGACATTGAATGGGCCACGCCGCTTCATAAAATGTACGAACACAGGCCGAGGCCGGTCCACGACGTGTACCAACTGCCACAAGAAACCCAAGAGATCCAAAAGACTCAAAGGACCGTTATGGCCCAGCTCCTCGTTCAAGCCGGTATGGATATCGACTGTGCAAGGAAGTCGGATGGGTTCACGCCAATGATGGTGGCTGTAAAAAAACGCGGAAACGTGGTTGACCCGGCGATATTTCGCGGTCTGGGTGCAGACTTCGACAAACAGGATCTCAAAGGAAATACGGCTCTCCACCATGTCTGCGGCTCAAACCCCCAAGGCTTTGAGCTCCATGTAACCAAATGGCTTTCATATACCAAAAACCTTGACATTCTCAATCAAAGTGGAAGGACGCCTCTTTTCAATTCCCTATTAGCACGGCATCGAGAGAGGCCGGTATCGATACTCTATCAATGATGATTGAAAAAGGAAGGGGCCTTGAGACTCGAGACCACCAGGGCCGAACGCCACTTCTAGCATTTGCCGATACGCAACCATACTACACACCTACACTCCTCGATTTATTGAAACTTGGCGCCGATGTAAAGGCTATAGATTATGAGGGAAGGTCGAGTGAGTCCATACAAGTCGCCTGCAGAAAGCCGATATTGGGAAGCCGAATCTGACGTGACTAGTCTTGCATATTGTCGTCCAGGGTCGTTTCTCTCAACGCATTCGCACAACGCGAGATGTGAAAGGTAAACTTGAGTTAATGAAGGAGACAATTCATCATGGTGCGGATATTCAGTCTATCGATTATGACGGAAATTCTGTTTTTCACAAGGCAATGACGTTCCAAGCATCTCAGCTTGAGGTGCAGGCGGCAGCGGATGCTGTTATAAACCTTTCTGGGCCGATTTATTGCCGCAATCACGCAGGAAGAACGGCCCTACACCATGCGGCTGGTTTCAAGTCTAAGGGAGCCGTTAGATACCTCCTCGGCCAAGCCTTGGATTTTGACGTCAATGCTGTCGACCACAAGAATGTCACCCCGATTCACCTAGCCTACGCAACATCCGAGTATAACCCTTTGGCTCTCATAGAAGATGGTGCAAATGTTCTTGCAAGAGATATTCAAGGCTCTACCCCTCTTCATTACGCCTGCCGGGTTGGCCAGTGTAATGTGGTTGGGATGGAACTTGAGCTCTACCAGAAACATTGTTGTCCAGTTGACTGCTTTGAATCCAAGGGGCGATCAGCGCTTCATGAATCTGCACGGTCGGGTAAGCCAGAATCTGTCAGTCTTCTACAAGTGCCGGAGCAAATCCTAATTTACGCGATGAATGAGGGCGTACCGCGCTGCACGCAGCAGCGGAGGTCAAACATGCCTCCACCGCTCGCCTGAGTCAAGACCTATATGATGACATGCTACCATGGAGCGAAAACAGCGTTGAAGACCCGTGGAATGATTCTGCATTAGATGCTTTCCTGGAGATGCAGGCTATTATACCTAGCGAGGAGGGAAACCACCGCCCCCGAGAAGTTATTCGAGTACTGCTTAAGGGTGGAGCAGACCCATCCCTTCTAGACAAGAACGGGCATACTGCGTCGGATGTGGCGATCATGCTAGGAAACCGAGAAGTTGTGGATGAGCTGGCACCAGCGATGTCAAATATCTATACGAATGCCAAAAATGGCCCCCAGGGAGGAGGTTTACGCCGGTTAGATCCCTTGGGGGAGGCTTTATACTCCTTCCCTAGCCAGAACCGCTGCGCCCTGGCTGAATCCATCCAAATTCCCCAAGATCGAGTCCAGTTCCCGCAGCGAGCGATCTCTACCGGTCAACCACTCCAGGTGGAGCAGCTGATACTGTCAAAACGGACACAACTGGTCGAGAGTGATTTCATGACAGCCCTTCATTTAGCTGCAACCTGGGGCTTCACCTCAACAATGGAGCTGTTGCTCCCACTTACTGATTTATCCAAAGTTCCGCATTCCCTGCTTGATAGTGCCGTGGAACGGCAAATGCCGAACGTGGAAATGGTGAAACTTTTGGTCAAGTATGGCATCGGACTAAATGATCCGATTGGCAATTAGCCACATGCCGGACATGGCAGCGATCAGGATGAGTCAATCAGTGATGAAGGCTCATGTGGGACATTTCGTAAACCCCCGCATATACTGGCAGAGGGTAGATACTGGTGGCACGCACATGCCCTCAACGAGATCCTGCAGTCTGGCGCGGACCCTGATGCTAACAACAACCGTGGCGAAACTCCCTTGTACTTTGCTATCCGTGCTGTTAAATCCTCGCCATTCGCTGAACGCTGCATCGAAGTTCTCCTAAAACATGGGGCGCAGGTGAACATAGTTGCACGCGGTACAGGCCTTACCCCGCTGAACACCGCCATCAAGGCCGGCGCTGGGATGTCTATTTTCCAAGCTCTTCTGGATTATGGCGCCAATATATCTCTGGGGTCCGAGCCTGTCATGTGTTCTACGATTCAATATGGCGACCCAACCATCGTAGAAGCCCTTCTTGAGGCAGGCGTAGACCCTAATGAGGCATACGATTCTAATAAGTTTGATTCAAGTGGCAGCGCGCTCGAGAAAGCTATCACAGAAGGAGTTTATTCACGGCGCCCTGCCTATCGAGTCTCTACAGAACCCCATGGTTCTATTAGCGATACGATAATAGCCATGCTGCTTAAACATGGGGCAGATCCTTACAAACCAACTAAGAAAGGAGAGTCAACCGCATTCCATGATGCGTGTACTTCTTACCAGACAGCTGGGCCCTTTTCTCGCGGTAGGTATAGATCTAGAGAAGAGGGATTTAGCTGGCCGCACTCCTCTGTTAGCTGCCTGCAATCAGGACTGGTACACGTTTTCTAGGCCTTCCGCCGCGCTCCAGCTGCTCCGCGCCGGTGCCAACATACAAGCCACTGACAACTCTGGATCAACAACATTACACAACGCCGTAAGGAGCCAAAATATAGAAGTCTTAGACGACTTGTTGGAATACTCAACTTCCGTCACGGCAAAGGACAGCGACGGGTACTCGCCACTATACTACACATTCTGCAAGTTGAACGGCCGCCGTGCCCTTAGCGAAGGCGTGGAATGGGCCGTCCTCTCTCTACTAGATGCTGGAGGAAACCCCCTTGAAATCGGCCCAGACGGTCGAACAGCTCTCCATACTTTCTCTCCTAGCACATACTATGCAATTTGTTAGCCTCAAGACCACACTTTCGGACAGGCCCGAACAATCCGAGAAGTGTTTGGCGGACTACGAAACAACCTGGAATCTATACCAGCGCCTCATCGATGCGGGTTGTGGCCCTAACGCCCACGATGAGAACGGTGATACGCCACTTTTCAGCTATGTTCTTGCCCGCACCAATGCATACGGCGACCCAGACAGCCCAGATCTTGATATCATCGTCAGTCCACATATTCGTATGGTTTGTGCTCGACACAATATCCACACCGTCAATAATAATGGTGACACATTGCTGCATGCTGTCGCCAAGAGAGTAGAGGGGCTTCCCTCGATGGCGGGCCGAGAGATATCTTCTTCAAGCTTAGCTGTGATATTCAAAATTCTTATGGAGCTAGGGTTGGATGTTGAGCAGGAGAACAATGACGGCGCCACTGCGCTAGATATCGCTGATGCGAGCGAGAACTTGTCTATCCTGTCGCTATTCCAAAGGGATAAAGACAAACGACTCGTTATTAATCCGATGTGATCAAGGTACGTGAGGAACACAGCGGGGCTTTGAAAGTTCTGGGAGATGGAATTCATTTTCAACTAGCTAACCAAGTTACAGGTTTATCTCACCATTTATACGCGATGACTTCTCGAACAAGGAATAAGTAATTTGTATAAAGGGAATAAATGGACACTTTTTCACGCAGAGCCATTAAGTAGGTATGGTATATAGCAAATAACAATATTTATATGGGAATTATTCGCCTGGTACTTGCGATAAGTTCTCACTTTGATGATGAACATGTTCGAGGGGAGATCGTCTGCTCAATGATGCTGTCCGTATAGGCCCACACCATCGAGGAATAGTAAGAGAAGAATGTGAGTCCGGTGTAGTACATGCTCCATGATTCAAGGCTCATTTCCACACGAACGCCTTTCTTCCACACCGGCGACGAATCAGACCCTCCGATAAAAAAGGGGAAACAAATAAAGGAACGAAGGGAAAACGCTAGTACCATTATCGGCTCCAATGGAACCATGCTTCGATGGGCCGGCCATTCGTTCCCCCCAAAGAATCAAAACAGCCCTTTTTTAATCCCAGTGACAGTCACACATATCCCAAACGTTGTCGATTTTTAGTTGCCATGCTTGGATATTTCCCGATGAGTTTGCTATTATTCTAGTAAGCAACTTGGGAGTAATCACATCTGTTTAATCCTCGTCTTGGGGATAAAGTGGAGTCGTTTATGGCTTGTCAACCTATGGGGTTTCGCAACCCCCACACCTGGCTCATCACATTGCAAGAATTTCTTTTTATTCATGCGTCGAGGGTGGGATCGCAAAATATTTGAATTTGGTCCTATTTATTTATTCCCCTCGAATCTCATTTGCACATCAACTTGATTTGTTATCTCTATGGGCCGAGATGTTATGTGATGTGTCAACCGAAATCATCCGGAAACACTAGGAAGCATAATGTAGCTTTGATGCCGGCTTCCCGTATGCACCCGGTGTTTCCCACGGTTCGCATCGACCGGCTCAGTCGGCCGCATAGCTTCCACCTCTGGCAATGCCATGTCGTGCCCAGAAATCCGCAGCATCAGGCCTTCTCCAGCCTCGAACACCATTCCTACTGGCCAAATAGGTATCCATAACGGCACTATCTCACCCGCGTTGATGGGTTGGCGGGTCTGGTGGTCATATACTGGTACCTCATCTTCAGACTGTCGCGCCTGCAAGCTGACACGATGAGAGGCCCTGAGCATGCCCTGTTGTCCAAGGTGTTTGGCAACGTTGACATTGGGAACCTCCGGTTCTGGTTTCGGCATTGGTGACCAGTTCAGGGAGGCGAGTAATTTTCCACGCGAGGATATTTTGCGGATCTGGACGACAACGTCGAAATCGTCACCTTCTGAGCAGGACATGTAAAGTTTCACAAATGGCCGTCCACATAGCTCAGTATATTTGCCAAAAATCAGAGTGAAATCCTAGAGATCCGAGGCGTTATTTTCCTATTCTTTTGCTCAAAGATTTCTACACAGGAAGGCTATAAACCTACCGATGACTCCGTCAACGAGTGTCCCTCATGCATGCTAACAGCATTTTCAACAGGGGCCATGGTTACCAACGAGCGTGTGTCGGCATCCAGGTAATAACGCTGATTCGCGTGGCGTGCAGGAGGCCATTGCTCCTCTGCCCGCTCAACCACACTCTTCGCGGAGCTGCCATCATATCCCAGGAGGGTCAAACGAACCCTCGGGGTGTCGCTTTCCCATCCATTCGCTATCCCTTTAGCATAATAGTCATAAAACCGCTGAAGGTCATCCATGGCTTCTGGTCGATACAGATCATGCCCTTGCATATGCGTTAGCTTCTATCTAAAATACGAAAATCAAAAAAAATATCCTCACTCACATTCCTGGGTTGCATGAACTCTGAGCCATTTTCGGGGCGTCGACGCTGATTCAAACGTTTGAAAAGAACCATCACAATGCAGGCCGGTTCTGAGCTTCATTAGTAAAGGGTGACTGCCAAAAGGCTTTGTTGAACGTACGAGTAAGAGGCTGTCAAATACATGGGAATATCATGAATATTCTCCGGTTTGATGATTTTTTCCTGCCAGTACTCGTCGCAGAGGGGACGCACTCGGGTCATCGAACCGATATTTTCTGCCTTTCCGAAACCTAATAATGTCAATATATTTTTGGCATCACAGGTATCTTAGTTATTACTTACCTGCAAAACCTCGCACGATGAGATCGCTAAACCCCGTAGTACTTGGTATACCACCACGACACGCCTGCTGCTTATACGGATCAGTCAACCCCTCCCAGGGAGCAATAGCTTTCAAATTAGGATGGCTGAATCGAGAAGCGAAGTTGGTCTGGGATATCGCAAGCCAGGAGTTGCCCCTACTACTGTTACTACTCCTGTAGTCTAGCGGGGAAGAGGATATGAACTCACATCATCACAACAGAACCATTACACCACGGCTGGTTCGCAACCCAGGTTATCGAATCATAGATGTCAGTTGCTTCCTAGTAATTTATTAGCACGTTATTTAACCGGACGGGGGGATCTCAAACACCAACCTGCTCTCCCCACATCATAATATCGCCTTCTGAATGACCAGCTCCTCTGGCATCGATATCTACGACAGCATATCCACGTGAACACCAATCTGCCGGATTTGGGCCCTTTGAAAAGCAAAACGTCATCAACACCGTGTTTTTGCCGGAGAGAGTTGTAAAGTGGAAGGGAACTCACCTCAAACGTCTCGTATCCGCTCAACCGGTGATATGGTATTCCAATACGCCAGGGTCCCATAATGTCGTAATTACAGGTACTCGTTCCAACCTTACCATAAGGGCTCCAAGGAATTATCGCGGGTACCTTAGAGTCCTCACTGGCAGGCCGGAATACATCCCCATACAGGGTGGTGCCATCTCGCATGGGTATCGCTCGGTCTTGTTCCCATACAACGTCTACCGGGAAAGCTTGAAACCCTGGCTCTTTCACATGCCCCTTGAGCAATACCTGAACTTCATCCCGATGGAAACCCTTATATTTGAAAACAGGATGTTTATCGGGGGGAGCAAGCGGTGTGTAAATGGTATCGGGAAACCGACGCTGGAGTGTCTCTTTCACGGATTTGGTCGCCATAATTGTGCGTGGTGTAAATGACTCCTGCAGTGGTTCGACAGGCCCGTATCATCTTTAAATAAATAGAAAAATAGATGGTAGTCCCACCGCCCCACAAACTCATAAGCTTTCCCCTCAGTTCCTGCGTCAATCTTTCAACGCATGTTGCGGGTCAGTCATCATAGTTCAGCTCCACGGCGCACCCGTCGGTCCGCCTTCCGCTTAGAAAGCGGCCCTATTAAGCCCATCCGATTAGCTGGTGAGGAGACACTTGCGGGGTGTACTATTGATAGCTGCGGGGTGCGATCTTGAGGATGACCTTGACAAGGTTCAAGAGCCAACTCATGTTTCGCAAGCAAGCCAAGGCCATACCTATACAAATCACATTCAACAAGACCGCCGTCATATAGTATCCAATGCCCTTCTAGCCCACATTCTCCATCGGTTTTAATGTCGTCGATATTCAAAAGCCTCACAAAATGCACGGGTGGCCGAAATCATTCATGAATAATGTCCTGTGGTTAAAGTTGAGTTGCGGGGTGGTGCCCAAAGGAAGTCGCTCTAGCTATCCCTGTAGATCCGGTTAGCTTTATCGGTAGTTATCAGGACTATCACGGTTCTCTCCCGAGGTATTGCATACATCTTCAAATTGCAGTGTTTTCAGGGCGACAACTGAAGCAGGATGTGCCCTAACCCGTCATCAAGGGCCCCACTTACCGGACATTCGAAAAGAAATGAAAGAAGGCAAAAAAACATCCGGGGGTATGATAGGCTTCACGTTACCCAATGATTCATAAGCCATTCCACTCTCAGCCTTCAGGTCCTATTAGAAACACAAAACCGGTCGCTCTATTGTTTGTTTTCACTCACATCGATGAGTATATTCAACGCAGAATAGAAACAGCGCTGGCCCTACAACCATCACGTGGCGGGGTGATTTAATTCCCCATATTAGGCTCACCAGAAGCGATCAGGCGTACCCAAATCATTGGTTCCACCTCGAGATTTATAGAATTAGATTTTTAGAAGTATTACCGGCGTAACCGAAAGCTCGATTTTAGGAAAAGACAGATGTTTTCAAAGGTATGAGCGTCTTTAGCCTCGTTTACTTGGTTTGAATATATAACGAATCAAATTTATAGCCGCAACAAAAATAAGAAAGAAAGAAAAAATCGGAAACCAAAACATTAAACATTCAGGAATATACATAAACCCACAACATGATTAGAGTATTACCCTCGACACGGCTCTTGTCACCTCAACTTCAAAGGTCATTAAAACACGGAAGGATATACATCGTGAGGCTAGAATTAGAACCGATAATATGGAGGCTCAGAAAAGGGAGATAAAAAGAGCCAGGTAGATGAATTAATGATGGAAAGCTAACTGGGAAAGGAAGCCCAATTGGTTATTGCTCATGTTATAGGTTGATCACATAGCACTTATATTGTCCCGAGCATCGAGGCAAGCATCGGCCATCTTATCGATGGCGTCGGTTCTTTGGGCGGCGGTCAACCATCCCCGACTGACTAATCGGGTCAACGCATCGCCGACCCAGTTCTGGCAATTCCAGTCAAGATCGAGACGCCCATTGCGAATAGGGGTCCTGCACACGGTCTCACAAATCGAAGTTTCTCCAATGGAAGTCGGAATCTCGGTGACGGGTATTACTTTAGCTAGATCCCCGAGGTCGGAGGGGTCACAGTTCATGTTGTTGGCAAATCGGAAGAGTCCTTGGGCACCGACAATGTGCATAATACTGCGGGCCTCGGAGGCAAACTGAAAATAGAGGGCGGTGTGGCGGTATTCGGTATAATCGAGGGGATCACCCTTGTAAATGAGGATGAACAACTTTTGTGTCATGCTGCTCTCGGTGTCATTGGGGCGAGTTGAGAAATGATACTGGAGAAGTCGAATTAATTTAAGTTCGGGGGGTGGTGGGATGATGTTAAGTTCGTCGCTAACATCGCCGATCATGATCAACTTGGAACACAAATCCCCCGCGATAAGCCAGCCAATCGTGGCGACCAGGATTGTTTGCTTGGCCAACGCACGAACACCCAGGTCTTTTCTTTTCCCTTGGACATACTTGTCTCCCTATACATGGATTCTTAATCTGATGCAACTATCCAACGACGCGTGGAAACACGTGCCTTGGGTCCTAAATCTGATGTTTCGTATGCATTGATTCGGTTGAAATTTCGCAAGTAAACAAGATGGACGAGGGATTGTTTAACTTTGTGTAACGGCCGTCTTTCTATGGGTTGAGAGGGATGATTTTACAAGGGCACAGTGTGCGGATGAGATGATAATTCAAGGTTTGTTGCAGTATAACCTTCTCATGAGTTTTATTTTACTACAGCACATAGACCCTAAATCTATTAGGTGCGAACAGATATCCAGGAGCTTAATTTCTATCTCCTCTGCCATATCTCGTTTGTTGGGGGGCTCATCGAGGGTTTTCAGTTTCGCCTAATGGATGGACGAGCCCATCGTCGTTATACTCATACCGTTTCTCACGATCCTGTTTGGGTCAGTACTTTTTCCAGGTGTATTTTCGTTTGTAGCACTTACCCAGTATTTATTGAATCCAACCCCTTCACAAACTTCCGCGTATCCTAAAATCATTGGAGGCGGTGCTTCTTCCACCATCGATCGCTTCAAACCTTCCAATGCATCCCGGATACCCTTGAGCTTTGCAGCAACGAGGGTCCATGGGTATGCAACAGCCGCAAAACCAAGCTGTGCCAGGTCTTTTGCCGATAGGTTTTCGGTTAAGCCCCCCTCGATAATATTTGCCAGCATAGGAATTCTCAGTTCCTCGACACATCGCTTCATAGACTGTCGGTCGGGCAACGCCTCAACGAAAACTGCATCGGCTCCGATCTTCTTGAATTCCTGAGCTCGTGTGATGGCCTCGTCCCAGCCGTGGATCAAGGCATCAGTCCGAGCCAGAATGAAAATGTCATTCCCTTCGTTTCGCGCATCACACGCAGCCTGTATTCGAGCGTAGGCCTCCCCACGAGACACGACGGACTTCCCTTTCGTATGACCACATCCTGTTGGGCGAAAAATATATCAGATAAATTAGCAATGAGCCCATAAATTCCTGTAAGGAGAAAGTAATCTCACGTTTTGGCCATGTTTGATCTTCAATCATTACCCCGGCTGCTCCAGCCGCCGCAAATGCCTCCACCGTTCGTTTTACGTTCATTGGGCTCCCATACCCCGTATCACCATCAGCCATCACCGGGATGCTAGTCACGCGAACTGTTTCCTGAATCCTCCCGCACATTTCTTCCATAGCAATGTAGCCTGTGTCGGGGAGGCCATAAGTGCTGGAAACGGCAAACCCGGAGAGGAATAACATCGGAAATCCAGCTTCCTCAATAAGGCGAGAGGAAAGGCCATCGTAGCTGCAGGGAAATGCTAGTATTTTTCTGGGATCATTGTATGCTTCTATCATCATTGTGCGAAGGTGGGATGTCTGCAATGAGGGGATCCGCCCCCGCACGTTTTGGAGGTTGATGGAGTAAGCCGACGTCATATCCCCGTTGGGACGGTGCTGTTGTTGGGGATGATCGAAGCAAAACGGATAAGGAGAGCCAGTTGGGTTGGCCATGATGAATTTACGTCGATAAAAGTCCGATAACTAAGGCCGTCAGTCTTTTCGCCAGAGTTGTCGAATGGGTAGCACGTGTTCCCAGTGTTGAATGGGAGGGGCAACATTTATACCAGATGTACATGCTCCGTATATCGGCTGCAGATCTCCCAAATTGGAGGTCGTACTGGAAAATGTTCATTTTGACCGTAATTATTCTTTCGTTTGATATATTTACACCTTGGCTCGTTAACTTTCACTGCGAAAACAAGCTCGTCAATCCCAGCGTGACAAAAAAAATGCTGAGGGGAGACAACACAAAATCGAATGGTTGCTCCCGATCAGACCTAAATATCTCCTTCCGTGTTTAATTGAAGAGCCCAATAATTTCCACACCTCCAATTGATTTAAATCCTTTCTGCTTGAAGGCTAGAAACTGACCACCTGTTGAACGAGAGGACTGGGCTTGGAGGCCGCTCCTCGTTGGCGCCTGATCGTCACTTCAGGCTTTTGGGAAAAGGTTGGTTTGTTTTCGACTTGCAATGAGATCATTCAGCAATCCACCAACCAAACACCCCACTCTCCTGAGAATTCTTATTATAAATCATTCTCAGCTCTTATTGGCTCTTCTCTGACATACTCTGGTCCAAACTCCAGACTCACGATAAGGCGGCCTTATCCATTGGTCCATGTTGGCAGAGGCTCGTATTCCAATTTGGAAAGATGCTGCCTGCGACGCTCCAGGTGAAAGAGAAAATCGCATCTTTCTCGGTCCCTAAACAACGGCTGAAATTCCTGAGATTTGACTTTTTTTTCATGGAAGTTTATACTCACCATGGCCCAGAGTTTTTCGCAAGCCAGCTCGTCCTTCCATACCCAAGATAGCTCTCTGATCCTCCTTTCCAACCCTCCTCTCCTCCATCCAGTCACCGAAGAAGACTTTCGAGCTCTCCGCGGAGTTTGTGACGATGAGTCAAAAGCCAGCACCCCTCACACTCGGCCTGGCCGTCTCAAACGGCCACATACGAAATCTCGCGGAGGCTGCTTGAAATGCAAATCACGGCGAATCAAGGTATGTAGATTGATAGGATTGTAGTGATCAGGAGTTCAGAAAACAAGATCCCGAATAGAAAAGCTCCCCACAACTTCCAGCTGATACCCCGCGTTATAGTGCCAGGAAACGAAACCAGCATGCGCAAACTGTATACACAAGGATCTAGAGTGTGTCTATCCAACTCCGGGGAATGAACGACGTATTTTGGACAGGACAGACACCCAATCTTTGGCCCTCGCACCCTTGGTAGAGTCTGAGTCGAGCCCTGCCTCAATCCCACAAACACTATCCCTCGCACAATTCACAGTTGATGATCTTCGATTCTTCCACCATTTCCTCCTCGCGGCGCGACCACACCTCCCTTTTGGCAATGAGCGCCAGTGGATGACAGATATACCCGCGTTCGCGCACGATGTGAGTCTTCCACAGTATCCAGCACCGGTTTATGTAGCTGAAAACCATTCAAGGAAAATTTCATACTGACAAAACAAAGTGCCCACATCTCATGCACGCTATTCTTTCTTTAGGCGCAACCCATTATTCCCTAATCGCACCTAACGGGTCCCAACATTTCCCAAGCGCCATCTCACACAGAGGCAAGGCCCTCCAATATCTAAACACAGCCTTAGCAAAGGGGCGTAGCGCCACTACTACGGAGATGGACGGGATACTAGCAACATGCTACACACTCTGTTTTCAATCTCATCACATGGATGACGGCTTAGTCGATTTCGCTGTCATGGTGCGCGGCTGTGGTATCGTTACAAACTGGATCCTCGAGAACAGCAGAGCCAGCAACATGTTCCATATACAAACCAACGCAGAGGTCATTGCGCTAGTTACATCATGGCTACCTGCCGGCCCATCCCAGGTGAAAGAGCAGGCCGCCGTAGACGAATCACTAGCCAACCTTGCGTTGCTTGAGCCACTTCTTCAGACCTCGGCACATTTTGATTTTTACTACGCGCTCCGGCGGGCTTACTTTGGCCTCAAAAGTTCGGTGCGGGAAGCATTCACGGCTCTTACCGATATTTATTTGGTGTGGAATAATATGGGGAACGTTGAATTTCTGACCTTCATTGCCCCTGGAAATTATGTCTCACGGGCCCTGTTCATGCATTACATCACGATTGATGTTTTTATGCGGCCCGTGTATATCCGGATGAACCAACATAGCAGAGTTATGTTTGCGTCGGCACACTTTATAATCTATAAATGGGCGGATGCGGTTTACCACAGTCTGCCGGTGTGGATACGGGAACTGGTTCAAGGACAGGCGGATTTGGTGGCTGCAGATCTAGAGGTGGAACTTAGCAATGGACACAAGTCTCCTGAATGGGCACGCGAACTTGCATTTTTAGGAGAGTGGCTACGAAGAAGACCCACGGCAAGAGCCGGCCTCACGTGCGAGTCTGAAGCGTCATTAATAATATAGTCATTGCAAGCAGAATACCCGAATTATCAAACATTATTGACCAAACCAGGCCCAAAAGGATCCAAAAGGAAACAATTCTAAAAAATACCACCAACAAAAAAGTCTATGCAAAAGAAAATCGGGTGACAATTATCTCCCCTCCGCAGATATATAAATCATTCTCGCCTTCTATGCCCCGCTGGTTAAAAAGTCTCATACCTGTGCGCCGCTATTACCTTGACTGCGACTGTGTCGGCGATGGTGGCGGCGGCGCTTGCGCCCTTCGTCCATATTATGGACCTCATCCTCCGCACCAAAGGCTGCCGGGAGCCATTTCGACGGATGATACCATCCCAGAGCCAAGAGGGCGAAGAGCATCGGGACAGCCTCGAGTACATACAAAGGCCACTCATTGATAAAGGTATAAGCGTCGATTCCAAGCGCGAACTCGACCAGTCGAAAGATAGAGCGGACCTGCAACATCGATCAGGATACGGCCAAGCGATGCGCGCAGCCGTAGCCGCAGAAGAACACTTACCATGATGAAGAACCCCCCAATATACAACCCTCGGAACACCATTCTCATACCCTCCTCCAGCTTGGTCATACCCTGACTGGCCCTCCAATGGAAGGAGATCACAATGGTCAAGAAGGCAGTAAACGTCGCTAGTTGCAATGCCAACCCCCCAATCAGGATACCAATGCCTGCATCTTTCTCCGACCCAGCCCAGTCACCTGATGCAGCAATTCCACTACCGGACCCCTGCGTTAGGAAACTGAAAATATCGAGCGTGATGAAGATCCTCGGGAGCCATTTAACGCGGATCCAACCCAAGAATAGCCCATTTTTCTCCGCTGTACCCTCTAGGGCGCCAAAGATGATGAGTCGACCGAGGAGGAGATAAAGGCTGGCGCAGACAAATACGGGACAAATCACGATGAGTGTCTGTGACAGGGCGTACAGCGGGATATTATCTGGCTTCTTAACTGAGGCACAGCGGACTGCATATCCGGCTATCTCAAGTCCAGCGCCGATGAGGATGGGGATGAAAAAGCCGGCACGTTTGTACTTTCCGTTACGGGGCCCGATGATAGTGATGTAGAGGTGGTAGATAAAAGGGAAGATATAGAGGACCGTGAAAAGAATGGCTGCAGCAAAGGAGGGCTTATAAAAGTAGATGCTGTTGTCTTCGTTATCCGCCATTGTGGCTTTTCGCTTGCTTTTTTCTCCGAGATGAGCAGACGGGCATAAAAAGATGATCTGGTTCTGGATATGCCATGATGAAAACCCCTCCAAGAAGTATACTTATATACCCCTTCAGTGTGCCCAAATGCTTCAAGGACGGCGGTGCTCCAGCTGCTGGGCTTCCTTTCCTGTTATGTTGTTGCCTTAACACTTATACGAGACGTCAAAAAGGGAAATCTCGTATCCGCATTCGTTTCTGACAGCCACAGTTTAATCCTGCTCTGCTTTCCTTGCAGCGCGGCAGCATCGAGCCAATGGTAGAACTCAGGGGGGAACTATTTGACTCGAATGCGATGGATGCGAAGATCGTAGGGCCAGGGCAAGGCTGCGCAGATCGCGTGGCTGAAAGTTCTTGGTGGAAGGACTGGACGATAATTGGCTCTCGTTTTCAAATGCGAGCACTGCCCTCAGCCGGAGCCAGCCTGTTAACTTTAATGTGTGGCTTGGGATTTGACCTTCCGATTGGCTCCTTTTTTTTTCACAGGATTACTCTTTGTTTGAGAGTTCATTGTGATAGTTGCCCAGACTTGGACCAGAGTATATGATCTCAGAGAAAGAAAAATGACATTTATAGATTCCTGAACGTTGATGATGACATGGCGATTTACGACCCAGAAAGGAAATTAAAAAGGCCTAGAAGTACTTGGAATTGCTTATTTCCAAATGATTTCACTATTCGCCAAAGTTCTGCAGGCAAAGAGAATATGCACTAGGTGATCCCACCTCGAAAAATTGTCATAAAACGCACAGCCATAACTAATAGCCATATTGTTATCCAAGTACCTTGTCTTGTCTTTATGGTTGTTTTTAAACACGCCCCATCATCGGCTTTTGACACCCTCACGGTCACAGAAATTAGCTGGGACAAGGTCCTAAAAAACTACTGATCGGCATTTTCACCCAAGTGAGATAGTTTGTTTTTTTTCCCCTAAGTCTCGAAAATTCAATAAGCTAGCTCGACATCTTGAAGAAGTTTCTAATCTCGAATTCCAAAGGAGAGTGTGGATCATTGCGCAAACAGGCTTGATGTTGGTCTCTTTTTTAGCCTGGATGGCGTGACTGATCTGTTCAACTGCATTCTCTGGTCTTTTGTTTCACTCCAGGTTCAATAATAAACCAGACTTGGGGAACAAAAGAAGAAAAAAAAAGGGAGAGAACCAGAATCAATCATCAATCTCTGCTAGCGATGTTACTTAAATTTAGAATCATGAATGTTATTTGGGCTCTGGTTTTGAAGCTATAGATTCGACTTGTGAGACGGTCGGGTTGTCGGCAGGAGCGTCGGCTGTGTTTATGGAGTGCTTCCCCATACTTTCCATCATCTCCTTTCATATTATTGCAGGGCCACGAAATCAAAATATGAGCTCCAAAAATTAGCGGCATGAAGTGAAGATCGTCTCCCTTATTTAGCCATCTTGCGGAGCAAACCTTGGATGTGGGTGGGGTAACGAGTTG
Organism: Aspergillus diversus; assembly: GCA_027569885.1. Classification (NCBI taxonomy): domain Eukaryota; kingdom Fungi; phylum Ascomycota; class Eurotiomycetes; order Eurotiales; family Aspergillaceae; genus Aspergillus; species Aspergillus diversus. The sequence continues at coordinate 196,377 of JAPDKZ010000008.1, read as the reverse complement.
GAGATGTGTTGTACCGACGACCCAGCCGACGACCCAGCCGACGGGCGACTGGAGATCATCCCCAGAACAACGAAACGACGACTATAAATGCCCCCCTCATTTCCTCCCTGCAGGGTGAATATTGGTCCATATAACAGAATACGCTTTCAAAATGGCAACTACAACCATTGTCACAACTCAAGACACCTTGCTCTCTGCCTTCCCGGATGGGCTCAAGACATCCGGGCAGCATGCTCCTGTTTACTCGCGTGTTCGCCCATACGAGGACTTCCCCAAGGAAATGACCGGCCCAACTGTCTGGGATGCTGCCGACTACCGGGACCAGCCAGAACGCTGGGCACATTCCTTCACCCCAGACGAGGTGGCTGAGATCGGTGCTACATCCGACGCTTTCATTCAATCCGGAACCCCATTAACGGGGATCACCAAAGAGAAGTTCCCACTACCGACTCTTGCGGCAAGAATGAACGCTCTGCGGGAGGACCTGTTGAATGGCAAAGGATTCTACCGTTTTAGAAACCTCCCTGTTATTGAATGGGGGTTGCACAAATCAGCCGTTGCCTACATGGGATTAGGCACGTACTTGGGTTATTTCCTGAGCCAGAACGGAAGGGGCCATGTCCTTGGCCACGTTAAGGATCTAGGGGAAGATCCTACTCAAACCCACAGAGTTCGAATCTATCGAACAAACGCCAGGTAAGGGGAGCCCTGTGTACAGATTTAGGAGACAGTCACAAGCATCCAATTCTAAGCACGCAATCCTTATAGGCAGTACTTCCATACCGATGCGGGTGATATGGTTGGCCTTCTCTGTATCGCCAAGTCCCTCTCCGGTGGTGAATCGGATATTGCATCCACGCACCAAGTTTACAATGCCCTGCAAAGAGACCATCCCGACGTGGTGAGGACATTGGTCGAGCCGAACTGGTACTTCGACCGCAAGGGCGAGGTTTCCGACGGCCAGGAACAGTGGATCCGAGGCAGTGTGATCTATCTCGAAAATGACCCTAATGGGACGCCTCGCGTTTACGGAAAGTTCGACCCTAACAATGTAACGTCGCTTTCTCGTTTCAATTCAGGTCCCGACGCGCGCATACCCCCGCTCTCAGAGAAGCAGAAGTATGCCATGGAAGTGCTGGAGCGTACATGCAAGGAGCTTTCTCTCCATATGATCCTGGCCCCAGGAGATATCCAGTTCTTGCATAATCCTCATGTATTCCATGCGCGCACTGCATATACTGACTATCCGCCTGGGTCAGTTGATGAGGAGGGGAAGCCGCGACCACAGAGACATCTTATGAGGTTGTGGTTAGCCGTGCCTCAGGATGAGGGAGGGTGGAAATCACCATTCCCCGATGCTGGTAACAAGAAGAGGGGCGGTATCCAGGTGAATAACCAACCCCCCATCTGCCCTCTAGATGCTGAATAATTTTCCGTCTGAATTGACTTACGAACACCCTATGTACATAATGCCTCTTATATCTTATGAGATGAATGGAAATTGCTGTGCCCACGATCCAGTTGGGTCTTGCCCATCATCTTCCGTCTGCGTACCTCCTACCCATGGGTGCAATCCCGTTCGTTCAATACCAGACCCTATGGCGGTCTCAGCCGGCTGCCAAGCCCAACCCAAATCAGACGTGAAAAACACTAGTTCGTCATCACATGAGTTCCGGGTCAGAGGGGATATAGTACCGGGCTGGGACGTAGTGCCGCCAGAGGAAGAGGAAACGATGCGTTCTGGGGCGTGTCTTTCCGGGATCGCTTTACGCGCCATGCGATATATAGAGAGTGGATTGAGAACGTAGTCAGGAGCGCTCTGGGCTGGCGTTCCTGGAGGGCTTTGCCTATTAATTTCGTCGGGATCCGGGGGGTACGGGTCGTCTGGAATAATGTTCCTATCAGCACTGGCAATCTCAGTCTCCATTCCTAACCTTCTCAGCATAGTCTCCGCCGCAACACACTGGGGATTAAAGTTAGAATCTGGTCAGTTCGAAGGTAAGGTTGCACATACAAGAGGCTCTGCGGCGGCATTTAGAGCCTGCATCGCCTTTAGTGCCCGGATATTGCTCTGCAAAAAGGGAAAGGTTTGTAAAACCAGGTCCTTGCTCTCCTGTTGCAGGGGATCGATGAGCTGTGTGAGGTAATACAGCATTATCCGAGAGCTATCATAAACCACCGTCGGAAGCCAAGTGTCGGATAGAGTATAGGACCCGTGCCGTTCTGCCTCGGAAATAATGATAGCCAACGCCTTTGCTTCTTCGTAAAGATTCCATTGCAACTGCTTCAAGAACTCGTTTTGCTCCGGCGGAAACACAATTGCTGAACGAAGCTTGAACAAGGCCGGAGCACCGAGTCGATAAAGGTCACACATCGTCTGGTGATGAGCACAATGGACTAGGACTAAAGCTCCTAACTGGGATGATGCCCTACGCATGTATATGGTCGCCTCTGTGAACCGCATATTCTCCGGGAGCGAGTGATACCATTGCAAGCATGCCTTGTCCAAGACGGCAAATTCGGAGTCCGGGAGCCAAGGAGATTTTGCCGTATCGAGGTGTTTGATATAGCGGAGAACTTGCTTCCTAATTCGTATATGTTGGATAAAAGAGGCCATGATACCCATGTTCTCGTCGACATTTCCTGGGATTATATCTGGCCGAAGAAATCCCAAGAAAGCCCCATTGAGCGTCGTGGTAATACAAGGGGATTCCTGTATGAACCTACGCTCATTACAAGGAAGTTGTATCTTCATGTCTTTGTCGTCGATTAGCATGAGTTGGTCCACCCCACTCCCAAGGAGGGTGTCTGTAACATAACAGCTCCACATTAGTCGACGGCGGCTTTCGCGTGCGACAACCGAGAGGTTAGGACCCGCCTCTTCGCAGAGGATATCGGTGGAGTACTCAAGGTTAATTTGGAGTGCCTGCATCATACGTGTGATAAGCCCGCTGAGCATAAATGCCTGGGAAAAGTTGCCTAGTCTAAGAGCATAGTCGTATAGAAGCTGCGTGGACATCAGGTTGTCGATTGAAATCCTGTCCATAGTCTGAAGAACCATATTATAGACTGTCTGGGCCCAATGACAGCCAGCCCGTAAAACAAATCTGGGCGCGAGATTCTGAGCGATGACGCTGTACTCTAACGCATAAAACCTACAGGGCTGAGTCAACATACATCCGGGGAAGAGCCTGGCGAATAACTGCATACTGGGCACCTAGCGCACAAGTAATATGCACCAGAGCAGAAGGCAAAGCTTCTGAAATCAGTTCCTCATCCACTCTTCTAAGGAACGACGGTTTATGGATGAACCCAAAGCAACGGATTGGATGGATATGAGTAAAGTACCGCTCAATTAAAATAACAATCCTGCCTCTGTCTGGAAGGTGCGGTAAGGTTAACCTGAGCTCTTATAATTAGACCCGTTATCTGATAATAAGAAGTACTGGATAAAATTTACCAATCAAGATTTCTGCCTTCCGGGTCTGGCTCTTGCTGATGTCGTCCAGAAGGACTGGTTTCATCTACAGGCGTCTCAGGATCAGTGCGGGTCAGCGTTGAATCTAATCGATGCTGCCAGTCGGGCTCGGAGCCATTTGAATAACGACACTGAATGTCGTTTTCGCGGCACCGCGAACAAGCAAATTCTTCACCGGAGCATTTGGTCCTAGCCAGACGGCAATTTGCACAGGACCTGTACGTTCTCTTTCCTCGGGAACGCGGGCCAGAATGTCGGACATCATGGCCGCGATCGTATCCAGAGCATGTCAATTGCAGCCGCTCACAATTAACACACCCGTTCGGACGCTCGTCACATTTTACCTACGGGCAAGGGCGCTATTCAGCTATAATCCCCGTTTAGAGTAAGGTGGAAATAATCGTCCTACCTTTCGAGCTCGACAAGTATTGCATCCTATGACAGTCAGCCAACAGCCAATAGGAAATAGTACTTGCGGCACTCGCCAGATCGAGATCTTTTCTTTGGACGGCGCGCATCCCGAGGAATGGGGTCAGCCTCCATAATGTTATCGCCAGGGACAGCTGGTGAGGAAGAGTGAGCGGGCAGGTCATCGGCTAGTGGGTGGGGCCTCTCGGGTATTTTTTTTCAGCATCCCCGTGTTGGTCTCCCAAGTAGCCAGTCGGAGTGGAGAGCTCGACGCGGCCCTTGCACACTGCTGTAACCTTGAATGAGCTTGAGCGACGTACTTTACACTACTCGAGGTAAAAAAAGCCAAATGGGATGCTTTTATCAGGAAATCATGGTCAAAGGAGTTCTATCATCGTGAATCGTTTAACACCCAAAATAGCCAGCCACTTCAACCACATGACACCACGATTCACCAAGGTTGTTTGCCAGGTTCAGAGCAGTCGCCCCCTTCCATTTTAACCAAGTATCGAGCCATTCTTGCTGGTTTCGTCACCAACCCGGAAGATACTAGGCTTACCTAGGTTTGCGAGGCTAGCAGATAAAGGCCCCAAAAACAGCAGTGGGTTAGGGACCCCAGGTTGTGTGTCGCACATCGAGCGCCTGGCCTCGATGACCATGATGGCCCAGCTCGCTCGACGCAGAGCCCCCCATGGCGAGCACAATTTCCACTATCTTACAGGATAAGAATGTTCTCAGCAAATGCAATTGAGTAACCCATCGACTTCTTTTTTGCTCTACAGGGGGGAGAAATGCAATTTGTTGTGGTAAATCCCGCAATCCCTGGGGGAGAAGTTGCTCCAACACCATTGGCTCCGAAAATTACCTCATGGAGGATCTATCTATGATAACGAGAAGAACATCCCACATGGTACGCCTTCACAACCTTCACGAAGATAAATATCCAAATTATCTCAGAGATAAGAGAATTTCTTGGTCCTTGACGAAAAAAAAAATAATATAAATAATGGTTTCGCAAATTTCCAGTGCGTGCCGCCGTTTGGACGGGTTAAGCCTCGGCCACTGCTGCAACTACTCCCCGAGCCTGATCCCCCAGCAAGATTTGGCAACTTGTGTTCTGGCGACAGTCCTGCTACAAATATTACCTAGGTATGTACATTAAAGCCAGCTTTGTCGAGTAATAGTATGAGACACTAACGCGCCGTCAACTTCGCACGCAGGTGACTTTCTTCTCCTCTTTCCGATCAATCTTCCAACTTTCCCTGAGATAGAAGTATCGACAATGGATGAAAAAAGGCCAGCTGTAAACGATAGTAAGTTGCAGGCACCAAATGACGACATTTTCATTAGCCGGCCCTGGACTTCTTCCTCCCACCCCGACAATGTGGAGGATGAAGATGCTGGCTTGCGAAAGCCCGGAGACTTTAAACAAAAGCAGGTTAGAAGCTGCATGAAGTATCGCTATTTATTCCTATATTTGAAGCTTACCTTGCTAGGTTTTCACTGGAAAAATGCTTTTTTGGCTTGCGTATCAGTCAACTGGCGTTATTTACGGTGACATCGGAACCAGCCCCCTCTATGTCTACTCTTCGACTTTCACCGAGGCTCCTTCCCGTCAAGATCTCATTGGGGTGCTCTCGATCATTATCTGGAGTTTGTTCATGATGGTCACCGTGAAATACGTCTTCATCATCCTCCGCGCAGATAATGACGGTGAAGGAGGAACATTCAGCACATATTCCCTACTCAGCCGCTATGTATACAACCCTGGTATCTCCTGTCTCTTGACAAATGGTGACTGACTATCATAAAACCAGATGAACATCACCAAGCGCGACCCGAGAGAAGCTTCCCTTGTCGAGATGAAGAGGCACCCATCCTTTGACCTTGAACGCGCTAGTAAGTATGCACGTCAGAGCCTGGAGTCGAGCAAGTTTGCAAAGCTCCTACTCCAAGTGATGGGTGTCCTGGCAGTAACGATGGTTATATCCGATGGTGTTTTAACCCCTGCCCAATCTGTGTTAGGTGCCGTCCAAGGCATTCAGGTTGTAGCCCCGGATATCTCGAAAGGCACTGTTATTGGTGTTACCGACGCCATCCTAGTGTTCCTATTCCTTATCCAACCCTTGGGAATCACAAAACTTACCTTTGCTTTCTCGCCCATAGTCATCATCTGGCTCGGGTTCAATGCGGTTTTTGGGATATACAATCTTGCCAAATACGACGCCGGTGTTTTTATTGCTTTTAACCCCGGTTTGGCTTTCGACTTTCTTATCCGACATGGTGAGCAAGGTTGGAGAATGCTCAGCGGCACACTGCTAGCTTTTACTGGCGTCGAAGCACTATTCGCCGATCTTGGAGCATTCAGTAGAAGAGCGGTCCAACTCAGCTGGTTGCTTTACACATTCCCGTGCCTCCTGTTAGGGTACATTGGGCAAGCCGCTTATATCAGTGTTCACCCAGAGGCCTACTCAAATCCATTTTTCAATGCAGCGCCACCAGGTACCATTTATCCTTCCTTGGTGATTGCAATTTTGGCTGCTATTGTTGCCTCACAAGCGATCATAACTGCAACCTTCCAGGTAAGGAAGCCCGAGGTTATCTTCTTCGCCGCCCGTCATTTTACCTGACTGCTCTCCTAGCTCCTCAATCAAGTGATGAAATTATCCTATTTCCCACAGATGAAAGTGATTCATACCTCCAAAATATTCCATGGCCAGCTCTACATCCCTCTTGCAAATTGGCTACTCATGGTCGGGACGGTCCTTGTGGCCTCGATCTATAACAATGTGAGTGTGCTATTTGGGCAGTTGTCAAGCATAATTATACTAATCAATTTCCCATTAGACTACGTCTCTTGGTAATGCCTATGGAGTCTGCGTCATTTTTGTGACATTCTTCGACACCTGCTTAGTCTCTCTCGCCTCTATCTTCGTGTGGCGCATCAGCCCTTTTGTTGTCTTCCTGCCTTTCCTTATCATCGCTTCTCTCGACGGTGCATACCTCTCTTCCGCTCTCAATAAAGTCCCTCATGGCGCGTGGTTCACAATCGCTCTTGCTGTCCTCATTTCACTCATCTTCTTATTGTGGCGATACGGAAAGGAGCAACAATGGTCCGCAGAAGCAGAAGATCGTTTCCCTACGTCGCATTTTGTGGCCAAAGACGCCAATGGCCAGTTACAACTCACGGATCGATTTGGTGGCACTCATCTTAGTACGGCAAAGGGCATCAGTATATTTTTTGATAAAGCCGGCGAAACAACACCCGTGGTGTTCAGTCAGTTTGTACTCAAGCTCACCTCTTTGCCCGAGGTAGTGGTCTTCTTCCATCTACGGCCACTAGAGACTCCGTCGGTTCCACCTGAAGATCGCTATACCGTGTCGCGGCTCGCCATTCCTAATAGTTACCGGCTTGTTGTCCGCTACGGCTACAATGATGAAATTCTCACTTCAGACATGGCGGTTATAATTATCACGCAAATCAGAAACTATTTAGCGGAGAAGCTGGATAGCCAGGGAGTAACACTGGCTGGTATACCGGAGCACGTCACTGTTGCCAGCGAGTCGAGCACAACGAGCCGCTCTGGTCTTAGTAATAGCAACGACCCAGTGGGAAAGCTGGACGAGGCGTACTCGCATCGGGTTTTGTATATTATTGGTAAAGAGGAGATGCAGATTAAGGAAGGTACCAACATTTTCCGGAAGCTAATCTTAAGGACATTCCTGTGGATTAGGGAGAATACTAGGGCCAAAATGGCCTCTCTTGGTCTCCCTATTGACAGGATTATTGAGGTGGGGTTTTTGAAGGATATCTGATGCCTATAATGAATCTCCTTTTCGTCTCTCTTTCCCGGCAATATTTGGGTCTTTGATTCGGGGAAAGGGAGTGGGTGACGTGGGGATGAAAGTATACGGAAAAGAGGCTCCTCAACCCGCCGGGGCAAAGTTCCTACAACGAGGTGCAGCCCCCCTTCGATCTCCAACCTCTCTAACCTATATAGCTAAAAGAAATCCCATTATAAACTAGGCCTCAACTGGAAAATGGGATGTTCGAACTCTAAGCTTTCTTCCAGGGCCCAGCACCCCCTTGACCCATACTGCGTTGTCTGTGGTATAGAAATAAAGTGTCATAAATCCTCTGAATACCAAGTTTTCAAGGAACGAGAAGAATGGCGTAAGTGCCATTTGGGTTGGCGATATACCTTGGGGGTCGAAGACATTCAGGAAATGTATTTGCACCCCTGCGCATTATGGAAGGATCTCTACCGAGTAGGTGAGAGATTATATTTTCCTTTTCGTGCCAAATTCCATTCACTTACTAACGGTTTGGAAAATACGTATGTAAAACCAGTTCTCTATAACTCGAATCCAGATTCCCAAGTACGAATATCCGGCCTTGGAAAATTGATGCAACATAGGCCTCGATCTCTGTCCACACTTGCTCCAAAACACCGGAGCAAGGTTATAAAGTTTCGACCCGGAAATTTGATTGATGAGGATATCAATAGACAAGGAGAAGGCTGCCAGATTGGCTACCCCATTCACGCTCATTGCTGGGCACTTCTCGTGCATGTTTTTGGAGAAGACGAAGTGGGGAAGATGCAACTCGATGCATTCGTCAAGGTTATGAAGAAGTACTGGAGACAAAGACGGCCGCAGTTGAGGCGACTCCACGATAGAATTTATAAGGATTGGCAATCTCTTGGCTACAGTATTCCCAGAAACCCAAAGAATGTGTCACTTTCGCACTTTTATCCAACTGTTTCCCAACTCGTCTCAGTCAGAAAGAACCCATTAGGGCTATCCAAAATCAGAACTCTGATTGCACAGGCTTCACATTCCTCATCGAGTCAGCGAGCAAAAATGAAAAAGCCCATGGGGAGGGGTTTAGACTTACCGATGGAAATCGCGATATGCATTGTGGACCAATTGGATGTGGAGGACGCCTACCACAATTCCGCAGCTGGAATATTGGACACGAAGAATATGCTCGAGGCGTTTCGATGGAGACTTCCCGACAGCTATTGGGTGTCGCGGTGCAGGAGTATGTTGTTTGTTGAGGTTGACTACTTGCTCAAACATGGGCCACTGGTGGATTGGCAAGACTTGGGCATAGCACTTGCGCTCCTGAAGGTGGGCCGAGGCTGGTTTTGCGACGATGGGATGGTGATTCGAGTCCATATCTTAGATATCCTGTGTAGGTCGAAAGATCCATACCTGATGCTAGCTAGGGGTGTCAATCCCTGAGGAGTGGGTTTATTAAGTCGAACATGTTATTTATTTCACTGAGTTTCCTAATTTCGGCTCACCCTTCGTGGGAACGCTGGTTTTATTACGCCATCACCAACCCAGATGTTGGAGAAGAATAGATCACTGAAATTACCAATGTTGCTTACCCCTCTATTATCCTAGATTCCACATCTGCGGGCAGTAATTAGCCCTATTCAACCTCGGTTCGTCAGCATTTGCACTGGTTCGGGCCCCCTGATAGGTATCCCGAAAATCTTCGGAGCTCGCTCCAGCGCTAACAGCCACCACTCCAATTACAATATGGGGACTGCGAGCCTCGCTATGTCATATCTTATCATGTCCAACAGTTTAGTCAATTTAGCGCCAGCTTTTACTTTAGCAACCGCTTCGACGATGCACCGATCGGCCCGATTTTATTCGGGCAGCTAGTTCAGCAATAATAAGTTAGCAAGTAAGGGATGATATACTCAAATATAAATATGCTGTTTCCTTCGAAAGTAAACCACCTAAACAATCAAATTTTTTTTATACTCCCACTCAAAAATTGATCAAGTCACAAGATGCCTTTAGTCTGGTTTATCACTGGAACTTCTTCCGGCTTCGGCCATGAGTTCGTCAAACAAGCCCTAGCTCGCGGGGACAAAGTCATTGCTACTGCACGCAACGCTTCGAAAATATCCGCCCTCACGGACTTAGGTGCCGCTATCATGGCACTGGATATCACCTCCTCAGCGGAAGTACTACGTGACAAGGCAGTTGAAGCGATTTCTATCTACGGCCATGTTGATGTACTAGTGAATAACGCTGCATATGCACAATTTGGCACCCTGGAGGATATGGAGTGAGTTTTTTGACGTCCAACGCTTCTGGTACACACAGTTAACAGTGCGTAGCAACGACGAGTATGTCAAACAGTTCAACACCAACGTCTTTGGGTCAATTAATACGATTCGGGCCTTTCTTCCCCATTTTCGCGGCCGAAAGTCGGGTGTTATTGTAAATATTGGTTCGATGTCCGCTTGGGAAACCTATCCCGGTCTTGGGGCATATTCCGCATCTAAAGCTGCCCTTCGCTGTAAGTGGTTATTTTATTTCATGTTGCTTAGATCCTAGGCATAATCTTTGAAAGCTAATGACATCAATTAGACGCCACGGACGCTTTGGCTCAGGAAACGGCACCCCTTGGGATCAAAACCCTCCTTGTCGAGCCAGGTCAATTCCGCACTGAGCTTCTGAGTCCTCAAAACAGTATTTTCACGGAGACTGGAGTGGATGAATACCATGATATGACGCAGGTGGCATTTAGCAGCTTCCGTGATGTGCATGGGAACCAGAGGGGGGACCCCCAGAAGGGTGTTGCGCTTATTATCGATGTTGTGAAGGGAGAAAATGGTGCGGCTGGCCGTGAATGGCCGAGGGAGCTAGTGCTTGGACCGGATGCAGTGACTGCGATTCGCAGAAAGTGTGAAGATACATTGAAGATGTTGGCAGATTGGGAGCAGTTTTCTTCTGGAACCGACGCTGTGTCAGAGGTGTCGTAGACCTAACACATCCAGGGAGATAATTACCAAATAATGAACATCCTAGATAAAAAACTTGAACCACGTGTAGTGAATTTTCACATTCTTCCATAATATATACTAGTGAGCGTGTGGCCTCACTGGGAAAGAGAAAAAAAATACTTGGTAGCCTTGTAGTATGAGCTAGATGGTTCTAATTACAATTTTCAAATTTGAGAAGTGAATTAAACTGCAGCCCTCTATACTCTTTTTAAAGATCGAGACTTCTTTTGGATTCACTGAACCACCAGCCTTAAGCTTTGTTCCCACTCCACGGTGGCTGGTTCCGCAAATTGAATCAATGGGGCATCACCACCATGGGAAATGGCAGGTGGTGCCTCCTAATAGGAGTTACCACATTCAACCTGGAAGAGAAAGAAAAAGAAATCATGATAGAAGATCAGTCAAATTCACTAGCAGGTACTACTGGTCCTTCCTTACCAGCGTTACGGGGTGGCTTCCACTTTCCTGGAGTATTTATCTTCGCCTGTCCCTCCAACATTCCGCTCCACTCCCTTTCCTCCCCACACCTCAAACAAAAACATTCTCTGACAACAGTCATCGATACCAGCTCCAGACAATCCAACATAAAACTCAACAACACCATCATGTCTAGCTCAGGCAAAGGATACACTTACACCGGCTCCGGCACCAACAACCAGGTAGGCGGCTGGATCTAAGCCAGTTCCACTCCACACTAGAGGATTGTCTTGCTAATCTTCGATAATTTTCAGGGTAACCATTATTGCTCCCGCGATTACGGTAGCGGCGCAGCAAACAGCAATTCCTACCATTACTCCAACAGGTTTGTCTTGCTTGATACCCTGCTTTAACGCTAGCTTTGATCCCATACTAATGCTGGTCATGCAGCAACGGCTCTTACTACTATTCGAACTCCAATGGCAGTACCTACTATAACAATGGCAACGGTGGATCGACCTACACTCCCCCGAGCGGAAACTCCTCCGGAAAGAAATAGGGATCTTCATTTTTCCATTACCGAGAGGCAATCGCTGAGATGGGCTTCGAAAGGATGTTGTTATTTCCCTCTTGAAAGGCATTGACACTATCTGGGTGTTATGGGGGGGGGTTTTTTTTTCTGGGCAGACAGTCCCATGCTGATAATTCAAAATCCCAAAATTCGTTCTATTCTTGGTCCTGCTCTTAAGGGTTTGGTTGGTGACACAGCGTTGAGGAAAGCCGACAAAAGCAATTTCAACCTAAATTCGACGCCACCTGTAGCCACTAGTTTAGCTGACAACCATGAAGTCGCGTCCCATGTCAGCCGCACCTTTCCAACAGGAACCAGATGAAGTGCCTTCGACAACTTGCCATCGCCAGGCTGCTTGTCATCACGTAGTATGGTGGGTACGGTACCCTGGTATCATATGACGTACGAGATGTTGGGATACTGGATCCTGGACATCACACAACCAATCGTTGTTGTCCTTCAAAGATCAAGCGAAACGCGAACCTGAAAAACTCACGCCTTGTCCTTCCGAGGTGAGAAAGTCCCCCGCTAGGCGTTAGTGGGGATTCCAACAATGTAACGCCCAGGACCAGCCAATGGAGGTAAGACGGAGGAACTTCTATCCGAGAAAGGCGGAATGACAACCGACCGTTGCGAGAGTTATGCTGTGTGGGAATTGTGCTCGTGTTCGAATGTGGAATGTTGTTTGCCGGGTCGGATTTACCATATTGCCGCCGGGGAAGCTCACATGTAAAAACAGTCGACGGGGTATGATTGGCCCCTCAACTCTCCTCTCCTCTCCATGCTTTCGGACTGTCCGTCTTCGACACCTCCAGCTCAACCAAACAGGGGGCCAAACTGGCCGAATGCGGAATGACGACAAATTTTGGTGCTCCTGTTTCTGCTGCAGCTGAACAAAGGCAAAGTTTATCTTGAGCCACGTTTGCCCTGCTGTCACTTGGCGGTCGCCATGCTTGCGGTTTCAGTCGGTTGATATCGTCATGGCTGAAGGACACCAACGGACCAACCGATATATTCGGAAACACGTCCAAAAACACACCGCGATTCGGTCTCTTCTCAGTTCCGAAAACCGATCCAGTTACATACCCTGTCCGAGACTGCCCCAGATGGCCGCTACATATTTTCTCACCAGAATATGTCACAAAATATCAACTGATGACCAATACGAAACCCGCCTCGGCACACTTGTAATTGACACGGGTGGATAATATCCCCGCAAGCGCCATTTTTAGTTTTGAGGACAGACCACCTAGATGGTGATATACGAAACCGCCAACCAGACTAATCATATTATTTTACCAGCCTCGGCCGCGCCTATCATCTGATCTCATTACGTGCACTAGGCAACCCCGCTGGTATCCACGCCGAGTTTTCCTTAAAGGACCCCTCCCCCTCTGATGAGATCGGGTTGATACACTTTGCTCAAAGTGTTTTCTTCACGGCATTCCATAGACAATGTCCCTCTTTGAGACCTCTCGCGGCTCCTTCGCCGTACTGGCGGGAGCGATTTTCGTCCTCTGGTATATTGTCTCTTCCCTTCAGCGCAAATGGAGTCAACACCAATTTATCAAGAAAAACCAATGCCAGGCTCCACCACGGATTCGCAGAAAGGATCCCTTTTTCGGACTCGATAGAATTGTGGAAATGCTGTCCCTCGCCAGAAGGCACAAGCTTCTGGAAAGCAATGTGGACCGTTTTCGCGAGCATGGGCATACCTTCCTCGCACACCGACTCAGGACACCCATTGTGGTGACTCGAGAACCACAAAATGTAAAAACCATCCTTTCCCTCCGTTTCAAGGACTACAGTATGGGAGACCGTATCAAGTTTTTTGGCCCATTGTTGGGCCTCGGTATTTTTACCAGTGATGGAGAACACTGGGCTCAGTCACGCCATATGATCCGGCCAAATTTCGTCAAAGATCAGGTTGCGAATCTTGATATTTTTGAGGAACACATGAGCGACCTCTTTGCCTTGATTCCCACTGATGGAAGTACGGTTGACTTGCAGGAGCTGTTTTTCTGCTTCACGATCGACTCCGCTACCGAGTTTCTTTTTGGTCACAGTGTCCACAGCATGAAGAAGCGCCTAAATGCAGGGCTTGTTGACAGCGACGAAGCCGATTTCGCCACTGCTTTCAACTACGCCCAGGATGTCCTCGCCACGAACGCCCGCCTTGGTCCGCTCATGGTCTTCAATCGTGACAAAAGGGCGATAGAGAGCAACAGAATCTGTCACGAAATGGTCGAGCAGTTTGTTGATAAAGCACTGAAGGTACGAGAAAAGTATGACGAGGAGAAAGTAACGGAGGGAAGCAAAGACGGTAGACGGTATTTGTTCTTGAACGGGCTTGCCCAGCAGACAGGCGATAGAACACGGATCCGAGACGAGCTCATGAATGTGCTCTTGGCTGGCCGCGATACAACCGCTTCACTCCTTAGCAACATGTTCTTCATGCTAGCGAAACATCCCCGTATTTGGGCCAAGTTACGGGAAGAGATTGCCACCTTGGAAGGTCGCGCTCCCACATACCAGCAATTGCGCGACTTCACGTACCTGAAATATTGTCTCAATGAATGTAAGTCTGGCCTATGCCAATCAATTGCCGCATTGCCCCTATCCTAGTACTTTCTTTCCCCTTGCTCTTATCACTGACCCTCTTTCTTTAGCTCTCCGTGTCCATCCAGTCGTCCCCGTCAATTCGCGCACCGCCATAGTTGACACGGTTCTCCCGGTGGGCGGCGGTCCAGACGGTCGTTCTCCGGTCTTCGTTCCTAAGGGCTCTATCGCTTCGTATAGTGTATACGCTATGCACCGCCGTGAGGATTTCTTCGGTCCCGATGTTGAGGAGTATCGACCTGAGCGTTGGATCGACCTGCGCCCAGGCTGGGAGTATCTTCCGTTCAATGGAGGTCCCCGCATTTGTGTCGGCCAACAATATGCATTGACTGAAGCAGCATACGTGACAGTGCGCCTTGCGCAACAGTATTCAATTTTGGAGAGTCGAGACGCAGGACCCTGGGAAGAAAGTCTGACTCTGACGTTGTGCTCGAGGAACGGGACCCAAGTCAGCTTACGACACTAGTCCTGTGGCTCATGCCGATCTTGTATGATAGCAATAATTCTACACTCGCTGAATGAAACTTAATGACCCCATGGATGAACCCTGAGAGAATAAACGATTGGCCCCAATGTTCCATAAATCCCCCGTCCAGATGCGAGCTCCAAACGCGATGGCTGAAGACTTTCCGCCACTCGAGAGCGCATTGCGGTCCAGGGAAAACCCGCTTATATTTCTCCGCCATTATCATGTCTTCTCCCCGCACGGCATGAATTTCAACCTTGTTTTTTTTTCAACCTCGGACGTCTTTGCCAAGTTTGCCAAGCTACACCGATCCCCCTGCTCGCGGCCCAAATTCTTCCGTGGCGGAGAAAGGCTTGAATAATTTCTCCGTCTACGGGATTCTTGGATCGTCCATTCGTTTTATGCATGCTCGTGTTTCATACTTCATCCTTGCTGTCAAATCACGATAGACGGATATGGGCGGGAGGAGAATAGCCTATATCCCGATCGTAGCATGGATTATAAAAAGCTCCTCTGTCTGCTTCCCCTGAAGGGAGAGCTCATGCCATCCCAATTTCTACTCTTCCCACATCGGCAGGAAATCAATTGATTGAAATTTCCATTTGCCGTTATTACAATGGGGATCCTTTCAATTTCTAACGCCGCACTTCTTTTGGCTATTGCGGCTAATGCCGCGGATAACTTCACAGAATGGATGTCCGAGTCATTCACCTCCAAGTCCATTTCCTTCTCCCGGAACTATGCCAATGGGGTTCTCTACACTGGCATGGAGCTCGCCTACAACAAAACCGGCGATGAGTCCCTCTTCACCTTCATCAAGGACCAGATCGACGCCGTTGTCAATGATGCCGGCGAGCTCATCGATTATCCCGGGGAAACAGTCTCCCTTGATGACATCCGGATCGGTCAGAACTTCCTCTGGCTGTGGACCGTGACCGGAGAGGAGAAGTACAAGATCGCCGCCGATACCCTCCGCGCCCAGATTGACATCACTCCCCGCAATCAGGATGGTGGCTTCTGGCATCGCAAGCCCACCTACCCCAATCAAATGTGGCTAGATGGTATCTACATGGCATCCAACTTCTACGCCCAATACACCAACTGGTTCCAGCCCGACAACCAGACCGCCTGGGACGACATCATCCTGCAATATGACTTGATTGAGGCCCACTGTCTCGATAACAAAACAGGTCTGTTGTTCCACGGCTATGACGCAAGTGGTGTGGCCGTTTGGGCAGGTATATCTAGTGATTTTCTTTTTTTGGCTCTTACCCCCAGCTCCATGGTCAAACCCCTCTCCCGCAAGAGATTGAAATAAGGAGGGAGAAACGAATGGCCCTGAAATCGCACCCCTCTAAACTATCCACAATACTGACAAAGTTGTTTCTTCAATCTAGATCCCGTCACCGGCGCTGCCCCCCACGTCTGGGACCGTGCGGTCGGATGGTACTTCATGTCCCTCGTCGAGATTCTTGACGTTTTCCCCCAAAGCCACCCTGGCTATCAACGCAACCTCCGTCGCTTCCAGTCTCTGGCTCAGGCCCTGAAGAACGCCCAGGACGAATCTGGCGGCTGGTGGCTCATCATGGATGAACCCTACCCAAGCGACCCTGACAACTATATCGAAAGCAGCGGGTCTGCGATGTTCACCTACGGGTTTCTCCGGGGTATCCGCAAGGGTTTCCTCGGCGCAACAGACTACGAGGACGTTGCTCTCAAGGGCTATGATAACCTGGTCAACGAGTTTGTCACCCACAATGTTGATGGAACCTTGAACTGGGAAGGTACCGTCCAGGTTGGCAGTTTGAGCAGCAACGGGAGCTACGAGGTGAGTTTTCTTTCCCTCCCACTCCCGGGAGCAAAATAAAAATCAGCAAAGGGATACGGGAATGGGGATTAGTTGACGTATTTCTAACTCATTCATCTCTTTAGTATTATATTTCCGTTCCCATTGAGTCAAACGATTACAAGGGGGCCGGTCCATTCATTTACGCTAGCAACGAGCTGGAGAGCTTCTAAGGAGTGGATAGAAATGGATCCCTGTTGACACCAGCTATCCAATCTGTAGTAGCCACCTTACTCTATTCGCAGATAAATAGTGGGTTTTATCTAGTTAACATTAGATTCAGGGCACAGCAACAAAATATAAGAGCTGAGTCGCGGTATTATTCGGTCTGGAAATTACGATGTGTATGTTTCATCTCATGTAAATACGTATGATGGGCCACAACCGCATATCCACCCGCGCCACGTCAACCAGTGGAGACGACGAAGCATTTTATGATAGAGGACGCCTGGCCAAAATTTTGGTAAAGCAGGACATTGCTCTCCCCATAAACAGAATATTAGCATTCCACCCAGCAAAAAAATTATCTACTTGGTCAGGAAGATAAGCTGTAAACGAAAGATCAAGAGAAACGAAACAAGGGGAACGAGAGATTATAAGAGTCAGACAGTAGACCCTGCAGACCAGTGGCGGAACGGGCCGGGAGCGACTAATGCGCAAGGGATCGAACTGGAAGCTAGGTAAAGTACTTATTGCTTTGACTGGAGAAACGGGAGTTTTCTGGAAGGAGTTTGCATAAGCTGCTAGGGTCTTTATCGGTAGCCCATTGGGTTACCTCTCATTTGTGGCTTAACGGGTTGTTCGGTGATCAAGAAGTGGAAACCTTACACGCCCGACCAATGTTTGTTGGTCGGATATTATAACCATCATGAGGTGGCCTGGTCGGTGGGGAAAAGAAAAGAAACAGGGGAAGGGATACGGGAGAGAAGAAAATGATCCATGCCTTAATCCAGATTTCAACATACGCGATATAGCTCTGAGGTGTAGATATCAGTGCTATAGGTAAAACCTATAGCAAATGTCTTTCAGCCAATATAACAAAGTTTGGTCTCAGTCAATATATGTTGGGGACTGCATTCCCAAAATTTCATATTGTGATCGCTAGATGAACCTTTGCGATGTATACAGCAGCGATAGACGAAATATAAAAATAATTCAATTAGTCGGCTTTTCCTCGGGCATTGTTCCATCAGGTCTGTTGATATATGATAAGTAAATACCTCTATATCACAGCCGAAATTTCATATCCGTGGAACGCCATTGTGCGAACGTCCCAGAACAAAAATTGTCAGAGAAGCCCACTCACCTCTCTTTTATTTCGGTCATTCAAAATGCGCTAAGAGAAATAGTCCGTACACGCATAATGATAATGGGCTGTACATTATTTTAGGGCTGTACTATTATTTTAGATTTCGGGAAAGGGGGTCTTAAAGCATACGACCATGTCAGCGGAAAGGACCTGCAAATGAGGATAACCTACTTTCTATCGCGAGGGAGAGGAGTGACATGCCTAAGCAGAGTTTTCATACATATTTTTGCATTATCTCTGAAGAAATTGGCAAATTGTGATCCTCCACGATGGCTCAATTGCGCCGGTTAGGCAGCTCAACCCCCATTTGAACAAACCTGCAGCCGAATAGAGTTCGAACCAGCAAGGTATTTAAATTTTCTACTCACAAAGGAATGAAGATGGGCTGTTCCATTTCCCGTAAGCGGAACAAAATAAGGCAGCGATGCTTCGTCGTGCTTCGGATGCTGCTGGTCCATGCAGAGGAAAACTTTCCACTCAGCTGGGCTCGATAAAAGCCAACGACACTCGTGACTTTTTTTTCTGTCCAACAGCACGTTCCACTGTGGTTCCCTTTCTTTATGCGTGAGCTTACATATCTCTACTCGCGACTTGCCTCCAGATCAACCACATTAGCTATTCCCAAATGTCACGTCGGCTAGGCATCAGGCGTCCAGGCAGCGCTAGGTACGTCCGTCACTCAATTCACTCCCTTGGCACCCCCTCTGCCTTGAAGATATTGACCCATCCTCCCGTACCAGAAGCCCCTTGCTTGAGCTAGGCTTTGAATCCTTTCAAGGGTATATAGATTCTAGAATATACATGGCTAACCGAATTTCGTTCCCCTATAGGTAACAAGCGATGGGATTAGGGCATAAACACAAGACCGGACCCTCTGATAGATAATATTACCGATCCGAAGCCAGCTCCATACCTTCAATAGCAGGAGAGTTGGTCTAAATCGTCTCTCCGGCAGCAAAACCCCTCTGCTAGATGAGACGGCAATCACGGGCACACATCCCATCTCATTTCAAAATAGACTACTGTGGGTACAGATGTGCTTCTGCCAGAGACTCTGCCAGAATTGCAGAGTAATATACCTACCGATTCCAGCCTACCGCTCTTCAGGGCACATCTAGACCTCTCTCCTTGAAAAATAAATCCACCTTTAAGCGGCGCTACAACTCAAAATCCCAGGACGCTTTTAACCAAGAAATCATATCGGGAAGAATACGAGGAACCAGGCAGGCACCGTCACACTGCACTCCAGGAATATTTTTCTCGCGTTATTCTTAACATTTGGATGCAGCGCAGAAGTTGTCCAGGATTTTCACGAGTCACCCAGATATTTCGCAAACAGTTAAGTCAAATAAGCATCCTTTTCGCGATATCCACCACAGCCAATATGGAACATTTTTCCAGGCGAACGATATGAAATCCCAAAGAAGCAGTTGAGAGGGGCAGCGGCAAACCTCTTCATCGAATGAAATAATGTCATTTGGATGCAACCTTTTAGTACCTTGTACCTGCTCACTGGCTCCACTGTGAATTCACCAGCCCCACTTGACGGGTGGAAAAGGATGTGAAGGTTTCAGAAAAGCACTTAGGCCAGAAAAGAGTTACGTACTTATAGCAAGCGACAAAAGTACCAAAACCGCCACTTGGAGCAGACTATGAGTCCGTATTCCGTACCTATTTGAGATTTTCCTCACAAAAGCAAGTTTTGGTGGCAATATTCTGCAACGCCAGTGGGGGGAACTGCAAAACCACTAGGCCAACTAAGGAATTGAGTTGAAACGCCACTGGGTTGTATGCATAAAAAAAAAATCGGGTGTACCGGGCCGATTTTATCACGTGGAGGTGCAAAAGGTTGAAGACTAACTGATTAGTTCTGTCAAGATCCATCAATGCCAATCTTGGCAAACCTTTCTGGCTGTCTTTCTTCAAGTACAGATTTGACTTCTCTTTTGGGGAGCGGAAATCTTCAACTCCTGGAAACATGTCATATACGCCCAAGTTATATAATTTGATAATACTTAATCTGTTGCGCAAGGGGCACTACAACGTCGCTTCAAGGTAGGATAACGGTTGGATGGCGGTGTCGACAAGGTTCAAATAGCCATAAGACGATCATTCAGAAGGCATCCACCCCTTCAATCCATAGAGCGCGGCGATAAGCTGCCTTTTGTTTAATGTGAAGTATTGTCATATCTGGAATCATCCGTACTAAGTCTCCCTCAAAATATTAGTGGGAAGGAGGGAGCACTGCAATCTCCCGACTCTCGAGGCTGTACTGCAGCTCGAAATAAGTCCAGATGTCGGATCTATTTCTTTATTTCGATTTATTCATTTCACCAACGTAGAAGCCTTTTGATACAAAGCCCCACGTTGAAGTCATGAGGTCTCCCGAGGCTCCCTGTTACCCAGCCTGATTACTCGTTAGGGCAACAGTACCCCCAAGGCTCCGAGGCAGACACCATCAACGGTCAAGGGGAGCGGAGATGAGTCATACCTCACATATGTTGCTACTACGCCTCTTTGCCTTGAGAGTGGGGAGCTAGCTGTACTTTGGATATGGGTATCACCCTCCGACAGCAAGAAGAATAACATTTATATATTGTCGATCAAGGTTGATGTTGAGATAAACTATCACCAAATGACCGTGGGTAAACTACCATCCATAAAACGGTGAGGCGTGTGATACGGATCAACTCACACATCCAAAATATCAAAGGTATGCGACCGGCAAAAGTCCAGGGGAAACCAGGCCTCTACCCCTAAGAGATTCCGGGCTCCCGTGAAGAAGTACCCCAAGTCACCATCTGTTCACACAAGTGTATTTTTGTTAAATCGGCTGAAACAGTGTGACGTATTACTAGTTGGTTTAGATCTGACCAGCCATGGTAGGATTTTGTGATCTAGTGGCACCACTTCCGGCTGCCGTACGGACCCAGTGTTCAATTGACGTTTCAGCCTGGAGGCACAGCTGGATTACTTGGCCAAGTTGCACGGGGGTCTCTATGTATCGGCTCCGGAATACGTTAAACAGATGTTGGACTTTCCCACGAACCGGAACCCAGATAGAAAGTGAAACCCCTAGGGCATATATGCATGCAATAGGATACTTTTAAAAATGAAATAGGCCTGCTAGATCTTATGGAGTATACCGAGGAGTCCGCCCAAGTGCCCGCCATCAAACAGGGTGTGGCGCCCCTAAATGGGGCGAAACATTGCTTTTTCCCACCGCCTTGAGCCAAAGGCTGTGCCTTCTCCCGAAGTTCTAGCGAAATTCAGGTGGGTTAATTGTTTTACGCTGGTGATCAACAAGCGGTGAAAGCACAGTTGAGACAGGAATTTGGCACGACCCGCGGATGTTCCCCGATTGGACTGTGTGATTTATTGATGTCATTTGTATTCCGTGCCTACCGAGGATATAATTTGAATATATCGTTCAAAGACAAGAAAGAGCGCGGGCTCAGCGCCGGTAAAAATGTGTCAGATCGGAGCAAGATCGATTCGCAGAGTGAAACTGATCGAAGATTGGTTCGGTTGGGAGGATAGTCGATAAGGACTTGTGACAAACCTACCGAATCCACCAAGTGACGGGCAGGGATGAATGGTTGCTTTTTTGGAATTCAGCCCGATGTTCGTCAATCTGACCTTAATCCTGCGACAATCGGCTCCTCAATCTGTGCTTCGAGGGTGCTAATGTTTGGGAAGAGGGGTCTTCGGCTAGTCCTATCGAACTCTACCCCTCAGGCTCCCTATCGGTTTTGTTGGGCTTTCTTCCCACACCCATCCATCTTCGTTGCCCCTCATCCACGTATTGTTACCGCAGACTGGCCCCCACGGAAGATCTAGGATTTCCAGTTCACATATATTGATTCATCGTCATAGCCAGCATCATCGGCTTATCTCGTTCGCGGTCATGCTCGCGGAGAACGGCGCGAAGTGGGGATTGACGATGATCATCGGGCGTACCATCGTTCCATAACAAAGGGAATATAATGATACAACCTTGACAAGAAATTCGCGAGAAATAGGTCATATGCATAGCAATTATGCAAGGAAAAAGAAAGCGATGGGCTTCTAAACGAGCGTAGCTGTATCACTGTATGGTCATTCGGCTTGAAGACAATAAATGAAAAAGCAAAGAGAAGGATTCACGTTGCTTCAGAATGGAAAGGAAAGCAGCGGTAAGCCGAAAACCATCGTCATACCTCAATTTCATCGCCCACCGATGTCCCCTCGCGACTCCCCCTTTCTTGCCTAACTAAGCCATCGATGCCCAATTCCCCAATGCCCGGGTTTGCGCTATCGAATTCCGGAAATCCATCCGCGCTCATGATCGGAGAGTTTAAGAAACCAATGAAACCGGTGCCTTTCATCCCGACAACCCGTCAAACAGTTTGAGAGGCTAATGGCCCATTAACTACGTGTTCGATTCCGCAACATCAGGGTTTCTGCCTGCTACCTTACTCTGGATTTCCGTTCCAGCAGTTCCCCGACCAATCGGAGCCACAAGATTCAGGTTTCGAAATTCAACATCTCGTTGCATATCCCAACGGGCAGAATTTCCGGCACAGCAGTTGATACCCGGGGTCCTTCGATCCTAGATGTCCTAGAGGTTGATGAGGCGGCCACATGGCCCGTACGGATCACGTAGATGATCCCTCTTGTTACCAAGTTTTGGGATGGAGAGCGGGGTCTCACTAGTTTTCAACCCTTTTTTTTGGGGGGCCCATCCAGTGATGGCTCTAGTAATAGATGGCTAATAAATAACACCTATCTACTCCCACCAGAGCATATAATAATCAAAGGCCCTCTACTCTATCCCTTTTCTCAATATATTGTTACATATCGACTAGCAGTTGATACTATTCTTCTTCCCAACATCCCCTTCTTCTCACCACGAAACAGAACAACAACCTCTTGCCTGTATTATCCATAAACTACTCGAACTATAGCAGTGGCCATGGATAAGAGCACAGCAAATAGTCAATCTACCACCGCCAACAAAGCCCCTCCCGACCTTGCTCAGTATCAGGCGCAGTGGGCGAAAATTCATAACGATACCATCAGGCAGATCAAGCAAGCCAAAGGTACGAAACGGACCAAATGCATTTATCCCAATTGTCCTGACCCCGCCGAAATAGAAGAAGATGCTCGAAATGCCGCAAAAAGACTAAACCAATCCTCTCGAGGCTAGAAGTGACGGAACACTACAACCAGGGAAGAGAAAAAAAATAAGAGCGACCTGGTGCTTTACATCGACAGCTTTGACCGGCCGAGGACTCTTCAATGACGTTGAAGTCACACTGCATTACATATCCCTTTTTTCATCTCTCCTTTATTATTATTCTAATTTTCATTCCTTTATCTATTTTTTGCTTTCTTCTTTTTCTTCCCTTACTTCTTTTTATCTCTTGAGCTCAGTACCTCTCCCCCTTTTTGAGCGTTTAGTTGCATCTTATGATATCCTCCACGTTTGAATAAAATGTTCACTCACCTTTGCATTATTCCTTTCCGACCCAAATTGGCTTTCTGCTGGATTCTGAAGGCCCGACAAGCTCTTCCTTTTTCATTTTTGCATCCAATCAACACTCGTGGTATAAAGGCATCTCCACCCAATAAATTGATGAAGATAAATATAACTATTCAAAGGTCCATATATACTACCTAGCATATATATACAGATCGTATGTATAGGATTACCCAGACCCAAATAATCTCCACGACTCAGATCCACCGCCACAGTTGATTCATCCGATTCTCCATGAAACAAAACAGATCAGAAAATGTGGATAGGTGAGCAATCTACGGAATACGATGGGCATAAAAATGCTCATACCAGCGGAAAGTACCTAGGGAGGGCCCTCGCGGGCTAGCCTTCCCGCCCAGTAATCTTGGATCAATTCTCCACCGCGATCTCATGCAGTTCGTAAATAGCAGCTTTAGGTCCCACCAGCCGCAACTTGGAAACACAGGAACATATCCACCTTCGGATTAGGTTATTTGGGTCAGTGGTAGCCTCATCGAAGCAAATCCCACATACCGTGGCATAATTGGATGGATCCCATTTATCACTGCGTAAAAGGATGGAAAAATGAAGAAAAGAAAATTAATAAAAATAATAAAAAATACTGCAACACTCATCCCAGTGAGTCCGGCCGCGCTGATTGTCACACAGGGCAAGCAACCCCTGCATGTCTTGGGAACGCGTCAAGAGAAATCCATTTTCCCATTGGTTCGGTCGGAAATGGGCTCCAGAGCAAATTCTCATGACATTCAGTTGCAATTCAGAGAAGTATAACTCCTTTAATTGGTCCTGTCAACAGAAATACTCACATCGAAGTAAGGTCCCTACTACCTGGTGCTATCGAACAGACCAGAGTACTCTGTGCTACCTGCCTGTCTTCCTACTCAGAGGCTGTGTTACTCGGGAAAGATTAAATCAAGATGCACCATGCCATATTATTAGAGCGCGGCGAACACGATCCCTTCTTTACCGTGAGCAACCCATCTGTATGGTACTTGGTACAAGGCCAGTACTCCGCTCTTGGTCAAGCTCGGCATTTTACGGTTCTTGCTCCTGCAATGCAACAGCCCCAAATTTCATCACGGCCTGCATGGATCGTACAAGGGATCAAGAGAAAAAGAAAAAGGAGAACAAAAAAAAAGACAGAAAGCAAGGACGCAACAAAGAACTAAGTAAGAAGGAAAGAGACAAAAAAAAAAGAAAAAAGCAAAAAGAAAATAGCGAAAAGAAAAAAGAACATAGCACTCTGTCACAACAAAGAAAGGAGACTAACGCCTCACCAACCCGCAAAAAAAATAAACACTATCCCAAAAATAATCATCGCGCCTCATCCCTCCACCAAATCATAATTGGCGGATAATATCGGCAAGCAGCCATTATTATTGAGGCCAAATACCTCAATTCTAGCCACGACTGAAAAAAACGTATCCACGTGGAGGGAATCCCTGTCTTCCCATCTGCAATTTCTACAGAGTAGGTCCGGCCCCCGCGAGAATCCCAGTATCAAGCATTCGCTCATTTGTTGAATAGACCCACGCCCAAGTTTATAGCCTAGGTGATCGGCAGGCTTATGCATCCAGGGAGTGTTGCCATGCTACTTAATACTCAGGGAAAAACCAGGCGTTCGAGTCAAATAATCCTCTCGTCTTTCTTATTGTATGAGCCCATGTTATCTCTGCGACCTTCCGTCTTTTTCGACCAAATATAACCTTTCCCGAGGAAGTCCGTCGCATTGATGCATGCGATATAGTCTATACATGTGATAAAAGGGACTATTCACCCTAGTCAGTATTTTTCCTGCGCAAAATGAGGCGGGGAACCTTACCGAATGCCCATCCTTACTGGTCCGCAGCTGTCTCGTCATGCTCGTGTTGAGGAGAAGGAGAGTGATGCTAGTCGCTGGAAATAATTTGAGCCTTTCCGACCACTAGAATGGCTTCGATACTGAGACTCGGTGTAGTCATTTATCTCTGTTCGTCCGGCGAGACTGTTTTCTAGTGGTGCTAATACTACAATAGAAAGTGACACCGATTACAATAGTTTGTATAATAATACCAAGCATGGTGCAGATTCGAAGTCCGTCCTCTCGCATAGCAATGGGACCTTATTTGAAACCGAGAGCGCCGTTTCCGCCTATGTACGGTGGCAATTCTCTGCCCGCCTTCTAGATTTTTCACTCAAGCTGTGTCTTTCCCGGGATGCATTGGCCTTCGAGGCATAAAGTCGGGGTTAGTTCAGATGCTATCGTATAGGAGCCATAAACATATTTTGTCCAGAGAAAGGCCGCTCGAGTCTGGGCCCTGGAGGTCTTGGGCAGCGGTCTTCGCTATGCTAAAGTAAGATGAGGGATCTGCGGAGTCTAATTCAATTAGCCCTCATCGAAACGCAACCCCCCAAATGGCTCATATAGTGGTTCACTGCAAACAAGGTGAGTGAAATATCCTTTGTCCTAATCACGTCCCCGGGATATCCCCTAATTAGATTCTCGTATTAAGCATGACTATTTTTTAACTCATTTTGTAAACGTTGATCTGTAACGGAAACTCTCGGTCCAACCACTTGGCAACCCTCTCCAAGATGCTAGTACCTATTAAGAGGTACCTATCAAGTACCTTGTACATCGTTCAGGCGCGCCTCAACCTGTCGTCATCAAAAGAACTCATTGCCCGTCTCCCGAAAATTCTATTTGCCCAGAGACCCCTCGGCCATGTGGAGTCTACTCTCACCCTCCAGGTGGAATTCTCGCTCTCTGAAAGCTCTTAGCCCCCAAAGATGATAACCATAGCCTTCTATAGAAGCTACAAACTCCTAGCAATCGACCTTCGCCTTGCTTTTGCCCTCGTATTCCTTTTGCTGTCACAATATCTAACCTGTCTTCAGCTCATACCTGATAGTCTCCCTTAGAATTTACGAGGGCACTTGCCGAGTGGAAAAATGATTGAACACTGAGAGCAATCGTGAACTTCACAATGGCTATCTAAAAATGTGGCTCTTACTTCAAGTTAATCAAATGCTGGTCCATGAAAGTTTTGCTACCAGGGGAGGCGTGACAACTAATAAACGCATATTATCAAATGGTTTTATTCTCTATCTAAGGTCCCTAGGTTATCCCCTCTCAATATGATGAAGGTCATAGAGCCTTATCAAAGATTGGAGAACCTTTTTTTTTTCGGCATTAATAAGCGACCAAAAAGATCTCTTCATATAACACATAAGATAAGTGTTCGGCTTCATCAAACACAAATTTTTCCGTCTGATTTATCCTATTAATATTACAATTGCGATGAACACCTAGGTACTTATCTATTTATTCCAGTGATTGAGCAATAACTGATTATCTGATTGCGCTTTCTAGCCAAACCTCTTAATAGAAGCTACCCCTCATTTCCTCATTCCCCCCAACCACCCACCCACCTACTCTACCCTTCGTAAACTACTATCGCCATGGTTTCTCTCTCCGATTTCGCAGCCCGCAACTTCGACTACTTGATTGTTGGAGGTGGCACTGCCGGTTTGGCTCTTGCCACGCGACTTAGTGAGCGTTCTACCATCACGGTTGGGGTCATCGAGGCTGGTCCCACCGCATGGAACGACCCCACCATCAACGTGCCGGGCCGTTACGGAGAGTCTATCGGTGGTCCATATGATTGGAAGTTCGAAACAATTGCACAGCCTGGCCTGGCTGGCCGCTGCCTTCCTTGGCCACGAGGGAGGGTTCTTGGAGGAACCAGTGCCTTGAACTTTATGGCTTGGAACCGTGGTAACCGAGAAGATTATGATGCCTGGAGGGATCTCGGCAACAATGGCTGGGGGTGGGATGATCTCCAGTGCGTATCACACATCCTTCAAAAGGCCCAACTACTCCTTTTCCATTTCTTCAGCTAAGACTTGGTCAGGCCGTTCTTCCAACGCAGTGAGACGTTCCATCCGCCAGAACCAACCCACCAAGAAGAGTATCGCTCGTTCTGCAAGCCTGATATCCATGGTAGCTCCGGGCCTGTACAGACATGCCACATTAAGCAGTATGGTGCTTCGCATAGGTTTTGGCACAATACCCTGAACCAATTGGGTGTGGACACCAGTCAAGATAGTTTGGCTGGATCAAATGTCGGGTGTTGGAACATGGTCTGTGCAGTAAATCCAGACCAGCAGTCACGAAGCTATTCGGCCAATGCCTACTACTTGCCTGCTTTAAAACGGCCTAACCTTGCAATTCTCACTGAAGCAACTGTAACAGAAATCACAATCGAGAAAAGTGAAAAAAATGGGTTGGTTGCAACGGGTGTGCGCATTCGGTGCAATGGCCAAGAACTAGCCATTACGGCTTCAAGAGAAGTCATACTGTCTGCAGGGAGCGTGCAATCCCCACAGCTCCTAGAGTTGTCTGGAATTGGCAATCGTAGGGTTCTTGAAGCTGCTGGCATTGATGTAAAAATGCATAATCCTAACGTGGGAGAGAATCTCCAGGAACATATGAGCAAGTTTCACTCCCATCCTTTACCACGCCGGTTCTTTTTCGCCATCCCCACTCTCTAAATTCTAACTCCAAAACCAGTGACGGCAACTATCTACGAAGTCTCCCCATCCCTCTCCTCACGCGACGATATTCAAAATAATCCGGACCTTCGAGATGCCGCAGATCGCCAGTACGATACGTCCAGGGCTGGCCCCCGGATAATCCTACCCTGCTCTATTGCGTATTGCCCCTTGATCCAGTTTATTGAACCCAACAACTTAGCTTCACTTCGATTGCGTGCGGATGCTATCGCTACAGCTAGTGGCAAACAACGCGACGAGATCCTTAGCCGTCAGTTTCGGCCAGGGTCTAGCTTAGGGCAAGTCGAATATCTTTTCGACCTCGGAAACTGGAATCCTTATTTTCCGTCAGAGCCCGGCAAGAAATATGGAACCATGTTGCAGATGCTGCAATATCCGTTCTCACGCGGTTCAATCCACATTCCAGCAAGACAGCTAGAATCATGTTCCGTTACCGTCGACGATAAGCCCGTGATCGATCCACAGTATTATCTCGGGCATGGTGAGATTGACTTCGACATTATGAAGACGGCTCAGAAGTTTGGTGAACGCATCTGTACAACCAATCCATTAGCCGCTATTGTACAATCAAGGGTTTTCCCTTGTAATTCCGTAGCTTCCAACCCGGACGACGAATATGATGAATTTGTCCGGAATTATACTATCACTGACTGGCATCGTAAGTGCTCATTCTATTGTATGGCAATTGTTGGTACTATTAAGACTCATTTCGTTTCCAGCGGTTGGAACCTGCGCAATGGGTGGTTCCGAGGGAGAGAAAGATGGAGTAGTCGATGAGCGACTTCGAGTTTACGGGGTGCGCGGGCTTCGCGTTGTAGACGCGAGCATCATGCCACTTCAAATCAGTGCACATATTCAAGCAACTGTATATGCCATTGCTGAGAAAGCAGCTTCAATGATTATCGAGGATCTTGACCAGGCTAGAAGTGGGACAAAAGCTTAGAAGATCATATATAGATTGATGATTACCCTCAAGAGTGACTATCAGTGCGTCTCTCGAGTTACATTACTCATCCGGGAAATAGGGTGAGCCGCTCGGTTTTGCAAAGTCAATATTAAACAACCATACCACCTCGGTTGGCAACACTTGCGGGCAAGTGCTATATTCCAAACAAAGAGGCACTGTACCCTGTAGACAACTTTCACTGGGACTACGAGCCCCTCGAAAATTTACTTTCCATTACCACTCATGAAACAAGAACACCCCAACTATGGGCAAATACATTATCACTTCCAACTCAAATCCGATGGGGTTGATAACCCGCATTCATTTCCTCAGCACCCGCTAAACCTCAGAGTTGGGGGGTTGATGATATTGCTGCACAGCCAAAGCCTTGGCCCATGTACAACCTCCGTGACTTTACAGAACCGGTCATGGAGCTATTTCTGGCCCCAAGCCCCGATCTATTGATTTCACGATCTACGTATGATGATGAAATCCGAATTTGGGATCCATCAAGTGGGGACTTGAAACATGGATTGAACTCTTCCCATGTAGTTACAATCGCCCCTGACCTCCAAAGCGTGGCCTACGCTGGGATAGACGGTAAACTTAACTGTTTTGCGAGGCGAAGAAAGTTCACGAAATGGCTAGAGAACTGAACGATCCCCCGCGATACCCTGCTCTCTGAGACGTCTCTACCTTGATGCTGGCTGTGAACGGGCCGGCAAGCTGCCACTTATGGGAAGATCCGGGGCTCTTCCGGTAATTCATCCTTGAGAACTTTGCTTTCGACTGGGGAGGACATTGCGCCATATACTCTCGAGTACACAGGAGTTGAAAAGATACCTAGATGTAGGTTTGGAATAAAACTTTTTGTTCATCTAATAAGTCTAATTTATTTCCGGAAATATTACTGATCATAGCTCGAAGCAATTCGTTCAAAGAGGTTGAATTTCATTTCGGGGAACCAGCACTCCCGCTGCTAAAGAGGTAAACAACACCGAAGCCTCAGGCCGCATCGCGGTTAAATATTTTCTCGAAGAGACTGGGATAAAAAGAAAATAAAAGTTGAAAGTAAAAAAGCTAGAAATCTCTGCTCTTCTGTGATAGTGTTAATATATCAATACTATGACGATGAGTGTTCTCTCTGGCTCTTTTCTTGTGATGGTTTGCGTCGCCTGCATTATTTGTTTGAAATCAAGTGAAGACGGCCCAGGATCGGTAAATTTCCCCGGCTTTTTTATTCCAATTAACCACTCTGTCACACCACAAGCTTGTTCTTCCTGAGACCCCGCTCCCAAGTTGTGTGTGGACTGTTTGCTTTTTTTTTATCCCAAAATTCCCCTGGACGCAAAGGGGCTCGTAAAGGGGAGAATTTCCAATTGGGTGTGAGAATGTGAGAAAGTCCAACTCAACAACCAGAATCTCCATCCCTGTGTCGGTTGAATTTGAGTACCGTGGGGGTATTTGCTTGCGCACTGACACCCTCTTCCCGGACTATGATGACAGATTCGAGAATGAGCCCTTTTTTGCTTTTCGAGCTTGGAGATAACAGTTAGGTCTTCGCTTGTCGATGGCTTTGCGCTCGAAGGATCCGAGCAGTCACCAACAATTGACTCACCAGCTGCTTTCTTTTTTAATTCTTGCCCCCACGACCCCCCTTTTCACTCCTTTTTTTCAATTTCGGAAGACAAAGTGTCCTCGAACTTCGAAGCGAAATGCCTGATGGGTGCTGGGAGCTCGGGATGACCGTGTGATCTCAACAACGCCGCGATCAGCAGCGGGGGTAGCCAAAATGGCAAGGGGTTTGCAGGGCAATGATTGACTGAGAACCCAAGAGAGACGATTCCATTCCGCACTCTTGTGTCAGTTCCCGGTACAATCTCCACTCGACCGATTCAGGTTCTCAGATGTCTGCTCTCTCAACGCCTCAAGAAAAGGAAGAGGGTAATCCTGCAGCCAGCCTGCCAGCATCGGTTAAATTAAGCGAGACCCTTCAAATCTGATAGGTTATTGGGGGGTTGCTCTCCTGAGGGTTTCCTCCGTGAAAATGACCGCGACAGGCAAACGAGACTTGAGATTTTGACCTCGTCTCCAGAGTCTCTTCACTTGTTGTCGTTTTCTTGCTTTTCAAACCCCACCAACATTAAGGCTGACACCAGCAACGCTCTTGTCCATTCCGTGCATGGGCCAAGACCTAAAATTGAAAATATCAGGGGTCTATCATTCACATCCCTGATGGGGGTATCGATCCACAATTTCGATTTTGTACACGGAGGTTAAATGTTATGCCTCTACGTAAGATGAAGGTTCCCGTCTTGAAAAGTTTCCCTTCAAACTAAATTTCTTGGGAAGAAAGATGAACCCTCAGCCACTCAGCCGGAGGCTAGCTGACGGGGAGCCAAATATATTCTGTCTTTGAACATAAATATGCAGCCCATCTCATTGTTCGCTGACGTACTGTATCCAAGGAGCTCCCACCCACTGTTGCCGAAATTAGAAGGTCCGTGTTGGGACTGTTGGCGCACGACCAGATGGTGGCGCTGACGGGGAAACTGACGGGGGAGCTGCCTTTTCAAGCACAGCGCCTTGGAAAAGGGATTGATATCCCTGAAGCTTTCCACCGGAGAAGAGGTCGGAGGCGGATTTGGATACCCTTGTCAACCAACGCCAATGATAACCCCTGTGGCTTGGAACTAGTTCTTCACGGACCCCGAGTTCCATCAATGAGAAATTGCGGGGAGGATGAGATCGGCAAAGTGCCATTTCATCCCCACATGGCATTCCCCAGACGTTCTCGCTGCGCGTAGTATATCTTCTGAGGTAGACCCTTTCCCTAACGCTTGAATTATTTTAACCAAGCTTCCGGAACCCACTTTAGGAGTCTCAACGTTTCATCCCGTCTTCGAGACATCTTCAGGGATGTTCAAGTACAGGTCGATAGATATATGTGCATCAATCTATCGCCAATCATTCTTGGAGATCGATTAAGATGGATTCCAACTTACCTAATCACTATGTATCCATGGCGTCCTATTTCGAACTAAATTGGTCTATTCTGAGCAGCATCGGTCTCTTCGTCGCCCTTCTGAGCGTTTGGGCGGTCTTAATCGGACGTCCTAGTCCACTGACCTATATCCCAATAATTGTATCAATCGCCTGCGCTATAGCCAACGGACTTTGCTATTTTGCATTCTATACGGATTACGCAACGCCAAACAGAGCTGCTGCTAGTGCCTTTGCTGATATTTTTTGGCTAGTGAGAGGCCCCAGAAACCAAGCGTGTATGCATTCTTCTAACTTCCCCCATTCCAGATCCAAGAAGCCGGTTTATCATTTTACAGCTACCAAATCCTTATCCATACACTCCGCGACAAAACACGACTGGCATTCCTATGCGTCTTCTGGACCCTTCTATTTGCCATTTTTGCTATTCGTATGGCGATTCTAGCGAGGAGAGTTCAAGAAGTAATACATGGAGCAATATCTCTACATTCTGCTGGCCCCTACCAGGACCAAATAGACCTGCTGCATGTTGGTTATTTTACAGGCATCGCTCTCGTTGAAACCTGGAGCTCTTTCTTTCTCATCCGCCTCCTACATAACGCTTACAAAGTCTCGCCCAAAATATCATCCACACGGCTAGTGTTTAGATATCTTCTACGGACAACGGAAGTCCGCGTGGCCAGCCTGTGCTTCATCGGTATCACTCGAGCTGTAACCTACTCCTGGCAATTGACATCCCAAACCGCAACAACTGTTGCAGGGCAAGTCGATCGATTTACTTATACGATGGAATGTTTATTTCCACTCGTGATGCTGTATGATCATCTCCAGTTTTATCAACCTCCTGCTAAAATACTTTCCCTAACATAATCCCTCTAGCATCGATATTTTGGCCTCGAAGAAGTTCAACAACAACTCTCACACGTTCTCGACATTCAACCCTCCGTCGCCGGCCAGGTATCGACATATCCGAACTCACACTTCACCCGTGCCAACGCCAACGGTACCACAACATACCGCATGGATCTCCGCAGCGTGAGCAAGTAACTTTTACGGCCGCAAACTTGTATACATATCTTGACGATGAATTACTGTATTTTTCTGCGATCACGATACCCGATTTTTAAAAAGCCTTTGTGCTTTGCGTTTGCGGTTCCAGCCTTATTTTTTGTTTTTCGAGCTATGATACCCTCTTTAAGGCGTTACTGCGGCCCTTTCCATTTTGATATTTGCGTTCAAGCGAGCAGCCCTGAACGATTTTTCATATTCTTCTTTTATTCTATTCTTAGAGAGCACGCAACTCTTGCCCCCCTGAGAAGCGCTAATATAAACATTGCGTGCAACTCTTGTAGAAATTTCTTTCCAGGGATAAAATCCATCCCTGTTGCAATTTTCTCCGCCAGAGCTGAGAGTGATTATACAATACCACTTTCCAGAATTTTATAGAACATTAAGTTCAGCACAATCGCAATAAATATCGTCTTGAAAGTTTATTGTTCTTTTTCAAGCACGATGATCGGAGGGAAGGCTTCACTCATATACCCAGGGACCTTCTATAGCAAACTTCCTCTCTCTGAGCGGCTTCAGATATTCGTATCCACTATTCTGCTGCTCTATATTATGATCAGTTTCTCATGGAAGTGTCTCATTTTATTAATGACCTTGCGAGTCACTGACAGTATCTTTCAGGATACGGAGTCCTGCATGTCACGCACGGAAGATAAGCACTGGATAGGGCTTGCCTTGGGGACGGATAGTTCTTCATATGAAGGTGCAATAATTCATCGCTTTAACTTTTCAATAGTAAGTAGTATGGGATTAGTAAAATATCCTTTCTATTTACGTCGCCACCCATACGCCAAATCCTAGGTGAACTGATACAAGCATATTTAAATTGTATGTTTTTCTTTCCTGATGTCAAACGGCCCAAAACACCATTTCATCGGCTTTTTCTTCCAATATTATTTATTACCTCTTCCGCCCCCGCTCTTCACTCTTCATCTCTATTACAACAGTTTTCGTGATATTCACCCCTCCATCCAGTATCAACTCCTGACTGCTGTCACCATCGGCTGCACGCGACCTCGACCTCGTAATTTCGGTCTGGTGGTGGTGGTCATCGTCCCTTGATGACAATTCAATAGCGCCACGAGTACCAGTTCCGTTCATTGTTCGTCGATAGTGCGTTCCACCTGTGCCGTAAGGGCCGTACTGAGTTGCTGAAGCCCGGGGACGACCGTACGAAGACCCTTTGAAAATACCGCGGAACAAGGGACGGAGGGAAGGCGCGGAAGCAGACACGATCGCAACGTTCACTTCGATCTGGGACCAGAGAAGGATCTACCCCCTATGTTAGTGTTGAAACGGAAAGTATTTGATGGGCGCTAACGCACGAATATTGCGTCGTAGGAAACGTCATCCGTTACGGTGTACTTGTATAAAGCGTTCAATCTAACGATGGACGCTACTGATGCGAAAGTACCGATCAAGAAGATCCCAATCAATGCCCCTATGGATGACCATCAGCTTGTTTGAGAACCGGACGACTTTGGTTGAATTACACCTACATTTCCTGTTTCGATGGATATTCAACCTCCTCAACTGTGGAAGAGGCATCACCAGGATCACTAGATCTGTAAGAATATTGATTCCCGCAGTGGAAAAGTATGTTGCCGGAAGGTTGTTACAACCCGTTGGGAAAGTAATATCCCATGCTCGCCAGGGCTTACTGTGACATTCAAAAGCCTAGGATGATCAGTATCCGTTAAGGTGTAAACCTCAGAGCAAAAAGTATTCCACACCTGCACGAAGATCACAACGATTGTGTAGATAAACACAAAGACTCCCACCCCGATGACCACCATTCTGAAATTGTGGATTTCGAAGATTCGATAATACTGAGCCAGAATGCTAAACTTGACCAGCCCAATCGCTACAGGGTAGACCAGCTGGTACGCATACCAATGTTTGAGAGTAGGGATAAGAATTTCCCCGAGAGGCAAATATTCAAGGTGCTGGCTGATCAGGTATTAGGAGAAATGACAACGTACAATGTTGAGAAAGTGAGACAAACCCTGTCCCCATGCTAACATGGAATCCGTTCATAATGCCCATCCCAATTGTTACCACCAATGCAGCCACGATGAGATAGTCATCCATCCCGATCTTGTGGATTCGGAAAATGCGACAGTACAGTCTCAGTGAGACGCTGACAAACGAGAGCAGGAGCAAAACGCCCATGACAGCGAGGAACATCGGCTGCAGAGAGCCATTACTAGACGTGACGTACGACATTATGGACCCGGATAGGCGAAAGTTGACAGCCACACATCAGACTGATGGAGGTTGCAAGCTGTGATGCACTAGAAGGTGGCTCTCATACTTTTCCTCCGAAGCACGGCACTCCAAACAAAACGATCAAAACGACAACATCAAAACATCTCTTTCCAAATTACCCTAGGAATTTACCCCAAGCTCAAAAAAATAAAACTAAAAATAAGGGGCTTGCCTTCTTCATCAACTTCAGCCCTGAAGATTCTGCGCCATATCCGCGTACCCAAATTGCGGGAATTGTGAATATGCGAGCAGGATCTGCCCAGGAAACTATATTTCTCGGACCCGAGAAGCATATTAATCTTCGGCACATATCTTGCGGCGATTTATGACAAGCTTCTTGAAAATCTCTTCCTTCTCCATGCAAGAACTTTACTCCAAGTCTCTGGCCCGCCCTGGCTTCCCTGGCAAAGTGGCCGGCCCTTCTATTTCAGCCAGTTCTCCAATTATCCCGTCAATATATTACAAGTGGGACCTCAAGCCCAGAAATCTCTGCACCTCGACAGGGATGGCAGGCATCATCTCCTTTTTGGGTACTAGCAAAGGGTCTTGCTGAGACGCAATTACCAACACGTTGGCTCATCCCTGCAAATGAACGGCTTCCTAGGGCTTCCCAAGGCTTGCCGAACAAGTCATAGTCCAGCAGCCCCCAAACACAAGACCAATTGGTTTTAAAGAGAATACTTTCTCCTCCTCTGCATGTGAGAGAAAAGTCTTGCCCCCCATCAAGTGTTTCAAAATTGTCAAAATGCGTGCTGCCAAGCTCCTCCTACCCTTGGGGCTGCTCTGTCTTGCAGGGGTTACAGTGGCTGGAAAGTGCACGAATCCTCCTAAACGGAAGGAATGGTAAGATTTCTCGTATAGATCCATATCGGACGTCGTAGCCAGCAGTTGACATGTCATTTCAGGAGACAGCTAACTCTCTCGGAGCGGCAAGATTACCTGAACGCCGTTCACTGTTTGACCACCTTGGACTCCATCTCCGGTATCGAAGGAGCCGTGAACCGTTTCGATGATTTCCAGGCAACTCACTCGGATCAGACCCCTAACATCCACTGGGTGGTATGGCCCAAACCCAATTTGTTACTTTTTCGTCGCCGATCACGCTGATTATTGAGCATAATCCATTAGGGCCACTTCATCCTTTGGCACCGGTACTTCGTCGCTACGTATGAGAAAACCTTGAGGGAGGAATGTGGATACGAAGGTGCCCAGCCGTATGTACCCCAAACCCCCCGCATCATGTTCTAAATAGGTCATATGTCCAGATTGGTTACTGACTCACGCCCTTCTGCTCTTTGCCCCAATCATAGGTACTGGAATTGGTCCCAAGACGCATCGACAGATTTGACCTCCACAGCGATCTTCGAAACTGAGGTCTTCGCTGCGGAGTATGGCTTTGGTGGGAACGGCAACTATATTGACGCCGATCCGGCAGATAATCCATTCAATCTCACCGGCCGTACCGGTGGAGGCTGTGTCCAGAACGGTCCTTTCACCTCCGACCGCTTCACCGTCAACCACCCTACCCCTGACTGCCTTCGTCGGGATTTCATTCCTTGGATCATGAATAGTTTTGCCCAGCAAAGCCTGGTCGATCACGTCCAGAGCCAGCCTGACTATACTTCATTTGCACGGGCACTTGAGAATGCTCCAGATTTCTCCCAGCCAAACATCCACGGAAGTGGTCATTTCGGTGCTGGTGGCGTTCTTGGAACACTAGGGAATCAAAACGAAAGTCCCGGTGGTACGCAACCAATTATAAATTCATACAAAGCAACTTTACTGTCCATGAAACTAACCAAATCATAGATCCCCTCTTCTACCTCCATCACGGTAATCTCGACCGGGTCTTGTGGGAATGGCAGCAGAAAAAGCTCCCCAAGCGTTTGCACCAAGTTGGAGGCCCTGTAGCCCCATTCGACTACAGCGGTGTCAATGTCACTCTGAGTTTCACGGTCAATATTGGAGAGCTTGCTCCGGATGCAACACTGGAGCAGCTTCTCAACACCCGTGGCAATGTTTTGTGCTACACTTATTAGACTGGTCGCTGAGATGCAGGTACCCGTTGTAGCGCTGGCGAGTCCATCTGGGCTCGAGTGCCCACTCAAAATCTCCTAATGAATCACTCCTTAACGTTGTAAAATATACGTTCAACTTTCCGATGACGACAAGTATATAACGGTCTTTCAATATATAGCATGTAGGTATACGAGCATACATAGCAAGAAATCAAGAATATTAGGTCAGATATGATACCTAAACCCATGAACAAATTGGTTACTCGGAATGGAGCGCTACCCTATCTCTCTCCATCTCTTCCTCCGATGGCAGGTTCACTATCATCATATAGAGGATACCCTACAGCATGATCATTAGCGCACCGTAATAACAACCTTCTGTCTCAGAACTATACTTACGCTCTTCACAAGCTTCTTGACGCTCTTCATAGCCGCTCCGCCTAAGATTGTAGGTGGTTCACGCCCTCGCCCACGAGGAGGTTACTCCCTATTCTCTTGGCCTGCTGTCTGGGAATCCTGTGCCAGGGGTCGTCTAGAGCCGAGAGCCTGCAATAGACCGCCCCCCTGGCGGGAGTCCAGGCTATTTCCCAACCCTCCACGCCCTTCTCTCAATCGCTGTAAGGGAAGGCTTTGGTGGGTAATGTGTCCACCAGTAGCAAGTGCTATAAGGGATCCACTGTTTGCCGGATGGCTAGGATCGGCGTATCTCGAGGTGAACTTGGGCTCTGGAGCCTTGTTCAAGGCGCTATCCGGGTGCTCCATCATCTAAAATTCCTAAATCAACATGGGGAAGGACGATACTAAAGAGTCCAAAGAGTTGAAAATAAACCTACAAACTCTGCCTGTGACCGTCTGTCCATGTAGTCCGCCACAAATTCCCTCCGGCTTTTGTTCTTCAGCTTATCCTGTCCATCCGGACCGCCCAGCTCATCAAGATCAGGGAATAGGAGAGGCGCGCTTTCAAGAAATAGAAAATCTCTTCCTGTCTGTCCGTCGGAAGATTTGAATTTATGCTGCAGTTTTTTCCAAGAGTTTAACTCACCCTAATCCACAGATTTAAAAATTGCTAAATTTGGATCAAACTCGGCATACGTAGAAGAGGAATCGGGGTCCCATGTCATTATCAGACAGAATAAACCACGCGGCGGAAAAACTCTTCGTTGATTTTATCGAAGTATGTATTGGTTCTAGGATGATATTAGCATGGAGTGAGCCTTTCATGGGCTCGAGGATCCAAAAGGACATTGGCTTACTTTCTTCTCCCCTCTATAGCAATTGCGCATTAGTTACTAGCTGGATCGCTACGGAAACCGCCATTCCTATTCCGCTAGGTAGCAACACAGCACCGGGAATCGCCGCGAGGATTAGAGCATTTAGCCATGGGCTAGCTAAACAAGCACGAGTAGACGTATCCAAAAAGTCCAAGAACATTTCCTGGCCTATATCAAAGTCCTGTAGTACAGGCGCATAGGCTCTTACAAACCCCCGCTTCCGGGTCTTTGGCCGCCGTTGTGGAAGTATGACTGGATAGGGAAGCCTTACTCCGGTCGAGTAGTGGTCGTGGTCGTGGTCTGGGACAGATGGTAAGCGGTGCATGAACGATTCGACCAACTTTTCAGGGTCGCAATCAGATCTTCCACTGTCGAATCATGCTTCGGGAGGGTCAGCTCATCTTGTGCTGCGTCAAGCTCCCATACCTCCTCGTGCTGTTCCTCGACATATCGTTCGGCTTTGGTGTCTTCGTTCTGTGGGTTTGCTGCTTGAGACACACCATCCCGGTTTGACGAGTCTTGCGGTTCTTTTTGCTCTTTTCTGTTGGCTTTATAGGCAGAGATGCTTTCCGAAGCCAAGCCTATACCTGCCCCAAGGCCCTTAACTATTTTACCTCTCAGCAACATGAGGAAGTTTGGTGGTTGAGTGCAAGTTCACGCGATTATCTGCTTGGAGAGAAAAAAGTCAATCCAAAAGGAGCCTTCAAGGAGACATAATAAAGAAAAATTCCCATTGTCTCCTAGCCCTTCTGGGAGAATTCAAGCTGATCGATTGGGGCAGTGCAGACGCTTCAGCAAAACGCGTATAAGGATTTGTGGAGATGACATCATAGCTGAAACGGCCAACAAAAGCAATCGGCGTTCAATCGTCTGTTTGGTGAGCTGGAATTGCTAGCGTAAGAACGGTGCAATTTAGAAAGCTTCAGGAGTGGGACAACAACTTTGGGAAAAGCTTAGCTCTCCAGATGAGCAGTGATGCTTCTGCAATTTGTCGTGGCTAAGTGGCCCAAGGGGCCATTTCTTTGCCCAACGCTTGTGAATGTCTTGTCGATCCTCTGCCGAATTCTGAGCAAATCAGCCCCTGTCAGGAACATTAACTATACCAGTAGGCAGATGTACCCCACATGCACACACATGAAACAGCGGGCTATCGCGTCCTTTTCTTCCGCAAATTAATCCATCCAAGCTCGTCCACTATCGACGGTCTATAAAATTTGTGGCTTTAACTCTATCATAAAGCCTTTAGTTAATTTATCGAAGTCATCCATATTTCTAAAAGTACATTAAGCTTCTATAAAGCGATGCGTATTCATAAATCTATGTACATGTAATAGTCTATCTGGCGATATTCATTCATAACCATCACAGGCTAGGCACTCTCCCTGGGGTAACCATGGCGGGATCCCATCATTAAGCAGAAGGTCCCTCCGAAACTATCTTAGGCATGTATTCCGAGAAAGACTCTGGCCAAAGAAATATCCTTTCTTCTTGGGTAGGAGTTGCAGCGATGAATTGAGGGATCTGGGTTGTCTTCAGTATGCTAGCGTCCGGAGAACTACGAGGGGTACAACTCACGGCCTGTTTGCTTGATACACGTCTCCACATGTTCGCTCGAGGGTTGAAGCGAACAGGCTTGCCCACACCACTGCTCTGCTCCTGATCTTCTTTCATGAGGGCTTCCATTTCCCTCTTAATATCGGTGAATGTATCGAACCCGATGTAGGGGATTTTATTCTCAATACAATACTCCTCGAGCCGGAGACCCTTGCGAGCAAAGAGAACATCCGCCTCGCGCGCAGCAGGAAGATCAGAGACGCCGTCGCCAATGAAAACAATCAACGGAATCTCACCCTCAAGGCAGCCCTCGGTGACCTCTGCACGGGCTTCCTTCACAGAGAGAGCCTTGTCATGGCCGAGTTCGTTGTCATGCCTCCAAATTGGCTTCCATTCCGATCCGTCTTCTTTTATCTCCGCACCGTTCGCGACAATCTGGATATGCGATCCCTACGGTGCAGTCAGCAGGAAACTTTTGTGGCAGTCGACAGCTCTAGATCAGTACCTCAACCTCACCCAGCCAAGTATCAAGGACCTTCCGTAAAATTGGTTTGAGTCCCGCACTTATGACATTAAAACTGATGCCGTTCTTAAGGCAAAATTTATGGAACTCCTTAAACCCTGGGTCAATATCGAGGGCCTTCGCCATGACCTCAAACCCGTCCTCAAACGGTACACTCAATGATCCCCACATCTCTTCCGAAACCTCGCGGAAAGATCGTTCCCCAGACTTGATTTGCTCGTCAAGGATTTGACGGCGCGTTGGGCCGCAACCTAAAGCATCGAACAGCACATGGCCAGTATCCTGCATAAATATGGTTCCGTCAAAGTCTATCGAGCATTAGCATTTCAGGAACAGGAACCTAATTAGTTGCTGGAATTGGGGGTCTACAAACCTGAAAAACAGACAATTCTCCTCACTGTGTTAGACATCATTAGCAATGTGAATCAATCAACAGCGGGTGGGCAGATATAGGTTGAATTAGAGTGGGAGTCGCCATCTTAAAATAGTACCGTGCCAACCCCCGTGGCAACAAAAGACAAGGACCATGGACAAAAAATGACGTAGGGGACCCGGTATGCTCTCTGTGGCTGATGATGTTTTCTTGTATCTTTTCTTGGTATTGTGGAGCCTTGAAAGCCTTTCCTATGTCGGGCCGGTGTGCAAAAACAATCATCCCGTTAAAATTGATGTCAGGTTTCATTGGACTGACATGATGCAAACTTCAAAGGGAAGGTTTAGCGATCGGCATGCCGATGACTCACCAGCCACAACACGTCGAGTGGTCCATTGTGGTTTGTGCTTATGCTACATGTATTGGACACACTTCAGGAGTGCCCTTTCTGCATAAGTCGCACCAATTTTGTTCCGACCTCCGTGCCGAGGTGAACCCCCATGTACTCTGGCAACGAGAAGTCTGCAATTTGTGAGTCCCCCATAATCTGGGGATGGTGGGGGTGGAGAAACGGCGGGTACTCGACAGGGATGAAAGCTCACCTGAGAGCTTTCGTAGCCAACCTCGAGCAATTGTCAAGCAATCCACACGGTCTTTCGGTGCCAGATGTAAACACCGACCAGCCGCTCAAAGTCACGATTGGACAAAGTTCATTAGTTGGGGACAAACTAATTAGCGGACTAACAAGCTAGCGCCCAGGCGGGCAAGCCAACCTAAGCTTTTGGCGTAGGGGATCTGGGGGCTTTTCTTGGCTTGTGGTAGAACGCGGGGGACCACGATTTGTTTTGTTGAGAAGATCACAAAATAAGCGGCTGGGCAAACAAAAACTGGAGGAAAAGGATGCTTACTGCATTCACGGTCGGGTATAGAAATAAAGCCCGATGACGAAAGTGCAGCGTTTCATTTCGTCAATTCCTTGGCCAGCTGCATATTTACATGTGTCTTGTCCCTGACCTTAGCTCCCATTCCTTTTCTTTTTCTTACCTGTTAACTATCGGCCAACGGATTTTGTTGCCCCTTTTTTTCGGATCTACATGCGCCCAGGGACTGCCCAAAGCTCCACGTAGATATGGCCGAGATGAAGCAAGAATCGTTCAACTCGCTTCCCGGGAATCATGAGACAGAGCAGAAGTTAACTCGGAGTATCTTATTCAAGTTGGACACAAGGTAAGGCGTTTCAGCCAACACGCTCTACCGTTCCGATAGCTTGAGTGCTAACAGACGAAGAATTCTCCCAATATTGGCACTGCTATTTCTCTGCTCGTTCCTAGATCGAACCAATGTTGGCAACGCAAAAATTCTCGGCCTCGAGGATGATCTCAATATTTCAGATCATCAGTATAATGTGGGATTAACGGTCTTCTACCTCACGTATATTCTTAGGTGAGACAATTAACATGCATATTTATATTTAAAAAAAAATTATAATAAATGAATAAAAATCATTCATCTAACATCGCAAACAGTGAAGTACCTAGCAATCTGATCATCAAGAAAGCGTCGCCAAAAATCTGGCTCCCAGCCCTCACAATAACTTGGGGCATCATCACGATGTGCCTAGGATTTGTGAGGAACTTTGCCGGGTTCGTTGCCGTTCGCGCAATCCTCGGAGTGGCAGAGGGGGGGTTGTTACCTGGAATGGTAGGCGCTATTTCATCCGCCACCCAGCTATCCAGACATTCACTAACTTTTCAGGTGTTATACCTCTCTTTCTTTTACCGACGAAGCGACCTCGCTCTTCGAATCGGGTTGTTCTACACCGCTGCATCATTGTCCGGGGCATTTGGAGGTATGCTCATCTTAGTTTCCTTGTTATTCTTCCCATTTTTTCCACACTAAGAAAACAACTCCCTTCTATACAGGGCTATTGGCTCGTGGCTTGAATGAGATAGGCCCTCGAGGAGGACTGGAAGGATGGCGCTGGATTATGATTATTGAAGGCCTTTTAGTGAGTGTATCCCAATTAACGTTGGATAAAAGTAGATTATTTCTAATTCCCTTTGCGTGCAATCTAGACTGTTGTTTGTGGAGCCATCTGCTTCCTGGGTCTCCCGAATAGCGTTGAGACAGCTTCCTTTCTAACAGAGGAAGAAAACCTATACGCCCGCGAAAGACTCATGCTCGACAATCCATCAGGGCCAGGCGGGTAAGTGGCTTTGCCATTCTTACAACCTCCTTCATTCAGTCAAATGGTTAATCAATTTGTGGAAGCAGTGCTCCTCAAGAGGAAGGAATGAACTGGTCTGAAGTGCGACGGGGTCTTCTAGAGCCACAGATGTGGCTCTCGGCCACAGCTTACTTCGCCATTCTATCTGGGTTGTACTCATTTGGGCTATTTGTACGCATCACCATTTTCCATTCGTTACGGACTTTCTGACAAGGCTTCTTTATTCATTAGCTGCCAACTATTATCGATGAGAGTGGATTTGCCGAAAATGAGAACCAGGTACAACTATGGACAGTTATACCCTATGCTGTAGCCGCTTTCTTCACTGGTATGGTCTCCTTTCTTTACCCAAAAAATGCTCTGGTTTGTCCTGAAATCATGATTGACCTTGCTAATTGCCATTAGTCTGCGTCGCTTTCCTTTCTGACCGACTAAAATTGCGTGGCGTCCTTATGCTCTTCATATTGCCAGTTGCTATCGCCGGGTACGCTGCGATTGCGAATATTGAATCGGCCCAGATAAAGTATGGAATGACCTTCCTCATGGCAACGGGCATGTACAGCAGTGTTCCATGTATCTTGGTTTGGAATTCCAATAATTCAGCGGGCCATTATAAACGGGCCACAACATCTGCGATGCAGCTAGCTATTGCCAACTGTGGAGGCTTTGTTGCTAGTACGGCCCCCATTCCATATTCCAACTTCTTCTTCCTCTTTCTCTTTCCTAGGGCACTCAGAGCTAATCTATTTTATGTAGCCTTTAACTACCCCTCCGCGGACAAGCCCCAATATCATCGTGGTCACACAATCATTCTTGGACTACTTGTGTTTGCATGGTTTATGTAAGTTGCACCGTGTCATATTTTCTGCCGCTGTGGTCGCTAACTCAGGTGTACAGGATCCTGCTCAATGTTCTCTACTGCGCAAAGATCAACCGTGACAAAAGGAATGGAAAATATGCCAAGTATGAGGGCTGTAATGATGATCGAGATCCCAACTTTAAGATGATTTTATAAACCACACAATCCACATTATATTGGATGATACGAAATGATACTGTAGCAAGTGATATAGTTAGGTTCAGAGTTGGATGATTTCTATAAATATATTGGAGATAATGGTATCGCACATCTGATAGGATTCATCTCATCTATCCACGCCTTTGCCTCTTTCTTTTGTTTACGCGCTTTCACTTGCTAAATAGCAAAAAGAGTAAATAATACCAGAAGAGCGGCATGAAATTCCTTTTTGACTTTAAACTATTATTCGGTACGGCCCCGACTTTCC
The DNA here is from genome assembly GCA_027569885.1 of Aspergillus diversus. NCBI lineage: Eukaryota > Fungi > Ascomycota > Eurotiomycetes > Eurotiales > Aspergillaceae > Aspergillus > Aspergillus diversus. Next base: position 151,839 of record JAPDKZ010000008.1, on the reverse strand, counting down.
CTCCAAGTCCTCAACCCCAGGTACACGTGCCGTTGGGCATGAAGAAAAGCAAACTCATCCGGGTGAAACAAAAAAAAAAGCAAGGCCTAGCCATTACGCAGCCCTTCGGGATTCAGGTACAAGGCGTACCCAGAGTTTTCTGATAGGCCTTGTGAGGTCTAGAACATGACATCAGTAAGACAACTTGACCGACCCCTCTTCGGTAAAGACCTCCGCACCGAACGAAAAAACTTAGATTCCACCGCCACACCTCAGCAAAAATCTCTCGGATTGTTGGAAGGAAAAACGTGGTCCAGATTGCAAGATGATCTATTGTGGTTTGGCACGAAAAGCGGGATGGCTAGAAAGAATGTCAGTAAATGGCTCGTTTGCACTTGCAACTCACAACACATAGAGAAGAGAAAAAGGAAAGTTTTATCCCAATTACCGTCGACAGTCAAGTTAGAGCTCGGATTGCGAATAATAGATTGGCTCCGCGGACTTGGAGCCAGTCTATTTTCGCAATCAATCTGGTCTGCACCGCCGCTGACCCTGCTGCTTCCCACCCAAACATCTACATGGCGAATGCGAGTGTGCCACTCGACAACACATTCAGGACATGTATCCTCATGTCGCAAGTACTTGCGCAGGTATGGAGCATAGATCACCTCACACTTTCTGAACTCCCCGGGAGCAGAGGCGAACGTCACCGGGTCGCGAAAGGTCCCGATACCCCCAGCGGTGTGGCCGCGCCCGCAGTCGTAGGCAATGTCGGCATTATTGTCGTTGTCAGGGATTCCAAAGAATGTAAGGGTGACTTTTGGCACGATCTGGCATCCCCTTAGTTGCGGGACTGCCAGTGCAAGGGTTGCCAGAAGGGCTAGAACTATGGAGATGCGCATGGTGCAGATGTTTGCTGCTTCTTGCTTTACCAAGGCAAAAATAGAGGAGGGGGTTGTTCAAATCTTCCCGCATACATTGCACTCTATTATATTATATTACACAAAGAGGAAGCAATGTATAAATCATGTCATTCTGATCCATCCGGTAGAGTCAACCGCATCCTCAGAGTTCGGTTCCTGGGCCAGATAACGGACGGTTGGTGGCTAGCAAGGAAGGCAAAAGTATATTCAGTCGAAACTTTCTGGAACCATACTCATAGTATCCGTTGGGGACGGAAGTAGCAGATGTAGCATTTCAACAACACGGCCTTAGATAGAAGGTTGCGTCTCAATCCACATAATCAAACCCCCACCAACCTCATACTAGTAGAGAGTTTCAAAATACGCGACCAGTACCTAGTACATACAATCATACTCCTGGTAAGAACTAAGTACTGTACTGCTAGTAGTAGTCTAGAGTATTGTAGTCAATCATGATGATACTTGTATACTAGTACTTGTACTACTTAGTAGTAGTACCAGTCCTCCATAGGTAGTAAGTATGGAGGTAAGTATGGAGTAGAATGAACCACAACATAAAAAAAATATAGGGACAGCATGGATAAATTCTCATAATCAACCCCACGCGAGTCATAAATGTTACGTACGAATTAAAAAAAATCAGAAAAGTATCATGAAAAATATTAAAAAATAAGCCCCCACAACCCGCTCTTGGCGGTATTTGCGACAGGCCTCGTCGTTTTCAACCCTTTTTTACAGTAAATATAACAATCATTTCATTATTACAGTATTCTCGGGGCGAACGCTGACGGGATGGCCTCATGTCAGAAGTCTTGGCTCCTCAATCATATTCAACCTTCCTTCTTCTCCTTCGTCCACATCTTTCTTAAAAACGATCAAACTCGCCGTGTTTTTATTATCGCCTTAATTTATCAATTACTCACGCCTAGTTGGCTTGTGCGCCCAATTTGGGAGGGAAACACTGCCGCGAAATCATGACTGGAGAAACCAATCCCTCAGCCCCCCAAAGAACCTCGCTGCCTAGCAAGGTTTTGGATGAGCTCGGACTTATATCGCTTTGGCGTTCACCACAAGACACGAAACTTCTCTGTGCTCAGCGCTTTGTTCGGCTCTTCGCATATGGAGGGTCGACATTGATCCTAGCTTCGTATCTATCCGCCTTAAATATCTCCGATGACCGCATTGGCTTGTTTATGACCCTTACCCTAGTCGGTGATGTGGCCATTAGCTTCCTTCTGACCATCTTTGCTGATGCTATGGGCCGTCGGGCGGTCCTAGCTCTCGGGTCAGCCTTGATGGCCGCAAGTGGAATTGTCTTTGGTCTGGTGGACAACTACTGGGCTCTCCTCGCAGCGGCTGTGTTCGGAGTCATTAGTCCAAGGTACCAGCTCCTAGGGTTTAGGGGACTTTTAATATCGTACACACTAACATAATTAAATAGTGGGAATGAGATAGGACCCTTCCGTGCTGTCGAAGAGTCTACCCTAGCTCACCTCACTCCCAAAGAACTACTCAGCGATATCTATGTTTGGTACTCGCTAATCGGGAACGCGGGCACCGCTCTGGGTATGATGGCCTGCGGTTGGGCAGTTAATCTACTACAGACAGAAAAGGGATGGGAATATATACCTGCCTGTCGAACGATATTCTTTGCTTATGCTGCCATTGGCGTCCTCAAATTTCTTCTGTCTGTGACATTGAGCGGAAAAGTGGAAGCAGAAGTGAAGAAGACGACACAACCAAAGCCGCGAAATGGAGATGGGGGCGAGACCCAGCCTCTCCTAAGCAACGCTGCCTCAAGTAGTCAGCCCGAAAGGAAGCCATCAATCTTCTCCTTCATGGGTGATAGGCAACTCGTCTCGCTAATCATCCGCCTTTTCATACTCTTTGGTCTTGACTCGTTTGCTTCAGGGCTTGCCTCTATGTATGTTCCCTCCCTTCCCAATAACCTCTCAACCCCCTTACTTACCAAAAGCGCAAAAGGTCATGGATGACATACTTTTTCAAACGCAAATTTTCCCTCCCAGAAGGCAAACTTGGGTCGATCTTTTTCACCACAAGCCTCGTCTCTGCCGCCTCAATGCTAGTGGCTTCTTCGCTTGCCAAACGGATTGGAAACGTTAAGGTTAATATCCCCCATTATCGTAGCCCTCCTCATTCTCTTGGTTATCCCGGCGATAACAAGTTAACAAAAACGTCCTTCAACAGACAATGGTCTTCACCCACCTCCCCTCCGCAATTTGTCTAGCCCTCATTCCCGTCCCATCTATCTTGCCTCTCGCGCTTACTTTCCTAATACTCCGCGCATGCTCCCAAAGTATGGATGTGGCGCCCCGCTCAGCATTCCTTGCTGCAGCGCTTCCAGCGGATAAACGGACGGCCATCATGGGCTCCATCAACGTCATCAAGACGTCCAGCCAAAGTCTCGGCCCACTCATCACCGGTGTTCTAGCTCGCAATGGGCTCTTTGGTGTTTCGTTCACCCTAGCCGGTATCTTGAAGTGTATATATGATATCGGTATTCTTCTGAGCTTCGTAGGTCTAGAGCCGTCACGAGCACAGAGATCATCTTCGGAGGCGGAAGCGTAAGAGCATCTGTCTTCAGACTGTGAGACTTTTGTCGGTTGAAAAGTTTTCGGTGCAGGTTAGTTGCTCAGTATCATGAAGATAATGAGTTTGTCGAAAAGCGGAATGCGCGACTTCACCCCTTGAGGTGATGATTATACGGGTTGAAGGTAAATATAATAATTTCACATAAACTTCACTCAATGTCAAAGGTTTTTATTATTATTTTATTGATGAATTAAGGTTAGTCAATCAAATGCACGGGTATTACCATCTGGGCAGAAAACTACTCATTCCATCTTTGTGGTAACAACCACCACAAAGCCATCATATATACCATTATCATCAATAAACATCTGCAGCAATCATGATATTCTACAAATATGGCGCGTCTTTGCTATTCATATAATAGACTTAGAAGCTAAATTCCGGGTTTCCGATGTCGAGCCAGTCCCAACCCATCGCCATATCATCAAGAGGAACATCCGGAACGTTTGCCCCAAAGGCAGTTCCTGCCCTGTTAACAGCATCAATGATCTGATTATCGGACATTGCCGAGAACTGCAGTGGTTCCGACCAGAACATAGATGGTGCAAATGAAGTTTGGGTTGCAGGTGGCATAGAGCCAAACCCTGCCAGTGGCGGGACGGGCTCAGGTCGGGTCGCAATTCGCGGCTCGGGTTTAGCCTGTGAACTAGGAGCCACAGGAGTACGTCGAATCAACTCGCGTAGGAACCGTCCATAAAGCACTGATGCTCCGTTTCTATGGCTAGGGGTGACTCCAATCCTTTCAAGCACCCCAGCTGTTTCTTCGATCAGATTTCGGACACTCGGGGCCAAGCTGGATCTGCTATCGGTCGGCATTACGCTAAGACTCAGCGCCGAGCATGCCGCAAAGGATATCATGATGACGGTATTGTTTGGCATTGATTTGAGTCGGGATTCACCCTGGATGGCGGCTCTCATAACATTCAGCGCTGATGAAAGACCAGCAGCACGGAAGAACCGTTTGACTTCCAGAGGTGCTGTAGGGTGGTTTATAACGCCTCCGTACGTAGATAGGCGAGTATGTGTGACCAGAATCTCGACATATGGCGGGAGCAAATGAGCTATCATAGATTAGGATATATTGTTTAGGGGAAATTGTGTTTATTTTAGCTTTTTTTTCCAAATCCCTAACTTACCCTGGCCTTCTCCAATTTCGGGTGCCCAAGTCTCATACCAATGATCGTAGAAGCTCTCTATAATTATTTTGATACTAATTCACACGTAAGTTATTATCACACGAGCATTAAATAGAGCATACATATACATACGATTGAGCGGCTCCCGTTCCAGTATCGCTAGTCTGATAACTGTCACAATTCGATTTAACCTGCTTTAAAAGCTCGTCCTTATTCTGTATTAGTGAGAATACATATCAACGAGTGGCCAGCGAGGCTCACCAAGTTTCGACGAAGAACTGCCATAGAATTCATCGCACCGTCACGAGAGTCGGCAAAGTCGGAAACATGCCATCTATCACAATTTTCAATAAGAGCAGTTGCTGGTACTGTATAACTTCTCCCACGCGCCAAGCACACACTATAGGGTGGAGTCAGCAACACAGATAACTTTACAAGCCCAATCCCTACTTACCCACGCTCAAGAACAAATAGAGCTATCCAGACTCTCTCACGCCTTCGTAGTAACCTCCGACCCCATTCAGAGGCTGGGTCGATATCGTCAAATCCGTCTATATGTAAAGCTCTCCTTCCATCAATACAATCGGCCTTTACAAGTCTCCTCGGGAGGTTACTATCAAAGCTAGTGGATGGGAGCACGATTTTATTCAGGGACAGGTCCAATGCAACAGTCAGGGCCATAGCAATGTAGGAGCACGTATCATCATCACCCAGACAGTTACCGGGTGCCATCCAGGGCACGTTAACCATAAAGGCTAATACGATTTCGACCGACCGGAGACGTTGCTTAATCACCCTGTTAGCCAATAACTTGTTATGCCTTGATAGCCGCTTGGATAGCGCAGTTGCAGAGGGCAAAAACAAAGCTGTAGCAGCCATGATAGCGGTAAAAAGAAAGGCCGACTGCGAACGAACAAACTCCACTGTATGAAGTAAGGGGTCGAGACCCCATCTCGTGTGTGCAAGATTCTGGTAGAAACTAGGAGGCCGTGAGTCATGTTCCCGCTGGTATCCCAGAGACGGGTTGGTAAACATACAAAGAAAAAAGAGATTCAGCCTCACTTAAGGTAACGAGGCCGACATCAATAGGATCTAAGTCTGGACCAACATCTAAGCTCGCTCTAACAGGGACAAAAAAAGATTTTGCGGCAGCTATGTTATTCTCGCCAGTGTTTGGAGGGCCTTGTGGTGGTTGCGGCGCTCCTAGCGAGGACCAACTCGACACATCACGAACATCATTTGGGGATAGCTGGAGATCAGAGGCGCGTGCAAGCAGCTGCAGAGGGTTTTCTGCGTCGTCTAGCGCAAGACTCTCTCCGGGATTGATATCACGAGGGAAGTGAAAAGAATCCGGTTGGTCCAGATCTTCCGATAGCTCTTCCGGGTCGCTTGAAAGCTGCCGCCTTTGAGACTTGCTCAGTAGCTCCTGGAGATTTGAAATTATCTTTTGTGCGGCATCCGAGCCCGAGTCATCGGTCCTGGGCCGTTTAATAGCCTGCTCTATCTGGTGCAAGGCTTTCTCAAGACCTTTGCGTTTGCTAGGGACTATCGGTCAACAGGTGGCTCTTTATACCGAGATAGGACCGGTTCTTACTTCTTCACGCCTTTCTGCCTTCCAACGTGGTGACTTGGTACAATGCATTCGGCATTAGCTTGCCTGCATTTGTCACAGCACGCATTTCCTTGGCTTCGGTTACAGCGGACTTTACTCTTCCGACAATTGAGGCATGCAGCCTGCCTTCCGTGTACCGTTTGGTGTTTATTGGACGTCAATAATGAATGATCCATCACCTCTTTCCAAGACAGGATAAGAGAGTAGTCACCGTCTTATCCTATGCTTTGCTATACTTTGCCCCAAAGCCGTTCGTGGTCCCCATATATCCAGCTATAAGAGGGGTCGCAGTGAGTATCGGTACAGTATTGTAAAGGAGTTGCCGGAATTAATGGCAAGGACTCGAGTAGCCGGGTTTCCAAGATCAGCGAGGTGGCCAACGAAGCCCCATTTGGTCACGCCTTTAGAGGCTAACTATTGGAAGAGGATGGTGCGAGGATGTTTCCAAAGATATATGCGAATCAAAAAGAATACCCACAACGCTGACTTGACCTCAATATTTGTCCGGATAAAAGTAAAAACCTAGAAGATAGTTGATTGTTTTCAAAAAGAAAAGAAAAAAGCCGAACGCGGGGGTTGAACCCGCAACCTTGAGATTAAGAGTCTCACGCTCTGCCGATTGAGCTAGCCCGGCCGGTGCTGAAAACCCGGCTCGATACTTGACTACATGATCCTATGTTAGACAGAATCGAGTCCCATTGACCCACCATTCCATCATTGATGTTCTGTGTTCCCCCTTTGACCTCGGTCTCACCAACTATTAACTGACATCGTATTATAAATTGCCGGAGCATTCCCAGTAAAAAGGAAAGAAAGAAAGAAAGAAAAACAGAGCCATGCAACAAAATATAAAGGTGTAGGTCGAGGAATTGTTAAAGACAATAAAGACGTTGGGTATCGAAATATATAATGGAACACCTGTGGCCTTCAGGTAGCTCTCGTAACACTGGAAAGAAATAATGCAAATGGTCAACTATCAAACATTGGAGTAAACCCTGGGTGCCAAGCCAGCGGTGATCGAATCCCCAAGCAATCAACAAGAAATATTTATCCGACCAGACCCAATGTGTTACCAGCTTTCTCCACAATTCGCCTGGAAACTAGCAAGGCAGTAAATAAGAAATATAACGTGAGGTAGAGATTACGAGAAATAAAACAAACAAAAACCCAAGGAGACAGAGCAAGGCGTGGGTAAAAAGAAGAGATATATCAGTTCGCAGCCCTCAGAGCCCGTAACCTGGCTCCCAAGCCATCTTCGACTTCTGCCTCAACTTTGGTTTGATCCTTCACTTCCTCCTTGGGCACTGAACCCTGGTCTAGAGCCAGGCGCATGTCAACGCCTGCGTCGTCCGCAAGCTGCTCCATGAGACGATCAACCTCAGTCTCGCCTTCCGCTCCATATTCTTGCATGGATACACCCTGTGCGACGTCCTCAATTGCACTACTGGCGATTTTGAAGTCTTCTGAGCGTGCCAAAAAGTTGTTCGCATGGGACACTAGGTTTTCGAGGTTGACACTCTTCGATGCGGCGTCCAGACCGCGCGACGCCAATGCAAGGGTTCGCGAGGTGTCACGAGTACTCTGGGCTGCTTTGAGCTCATTTATAATAACATCTGCACGGGCTGCTTCCGCCCTGAGGGTAACTTGTCGTCGCTTTTCGCGCACAGCGGATGCGGCGTGGATACGAGCGATTTGGAACTCGCGGTTTTTCATAGCCTTGTCGGCCTTTGCCCGTTCGGACTTGAAGGTTGATTCAGCCCGAGCAGCTTCCTTCTTAAGGCGGTTTGAGTGTAGCTATAAAGTTGGCGGAAACGCATCAGTAGTTGCTTTGATGCACGGGGCATGGGGTCAAAGGAGTATACTCACCTTCACATTGGTACGGGCCTCGAAAATGGGGTCCTTGCGAACCATATTGTACTACTGCGGATAATATGAGGATATAAAGGGATGTATAACAGAGCAAAAAAGAATTATGTCTTGGGGGATTATCGTCTCTGTCCCCATTGAAGGTGGCGGGTTCTCAAATGATGGTGGGGTGGCTTGGCGTGGCAACGTCATCCCGATCTCCGTATCAGTTCGGCGTAGGCAACAACAAGAAGCCGCCTTGAGATTCAGGGTGTGATTATATATTAATATTCCACAAGGACGTCACTTATTAACGTTTTTTCTAATATCTTGAGAATATTGCCCCCTCCCCTGCACTCGAAGATTTCGTTTCTACTTCCAATTTTTTTTATCCTCCAAATTTAGACTGGGTCAAGGACTGCCGACCGGAAATCTTAAATCGTCACATCACCGAACAGAGTAAATATAAATATCTAATATTGGGGATATGTGCCAAAAAAAAATAAAGCATCAAGTCATCAAACAACGCCCACCCCAACCGGGTTCATGATTCGACCCCAGGAAAAAAACGGAAATGCTCGGAATGAAAGCTTTTTGTGACCTACAATGTGATATCCATCGTATCATCTCCTGCATCGAGGGCACCCTGTCTCTCGGGGTCGGGAACGACAACACCTCGTCCTCTCCCCGCCAACAGCTCTCGTCTCACTTCTGGTCCTATGTCCTTATGTCCACGCACCAGTAACAAGTCTAGAAGAGCCTCCCGCTGATCCTCAGTGATATCGTTGCGATATCTTTGTGCGAAGACCAACAGCGACTGGTGCCAAAGAACGGGGAGTTTATAAGCTTTACTTGAATCTCGCGATTGTCCGTCGGTCATCATGGAGTCCTCGGCACCATCCATAGCACGGAAACGGAGAAAATGGAAGACGAGAGCATCAATAACTTTGTAAGGAAGCGCGTACTTCTTTTCGAGGAAAATCCGGATGAAGACATTCACCGCGCCTGTGCTTTCCAATGATTTCAGTGATTGTTCTGCTGCAAGGTCACACATGCGGAGCAAGGCAGCTGCGGAGTGCAGAACCGGGATAGAGACGCGAGCAATCACCGAGGATACGATGTGAGCCTCTCGTAAAGTGCAGGTTCCACTAGAGACCAGCGGGAATAACAATCCTTTGAAAAAGCAGGCAGGCTTGTAAAGAGCCTTTTTCATCGCATTGTAAGTGTGAACATTAAGCTTCTTGTGCTCATATATCTCCTCGCGAACACGATCGAGTAGCACCGTCGAAATGAATTCTTGAGCAACGACAGGTTTGGAAGAAATAAAGATCCTAGTACCAGCGTAAACAGCATTGGCGGTCCATGACTCAGGACGGGTGATGGAAAGGAGTGTCGGCCAGTTAGGAACGGAGGGAAGGATCTTGAATGGTTTTGGAAGAGGCCCAGACTTGTAGCGAGATAGGATCATACCCACCCTGTCCAAAATTAGTTTTTGTATACGGGCAAATCCCCGCGGCATCTCAGACCTGGAAGAAATCACTTACTTTTCGTAAACTTCAACGGCTTTTAGTGGGATTTGGACAGCATCTTCAGGTAGTCCGCCTCCTTGAATAATAGGACCGGTATGTCCGGTTTGTTTTGCTTCGTGCTCCGCAATCTTTTCTAGAATCAAATCTGCTAGATTTGTAATTTGGCCGCTAGATTCCGGTCCCTGGGGATCGAATATTGGATCCTCTTCACCTCTGGGAACAAACTTATGAAACATATCGAGATCACTCGGGTCGACCTCCTGCTTGTGGCGTTAAAGATGCCTGGGGTTCACCACGATTCTTAACGTACCACTTCTTCAATTTCTTCATCATCATCCCACTGATCATCGTTAAACTTTCCTTCATCATCCGAGAATCCTTCTCCCTCCTCGAATCGGGATTCGAAATCAAAAGCTGAGTTCGTTTTGTTCCCCGTTGACCCAATTACGGCTGTGTGTTCAGCGGCATCTTCTTCGGCCAACTCCTGTCCAATCTGCAAGATTTTGCGAGACGCCTTCGAATCCACAAAGCGCTCACCATCTTCCTGATCTTCATCGGACTGTGTCTTCCGTTTGTTTTTTTGGCTGGGCTGTGTTCTAAGGTGGCCGGCGGTCATAATGTCCTCAGCTAGAGGATTGTGACGGCGGGCAGCGGCGGCGGCGCGTGAGGATGTTACCTTGGGCATGGTGGCCGCTCTTTCTTGCAGCGCATATAATTAAATAAAATAGGTTAAATATGAACGATGGAAGACTGGTGACTAGAAATTAAGCCAAATAGCTGCACAGTAAGGATATAGTAGGAAACGTCGTGCTCATTACCCTGGAAAATGTGTGTAAATTTTTGATCATGTGATCATATTTTTGATGAACTTTTTTTTTTTTGTCGAGGGTTAGTCTCACCGCTTTTCATACTTGGAGTTCACCGCCTTACTACCCCTCTTGGTTGGTCTGGGGCATGTGGTCGGCCGGTCAAAAATTAATCCCGACTTTCTGCCTGGACTATTTTGTTTGACCGCCCTTGGATCACTGCTTTCTTGCCTTCCACTTTCATCATCCTGGGGTCTAGAGGACATCACGCGCATGGGGCAAAGCCTTATTCTATGTCCTTAACATATATCATATATCATTTGATAGATCCAATACCTCTTATCAAAGAGAGGTACCGCTCAACAATACCTCTCTTCCCGAACACCCGTCTACTAACTTCCCGGTTTTGGAAGAATATGTGAAAGGCGTCGGAGCTTCGCCGGCTCGAAATTTACGCGTTTTTTCTACTTCCAAGTACGGCATTGCACCTGGATTCAGTCTTTCCAATATTTGCTCTGGTGTCGGAAACTTCCGCTTAATAAATATCACCTATTTACTCAGACAATATTCTAGGAACAAAGGCCGACTGCTCCAATTCCAGTTCAGGTCTTCGGATCAAGAAGGCTCTCGTTCATGGCGTCTGCTCAGCCGGCGGGGTCGTCTGCGCCCTCTTCAAATATTAATTCTCCAATACTCCCCCCTGGAACTGCTCCTTTCTTTAACGGGTCTGTATCAGATGTGAATGCAAGGTCCTCTCCAGCACCCCCCAGCAATGCATCCGTCCAAGCGGACAGCGGAAGATCAAAGCGTAACAAACGCGACAGCCGTAAAAAGCGTGAGGCAAAAGGCCTAGACCAAGATAATGTTCCTCCCAAAAAGAAGGCAGTCGCTGTTCATAATACCGCGGTTTCGAGCTCGGATCTTAGCATTCTAAGGCCCTTATTACTTGCCGAAACAAGGCCATCTGATCGATTACCCCCGCAGCCTCGACAAATGAACTTTGTAAATCGAAAAATGTCAAGTGCGCTCGGCCAAAGTTGGGATTTTTACGAGGTTGTTGATAAACTTTCGAACAAAAACGGTTTTCGTTATAGCTATGCCATTGCTGACCCGGGGTTCCCGCATATCAAATACCGCCAGACTGATGTTCCTCCTTATCAGGCTCGCTTTAGCTTTGAAGACTCACCCGCAGCGATCTTCTTTGATCGAGATGCTCTGGCCGTCACAACGAATGAACCATGGCACACTGCACGTGCCAACGTATGCGCACGTGAGGGATCCTACTATTTCGAGGCCCGAATAATCAGTGGCATTTTACATGACCCACAACCTTTACCAGCCAATGGAAACTCTACCGCACAATCGAGAGGCCATGTAAGGATCGGATTTGCCCGTAGGGAGGCTGATCTTGATGTTAATGTGGGTGTTGATTGTTATGGCTATGGAATCCGCGATGTGAATGGCGAAGTTGTCAATCGAATGCGATGCGAGTACTTCTTTCCCAAGGGCGAGTCAATTCGCGAAGGAGACGTGATTGGCATGCTTATCACCCTTCCGCCTCTCTCTCTTCACAAAAAAGTAGTCGAAGGAACATACGATCCTGGAACGGACAGTGATCCCTCTTTGCCCAACTCCGAGCCGCCCTCGGCAACCAATATCATCCGGGATCGTATTCCGTTCCACTACAAGTCTGACTTCTGTTGGCAACAATCAAACGTGTTTCCAACCAAACATTTACGCGACTATGCTTTCAACCTTAAAGAGACTCCGACTTTTGGCCCACCCTCGCCATTGAACGGAGAAGATGCTTCCCTCCGCACTCTGCCTAATTCGAGTATAACAATATTCAAGAATGGGGTGAAAATGGGAACGCCATTTAAAGAGCTATATGCTTTTCTACCACCCGCTAGCCGCCTTGCAAACGGCACCAACAACCTTGGGATTGGAGAGCGCGAGAATGCTGACGATGGACTTATCGGATACTACCCCGCCGTTAGTTGCTATGGTGGCGGTGCCGTTGAGTGTCGTTTTCAGGGTCCTTGGTGGGTTGGTCCGCCTTCTCATACGGGAAATGGTGAACCGATCCTGGGGATAGGCGAACGGTTCAACGACCAAATAGTTGAGGATATTGTGGCTGACATTGTTGACGAAGTCGAAGCAATGTTGGTTTGGGGAGGAGTGGATGGTGACGTTGTTGGTAATACAGAAGTAGATGGTTCGACGACCGGAGTTGTTGGAAGCTCTGAGGTGTTGAAAGGTGGCGTTGAAGTGGCATACGAATCTACTATACCTGTGCATAATAGCAACGGTGCTACAACTAATGGGAATATGGGGGGTAATGAAGTTGTGGGTGGAATAGACGCTAGCCACGCCGTTGAAGATGCAATGAGTGTGGGTGCAGCAAGTACGCCTCACGCGGAAGCGCCTCAGACGGCACCTGAGGGCACGGCCATGACTGAAGATGTTGAAATGTCTTGATTGTACGATATCTTAAATATGATACCAGTTCTACCTGTTATAGCTAGCAATACACCGTACGTAGAGTTACTCGTTAATTGGTTGTTGCTTCTGGTATATATTTCAATAGTCCTTTACCAACGTGCGTTCTTGGTATGCAAACTTAATTCAAGGCGGAGCTTCCTCAGACCTATCTACGAGAGAAGGATCTAGAAAGTATTTTTACGAGTGTTTTCATCTAAGCCGGATTCGCGTTGCTGATATACAATAGTCAAGTCTTTTTTCACACATCCGTGTTCAGCTTTTCCCGCACAAACTGGATGGTGACTTCAGCAGCCTCTGCGGCTACGGCGAGTCCTGGCAAAACGGTGAAGGCGTGTGGAGCGCCTGGGTAGAGTTTAACAATAGCCTGCGAACCCGTAATCATCCATTTCGTGCTCATGAGTACAGTGTCGTCGAGCAGCGCATCCTCCGTTCCGCAGAGGAATAAAGCGGGGGGGGGCATGGTCCTTGTCGGAGATGCAATTGCCAATGCAGGCAAATTCTCATATAGCGGCGACACGGACGGGTTTCTTCGTTCCGAAAGTGTCATATCTGGTAGATAGACTTTGTTAAAGCGCTCTAGAGATTCGTAGTTAATCACAAGCGGCCGTGTATTGGTCGAGAGCTAGCGGGGTAAGGGTGCTCTGGCGCCAGGCGGTATCCAACCGAAATAGCTGTTAGCTGGCATCCGTTGGGGTACATTTGCAAAGTTTTATCTGAACCGGCGGGAGAGAGTTTAGAAAGATTGTTTTGAGCAAGAAAAGCCCAGGGTATATGATCTTGTCGGGATATACTCACTGTCTGTGGCTTGATAAGACGAATCCACCGCCATGGATATGAAGAATCACGCCCTTGATTGCTTCTCCGTTGTCCGGTTTATAGATGCGGATTGGGATGTGGTGACCAGCTTCTCGCGAGGGTATAGTTGATCTACAGCATTCTCCAAATAAACGGGCACAGGAACCGGGGTTTCTCCTGTCACTCGCATCTGCCGGTATTTAGCATCACCTACTTCGTTCCATCGGGGGCCTTTATTTGTGATGGTTTCGAGGAATGCATTTGTTTTCTTAGTTTCTTCCAGCACGTTTTCCGCTCGAAATTGGGAGGCATCGATGTAAAGATCACTTTGAATCGACATACTGGGCTCTGTCTAGAAACTGTTTTTCGTTCACCAGCAATGATGGTGGCCGGGAGAAGTCGAAGTGAGGGGTCATACCAACAGAAGGTTCAGCCTCGGTGGGAATGGACTCGAGTCGGGTGTCTCTGGGATCGGCGTGAGAAGGATCTCCCCCCAGCAAGTGACTGATTCAACGCAGGCAAAACAAAGAAAGCTAGAAATCCCTGCTTTAGTATGAGATTGGTAGCGGGTTGGAAAGGCAGCTCTCGACGCACAAATGTACTGAAAGTGCTTCTAACCTGCCTGCGCTGTTTAAAATACCTCTATGCTTCAGCTAAAAGTCGGATCGAATCGAGCTCCCACTCCAAATACCCATCCCTGGGATCGAAATATTGATTTTGAACGATTGCCCTATTATTTAGATAGTGATTTTATAATCGGGCTATATTGAGAAACCTAAAACACCCATTCCTGGAACGCTCAATGAAACGTGGCCAGTAGTATTGGTACACAGATTGGGAAAATTAGGTAGACCTTCTTCCCTCTAGTAGTTCCCCTACCTTTAAGACAAGCTCGTCATCACCGTACTGGCCGACGATCTGAATTCCAGCCAAATCATCACTTCCGCCTTTGTCATCATTGCCTTTCCCTGGTACTGGTATAGATATAGCCGGAAGACCTGCCAGGCTGGCAGGAACGGTAAAAACATCATTCGTATAGGCATCCAGAGGTGAGGTTGCCTCATTTTTGTCTATAAGGTCTGAAATCCTTGGTGGCGGGGAAGGGGCGGTTGGACAAACAAGAACGTCCACTCCGGGATCGCTGGGTTGTTGGTTCGAATCCTGCATGCCCGCTAATGGGTGCCCAGCTCTAAAAACAGCATTGAAGTCCCGTTGGACGAGACGTCGGATGCGCTGCGCTTGGATAAAGTAGTTATCGATGGCATCCGCGCTCAAGCTAAACGTGCCAAGCAGTATTCGTCGTTTAACTTCGGAACCAAACCCTTCACTCCTAGTTTTCGCATATAGATATCCTTCGGACTGGGTGTCGGTTTCTGTGCCTTCAATGTGGGTTCCATATCTAACTCCATCGTATTTCGCCAGATTCGAAGACGCTTCCGCGGGGGCAAGCACGTAATATGCGGACAAAGCCAAATTTGTCGTTGGCAGAGACACTGTCCGAATGATGTGTCCTTGCTCTCGCAAATACTCTAATGACTGATGCCAAGCCCGCCGAACAGAAGGAGTAAGCTCAGAGATATTGTATTCAATGGGTATGCCAATTGTAAGAGGAGAGGATGTCATCCGGGATGCTAGGGATTGGCTTCCTTGCTGGGATGATATACGAGTCCGAGAAAGAGGCGAGAGACTAGTTGGATCCCGTGGGTCATGCTGGTTTAAGATACCTGCGTTGAATGGTTTAGCGAGAGCCAACCTAGTGATAGAGAAGCGAGAATCATACTTAAGATATCACGAGCAGTTGAGGTTTTTTTCGCCAGAATTCCAACTGTATCCAGTGAGTTGGCGTATGCAACTACGCCCCACCTCGAGATCAGGCCGTAGGACGGCTTAAAGCCGACAATTCCCGTATACGCCGCAGGAAGCCGAACAGAGCCTCCCGTGTCGGTTCCTATAGCTCTATAAAGCATATTAGATTTGAATTCATCTTCTCTTTTTTGGTGATATAAGGACAGTCAAGTGTTCTCATACGCATAGCATTGGTTCGTAGCGACAGCCACTGCACTTCCACCGGAACTCCCACCGGCTGATAGGTAGGAATCATGGCTGCGGCGCAGGTTCTGAACGGGTCCAAATCGAGAATAAATAGAATGGGAGCCCATCCCAAACTCATCCAGGTTGGTCTTTCCCGCGATGACAGCCCCGGCATCCTGCAATTGTTGGACCACAGTCGCGTTGAAGGGACTGGTGAAGGTCTCCAAAACTCTCGAAGCACAGGTCGTTGGAAGATCGCGTGTACATATATTATCCTTGAAGGAAATTAGTCGGCCATCGACTTTGGATTTTTGCCTGCCTGTACAGAACACGGCCGTATTAGTTTTGGGCAATAGTTCTTGTTATATGATTTTCGGAGTTGCTTTCGTACCTTGTGCTTTTCGCAAGTCGGCGTCACTGGCCTGGTCTTGCCATCGACCAGGGCGGTGCAGAGTAGTTATGAAGGCATTTAGTGCAGCCTGAGCGCTCTGATTGGCAACATATCTCTCAGCTTCTCGCAAGAGTGACATTTAGGTCGCCGGGTGAGAGTTGGGTGAGGGCCGTGGATGGGCACGACCATTCTCCCACAGGGCAAGCCAGATACGATGGGCGAAAACAGATGGTCCGTGCCGACTTGAACTCTCAACCTGAGAGAAAGCAGCAGGGGTGGGTGGTTTTTGAAATAATATTCGAATATGTAATTAATTTACTGGCATTATATTTTCAACATTTAGAATTGGTCGGGAGAGTTGACATTTCTATATGCTTTTCATGATTAAACTTTGAGCTTCTTTTCTTGTGTTTTCTTTCTCATGGATCCTACGTTTGCCTGATTAATTGGACAAAAAGGTCGGGATATTTTGCTCCGACTGGGCGGTTATTTGTCGGCTATGGGGAACTCTTGTTATCATTCATTGTGGTGGTATTGGCAGGTATTTTAATAAGATCAGATCTATCTAGATTCTAATAGTTTATTAGCACTATAATAAAGAGATGAAAAGGGAAAGAAAAATAACACTCAAAGGATGTTCAATGTCGGAGCATTCTCAAGCCGGCAGCTTAGGTTGTTTGTTCACAGTCCCGTCGGGCCGAGGACAAGAGATCGACGTCATCTAGGATTTCGTCAAGCTTCACGGCTTTTCGATATTATCCTCCATTTCTTCTTGCCTTGCTCCATTCGGCGTACGAAGCCGATAAAGTCCCAGAAAGGCTCTACGACAGGCAAATATGCTCACCCGTTGCGTGGTTCGACCTGGACTTGGGTTTTCTGCCCCTTGCCAGAAGACCTCTGCTCTGAAATCACACCTTCTTACTTCACGTCCCGCAGCGGCCACAGCCACCACCTCCGCAGTAATTCATCTACAAAACCCGCTCTCCTGCGCAGGTGGTCGGCGCTACATTTCCGCTTATGGGTACACTCAAGCCAAAGCACTCGTGTACTCTCGCTATGGAGAGCCGAAGGATGTTTTGCAGTAAGTGTCATGTTCTCGAATCCCTCGAGCGAAGCAATGACAGTAACGGGACCACCCTGGCACTGTAGGCTACATAGGCACTCTATCTCTGCCCCGAATGGGACCCAGGTTAACCTTCGTCTCCTCGCTGCACCGATGAACCCCGCGGATGTAAACCAGATTCAGGGCGTATACCCGAGCAAGCCAACCTTCCAGACTACGATTGGCACCCAGGCACCATCCGCCATTGGAGGAAACGAGGGCGCCTTCGAGGTCATTGCGACTGGATCGAGCGTCAAGAATCTCAAGAAGGGTGACTGGGTTATCATGAAACGAACTGGTCAGGGCACTTGGCGCACCCACGCCCAGTTGGATGAGTCCCAGCTTATTAAGATTGAGGATCGGGAGGGATTGAGCCCGCTTCAGGTCGGCACGGTAAGTGTCAATCCAGTCACTGCATATCGCATGATGAAGGATTTCTGTGAGTGGGATTGGATGCGGGCAGGTGAGGAATGGCTGATCCAGAACGGAGCTAATAGCGGGGTTGGCCGTGCTGTCATCCAGCTGGGTAAAGAATGGGGAATCAAGACGCTCAATGTTGTCCGGGAGAGGAAAGCGCCTGAAGAGACCGAGGCAATGAAACAGGAACTCATGAATCTGGGAGCTACCGCCGTGATCACCGAGTCTGAGATGCTCTCTGGTGAATTCAAGAATGTTGTTCATGAGATCACCCGGAAAGGAAAGGAGCCCATTCGACTGGCTCTGAACTGCGTCGGTGGTAAAAGTGCCACTGCACTAGCCAAAACCCTGGCCCCGGGCTCACACTTGGTGACATATGGCGCAATGTCCAAGCAGCCCGTTTCCTTGCCGTCTGGGCTTCTAATTTTCAAGAACCTTGTGTTTGATGGATTTTGGGTGAGCAAGTGGGGTGATAAGAATCCACAGCTCAAGGAAAATACCATCAACGACGTTTTACAGCTGACTCAGGCGGGCAAGTTCAAGGATATCCCTGTCGACGAAGTCAAGTGGAGTTGGGACACTGAGCCATCCGAGCTCATTGCGGGCGTACAAGGAACTCTCGCCGGGTTCCGTAGTGGGAAGGGGTTGTTCAGGTATGAAGGTGAGGATTGAAAAGCTTAGGATATTAATTACATGTATCATAAGAGAAAATAACTAAGGTTGGATATTTTAAATCCCAAAGAATCTATTCATGTACATCGGGCCCCAAATAGAGGAATAGCAATAAGTAGTTGTTGTGGCTGAACGGTAGAACAGCCAGCTTCAGAATCTATCGAGTGGTTATAGGGGTACAAAGGATGCGGGTTATGTCTGACAATTCCAATTATCCTCCACCCATTCTACAATGAGGTCCGTCAATGTCACCGATGGCATATAAACGTTACTATCCCGGGGTAAGTTGACTTTGAGTTCAGCAAACCTCGCGGCAAGAGCCACATAAGACTCAATAAAATCAACGTAGACCAAATCTACTACATTCGGGACAGATGTATCGGGGGAAATCAAGACATCGACGCAATTGGGGACCTGATAGAAAGATATGGGGGAGTGAATAGTATCGTCCCCATCCTCACCTTGGTCATCCGTTGTAGTGTACCCGGGGAAAACTTTGGGTGGAAGGTAGTCACTGCTGAACATCGGAACCTGGTTGGTCGGTAAATTAAACTGAGCATAAACGCCTGTAAGCTCGCTTGGAACACGATTACTACCGAATGCAGCCTGCTCGGGTGGCGCAATATTCCAAGGCAGAAAATCGGCTGGGTCTCGAGATTCCATTAAGATCTGGGGTTGTTTATTCAAGACCTCTACAATCAACTTCGCTTTATCATACGGAACATCCTTTAAATAACGGAAGCCGCTGGTGAAAGGAGATATTATATATGCCGAGTCTCGCGTAAATGGTCCCTCGAACATATCGAAGCGTAGAGCTCCAGTGTTGACTATAGCAAGGGCAGATTTTCCGGCACGAGAGTCATCTTTAAGCAAGTCTGGAAGAACCTGCCTCTCAAGCCACGTGTAGATACTGTTTTCGTTTGGGTATCTGACACGGGACATCCAAAAATCTCGTGGCACACAGCCGTAAATTTGGTCCAACTGGAGCGCCCTTCTGGATTTTCGAATAAGCTGCGATACGTTTAGGCCATTCTCCGTGGGAAAAGTGCTCTCATTAAGCCCGGTGTGGTGGTAGAATGAGAAGAGATTATTATCGATATATCTTCGGCTGAAAACAGGAGCTTCAAGGTCGGGTTTGATCTGCGTATTATTGGTGGACAAACCATCAATTGACGCGAATCCAATGGTTTCCATAAAACGACCGCTAGCAAGACCATAGGCGTTGGAATCGTACCTCGCGTAGTCACGGATATGAAAATGGCCACCAAAGAACTGGATTGGCGTATTTCGATGAATAGCTCTAATCGCGTTAAAGACGGCCTTATATTCTTTTGAACGAACAGGAACATGCCCAAAAACCAGAAAGAGGTCTACCTCCTGGTCCTGAACGGCTTGGTGAAACCAGTCTTCCAGGATTGTTTGCTCTACTGGCTGGACAATAGTGTTATTGTAGTTTTTGGTGAAGTCAAAAAGAAAGCCGAAGGCAACAATGCGGATGCCCTGCATTCTCGTGCAGAATTTTTTAAATCGGGGAGCCAACGGGACAATTTCCCCAGTTACCGGGTGTATTATGTCGATATTTGATGCTAGGTAACTGCCACTGAAATTCGGCACGGTCGTGAGAAATTCAGTACTTGAGGTATTTTGTTTATACAGCTCGTGATTTCCAGAAGACATCAAGTCGATATGTTGAGAATGCAAGATCTCCGATACATAAACACCCTTAGGTTCCGACGAGTCATAGAGGCCATTTCCCTCCACCCTGTCGCCAGTGTCGATTACCAGTAGGTCCCATCCTTGCGCCTCGGCCCTTTCCCGCATCCGAGTTGCAAAAGAGACATAATCACCCCAGTCTGCTGAGTAAGAAGGTCTAAAGACGAGTCCATCAGTATAGCCACGAACGTCCATGTAAGTTTAGAAGCCATACTCATTAAGATGGCCCGCCAGCCAACCATGAGTATCCGTCGTGTGGAGAAAATTGAGCTGCCCCCATTTTAAATCCCGTAATGGAGCAGGGATGGGATCCGGAGCAGAGGGCTGGATAGCTCGGACAGTGCCAAGGACTGCTATAACAGTCACAGGTAAACCGAAATGCATCACTTTGTTTACTTTTGGAGGGCTCTTCAAACCCAGAAATATGCCAGCAACTCGGGGCGAAGAGCCGGTATGAATGGGAGCTAATCCAAAGACGGTGGGACCGCAAAGAGAGACAGCATCACCGCGCTGGTAAGGGGATTAAGGAACTTGAGCACATCGGAGTACGGTGACGAGCGCCACAGCTTTTGTTATCGGGAAGTCTGATCGCCGATCCCAAGAGGGCGTCGGTGAGTGCTCCCGCTTAGTCATCCCATCCCAACACTCTTGAGTTAAGCTCTCACCAAAAATCGCATCCCCGACGGAGATATTTTGTCCGGGCCACTTTTTTCGTTCCCTCCGTATCCCCTCGCGTTGTTTGGTGCGCAGCCATTGCGAGTTCTATCCTCTACAATATACTACTATTTCGCCTGGCCATGGCTTCCCCCCGACTTTTCCGCCCAGCAGCTCGCCTGCTCTCTTCGCGCATTTCCGCTACTCCCGTCCGTCCAGCTTTTTCTCAATCTAGCGGCTTACCCTCCATCCTACGCCTTCGGGGATACGCTACCGAAAGCGGTACTAAAGATGTTACTGTTCGAGATGCTTTGAATGAAGCCCTCGCAGAGGAGCTCGAGAGCAATCCCAAGACATTTGTTATGGGTGAGGAGGTTGCACAGTACAACGGAGCGTACGGCTCCCTTTTCCTAATACATAATCATTGAACTATTTGTCTGACTGCTTGTATCGCAACAGCTACAAGGTAACCAGAGGACTTTTGGACCGCTTTGGCCCCAAGAGGGTAATTGATACCCCAATCACCGAAGCGGGCTTTTGTGGTCTGGCAGTCGGTGCGGCTCTGGCCGGATTACACCCTGTTGTAAGTCTTCCCCTGGCTAGGCCCACCAAGGAAGAAACACGAGACGCAATTTTATTGGACTAACATGCCTATCTTTCCGGTAGTGCGAATTCATGACCTTCAACTTTGCGATGCAAGCCATTGATCAAATCATCAACTCTGCCGCCAAGACACATTACATGTCTGGAGGAATCCAGCCCTGCAACATCACCTTCCGTGGCCCCAATGGATTCGCCGCAGGTGTTGCTGCTCAGCATTCGCAAGACTACTCAGCTTGGTACGGTAGCATCCCTGGACTAAAGGTTGTTGCTCCTTGGAGCGCTGAGGATGCCAAGGGTCTGCTGAAGGCCGCTATTCGTGACCCTAACCCTGTTGTTGTTCTCGAAAACGAGTAAGTAGTTCTTTGCGGAAATTTTGGGAGATTGTTTCATAACCAACCAACTACTAGGCTACTGTACGGTCAAGCCTTCCCAATGAGTGAGGCGGCTCAGAAGGACGATTTCGTTCTTCCCATCGGCAAGGCGAAGATTGAGCGACCTGGCAAGGACTTGACCATTGTTTCTCTTTCCCGCTGTGTTGGACAGTCGCTAAATGCTGCCGCCGAATTGAAGCAGAAATACGGAGTCGAGGCTGAGGTTCTTAATCTCCGATCCATTAAGCCTCTTGACGTGGAATCTATCATTCAGTCGCTCAAGAAGACCGGCCGTCTCATGGTCGTCGAGTCCGGATATCCTATGTTCGGTGTCGCATCAGAAATTATGGCCTTGTCTATGGAGTACGGTTTTGATTACCTAACGGCTCCTGTTGTTCGCGTCACTGGCGCTGAAGTCCCCACCCCTTACGCCTTTGGACTGGAGCAGATGAGCTTCCCTCAGGAGGACACTATTGTTGGCCAGGCTGCCAAGCTCCTGCGATTGTAAATTCTCTATTTTGTGAATGGTTAACGGAGGTGTCGGAGAACATTGCAATGTAATAAATTCACCTGCGCGGTATTTTCTTTCCATGGCCTATTGCTATTCTTTTTCCCTTATTTCTGACAAATTTCTTGGACTTTGTACGATTATACTAAAGCATCAACACTAGACCAAAATTCATAGCACTTTCTAGCCCTAGCCCATTGAGAGTGCCCCATCCTTCACCCGGCCCAGCCCTGCTGTCTCTGCCCTGTAGAGTAATACTCGGACCACCCAGAGAGTAGTTATAAGGGGATTCGAGATTGAATCAAGAGAACTTGACGGTGACCCCACCATATCGAGCCCACTCACTAATCTGATATCATTTCTGCATACAGAAAAATCCCAAAAAACGTTGGGGGCATCCAACGGACCATATTATTACAATATTTAATATACGTTTACCATCCCGCGCCCCTTGAGAGCAATTTTGGACCTCGCTAACTACACCATGGTAGCTTTAACCGGAAAAGTTTTGTTCCCCATGCACCCAGAAACGCAGTCGGTCGGATTTTGGGGATTATAATACCCGCCTACCATACACTCTTCATCGGTATCGCTCTCTGCATCGTTTTGCAAAGCATTCGAAGCCCTGGCGTTACTGGGTCGAATTGCATCACTGGTACCTTCTGTGGGGAGAATATCATCCCCTTCGTCACCATGTTCTCCTAGCACGTTTTTTTTTGTTGGTGCTGCAGGTGGGATGGGGCTCTTAACAGAGGTAAAAGAGCTCTTGAATCCTCCCTTTTTAAATCCGCCATTACCAGTGGCCCCACTGCTGCCGATGTTTCCAGTCCCAGGAGTGGCGCTTGTCTTGCTGTCAATGACTCTTAATCCTGCCTCCGCATCCGCCTTTCTCTCTGCCCTCCTCGCTTTCTCGGCTGCGTTCGGATCCCGCGATAGTTGTTTAAGGTCTTGTAGGCGTTTGCGATGTTGATGGTCGTATGATGAAATGTGAGCTTCATATTCTGGATGTCGAGAATATGACTTATTACATAGAGTACAAGTAAAAGAGCTTAGAGCTGAGCGTGCCGACTCAGTCTACGGGGCCAAGGAACAGATTAGTGGTGCGGTTTAGCCGGATATTATATCAGGGGTTTATTGAATCGCACCTTCGGGGCCGGGTTGGTAAATCCTCGCTTTAGATATTAAAAAAATCAAATTGTGAGCTCAACGCGAACTTCCCTGGTCTTATGGATGGTGAACATACTGGCGGCATCTCACACAATTTACAGGCGGTTGAGCAAAATATATCAATATTTTTTTATGATATTATTTGAGTCACCGTTTGTGTGTATAATCCTATGTTGCAAGGAAAGGAACGAGGAGTGTTTAATTATGAGGGGTTTGATTATTTGAACCATAAATTGTGTTTGAATTGAGAATATCGTTGGGTTCGCAAATGGCGGGGGAGGATTCTGCCGTCTTGAAAGGGTTACCGCCGAGGGATGGCTGCGAGTACCTCCGTCTCCAGATTTCTTTATCCATCTTTTTCTTTCCTTTTTCCTTCTCCCTTGCCTTGCCCTTTATTTTGCTCTTAATTTATTTTCATGGAGGGGATTCGAGACTGGAATGCGCAGATCTTTTCCAAACTCTTCACAATTTTATGGTTGTTGAACGGAAGGAATCCCTGGGTTGAGCGAATCGGCTGGTGGTTGGGTGGCTAGCTTTGAATTAGTTAGTTCGGCAACTAATAACCCCAATGCCATCATGGCTGGCCATGCATCTCCCCTTCAGCTCCCTGAGAACCAGATCGGGCATTTTGTCGTGCTTGCCCACGAGCCCATCATCCAGGCGCGAGTTACTGGGAAACTGAATTTGTCCAACATCTACCTCTTCAATATTCCCTATTTCTTTCTTTTTATGTCTTTTTAAACAATATAATTATCTAATAATGATATAATTATGAACCCATATTACCACCTTTTTACTTTGTGAGATATCCTACCAGCTCGACCCTCGCCTTGGAACAATGGCATCCCTTCAAGAGATGGCTGTTGTGACGCGCGATGACATTGAGACGAAGTCAGTGATTTCTATGCAAGAGCTGGAACCATCTCCAGTGGAGGATGCATTCCCCGACATTGAATTAGGCGATCAGCACCATACCATTCCCCCGCGGTCGAAGCAGCAGGGGGGCTTGCTTGGAGGTGGATTCCCTTCCGTCAAGTTGGGCCTTCGTGGGCAAAATTGGGATTCTTGGTGTAGGTAGAGAGAAAAAAGGGCTCTCCTTTTACCATGCTTAGCTAAACTGATTGGTGACAACTGTTAGTGTCTGCACTACAAAAATACTCAACCTATCCCCCCACCGTATTCTTCGTGCTGCACTTCGCCAATACTTCAATCATTCCCCTCGCCACTCGTTCAGTTGTTGATAGCGAGAATTACCTTCTCCTTACGAGACCCGTTTACCAATCGCCTTCGCTCGAACATCTGGTTCTAACTCTCCCGGTTCTGGTTCACATCGCGTCCGGAATAACGCTTCGAAATATGCGCTCCTCTCGCCATGCCCGACTTTACGGTTCCGATAGAGGGCCCCGCAGATTCTCTCTGACTTTCTGGCGGCGGATGAGCTTGCAAGCGCGCCTAGGGTACCTACTCGCCCCATTATTAGGAACTCACGTCCTTGTCAACCGTATCACTCCACTGATAGTCGAAGGCGGCAGCTCAGGCATCGGACTAGGCTTCGTCGCTCATGGAATCGCGCGGAGCCCTATTTTTTGGAATTTGTACTACCTGATATTTGTGGCTGTCGGAGTGTGGCACTTTATTGGAGGGGTGGGGTCCTGGATGGGTTGGAGAGTCACCACGTCCCGAAAAGAACGTAGTAACAAGAGAGGATCTCTGGAAGGCTACTTGGGATATAACGAGAGTGATCAGCATGTCAAGAGGAGAAGGAAAATTTGGTGGGTCATCAACGGGATCGCAGCGCTGGGGACATCTTTATGGCTGGCTGGAGCGCTTGGAGTTGTAGGACGTGGAGGGCAGGGCTCGGGCTGGGAAGCCAATAACTGGAATAATATATATAACCATCTTCCCATCATCGGAACCTGGTTATAAAAAGACCGCGCATATGTTGTATGACCTTACAAGATAGTAGTGTAATAACTTTAATAGCCACTATGACACGACAGCTCGATATGCATGCGTCTAACCAAACTATGCACTTCGATCAATCAAGACTTCTAAAATATTTTACTTAAACAGTGTCGAAGGAATTTAATCCAATATGTACCCTCGTACTTCCATTATTGAACAGAGAGTAATTGGTAGGTACTTTCAGTACTCCAATTTTTCAGGTTCCAGCCTCTCCGTGCGGCATTGGACATTGTCTACGGCATGTTTAATTGGTCGGTGCGGGGAAACTTTTCCAAAAAGAGATTTGGGGATCTCCAAAAAAAAAGAGAGGGACACTTTTTCTCCCATGAGTTACCATCCGA
Organism: Aspergillus diversus; assembly: GCA_027569885.1. Taxonomy (NCBI): domain Eukaryota; kingdom Fungi; phylum Ascomycota; class Eurotiomycetes; order Eurotiales; family Aspergillaceae; genus Aspergillus; species Aspergillus diversus. Next base: position 126,164 of record JAPDKZ010000008.1, on the reverse strand, counting down.
TCCGTGAGAAACACGAACGTCGGTAGCGTCGAGAGCCGAGATTCTCTCTGGCTCTATGAACCGGATTTATTGGAACTTTACGCGTTCTCTGAATACCCGGTCATCGTTAGCATCTTTGAGAATCGACTTCCAGCACTTCCCACCATTCACAATCCCACCTCGTCTCCACCATCGAGAGCCTCCAGGACGAGATTACCGATCTTCCTTTCCAGCCATGCAGGCATCTTCGGTTGAAGATACCGTTTCTCAACTAGTGCAACATGCCGGTAAAGAATTCAGGGCGGTGCAGGAAGGCCGGGCGCACATATTGAACCCGCCTGCTCAGGCCGCTGCCTCGCAGGGCCCCAAAAAAATGCTTAAGCCTGAAGATGAATCACAGACTGTCTTTTACAATCCAATTCAGCAATTCAACCGAGACCTAAGTGTTCTCGCGATTAAAACTTATGGTGAGCATGTGCTCGCTGTGAAGAAGCAAAAAAGTGAGCAGCGAAAACGGAAAAATAAGGGAGACTCGGGCAAGAGCAGGAAGCGCAAAAGAGAAGATGAGCCTTCCAGTGAGCCTAACAGCAAAGGGGAGGGTGAGATGGAGGGAATAGAGACACAGCTACAGGGTCAATCAGATTTAGCATCTCACCACGCACCAAGTATCCCTCCTTCGTTTACTATTCTAGATGCTTTATCAGCTACTGGTTTGCGCGCGCTGCGATATGCTTCCGAGATCCCCTTTTTAACCTGCGTTGTTGCGAATGACCTCTCCCCCTCCGCGATCCAATCTATGAAGACAAATATCGAGTATAATGGACTTGAAAAGCTCATCCGGCCGAACCATGGTGACGCGCGTGCCTTTATGTACAGTCTTCTCCAGTCAGGTAGCGCTCAGAATACCGATACTGGCAAATTCGATGTCATTGATCTAGATCCTTACGGTACCGCAGTACCATTCATGGATGGAGCTGTTCAGGCTGTGAAAGATGGAGGTCTTCTTTGTGTTACTTGTACCGATGCAGCCATCTGGGCTTCGTACGGTTACCCAGAGAAATCATATTCCCTCTACGGGGGTATTCCAATTCGGGGATCACATTGTCATGAAGGGGGACTGCGCCTCATCCTTCATTCCCTTGCAACGTCCGCCGCCAAATATGGACTCGCAATTGAGCCGTTGCTGTCGTTGTCAATCGACTTCTATGCTCGGGTGTTTGTCCGCATTCATCGATCTCCAGCGGAGGTGAAGTTTATCTCCGGTAACACGATGATAGTATATAATTGCGACTCCGGATGCGGTGCCTGGACGACGCAGCCTCTGACTCAGACCAAACGGAAGGAGGATAAAAAAGGAAAGCCTTTTTATCATTTCGGTTCTGCTCAGGGGCCAACTTCGGGGCCGACATGTGAGCAGTGTGGGTTTAAAACGCACGTGGCCGGCCCCATGTGGGCTGGCCCCCTGCATAACCCTCACTTTGTCCAGAGAATGCTTGATAAACTTCCCGAGGTCGATAGAGACACGTACAAGACAGTCGACAGAATCGAAGGCATGTTGACCACCGCACTCGAGGAGGATCTGAGCTTGGACAACTCTTTAAACGACCCAACTTCCCCCCCGTCCAATCCTAGCGGCGAAGATGCTGCAACTGTTGCCAATGCCGTGGTCGACGAACCCCTGTCCATTATTCCTCGGGTAGACCCCGCCCTCCGGGAGCCTTATCCATTTTATTTCAACCTAAGTGCATTATCCAGGGTCCTCCACACCTCCACTATTCCTGTAGATGCTTTTCGGGGCGCTCTCTGGCACTTGGGCTACCGATACTCTCGGAGCCACACAAAACCTAATACGACTCGCACGGATGCTCCGTGGGACGTAATTTGGGAGATCATGAGAGAATGGGTAAAGCAAAAGTCCCCCATCAAGGAAGGGGCTCTCAAAGCTGGAACTGCAGGAGCTACAATCATGTCGAAGGCTCATGAGACGACGAGAACCCATATCGAACAAAATCAGCGATTGGATCTGCTGAGAAAGGAACTTGTATTAGCGGCTAAGGATGGGAAGGATATGTCTGATCTTGTGACAAAAGTTGAAGCTGCCCTATACCGCAGTGGATATCAGCAAGCTCTCAGGAAGGATGGATCTGGCTCTGAAACCCATGACCAAGACGGGAGGATACAGTCTGATCTCCAGAATGTCACCAGACCTGAAGGTCATTGTCAGGGCCAAGGTGAATCCAAGACCAAAACTAATTGCAACATCGAAGTTGTATTCGACGACGCATTAGGACAGGAAATACGGCCAAAGAGACGCCTAGTCAGGTACCAGATCAACCCTCGGGCAAACTGGGGGCCTTTGAATCGCGCATCTGGCGGTGCATAATACCCAATGGAATCATTTAAACCAAGAATGTCACACTGTTTGTCTCCATTTAGTTATCCAAAGCCTAATCCTCCTTGTTCAAAAAAAAACTTGGTTTGAAGTACGGGACTGTCACGGTTACTGCAAGCTGCCTGGGTTTAAGACACGATGGTACCAAGAATGCAGGAAGCAACCTCGAGAAGTGGACCCGGTTAGTATTGAAAATAAAGGCGTGATTTTGAGAAAGAGAAGCAGGATGAGTACGGCGCTGGAAATCCTTTGTAGTGTCTGTCCTCCCTCTCCCAACGCTCCGCTCGGTGCCATATGACTAGGAGCTCGCAACGATGATAGTAGGGATTTGAACGGAGGGTGAGATTTCGGTATATTATTCAACGGGCAATTAGTGTCCGTCCGTCCCTTTCCAGACTCGTGTCCATCGTAGTCGCGATTTATTCTCCGGAATAACACGTAGACAATGGATGGACCGGCAAACATCTCTCGTTTCCTATTGCTAGGATACCCCAGACTTAGGTATGTATTTCTTTATGGATATGAGAGACCCACCACTTGGCTCACTCAGAAAAGTAGCTTACGCTGTGGAAACCGATCCTTGTAATTAATAAGTTCTTGGGCTTCATTTGAAAACTAAATTTCAGAGTTAATAAACATGCACAGTAACTATTCTATACTGTAAATACAGGGGAAAAGCCACAAATAGAGCGCTCATCAATTCTCATCAACACATTAAAACTTTGAAACGGCAACAGCAACAGCTTGCGAATCGCTGTGGCTAATGCTAACACTAATTTGCTTAACGCCAGCCTGATTAGCAGCCTCGGCAGCAACACCGTGCAGCTAAGGATGTTGTTAGCTGGATATTGTTATGAAGGGCGGTTTTTCAACTTACTTTCACCACAGGCGCCCCCGAGGCATCAGTTTCAATTTCGATGTCTTTCAATGGGGCACCAGCACCTTTGCTAGAGACACCCAAGGATTTGAAGACAGCCTCTTTAGCGCTCCACCTCCCAGCAAACGATGCCTGAGCATCCGGAGCTTTGTGGCAGTACTGTTGTTCGTTAGGCGTGAAATTCCTATCAATAAAAGTCTCATTTGCGATATTAATGCTCTCAATTGCTTCGACGTCAACTCCAACCCTCGAGTTTTCTGAAGTTTGTGCCTTTGCCAGGGATTCGACCATGAGCTTGGTATCCTCGGCCCCCTTCTCAGTGATGACGGGTGGCGTTGAAGGGAACTTGAGTTCAGAGGTCTTTTTGTCAATCGCCACGCGGTAGTCAGGATTTAAGAACACCTTGCTCTGAAGGTCATCCTCATAAGGCGCCTTATTTTTCGCGACAAAGATACTGTTGTTTATCAAACCGTTGTGGAAGAAGCGATACGCCCTCTTCTGCCTGGCCTCAACCTTCGCCTTGTAAGTCTGGAACTGCGCCTTATCAAGAACTGCGAAGAGATATTTAGGGTGAACTCCAATAACTTGGGCTCCTTTCTGTCCGAAACCAAAAGACGTCACGGAAAATGCTTTAATACCATCCGTCTGGATACTGCGGCTGGGGTAGACGATGTAATCGAACTTTTCCATAACTTTGTCCACATTATCGGCATTGCGGTTACCCGGAACCAAGCCGCTATCAAGGACTTGAAGACATCCATTGAACATCCATGCGCCTGCAGCTCCCTTGGGGTGACCAGTAAGATACTTCTGGAAAATGCCCAAAACAGCATTTCCCTTCTTTCGGCCCAAATGTTTCATCTGCTGACAAATAACATCGGATTCATTTTTATCATTGGCAACCGTAGATGTGCCATGGAAAGAGGCAACACCAATGTCGTCGACGGTCAGACCCCAGGTGGCAAGGGCGCCGCGTAAAGGAGCTATGCGAGAATCCTGTTTCCAGAAATTGTTCCCTAAACTGAACTGAGCGTCCTTCTCCTGCCGGACGGCTTCACGTTCAATATGTTTAGCCCTTTCCTGCATATATTCGGACACATCAAACCCTTCGGATTCTTGGGCTTTCATAGCATCAACTTCCTCCTGGAGGTACAAAAGCTCAGACTCTTGCCATTCTTTGATTTGTTTCTTCCGCAAATCAAGCTGTCGGCGACGATATTTGATATCCAACAAGGGAGACGGGAATTTTCCAGGGTTCTCCCTGGCCGTGGTTAGAACACCCTGTCCAGGAGCAGGGACAGAGCGACCGATTTTATCCGTGGCTGTGGTTGTTAAGGCAATGATTCCATGAATTGGAACACCCATGTCAAGCGCAAGCTGGGCGCTCATAATCAACTGCATACCGCAGCCCTGCGATTCCATGAACCCGGCACGGGTAGTGGTCGTGGGTCTTGACATCTCCTGGGGTGTACGCCCGTGAGCAAATTCATCCTCGGCATTGCTAGTGGCTTTCATATTAGCGAACTCGTAGGAGCCTTCTTCTTGGAAGTCGTCAAAGCCACCAACAAAGCAAACCCGTGCTTTCCCTTCCACGATAGTCTCGTAGCCGATGTCGACAGACTCGACAGCGGTAGCACAAGCGCCAACAGGTGTTTTGATTGGTCCTGTGGAGGAGAGCAACAACATGTTGACCCAAGCACTCATTGTGTTGATAAAGGATTCTTGTAGAATATCCTTCTGGAGAGGTTTATCTAAATAGCGATCCTTATACATACCGCGCAAGGCGTGGGTGCCCCCGATACCTGACCCAATGCAATTGCCAACTTCAGATAGGTGAACATACTTGTAGAACTCGTATGGATCGGTGATACCAGCAGAAAGCATGGTCTCGGCTGTGCAAACGAGAACGAACAAGGTGACAGGATCAACCTGCTCAATTATGTCGTCTGGAATACCGTATCGCTTTGCGTCCCAGCCGGTTGGAACCTGGCCAGCAACCAGACGGTCGAACTGGAGGGCTTTTGGAACGTGAAGAGTGGCACCCTTTTTGAGGCGGACAGTGTATTCCCCTGACTCGGGTAGCTCGAAAATTTCAACCTTGTCTCCGTGTTCGCGTTTAAATTCCTCAGCGGTTTCTTTCGACGCTTCAAATGGATCCAAATCTTCCTGAATGACAATCTCCTGGAGCAATTGCTTCTTCTTAGGGTCATACCCTTTAAATAATTCCGGCTCAATAAGTCGAATACCAGAGTGCTCGAGGATGTATTTCTCGTATTTTGCTTTGACATCTTTATCATCCACTGGCTCGCCTGATTTGGTATCAATCCAGCCAGAGTAAGCTTTACCCTTCAGGGGCCCATTGTGATGCTTGATGAGACCCATGATCCAGGCCATTTCCACACAACCCTCGAGGGAGAACTTGCCATAAGCTTCCATCTCCCATCGGGTGCGTGAATTTCCCCAGGGCCCAACCTCCGAAAATCCTGTGACAACCACCACCTTGTCCAAATTGACCATACCTTTGAGGGACTCATTGAGAGGTTGAATCTCCTCTTCCCAATTCGGCAGGTCGGGAAATTGGAACTTGATATTAGCACGCGGTTCTGCCATTACCCGTTTGTAAAGCACTTCACTGTCCTCTCCATTCACGATCTTGTTTTCAATTGCCGTTTCCTTGATAACCGCTTTGCGGACGTCGCTCGTCTCCATTATGTCGGTCCGGAGTTTTGTCATCAGATCTTTCAGATCGGGAATGTACTGGAATCCCCCATTAAGATCAGCCCAGACAGGGTTTAGCTGGCAAAGATTGACAATTGCAGGCGCCATTAGTCCAAGTAAATTGAACGCCATTTCTTGTTGTGAAAATGTGCGAACGCCTAGCTTTTCGACGCCTTCAGCCACCATGTTGTTGCCACTCATCAGGCCTGTACCACGAGTCCAGCCAATGACAGCGCCGCAGATAGTTAGGTAGTTACTCCAGTTCTCGGAATACCAGCGATTGAAGAGAGTTTCAAGGGCAAGTTTGGATTCAGAGTACAAGCCATCATTTCCGAATGTGCCGTGGTTAGGTGACAATGGAAGAATGACTTGAGCAGGCCGGGTTTCGAACCCGTTAATTTGCTTCTGCACTTTGATGCATCCCAAGAGGCGTAAGAGGTTGGTCAACATGATGCGATGGGCGAGCTCTGATTTAGAGTCAATGGAGTCGATCTCACGACCATTCTCAGGAATAGCAGCAAATGGAACAACGAAGTCCAAGTCCCAGCCAAGGCCCTTCTTGGTGTCGTAAATATAGTCAACCAGAGCTTCCACATCTTGCTTACTACCTTGATTGAAAGGAACGACAACAAGCTGGGAGCCACGGGCACCATAGCGAGCATACATGGCTTGGTAGTATTCGGTGACTTCACGAGAATACCTACTAGTGGTCACTATAACCTGGGCACCACCGCTAATCAGGCCTTGAAGCACTTCTGCTCCAATAGACCCGGCCCCGGCGCCAGTCATCAGGACATTTTTACCTTGAAATGTCAGACCCGATCGTGCAGCGGATTCCAATACATCCAGATAGACACCGGTAAGCTTTTTGCTGTAGTCCCAACCATGTTCTGCTTTCTTCTTGAGGTGTAGGAAAGGAATCGTTTCGACTTTCCCTGCACGAGGACTGCCGTTGCGCTTCAAACCATTCCGACCTGATTTCTTGGCGTGGCCATTTTCATGTGGCATTATTTGATTCTCGTTCATGCTCAAAGCGCGAATGACATCCTTGTAGAGTGTATTGAATTGTAACTGAGAGCTCTTGGACAACCGGTGCTGTCTGCGAATCAACTTGTAGACGCTTCTTAGGTCATTCTGCACTTTAGCTCGATTACTGTACTCCGAAATCGGGCCGCCGTCCGCCATTTGTCGAACATAGTGTTCCAGTTTGCGGACGCTTGCTCGGGGGGCTTCTTTGTACTCAACATTTCCACGAGCGTCAACAGTTGTTTGGGGTCCTGTGGGAATTGCAACATCCTTATAAACGGGGGCAACGCCAAGTACCTCCTTGCAGTTCTCTATCAACTGCTGGCCTAGCTCCTTGGCCAGTTGGTACGTTTCTCCCCGGTCGGTTGGACAATTATCAATGTGATACTGCATGAATTCGAGAAGGAGAGGATTTGAGCGATTCATAATCCGGATACACTGGCTGACGATCTCGCGATCAACAGCCTTCAGTCGTCCAAATATGATATCGTAGTACATGCTTAACGCGTCTTGCCTAGCCCAGTTCCAGGAGGAATCATAAACACGAGCTTTGAGGGAGTCGAATGCTGGTTCAATACCAGATGCATAGAAATCACCGTGTTCTGCTTGCCAGAGATCCAGCTGAGCTTGAAGTGCTTTTTGAGTTTCCTGAGAAGTGATGAACGCTTTCTGGCCTTCACGTAGATCCATCTTCAAGTACCGTGCGATGAGCTCTAGCTGCTGTTTGAAAAGTGCCCGCTGGTCCTTCGTGAGAGCATCAATCGCGGCGGGATCCATGAGCATACCGCCAGCACCTGCTCCCCCATCTCCTCCAGCAGTAGGAGCAGAGAGATTCACACCAGCGCTAGCAGCATATTTATTGACAACATCGTCCAGGTATGCCTTTGCATCAACCTCTGAGCTAATGCGAGAGGGAGGTTCCATTGTAAGAGCAAGAAGGAGGACGCCATCCTGCCTGCCAAGCCCTAAACCCCATCGTGTCTCTAAATATTTGCGAACCGCGGTAATATTAAATCCTCCGGGCATCTTGGATGATACCAACCGGGCAATTAGTGAGGATGATTGTTTACCCAGCTGTCCGTTAAATGTTGCCTGCATTGAAGCACCCAACTCATCGAGAGGGGTGTCTTCTGGTTTTTCCGGAGTTGAACCAAATTCCTTGCCCAGATCACCGAGAATTTCATTCTGCAATGTAGATTTGCCTATAAATGTTAAATTAGGTCATGTGTCAAGTCGTTCGATTCCGTGGTGGAATGAATCACATACCTCCAACCAAATCTTTAATGGCTTTATTTAGAGGAATGTCAGAAAGACCCTTCTTCAGTTTCTGTGCCACAAGTGTTCTAAGCACATCCACGGCCGTGACTGGGGTATCTTCAATAGGCGCGGCAGGTCCAGCACTAGGTGTTACCGGAGCTGCTGCGGGGGCAGCAGCAGCAGAGGCCGGGGCAGTCGATGGGGCAGTTGTAGCTGAGGGAACCAGCGTAGCCTCTAGCTCTTCCTCCGCAGGATCTACGTCATAGTAAATCTCTTTTGCATCTTTGTTGTAACAGAGGATTTGACGTTGTACAGAGGTAGCAGCATCATATGCCTCATACTTAGACGCCAGTGTCCGTCTTGCCATTCCACCCAAGGTATCTGCGGGCCCAATTTCGACGATCCGTTCTGTTCTTTTCTCCGCAAGGACGACATCTTGAGTTTCAATCCACCTTACCGGAGATGCAAACTGGTAGGCCAGAAGCTCAACCAGTAAGGTATGAGCGAGTTCTTGTTCAATTTCGGGACGCATATCGAGTGAGTATATTCGTCAATATATTGCTTTCTAAGATAAGACTGCCTCCGTCTCCAAAGCACTCGTTTCGGGTGAGTGTTGGTTAAGGAAGCAACGCTGCGAGATGGCGTTGGAATAGGGCTCAGTACAGCGTTGGGCTTGGCCTTATTCAAATAAAAAAAAAAAAAAAAAAAAAGTCAACAAATCTCTCCTCTGAACTGCAATGGCAAGCACAACACCAGGGGAAGAGGGCCGGGGGGTGGGGGGGGTGGTAAATGAACATAGGGAAAACACAACAAGAAAACTCACCAGCATAGGATCACTGGTAACTACTGCAGAGAGCTCGCCAATGTATTTTACAGATGAGGCTCCAGCAAGGCCAAAATAAAATGGTGGCACAGAGTGGGAGAGTAAAATAATAAAAGAATATATAAAATAAATAAGGGAAGAATATATAAAATGGGACAAAAAAAGAATTCAGGAAAGGAGGGAGGTGGGAGAAAATCCCAAAGAATTTCGGTAATATGGGTGGTGATAAACTATCAATAGAGCGGAGATAATAATACAACGATGCTTCTTCCTGATCGGCTTTTGATGAGTGTTGGGGCGGAAGCACCAATTCGCTGGATACTTTTAATGGGTTGCATCATAGCACAAAGCCCATAAAAAATTTGGAAGGTCGTGGTCTGGGCAGGTGGTTGAGTGTGTAATTTTCATGTAAACATACAAGAAAATTCTTGCTGGATAAACTTAGTCTAGTCTCTCGACACAAACTAAAGCCAATTTCTCCTTCTAGTCGGTGCCTTAGCCACATGCTTATTATCATCCCACTCAATTTAATTGGTAGTCAAAAGCTATTTAGATATCCGACTGGTCCACTATGTTAGACTCCATTCTCTGAAAAATCGTTGATCAAGTACAAACAATGGGGTTCCGGAAACAGGAGAGAGGTCATAAAACAGTTAGGCCCTCAAAGGGGTTGTCTAATTTCGGCAGTTTGACTGATAAAATCTAAAAAACAGGCATGCAGCAGTCGGGCGGTTGTCCCTCGGAATTATTAAGCCGCAAAAAGTGTATTTTCATATTCGAGAGCACCGAAAAATTTGCCAATATCAACCAGTGCTAGGTTGCTCTCAGAGATGCTTCAGGATGATGACCTTCCTGAAAGTATTAATTACGAGTATGAGGGGCCCTAGTACTACTAGTAGTACCTACTCATGGGAAGAAGCAACCCAACAAACCATCATGGATAACTTCTACAATATCATTATTCGGAAAGTATTTTCTAGTAACCAGGCTTTAAGTATTTATGCTCCTTAAGGCTTCATGCCGAGGACTACTAGTACTTGAGCTAAAGTAAAATCTTGCAGTTTTCTGTACTGTCACATTACCAGAAGTCCAGCCCAACCATTTTGGACCTTTGGGGAGATCCACCATATACCATACCCAATTAGGAGAATTTCAGTTCAACCAGCCCAAAACTTTGGATTTTCTTGTTTGGCTGGTTAGTTCAACGTAAATCCTGAAGCAAGTTGACGGCAACAATTTATCTCACTCGGGAATTGACATCCTGGAATTAATACATACATTGATCTAGTTTTCTTTCTTTCCTTTTTTTTTTTGATTGGAAAACGGCACTCATTCTTTTCTATTCTCTCTACAGCCCTTAACCATTTTTACTTGAATTCCTTTTCTCTTTTTATCCTGTTCTTCAAGGAATTTTATACCTCGTCAAGACCGTTTCATCGAATTTGGGGGAGGGATTCTTTTTCCATTTGATAATATTCAAGGTATGAGGTTATTCGGGAGCCATGAAAATTTCCTCCTGTATAGATAAAAGGAGGGGCCAAGTTTCTCTTTCTTCCAAATTTGTATTGCCAATGGTTTCTGATATTTTGGTCAACCACAGAATCACCTTCAACTATCTCTCCCTCATTGACGCTTTGCGCCTGTGCTTTTATCCGAATTCATAGAATTAGAAGCGAGACCACAAGATGTATGGAACGTCAACCGGCCCCCAGACGGGCATTAATACACCCCGCTCTTCGCAATCCTTGAGATCCTTAATTATAACTCATGGGTCTCTTGAATTTTCTTTTCTTGTTCCTACCTCTCTTCACTTCCATGCCTCGCAGCTCAAAGATACTTTCACATCCTCGCTCCCACAGCCAACAGATGAGCTTGCCCAAGATGATGAGCCTTCTTCTGTGGCGGAACTTGTGGCTCGTTATATTAAACATGTTGCTCACGAAGTTGAGGAGGGCGAGGATGATGCCCATGGAACTAATTTGGAAGTTCTAAAGCTAGCGCTTAATGAGTTCGAACGTGCCTTCATGCGAGGGAATGATGTTCATGCTGTTGCCGCTACTCTTCCGGGAATCACGCCTAAAAAGGTTTTGGTTGTCGAGGCTTACTATGCTGGGAGAGCAGCCGCAGGTCGACCTACGAAGCCATACGACTCTGCACTTCTCCGGGCTGCTTCCGATGGAAGAGTGAGCATATATTCCGTGTTTGGTGGGCAAGGGAACATCGAAGAATACTTTGACGAATTGAGAGAAGTCTACACCACCTACTCGTCTTTCGTGGATGACCTGATCTCGTCCTCGGCAGAGTTATTACAGACTCTTTCCCGTGAACCAGAGGCCAACAAGCTTTATCCAAAGGGGCTCAATGTTATCCAATGGCTTCAAGATCCGGATTCCCAACCTGATACCGAATACCTGGTATCAGCTCCCGTGAGTCTCCCATTAATCGGCCTAGTGCAATTGGCCCATTTTACGGTTACGTGCAAAGTCCTTGGGAGGGAGCCGGGCGAAATCCTCGAACGATTCAGTGGAACAACAGGGCATTCCCAGGGCATTGTAACTGCTGCTGCAATCGCCTCCGCGACAACGTGGGAAAGCTTTAAGAAAGCCGCAACTAGCGCTTTGACAATGCTCTTTTGGATTGGCCTACGTAGTCAACAAGCGTACCCTCGTACCTCCATTGCTCCGTCTGTTTTGCAGGATTCAATCGAAAACGGAGAAGGCACTCCAACACCTATGTTGTCCATCCGTGACCTTCCGAGAGCTTCCGTTCAAGAACACATAAACATGACAAATCAACACCTTCCAGAAGATCGCCATATTTCCATATCCTTAGTTAACAGTGCCCGTAATTTTGTCGTTACCGGACCACCTCTTTCGCTCTATGGCTTGAATCTTCGGCTGCGCAAAGTGAAAGCTCCCACCGGTCTGGATCAGAACCGTGTGCCTTTCACTCAGCGAAAAGTTCGCTTTGTCAATCGATTTCTCCCGATCACCGCGCCATTCCACAGCCGATACTTATACTCGGCATACGACCGTATTATCGAAGACCTGGAGGAGGTTGAAATCTCTCCCAAATCTCTTGCTATCCCAGTTTTCGGTACTCAAACTGGTGAAGATCTAAGGAACATCAAAGACGCAAACATTGTTCCCGCTTTGGTTCGCATGATTACCCACGACACTGTAAATTGGGAGCAGACAACCGTTTTTCCAAGGGCCACCCACATTATTGATTTTGGCCCTGGTGGTATCTCAGGTCTGGGTGTCCTTACCAATCGTAACAAAGATGGAACTGGTGTTCGCGTTGTTCTTGCTGGTGCTATGGACGGCACTAATGCTGAGGTTGGATATAAGCCAGAATTGTTTGACCGTGATGAACACTCCGTCAAATACGCCATAGATTGGGTTAAGGAATACGGGCCCCGTCTAGTGAAGAGTGCAACCGGCCAGACCTTTGTTGACACAAAGATGAGCCGGCTATTAGGAATCCCCCCTATTATGGTGGCAGGAATGACCCCAACCACAGTCCCTTGGGATTTTGTTGCCGCAACGATGAATGCAGGCTACCACATCGAACTTGCCGGTGGAGGCTATTACAATGCCAGATCTATGACGGATGCCATATCTAAGATTGAAAAGGCCATTCCTCCGGGCCGTGGCATTACAATCAATTTGATTTATGTCAACCCACGGGCCATGGCTTGGCAGATTCCTCTCATTGGCAAACTGCGGGCCGATGGTGTTCCCATTGAAGGACTTACGATTGGTGCTGGAGTACCCTCGATCGAAGTTGCAAACGAGTATATTGAAACCCTTGGGATCAAGCACATTGCCTTCAAACCAGGCTCTGTTGATGCCATTCAACAAGTTATTAATGTTGCAAAAGCCAACCCCAAATTCCCTGTCATTCTCCAATGGACTGGCGGCCGTGGTGGAGGGCACCACTCTTTTGAAGACTTCCACCAACCCATATTACAGATGTATAGCCGTATCCGACGGTGTGACAATATCGTCCTCGTTGCCGGCAGCGGGTTTGGTGGATCCGAGGATACTTACCCGTACCTCTCGGGTAACTGGTCGTCTGGCTTTGGCTACCCCCCCATGCCTTTTGACGGCTGCTTGTTTGGCAGCCGCATGATGATTGCCAAAGAAGCGCATACTTCAAAAAACGCCAAGAAAGCCATTGCCGACGCCCCCGGCCTTGATGATAAAGACTGGGAAAACACATACAAAGGTCCTGCTGGGGGCGTGGTTACGGTCCTGTCAGAAATGGGAGAACCTATTCACAAATTAGCAACTAGAGGTGTCTTGTTTTGGCACGAGATGGATCAAAAAATTTTCAAGCTCGATAAAGCCAAGCGTGTACCTGAGTTGAGGAAGCAGAGGAATTACATCATCCAAAAACTTAACGATGATTTCCACAAGGTTTGGTTTGGTCGCAATGCTACTGGAGCAACAGTTGATCTCGAGGACATGACATATACCGAAGTGGTTCACCGAATGGTAGACCTGATGTATGTCAGTCATGAGTCTAGGTGGATTGATAACTCGCTGAAGAAGTTAACTGGGGATTTTATTCGCCGGGTTGAAGAACGTTTCACCGCGACCGAAGGCCAAGCATCTCTTCTCCAAAACTATTCTGAGCTCAATACTCCATACCCAGCCATTGATAACATCCTCGCCGCATATCCTGAAGCCGCTAGCCAACTGATCAACGCTCAGGATGTCCAGCACTTCCTTCTACTCTGTCAAAGACGCGGACAAAAACCCGTACCATTTGTTCCCTCATTAGACGAGAATTTTGAGTACTGGTTCAAGAAGGATTCTCTCTGGCAAAGCGAGGATTTGGAGGCTGTTGTGGGCCAGGATGTTGGTAGAACCTGCATTCTACACGGCCCCATGGCCGCCAAATTCTCGAATGTTATCGATGAACCAGTCCAGGATATTCTGAACGCCATTCACCAAGGACATATTGAAAGTTTGATCCAAGATACGTACAATGGCGATCAGAAAAATATACCAGTTATTGAGTACTTTGGAGGCCGGCTGAACGAATCGCCTGACGACCTGGAAATCGATGGGCTTATTATCTCCGAAGACACAAATAAGATAAGCTATCGATTGGCTTCTTCCCCTTCAACAGATCTACCGGATCAGGGCCGCTGGTTCCGCCTACTTGCGGGGCCATCATATTCCTGGAGGCATGCCTTTTTCCAAGCAGACGTCTTTGTTCAGGGTCATCGTTTTCAAACAAACCCAATGAAGCGCATCGCCGCCCCTACACCAGGGATTTACGTGGAGATTGCTTCTCCAGAGGACCCTTCCAAGACAGTCATCAGTGTTCGGGAGCCTTATCAGTCCGGTAAACTTGTCAAAACGGTCGAGGTCAAAATGAACGACAAGAATCAAATTAGCCTAACCTTGTTTGAGGGCAGAACTGCGGAAGCTGGTGTTGTTCCTCTGACATTCCTATTCACGTATCATCCTGATGCTGGATACGCTCCTATCAGAGAAGTGATGGAAAGCCGCAATGATCGCATCAAGGAGTTCTACTACCGTATCTGGTTTGGCACCAAGGATGTCCCATTTGACACCCCAACAACAGCTACTTTTGGCGGAGGCCGCGAGACCATCACTTCGCAAGCCGTGGCAGATTTTGTTCACGCAGTTGGTAATACCGGAGAAGCTTTTGTCGATCGAGCTGGCAAAGAAATTTTCGCCCCGATGGATTTCGCAATTGTGGTAGGCTGGAAAGCCATTACCAAACCAATTTTCCCCCGTGCAATTGATGGAGATTTGCTCAAACTAGTCCATCTATCCAACGCCTTCAAAATGGTTCCTGGAGCCCAACCATTGAAGGTCGGTGATGTCCTGGATACAACGGCCCAAATCAACTCCATCATCAATGAAGATTCTGGAAAAATTGTTGAGGTCTGCGGCACGATTGAACGAGATGGCAAACCCATCATGCACGTCACAAGCCAATTTTTATACCGAGGGGCCTACACCGATTTCGAAAATACCTTCCAGCGCAAAGATGAA
This sequence comes from Aspergillus diversus, assembly GCA_027569885.1. Taxonomy (NCBI): domain Eukaryota; kingdom Fungi; phylum Ascomycota; class Eurotiomycetes; order Eurotiales; family Aspergillaceae; genus Aspergillus; species Aspergillus diversus. Next base: position 111,054 of record JAPDKZ010000008.1, on the reverse strand, counting down.
GTTCCCATGCAGGTTCACCTTGGATCAAGCCGAGACGTTGCGGTTCTCCGATCGAAAGAGTGGTTCCGTCTGGATGACACTGATGTCGAGTTATTAGGTCAAACATTAACCTTCCGTCTTCAAAGCTTGATTCGATTCAAAAATAAAACTGTGTTCAGCCATGTTCAAACTGTTGGGCAGGTCCTTTTAGAACTTCCGACAAAGGAGATTATCCAAGTAGCGTCAGTGGACTATGAAGCTAGCACCTCGCACGGAAACCCTGTGATTGATTATCTTCAACGAAACGGAACCTCTATCGAACAGCCTGTCTACTTCGAGAACCCTATTCCTCTCAGTGGGAAGACACCATTGGTGCTTCGTGCGCCGGCGTCCAATGAAACATATGCCCGGGTTTCAGGAGACTATAACCCCATTCACGTATCTCGAGTCTTCTCTAGCTATGCCAATTTGCCCGGCACTATCACACATGGAATGTACACTAGTGCCGCCGTCCGCAGTTTTGTTGAAACCTGGGCCGCCGAAAACAATATCGGGCGTGTTCGGGGCTTCCATGTGTCTCTTGTCGACATGGTTCTGCCTAACGATATGATCTCCGTCAAACTGCAGCACGTTGGTATGATCGCCGGTCGCAAAATTATCAAGGTTGAAGCTAGCAACCGGGAAACAGAAGACAAAGTGCTTCTAGGGGAGGCGGAGGTTGAGCAACCTGTTACTTCATATGTTTTCACCGGCCAAGGGTCTCAAGAGCAGGGAATGGGAATGGAACTATATGCCAGCAGCCCCGTTGCTAGAGAGGTCTGGGATCGAGCAGACCGGCATTTTATTGAGAACTACGGCCTCTCCATTATTGACATTGTGAAAAATAACCCGAAGGAACTGACTGTTTACTTTGGCGGACCTCGGGGTAAAGCTATCCGTCAAAACTACGTGTCAATGACATTCGAGTCGGTAAACGCAGACGGAACAATCAAGTCCGAGAAAATCTTCAAAGATATTGACGAAAACACAACCTCCTATACTTACCGCTCGCCAACCGGGCTTCTCTCTGCCACCCAGTTCACACAACCAGCATTAACACTTATGGAGAAGGCAAGCTTCGAAGATATGCGCGCCAAGGGTCTCGTTCAAAGAGATAGTAGCTTTGCTGGTCACTCCCTAGGTGAATACTCAGCACTCGCGGCACTAGCCGATGTTATGCCTATTGAAAGTTTGGTTTCGGTAGTCTTTTATCGGGGTTTGACAATGCAAGTCGCTGTTGAACGCGATGACCAGGGCCGCTCGAACTACTCCATGTGTGCAGTCAACCCGAGTCGTATCTCGAAGACGTTCAACGAGCAGGCCTTGCAATACGTTGTTGAGAACATATCTGAGCAGACTGGCTGGCTTTTGGAGATTGTGAATTACAATGTTGCCAACATGCAGTACGTCGCTGCTGGTGATGTAAGTTTATAGCTCTTTGCCCCTATCGTATAAACTGTCCTAATCTTCGAATAGCTCCGTGCACTTGACTGTCTTACAAACCTCCTTAACTTTTTGAAGGCCCAGAATATTGACATCCCTGCTTTAATGCAAAGTATGTCCTTGGAGGATGTTAAGGCTCACCTTGTTAAAATTATAGTTGAATGTGTGAAGCAAACCGAGTCCAAGCCGAAGCCAATCAACCTTGAGCGAGGGTTCGCTACCATTCCCCTCAGGGGAATTGATGTGCCTTTCCATAGCACTTTCCTCCGCTCCGGGGTCAAGCCTTTCCGATCATTTTTGCTCAAGAAGATCAACAAGACTACCATCGATCCAAGCAAGCTTGTCGGGAAATACATTCCAAATGTCACGGCCCGGCCGTTTGAAATCACAAAAGAGTATTTCGAGGACGTGTACAGACTCACAAACTCACCAAGAATCGCCAATATCTTGGCAAATTGGGATAAGTACGAGGATGGCGGTGATAACGCATCGCGCAACACGGGTACAACAGCGGCTTGAGATACAGTTTGATTCTCCTTTTTCCCGCTCTTTATTCCGAATTGTCATGGCACTATAATGGGATTGATGCAAGCCGTCTCCGATAGGCCAATTAGTGCCTTTACGGGTGTGCATGTAATGTAGTTGAATATAGTCGACGAGCAATGCAATTGTTATGAATAAAATTAATAATATAGCTGAATGAGAAAAAAAAAAAGAAATTCCATAGCGGGCTGGGTTCAATCACCTACAGCGCAGCTATTCATCTTTTAATATTAATATATGAACCGCCCATACATCTGCATTTCCCAATACGCACTAACTTACTCACAAACTATTTTCCGCCCATAAAACCAACGTTTATTACTGCTAAAAACACAAGGGCATAGCCGGCATAACTCTGTTTGCATTATCGACAGCCAGTGCTTTCAATTGCAGAATCTAAAAGGCTTCGAAGATACGTCGATAAAACAGCGCCGGTGGGAGGGAGGAGGGCAAAACTAGGACCCAAGTATTCAAGTCTGAATACGATATCCCCGGTGTATATCATGCTTCTTTCCATGGACCAGGTCTTAATAGTCTGTCTTCTTTCCCATAGACCCCAACATCTTTAACGATTGCAATAAATCTCCGGTGGTTTTCTCTTGACTCCCCAATCCGGGGACGGAAAATCTTCAGGAGATCAGTGCTGAGGATACCATTTTGAGGAATAGCAGCATGGATCTCCGCTGGAGTCGGGAAATTTTGTGCGCTAGACGGCACGGGTGTTGGGACACGTGTTTGGCCTGCCCAGGAATTTAAGTCAGAACCATAAACCTGGAAGCTTTTTGTTTATTAAAAAAGAAGTGGAGGTAACCTGCCTTTCAAAGACTCCGGGCTACTAGCACGGCTTCCTGAGAAACTCTTACCTCCCAAGGGGGCAGGACTTCCTGCCCTGGATCCTTGTGGCGTCTCGCCTTGAGAAGGGGGGTTCAGCTTTAGCTTCTTTGATTTCCCGCTTTCACTTATCTCTCCCCCAGACCCCGCACCACCATCGACATCACTTGCGGGTCCCCCGCCTCCCGCAAGGATGTTTCGAACGCGTTTCTTGCTAGTCTGGACACAATAAGTTTTCGGGTGCGTATTGAGAGTTGTGGCAGGGAACTTACTGGTATCGAGGACGGAGCAGCAGGGGACATAGGACGCGAATTTGGCTGAGAGGTGTGTTGGGATGAAGAATGTTTACTTTTGCCCTTCTTGCGAGAAGTGTCCGTACCACTCGCGTCAGACAAATTTGGAGATCCGATGCGTTTTCTGGACACAGTTGTCGAAACCTTTTTCAATGAATCCATATGCTTTTGGCGGCCTGACGGGGTAATGTTGCCCTTTGATGTTGCGGGCTCCTTCTTACTCTTCTCCTCCTCCAACTTTCGCTCCTCCTCTTTGGCTTGCTCTACCTCGCTTTCATCGGAGCTCTGGAAGATACACACGTCAGACAATGGCCCATAATGTATCACAGGATATCATACCTCATCAGTATACGGATTCGCGTCAGAACCACTGCTATAATCATAATTCTTCTCTCTCTTTTGGAGAGCTTTCCGAACTTTCTTCCCGAGAACCCGTCGAGCTTCCTTTTCTCTCCTCTCTCTGATCTCTTCTTCCTCGTAATCCTTCTCCTCTTTCAAATCAAATACGTTTGCCTTGAGCTGGTCTTGTTTTATGCGCTTTTCGGCAGCCTTAGCATCCTCATCTTCATTAAAGAGATCGTCATGTTCCTCATCATCGGCAAATCGATCCTCTTCAAAATCCATCTCATCCCCTTCTAACCCGTCCACGCCGGCTGGAGTGCCCTGTTTGCCTGCGTATACTTTACGTTGTTTTGCGAATTGCTCCAGCTCTTTTCTTTGAGCTTGTTCTTGCTGCTTTTCCATGAACCATCTTGGGTCTTTTATTTTCTTCGCCATGAATTTTTCCGCCTCCTCTATAGTCAACGCTTTGAACTGATTCTTCGCATTGAATCTATACCATTTCTCCACCGGTATCATAGTCATCTTCCCAGTATTCTCAAGAACAAACACTGCATGGGTTTCCGATAAAGCCGCTTCGTAATTACCCACCCATATATTCTTGTTATCGAAATCCTCCAAATGCCATGGTAGAGCCTCTTCGTATTTTATGCGAGTCCTAGCAATCTCCTCCGGTGTCATGTCGGTTCTAGAGACTTGCTGTGTCTTTTGTTTCGGGACATTTGTCCTCTTTGGGGCTGACCCAACGGAAGGAGCGATTTGGGCAAGATTCTCGGCCCTTTCCCTCTCTCGCGCGACCTTTCGAGCTTCCAGTTCTTCCCGCTGGATATCGTCCACTTGGTTATTCTCAGAAAATTGTCTCTGGTTTGCCTGGCCTTTGTCTGGGTTCATGTCATGCAACCGTGCTCGTGGATCTCGGCGTTGTAGCCTGACAGGCCTGGTAAATTGAGATTCATCACGGGGATCGACCGCCTTTTTCGACGCAAATCTAGCGATATGGTGCTTCAATCCTTCCTTAAGTGCTCGCTTCGTAGTGACGACGGGGTAATCCACATATGCGTCGGACAACAAGGGTCCACTGAATCCATTTGCTGTGAAATCATTTTTGGCACGAGAAGTAAAATTCCCTTTTTCAATGTGAGGTGCAGCCTGTGCATTTGTGACAACCGGTCGGGTAGGGAAAGATTTTACAGTTATTCCATTTCCCCGGGGTGCGACTGGTTTTGCGGTTCTTTTCTTCGGACGTACTAGGGGATCAGCGGCTCTTGGGCGACGAATTTTCATAGGAGGAGCTCCGTATGCCCCAGTCGGGGTTCGCAAGTTTGAATCAGCCGTCGGTGTGGTCATGGCTCTAACTCGTCGAGAAGCCAGTGTATAGTCTGTTCTTAAAGTTATTGTGAGACTAAGATGAATGAAATTTTCGTCCTAAAGGGGTCGTCCAGTGACTTTAAATACCGAGTGTTCCATGCGGAGAACGAAGACCCTCCTCGGCGACTGTTGGTGAGGAATCTTGATGAATGACAAGGAGTGAGTGATTACTGTAGAGTTCTGTTGTTTCCTTTGTCAGGTAGGATGGAGTCCAGCAAATGAACTAACCTCTAGTAGGTTAGTTAAATTTAGGAAGAGTGAACCACGACAATACTACTTATATAAGCAGATAATTATGCTAGGTTAGTTAACTAGTTATGCTGAAATTACCTTTCATAAAATAACCCTATTTAAGTGATAATAACTAGTTAATTAAATAATTATAAAATAATATGTGGTACGTAAAATTTAAGATAGCTACTAGTTAAGTAGTACTTGGTAGTATTATTATTAACATAGTGTAAATCTAATTTTTATTATCAAAGAGCAAAAATTCCTAAAACTATTTTATAATTCAACTGCAATTTGTTTTTACATTGCAATATACTTGAAGCATCCATCTCAGTGCCTAGAAGTCCTATTTTTTTTATAAAAGTACCTAGTAAATAATGGGGCATTATTGTAAATAAAATGGAAACGCCTAGATCAATGTTTCCCGGTGGTTTCTGTAGTGTTGTATCAATTCTATGCCGCCCGCGCACTATTCATATTGCCCTTTTCCACAAATCAACAATGTCCTTGAAATATAATTAGACAATGCGGCGCCTCCATGCCTATTTAATTAACCCTTTCAAGTGGGCGTCCACCGTCCATATACGATACATTGCCAATTTCAGCCCCGAACTTACATGGAGAAGGCTTAGACTCACTATTCTAAAAGATACCTACCAATAACTGCAAAATCTTTTATGAACGAGCAGTATCCTACAAGAAACTCAAATGGAAATTCAAAACAATTCGACCACTTTCCGATCCTCATCATCTGCTTGGGGTACGCCTGTCCTCACTTCATCCTCTTCATCGCGCATAAGAACCTGAACCAGCCTGTCACATCCCTCACGAACGTCATCGTTATTAACATGAAGGTGGCACTCTCGAATTATGGGGTAAACATTTATATCTCTCATCTTATTTCGACCTTCTCGTGTAGTAGTTAGGAGCAGGAGTGTCTCCAAGTGCGTGGCAACAATACTGTTATCATTGTCCCTCTGTTTCTCAGGAGGGAGCAGCTGAAGGTCTGGTAGCATATCTGCTGCTTCATCTTCAGCATACTCTTCCGATCCCATAATCGGCAATAGTATGTAGGGGAGGATGTTGGCATCATCTTCTGATAGGAGAGCAGGGTGAAAGGGGACGTCGAATGAAACATTTTTGATTGTTGATGCAACACCCTTTCTCCGAATGTCACTTGTATGCTCGGTGAATACAGTAAGCTTTGTCACAGGCACAACACCGTCGTAGTCCTGTCGTGTAGTAAAATAGGCCCGACCTTCCTTGGATTTCGATAAGTCGGCAAATAGGTAGGATAAATAATCAAAATTGGAATGCTTGTTAAGCGCGCCTTCTGCGCCCTTCACGAAGCAGTCCATCAACTGGTCAACTGCATACGATGAGTTAGATACTGACTCCGGGACTCTCCGTTTTAACTTGAGTATCCTCTTAATCTCATTGGATTTTGCAAGGTTGGCGAATAGCATCGAAATATCGTCTGCATTCTGTTCCTTGTGATTCTGCCAACGGGTTATTCGTTATTAATAACAGAAAAGGGAACTTTTAGATAGGCTTACGGTTAGCTTGGCGAGGAGAGTCTCTAAAAAGTCATTGTCCGCCACAAGGTTGTCCAAGACCTCATTATCAGAGGAAAGATTTATAAGGATTGTTAGAGCATTTTTGGCAATTGGCTATTTGGTCTCCGGGGTGAAGGGCGTTAGTATTTCGCATCTGGATATCCACCACTTTTGATAGAGTTGGGTCACTGACACTGTAATCCCGAACTAAAAGCTTCAAATCCTTTATTGGCAAGAGTTGATGACGTTTGAAGATATCAGGCTGTGTAGCTGAAAAGCCCACTAGATTTTCACAGGCTGCAAGAAGGACCCATCATTATTATCATACATAGAATGGCCTCCCAGAAGCCGAGCGGTATGCCGACTTCCGCAATGTTTATCGAGGTGAGGAGGTCAAATACCAATTTGCCTTATTTGAGTATTTCCATGATGAAGGAATTCAACCAGCTAATAGTGCAAAAAGTAAGCATCCATCAATATTGGGGGGGATAATGAAAAACTATAACCTACTTCTTCCAGCTCACTTGGCATGCTGATGGGTCACTTGGGCGGTGTTGGTCGTTTATGATAATAGTAATTAGGAATTAGAGCATCTGTAAGGTTTACTATTGATAATAATATTAAGCTGTAAATAACTCAAGATGATGTGAAGATGCTGAAAAATGGTTTACAACCCTCGAAATTAAAATGTGTAAATTTTTCTCCAAAAAATGAAATCACCAAGGCTGGTGGGGTCTAGGTAACCCCACACCAATAATCGGAATTAAGCCGCCCTTACTAGGTACCTATGGCTGCCAGGCATCTTGGACAATGGCCTCGGGATTTCTCTAACAAAAATACTTGGACAAGAAATGATAAAAGTTAAGATCGCTTTTTTTTTAAGCATACCCTCAAGAATACCTAATCATATATCGTTAGTACAATATGATTGCGCAAGCAGAATATAGCATCAAACTAAAGGAAATTACTAGCTCTTCCTAACCAAGCTTTACTTCCAAGTTTGTTCACAATATCGAGACCCATTGCTCAGCTAGAACTTGGGACATCTATTGACAACCATACATCCATCAAAGAAAGTAGAAGCCGTAAAAGGACAGAGCCTAGAGGGTCAGTGCTAGTTACTAACTAAGGAGTACGTAAGTCTAATTATTTTATTGCTTTGCTAGGAATCCAGAGAAGAAGAATTGTTAGTTTTTAAATTTACTTTTTATTATCTAATAATAAAAAAGACTTCGTAGAATTCTGAATTCTGAGTGTGGCACAGTCTGTCACCACGCTAAAACCAGCCCAGCTTCACCTGCGAGAGGTATATTAAGAAGCTCTCCAGGCCGGGCAATAATGATAAATTCTTCTCGGCAGTAATATTAATGGGATACAGCCTAAAACTAAGAAGGTACAGAGTAACAAATAGTAATAGTATATTAGTTGGTTAACTACTAGCTATGTAACAGTTGGTTGTTCTTTTTTATTAATAATTAATAATAATAACTCAGCTGCATAAGGTTAGATTTTACCTACTTAGCTTGTTAATCTTACAGTACAAGTTGGCAGTTACTTCTTATAGGATTTTACCAAATCTAATGAAAAGATATTAACTAAATCTATATACTCAGCCCAGCTTGAATAATGCAAGTGAACTCAACACCTTAAAATTAGTCGGTTCATCAAAACAGCTAGATCCTGCTTGGGAGAATGTACGCCAGTCTAAACGTACATTGACACATGTATAAGCATGAGTATTTGGGCATTTAATAAAATTAATAGATCTCTTAGAATTGAGCTATCTTGTCTGAACCGAAAAAAGGAGGAAACCAAGACAGAAATATTAAAAGATTGTTCTCAACATCCCCAAGGAAAAGAGGTCTTCCAGTACGAATGTCTCCTTACGGGAGCATGTGACACCCGTTGTCCCTCCCAAAACCCCTTCAGGCAGATGGTGATACTCATGAGAATAATTCTCAAAATACTGATATTCCTATACCATGGCGGCCCGTTGATTTCGCTGAACTGAATCAACATGGGTATGTATTGGAGTGTTCACTACCTGAAGTTCTGAGAAAAGTTTTACCCTCACACCATATAATATATAATGGAAATTCCTAGCAGGATCAATGCTTGTTACTCCACGAACATATTCCGCTTCACAGACGCCAGACCGACTCCCCATTTCGTCCGATAATCTGAGGCCATCAAAATTTCATTCCCTTACGGGTTGGCGTTTCGACTCTACGGATGTAGAAGGGGGTATTGAAATGCTACTGATTCGGCAAAGGGGTAGTGTACGCGTTGGTGAAGTTGTTCGGTCTGCTGTTTTCCCTCCCAAATGTAGTTTGCCCCATCCACTAACCTTCATTAACAGGTATACAGTAACATACACTCCAACCACCGACAGCATTCGCCCTACCCCTACTGAGTTGCATGTCAAAATTAAAAATACCTCAGCCGTCCCGCTTCGAGCTGCCTACTTACATGGGCCATACACACTCTATGCGTCCTGCTATCCATCTACATTCGATCCGGATGTAAAGCAACAGGATTCCGAGTCTATCCCTCAATTCGAGCCTTACCTGAAAGCTGGTGGAAGCTGGAATGCGGTCATACCTATACCAAAATATCTTCGCCAAGATGGTGATGGAACTGGCTCAGCTAAACATATCACTGGACAGAGTGTAACTTGGGTCATTGAGATCATATCTCAAATCATATTCTCAAGCACTGCCTCGGTCAATTTTGAGCTTCTAGTTGGCCGCGATGAAGCGTCAACCGAACTTGTAGCTGCTAGCGGAACTTCTGGCACAACGACGCGCCGAAAAGCCGCCCAGTTATCTGAACACTGGTCTTCCGTTACAAGGGGCAAGCAGGTACTGGCTGTGGACGGTGTGTATTGTGATTCTATTACGTTGCTCGTGGATGATACCTCTAGCCTCTGGAATACCCCATGTTTCCCTTCATACGACCACGCAAACCAAAAGTTTGTAGCAGGCAGACGCAAAGATTCGACAATAGAAGGGGACTCCCTAGAGCCAGTGCGGACCCATAGGATCCGAAAGAAAATTCATCTCGTTGTTTTAACCCACGGACTGCACAGCAACCTCGGAGCGGATATGCTCTACCTCAAGGAGAGTATAGATGCTGCCGTGAGACGGGCTGCAAGGTGAGTGTAGATGCTTGCATACCCTGATCACCATATATATGTGCATATTTCCCAAGAAATTTATTAATGATATTTCGTGGTCACTTGCTTAGAAAACCCCCGAATAAGACCGTGGATGATCCCCAGGAGAGCGAGGAGGAACAGGTGATTGTTAGAGGTTTTCCCGGCAATTCGGCGCGCACCGAACGTGGGATTCAATACCTGGGGAAGCGCCTGGCGAAATACGTACTTCTCATGACTTACCCAGACCAGCCCTACATTCCTCCCAAGAATGCGAAAACCAAAAGTTTATTCGGGTCTCTTGCGACTAGAGACGCCCCGATTCAAGAGGACTTAAAAGGGCATACTCCTTATGCACATGCAGCCCAACTGGACTTCAACCAGTTTGCGTACCAAATTACAAGTATCAGTTTCGTCGGACATTCTCTTGGCGGACTCGTCCAAACATATGCCATCGCGTATATTCAGAAATATTCACCTGATTTCTTTAGCAAGATTAAGCCCATCAATTTCATAGCTTTGGCAACTCCTTTTCTGGGCCTAAGCAACGAAAATCCAATGTATGTTCGGTTTGCCCTGGATTTAGGGCTCGTGGGGCGAACAGGTCAAGATTTGGGACTCAGTTGGACAGCACCAAGGGCAAGAAGCGGCTGGGATGCAATCGTTGGTGGAAAGGGGAAGTCTATCAAGTCTCAAGGGCGGCCAGAAGTTGGAACTAAACCCTTATTAAGAATTCTTCCATGTGGCCCTGCACATGAAGTTCTCGCCCGCTTTCAACGTCGCACCCTTTACTCAAATTTGGTTAATGATGGGATCGTTCCCTTACGAACATCTTGTTTACTCTTTCTCGACTGGAAGGGACTAGGTCGGGTGGAAAAAACAAAACGAGAGAATGGACTTGTTGGGACAATGGCCGAATGGACCTGGGCTGAACTAACAGGAGCAAATTCCAAGTCCTCACGAGCAGTGCGCCGTGCTACCACCGATCTAGATATCATAGGGACTACACAACAAGTGGAAACAATAGCGATATCTGACCAAACTCCTGCAACCGCCTCTGAGCCTCCCATTTGTTTAGCTGATAATGGGTCGTTGAGTCAGTTACAACCCAACACACCGGTTGAAGTCAAAACAAATAGTACGACGATGCAAACCTCATCATACGGCCCATTGGACAGCTTCTTTTCGATATTCAGGCCAAAGGAAACGGATTCTAGAAAAAAGCAGACCAAGGTCTTGATGCGCAGCCAGACCGCTACGGATTCATTTTCTCAGGTTCCGGGTATCAGCAATTCAGATGAATGTTTGCTCCATGCTCCTCCTAGAACCACGCTCCTTGAGTCGGCCAGTGACCTTCTAGTGCACCCTTTGCCTCCGACTGATTTCATAATGGACCCCGAATCGAGGCCGCCGACTATTTTCCATGACCGTATTTACCATCCGGAGGACATCCCCGCTCCAAATATGAAACACAAAGCTTCGTCTTCCAGCTCTTTGCAGTTTCGGGGCTCGGTACCTTCCGTACACGGTGAAGAAACTATAGATGAGTCTAGTAAAGACGAGTTTGGAGTAAAGGTCGAGGAGAAGATTGCTAGAGCTTATCATAACCGATTGTCTTGGCGAAAGGTTCTCGTTCGGCTAGAGCCTGATGCACACAATAATATCATTGTGCGTCGGATGTTTACAAATGCATATGGCTGGCCGGTGGTGAAGCATCTTGTCGAAACCCACTTTGGAAGTTCCTCCCTCGCGAGCCACTGCGACTCAACGGGGCATACTACCGAAAACTGAGTTCCGTATCGACTTCAGGGCTATGATAATTATACCGTCCCTAGCCACGGTAGCTAATTTTTGAGTAGCGTTGAATACCAGTGCTAGTAAAGGTATAGACTCCGGTGTTCTGAAAGAACTGAAGGATACTTTCCCCCCCTCTTCACTCTATCAGGGCAGTGGAAGGGGGGCAGCCCTAACGATATAGACAATAAAGGCTCCTTGCTTCTTGGGGGGGGAGGGAGGGGTTGATTTTGATGTACATAATTTTGCAGGCGCTTTGGCATCACACGTTGTTAGAAGCGCTACTTCATTATAGGATTTGTATACTAACAATAAATAATACACATTTACTGTTATGGGATAAACTTAGATTAAACTAATCTAGCTATGCCGTACGTACAGAAGGAATTGCTAAGGAGCAGGAATTTAGGGGGAATATGATTTAGTAAAGAAGATGAAAGCCTCGCTGCCTTAATAAATACTAGTATTTAATTAAATATAAGCTAAGTTTTATTATTAATTTATATAATTAAGATAGAATCTATATTATATCTTTTTTCTTTATTATAAAAAATAAAGCCAGGGAGTTATCTTGTCTCCTAATATTAAATAATATTATATATTATTATTATAATATACCTGTCCTTATTTATATAATAAAAAAAAAAAAAGAGTTAGTAAATAAAAAATTTATTTTAAAAATTATTTATTTTAAAAATTAAGAAATTTTTTTTTATTATATAATTAAATTTTTATATTTTATATATACTTAGTTAGCCTTTATTATCTTTCTTTTTTTTTTTTTTTTTTATTAAATATAAAGAAATTTTTTTATTATATATTTTTCTTTTTCTTTTTCATAATTAATTTTTTTTTAAATAAATTAATTATTTAAAATTTTTATATCCTAAAGAGAACTTGCTAGTTTTTATAGAAATTTTATATAATTAATTTATTTTATTAAATATAATAATTAAAAATTTTTTTAATTAAATATTTTTTTATTTTATTAATTAGCTCTACAGGGGGTTAGTAGTTATTTTAAATTTAAAATAATAATAAATTTAATATAATTAAATAAAAAAGATTTATATAAAAAATAAAATAATTTTTTTTTTAAAATATTTAAATACATAGCATGTGAGCCTATAAATTTAATAATTTTATATTTTATATTTTTTTAATTTAGTTTTTTTAAGGGCCAGTCTATATATATATATTTAAAATATAATTATATTTTATTTTTAACTTAATAAATAGAGGCTAAGCCTTTTATTTTATTTATTTATAATTTAAAAATTTATTAAATATAAATTATCAAGACCTGGGCCTAGTCCAGTACTATTAATATTTTTTATATAATATTTTTTTATTTATATAATATTTTTAATTTTATTTTTTAAATTAAATAAGATTTTGGAATTTAAAAATAATAATAAATTATATTTATATATTAAAAAGAAAGAAGATACTTTTATATTAATTAATATATAAAATAGATTAATATAAATATTATAATAAAAAATAACAGCTTTTTATAAATATTCATATTAAATAATATAACCGACCCCTACACTAGCGTTCCGGAATCGCGCTAGGCGCGATTCTGCCAGCCATACGAAAAAGTCGGCCACATAAAAAAATTTATTGTAGAACTCGTACAATTCATCTATCATTATTTTTTTCCACCACCACCATGAAGAAAATAATATATAAGGAAATTAAAAATGTATCTAGAAGGCTATCAGCATGTTGAAATACTAAAAAAAAAACTAAATATTTTAAAAATAGCATATGAATTTAATATCCCCCCTTAATATTTTTAAGCTTAATATTGTCAGATAAGGCCTGTCAATCCTTCTTAAGGGTCTAAGCTGGATCGAAGATCTTAAGGTATTCTGTTAATAATAGAGAGAATAGTATGAAATGTGCAAAGTACTACTAGTAAATCAAAAGATAGGCTATATTAGTTATTAAAGATTTAACATGGTAAGCTAATCTTATATGTGATAATAATTTATTATATTTATTATAGTATTCTGCTATATTTATTATACAGGTTATTATATTATTTCTATTATTTTATTATATTTATTATAATGCTAAGTATTCTTAGTATTATATTAATACAGCTATATTACTATAATAATAAAATATTATATTTTTATAAATATAATAATACTAGCTATAATATAATAAATTTGTTAGCTAATAACTATTTAATTTTATAATAATTCCTCTTCTTAATATTTTTTATTTCTTAAAAAAATAAGTATTGCGCTATCCCCTATAATTATAGAAAAATAATTATCATTTTTTATTATTTTTATAATAATATATTAATTATAATATCTTCTAAATTTAATATTTAAAAAAACATTCTTATATAGCAAGTCCATGATAAAGACTTCATAATAATTATTTTATATATTTAATATAAAAAATCTGGTTATTCTTGTATTAAAGTAAAAAATTCTTTTTATTATAATAAATATATTTATTTAAAAAATTTAAAATATATTAAAATAAGGGCTCCCAGATAATCATCTTATATAAAAATATTTATATTAGCTTAGCAGTAGATCTAAGATAATAAAAATAAAATAAAGTAAGATCTGGAGTTAGTTCTTGCATATATAAAATATTTATAAAAATAAAGAAAATTATTATAAAAGTAGATTAATAATTTTATTAATTATAATATGAAAAAAAATTTCAGAGCTCAAGAAGTTAAAAAAAAAAAAATTAAAAATAAAAAATAGAAAAATTCTTAAATCTTTTATTATTTTTAATAAAATATAGGTAGCTTTAGTATTTTCTTTTAATTTTATTAATTTATTTTTAAATATTATTTTTAATTAATTTATTATTAGGATTCCAGGATTTTTTTAGAATAATTTAAATATTAAATAAGTTTTTATAAGTTATCTAAGTATAGATATCTTTTTTATTTAATAAAATAATATATTTATTTATTAATTAAATATTATTCCAGCATTTCTTTAACTTTGTATTCTTTATTATTAAATAATTACTATTTAAAATTACTAGTAAGAATATAAATATATTTAATATTTTATATTTTATTATTTAAATTTATAAAAAATTAAGAAAATAATTATAATAAAGCTAATAATAAAAAATATGAAGTTAAAAAAATACTAGATTAATAATTAATGAAAGAATAAGTAAGTTATTTTATTAAATAAAAAAATACTTATATTTAAATAATTTATAAAAATTTATATAATATTTAAACTATCCTGGGAAGATCCTGGAATTTTAATAATAAATTAATTAAAAAAATTTTTTAAAAATAAACTAATAAAATTAAAAAGAAAGTACTAAAGCTAGCTATATTATATTAAAAATAATAAAAATTTTGAAAATTCTTTTATTTTATTTTATTTTTTTTATTTTTTCTTTTCTTCTTCCAACTTTTTAAGCTCTGTAATCTTTTTTATATTATAATTAATAAAATTATCTACCTGTTTTTATAATAATTACTTTTATTTTTAAAAATAAAGAATTTTTATTTTATCCAGCTTATTTAAAGCATTTATTAATTTTTATTACTTATTTTTTAAAAATATTTACTTAAGAGTTAATATATTTTATTTAATTATTTTTATAAATATACTTGCTATAGTAAACTAAATTCTTTAATTTAAGATAAAATTTATTAAGACAAGTATAATAAATATAAGAAATAATTATTATAAAATTATAATTTTTAATTTATTTTAATAAATTATTTTTAATAATATTAAATTTAAAAAATATTATAATTAATATATTATCACATGAATAATAAAAAAGATAATTATTTTTTTATAATTATAGAGAATAGTATAATACTTATTTTTTAAAAAAATAAAGAATATTAAAAAAAGGGATTATTAAAAAATTAAATAATTATTAATTAATAAATTTATTATACTGCAGCTAGTGCTGTTATATTTATAAAAATATAATATTTTATTATTATAGTAATATAGTTATATTAATATAATATTAAAAAGAATAAATATAAAATAAATATATTAAACATACTCTAACTATATTAAAAATATAGGTCTTATTATATTATATATATAAAGACTATAAAGAAATATAGTATAAATATAATAAATTATATATATATAAATATAGTTATTATTACATGTAAGATTAACTTATTAAATCTTTAGTAACTAATATAGCCTATCTTTTAAACTACTTATTACTTGTGTATTTTATAATAATTCTCTTTATTATTAACAGAATATCTTAAGATCTTTAATCTAACTTAGACTTTTAAGAAGGATTGGCAGGCCTTATCTGATACTAGGGCTAGTAATATAATTTTTAAAAGAAAAAAAATAAAAAAATAAATATTTATAATAAAATAATATTAATAATTTATTTTAAAAATTTATTAAATAAATAAAAAAATTAAATATTTATTAGATAAGGTCTGCTGATCTGTTCTAGAATTAGGTTATCTTAGGGATATTCTATAATTAAGAGTAAAAGTAGACATGGTTCTAATAAATAGAGAAGTAGATTTAGCTAAGTTAAAAGATAAACTAGCCTGGATTCTGAAAATAAAATACAGTAAACTAAATTAAGATATGATAATAATAGTTCTTATATATATAATATAATTTTATTTATTATTATAACACTCCAGTTGCCTGAGGTGTCTAACTCTGTAATTATTATAAGTTATCTAAATAATTAACTTCTTACCTGGATTAAACATGTAATACTTATTTCTAGTATATATAATATAGTTTATAGATTAATCAAGAGCCACCTTTACCATGTATAGTAAAGTTATTACTCAAGTATAGTAGTTAAAAATATATTAAGATTATTACTATCCAATAATAGATAACCCAGGAAGTTATACTTATATATAAATAAATAATTTAGATTTAAATTAATAACTTAGGTTTAATATAAGGAACTAAAAGGTAAACTAAATACATGTATGAGAATAAGTATTATTATATTCTTTATATAACTATAAAGTAGCTTTAATATTCTTGAGTATCCTAAGTATTCTGGATATTTTAAGTAACTAAGCTATCTAATTACTTATTATTACATAACACATAATGTGTCCAGATTCAGCCTTACTAATTAATTATAAAATAATTAATTATTAAGTATATATTAAAGAGATCTTGGTATCACATGTTATTAAAATAAATTAAATTATTTAATTATAATATTACTACTTCTTCTTAAAATCTCTATCTTTTAAAAACATATAATCTCTGTAGCATTCTACAAGCTTTAAAGATCCTTTTTTCTTATAAATAATACTTTTATTAACCTTTTCATCCTGCCCAAGTCCACTGCTAATAAAAATAAAAAAAAATAAAGGCCCAGCATTATAATTAGATAAAATAAATTTAACTTAATAATTTCCCTGCTTTTCAGTCCTGCAATTATTATCTTTCTCTTAATAAGGCTTACATTATAATTTCAAATAATAAAAAATGTACTATGTATATTTCTTATAATCAGGTTTATAAGAGGCATTTCCACAGTAAAAATAAATAGAAGAAAATTAAAAAACAGGAATAATAAATAAAGTATCAGAGAATTAAATAGTGATTAGCTAATAAACCTACTGCGCCGCAGCTAGCACTGTTATACCTATAGAAATATAATATTCCACTATTATAGTAATATAGCTGTATTAATATAATGCCAAGAAATATAAGCATAGGGCTAGTATAATAAAATATATTCTAACTATGCTAGGAATATAGACTTCACTATGCTATATATATAAAGATTATAAAGAAATGTAGTATAAATATAATAAATTACCAGTATATAAACATAGTTATTATGATATATAAAATTAATTTACTATATTAAATCTTTAGTAATTAATATAATCTATTTTTTAGATTATTAATACTTTGCATATTTTATATTATTTTCTTAATTATTAATAAAATATCTTAAGATCTTTAATCTCTCTTGGACTTTTAAAAAAGAATAACAGGCCTTATCTAATAATTTAACATCTTTATAATAATTAAAAGAAGGGTAATTATTTATTAAAATAATTTTAATTATAATTACCTCCAGTAGTAATACTTCCTGAGATCTTAAAGAAGAACTTATTAAGTTTAAGATTTAAATTATCTAGTTTTATATATAATTAATTTCTTAATTATTTAAAAAGATTAAAATAAATAAAATTAAATTTTTAAAAATAAATAATCAACGCTGAGATAATATCTAAAATTTATAAATATATATATATATATATTAATAATCTTAAGAGTATTAAAAAAATAATAAGATTATATTTATAGAAACTTATTTTAAAGAACTAGCTTTTAACTAATTTAAATTTTTTATATATAAATACTAAAATATTCTATATAATTAGAAATAACAGGTTACTTAAGACATGTTTACTAGCTTTAATAAATTTAAAAAATAAATTAATACAGCTTTTAGAGACCTAAATACTGAGTAAATTATTAAATAAAAAATATATATATTATATTAAAAAAAAATAATTATTAAAGAACTGTCAGATAAGGCCTGTCATTCCTTCTTAAGAGCCTAAGAGGACCAAAGATCTTAAGGTATTCTGTTAATAATAGAGAGAAATAGTATAAAATGTGCAAAGTATTAATAATCTAAAAAATAAGCTATATTAATTACTAAAGATTTAATATAGTAAGCTAATCTTATATATAATAATAATTATATTTATATATATATAATTTATTATATCCATGCTATATTTCTTTATAGTCTTTATATATATAGCATAGCAAGATCTATGTTTTTAACATAGTTAAAATATGCCTAGCATACTTGCCCTATATTTATATTTCTTGATATTATATTAATACAGCTAGCTATATTACTATAATAATAAAATATTATATTTTTATAAGTATAACAGTACTAGCTATAGCTAGCATAGTAAGTTTATTAATTAATAACTACCTAATTTTTTAATAATCCCCCTTCTTAACATTTTTTATTTTTTAAAAAAATAAGTATCATGCTATCCCCCATAGTTATAAAAAAATAATTAATTTTTTTTATTATTTTTATAATAATATATTAATTATAATATCTTCTAAATCTAGTATTATAAAAAATAATTTATTAAAATAAATTAAAGATCATGGTTTTATAATAATTATTTTTTATATTTATTATACTTATCTTAATAGACCTTATATTAAATTAAAAGATTTAATTTATTATAGTAGGTATATTTATAAAAATAATTAAATAAAATATATTAAGTTTAAGTAGGTATTTTCTAAAAATAAGTAATAAAAGTTAATAAAGACCTTAAATAAACTAGATAAAAAAGAGGAGATTATAATAATAAAAATATTTATTATAAAAGCAAGCTGGTGATTTTATTATTTATAATATAAAAAAAATTTTAGAACTTAAGAAATTAGAAGAAAATAAAAAATAAAAAAATTTTTAAATTCTTTATTATTTTTAATAAGATATAGCTGGCTTTAATATTTTTTTTTTTATTTTATTAATTTATCTTTAAATATTATTTTTAATTAATTTATTATTAAAATTCTAAGATCTTTTTAGAATAGCTTAAATATTAGATAAATTTCTATAAATTAATTATTAAAATATAAATATCTTTTTTATTTAATAAGATAGTATAGTTATTTTTTAACTAATTATTAATCTAGTATTTCTTTAATTTTATATTTTTTATTATTAATTTTATCTTAGTTATTCTCTTGGTTCTTTATAAGTTTAAATAATAAAATATAAAATATTAGATATATTTATATTCTTATTAATAATTTTAAGTAATAATTATTATTAATAAGCTTTTTTTAAATTTTAAATACTTTAAATTTTATAGTATTAAGTTTATTATTTAATTACTTATTTTAAATATTAACAATTTTTTATTTTAATATTTATTATAACAGGTAAACTTTTTTTTTTTTTAAGAATAAATATACTTATATTTTTTATTATAATATTTTCTTATTTTTTCTTCTACCTATCTGATGTCCTTAGATATTATTTAATAAAAAATTATTAAATTAGCTGTTTATATTAAGACTTTCTTTAATTTTTTTTTAATTAATAATATTCTCTAGTTCATCTTTGGGTATCATCCTATATTTATAAAATATAATACTTATTTTATCATGGTGTTCTATGTATTATTAATTATAAATTAAATTATTAATAATAATTCTACTTAATTTTTTTAATTCTAATCTAGATAATATTATAAATATTATTCTACTATCTAAATTATTTATTTAATTTATTTATTTATTTATTAATAATAAGCAGTGAAGATTTTTTATTTAATTTTATTATTTTTTATAGTATTAATATAGTAAATTTATTTATAATAATATCTTTCTATACTGGTTCCAGAATTATATATTTTATTAACTTATTAATTATTATAGCTGTATTAATATATTTAATATTTATAATAGAATCTTTTAACTTTGATAGTTTTTAAATAAAATCTATATTAATATATTCCCATGGTTCTGTTGGAATATCTTATATTTATATTTTTTTATATAATTTATATTATAATAATTTATTTTAGTTATATTCAGGGCATTTGGCAATGTATTTAAAAATTTATTTATATATTTATAAAAAATAATATATCTTTTATAATTTTTTAATTATTTATTTAATCTCTTAGTATTCTTTTAATAATAAGTTATAATATTATTTAATTACTTCCTTTATTATTCTGGCAAGTACTATGATTAATCTATTTTAATATTATATTTTATTATTTTTATTTTTAAAGTTATGGGAGTTATATTATACAAACTTAATTTATTTATTATTAACTTAGTTTTTTTATAGTTATTTAAAAAACTTATAATTATTAATAATAATAATTACTATAAGTTATGTGTCCTAATTAAATTATAATTTATCTAGATTTTATTAAAAAATATTTATTTCTGGATTCTTAACATTAATTATATAATTAAGTTAATAACTTAGAGTATCTACAGTAATATTCTTTTTTTTCTTAATATATTTAATTTATAGCTTAAATTATGATAGGTATTAAGCTTATTAAATTTATTATTTATTAAGTTCCTTAGTTATTATAAAGTATATCAGATTCTTATAATTAATTTATATAATAATCTTATGCTTTGTTTCTTAAAGGTAATATTTTTGTTTCTTAAATTTATTAATAATAGCAAGTACTTCTCTATTATATATAATATATTATTATTTAATCTGTGTTATTTTTTTAAATAAAAAATAATTACTTGTAGCTTTCTATTAAATTTTTTTTATTTAAATATTAATTTATCTAATTCTCTGATAATCCCCCTTTTTAATATTTTTTATTTTTAAAAAAGATAAGTATTATACTATATCTTATAATTATAAAAAAGTAATTATTTTTTTTTATTATTTCTGTAGTAATATACTAATTATAATAATTATTTCTTATATTTCTTATGCTTATTTTAATAAGTTTTATATTAAATTAGAAGATTTAATTTATTAACGTAATTCCCGGTCGGTTCGTGCATACCCCCCCAAAATCCATGCTTGATCAACTTTAAAGTACTGTACAATAATCAAAAATGATTTAAATTAAATAAACTAATTATATTAATAATTTGGACATCCCCTTCTAATATACCTCTTAATATTATATTCAGAACATGTTGGCGGGGCATGTTTAAATATAATTAAAGTTAGAAGAGTATTTTTATTAATACTTACTCTCTTTACCTCTAATTACTTATTTCTTAGTAAAATTAGATTTCTAGCTTCTTAAAATAAAAAATCTTTTATAGAAGTTATTTAGCATTTAAAATAACCTTTTTTCTATTTATTATTCTTAATAACTGTGTAAAGAGTATAGTTTTTATTTATTAGTAAATTAATATTATAAATAGCTAGCTTATATCCCTTTATAAACTTATCTAATACTTGCTTTAAGGGTAATATAGGACTTCTAGATTTATTTTTAAAAAATTTCTTAATTAAGGAAGCTTTTTAGTATAATTAGTAAATTATATAAAATGTATAGAGTTAAAAAAAAAAATTCTAAAGTACTCTCTTTATTAAAAGAGAGAATTATAATTATTATATTTAGACTTAATTTATCTAGCACTGCATGAGGATTAAAAAGAATTATTTTAATTATTTTAAATTTATTTTTGTATTCTTTATAATAAAGACCTCTTTATAAACTATTAAATAAGTTTTTAAAAAATTTAATTTATTAATATAATTATATCCCAGGCACCCTTTCTACTTAATAAGTTTATTATAAATTTTTTTTTAAGAGCTAAAATAATTAATATTTAAAGATTATAAAAGATAAGATAAATAAATAAATATGCAGATTACTATAATATTATTTTTCTTATATATTATATTAAATTCAGGTGTTAAGTAGCTTTTATAATTATTTAAAATAAAAAATTAATACTCCTTTCTTATATATTTATTTATAATTAAAATAAAGACTTTTTAAAGCTAGTGCAGGCTAATTATATTTATAATTTATTTATTAATACTTATTTTAACTCTTTAATCTTCAAAGATAGCTGCTTTATTAAATTATTTTTTAATATAAATTTTTTTCTTGAAGATAATAATAAAAGATATTAATTATTTTCTTAAATTAATATATTTAATAATTATAACTTATTTCTAATTCTCTGATTATATAAGTTATGGTTTATCAGGTATTTTTACTTTAGAAATTATTTTTATTATTATAATAAATTTTATAGCAAACCTAGTTTTATTAAAGTTATAGATATTTTTATCTATAATATTATATTAATTTTTAACCTTTTATAATTTATTAAAAAAAGTATTAATAACCTTTAAATTTTTATATAATACTTTTTAATAATTAATCTTTTTAGTAAATCTATTTTTAATCTCTAGGTAATACTTAATAAACTTTATTATTTAATTTTTTCTTACTAATTTTAAAGAGGTAATAAAATTAATATCTAGAATAATATTAATTATTTTTTATATTTAAAAGTGCCTTAGAGCAGTGCCATATATATTAAATAATATTATTCATGCTATTAATATATTTTCTTATTTTTAAAATAACCTGCTCTTGTGATTGCAGAGTTCTAGTTAAAATTAAAAATTTTTTAATTAATTATATAGGATTTAAGAAGGTAGATTATAAATTAATGTAGCTTGGCAAGAATTTGGAATTTTTTGATTTTTTAAATCATTTAAGGCGCATTAAAGTCTGCCCTCTTGCTCAATGAATTCTTGCTTTGTTTTACACGCTTTTCATGGCATGACGGGTAGTTGAAATTGGTGGGTGGTTGACGCGTTTCATTTTTTGGAGTTGCACGAACCGACCGGGAATTACGTTATAATAAGTATATTTATAAGGATAGTTAAATAAAATATATTAAATTTAAACAGGCTTTTTTAGAAAATAAGTGGTAAAAATTAATAAATATTTTAAATAAGTTAAATAAAAAAAATTATAATAGTAAAGATTCTCTATTTTTAAAAATAAAAATAATTATTATAAAAATAAGCTGGTAATTTTATTATTTATAATATAAAAAAAATTGTAAAGCTTAAGATAAAAAAAATTAAAAAAAAAAATAAAAAAATAAAAATTTTTTTTATTATATTTAATAAAATATAACTAGCTTCAGCATTTTCTAATTTTATTAATTTATTTTTAAATATTATTTTTAATTAATTTATTATTAGAATTTCAGGATCTTCTCTGGATAGTTTAAATATTAAATAGATTTTTATAAATTATCTAAGTATGGGCATCCCTTTTATTTAATAAAATAATATATTTATTTATTAATTAAATATTATTTTAATATTTCTTTAACTTTGTACTCTTTATTATTAATTTTATTTTAATTTTTTTTAATTCTTCATGGGTTCAAGTAATAAAATATAAAATATTAAATATATCTATTATATTTTTATTAATAATTTTAAATAATAATTATTAATAATAAGATTTTTTTTAAATTTTAAATAATTTAAATTTTATATTATTACTCAGTTACTTATTTTAAATATTAAAAATTTTTTATTTAATTATTTATTATAACAGATAAACTCTCTCCCTTTGTTTTAAAAATAGGTGTGTTTTTATACTTTTTATTATAATACTATAAATACTGTTTTACTGTTTAAATTATTTATTTAGTTTATTTAATTATTTAATTTTATTACTTTTTATTAATATTTTTTAAAATTTTGATATAATATAATTATAAAAGCTATAATAAAAAGCTATTAGATATTATATACTGCCTAAAAGCTTAAGACTTAGAACTTTAATTAATAAAAAAATTTATAAATTTTATTAATTTTAGAAACTTAGAGTATTTTTTCATATTATATAAGTTAATTTATATACTAATTCCTATTTCTTAGCTGGTTTAGCTTTAAACTTAATTATATAAAAAAAAGTAGTAATAAATAAGCTAATATATTATTATTAAAAAGAGACCAGGATTAACCAGAATTAAAAAATAAAAAAAATATAATTTTATATATTCTAACTAATTACTAATAATTAGATTATAATATTAATTTAATTAAAATTAAATACAGCTCTAGCTAAATTCCAGATTATATAAAATACAGTTAAATAAAATAATATAAATTATATTAATATATAAGATTATTTAAAAAAAAAAGTTTTAAAAAATAGTAATAGATTCTATTCTTGGAATCTCTATATATAAGCCTAATTTAAAAAACTTAAGATAATATTATAGCAGGTTATTTAGAGAGAGAGAGATAATATTAATTAATTAAGAATACTTCTGGTTGCTGATGTTATAAAATATTTAAATATTTATATAAAATTATAATATTTATAAAAAAATAAAAGTCTAGAGGGATTAAAAGAAAGAGCTGCTAGTTTTTATTAATATTAGAGTATTTTTAATAAGATTTATTAATAGATTTTATTACAGGCCTACTAATAAGTAATAAGTATATAAATATTTTTATAATAACTAGTTAATTAATAAAAAAGATTATCTTAGAGAAAATAACTAAAATTATCTTAGAATAAGTTACTTAAATACTTATATATAAAATAATTAATAAATATAATTTTTCTAACTTTATTATCTCAGACTGTAATTTATAGTTTATAAGTAAAACCTAGATATAAGTTTATAACTTAACTAAAATTACTTAATATCTCTCTATTATTTATTGTCCTTAGACAGATAGCTTAATAAAAAGGGCTAATATAATAATTAAAATTTACCTATATATATATATATAAGATATAATTAATAGGATTAAAACTAGCTTTTTCCTCTTGTAGAACTAGTAATTAATTATTATTATTATAGATTCTACCTTAATTATATAAATTAATAATAGGACTTGGCTTGCACTTAACTAAGTATTAATACTTGTTAAGGTAATAAGATTATTATTTTCTTTATTAAATTATATCCCCCCTGAATTTCTACTTCTTAGCAATTTCTTCTATAT
Organism: Aspergillus diversus; assembly: GCA_027569885.1. Classification (NCBI taxonomy): domain Eukaryota; kingdom Fungi; phylum Ascomycota; class Eurotiomycetes; order Eurotiales; family Aspergillaceae; genus Aspergillus; species Aspergillus diversus. The sequence continues at coordinate 85,987 of JAPDKZ010000008.1, read as the reverse complement.
ATATAATATAGTTAAATTAGTTTAATTTATATTTATTTCATAACATTAGAATTGCCCTATTATTAGATAATTATAAAAATTATAAGATTTTCTAAAATAATATAAGAGGAAATATCAGCTCAGCTCTCTTAGGAATTTCAAAGAAATTTTATATAAAAATACTGTTAAGACCCATACCACAGATATACAGGTAATTATATGTTAGATTATATAACCTGCAACCCGCATAATATATTTAGTTACTATAGAGTTACTAAGTAAAGTAACTTAGTAATTAATTCTATTACCAGGCACCCCTTATTAATATATTTTATAGTATTATACTGTCTCCCATACCATGCTTATTTTAAATTACTGCATTATGTGTAATATAGCTAATATATACTTTATTAACTTGTTAACTGTGATAACTATATTAATATATTTAATATTTATAATAAAATCTTTTGACTTTGGCAGTCCCTAAATAAAATTTATATCAATATATTTTTATAATTTTATTAAAATATCTTATATTTATATTTTTTTATAAGATTTATATTATAATAATTTATTTTAGTTATATTTAGGGCATTTAATAATATTATTTAATTACTTTTTAGTAGGTATTATAATTCATTTATTTTAATATTATATTTTATTATTTTTACTTCTGAAATTATATAAATTATATTATATAAATTTAATTTATTTATTACTGGCTTGGTTTTTCTGTAATTTTTTAAGAAAATTATAATTATTAATAATAATAATTATTATAATTTATTTAGATTTTATTAAAAAATATTTATTTCTAGATTTTTAATATTAATTATGTAGTCAGGTCAGCAACTTAAAATATTAATAATAATATTTTTTTTTAATATATTTAATTTATAACTTAAACTATAATAAATATTAATTAAATTTATTAAATTTATCTTCTGTTAAGTTTCTCAGTTATTATAAAATATATTAAATTCTTATAATTAATTTATATAATAACTTTATACTACTTCTTAGAGGTAATATCTCTATTTCTTAAATTTATTAATAATAGTAAGTACTTTTTAATTATATATATTATATTAGCACTTAATCTATATTATTTTTTTTAAATAAAAAATAATTACTTATAGCTTTCTATTAGGTTCTTTTTATTTAAAATTTAGTTTAATTACCTTTTTAAATATATTGGTCTTTATATAGCTTTACAGTTTAAAATTAAAGATATAAATAATTAATTTTTTAACTATTAATTATTTAAATTTATTAAATATATTTAATAATTTTTAAAAATTTTTACAATTTTTTTAACTTAGTAAATTCTAGCTATTTTAAAACTATAATAATCTTATTTAGCAAGATTTTAAGTTCTTCTAGTATAAAAATTATGCCTAGATATTTAATTTTAATAATATTAAATTAGTACTTCTTAATATTTAAACTAAGTTTTATATTTATTAACTTTTTTATAACTTTCTTAACATGTGTATTGTATTCCATGAGATTTTTTAAAAAGATAATAAAATTATTTAAATATTGTTCTAAAATATATATTATATAACTTATAAATTTAACAGGTAGTCTTCTAAGTCCTATTAATATAATAATTTATTTAATAATTCTAAATTTATAAAAATCTTGTTTTTTTAACATCTTTTTTAGCCATGAGAAGGTTAAAGTAATCTTATTTTAAATTAAAGATTTTAATAAGCTTTGCTCTAAGTAACAAGTCTTTTTTTTATTTTATATATAATGCTTTATTAATGTTATTAATAATAATATATTAAATAATTAATAATTAATAACTAATCTCTTTTTATTATTTTTGTTTAGTATATATATTATTTAATATAAATATTTTTCTTATTTTCTTAGATAAATCTGGCTTTTTTAAATTTTATTATAAATTTTTTATTAAGTTTTAATTTATCTTATAATTTATATTTTTATTTAACTTATAATATTTTTATATCTAGTATTAATAAAATCCTTGCTTAATATCTATCTAGATATTTAAATATTTAATATTTTAATTTTATAAATAGTCTTATAAATTTCTAATACTTCTTTAATAATTATTTAAGTATTTTATTTAATTTTTATTTATAAATCTCTTATAGCTATGCTATTTTTTTTTATTAATTTTTTTTCTAAGTTAATATTATCTCTAGTTACTCTTAGTTAAAAAGTTTTCCTAATTTTTTTTAATATAATTAATTCTTATTAATATATATTATTTAATTATCTATAATGTGTTTTCTTGGATATTAATAAGGTTTTTTATTTTTTTAATAAGTTGTTTTTTTTATAACTAGTTTATTCTAAGTATAGTATTATACAGCTCTTATATTAGTGCAGTTTCAAAGACTAATAATTATTTATAGTTATTTAATTTAACTTTTATTAATAAGATTCTTATTTATAATTTATATTATAAAAGTTTTCTATTAATTTTTTAGATTATTCTGAGTATTTTATTTATTTTTAAAATAATATTATATTTTGTAATAAATTTATTATTAATAAAAAATTTTTAATATTCTAAAATTAATTATTAATCAGGCTGGTATTTCTTTAATTATGATAAATATTATAATTAAGTAATTATTAATAGTCTTGCTAATAATTACTATTAGGTATATAAAATTTTGATATTAATTTTAATATTAATTTTTTACATTAAAATATTTTTTCTAATCTCTAAGTATTTTTCTAGGTTAATTATTATATAAAATATAATTTATAGCTTAGTATTTTCTAGCTTTAAGTTATATATATTTATAATCTTTCTTATTTATAAAATATGTATAATATTATTAATCATAATAGAAACTTTAATATATACTTATATATTAATATTAACTTAGATTTGAATAATACTTGCAAGTATAATTTTTTATATAATTTATAATCTTGTTATAGAACTAAATTTTTTTTAATATTAAAATTTCTTTATATATAAAATATTTATAAAATATTGAATTTCTATAATAATTATATATATTAATATAATCTTGCTAAGTCTGATAAATTTATTTTTAATATATTATTTTTATAAAGATGCAGGTATATAGATTAATTTTTTAAAATATATTTTCTTTTTTTAGATTTTATTTATTTTTAATTTAAATTAATTAAAATTATTATTTTTTTATTATTATCCCAGAATGCTAGCTTAGGAAATGTATTAATTAAATTTAAGATTTTATTATTATTATTAGTAGTATTTTTATTTTTACTAAATAGCTAATAATCTTCTTGGCTATTCTAAGATATATTATTTTATAATAATTTTTTATTCGAAGTAGCTTATTTTTCTTGGACTTTATATATAATTAATTTTTTAAAATAATTACTTAGCTTAGAAAGTTCTTAGTACTTTTAATAAAATTTTTAAAAATTTTTCTTATTATTATTAATATATTATAACTTTTTTTAGAATTTTTTTTCTGCTTAATCTATTTTCTTGCTTACTATTTTTTTTAAAAAATATATTTATAAATATTTAGGTAATTATTTAATTTATATTATTTAATTTAAAACTAATTTTTATATAAATATTAGTTATAGTAATTTATTGAATACTACTTATAAGTTTCTTAGATAGTTTAATGATTATTACCTAGATAGTAATAAGTTATAAATACTAAATAATTAATTTATTATTTTTTAATTTTTTCTTATAATTTATTTATAAATGCTGCTTATTCTTATCTTTACTAAAAATCATAATTAATTATATTTTAATATTTTTATATCTTTATCTTATTTATTAGTTTTTTTTTTAAAAATTCTAGTAGTAATGATCTTATTTTTTAATTTTAATATTTAATTAATTGATTTATCAAGAGTTTCGGGTGTTATTTTTTAATATATTAAATTATTTTTAATATTTTTATAAAAATACTAATAAAATTATGCTTAGAATATAGTATTATTTTATATTAAATTAAAAAATAATTTAATAAACCTTTATAATAATTCTTTAATAATTATTTTTTTTAATATAATATATATATTTTTAATTTAATAATTTATTTAATATTTAGGTTTTTAAAAGCTGCATTAATCGATTTTTTAAATTTATTCAAATTAATAAACAATTATATAAGATATTCTAATATTTATATATAAAGAGTTTAAACTAATTAAAAGCTAGTTTTTTAAGATAGATTTCTATAAATATAATCTTGTTACTTTTATTAATATATTTATATATATATTTATAAATATTTAATATCTTCTTAGGGCTAATTATTTATTTTTAAATAACTAGAAGACTAGCTACATATAAAGCTAGCTAATTTAAATGTTAAATTTAATAAGTTTTTTTTTAAAGCCCTTGGGAGGTATTACTACTAAAAGTAATTATAATTAAAATTATTTTAATAAAAATAACTTGTTTTTTAAATTATTATAAAATATATAAGTAATAATAATTTAAAAGATAGGCTATATTAATTACTAAAAATTTAATATAATAAGCTAACCTTATATATAATAATAACTATATTTATATATATATAATTTATTATATCTATGCTATATTTCTTTATAGCCTTTATATATATAATATAATAAGATCTATATTTCTAATATAATAAGTATGTTTAATATGCTTGCCCTATATTTACTCTTCTTGGCATTATATTTGTTATAGGTTCTACCTCAATCGTACGAACCGATGATAGGACTCGGCTTGCACTCAATTGAGCACTAGCACTTGTCAAGGTGGTGAGGCTTTCATCTCCTTCACCAAATCATATTTCCCCTGAATTCCTATTCTTTAGCAATTCCTTCTATATATATAGCATAGCTAGATTAGTTTAATCTATATTTATCTTATAATATTAAGAATTACTTATTTATTAAATAGTTATAAAAAATTATAAGATTCCCTAAAATAATATAAGAGGAAATATCAGCTCTCTTAGGAGTTTTAGAGAAACTTTATATAAAAATATATATATAAAAAACTTAGTTTAAAGAGTAAAATAATATTTTATAAAAAAGATTATATAAGGTGCAAGAAATATTATAATTTTATATATTTTAAATATTTTCTAAAGCATTATTTTTATTTTTTATACTAGTTACTTATTAACCATGCCTATAATATCTAGATATTAAATTATTTATAAGAGATAGTCTAAGAGATTATTATTTTTTTTATATAAATTTATATATAAAATTTATTATTAATATTATTTATTACATAATTAAAGAAGAACAGGTGTATTATATTTATAATAAATTATATAGAAAAGCTAGTTAATATATCTTATTTTAGTTATTAATCTAGTAATTATCTAAAGTAATTATATAATAAAAAGATATTATAAAAACCTTTAATAAAGTTTTTAATAATCTAGACTAATAAAAAAAGGCCCTTGTATAAATAAATATAATAAAATATTATTAAATATTAAAGGTCTTATGTGGCAGGATATATAAAAAAAAACTCTATTAAATATAATTATTAATTAGTAAATCTTATAAAAAATAATTAATATATTCTAAACTAATTTATATAAGAACTATTATAATTAATTATAGAGAATTAATTATAATATATAATATATTATATATATTAGTAAAGAAAAATAGCATGCAAGCTAGATCTTAATTTACTTTATAAATAATAATAATTAATAATATATAAAATAAATTAATATTAATATTATGCATTAGGAACTTATATCTACTTAGATAATTATATTATAATAAAAAATAATAGCTCTTTATATATTTACCTTATTTCTAAAATCTAGGGAAAGAGTAAAATAGGTTAATATTAAAATTAAAAATTAGAAAAAAAGAAAGAGAGCATGTATTTATTATAATAAAAAAAATTATTTTATATAAAAATATTACTTAAAAAACCTGCTACCTGTTAAAAAAATAGCTTTTATTTAAATTTAAAAAAAAATAAACCCTATATAAAATTATATATAAAGAAAAAAAAAAAGCTAGTACCTAATAATAAAATAAAGAATTATTTATTATTATTAAATTTATATAAAAAATTATTAAACTTACCATTTTTCTTAATTTATTTAATTATTAATAAGAAATATATAATATATATAATAATAAATACTAGATGCCTTATATATAAAGTAATTAATAAATTATTTATTAAATAATATAATATTTCTATATATAAAATTTTATTTTAAATAATAAAAAAAATACTTGAGGGAACAGGGACTCTAAACTAAATTATATATATATAATTAAAATTAAATATATATATATATAAAAAGAAAGGCCTGTTTTTATATTATACTTAATTATTTAAAATATAATCTTATTTTGAATTTATTATAATTAAATAAGTAATAAAATAATTTAGATACAAAAAAAAATTAACTGTCCCTGTATATAATTTATATAATAATTTATAATAAGTTAAAATAATCTAAAAAAAAATTATATTTAGCTATAATATTTTTTAAGCTATACAGGCTTATGAATAATATATAAAAAGAAAAATAAATTAACTTAATTTAATATAATATTTAATAATATCTAAGTACTAGTATAAAAGAGGATAATTAATTTATATATAAAATTTTTATTATATTATTATAAATTTTTTTCTTTATTTAAATTAAATAATACTAAAAAATTATCTTCTTATAAAAGTAAGAGAGTTAATTATAAGATTAAATTTATATATATAAAAAAAAAAAAAATTAAAGATCCCCTGGGGACCCTTATATTTAATAATTAAAAAAAATTTTTAATTTTATATAAAGAACTTATTAAACTACTTATTAAAAATTATATTTAAATAAGCTATTTATTAGGAGTAGCCCCTATACTTTTTATATATAAATTAAAAGTAGATTTATAATTTTATATAAATTATTAAGTTAAAAATAAAATTATATAAAAGAATTATTATTTTTTATTTTTTATTAATAAGATACTTACTTAGATAAGTTAATATATATAATTTATAAAATTAAATATTATAGCTATCTTTTATAAGCTGTAAATAATAAAGAACTAAGAATAAATAATTATTTTTTATATATAATATAGTTTATATAAATAATTAATTATACTCTTTAATTTAATAAATAATTTTTTTATTTTTCAGAAATATATTAACTGGGCTCTAAAAAAATTTTTAGATAAATTTTATTTTATTTATATAAATAATATTATAATTTATACTAATAATATTTTAAAAAAATATAAAAAATATATATAAAAGATTTTATAAAAATTAAAAGATACAGGGCTTTACCTGGATATTAATAAATATAAATTTTTTAAAAAAAATAAATATTTAGGCTATATTATATGTACTGAAAAAAATATTATAATAAATTTTAAAAAAATTATTAATTATAATAAAGAGTATTTATTAATTTCTAGGATTTACTAATTTTTATTAGTAATTTATAAATAAATTTTTTAAAATTATATGCCCACTGACAGAGCTTATAAAAAAAAAGCTAAATTTAATTAAATTATTAATTATAATAAAGAGTATTTATTAATTTCTAGGATTTACTAATTTTTATTAGTAATTTATAAATAAACTTTTTAAAATTATATGCCCACTGACAGAGCTTATAAAAAAAAAGCTAAATTTAATTAAATTATTAAATATAAACAGAGCTTCTACTAGTTAAAGAAATTATTTATTATTATTTTACTCTTAGATTTTTTTAATTTTAAATATATAATAATTCTAGAAGCAGACTCTTTCAGATATAATATTAAAAAAGTTTTATTTCAAATTAATAATTAAAATAATATATATTTTTATAATTATATTTTACAGGTATATTTCTTTTTAAAAAATAATTATAAAATTTATAATAAAAAATTATTAATTATTATATACTGCCTGGAAGTTTGGGACTTAGAATTTTAATTAATAAAAAAATTTATAATTTTTATTAATTATAAAAACTTAAAGTATTTTTTTATATTATATAAATTAATTAAATATTATATATAATAATCCCTGTTTCTTAGCTGGTTTAACTTTAAGCTTAATTATATAAAAAAAATAATAATAAATAAATTAATATATTATTAAAAAAAGATCAGGATTAACCAGAATTAGATAATAAAAAATATAATCTTATATATTTTAATTAATTATTAATAATTAGATTATAGTAGTAGTTTAATTAAAATTAAATATAATTTTAATTAAATTCTAGACTACATAAGATGCAGCTAGATAAAATAATATAAATTATATTAATATATAAAACTATCTAGAAAAAAAAAAAAGTTTTATTTCTAGCTTTAATAAAAAATCTTTTTAGTTAAGTATGCCTTGGATGAACAGAAAAATATTTTTTTTAAAAAATAATAATAAATTTAATTTAAAAAATTTATAATAATATTATAACAGGCCACCTAGAAAGAGAGATAATATATATATTAATTAATTAAAAATATTTCTGGCTACCAATATTATAGAATATTTAAAAATTTATATAAAATTATAATACCTATAAAAAAAATAAAAGATTAAAAAGATTAAAAAAAAAGCGGCTAAAATCTTTATTAATATTAAAATATTCTTAATAAATAATAAGTATATAAATATCCTTGTAGTAACTAATTAATTAATAAAAAAAATTATTTTAAAAAAAATAATTAAAATTATCTTAGAATAAGTTACTTGGATACTTATATATAAAGTAATTAATAAATTTAATTTTTTAAATTTAATTATCTTAAATTATAATTTATAATTTATAAATAAAATCTAAATATAAATTTATAATTGAATAAAATTTATTTAATATCTTTTTATTACTTATTATTCTTAGACAGATAACTTAATAAAAAAAGTTAATATAATAATTAAAACCTACCTGCATATATATATAAAATATAATTAATAAGATTAAAATTAGCTTCTTTTTTTTATAAAATTAATAATTAATTATTATATATTAGCTAGTACAGGAGTATCTCCTTTTTTTTTAATTTATAAATATAATTTATTACCATTTTTAAACCCTAAAATCTTGTTTAACTTAAGAGATAAAATTAAAATTATTCTATAAATAAAAAAAAATATTATATATAAAAATATTAATTATACTGGACTGGGCCTAAGCCTTAATAATTTATATTTAATAAACTTTTAAATTATAAATAAATAAAATAAGAAGCCCAGTCTTTATTTACTAAGTTAAAAATAAAATATAATTATATTTTAAAAATATATATATAAACTAGCTCTTAAAGAAGCTGAACTAGAAGAATATAAAATATAAAATTATTAAATTTATAAACTTGCATACTATATATCTAAATATTTTAAAGAAAATTTATATTATTTTTTATATAAATTTATTTTATTTAATTATATTAAACTTATTATTATCCCAGGCCTAGAATAATTACTAATCTTTTATAAAATTAATTAATAAAATAAAAAAATATTTAGTTAAAAAAACCTAAATAAAAACTATATAAAATATAAGAGAAACTCTTAATTATTATATTTAATAAAATAAATTAATTATATAAAACTTTTATAAAAACTAGTAAATTCTCTTTAGAATATAAAAGTCTTAGATAATTAATTTATTTAAAAAAAAATTAATTATAAAAAAAAAAAAAAAGAATATACAGCAGAAAGATTTATTTATATTTAATAAAAATAAAAAAAAAAGGCAAGATAATAAAGATTAATTAAATATATATAAAATATAAGAATCTAGTTATATAATAAAAAAATAAAAAAGAAATTAATTTAACCTGCTTATACAGGGATCTTTTAATTTTTTATTTTTTAAATAATAATATAAAGCAGAGTAGCTATATTAAATAAAATATACTTAGTTTTATTATAAATAATATATAAATAATAAATTATATAATTTTTTTTATTTATAACCTGCACAGGCACCCTTTTAATAACTAGATAAATAAATAATTTTTTAAAATATAATTTTAATATTATAAATATAAAGTACAGGCTTATAGATATTATAAAAAATAAGTAAAATAATATTTATATATAACTAGTAAGTAGTTTTTATTTATTATTATTAATAAAAATTAATATTATATAAAAAGTGGAGCTTACCTGGGTAATTAATAAAAAACTTTTTTATATAATAAATTTATAAAATAAAAATTTTTATATTTTTTTTTAATTAATAATATAATATACCTTAAATAGAGCCTTATTCTCTAATTTAGTAAGTTAAATAATAATATATTTTATTTTATTAGAGTTAAAGGTGCCCACAGGCTTAGTAAATTAATTATAATAAGTTTTAATAAGAATTATAATAATAAGATTATATATATATCTTTTATCAGCACAGATAAGAGTAGATTTTTAATTATTAAATATAATAAAGTTATCATGCACCAAATTCTTAAAATATTAATATAAATAATATAAGAGAAAAAGAAGGGGGAAACTTATAAAATACTACTTTAAATTTAATAAAAAAGAGTTTAATAAAAGATTTTTTTTTAAAAAAAAAGAAGAGTTTTATTTATATTTAAAAGTTATAAGCCTAGACCTAGCTAAATTTATAATAAATAAAAATAAATATATTTAAATTCTCTTACCTATATAAGAAAAAAAAAAAAATTTTTTTTATATAAACAGGTAAATAAAGTCTTAGATAATAAATAATTTTTTAAAAGAATTTTTTATTTATTAATTTTTTTTTTATTATATAGATAAGAACAGGTATATTATAATAATAATATATAATATTACTTAAGACTGGGAGATAAAGTAACTCCCTAATTTTATTTTTTATAATAAAGAAGAGAGGTATATTATAGATTCTACCTTAATTATATAAACTAATAATAGGACTTGGCTTGCACTTAATTAAGCACTAATGCTTGTTAAGGTGGTGAGGCTTTTATCTCCTTCACTAAATTATATCCCCCCTGAATTCCTGCTCTTTAGCAATTCCTTCTGTACGTACGGCATAGCTAGATTAGTTTAATCTATGTTTATCCCATAACAATATTAATATAACTGTATTATTATAATAATAGAATATTATATTTCTGTAGGTGTAACAGCGCTAGCTGCGGTGTAGTAAGTTTATTAGCTAACAGCTGCCTGATTCTCTGACAATAAGAATCCTTATAATACAGAATAACATCAGTCTATAATGTTAATAATATATTATCTAAATCTTATTAAAATTATAATATCTTTCCAAATCCTGAATTTTATTATAATTTATTCTTTTTTCTAATATAGCTGTCCACAGCCGAAGATGTCTAGTGGGTGGAAATGGAATTAAAATATAATAAGATGCTTCTTTAGTAAAGGGTGTTAAAGACATTTTTTTTAATAAATAATATTAAAAAATAAAGAGATTATAGGGCGCGTCTCAAAGACAGTTTATAAATAATAAGTATTTTTATTATGCCAATGTTGGCAGAGTTAGAAAAAAATAGAAATAGTTATAAATATCTTTTTATTGACATATATTAAAAATATAAATAAGGAGTTTACTTTTATTATTTTAGACATAGGTCATTGTTTTTTATCTAGTAAGCAGGTCTGTTAGGATTTATGATTTTAAAATAAGAATAAAATACCTTAATATAAAAATTAATTAATTTTTATAATTTTTTAGAGCTGCTATATTCCAGCTAATAATATTGAAAAAGGAATTTAAATAAAGAGTTATAAAAAACAAGATATAAATAAAAAAAGAAATAATAAGATTATTTTATAATAATATTTTAGGAAGTATTATTCTCTCATATAATAAATAATATAGATTAAAGATTTAAATAATTTTATATAATACGTAATTAAAAAAAATTAATAAAGCACTTTTATAAGTAAGGTAAGTCTGAGATAAATTATATTTTTTATATTAAAAATAAAAATTAAAAATAGATTCTAATTTATATTATTTTTTTATTTTAATTTTAAAGAGACTTTCTTCTCAATTAAGTAATTTAAGTAAATTTTTTATAATAAATAAATAATAAAAAATTATATTAAAATAAATAAAGTAATCCTGTAGCACTATAAAACTATAAATAAAGATAATTTTTACTTATCAAGTAGAATTTTTTTTTTCTTTTTATATTTATATTTTTACTAGATAGTATATCTCCTGCTCTTCTGTTTTAAATAAATTTTTATAAATATTTTTTTTTATTTTACTATATTGAACACCCCATCTTTCTTTAAATATTTTATATTATTTATAAATATTATATAGCTCTAATGATTATATATAAATTATTTAATTTATTTAAAATTAATAATTATTTTTTTTAATATAATCTAGCCTGTAAGGTTTAAGCTTAATTATAAATTTAATATAATAACTTTAATTAAGAATACTTATGTAAAAATTAGTTTTAAATTAAATAATATAAACCAGATAATTATCTAGATGTTTATATATTTATAAGAAAAGAAAAATAATAAATAAAAAAATAAATTAAGTAAAAAAAAAAAGAACCTAAAAAAAGCTATAAAAAATAATACATTAATAATAATAAAAAGATTTTTAAAAATTTTATTAAAAGTACTAAGAACTCCCTCAGCTAAATAATTATTTTAAAAAATTAATTATATATAAAATTTCAAAAAAAAATAAATTATTTAAACTAAAAATCTATTATAAAATAACCTGTTTTAATTATCTAGCAAGAATAAAGACAGAAAGGAGTAATAAATAATAGTAATAACAATAAAATCTTTAATTTAGTTAATAAGTTTTCTAAGCTAGTATTCTGGGATAATAATAAAAAAATAAAAATTTTATAAAATAAATTAAAGTATAAAGAATGTAAAAAAAAATAAAATATATTATAATTAGTAGCCACAGGTACTAAGGATTTTAATAATATTATATTAGAAATATTTTATAGACAAGGCAGATTATATTAATATAATAATTTATTTAAATAATTCTAGGTCTGTAAAAAATCCTGTTTTTTTAATATTTTTTTAATTATAAAAAGATTAAAGTATCTTTGTTCTAGGTTAAAGATTATAATAAGCTTTATTCTAAGTAATAATAAGTCTCTTTTTTATTCTATATATAATGTTACGACACTCCAGTTGCCTGAGGTGTCTAACTCTGTAATCTCTCTGTAAGCTGCCTAGCCTAATTGACTTCTTACCTGTTTGTGACTGGAATCCGTGATCCACCGTAAACATAATACAACTTATAGATTGATCAAGAGCCACCTTTACCACGTATGGTAAAGCTGTTACTTGAGTGTGGTAGTTAAGGATGTTCAGGTCGTACTTAGGTATAAGTAGAACTTTAGACTTAAATTGATAACTTAGGTTAAACGCGAAGAACTAAAAGGTAAACTAGATACATGTGTGAAAATGAGTGTCCTTATATCCTTCATGTAGCTACTGGTAGCCACCGGTAGGTTAGCTACTGTAGTAAATAATAGCTGTGCTACCACAGTAGCTAGGCTACTATCTACCATAACATTCTGGTTACTATCACGTGATGTGGTGGTGCTTCCCAATCATGATGCTCCCGTCAGTCATTAGTCTGATTGGCTTGTAAATGGTTGGCTGTTAAGTGCGTGTGCATTAGTGGGCTATATTAAATATGATTAGATTATTAGGTTATAATATTACTCCCCCTCTTTGAGGTCTTTATCTTCTAAAGATATATAATTATTTGTAGTGCCCTGCTGGTTTTAGAGATCTTTTCTTCTGTAAGTAATGTTACTCCCTTTTCTTTATCATGTCTGAAAATAATAAATTAAAAGCTCATTATCTCTGTCAGTCTGAATAAATTATCTGAATTGGTTCCCCTGTTAAAGTTCCCTGTGCTTGTTGTTTGAAACTGAATTAGAATTGCATCATGGCTGCGAATAACAAGAAATGTGCTGAATGTACAAAACATGATTAAAAATGCAAGAAGTGATTTCATAGCAATAGTAAGTAGTGTCGGCTCGAAAGTGCTGAGAATAAACTGGATAATAAGATTATAAAAACTGAGGTGAAATATAAGAAATTTATCAAGGCTTAAATAAAATTAATAGCTTAACTTTAATATCTTTATAAATAACAAAAACTTCTGAAAGAGTGTGGTTCCTGTATGTTGGAACATGATGGTCTTGTGATAAATTATTTAAATAAGAAGACTAGTAATAAGTAATCTGGTGTTAATTCTTAAAATATTGCTGCAATAATGGAGGTTACTAGTTTTATAAAGAAGTTAATTAGTCAGCTGTTCCCTGGTTTCTTAGAATAGTTTATCTTTCTTAATAAAAACATGCAAGCTCTTTTTAGTAATTCTTAATATTATTACTTGGTTCCCAAGTATTTTCTGAATTATTATAAGTTTTTTATTTAATAAGATAAAATGCCTTATTATTAACCTATTTTTAGTCTAGGATTTTTTTAACTTTATGTTCTTCTTTAGCATTTATAATTTCTAGGTTAGTTAATATTATAGTAGTTTTTGATGCTGGTTCCAGTAATAATATATGGAATATAAAATATATTTTTATATTTATAAATAATTTTAATTTAAAATTTACTGGTCTTGTTTATTTTTTAATTTTAAATAATCCTAACTTGACATGGTCAAGTTTGTAACTTAATTATTTAGTTTAAATATTATATTAAAGTAACTAAATTTTTTTTCTTTTTTTAAAATTAGGTCTTTTCTGATGTCTCTGGTTATAATATTAGATTATTTTAAGTTATATAAACTTAATATCTTTTATAAGTTCTTGCTAGATTTACTTTAAATTTACTGCCATTTCTTCTATATCTTTTATAATAGATATTTGCTGCAGTAGTTCTCCTAGTATTCATGCATGGTATTTATAGTTTGTGTAGAACAGTGATACTTGTGTGGTAGAGCTAATAGTATTATTATATATAAATTATGTTATAGGTAACAGTCCTGCCTAATTATTTTATTAATAATTAATATAGCATCTGAGGTATTGCTCTAGTATTTAATTTTATTTATTTATTTATTTATAAGTAGTAAGTAGTAGATAGTTTTTACTGTGTGCTAACTTGGTCTATTAATAATTTTTATAAATTAAATATAAATAATATTTCTTTATCTGTAATAATTTTTATAAAAAATTTATAATATATAAAAATATTTCTGAGTAGTGTAGCTGCTAGGTTCTTTATATTTACTTTCTTTATTATGGGTATTATGTGTATATATTTAATAAGTCTATTAATAATTATAAGTATAGAGTCATAGTCCTCCAAACACAGTAATTTAGTAATATAATTTATAGTAATCTATTCTTAAGATTTTTTTAATGTTTCTGCTAATTAAAGTTATCTGTAAGATATATATTATAATATTTTATTTTTTTAGTAAGTTTTATAGTTATTAATATATCTTTCAACCTTTTTTTAAACTTTTTAAATATAATAATTTTATTTAATAAGTTTACAGGTTTTCTTAATTCCTGGATGTTCTCTGACTGGTTTATTATAATATATTTAAATAACTTCTTTAGTTATATTCTTAAGTATATAGAATAGTTCTTTAATAAAAACTGTCCCATCTTCATTGTTAATGGTTCCTGGTTTAGTATTTTATAATATTCTTTATATTATTTTATTATTTTTTATTACTTTTCTTATTTAATTAAATAGTTTTTCTTTAATTTTAATAGTTGCAGCCAGCACTTGGCTGTTATATTAAATAAATCTATTTATTTTTTTCTGCAGGATAGCTAATTAGAAGATTTTTTTTTTAATTTTATAATCCAGTCTCCTACTAAGAGTATTAGCCTAGCTATTCTTAGTTTTCTTACAGTGCTGAATTCTGAAATTATACTATAATAATATCTTAGCCTATCATGCCTATCTTCGCGTTAACTCTTTAATTATAGTAAAGTAGATCAAGTTTTTATAATTTAATTTCACAATAACTATTTATTATGCGCCTTCTAAATAGACTTTTTATTATTTAAATATTATTACTATAGCTAGCAGTTCTTTATTATAAATATCATAGTTTAATTCTAGTAATATTATTTTTCATAAGTAGAATATCATAGGTCTTAGTTTTATATTTTTTTTAAATTAAATTATTCTTGCTCTAATTACATAATTTAATATATTTATTTTAATAATTATTTTTTTGTCTGGATCATGTTATATCAGGATTAATATAATAATTATTAGATATTTTATATGTTTAAAAGCCCTATTCTATTCTAGTTCCCAGTTATATTTATTACTTTTTTTTAAAAGTTTAAATAACAGTCCCATTTGCATTACATATTCTTTAATAAATCTTTAATAATAGTTAATTAATCTGATAAATTATTATAATTTTTTAAAATTTTTTAGTTATAATTAATTTCTAATTACCTAAATCTTTATTTTCTCTGTCTGGATTTCTTCCATGGATATTTAATATTTTAAAAATTTCATTTCTTGGACATGAAATTCACATTTCTTAAGTTTGTATTGCAATTTGGCAATTCTGAGTTTTTAAAGTATACTTTTTACATGTCATATGTGTTTGTTGAAGTCCTTTGAGTAGATGAGGATGTTATCTAAATATGCAAGTATGTATACTCCCTTAAGTTCTCCAATAACTTCATCAATGAATTATTAAAATAATGCAGGTACATTAATTAGTTTAAATAATATAACTAAATATTTATAATGTTTAAACTTTATTTAAAATACTGTCTTCTATTCCTCTCCTTTTATAATCTGTATTTAATAGTAAGTATTAATAATATTCAACTTTATAAACTACTTAGCTTCTTAAATTTAGTCCTGGATTTCTTGGATTAGAGATAATAAGTATTAGTCTTTAATTATAATCTTATTTAATAATCTGTAGTCTACACAGAGTCATAGACTTCTATTTTTTTTTAATATAAATAATATTTTATACCCTGCAGGTGACTTAGATATTTAGATGTTTCCTTTTACTAATTAATTATTAATATATATTTTAAGTAATTGTGATTCTTTTTCTGACATCTAGTAAAGTTTCTTATATATAGATATCTTACTTTTTTTTAACAGTATTATATAATCATAAGCCCCTTAATTAGGTAACTCTAGTTATTCTAGTTATTAAAATATATTTTAAAATTTAATATACTCCTGAGGGATCTGTGTCTCCATAGGGTTTTTAATAACTATTATTTTATAAATCTCTTATTCCACTAGTTGTCTAGTTAACTTATTTATTATAATTAATATTATTCTGAGATTGTCTTTGCTCCATTTATTTAAATTTATTAGCTAGATATATTTTAACAAGATCTTTATTATTATAAGCATCTACTCTGCTGGTTCTTCTGAAGCTTATTTTTATATTTTTATTTTTTTTTATTAACTATTTTATATTAGTTTTTTTATTACTTATCTGCTTCTGTGATGCTTTGTATTTTTAAAGTAAATCTATTTTATTTTTTAATTAATAAATAAATTAGTGCTCCTGAGCCATGGGACTTTAAGAATAATATTATATTTTCCTATAAGAAAGATATTAAAGCTGATATATTCTTTATATATTTTATTATAGTCCCTGTTAATGCAGATTAGTATTAATTTAGTTTTTTTTTTAATAAAGATTTCTCCTAGCTTTTCTCCACTAAGTCCTAAGACTGGTACTAGTATTTTTTTCTTTTTTATTATTATCTTCATAGCCTTTATATATTTAGAATGAATAAAATTCCCTGTTATTTCTAAATTAATTATAGTATATATTTCCTTGCCTTTTATAAGAAGCTTTAATTTTAGGTGTAATTCTTTTTATATTACTACCAGGTTAAGATACCTATCTTTAGGGTCTTCTTTATACTCAGTATTTATATTAAATCTGTATACCTAGTTTAGATCTTAAAGCCTTCTAGATTGGGTAGGAAATTATCCTCCCTGGATCTTGCCATTATAATATATTATATAATTATCTTTATAATAATATATTTAGTGCATTTTATTATGCTTATTATATAATAAGTACCCTATGCATGTACATCTTATTTCTCTACATGGGCACATCTGGTTTACTTAAATTATTTATAATTATATAAATATTCTTTCTGCTCCATGTTTTATTTTAACATATATTTTATTATTATATAATACTAAGTAATATATAAGCCATGGAAGCTCTTCATACTTTTTATGTTTTAAATAATATATATATTTATACTATGTTTTTATATATACTCCGTGATGCCATCCCTGTTATTACTTTATTAATATAGTTTAAAGGACTTTGTGGTAGTTGCTATTATTTTTATAATAAACTTTACATATAACTGGGTATTTATTACATCTCTATAGATGTGAATTTTATTATTTTATATTTCTTTTCCAGTATCTTAAGTTCCAATGTGAGCATTTATAGATTTTTTGGGTCTTCTTGTTATCCTGGGGAACTAGATTTTCTTTACTAGTTTTTAATTATATTATTATGGGTTCCAGGTTGAGCTCAGGGGTATTTTTAGACTATTTATTCTTAATTTAAGTTCTAAAATTATTATTAAATAGATTAAATTTAAAAAATTTATTAATATTACTGTATATTTCAGGCACTTCCGGCTCCATGTTTAATATTTTAGCTTTTTTATACACCTTTTTCTAGGCCTTGTTAATCTCTGGATTGCTTTCTGGTACTTCCATCTCCATGAGTGGTGTTTTATACATTTCTTATTCTTGTTCATTGACTGTTATTCATACTTTTTTAATAAGTGTTTCTATTTCTGGCCATGGGTGATTTTTTTTAATTATATTAATAATTCTCTGAAATTATATTTTTAAAATATTAGCTCTGATCTCCTGCTTTTCTTCTCTGGAAAATTCTTTGTACATTATATTAATATTTTGTTTTATTTTAATTACTCTAGTTTCTCCATCCCTCCGGGATGTTAGCAACATGTATGCAGTTTTTTACTTATTATTTTCTATAAATATAAATATTTTTTCTTATTCCTAAGTAGCATAGATCTTATGCTTGTCTTCTTATATTATTCTTAGTTATTTTTCTTTAGCTTTCTTTGATCTCTGACCCATTTTCTTTTATTAATATTTTTTTAACTAATAACTTAATTTACTGCAGAAAAAGCATAACCTGTCTCTTCAGCACTATTCTCTTTCTTTTTTTAAAAATATTATATTAAGTTTTATTAGTTAATATTCATAGAAGTTATTATACCCTAGGTTTTATAATTGGGCGTGTCTTTTTTTATTTAATTATAGTGGCCCTGGCTGTCTGCTGTTAAACCAGTCTCTATCTTAATTTTATAAATAGTATTAGCCTTTATTTCTTCTGGCCTTGAACTCTTTGAGTTGTCCATTAATCTTTTTATATAATAATATAAATTTTTTTACCTTCATTAGCTGTTTTCTGAAGAGTAATTTTTCTTTAATTTTTATATCTACTCCTTACTTGAACTGCAAGATAAATGCTTTATTATTTTATTATAATTTTAACATAATTTATCTGAATTCTAAGATGTATTTTGTAATGTTTCTGTGATTATGTAGTATATAAATCTTTTTTTTTATTTATTGGGTGGTGTCAAGGTCTCTAAATATATTAATAAGTTCTTGTTTGAAAGCACTGTAGCTTGCAAAGATTTCCTTGATGTTGTTGGCTGCGTCATTGCCATCTCCCATTCGCTGGGTTTCTAGATGTTCTTTAATAAAGGGTTCAAACCATTCGTACGCTATTCCTGAGAGGTAGGTTAAAACAAACACAACCTTCTCAGTATCATTCTGGAATTCCTCTCTGTTTGCATGAAGGTATGTGTTTATTTAAGTTAGAAAGTATTATAACTTCAACCTGGTGCTATTAAATGGCTTGGGTGGTTAGATCTTCAGTTTCTTAAAATTTTCCCTGGGAGCCTTTATTATTAATTACTGTTCCAGTATTATAATTTATTTTTGTAACTGGCTTATCATGTCTATCAGCTTCTTAATAGTTATCCACTGCTATGGGTTCAAGCCCTGGCTTGAATAGCTTAGGGTGTTCAGTATTATTATTATATTTATAATATTAATAAGTTAATTAGGGCTTTTTTAATTAATTAACTGGTGTTTAAAATATTATAATACTCTAGTTGCCTGAGGTATCTAACTTTGTAATCTCTCTATAAGCTGCCTAGTTTAATTAACTTCTTACTTGTTTGTGACTGGAATCTGTGATCCACTGTAAACATAATACAACTTATAGATTGATCAAGAGCCACCTTTACCACGTATGGTAAAGCTGTTATTTGAGTGTGGTAGTTAAGGATGTTCAGATTGTACTTAGGTATAAGTAGAACTTTAGACTTAAATTAATAACTTAGGTTGAACGCGAAGAACTAAAAGGTAAACTAGATACATGTGCAAAAATGAGTGTCCTTATATTCTTCATGTAGCTACTGGTAGCCACCGGTAGGTTAGCTACTGTAATAGGTAGTAACTATGCTATCATAGTAGCTAGGCTACTATCTATCATAACATTCTGGCTACCATCACATGATGCGGTGGTGCTTCCCGATCATGACGCTCCCGTCAGTCATTAGTCTGATTGGCTCATAAATGGTTGGCTGTTGAGTGCGTGCGCATCAGTGGGCTATACTGAATATGGTTAGACTGTCAGGTCATAACATATAATACTTTATTAGTATTATTAATAATAATAATATTAAATAATTAATAATTAATCATTATTCTGTTTCTTCTTTAATTTATAATGTAAACTAATAAATTAAAATTAAAATTAATATATAAGTCTTTTTTCACTATTTTTCTTTAATATATATATTATTTAATATAAATAAATACTTTTTTTATTTTTTTTAAATAAATCTAGCTTCTTTAAATTTTATTATAAATTTTTTATTAAATTATAATTTATCTTATAATTTTTATCTTTACTTAACTTATAATATCTTTATATTAATATCTTTATATTAAATATTAATAAAATCCTTGCTTGATATTTATCTGGATATTTAAATATTTAAATTTTTAATTTTATAAATAATTTTAAAAATTCCTGATATTTCTTTACTAATTATGTAAATATTGTATTTAATTCTTGCTTATAAAGCTTTTATAATTTTAATTATAATTTTTTTTATTAATTATTTCTTTTTAAGTTAATATTATTTTTAATTACTTCTAGTTAAAGAGTTTCCTTAATTCTTTTTTTATATAATTAATTTATATTAATATTTAGTATTCTACCATCCTAAGGATCTTTTTTTATATATTAATAATTTTTTCTACTTATTTAATAAATAGTTTTTTTTTTATAACTAGTTTATTCTAAGTATAATATTATATATAACTCTTATACTGGTACAGTTTTAAAAATTAATAATTATTTATAATTATTTAATTTAATTTATATTAATTAGATTTTTATTTTAAATTTTTAATAAATTATTTTTTTATTAATTTTATAAATTATTTTAATATTTTTAATAAATTATTTTTTTATTAATTTTATAAATTATTTTAATATTTTTATCCAGTTTCACAGTAATATTATATTTTTTAATAAATTCTTTACTAATAAAGTTTTCTAATATTTTAAAATTAATTATTAATTAAACTAGTATCCTATTAATTATTATAAGTATAATAATTAAACAATTAATAATTTTATTAGTAATTACTGCTAGTTATACATGTTCTTAATATTAATTATAATATTAATTTCTTATTTTAAAGTATTCTTCCTAATTTCTTAATATTTTTCTAAGTTAATTATTATATAAAGTATATGTCAGAGAATCAGGCAGCTGTCAGCCAATGAACCTACTGTGCCGCAGCTAGTGCTGTTACACCTACAGGGATATGATGTTCCGCCATCATAATAATACAGTTATATTAATATAATGCTAAGAAATATGAGCATAGGACAAGTATGCTGAGCATATTCTGACTACATTAGAAATATAGATCTTACTATATTATATATAGAAAGACTATAAAAAAATATAGCATGAATATAATAAATTATATATATATAAATATAATTATTACCATATATAAGATTAGCTTATCATGTTAAATTTTTAATAATTAATATAATCTATTTTTTGATTTACTAGTACTTTATATATTTTATATTATTTTTTTTGTTATTAATAAAATATCTTAAAATCTTTAATTTTTCTAGGCTCTTAAGAAGAAATAACAGGCCTTATTTAATAAATTAATATTTTTATAATAATTAAGAGAAGGATAACCCTTTATTAAAATAATTTTAATTATAATTATTTTTAATAATAATGCTTTCTGAGGACCTAAAAAAAACTTATTAAATTTAAATTTTAAATTATCTAGCTTTATATATAACTAATTTTTTAATTATTTAAAAAAATTAAGATAAATAAAGCCGAAGCCTTTAAAAATAAGTAATTAATTTTAAAATAATATTTAATATTTATAAATATATATATATATATATATTAATAATTTTAAGAATACTTAAAAAAGTAATATAATTATATTTATACAAATTTATTTTAAAGAACCAGCCTTTAATTAATTTAAATTTTTTATATATAAATACTAGAATATTTTATAAAATTAAAAATAATAAATTACTTAAAATATATTTATTAATTTTAATAAATTTAAAAAATTAACTAATGCAGTTTTCAGAGGCCTAAATATTAAATAAAAAATATATATATTATATTAAAAAAAATAATTATCAAAAAATTTATTATAAAATTTTATTAAATTATTATTAATTTAATATAATATATATATTTTTTATTTAATAATTTATTTAATATTTTTATAAAAATATTAAGAATAATTAAATATTAAAAATTAAAAACAAACTTCCAGATTATTACTATTAAAATTAAGAAAAAAAAATAAAATTATAAAAAGATTAATAAATAAGATAAAGATCTTTTAAAATATAATTAAATATTATTTTTAATAAAGATAAAAATAAGCAGTATTTATAAATAAATTAGAAGAAGAAATTTAATAAAAATTATTATAATTACCCAAATGAATCAGAAAATATTTATAAAAAAAAATAATAAGTAAGAGAGTAGATTAGATAAAAAAAAAGATCTAAAAAAAACTATAAAAAATAATATATTAATAATAATAAGAAAGAATTCTGAGAATTCTACTAGAAGTATTAACAATCTTTTTAAGTTAAATAATTATTTTAAAAAATTAGTTATGCATGAAGTCCAAGGAGAATAGGCTATTTAAAATAAAAATTTATTATAAAATAACATACCTTAAAACAGCTAAGAAGATTATTAATTATTTAATAAAAATAAAAATAATAATAAAAATAATAATAATAATAAAATCTTTAATTTGATTAATAAGTTTTCTAAGCTAATATTTTAGAATAATAATAAAAAAATAATAACTTTAACTAGTCTAGATTAAGAATAAATAAAAATTTTATAAAATAAAATAAATTATAAATGCAACTCTAAATTTAAAAATATATTTTAAAAAATTAATTTATATACTTGCATGCCTAACTTGCAGTAATTATTATTATTAATAATTATAAATTTCTTAAAAAGCAATAAAAAACTAAGCTAGTAATAAATAAATTAAATTTATGTAATATAACTTATATAATTTTAGAAATAAAAATAATAAAATATAATATTAAAATAAATTAATTATGGTACCCGCCAGAATAATAAAGAAAATAATTAAAGAATATTATAATTTACTATTAGAAGAATACCAAGAGATTAAATAAATAATTAAAAAATTATAAAAAATATATTACTTTCTATAGATATATAAATAAGTTTTTAAATATATTACTAAATACCTGGAATATAACTAAAATAAACTATTATAATATAAATTATATAAAAAAATATAAATATAAGATGTTCTAACAGAATTATAAAAATACATTAATATAGATTTTATTTAAAAACTGCTAAAGTTAAAAAGATTTTATTATAAATATTAAATATATTAATATAGCTATAATAATTAATAAATTAATAAAATATATAATTCTAGAAACAGTATAAAAAGATATTATTATAATTAATACTATAAAAAGTATTTTTATAAATAGAATTTCTGAAATTAATTACATTAAATAAAAATAAATTATTTATATTAAAATTCTAGAAAACACTCATGGAAAGTAGTAAAATTAAATAAATAATTTAAATAATAGAATAGTATTTATAACACTATCTAGATTAGAATTAAGAAAATTAAATAGAATTATTATTAATAGCCTAATTTATAATTAATAATATATAAAATATTATGAAAAAGCAAGTACTATATTTTATAAATATGGGATAATACTTAAAAATGAATTAAAGAATATTACCCGCTAAAAAAAAATTAGAAAAAATCTTAATATAAGTAGCTGATTTAATAATTTTTTATTAAATAATGTCTAAGAATATTAAATAAATAGAAGAAATGATAAAAATATATTATAATAAAAAGTATAAGAACAGACCTATTTTTTTTAAAAAAAAAGAGAGTTTACTTATTAAATAATAAACTTAATATTGTGAAGTTTAGACTATTTAAAATTTAAAAAAGACTTATTAATAATAACTATTATTTAAAATTATTAGCAAGGATATAAATATACCTGGTATTTTATATTTTATTATTTAAACTTATAAAAAATCAAGAAAATAATTAAAATAAAGTTAATAATAAAAAGTACAAAGTTAAAAAAATATTAAAATAATATTTAATTAATCAATAAATATACTATCTTATTAAATAAAAAAAAATATTTATATTTAAATAACTTATAAGAATCTATTTAATATTTAAATTATTCTAAAAAAATCCTGGAATTCTAATAATAAATTAGGTAAAAATAATATTTAAAAATAAATTAATAAAATTAAAAAAAAAACTAATAAAGCTAGCTATGCCTTATTAAAAATAATGAAAAAATTTAAAAATTCTTTTATTTTCTATTTCTAATTTTCTTTATTGTTTTTTCTTTTTTTTTAGCTTCTTGAGCTCTAAAATCTCTTTTATATTATAAAGAATAAAATTACTAACCTGCTTTTATAATAATTATTTTTCTTTTTATAAATATTTTATTTATATAAGGGCCAATTCCAGATCTTGCTCTGTTTTATTTTTATTATCTTAAATTTATTATTAAGTTAAAACTAAATATTTTTATATAAGATTATTTAAAAGCCTTGCCTTGACATATTTTAAATTTTTTAAATAAATATACTTACTATAATAAGAAGAACCCTTTACTTTAATACAGAGATAATTAGATTTTTTATATTAAATATATAAAGTAATTATTATAAAATCTTTATTATAGACTTGCTACGCAAGAATATTTTTTTAAATATTAAATTTAAAAAATATCATAATCAGCACATTACTATAAGAATAATAAAAAAAAAATAATTATTTTCTATAATTATGGGGGATAATGCAATAATTATTTTCTTTAAAAATAAAGAATATTAAAAAGAAGAATTATTAGAAAATCAGGCAGTTATCAGCTAATAAATCTATTATACTATAGCTAGTATTATTATATTTGAATATCTCCATCTCTATCTTATTTATTAATTTTTTTATATTTCTATTTCTTTTTTTAATTTTAGTAATAATAATCCAGAAGTTAGTTTTTAATTTTTAATATTTAATTAATTAATTTATTAAGAATTTTAGAAGTTATTTTTTAATATGCTAAATTATTCTTAATATTTTTATAAAAATATTAGTAAAATTATGCTTGAAGTATAATATTATTTTATATTAAATTAAAAATAATTTAATAAAACTTTATAATAAATTCTCTAATAATTATTTTTCCTTAGTATATTATATATATTTTTTATTTAATAGTTTACTTAATATTTAAGTCTTTAAAAATTATATTAATTTATTTTTTAAATTTATTAAAACTGGTGAACATATCTTGAGTTATTTATTATTTTTAATTATATAAAATATTTTAGTATTCATATATAAAGGATTTAAACCAGTTAAAAATTAATTTTTTAAGATAAATTTTTATAAGTATAATCTTATTATTTTCTTTAATACTTTTAAAATTATTAATATATATATATATATTTATAGATGTTAGATCTTAGGGTTAATTATTTATTTTTAAAGATTTTAATTTTATTTATCTCAATTTTTTTAAATAATTAAAAGACTAGTTACATGTAAAATTATATAATTTAAGTTTTAAATTTAATAAGTTTGTCTCTGGGTCCTCAGGAAACATTATTATTAAAAATAATTATAATTAAAATTATTTTAATAAAAAATAACCTTCTCTTAATTACTATAAAAATATTAAATTATTAAATAAGACCTATTATTTCTTCTTAAGAATCTAAGAGAAATTAAAAATCTTATTAATAATAAAGAAAATAGTATAAAATATATAAAGTATTTATTATAGGTTCTACCTCAATCATACGAACCGATGATAGGACTCAGCTTGCACTCAACTGAGCACTAGCGCTTGTCAAGGTGGTGAGGCTTTCATCTTCTTTACTAAATCATATTTCCCCTATATTCCTGCTCCTTAGCAATTCCTTCTGTATATATAATATAGCTAGATTAATTTAATCTATATTTATTCTATAATATTAGGAATTGCTCTTTTATTAAATAATTATAGAAATTATAAGATTCCCTAGAATAATATAAGAAAAAATATTAATTTTCTTAAAAATTTTACAGGAACTTCATACAGAAATATATATTTAAAAAATTTAATTTAAAAAATAAAATAATATTCTATAAGAAAAATTATGCAAGGTATATTATAATTTTATATATTTTAAATATTTTCTAAAATACCACTTTTATTTTTTATATTAATTATTTATTAATCATGCCCATGGTATCTAGATATTAAATTATTTATAAAAAATAATCTAAGAAATTATTATTTCTTTTATATAAATTTATATATAAAATTTATTATTAATACCACGTGTTATATAACTAAAAAGGAATATATTTATTATACTTTTAATAAATTATATAAAAAAATTAATTAATATATTTTATTCTAGTTATTAGCCCAGTAATTATTTAAAATAACTATATACTAAAAAGTCTTTATAAAAACTCTTAACAAAGTCTTTAATAACTTGGATTAATAAAGAAAGGTCCTTATATAAATAAATATAATAAAAAAAAAAAAAAAGAAGCTAGAAGAGTTTTTAAATAAATTTAATAAAATATTATTAAATACTAGAGGTCTCACATGATAGAATATATAAAAGATTTTTATTAAATATAATTATTAATTAATAAATTTTATAAAAAATAATCAGCATATCCCAAGCTAGTTTATATAAAAATTATTATAATTAATTATAGAGAATTAATTATAATATTATATATATTATATATATTAATAAAGAAGAATAATATGCAAGCCATATCTTAATTTATTTTATAAATAATAATAATTAATAATATATAAAATAAATTAATATTAATATTATAAATTAAAAACCTATATCTATTTAAATAATTATATTATAATAAAAAAATAATAGCTCTTTATATATCTGCCTCATTTACAAAATCTAGAAAAAAATTAAAATAATATAGCACTAAAATTAGAGATTAGAGAAAAAAAAAAAGCATATATTTATTATAATAAAAGAATTTACTTTATATAAAAATATTACTTAAGAAGTTTACTACCTTTTAAAAAAATAATTTTTATTTAATTATTTAAAAATAAGAACAAGGGAACAGATTTAGATTTAAAAAAAAAAAAAATTTTATATAAAATTATACATAGGGGGAAAGAAAAAAGCTAGTTTTTAATAATAAAATAAAAAACTATATACTATTATTAAATTTATATAAAAAATTATTAAATTTATTATCCTTCTTAATTTATTTATAATTATTAATAAGAGATATATAGCATATATAATAATAAATATTAAATATCTTATATATAAAGTAATTAATAAGTTATTTATTAAATAATATAATATTTTTATATATAAAATTTTATTTTAAATAATAAAAAAATATTCAAGGAAATAGGGACCCTAAATTAAATTATATATAAAAAAAAAGGCCCGCTTCTATATTATACTTAGTTATTTAAAATATAATCTTATTCTAGGCCTATTATAATTAAATAAGTAATAAGACAGCTTAGATATAAAAAAAATTAATTATTTTTATATATAACTTATATAATACTCTATAATAAATTAAAATAATCTAAGAAAAAATTATATCTAGCTATAATATTTTTTCAGGCTATATAAATTTATAAATAATATATAAAAAAAAAATAAATTAATTTAAAATATTTAATATAATAATTAATAATGTCCAAGTAATACTAGTATAAAAGAAAATAATTAATTTATATATAAAACTTTTATTATATTATTATAAATTCCTTTCTTTATTTAAATTAAATAATATTAAAAAAATATTTTTTTTATAAAGACAAGGAAGTTAACTATAAAATTAAATTTATATATATATAAAAAAAAAAAGAACCAAAAATCCCCTAGAAATTCTAATATTTAATAATTAAGAAAAAAAACTTTTAGTTCTATATAAAGAACTCACTGAACTGCTTATTAAAGATTATATTTAAATAAATTATTTATTAATAATAATTTTTATATTCTTTATATATAAGCTAGGAGAAGGCTTATAATTTTATATAAATTATTAAATTTTAAATAAAATTATATAAAAAAACTATTATTTTTTATCTCTTATTAATAAGATACTTACTCAGATAAGCTAATATATATAATTTATAAAATTAAATATTATAATTATTTTTTATATATAATATAATTTATATAAATAGTTAGTTATACTTTTTAATCTAGTAAATATTTTTTTTATTTTTTAAAAATATATTAACTGGGTTCTAAGAAAATATTTAAATAAATTTTATTTTATTTATATAAATAATATTATAATTTATATTAATAATACTTTAAAAAAATATAAAGAATATATATAAAAAACTTTATAAAAATTAAAAGATACAGGGCTTTACCTAGATATTAATAAATATAAATTTAAAAAAAAATATCTAGACTATATTATATATATTAAAAAAGATATTATAATAAACTTTAAAAAAATCTAAGCTCTTATTAAATAAAAATTATTAATTATAATAAAGAGTATTTATTAATTTCTACCAGCATTTTATAAATAAATTTTTTAAGATTATATATTTATTAATAAAGCTTATAAAAAAAAGCTAAGTTTAATTAAACTACTAGATATAAAAAAAGCTTTTACTAGTTAAAGAAATTATTTATTATTATTTTAATCTTAGTCTTTTTTAATTTTAAATATATAATAATTCTAGAAGCAGACTCTTCCAGGTATAATATTAAAAAAGTTTTATTTTAAATTAATAATTAAAATAATATATATTTTTATAATTACTTCTTAAAAAAAACATATCTATAGAATATAATTATAAAATTTATAATAAAAAATTATTAATTATTATATATTACCTAAAAGCTTGGAACTCAGAACTTTAATTAAAAAATTTATAATTTTTATTAATTATAAAAAATTAAAGTACTTTTTTTATACCATGCAGGTTAATTAAATATTATATATAATAATTTTTATTTCTTAGCTAGTTTAACTTTAAGCTTAATTATATAAAAGAAAATAATAATAAATAAATTAATATATTATTAAAAAAAGACCAGGATCAACTAGAATTAAATAACAAAAAAATATAATTTTATATATTTTAATTAAAATTAAATATAGCTCTAGCTAAATTTTAGATTATATAAGATGTAGCTAGATAAAATAATATAAATTATATTAATATATAAAATTATTTAAAAAAAGAAAAAAAAATAGTAATAAATCTTATTTTTGAAATCTTTAGATATAAACTTAATTTAAACAATTTATAATAATATTATAACACACCACCCAGGAAGAGAGATAATATAATATATATATTAATTAATTAAAAATACTTCTAGCTACTAATATTATAAAATATTTAAAAATTTATATAAAATTATAATATTTATAAAAAAATAAAAGCCTAGAAAAATTAAAAAAAAAAATTACTAAAGTTTTTATTAATATTAAAAAATGTTTAATAAAACTTATTAATAAATTTTATTACAGGCCTACTAATAAGTAATAAATATATAAATATTTTTATAATAATTAATTAATTAATAAAGAAAATTATTCTAAAAGAAATAATTAAAATAATTTTAAAATAAATTATTTAAATCCTTATATACAGAGTAATTAATAAATATAGTTTTTTTAATTTAATTATTTTAAATTATAGGTCATAATTTATAAGCAAAATTTAAATATAAATTTATAATTTAATAAAGATTATTTAATATTTTTTATTATTTATTATTCTTAAATAAATAGCTTAACAGAAAGGGCTAATATAATAATTAAAATTTATTTATATATATATATAAAATATAATTAGCGGCATTAAAATCAGCTTCTTTTTTTAATAAATTAATAATTAATTAGTATATATTAATTAGTATAAAAGTATTCTCTTTTTTTTTAATTTATAAATAAAACTTATTATTATTTCTAAATCCCAAAACTTATCTAATTTAAAAGATAAAATTAAAATTATTATATAAATAAAAAAAAATATTATATAAAAAATATTAGCAGTATTAAACTAGGCCCAGGTCTTACTAACTTATATTCAATAAATTTTTAAATTATAAATAAATAAAATAAAATTTCCAGCCCTTACTTACTAAATTAGAGATAAAATATATATAAACTAACCCTTAAAGAAGCTGGACTAGAAAAATATAAAATTATTAAACTTATAAATTTATATATTATATATTTAAATACTTTAAAAAAAATCTATTTTATTTTTTATATAAATATTTTTTATTTAATTATATTAAATTTATTATTATTCCAGGCCTAAAATAATTACTAATTTTTTATAAAGTTAATTAATAAAATAAAAAAAATATTTAATTAAGAAAATCCTAGATAAGAATTATACAGGATATAAAAAAAACTCTTAATTATTATATTTAATAAAATAAATTAATTATATAAAATTTTTATAAAAATTAATAAGTTCTCTTGAAAATATAAAAGCCTTAAATAATTAACTTATTTAAAAAAATATTAATTATAAAAATATATATATATATATATATATATAGCAGGAAGATTTATCTATATTTAATAAAAATAAAAAAAATAATAATAATAATAATAAAGGCTAACTAAGTATATATAAAATATAAAAATCTAGTTATATAATAAAAAATAAAAGAGAAACTAGCTTAATTTATTTATATAAAGATTTTTTAATTTTTTATTTTTTTAATAATAGCATGGGGCAGAGCAGCTATATTAAATAAAATATATTTAATTTTACTATAAATAATATATAAGCAGCAGGCTGCATGATTCTTTTATTTATAATTTATATAAATATTTTTTTAATAACTAGATAAATAAATAATCTTCTAAAATATAATCTTAATATTATAAATATAAAGTATAGGCCTATAGATATTATAAAAAATAAATAAAACAATATTTATATATAACTAGTAAGTAATTTTTATTTATTATTATTAATAGAGATTAATATTATATAAAAAATAAAGTTTATTTAAATAATTAATAAAAAACTCTTTTATATAATAAATTTATAAAATAGAAATCTTTATATTTTTTTTTAATTAATAATATAATATATCTTAAACAGAGCCTTATTTTTTAACTTAATAAGTTAAATAATAATATATTTTATTTTATTAAAGTTAAAGGTGCCCACAGGCTAAGTAAATTAATTATAATAAATTTTAATACAAATTATATATATAAAATTATATATATATTTTTTATTAGTATAAATAAAAATAGATTCTTAATTATTAAATATAATAAAGCTATTTGTTAGCTACATTACGCAATAACGCACTATTGCGAGGTGAGCATGATAGGGAAGGCAGCGTGATACCGCAGGGTCGATTGGCAGGGGTCTTGGTGGTGAAGAACTAACCACTAAGTTGCTATATATTAATAATCTTAAGAATATTAATAAAAATAATAAGATTATATTTATAAGAATCTATCTTAAAGGACCAGCTTTTAACTAGTTTAAATTTTTTATATATAAATTTTAAAATATTTTATATTATTAATAATAAAATACTACCTGAGACAAGTTCACCAGCGTTAATAAATTTAAAAAATAAATTAATATTATTTTTAAAGACTTAAATACTAAATAAATTATTAAATAAAAAATATATATTCTATATCAAGAAAAAATAACTATTAGAAAACTTATTATAAAATTTTATTAAATTATTTTAAACCTGGCATAGAATGACTTCATATTAAAATTAAGATTTTACTAATATCTTTAAAAAAATATTAAAGATAGGCTTATATACTAAGTTGCTTAGCTATAAACTTTTAATAAACTTATAAATTAAGTCTTATAAATTAAGAACTAACTTCTAGATTAATATTACTAAAACTAAGAAAAAAAATAAAATTATAAAAAGACTAATAAATAAGATAGAGATAAAGATATTAAAATATAATTAAATATTATTTTTAATAAAGACAAAAATAAGCAGTATTTATGAACAGATTAGAAAAAAAAATTTAATAAAAATTATTATAATTATAAAAAACCCAGATACTTAAGATAAAATTATAAAAAAAAGCTAAGAAATAATAAACTAGTTATTTAATATTTATAACTTATTATTATTTAAATAATAATTAAATTAATTAAAAAATTTATAACTAATATTAAATAGATTAATATAATTAATATTTATACAGAGATTAATATTAAATTTAATAATATAAATTATATAATTATCTAAATAATTAAAAAAATATTTATAAAAAAAAAAAGAACAGCAAGCAAGAGAATAGATTAAATAAAAAAAAAAATCTAAAAAAAAGCTGTAAAAAAATAATATATTAATAATAATAAAAAAAGATTTTAAAAATTTTATTAAAAGTATTAAGAACTCCCTAAGCTAAGTAACTATCTTAAAAAATTAATTATATATAAAGTTTAAAAAAAATAAGCTACTTAAAATAAAAATTTACTATAAAATAATATATCTTAAAACAGCTAAGAAGATTATTAGCTATTAAAAAAAATAAAGATAAAAATAATAATAATAATAATAATAATAAAACCTTTAAATTAATTAATAAATAAAAACTTTATAAATATAACTCTAAATTTAAAAATATACTTTAGAAAGTTAATCTATGCACTTATATATTTATAAAAATAATATACTGGGAACAGGTTTATCAGACTTAATAAGATTATATTAATATATATAATAAATATAGAGATTAGACATTTTATAAATATTTTATATATAAAAAAATCAACCTTGCACTTGTAAAAAAGTATAATTAAATTTTAATATTAAAAAAAACTTAGTTTTATAATAAAATTATAAATTATATAAAAAATTATACTTATAAGTATTATCCTACTTTAAGTTAATATTAATATATAGGTGCACACTGGAGTTTCTATTATAATAACAAATATAATTTTTATATTAAAGATAAAATACATTATAAATAATTATAAGTATTAAAGATTTTAATAATATCATGTTATAAGTACTTTATAGATAAGAAAAAATATAAATATATATATAAAGAAATTACTTATTTAAACCATGTATAATTTAAAGCCAGGAAATACTGAGTTAAGGACTGTGCTTTATATAATAATTAATTTAAAAAAATATCTAAAGATTAGAAAAAATACTTTAAAATAAGAAGCTAATATTATAATTAATATTAAGAATATATATAATTATCTGTAACTATTAATAAAACTACTAGTAATTATTTAATTATAATACTGTCACAGCAGGCAAGCTATATAGGTGCGATCCAGGCAGATCAGACTGTAGAGTCTGATCACAGTGACCTTTTTGGTCCAGTTGGGAACATGCTTGCCTGGACACGTGCTCTTACAAATACTTATAATAATTAAAGAGATACTAGCCTAATTAATAATTAATTTTAAAGCATCAGAAAACTTCATTAGTAAAGAATTTATTAAAAAATATAATATTATAGGAAAATCAGATAAAAATATTAGAATAATGTAAGGAATTAATAGAGAAATATTTTATTAAAAATCTAGAATAAAGATTTAGTTAATATTAGTTAAATTAAATAATTATAAATAATTATTAATCTTTGAAACTGTACTAGTACAAGAACTATATAATACTATACTTAGAATAAATTAATTATAGAAAAAAAAGCTATTTATTAAATAAATAGCAAAAAATTATTTCATACACAGAAAGATTCTTAGAATAATAAAATAATAAATATTAATATGAATTAATTATATTAAAAAAAATTAGGGAAACTCTTTAACCAGAAGCAACTAAAAATAATATTAATTTAAAAAAAATTAATATAATTATATAAGAGCTATAATTAAAGCCATAAGAGCTTTATAAATAAGAACTTAATAAAATATTTAAATAATTACTAAAGAAGTATCAGGAATTTATAAAATTAAAATATTAAATATCTAAATACCTAGATAAAGTAAAAATTTTACTAATATTTAATATAAAAATACTATAAATTAAGCAGAGGCAGAAATTACAAGATAAGTTATAATTTAATAAAAAAATTATAATTAAATTCAAAGAAGCCAGATTTATTTAAAAAAAAATAAGAAAAGTACTTATGTTAAATAATATATATATTAAAAAAAATAATAAGAAAAGACTTATTATTAACTACTAGATATTTAATATTATTATTATTAATAATACTAATAAAGTACTATATATAAAATAAAAAAAAGACTTATTACTTAGAGCAAAGCTTATTATAATCTTTAATTTAGAATAAAGTTATTTTAACCTTCTCATGGCCAAAGAAAATATTAAGAAAACAGGATTTCTTATAAACTTAGAATTATTTAAATAAATTATTATATTAATAAGACTTAAATAACTACCTGTTAAATTTATAAGATATATAATATATATTCTAAAAAAATACCTAAATAATTTTATTATTATTTATTTTAATAATATATATATAAAAAAATTATTGATTTAAATTATATATTACTTAAAGCCAGAAAATACCAAGTTATAAATTATATTTTATATAATAATTAATTTTAAAAAATTAGAAAAAATTAGAAAAAATTATTTTAAAGTAAAAAATTAATACTATAATTAATATTAAGAATTTATATAAATGGCAATAATTATTAATAAAACTACTAGAAATTACTTAATTATAATATTTACTATAATTAAAAAGATACTAGCTTAATTAATTATCAGAGAATTTTACTAGTAATAAATTTATTAAAAAATATAATATTACTTTAAAATAAATAAAATACTTAGAATAATCTAAGAAATTAATAAAAATCTTATTAATAAAAGTTAAATTAAATAATTATAAATAATTATTAGTCTTTAAAACTATACTAGTATAAAAACTATATAATACTCTACTTAAAATAAACTAGTTACAAGAAGAAAGACCACTTATTAAATAAATAAAAATAATTATTAGTATTCAAGGAAATATATTATAAATAATTAGATAATACATGCTAACAAGGATTAGTTATATAAAAGAAAAATTAGAGAAACTCTTTAATTAAGAGTAATTAAAAATAGTATTAACTTAGAGAGAAAATATTAATAATAAAAATAATAGTATAACTATAAAAGAGTTATATATAAAATGATAAGAACTTTATAAGCAAGAATTAAATAAAATATAAGAAATTTATAAAATTATTTATAAGATTAAAATATTAAATAAGAACTTTATTAATACCAGACATGAAAGTATTTTAAATAAAGTTAAAATAAAAATTATAAGATAAATTAAAATTTAATAAAAATTTATAACAAAATTTAAAAAAGCTGGATTTATTCAAGAAGAATAAGAGAAATATTTATATTAAATAATATATATATTAAAGAAAAATAATAAGAAAAGACTAATTATTAATTACTAATTATTTAATACTACTATTATTAATAATATTAATAAAGTATTATATATAAAATAAAAAAAGAACGTATTATTTAAAGCAAAGCCTAAATATCTAGATATAATTTTTATATTAAAAAAAACTTAAAATCTTGCTAGATAAAATTATTATAATTTTAAAATAATTAGAATTTACTAAGTCAAAAGAACTACAAGAATTTTAAGGAATTACTAGATATATTTCAAAGTCACCATGCTAATAATAAATAATAAAATATATTTAATAAGCTTAAATAATTAATAATTAAAGAACTAATTATTTATATCTTTAATCTTAAATTATAAAATTATATAAAGATTAATATATCTGGAGATGTAATTAGATTAGTTCTTAAAAAAAATTTAATAAAAAATTATAAGTGATTATTTTTTATTTAAAAAAATAATATAGACTAAGTACTGATATAATATACATGATTAAGAAGTACTTATTATTAATAAATTTAAAAAATAAAGATATTATCTTTAAGAAGTAAAGCATGAAGTTATTATATAAATTAATTATAAGAATTTTATAATAACTAAGAAACTTAACAGAAGATAAATTTAATAAATTTAATATTTATTATAGTTTAAGTTATAAATTAAATATATTAAAAAAAATATTATTATTAATATTTTAAGTGCTGACCTGACTATATAATTAATATTAAAAATCTAGAAATAAATATTTTTTAATAAAATCTAGATAAATTATAATTTAATCAGGATATATAACTCATAGTAATTATTATTATTAATAATTATAAGTTTTTTAAAAACTATGGAAAAACCAAGCCAATAATAAATAAATTAAGTTTATATAATATAATTTATATAATTTCAGAAGTAAAGATAATAAAATATAATATTAAAATAAATTAATCATAGTATCCACCAGAGTGATAAAGAAAGTAATTAAATAATATTATAATTTATTATTAAAAAGATATCAAGAAATTAAATAAATAATTAAAAAATTATAAAGGGTGTATTACTGTTATGGGATAAACTTAAATTAAACTAATATAGCTATGCATAAAGAAGGAATTGCTAAGGAGCAGGAATTCAGGGGAAATATAATTTAGTAAAGAAGATGAGAGTCTTACCACCTTAATAAGTACTAGTGCTCAGTTAAGTGTAAGCTAAGTCCTATTATTAGTTTATATAATTAAAATAGAATTTATAATATATCTCTTTTTTTTATTATAAAGAATAAAGCTAGGGGGTTGCTTTGTCTCCCAGTATTAAAAAATATTATATATTATATTATAATATATTTATTTTTATTTATATAATAGAAAGAAAAGAGCCAGTAAATAAAAAGTTTTGTTTTTTTAAAAAATTATTTATTATTTTAAAACTTTATTTATATATTTATATAAAGAGATTCATCTGTCCTTTTATATAAATAAAAGAATTTAAATATATTTATTTTTATTTATTATATATATAGGCAGGTCTAAGCTTGTAATTCTTAAATATAAATAAAGCTTTTTTTTCTTTTTAAAAAAAGTTTTTATCAGATTTTTTTATTAAATTTAAATAATAAGCTCTCTTCTCTTTTTTTTTTTTTATATTATTTATATCAATATTCTAAGGATTTAATATATAACAGCTTTATTATATTTAATAATTAAAAATTTATTCTTATTTATACTAATAAAAGATATATATATAATTTTATTATTATAATTTTTATTAAAACTGATTATAATTAATTTACTATATTATTAATTTAAAAAAAGTATAAAAACTTATTTTATAAATTTATTATATAAAAATATTTTTTATTAATTACTTAGATAAGTTCTACTTTCTATATAATATTAATTTTTATTAATAATAATGAGTAAAAACTATTTATTAATTATATATAAATATTATTTTATTTATTTTTTATAATATCTGTGAGCCTATGTCCTATATTTATAATATTAAAATTATATTATAGAAAATTATTTATAATAAAATTAAATATATTTTATTTAATATAGCTGCTCTGCCCCATGTTATTATTAAAAAATATAAAAAATTAAATAATTCTTATACAAGCAGGTTAGACTAGTTCCTCTTTTATTTTATTATATAATTAGATTTTTATATTTTATATATACTTAATTAGCCTTTATTATCTTTTTTTTTCTTTATTTTTATTAAATATAAATAAATCTTTCTACTATATATTTTTCTTTTATTTTTTTTATAATTAGTTTTTTTTTAAAATAAATTAATTATCCAAGACGTATACTAAGTATATTAAATATAATTATTTTTATAAAAAAAGATTTTATAGTAATAGCAAGTAAAAATAGTTAAAATATATTAAAAATAAGATATTAAAAAATCTTAAAAAGGCTTTAACTAAGCAGACTTATTTATTTATAAAAAATAATTATTTATTTTATTAATAATATTTATTAAAATAAAAAGATCTATAAATATTAAAACATAATAATATAAAATTAGATCATATAAATAAGGAGACTGGTAGTAAATAATCTAGTATTAATTTTTAAAATTTATTATTATAATAAAAATTATCAGCTTTATAAAAAAGCTGATTAGTTAATTATTTTTTAATTTCTTAAAATAATTTATTTTTTTTAATAAAAATATATAAGCTCTTTTTAATAATTCTTAATATTATTACTTAATTTTTAAATATTTTTTAAATTATTACAAGCTTTCCATTTAACAAGATAAAACATTTTATTATTAATATATTTTTAATTTAGAATTTTTTTAATTTTATATTTTTCTTTAGTATTTATAATTTTTAAATTAATTAATATTATAATAATTTCTGGTACTGGTTCTAATAATAATATATAAAATATAAAATATATTTTTATAGTTAAGTTTATAGCTTAGTTATTTAGTTTGAATATTATATTAAAATAATTAATTTTTTTTTTTTTACAATTAGGTCCTTTCTAGTTATAATATTAGGCTATTTTAAATTAAATAAACTTAATATTTTATATAAATTCCTGCTAAGTTTATTATTGTTTTTTAATATTTTTTATAATAATTCTTTTAGTATTTATATATAATATTTATAGTTTATATAGAATAGTGAATAGTGATATTTATGTGATAGAGCTAATAATATTATTATATATATATTATATTATAAATAATAATCTTATTTAATTATTTTATTAATAATTAATATAGTATCTGAGGTATTACTCTGATATTTAGTCTACTTATTTTATTTATTTATTTATTTATAAATAATAAGCAGTAAATAATCTTTACTATATATTAATTTAATCTATTAATAATTTTATAAGTTAAATATAAATAATATTTCTTTATTTATAATATATAATAATATTTCTGAGTAATATAGCTGCTAGATTTTTTATATTTATTTTCTTTGTTATAAGTATGATATATATATATTTAATAAATTTATTAATAATTATAAATATAGAGTCATATTCTTCCGAATATAGTAATTTAATAATATAATTTATAATAATTTATTTTTAAGATTTCTCTAATATTTTTATTATTTAAAATTATTTACAAGATACATGTCATGATATTTTATTTCTTTAATAAGTTTTATAATTATTAATACATATCTTAACTTCTTTCTAAATTTCTTAAATATAATAAATTTTTTTAATCCCTGAGTATCCTCTAACAGGTTTATTATAATATATTTAAATAATTTTTATAATTATACTCTTAGATACATGGCTAAAAAAATATTAAAAAAACAGGATTTTTTACAGATCTAGAACTATTTAAATAGGTTATTAATTTTAAAAATTTTATTTATAAAAATATTTTTTATAATATTAATATAATAAATTTATTTATAATAATGTCTTTCTATACTGGTTCTAGAATTATATATTTTATTAACTTATTAATTATTATAATTATATTAATATATTTAATATTTATAATAAAATCTTTTAACTTTGGCAGTTCTTAGATAAAATCTATATTAATATATTTTCATAATTTTATTAGAATATGTTGTATTTATATTTTTTTATATAGTTTATATTATAATAATTTATTTTAATTATATTTTACGCATTTGATAATATATTTAGAAATTTATTTATATATTTATAAGAAATAATATATTCTTTATAATTTTTTAATTATTTATTTAATCCCTTGATATTCTTCTAATAATAAATTATAATATTATTTAAGTATTTTCTTTATTATTCTAATAGATATTATAATTAATTTATTTTAATATTATATTTTATTATCTTTACTTCTAAAGTTGTGTGAGTTATATTATATAAACTTAATTTATTTATTACTAATTTAGTTTATAATTTTTTAAAAAATTTATAATTATTAATAATAATAATTACTGCAAGTTACATGTTCTAATTAAATTATAGTTTATTTAAATTTTATTAAAAGATATTTATTTCTAGATTTTTAATATTAATTATGTAATTAAATTAGCAACTTAGAGTATTAAGAATAATATTTTTTTTTTTAATATATTTAATTTATAGCTTGAATTATGACAGGTATTAAGCCTATTAAATTTATTTTTTATTAAGTTTCTTGGTTATTATAAAGTATATTGGGTTCTTATAATTAGTTTATATAATAATCTTATACTTTGCTTTTTAAAAGTAATATCTTTATTTTTTAAATTTATTAATAATAGTAAGTACTTCTTTATTATATATATTATATTATTATTCAGTCTGCGTCATCTTTCTTGAATAAAAAATAATTATTTATAGTTTTTTATTAGGTCTTTTTTATTTAAGAACTAGTTTAATTGCTTTTTTAAATATATTAATTTTTATATAACTCTACAGTTCAGGATTAAAAATATAAATAATTAATTTTTTAATTATTAATTATTTAAGTTTATTAAATATATTTTATTATTTATTATTCTAAAGAAATAATTTATTCCTTTATAATAATATTATTATAGGCATGGTAACTTTAAAGTAGTCTTTTAAAAATTAATAAATATATTTTATAATTTTTAAAAATTCTTGCAGTTTCTTTAACTCAGTGGATTCTAGTTATTTTAAAATTAAAATAATCTTATTTAGCAAGATTTTAAGTTCTTCTGGTGTAAAAATTATGTCTAGATATTTAATTTTAATAATATTAATTTAATATTTCTTGATATTTAGGCTAAGCTTTATATTTATTAACTTTTTTATAATTTTTTTAACATATATATTATGTTCTGTGGAGTTTTTTAAAAAAAATAATAATAAAATTTAAAACATTACCTGCTAAATTTATAAAATATATAATATATATTTTGAAAAAATATCTAAATAATTTTATTATTATTTTCTTAAAAAATCCTATAAAATATAATATATATATTAAAAAAATTATAAAAGAATTAATAAATATAAAACTCAGCCTGAACATTAAAAAGTACCTATTTAATATTATTAAATACTTAGGCATGATTTTTATGCCTAAAAAATTTAAAATCTTGCAAGATAAAATTACTATAATTTTAGAATAACTAGAATTTATTAAGTTAAAAGAATTATAAAAATTTTTACAAATTATAAAATATATTCACTAATTCTTAAAAAACTATTTTAAGATTATTATAGAAGAATAAATCATTTCTTTAAAATAATAAATAATAAAATATATTTAATAAATTTAAATAATTAATAATTAAAAAATTAATTATTTATATTTTTAATTCTAAACTGCAGAGTTATATAAAGACTAATATATTTAAAAAAATAATTAAACTAGTTTTTAAATAAAAGAAATCTAATAAAAAGCTATAAATAATTTTTTTATTTAAGAAAAATAATATAGACTAAATAATAATATAATATACATGATAAAGAAGCACTTATTATTATTATTAATAAATTTAAAAATAAAAATATTATTTTTAAAACGCAAAGTATAAGATTATTATATAAATTAATTATAAGAACCTAATATACTTTATAATAATTAAAAAATTTAATAAAATATAGATTTAATAAGCTTAATATTTATTATAATTTAAATTATAAATTAAATATATTAAAAAAAAAATATTACTGCAGATGCTCCTCCAAGCTGCTAATTTAATTATATAATTAATATTAAAAATCTAGAAATAAATATTTTTTAATAAAATTTAAATAAATTATAATTTAATTAAAATATGTAACTAATTATTATTAATAAAAATTATAAATTTTTTAAAAAGCTATAAAAAATTAAGTTAGTAATAAATAA
This sequence comes from Aspergillus diversus, assembly GCA_027569885.1. Classification (NCBI taxonomy): domain Eukaryota; kingdom Fungi; phylum Ascomycota; class Eurotiomycetes; order Eurotiales; family Aspergillaceae; genus Aspergillus; species Aspergillus diversus. Next base: position 43,752 of record JAPDKZ010000008.1, on the reverse strand, counting down.
ATTAAGTTTGCATAATATAACTTATATAATTTTAAAAATAAAGATAATAAAATATAATATTAAAAAAGATTAATTATAATATCTGCTAGAATAATAAAAAAATAATTAAATAATATTATAATTTATTATCAGAAGGATACTAGGAAATTAAATAAATAATTAAAAAATTATAAAAAGTATATTATTTTTTATAAATATATAAATAAATTTTTAAATATATTACCAAATATCTAGAATATAATTAAAATAAACTATATAAAAAAATATAAATATAAGATGTTTTAATAAAACTATAAGGATATCTTAATATAAATTTTATTTAAGAATTATTAAAGTTAAAACATTTTATTATAGATATTAAATATATTAATATAGCTATAATAATTAATAAATTAATAAAATATATAATTCTAGAACCAGTATAAAAAGATATTATTATAAATAAATTTATTATATTAATACTATAAAAAATATTTTTATAAACAGGATTTTTAAAATTGTTATAGCTCTACTATCAAGGACGAAGGCCTAGCGATTAGGTGAGGAAGCTATATTTTTGAGTAACTATATAGATTTTTTAACAAGACTGATCCTTGAGGATTATACCTTTATAAATTAGTTAAAACACTTTAAGTACAACAAGTTATTAATTAATTATCTACATCACTATTTCTTTGGGTAGTGTTGTAAAAGAAGGAATTAGTAAAATTACCTATTATAATTAGCTCCCCTTCTAACTTGGCTATCCACAGTTAAAAATTATTTTTATATAGCTTTATTATCATTGGTTGATCTATAATATTAATATAATAAATTATATAAGCTCTGCCTTCTTTGTATTTATAAATATAAAGAATATTATAAGTATTTGATATAATTCTTTATTTTAATTTTTATTATACTCTCACAATGGCTTTGTTGGGGTAGATATTAAGCAGATTAATATTATTAAATAATATATCTTTGTTATAATAAAATATATAATTTTAATTTTTTTATTAAAGTTCTTTTTTTAACATTTTCTTATCCTCTTGTATATTGTTCTTTTTTTTAAATATTTAAATAAAATATTATTAATATTATGGCTCCTTGTATTTATTTTACTAATATAATAATAATAAAACTTAAGTTACTTTAGTATCTTTATTATTTTTAAATAATTATTAAGAATTTTAATCCTAACACTGGTGTTTCTCTTAAAATTAATTATATATTAAATATAAAGAAATTAATCCTGTGTTAATAATATTTCTATTATAATAATATATATATTATTATATATATTATAAATCTAAAATAATTTATTTTACTAATAGCAGGCTAGATATTAACAGGCATGTTAGAAAATGTTATTAATTTAATATTAATAATAAAATAATATACTAGATTCTTTAATTAAAATATTAATAATAATAATATCTAGGATCCTGTTATTTTTCTAGGGGTTAATAAAATTCTATAAATATTATATTTTACTTTTAATAATATAAAGATTACTTATAAAAAATATCACAGCCTTATTAAATAAAAAAAGAAAATAAAAGTAAGTTTCCTTTTATATTATCTACTATCTTTTTATTAATAAATTATTAGAAAGAAAGCCAAGCATATAATATTTTTTATATAATATAATATTTAGAATTAATTTATATTTAATTATTTTATTATAATGCCCTGGTGGAGGACTGATATTTTTATAATATATAATATTTATTATATCTAGTCCTGGGTGATAAAGGATATAATGTATAAATTTATATTTTTTATATTTTTATTATTAATATTTATACAGAGATTATTTATATTTATAATAATAAAATTATATTAGCAGGGGCATGTATTTTTAATAAAATAAATACTTTATTTTTTTTAATTTTTAATAAATTTTAAATAAATATTTTTCTATATTTTAAATATAGATAATCCTATATTTTTATAATATTTTTATAATTTTTTATAGTATTTAGTGGCATTTGCAGTGTTCTTTTAAATAAATATATTAATATTTTTTTATAGAAATAGTAATATTTCCCATATATTTTATATTTTATATTAATATTTTTTTTTTTTTATTATAAGAATTTTTGTATTACTTGTTAAGCATTAGCTATATTTTTATTAATAATTTATTAATTATATTCTAAGGGCCAACCTTTTTATTTAATTAATTAATATTATTTTTTTTTAAAAAAAGTTATATTTTTAATTTTTTTAATTTTTTATTCTTTATTATTTTTTAATTCAGGCATTAATAAAGTCTCTTTATATTTTTTTTTATTTTATAATTTAAGAAATAAGATATGAAAGATATTATAAATATAATTATATTAATTAAATAAATAAAGATAATATGCTTGTAAATTAATGGTGTTAAGTATTTAAAATAAGCTAATATATTTTAATATTAACTTTTTATAAGAAACTTTTAATTTTAAATTTTTTATAAAAAGTATGACAAGACTATATTTTTTTAGTTATAATAATTTATAAGTTTTATTATAATAATTTATAAGTTTTATTATAATATTTTATTTATAATTTAATAACTTTTTATTATTAATTTTTTAATTCTTATTAAATTTTTTATAATTTATTAATTTATATTATTGCTCCTGGTACCTCTTCTTTTAAAATATTATTTTTAATATAAATATAAAAATTAGATAACTAATTATATAAAATTTTAAAAGGAGATTTCTTTATTATAATATTTTAAATATTATTATAAATATACTTAATAATAAATAATAGACCAGGCTAATTTAATATTAATAAAATAATATAAATAATGTTCTAGAATTTGGTTTATTTTTTTATTTAATTATTTATTTAAGAATAAAATGCTGTTAAAAATCTTAATTTTATATATATTAAATAATATAATCTTGATTAAAACTTACTGGTAAAAATTAAGCCTTAATCTAATATAATACCTTATAAAAAATTATATTTTAATTTAATTTTTTTATAAAATAGCTTAGCTAATTTAGTTATATTTATTATTAATAAGACTGGTTTAAAAATTAAATATTTTAAAAATTAATTAATAATTATAAAAATATTATTTATTATTTTATTTTTATATAAAATAGGTGGTAGTCCTGTGATAAAATCTATAAATAATTTAAAAAAAAATATAATAAAATTAGTAATAATTTAAAAATATTATAAGAATAATATCTAGATACCTTTATTTCTTAATAAATTATATATTTTTAAATATATTTTATAATGTCTTTTTATAAAAATTTCTAATAAAAATATCTTTTTAGGAGTTTCTTTATTTAATTTTATCTAAAATATCCAGCTAGTAGATTATCATGATATAGGTTTATAATTTTTTATTTTAAATTATTATTAACAGAAATATAAAAATAATTTTAATAATAAAGAATTCTATCTTTATTAATCCTTTAAAAATATATTTTTTTTATTTTTTATTTTATTTTAATTATTTATTTCTAAATCTCTGAATCTTTGTTTTATAATTATTTTATTAAAAATTAAATAAATTTATCTATTTTAATAAAATATATATCTGCAGTAGTATACTCATGTTATATTATTAATTAAAAATTAAATTATTTATAATTTAATTTATCCTAGACAGCCTAATTAGCTAATTTTATATTAATCTCTTTCTTAGAAGGACTTATTATTATATAAATATAAAGCTTAGAATTTTTTTATAAAGATATTTTATTAGGCTTTAACTAGGTAAGATATTTATTCTTAAATAAAATTCTTTTATTTATATATAATTATTAAACTATAATTAAGATTAAGTTAACTAATTATTAATTAATTAGTGCTAAAAGATTTTCTTTTTTTATATAATTTATAAATATTTCTAGTATTTTTAAAAATTTATTTACAGAATTTATTTTACCTAGTCTATATTTAATAAAAAATTTAAAAAATATTAAGAATATACACCATCTTACTTGTTAATTATTTAATTTAGATTAATTTATAAAATTTTAAAGATTAGCATAATCTAATAAAATTTTAATAAAATATTTATTTTTTTTAAAATATTATTATTAATATTTAAATAAATAAATTATAGTAAATAATTCTTAATCTAATATATTATAATTATTTTTAATAAAAATAAATTTCTAAGACCAGAAAGTAATTAAATAATAGATTTTATTTTTATTAAATTATAATATAATTTTAATTATACTCTTATTATATATATTTATCTCTAAGTGTGTAGGGAGCTTGGGATTAAAGTATTATAAAAAAAAAATAAATTAAAAGATAATAATTAAATATTAAAATAATAATTTTTTTTTAAGTATAAATTTAACTTTTTCTAGTTTTTTTCTATCTTTTAACCTTTTGAATAAGAATATTAAGAATAAGGTAATTTTTAAATAATTTTAAATAAATCTTCTACAAAAGTTATAAAATTTAAAAAATTTTTAAATTTTATAATAAGTATCTGGTTCAGGCCATGAAATAATAATTTTTATATATTTAAAATTTATTAAAACTTTATCTGGTAAGATAATATATTTTAAAAATTTAATTTTATTTTAATAAAAAAAATATTTTAAAAATTTAATATATAATCCAGCTAATCTTATTTAATCTAGGATTTATTAAATATAAAATATATAAGATTCTTTATTTATAAAAAAAATAAGAATATTATTTAAGTAGATAATATAAAATTAATCTAAAATATTATATAAAATATTATAAATAAAGTTTTAAAATATAGCTGGAGTATTGTATAATTTAAAAAATATAATTATATATTTATAATATTTATATTAAATATAAAAAGCTGTTTTCCATTTATTTTTTTATTTAATTTAAATTTAATAATAAATATTTTAAATATTAAATTTATTAAAGATTTTTGCACCTGATAATTAATCTAAAATCTTTAATATAAAAAATAAAAAATAATAATTTTTAATTAATATTTTATTAAATTCTTGGCAATTAATACAGAGTTATAAATTTTTATTTTTTTTAAATATAAATAAGATAGGTGCTCTAGCTGGATTTTTTAAATATTAAATATATTTATTTTATATATTAAGATTAATATATTCTTTTAAAATATAAAGCTCTGACTAAGAAAAAGGATATATAAAATTAAATAATAAAATCTTATTATTTTATATATTAATAGTATAATTATAAAAAGCATGAGGTATTAAAATTTTTAATTTTTTTAATAAAAATATATTTAAATAAGAATATAATTTAGGTGGTAATTTAATAAATATTATAAATAATTTATTTTTTTTATTAAATAATCAGACTTCTTTAGGTAATTTTATAATAATAAAGATATATACTTTATTTTTATATTTTTTTATAAATTTATATAAAGAAACTAAGAAAGTAAATATTATTTTATATTATTATATATAATTTATTTCTGATAAGTAAATATAAAAATTATAAATTATAATTATAAAAAGAAGTACTGGGCTTTTCTTTAGTCTAGAATTATAATTAATTATTATATATAATTATTTAAATAATTTTATAGTTTCTTGTAAATTAGTAGTAGTAATTAAAATTTTTTAAATACTATAAATAAAAGTTTTAAATCTATTTATTACTTTAATAATAAATATAATAAGAGATGCTCTTTATAATTTTTATTTTTATATAAATTCATGGCTGATAATATTAATTTTAGTATAATTATTTATATTTATATAAATTTTAACTATATTTTAAATAAGAATTAAAATATAAAATTAATAAGTTATCCCTACTTAAAAATAAGTTATAATTATAAAATTTTTTATAATTCTTCTTTTTTTTTTAAGTCTTTTTTTTCTAATTCATTGTTTATATCTATATATATAATTATTAATTAAATTTTTATATTTCAAGGATATTAATTAATTAAATATTTTTTATTATTATATTTATAGTAATGGTAAGGATTCCCTTGGAAATTTAAAGAATTTTATAAGAATTTTTCTTAATTATTTCTATTTTTTAAATAAGGTTTTATATTATTTTAAAATTATTTATTAAGTTCTAATTATTTTTTTAGATTTTTTTTTTATTTAAAAATACTTTTTAATAATTTTTAATAATAAATAATTAATAATATTATATTATCTTATTATTCAGGAAGTTAATAAACATGTTTTTTTATATATTAAATTAATTTAGATCTTAATTTTAAAAAGAATCTTAAAGCTCTTTTTTTTTAGATAATTTTGGAAAATAACTTTTTAATATTATTAAATAAATATTAAATTCTTGAGGATCTTGTTTAAATTATTAATAAATTAAATTTAATTATCTTATAATATCTAGTTAGAGTATGGCTATATTTTAAATAAAAATAATTATTTATTCTTTAAATTAGAATTATAAATCTTTTAATTTTTATTATTTTTTTAATAATTTTTTATTAATAAATTAATACCATCTCTGCTGATAAATAGGTTCCATATTTTTTATTATAAATAAAATCTTTTTTTTATTATTATAAAATTTTTAAGGGGCTTTTATAAATATATATTATAAATCTAGAAGCCATTTTTATTATTATTATAAATTATAATTAAAAAAAAAAATTAAAGTATTTTTAAATTTTATTTTTTTATTTTCTAGTATAGTAGAGCAACGGTTTTAACTAAGATTTAAAAGAAGATTATAATTAATTTAATTAATTTTTATTTATAACTAGGCTATTATTTATTATAATTAATAATATATTTTAAGTCTTTGAGCTTGTTCTTCAAGATTATATATATTTTAAGTTAAAGAAATAGAAGAATGATGAGGAGTTTTTTTATAAGAAGAATTTAATTTATTTATAGAAGGCATAGCTTCCAAAAAGTAATTAAAAAAAAAAGAATTAGTAATGTTATAACTCTACTATCAAGAATAAAGGCCTAGTAATTAGATAAAGAAGCTATATTTTTAAATAACTGTATAGATTTTTTAATAAGACTAATCCTTGAGGATTATACCTCTACAGATCAGTTGGAACACTTTAAGTACAACAAGTCGTTGACTAATTATCTACGTCACCATTCCTTTGGGTGGTGTTGTAAAAGAAGGAATCGGCAAAATTACCCGTCACAAAAATTAATTATATTAAATAAAGATAAACTATTTATATTAAAATTTTAAAAAATATTTATAAAAACTAATAATTTTAAATAAAAGATATTTACTACTTATTATTAATAAATAGATAAATAAATTAAATAAATAATTTAAATAATAGAATAGTATCTATAATATTATTTAGATTAAAATTAAAAAAATTAAATAAAACTGCAGTAATTAATAGTCTAATTTATAATTAATAATATATAAAATATCATGATAAAGTAAGTATTATATTTTATAAATATAAGATAATATTTAAGAATAAACTAGAGAATATTACTAGTTAAAAAAATTAAAAAAAGTCTTAATATAAATAATTAATTTAATACCTTTTTATTAGATAATATTCAAGGATATTAAATGGGCATAAAAAAAATAAAAATATCTTATAATAAAAAATATAAGAATATATCTATTCTTAAAAAAAAAAATTTATTTATTATAATAAATAATAAAATAAAAAATTTTTAATATTTAAAATAAATAACTAAATAACAGATCTAATACTATAAAATTTAGATTATTTAAAATTAAAAAAAAAACTTATTAATAAAATATAAATATATTTTATATTTTATATTTTATTATTTAAATTTATAAAAAAATTAAAAAGACAACTAAGACAAAGCTAATGATAAAAAATATAAAATTAAAAAAATATTAAAAAAATATTTAATTAATAAATAAATAAATTATTTTATTAAATAAAAAAAATATTTATACTTAGATAACTTATAAAAATTTATTTATATTTAAACTATTTTAAAGAAGATCCTGGAATTTTAATAATAAATTAATTAAAAATAATATTTAAAAATAAATTAATAAAATTAAAAAAAAGTACTAAAGCTAATTATACTTTATTAAAAATAATAAAAAATTTAAAAATTTTTTAAATTTTTTTTTTAACTTCTTAAACTTTATAATTTTTTTTATATTATAAATAATAAAATTACCAGCTTATTTTTATAATAAATATTTTTATTTTTAAAGATAAAAAATTTTTATTATTATAATCTTTTTTTTTATTTAATTTATTTAAAATCTTTATTAATTTTTATTACTTATTTTTAAAAAACACCTGCTTAGATTTAATATATTTTATTTAATTATTTTTATATTATAGTAAATTAAATTCTTTAATTTAATATAAAATTTATTAAAATAAATATAATAAATATAAAAAATAATTATTATAAAACCATAATCCTTAATTTATTTTAATAAATATTTTTAGTAATACTAGATTTGGAAGATATTATAATTAATATATTATTATAAAAATAATAAAAAAAAAATATTTTTATATAATCATAGAAATAGCATAATATTTATTTATTTTTTAAAATAAAAAATATAAATTATCAAAGAATTAAATAATTATTAATTAATAAATTAATTATATTATAACTAGTATTATTATATCTATAAAGATATAATATTTTATTATTATAATAATATAATTATATTAATATAATATTAAGAAATATAAATATAAAATAAATATATTAAATATACTCTGACTATATTAAGAACCTATTAGACCTTATTATATTATATATATAAAGATTATAAAGAAACATAGCATAAATATAATAAATTATATATATATAAATATAATTATTATTATATATAAGATTAGCTTACTATATTAAATCTTTAATAATTAATATAGCCTGTCTTTTAGATTACTAATACTTTGTATATTTTATATTATTCTCTTTGTTGTTAACAGAATATCTTAAGATCTTTGATCCCTCTTAGACTCTTAGGAAGGATTTGCGGGCCTTATCTGACAGTATTTGTGATATTAGTCTTAACAGTTAAGTAATAAAATAAATAAAAATTTATATATTCTCTAGAAGTTATCTCAGGGATTAAATTATAAAGATATCATACTTTACCACTACTTTTACATCCATGATCAGTAAATCTATAACCTAATTGGGCCTAGTACAATCTGACAGGCACAACATACCCCATGCTATCTCCTGATCCCTGAATAGTGGGATCCCCAACTCTTTCTGACCCTCCATACCACATGGTCATGGCATTTTCTACAAATTCAGCGGCCCCCGATATCAAGCATTTTCAATGCTCCATTGTAGGGGACAATGTTAAATGCAGCAGTAATGAAACCCAGAAGGATGTCACCATTTCCGTGAAGGATATAGTTTGTATCCTTCCAAAGCGTGGAAACCAAAGTGATAGTTATACCATGCTGTTCCTTCGCCAGATGGACAGTACCATAGCATGTGACAAGCTTACAGACTCTACACATCTGGATACTATTTTGTTGAGCCCTGGAATGCCCGCCCAGCTCCAGCAGTATATTTACACGGATGAAGCTCCTTATCTCTTGGACCCTGACACGAACTCAGAGGTCCACATCATCATATCAACAGCGTCAGGTACGGGACTGGCGAAAGCAGTTTTTGGCAATATTTTGCAACAGCTGTTGAGCTACATCGGGTTGACTAGGTATGAACTCCACGAGACTTATTCGGCATATACCATTACCGAGTTATGTCATTCAACCTTCATTCCCCGGTCCGAAAAAGGAGTTGCGCAAACACTTATCTTACTTTCCGGTGATGGGGGCTTAAGCGACCTCGTTGATGCGTTCTACAAGAAGGCAAAGGCCAATATCTTGTCACCGACAGTTGCCCTCATTCCGGTTGGGACGGGAAATGCTATGGCAAGCTCAATGGGCCTCTTGGACCATCCAAAATTTAGCCTGATAGCCCTATTACGTGGGAAACCGGTTGTTATGCCTACTTTTGCTGCACGATTTTCTGGCGGTGCAAGTTACATTACCGAGGAGGGCCGTGCCCGGTTGCCTATAACAGGGAGCCTTTCGAGGGTTGAAAACCAGGATCCGACGATATATGGTGGTGTTGTTGCTAGTTGGGGGATTCATGCCGCATTAGTCGCAGATAGTGATACCGTTAGCTACCGCAGGTTTGGATCCGATAGGTTCAAAATGGCTGCGAAGGAGCTCCTCTTCCCTTCAGATGGCGGCGAAACGCACAAATATCGCGGGACTATTACACTCACGAAAAGCAATAGCCTGGATCAGGGCGAGCGCCGCGAGCTTCTGGAGACAAAGGAACACATGTATGTGCTCGCAACATTAGTGCCAAACCTTGAAAAAGATTTCAGGATTTCTCCTCAATCCTCTCCCCTTGATGGTTCCCTCAGACTGGTTCATTTTTCTCCATTGCAACCAGAACACGCGATGCAAGTGATGTCATCAGCTTACCAAAATGGTCAACATGTGGACGATCAGAATGTGCTATACGCCGAAATCGAAGGCCTAAAAATTGAATTCCATGAAATTGACGAGAAGTGGAGGCGTGTTTGTGTTGATGGGAAAGTGGTTGTTGTTGACGAAGGCGGTTGGATGGAGGTTTTTAAAGAACAGAGACGTCTAATACGTATTTTATCACTAAAATAAATTACTGTTCTCTTTTACGAGAGCATTATTATTTGAACTACTCTGCTAATTTCTGAGACCACCACTGGAAAAATTACAACTAGTATGAGAATTACTAGTACTTACTACTGTCATACTAATACTAATTGTACACTCCATTTTACTCGGTACTCCGTAGTATGATTGGAGTTCCAATAATAATTCAGTTTGTGAATCAATAATCATTGACAATTTGGCAGAATCAGACGGGGTACTTACTACTAGCAGTAGTAGTAGCTACGTTAGGTAGGAACCTAGGTATTCTTATTGGCGAATACTTCAAGAGGGTGTCACTCGGCATTAGAAGCCGATGTCGCAGTATTTCCTCGGCTGGTAACAAATCCTCGTCCAATGAAAGGACCCGCATTTGAATCACTGGAGAAGAGATAAACGTGCGCTTGAATCATTATTTTAAGTTTGATGGCACGTTGTTTGAATCTTTATTATCCTCAGTCCCCAAGAGAGTGTTAAACCTCATCCAGTGATAAAGGATTCTAGCACTTATATTGAAATTGATTGAAAATCAAATACCCCTGTGACATCTCTGTAAACAATACTCGCCATGTCTTTCTCCAACCTCGTCTCTGATTTAGCATTGCGGGACCCCCATGACGATAGAAGCTCCCAAGTCTCACACGCACGATCTCAGACCACTGCTCGGTCTTGCACAAGCACAACTGCTACAAGTGTTAGCATATCTGGTGACATTTCAAGCCAGCTACACTCCGGTTATAGTCATCCATTAAGCAGATCATGGCAAGCGGAAAGGCAATTGACAAAGGTTTGTGACAACCAAAGACCGCAATTTCTGGGCAATTCGGATTGTTCCCTTTATAAAAAATTTGCCGCTTTGATTTAACCACTTCATGTCTTAGGAGATGCTCATTTACCCGTTGTTCATCACGGATAATCCTGATGAAGAAACACCTATCCCATCATTACCCAACCAACATCGCCGAGGGCTGAACCGCTTAGTACCTTTTCTCAGACCTCTTATCCAAAAGGGCCTTCGTTCAGTGATTCTCTTCGGAGTTCCCTTACATCCTTCTGCAAAGGACGCCCTAGGAACTTCAGCTGATGACCCTTCTGGCCCTGTTATTCAGGCGATTCGCTTGCTTCGATCGCGGTTTCCACACCTCTACATCGTGACTGATGTATGTCTCTGTGAGTATACATCGCATGGCCACTGCGGAATACTCCGGGAGGATGGCACGCTAGATAATGCGCAGTCAGTTGACCGGATTTCTGATGTCGCCTTGGCTTATGCTGCTGCTGGCGCCCATTGCGTGGCCCCATCCGATATGAACGATGGAAGGGTTCGGGCTATTAAATTGAAGTTGATAGAGTCGGGCTTGGCCCACCGTGTCCTTCTAATGTCGTACAGCGCAAAATTTAGTGGCTGCTTGTATGGTCCTTTCCGTGATGCTGCGGGCTCCTGTCCTTCATTTGGTGATCGCAGGTGCTACCAACTACCTCCCGGTGGCCGTGGGCTTGCCCGACGAGCAATCCAGCGGGACTTGGGCGAAGGTGCAGATATTATAATGGTTAAACCTGCAAGCAGCTATTTGGACATCATAAGAGATGCAAAAGAACTGGCAAAGGATCTCCCCATCGCCGCTTACCAGGTTAGCGGTGAGTATGCCATGATACATGCTGGGGCTAAAGCTGGTGTTTTTGATTTGAAGTCAATGGCCTTCGAAAGCACTGAAGGAATCTTGAGAGCTGGCGCCGGGATCGTTGTGAGCTACTTTGTACCTGAATTTCTAGACTGGCTCTAGATACTCGTCTTTTTTTCTTTCTTATAGTCTGTGGGGTAAAAAGTATAATGTGACTATGTGAAGAATAGCTGTACAAATACCAGGTAGAAGGTCTCTCGCATAGGAGCAGCAAAGTAGGAAAACGAAACAAACAACAGCTGCTAAATGGGATTGATAGGGAAAATGGAGCATGAGGTTTTCATCGGACACTTGTACTCTGAACCAGTCAGATATGTGATGTGAGTGAGAAGGAAACAACAACCAGGCACTTGAAACAGTTGGGGGTACTAATATAATTACACACGAGTATGGTAGCGGGCCAAAGTCTGAACAATTGAAAAATTAAGGGTTAGATTGTGCACAACCAAATCTTAGATGATTAAGTAGTTTGGAAAGGTCACATGTAGCTTGGTTTGAGCCCTTGAAAACCGTAAGCAACAATATCAGTTTTCACCACTTCTCCTGGGGCAACGTAGGCTCCACGCCTAAGCCGGACACCAGGATATATAGTGCAACCTGCACCAACATAGCAATCTTCTTCAATTGTTACGGGTCGTCCTTGGTATCGACTCTGCGAGCCCTTCCGCTCTTGCATATTTGCATGGGCCATTGAGGTAAGTATCGTTACTCTCGGCCCAATCCAGGTATGGGAACCAATAGTGATAGGGCAGTCATCAACAAAAAGACAACTCTCGGATATCATGACATCCTCACCTATATGAACGTTGTAACCATAATGGCATTGAAAAGGTGCCTCCACAACAGCCCCTTGTCCAATAGACCCTGTTGGTCGAGGTGATGCAACACTAGAAGGTGAATTGACGGATGAGTTTGGGGGAACTAAAATCTCTTTCAACAACCGATTTTGCTCTTTTGTGCTCAAACCTGAGACAGGGTTGCATGCATTGTTGAACCGCCAAAGGGCGGATTTACATTGCTCCCTTTCTTCCACTAGGTGGATATCAAAATGTCGGTAGAGGTCACCACGCATCATCTTATCTTTTTCTGTCTCCTCCACGGGGGGGGGACCAGATAATTGGTGCTCGATGCTTAACGCCATCCGTGCTTGGGCTTGTGGACTGCTAGTATCAACATTACTAGTGTGACCTGGCCGTTGTTCATGCCCACCTTGGAAGAGAGGGACGCTTGGTTTCGAGTGAGTTCCATGCGAAAGCTCCCTAATTGGTGGCACAATTTGATAATCGGGTTTCGGATGCCCATCGCGGGAAAGTTCATGGATCGATGGAACTTCGCGATAGTCGGCTTTAGCTAAGGGGTCCGAAATATAAGCAGGGTGATTTGCACCCGGCCAGGTTCGCTTTGACCAAGTCCCGCGGCTGGAGCCTACTCCCGTTGGACTTGTATTAAATTGAGTAGCAGTACGGTCACCATCATCCACAACGATTGGCCGAATTTTTCCCGACTCTAGTTGCTCTGTAATTGTCTGTTGCCGATCATGCTGATTTATGTCATGTACATACTGGCCGCTGACATCTGGGTAGCCTTCCTTCGATTGAAGAGGAACGGGGGTTTTAGTGCCTGACGGCTTTTGCCATGTGCTCCTTGATGAATACCCCTCACAGAGGAAACCTCCTCGGATACAATTATTGCCTGTGGTGTGTTAGAAAAATGTATTGTTTGATACAATTTTAGACGTGTCTATACTTGGGTGTCAGGACTTACATGCTGGATGTTGCTCATCACATTTTTTTTTCCTTCTCCGGCAGGTCATACAACCGGTTTTAGTTCTGTTGCTAAAAACACGCTTCCTTTTTGGTGCAACTTGGACCGCGGCCTGTGATCGTTCTTGGGAAAAGGTAGAAAGTGATGGTGGTTCACTTTGGATAGGTGCTTCTACTGGCCTGTTGACTGTACCCCAGTTCTTTTGTGGGTGATCATGGCCTTGCGCTTCACGCTGGAGTGCTTCAGCTAATTGAGCATCTGAGGCATCGATTTGTTGAGCACGTTGGGCTTGATTAACCAGCGGAGTATCATACTCGTGCCAAGGGGGATTGGCAGACGACTTTCGAGAATCTTCCCTTTCGTCGGGCCGGGGAGGTAATGGTGAGGCGTTCTTGAACTCTTGATCCCCATGAGGCGATACAACTCCATTAGATGTTGCTGGTTGTAGATGGGTTTCCGTAGTTTCATCTAGACCTGATATCGGGCTTTTGGGGATCCTGTAAGCCACCTGCGAAATTTCTTCGTGCTCATTGGATTCTGATCTTTTCCGCTTGCTTCTGCTGGAGTTAGATGGAGCACATAAGGACATCGATCGCTGCGACCGCTGATCTTCATGGTCGTATCCAGCGTTGCCATTTTCTCGAACCCGCTCCTCCTGTCGAGATGACCCGTCCTGGGCACTCCTAGACCAAACTTCAGCTGCATCGCGATGGTCTCCGTTGCTAGACGATCCGCCCGGCGCGGGAATCGAAGCGCCCGTCCCAGGTATGAGAGGCTCCTTTCCATTCACCGCCGTAAAACGGGAGGGGCTGTGATCTACCTTTGAGTCCTTTTCGGGGTCGTGGTCATTCATCACTGAGGTGGCAGGGACAGCAGTCATAATAGGATTTCGGTCGCAAGGCAGAGTAGCCGGCGCTGTTGGTCGGAAACACTCAAATAGCAGTCGCTGCCACAGAAATCCCCTAATTCACCCCAAAAATGATAGACCTTGGGTCCAAATTAATCGATATAAAGCCGAGAATATTGTGGGTCTCGTTCGAAGCTGTATTTACTCCAACCTGGTCATATAATCTTCTAGAAAGGCCACAGAAAAAGCAGATGTATAATCTGGAATTATTCATAAAAATGGGGTATGTATGCAAGTGTTGTCGACATAAGTAGGTCGTATTTGTCAAGCAAGGCTGTGTCGCAAACCTCTTCACCTCAGGTGAGAAATCCAAGAATCGTGAGGGCGGTATATCCTTTTTCCTATCAATAGCAAGTGAAAATTAAGGAAAATAATGTTCTGTTTGACTATATCCGAAAGGTCTGGACTGGCTGCGAAGTCAAACTGAGATCAGTTCGGCCGGAGTGAACGCCAGTCGCAGGAGCGCAAATTGGGGTCGGGGTTTGTCAAGTCGATAAGTCAGCAAATGCGCAAACGGTGAATGTATAGATGTTGGTAAAAAGGACAATAATAATTATATTATTATCTCTGTTAATTTCGCAATGGAGCGCTCTCCGAGAGGATGAGGCGCGGAGTATGTATGATGTGCGATGATTTTGGTTCCCGGGTAGAGACGAATGAGGGGAGAGAGGGCTGAGAGAAAGAAGACTATACAGACTACACCAGTGACCTTCCGGTTGATGAGTGGTGTTGTAAAGATAACGAAGGAATGTAAATTACTCTCAATAGCGTGTCTCATTAATGAAGGGAAGGAAGCATGAATTGGAATCTTCAGAGTCTTGAGACTCAAAGGAAGAGAGCTAGAGGGGGGGAGAGGAGGGGGGGGCGTCGGCGGAGGAAAGGGGCTTATGAGAGGAGAAGATGGTTGTACTTAGAGTGGACGGAAAGAAGGATAAGCGATAACAATCATTCAACGAGTAGCATGTCAGGACGGAATATTAATATGGCTTTTTGCCGCCTGCAGTTGGCAGACAATAAAACAACTACCTACGGGCTAGACGCTTCGTTGGAAACCCAATAGCAATTGGTACACGCCCCTCCCCTTTCGTCGCTTCTTTGGGAAGAGGGAGAACCATGTGGGAGAAAAGGAAAGTGTGTTAGATTTAGCGACAGACTGAGAAAAACTTGAGTTTGACCAGGGGGAGTCCAATAGACTTGCTCCGTACTTTCTGGCAGGATGGGTTTATGCGGCTGCCAGCTGGCTGATGAGAACTTTACTGGGTTGAAGTTGGCGCGCGATCGGCCTTGACCGCGCGAAACAAATGGTTGGCTGTGCCCTTGGAAGAGCGGATTATGGTTGGCTGATGTTGGGTGATGGCGCGCTCAGGCGACACGCCACCCTGGATGGGAGGGTCAGCACACCTGGCCTGGATGGGGTTCTCCCACTGCCGTTCGCTCCATCCGCGAGGGAAGCGCGGCACAGCGGCCGCGAGAGGAGGGTATGGTGGGTCAAAACGAGGCCCGCCTTGGTCATATCGGTGGAGCTTAGTCGCTTACTGGCCCCCTCCCCATTCCTGTCCTCCCTTTTCTCGTTAAATTATTCGCCATTGGCGCCAGGGAGAAAGTGATGGAACGCGGTTGCGGCATATCCTGGTCGTACCTTAGTCTGGTCGAGGTGTACCCCCAAGCTGTTGGAACTAACTGGCCGCGATGAAAAGCATGAGTAATAATAATAATAATAATAATAATAATAATAGCAATAGTAATAAGGATGATGATGATAACTAAAATTAATATAGTAGCCGCATCACTACTTCCACACAAGAGATAAATAATATTAATTCGCTTCACAGAGCCTAGCAGCCTCGATTTTCTTCGCAATTTGTATTGTATTTTATTTCCCTGCTGGCTACCTCGACTCGGAGGCTGGAGCAACATAACCATTGTCCAAATGAAAAAAATACAATCAAAATAAAGCCTTACCAATATTAATATATATAGGTACTTTGAATTAGGAAGTGGGCGGTCTCAGTCAAAATTATTATCTGGCATTTATTGAGGGTGACAAAGTGATACTGTACTTGGTTGTAGGTAGCCCGTAAAATGTAGGGGAGGCTATCAGTTTAATAATGAGAAGACTACTCCATACTCCGTACTCAATAATCAGCAAAATATCACACGATGCGTTAAATTTGGAAGAGTTTTTTTCCAAATAAACAGATTATTATTTTTCTTCTGCTATGTATTACAGAATAACCACCACATTCATTTTCCCTCCCTGCTACTTTGCTCCCATTAAATTTAAAAGCACATGGATATACTAGTAATTGGTAGCAGTACTTCTTATTACCTAAATACCCGATGAGAGTGAAAGTTAACTACAATTTTACCTTTCAGATATGGACCATATAGAAAAAAAAGAAATATAAAATCTTTACTCTGGAGCACAATATAGAAAGGTGACTGGGAAATATAAAATGGCATTTAATATATTTATATTTAATATATATATTCTCTGATAATAAGTATATTCAATAGAATTTCACTTATTTGTTATTTTTCTCAGTATTTACCTTCTAAGTTCCAGGTCATATAAACTACTCCCGGTAGATTCAAGATGGGAATAATAACTTGAAAAATGCTGAAAGCTCGCAAGCAGTCCTCATGCCTCCTTCCCAAAGATGAGGTGAGCTTAGCCTGGAAATAGACTTGCTGACTAAGAAATTATTGGGACAAACATCCCGGCCCGATAGAGGTGCCAACAACCTTCCGACTTAATCAAGTCTTGTTCTCACCGCCAGTACAACATCTTGAACTCATTATTGAATTTACTTGGGAAGAGTTTTACCCCAAACGCGGAGCTTACGTCCCAAATCATAACCTATAGCTATCATCCCCACTTTAACTTTTGGGGTTCGGTGCGACATCAACGTGGAGTTTGCTCCAAGGAGCTTACTAGTACCTTGCCTCCGGGATACCCCTCCAAGAGCCTTCTACCCCACCAAACGTTCTGCTCTCGACTTATCTATACACGCCGTATGGCACTAATACCTACAGCCTCTCTTCGATATACTTGAGTACCTTACCGCAGCTTAGCAACTAAAGTGCCTTGTGAAGAAAAAAATTGGCGCAAAGGGCACCTCATTGGCTTCTGGAGCGGCATGTCTGTTTCTATACCGGAATTGGACAGCACTGTCCGAGCTTTTTATGAGGGCAAAGGGGACCTGGTAAGCTACATAATTAAAGGCTGATTAATATCTTCTTTGGTGACTGATTCTGGTGTTTTATTGTTTCAGCAAAAGCAAGCTCAGCAGACCCTGACGGAGGTAAGTTGCTTTGGTACGATGAAGAATGATGAGGGGGGTCAACATACCTAACCTGTCTCGACGGTAGTTCAAGCAAAATCCGGATGCCTGGTTAATTGTAGGAAATATACTTCAAGAGTCTTCATACCCTCAGACCAAGTGTACGGCCATCCCCCCCCTTTTTTTTTCATCCCCGGCTGTTGTTGACAACGACTTTCTTAGACCTTGCACTCCAAGTTCTCGACGATGTAATCATGACACGATGGAAAGTATTACCAAGGGACCAATGCCTAGGTATGGTGCTTTTTCTCTTTTTTATTCCTTTTATCTTTTTCTTTTATTTTTTATTTTTTAAAAAAATTGCCGAACTCTGCTCGGGGTGTTGACATTATATCTCTCCTCTAGGTATTCGCAATTTTATAGTAAATTTTATCATCCAAAACTCCGAGTCCGATGAGAAATTACGAAGTGAACGGGCTTTTCTAAATAAGCTCAATTTGGTTCTTGTTTCTATCTTGAAACAGGAGTGGCCTCACAACTGGCCAACTTTCATCAATGAAATCATTTCGTCTTGTCACACCAGCCTCTCTATTTGCGAAAATAACATGGCGATTCTTCGACTGCTTTCCGAGGAAGTTTTCGACTTCTCCCAGGATCAGATGACTTCTGTGAAGGCAAGGAACCTAAAGACTTCTATGACCCAGGAATTTTCATCTATCTTCCAGCTATGCTCGGAGGTGCTTACGACGGCAAACCAACCGAGCCTTGTTAAAAGCACACTAGAAACACTTCTTCGGTTTTTGAACTGGATTCCACTGGGCTATATTTTCGAGACCCCTATTATAAATACCCTTCTGACACGGTTTCTAGACGTTCCTGAGTTTCGTAATGTGACTTTAAAATGTCTGACAGAGATTGGTGGACTGCAAATCGGGAACCCCTATAACTATGATGAAAGACTAGTTCACATGTTTACGGAAACGCTCACTATTGTTTCCAAAACCATCCCACTCTCCATGGATCTGAAGCAGACCTTTGCGAAAAGCAATTCTCGAGATCAAGAGTTCGTACTCAACCTGGCCTTGTTCTTATGCAGTTTTTTCAGCGCTCACCTCAATGTGAGTTATTCCTTTTGGGCCTTTATGTACTCGCGGTTACCGCAATGCTAATTTGACTAGCTTGTTGAGAAATTGCCGAATCGGGACTACCTTACGCATGCGCACTTCTATCTCATTCGGATCAGTCAAATCGACGATCGAGAGGTTTTCAAAATTTGCTTGGAGTATTGGACCAGGCTTGTGCAGGAGCTGTATGAAGAGATGCAGCAACTCCCGATCACGGACATTAATCCCCTGGTGAGCATGGGCGTTAGTGGTCTATCCAATGGCGGTGCGCCGCATCCGAGCACCTTGGCCAACTATCCTCTCCGCAAACACAAATATGAGGAGGTACTATCGAGCCTACGAACTGTTATGATAGAGAAGATGGTGCGACCGGAGGAAGTTTTGATTGTGGAAAATGATGAAGGAGAGATAGTGCGTGAGTTTGTGAAGGAAAGCGACACTATTCAGCTGTACAAGACCATTCGGGAGTGCCTGGTGTACCTCACGCACTTGGATGTGGTTGATACGGAAAATATCATGATCGAAAAGCTCGCTAAACAAGTTGATGGAACAGAATGGTCATGGGCCAATTGTAATACACTCTGCTGGGCAATTGGCTCCATTTCTGGGGCCATGAATGAAGAAACTGAAAAGCGCTTCCTGGTCAACGTCATCAAGGATTTACTCGGCCTCACGGAAATGAAACGGGGGAAGGATAATAAAGCTGTCGTGGCAAGTAACATCATGTATATTGTGGGTCAATATCCTCGTTTCCTGAAGGCGCATTGGAAATTCTTGAAGACGGTCGTCAACAAATTGTTTGAATTTATGCATGAGACCCATGAAGGTGAGCGGATTCCGGTGCCATTAGAAGCGTTCCATACTAACAAACCCATGCTAGGTGTCCAGGACATGGCCTGTGATACATTCATCAAAATTGCCAACAAATGCAGGAGGCATTTCGTGGCTCTTCAACCGGGAGAGAATGAGCCCTTCATCGAAGAGATTGTTCGTAACATGAGGAAAATAACATGTGATCTCTCGCCACAACAGGTTCATACCTTTTATGAAGCGTGCGGTTACATGATTTCAGCCCAGGGTCAAAAGGGCCTTCAGGATCGATTGATCGAAAATTTGATGTCGTTACCCAACTCCGCTTGGGACGCCATAATATCCCAGGCCAATCAAGACCCTTCCGTCCTTCAGGATGGGGAGACAATTAAAATTGTTGGAAATATCATGAAAACGAACGTTGCAGCATGCTCATCTATCGGCACTTACTTCTATTCGCAACTTGGGCGCATATATCACGATATGTTGAACATGTTCCGGGCATCCAGCCAGCTCATTAGCGATGCGGTTGCACATGATGGTAATACCCTTTTTTACTTGATGTTCTACTCCAATTGCGTGTTTTCAGCCCCGTAACGATTGATTTACTTTGCATAATTTTTCTTGGCGACTGACCCTTTGTAGGAAACATTGCCACAAAGACCCCCAAAGTTAGAGGGCTGCGGACAATTAAGAAGGAGATATTAAAGCTTATCGACACCTACGTACAGAAGGCTGACGATTTGGAGATGGTCAACGCAAACATGGTGCCTCCCCTTCTTGAGGCTGTGCTGGTTGATTACAACCGAAATGTCCCTGATGCTCGGGAGGCAGAGGTTTTGAATGTTATGACAACTGTAATTCAAAAGCTACACGTATGTTACCTCCATCCTTTTTGCCTTCTGTTTATATGTTCTGCTTTGATCATGCAGTGTCAATTAGTCTGACTTGCTTTCACATCTAGAATTTGATGGAAGACAAAGTTCCCCTGATCATGGAGAGTGTTTTTGAATGCACATTAGAGATGATCAACAAGGATTTCCATGAGTATCCAGAGCACCGCATCCAATTTTTCAAATTACTTCAGGCAATCAACCTATATTGCTTCCCGGCGCTACTTAAACTCGACGCTACTCAGTTCAAATTCGTCATCGATTCTTGCATGTGGGCGAGTAAGCATGATAACCGTGAAGTTGAGAATACTGGCCTCACAATGTGCCTCGAACTCATGAATAATATGGCGGAGACGGATGTTCAGACATCTAATATCTTCTTCCGTCAATTCTATATCCCTATCTTGCAGGATGTATTTTTTGTCCTCACTGATAGTGATCATAAAGCCGGTGTGTACTTTTCAACTTAGCACAAGACAAAATTTCTAATTCTCCATAGGGTTCAAGTCTCAGGCTATGCTCTTGTCACGGATGTTCTATTTTATCGAGTCCGGAAAAGTGCAGGATCCCATCTACTCCCCCGAACAAGCGCCTTTGGGTACATCCAACAAGGACTTTCTGCAAGAATATGTTGCGACTCTCTTACAAAATGCCTTCAAAAATCTCCAGGAGTAAGTTCTCGTGTTGACTATGATTTCCGTACCAAAAGCCCTAACAGTTATATAGAATACAGATCAAACAATTCGTTGTTGGGTTATTTACTTTCAACGACGACTTCAACAAGTTCAAAACTCATTTGAGAGATTTCCTCATTTCCCTGAAAGAGTTTGTAGGCGACAATGCAGAGCTATACGCAGAAGAGAGAGAGCAGGCTTTGAAAGATGCTAAAGCTGCTGAGCGTGACCGTGCGATGAGGGTCGGGGGTCTGCTGAAGCCATCTGAAATGGATCACGAGGATGAGCTATGACTTGACAGGGAATTGCACTCGGAGATCACCCATTTCTCCCATGCAAGAACCCTCGAGAGTGCCAGGAATTCCGAATCTGTTATGGGTGAGGATTGGTGCGATGGTTGGTCTTTTTATGGTGTCTACTAGAGATCGAAACTATATGCCATCTACTTACCAATTTCAGGATGTATTTTTGCCCACCAACGCTGTTTTTATATCGGAATTTCTATCGGAATTTCTTGAAGCCATGCACTCGGGGCCACCCATGTCGCATTTTTCGTTGACCCCAATTTACACAGCTATCAAATAGCGGTTAATCTGTTTTTATATTCCCCCCTCACTTAGCACACATGACCCTTCTCCCCGGCAAGTGCCTGAAATTCTCGGGACACAGCAACCTTTGGAAAGGAGGTGTATTTACTACTATTTATGGGCTAGGAATGCGAAATCTTTATAGAATATAATGCCGTATAAACTACCCTGGTTTATACCCTTAATCAAAGAGTATAGATAATAAAAGATTAGCGTTGTCTCCAACCAAACAGGCATCTTGGCGGTGAGATCAGACTGGTGGATGAATTCCCGCCTTCCAGTAGAAAATGGTCTCACACATTAACCAAAGCTGAGCCTGCAAAATTCTCACTGGGTGCCTTCCATTCGATTTCAAAGAATATTTTTTTTGGTTCTGGGAATGTATTAAGGCTTTTTGGCCTGACAGTGAAATACGAAAAAAAGAAGGGGTGGAAACAAAAAAATTCACCGATGATGTCACAAACTCGGCATTCCGCAGCTCAAACATCGACCTCAAGCTCGCGAGTCTCGACGTTTCCCCAACTCAACAATGCATCTGCTTCTCATCTTTCTGGAACCCTAAGGTTAAGGGCAGAGGATGATAATCCTATTGATAATGATGGTGGCTCAACTCGGCATATCCGATGGAGTGAAGATGTTATAGACAACGAAGGAATGGGGAAAAAGAGTTCCAAAGGTATGTGTACCTCCCAGTCATATATTATCGAGTCTCCCTTTGGTCACTAATATTATCTTTTCTGGTATCCACAGTTTGCTGTATTTACCACAAGACCCGGCCCGTTGGTGAAAGCAGCTCAGAATCGGAGTCATCTGACTCTAGCTCGTCGGAATCAGATAGCGATAGTGAATCCAACCCAGGTAGCAGAAGGCGCTGCCAGAACGGGCATGATTCGAATCAAGGAGACTCCCACGAACGTACTAAACCATCACCTGAACGAGGACGTGAAGCCTATTGTTCAAACCGTAAAAACAGGAAGATGAGACGAAGGCCAAGTCCTAATGCGTATGAGAAGATGCCAAAATCTTCAAGAGAGGGTTGAGCAAGTTCGATATTTAGAGCGCCCCGGCAGATACCACCACGACTGAACCTAAGAGGGCAGGCCGTGTTTCCTCCACTTCAAACAGAGCTGTGCGATGCAAGGAAGTAGTTGTTGCCGGCTAGGGAAAGACGACCTTGCACAATCTACTTTATTGGCTAATATCCTTGGGATCCAGCGCGAAAATTATTTTAAGACGGTGAAGGGTCGGTTTCAATGCGCGATAAGATCCAATCCAGAAGAAAAGTAAATACAGAAGGTCGTGTGGAGCAGTATTTGTGCATCAACTCCTACCCAGTCAACACTCCTATCATAGCATCATACTCCTCCTCCTAGAAGCGGCTCTATATCCGCGCTTTATTTGCTTTCCATCTAAAGTGTCAGCCTGGACTTGGTATTCCGTAGTTGAGGCGTGTATTTTAGATACCTGTCGTGCAGACATCTCATGTATTGATGGTTCCAGGAAATCTTTGGCTGCAATTAAATCGCGCTCTTGGTCCGAAATCATCATACCAGACTGACTTGTATGGTCGCGTTCGGTTGACGTCGTATTAGAAGAATGCCTTCGAGACTGTCTGTATGTGCTTGATACTGTTTCCGCAGGACGACCTCTACCACTGCCAATCGCCACGAGACCGCAATCGCTCGCCACACCCTTCGTCTGTGCTTTGCTGCTGGTGGCCGGATTTTCTAGATCTTGAATTCTGGAATCCGTTCCTACCAAAGAACGGCGTTTGTCTTTAACCAAATGTCCCGCCACGTTCGCTTCACCCAGTGCACCGCTCCTGCCTATCGATGATGTATTCCTTTTTCGTTGGGAGATCATGTTCGTTTGTCGCCCCGGGTTGCCTTCCGGAGTATCCATGGTGATACAGCTGGACTCCAGGTCGATGCTATCCGTACACTGGCTCTTTCTCGCAGTGATACTCCCACTTTTTCGTTCGCCCCTTTCTCTGGTTGTATCTGACTGCGTCGTCTGTGAACCGGAGGATTTTGATTTGTCTCCACCAACAGCCGCAATAAACTCGTTCGTGGGCCGCCTCATCTTGTCTCTTAGGTTTGGCTCTGCATAGCTAACAATTGCTCTTTGGCGCCGTGAGGGCCGGGTTGGAATATTGAGTGTGCCATCCATACCTCCAGTGACATCTTCTTGTTGTTGCAAACCAGTGTTGAACGGCGATGGCACAGTTGATTTTGTGTCGACAAGATCTACATCTGAACCGAGTTCGTCAGTTTCAGAGGAGCTTATAATCGTGATTGGCTTTTCCGACGACACATCTTGTTCGTAGGAAATACCTTTGCCAAATTTTGTAAAATCAGGGTCCATATTTTCGTCGACTGATGAAGTATTTTTACTCCCATATCGGCCGCGCGCTTTACTATTGCGCGCTTTATTTGGAGAAGATATGTTAACATTTGTGCACTCTGTATTTGTACGATGAGTTAGCTCCTCAGTTTCATAATAAAGGCCAAATATATTGACTTACTTGGCTCAAGAACCCTCCTATTGTGGTGTTCACGATCTATTGAACTCGAGTTGAATTGTAATTCCCTGTTGACAAGTGAATGATCGGTTTGTGATACGGGTTTCAGAGGTGGTGGTTGGCTTGGCCGGCTAAACTGAAACCCGTCGTCATCGGTGGCCGCCGATTCAAAGATCTCTTGATCCTCAGCGGAGAACTTGCGCTTCGCGCCGCATTTCACAATGATTCCTAGGCTTTTGCATGGCGCGGAATCAATATTCGAATCTCCATCCATCTCCCGGGAATTGAGCTTTTTCCTCTTCCTCGTTTCAAGGGTAGAGGGGAAAGCAATGCCATCTGCTGGGTCGCTAAGTAACAAGCCTACATCCGCATGGTTTTCGGGTGGTTCTGTGGCATTATATTCCAGGCCAGAAGATTCCAAACTATCATGGCTCTCATTCAGCTGCTGGAGCTCCTGTAGCCTGTATGGCTTCAGCATCAATCCTCAAGATCGCAGGTGCAGAATGGGGCATCTTACTCAAATGTTTTTCTTGGATAATACTTATCTTCCAATATAATTGGGAGTCTTCCTTCTCCTTCAAGCGCGAATGAGGACTCGGCGTTAGACTCATGATGTCTCACCCCCGCAATAGACTCCCTCGACGGTTTCTGGTATTCGGAATCGGATTTACTATGGCAGGTTTTAGAGAACTGACGCGGCAAGGCGCCTAATTCGGCGACTAGCTCGCTAAGCTCCCCCAGTTTGCTGTCTAGCCTTGCCTTCATGTCATAAACACCATCTTGGAGAGTCTTGGCTGCCTCAAACCTCTCCAGCTCCTGATTAAGCGATATCACTTGTTCCCGTAGCGACACATTTTCCGAAAGTAGCTGAGAGACTTCGGTCTCGAGACCGCGGATTCGAAGCGACTGGATTGAATTCACTCGAGCAATTTCGCGGTTTTGTCGCACGAATCGCCTTTTTACTAAAAAGATTCAGCTGATAAGGCCGACCAATTACCTAAAAAGTAAGGAAGAATAGACTTGGAACTCACAGATTTCGACGGATTCCGTCGATGTTGTGGACTCGTTCAAGCGAGCCATCGTTTTGAGCAATGGTGGCTCTCTTCAGACCTTTCAACTTGGTACTTCCCGAAATAAATATGAGGCAGCCTTAGCACCTACGAATGAAGGTGAATTGAAGTGGTCATTGGCTACCCCTAGCTTGAGGTGTGCAGTCGTGGGTAGCAGAGATGGTTCGAGGTTACCTTGGGTAAACAAAGCGAAGAAAGATAAACCATGTGAGGTCAGGCGGATTGTTGATGATTATCCAAATTTGGACTAGCGAAAAATCTGGGCAAGTATTTTGGGAAAGTGCGGGTAGCGGGGAGCAATAACACTTATTCTTGACGGACATCATCTCCCGTATCCTCCTGGCTTTAACTCGTTATTTCGGTAAACCCCTCTACATCCTAAAACACAATCGCACCTTTCTCTCTCTGCGCCTTTCTACAATGGCATATTCTTCCCGCCCGAATTCCATGCTACCGCCTGGGTCGTCAACCGCCTCCCTTCGTCAACCCAGTAATGCCATCGCTCAGCAGCAGTCCTCGGCTTTGGCGGCCCGTATTGCGGCGAAGAAGGCTGAGTTAGAGAACCTGAACCAAGTTCGCGACATGAGCAGTGGACTTGCGGTGCAGATGGAGAGCCTACAAGCAAAACTTGAAACCCTTAAGGATGGTACGGAAGGTTAGTTCATGTTGCGATACACTTTGTCCCCCCCCGGAATTATCGAGCACTGACATCCTAGGATAGCTGTAGCTTGTGTACTTGCGAATTGGGATAACGTCATACGGGCAATCACCATGGCCTCCAGTAAGCTCTGATTGGGAGTCTTTTATTTCCACATTCGCTAACTTAGGTTCTCGACTTAGCTAAATTTGCAGGCATGAAAAGCCCAGCAGGCCAACCGTCAAACTCCGACACCAACGATCCCGCTCCCACCGGCCCCTACCTACCATCTACTTTGGTCCGAATTCCTGCTGCTCATCAGCAGAAACCCGGTGACCCATGATTCCAAGGCTCGGCAACCCTCAGGACTACACGAGCGGCGTCCTTTCTGACAGCCCTGCAAACAAACAAATTCCCCACCCAGTTTTTGGATATTCGATGCCCGTGAATGGATTTCGTCTAGTTCCCGGTTACCGATAACCGATAGAGTTCCTCAAAGAACTGAAGCCCTGCCCATTAACACAAATCCGAACAAGCGCAGATTTATCAGTGCTTAGGACTCGAAGTATCTACCAGTACGAACTCCGGTACAACAAAAAGGGGGCCCTTTTCATAGGTACTTCTAATCATACGAACACAGCGGGCTTTGGTTTCCATTTGCAAGGCCGCCTACCCATGAAGGCCAGAAAGACACCTTGGTCTCATTATTCTAAGTATCCGAAAATCACAAGAGGCTGGGGATTTTTGTTTTTAGAAGATGAGGACTACTAAAGTGGAGGAGAGAGAGACGAACATTGGAATTGGATTAATGTACCCTAGTAACATCACGGTTCTTACAATGGTTCTGAGAGGATATTGATACTAGGTCGTGCCAAAATTACTGGGTCTTCCAAGCCCCCAAAGTATATCAGGCACCACAAGGGGTCTTCTGGGTGATCAGACTGATGAGAGTGGAGAATTATTAGCTACAAGTTTCAGCATGGGTGCACAATCACAATACATAGCTCAGACCTTACCACGATTAATGAGGGTTGTGATCTAAATAATCATCAAGAATCCCTAATTTGGCTTGGGTGATGTTGGGGTACTCTGAGTAAGATCAAACCAAGAAAATTTCATAGCGAAAATAACCCGGAACATGAAATAGATTTCGACATCAATATAAACAATAATTATTATTGAGATAGATTACTGTATACCAATAAGACTTTCATCGATCAATCCCCATTCTGTCGAGGGGGACAAGGACTCATTTATCCTGGTTGGTTAACTAGTAAATGTAATACTCAACAGTTTCTTTCAGGTCAGTCAACAGCTTTCATACAATGATATCAAGACTAGTACCTCTTGACCTGGGGTGAGGGGTTGGTTTCCAAATCCAAAGTAATACTAGCGCTGGAAGTATTTGCTTTCCAATCGAAAATACAATTCTGGCCCGCGTGTGTATGGCGCGAGGATTTTCTTTTGGTCTCCTGAAGGTGGAGGCCCCCCATCTTCCCCTTCATGCGTGATTCTTCTTTATATGCATGTATCCTAATAACATTAATAAAAATAAGGGAAAGAAAAATAATTATGAAAATTATTTTCTGTGTCCTTTTCCCCTTTTTTTCACACTCATATATTTGTCCAAGCGCCGGAGCCACGACAGTCAATCTTCCTCCCAGCTTTCTCCACAAGCCAACGTGGTCAGGCCTATTTGCAGTGCTTGTCTGGTCTCTAATGAAATATGGACTGAAAGGTCTTCAAAACTCTGAGCTGCTGGCTTGATCCAAAATAAATCAACCTTGTATGAGAAAGAAGAGGGAAAAGGAAAAATATCAAGTTAAATTATATTTAGCTTATTATCATTATTATTTCAATCCCACCCAGAATTTTCTACCTGTTAAGGGCGGTTGCAGTTCATGCATCTGTTGTAGCCACAATCAATTTTTGTTTTCGCGTCTCAGTGGCTTCAGACTGCTTAGGAGTACTTGGAGGAGTGTGCAGAAGGCAAAAAATCCAATAAAACTTAAAAATCCAACTGCATAATTTTATGAGGTATTCAGTCTCAGGAAAACTTAGCACGGTTTTAATAAATCCCCTTCCGAAAGATATTATCTAAACCAGTGTTATTTAACTAGTTAACTACAGCCTGTTCTTTCTGAGAAGGAATTGCAGCGATAATCCTGGAAAATGGAAAAAAAAATGTGGCAGAAGGAGGTAAAAACTCTGTCAAAGGGTGGTAAAGAAGTTCTTTCTGCTTGGATGGCGACAAAATCTCCATCAAATAAGTATCTCAACCTGTTTAGGCTGCGAAAGGTCAATAATTAGGTACGGAGTAGGTACAGAGGTACTCTGGAGAATCATCAGGTTCAAAAAAAAAATTAAAAAAATAACTCCACCATTTTCGGCTAAGGGGCCGCTGGACGCGCATCACCCGTCATTTGTTCCCCACAATCCAACTGAGGACTGGGTAACCACTGACAAGCGTGGTCGAAAAGGCGGATGGGGCGGAGGAGACAATAATAATAAATAGTACTCAGGAAAGATGAAAAGACTCAGGATAATCATTGGCTGATAAAATGGGGACCTAAGATGATGTAAATAATGTCTGTGGCAGGCTTGACCAGCTCAGCTAACCTTCCCTTCCAGTCTGAGCACCGCACTAAGAAGAAAGTGAGAAGAAGGGAAGCGAGAAAGAATGGGGGGGAAATGAACAGAAAGGGCAAAAAGCAAATCCCAATCATTCCCCTCTCACACTCTCCTCCCGCAATTAATGGCTCCAGACCAGAGTCCAGCCAACAACTTTTTCCCTTTCCCCCTTCTCGCATTTCCATCTCCCCCTCCCCAACTCATTTTTGATCAACCAAGGTGGACAGATGCCCTGCCCTGCCCTACATCTGCATTGATGGGAAAGCTTCTCCCACACTCTGAAAATACCTTGGAGGAACATGACCATCAGGCCCAGGGGATCGCTGGGCTCTGAATGGTTGCAAGCCCCTTGTTCCACAAAGTTTCCTGCACCACCGGACCCCAAAAAGCGCATATGAAATAAAAAGTTAGCAGAGTCAACTGTGGTCCCAGAGCGCCCCTAGTGCGGGTTCAGCCAATAGGTGGTAGACAACTCCCAAAGTGGTTAACCTTCAGGGTGAGATACCCCTCCCTTCTCCACCCTCATACATACACACTTGGCCAAAGTTCGATTAGCACCATCAATTCATAGTAACATGATGCTTTGAAGAATCAAAAGGAAGCGCCAAATAATAATTATGTTTATTATAATTATTATTTTAATCAGGAGCATTAATGCCTCACAGTTGCAGTACCTGCCTCCATGTTATATAATAGGAATCTTCTCTGCTCCAGCAAAGGAGGAAAATCATAATAATAAATAAATAAACCTAAAATCCTGAGGAAGCAGTAGCTTCTTCATCATCATAATTCTTATAATAACAAAAGAAGCATATGTATATTACATATTGTCTATGTGTATATGCAAGTTGTGCCAATCCTCAAATCGCCGACGAAATACCATACTCCCCCAGCTCCTCTCTTTTAACTCTCCCACCCCGACTGTCAATCTCATCACTTCCCCAGCTTTCTTCTTCTTTCTCTTCCTTTTTATTCAACTTGTTCCCCTCCCTTAAACTTCGCCACCCTAGCTCACCTCTCTCTTTCTCTCTCTCTTCTTCTATGCCTTGTTAATCAAGTTTCTCTTTCTGGGGGTCGGGACTTGAAATTCAACGTGCTGGTGAGAATGAGATCAGAGTGGTTTGCTATGAGGTGACTGCCTGCATTCATAAACTTACAATACTCTGACGACATTTTCCGCATCCACGTGCAATGTTTTTTTCGGCTCCCTAAAGACCAGAGATATCTCAAGACGCTTACAGATTAACACAATAATATTTCCTTCCTTTTCCTGCCTACTCTGTTCTGACAGCCGAATTCAAAATACGCTACCTCGACACCTATAAGACCTAAAATCGATCCAAATACTCACTACTTCCGTTTCACCCCCATTCATTATTTTTGCAGCGACTAGGGGAATCCCTTGTCTTTTGCTATTTATAAAATTAAATTTTCTTGGAATTTTTGCGGCTTTTTTCTGATACCCTAAGCTCCAAATTACTCAGAATGGCTACGGAATGGTCTCTTGACTTCTGCCTGGTCTGTGACCGCCAGACTTTGGGAGGTCCCTATTGTTCCCAGTCTTGCCGACTCGCGGAGCTGGATGTGTCGCACGAGACTGCATCCTCCTATACTTCACAGTCTCAAGGAGCCTCTAAAAGACTCCAAAGCGTGACCGAGGGCCCTATTGGCAATATTTCGCACAACGTAAATAGAACATCTTACCCGAACTCCTCTCGATCTCGATATTCAGCAAGCCTCTCGCCATCGTCCTCTCAGACTTCTCTATCATCTCTGAAGAGCAATTCTTCCCAGTCGACACCGTTATCCTGCCAACTTCAGAATGAATTACGT
Source organism: Aspergillus diversus (assembly GCA_027569885.1). Classification (NCBI taxonomy): domain Eukaryota; kingdom Fungi; phylum Ascomycota; class Eurotiomycetes; order Eurotiales; family Aspergillaceae; genus Aspergillus; species Aspergillus diversus. Next base: position 12,753 of record JAPDKZ010000008.1, on the reverse strand, counting down.
GATTATGCAAGTTGTTTTGATCAAGTTCGTGACCTAAAGAGACGGTTAACAACGTGAGGAAGCACCACGCACGCTCTCATTGCGTCCAACGTCGAGAACCCTTGATGCTTATTCCTTAACACATTATAATTCGTTCTTTGAATTTTTTTTTTTTTTTATCTTTGAAAGTGCGATATACCCTCCTCATTTGATCATAAAAATTACCCTCGCCTCTCCCGCAGCGCTTGCCTCGACACCAAGCCCGCACCATGTCTAATGACTTTACGTTGATACGATGAAACCACTATGGAAAAGTAAGAAAAAAAAACGGAAAACGGAAAATAAGATGGAGTCGAAGTATGGGACTGAAGATTTAACCGGATACGTCCTCGAAGCATACCTGGCGATATATAAGGGCTTTGCATACCTTTTCTGACAGATTATTTTATTTGCCTTCCCACTTTTACCTGTCAATCCCCTCATATTTCTTTCAAACATATATTACCCCTGTGTGTCCAGGCCTGACATTTTTTTTTTTCCTTTACCTCGAGGTTTCGGTTAGTATGGGCTATGTATTGTGGATTGTAGAATAACATATGATATCTGGACCAAATGCTGATAAACTATATACCGATGTACCAATGCTAATTCGCCTTGCAGCAATGCTCCTAGGCTCAGATGTACCAAACTAAAGTTTGATCCGCTGCAAATTACATGGATGTTTCACTCAACAAGCTTGGTATAAATATTTGGGTAACCGTTTAGTGTAAATGATACCTGGACATGAAACTAGCAGGTTTCTACTCTCTTCTTCACGTCTGTGGCACAGTCAAACTTCATAAGGAGCTTCGTTCGTTTTCATCCTCCCCCCCCCCTCCCCCTTGGTTCACTCAAGTTACACATAATTCATGATAAGTGTGCCCCTCGGAAGAGGGAAATAACATGGCTTTCCACGATACTACCATATTAAATTTTAAGAGCTGAAGTCTCATTCTTTGGGCAAACTTAATCTTATAGTTTCCCGAAATCACCACTAGGCCTGTTAGATTAGAATTACAATTGAAAGAATGCCACTGGGCATCGCCATTTGACTCAATCTCGAAGGTGTCGAGAACGTATATAAACAAGATATCGCTCATAGGCTACAGGGATCAGGTTACTACGTACCCAGGAACTTGTTCCGTGTATAAACACGAGCGTGTTGGGGTACCGGAGCCAAAACTCAAGTTAGAAAAGAACCATATAATACCCAACATAGTCACACCATAATCAACTGATCTTTTTACTCGATTCAAAGCAAGAGCGAAGCACGTTGAATGACTAAGATTATCCTCTTCTCAGGAGGATTTTGTTTTCAAGTGGTGTAGTCCGTGACATGTTGATAAAAGAAGGGAAAGGAATGCAACTATTAGTACTAGTACCTACCTTACTTATGTACCTATAGGCTATGATACCCCCAAACATTCTCCGGTCTTACAATGGTATCAAAATAGATGCAATTCTAGCCACCACCAGCATTATATAATGATTACTTCTAGCTATGTATTTCCTCGGTTACTTCTGAGGTCTTGTTCTAGATATTCGGATGCTGAATGACAACTGCGAAGGCCAAAACTATTATCAAACTAACAGTTGAAGTTCAATTTGGTTTAGATGCAGCGACCTTGCTTTAACTACCTGTCCGTATCGCTATGTAGTATAAGTACGTATGTGTCAGCGTTGACGTGACTCTCCTCTTCCCGGTTTGACTTTTCTAGGTGTATAAAACCATAGTCTAGGAGTATACCTTACTATAGTCACAAACGCAAATAAAACTGAGCTTTAAACGTGATACGGGGTATTCAAAATGTCATGAGAAAAATAAATATTAATATAGGGGAATATCTCTAGATCCTGTGAGTCACCCTCACTCTCAACTCATAAATAGTTAAATATATCAGGGAAACCTTGAATGTCAGGAAACCTCCAATCCACAAGTGGTTCCTCACGTTAGCCTTTGGCTCGAGCGTGCTAGTACCAGTATATATTTCCCTGCACCCTCAGCAAGCTTTGTTCATAGGAAAACTACATATGTCACCCACTACTAGTACTCAATCAGGTTCTTAGGTCATCGCGCTACTTTAGTTGAACTGGTGTCAACAAAAGCCATAAAGTCATATCTTTGACTTTTATTAACCCCCCATGCTGGAATGAGACAAAGAGCAACCGCGTGGAATTATGGGAATCAAACCTTTGAGACAACTTTAATGCTGCCAAGAGCAAATAATAAAGATAACTATGATAAAAGGACAATACAGTCTCTCCGAGACTATTGAGTGTTGAGCCGCTGGGCGTGGGTCATTTGGGGTCCCCTGGGAACCCCAGAAAGAGGCCCGAATTTCAGGTACGGAGAATCTAGAAACTCCGGTCACCCAGGCCTTGGAGAAGAGGTGCCTTGGGCTCATGATAATCGACCCTACTATGCAATTTTGGTTGGAAATAATACCTTATCAATAACGGCACCCCGATAAACCTGCCAATTCCTGGAAAGGGTGACCCGGTAATGGTGAAAACTTGGGTGTCGAAAAAAGAGTGTGGCCAGATGATCACATTTTATCTCCACCTGAGGGATTGGGTTCCCCACGCATGTTAGCTATCCAGGTCCAGATTGATCAGAAGAATACCAAATAAGGTAATCAGCAATGCGAGCTATCCAGGAACAGAATATGCGTGGGTCAACTTTTCAAGACCAGGAGGTCTGGAGCGGATGGAATAAAACTTTTGCTGGTCACATGTGCCCAGGTAGTTCGGGGCCTGATGGCCCGATGGGTCCGTTTCCTCCACGCACGCCGGGAGCTGCCGAGGCTCTGATTGGTGGGAGAATGTCAATTTTCGCCGTAACGCCGTCATTGACCCACCCCCATTGTGCCTCCAATAGTCTGGGAAAGAGCGAGCTAGGGTGTTGCTCGGCGTCTTGAGGGAAAACGTCATGACCGAGTGTGAAGAGAATGGAAGGTTTCCCGGTCCTTTCCCAGGTGACAGGTTGCCCGGATCTCCAATCACAGCTGACCTGTGACACCCAAATAGATATCCTTTGCTCCATCTATAGTTTATATGCCACCCCGGTTCTGGAAGTAAGTTCTGTTTGATGACTCTTAAAGTCCCCCCTACCTGGCCTTTTTCCCGTCTGACCCTCCCTCCTTTCAAACCGCAAAATAATTTGTGTCCTGCCTCTGAACTTCCTTATTAACTCTCCTCACAGTTGCCCTCCCTTTCAATCACCTTTTCAGGTATGAAGCTTAATTCCTAGTACATAGCGCTCTGGAATCTCCAATTATTCGTCATTTCGCTCCCCTTTCTCTTCGTTTCATCCTTCTTCGGGACCGGCCCGCGAAATATCCCGTATTTTAATATGCGGATTTTTAACCACCTTGAATAGTACTAGATATAAACGCGCATACTGGAACAGTCCAGCAAAAATTACTGCTCAGGTTCAGACCTTCCGAACCTTCCTCAATACCGCCTAACCCCCTACCTCCCACGACATTTACAAAACTTATTACTCTATCTAAGCTGCGACCGGGTTGCGATTCATTTGTTACGTGCTAGACCTGATACGTCTCTATACAATGGCTTCCCGGCATTCCCGCAAATTTCTACGGCCACTTCTCTACACTTCCGCCGCAGCTGCGGTGGGAGCCGGCGTTATCTATATTTCGTACCGCCCCCGCAATATCCCTGGCTCCGAGGCCCCTGCAGTTCCGCCACCTGGATACCATGAAGGCAAACTTGTTCCTCCAAGTTTTCCTAGGATAAAGTCGCGGCTGCAGCAGATTGAGGACCTTAGGCGCAGCTCCTCCGGGAGCAGTTCGGACGAGTATGACCTCCTCGTAATCGGCGCAGGCGCCACAGGGTCGGGAATCGCGCTTGATGCAGCGACCCGAGGATTGAAGGTAGCCGTGGTAGAGAGGGACGACTTCAGCGCCGGGACAAGTAGCAAGAGTACGAAGCTTGTACACGGTGGTGTTCGTTATCTCGAAAAGGCAGTTTGGGAATTGGATTATAGCCAGTCAGTTCACACCCTTGGGAACCCGTCCTAGCGTTTATACAAGACCGCCCGGCCTCAAAAAAGCTAATGTCTCTGGTTTGGTCTTAGATATTCTCTTGTAAAGGAGGCACTGAGGGAGCGCAAGTATTTTTTGAATACCGCTCCTCACCTCTCTAGTTGGCTTCCTATCATGGTCCCCGTGCAAAAATGGTGGCAAGCACCCTATTTTTGGGCCGGAACGAAGGTCTATGATTACCTAGCTGGCTCGGAGGGAATCGAAAGTTCTTACTTTTTACCGAAAAGCAAGGCCATCGACGCTTTCCCCATGTTGAGAAAGGATAACCTGATTGGAGCTATGGTTTACTACGGTAGGTCATCTGTTGGTCTTGATGTCCCTGTTCTCGACTTCTGACAACACACTTCTTTGTGGCTTCTATTCCCCAGATGGCGCTCACAACGACTCCCGAATGAATGTTTCCCTTGCAATGACGGCAGCCTTGTATGGCAGCACGGTGGTTAATCACATGCAAGTCACCGGTTTGACCAAAGACAGGTCAGGAAAATTGAACGGTGCCATACTCAAGGACTGCATCCCTGGAAAGAATGGTGAAGAAGTTGCGGAATTCACCATCAAGGCAAAGGGAATCATTAATGCGACAGGCCCCTTCACAGATTCTATCAGGAAGATGGACGATCCCGGCGCAAAGGAGATTGTAGCACCCAGCTCAGGTGTTCACGTTATTTTACCCGGATACTACAGCCCCTCGGACATGGGGCTCATTGATCCATCTACATCGGACGGCCGTGTCATCTTCTTCCTTCCTTGGCAAGGAAACACAATCGCTGGCACAACGGATCAGCCGACGGAGATAACGACCCAACCCGAACCCTCTGAAAAGGATATCAACTGGATTCTCTCCGAAGTCCGGCGCTATTTAGCCCCTGATATCAATGTCGACCGAAGTGACGTGCTTGCTGCTTGGTCTGGAATTCGACCGTTGGTGCGCGATCCTAAAGTGAAGAGTTCGCAGGCCTTGGTTCGCAATCATCTCATCTCCGTTTCTCCATCGGGGTTGTTGACATGTGCCGGTGGAAAGTGGACCACCTATAGACAGATGGCCGAGGAGGCTGTTGATGAGGCTGTCCAAGAGTTTGGACTGAAACCCCGCCAAGTACTGCAGCCTCCAGACATTAGCGGTGCCGGAGGACGCGGTCTTGTCGCCGATAATGCCGTTCTTGATGGCTCATGTCAGACCCACCAAGTCCGATTGATCGGAGCCCACGGCTATTCCAAAACCCTTTTCATCAACCTTATCCAGCATTATGGTCTCGAGACCGACGTAGCCCGACATCTGACGCAGTCTTACGGAGATCGGGCGTGGCAGGTTGCGGCTCTTTCTTCTCCAACAACCACGCGCTTCCCCGTCCGTGGCCAGCGGATTTCGCCGCTGTACCCCTTTGTTGATGGTGAAATTCGCTATGCCGTCCGTCATGAGTACGCACAAACTACCGTTGATGTCATTGCGCGCAGGACCCGCTTGGCCTTCCTGAACGCCCAGGCTGCTCTTGAAGCTCTCCCTAACATAATTGATTTAATGGGCGACGAGCTACACTGGGACAAGAAGAGGAAGGATTATGAATGGAAAGAGACTGTTCAATTCCTTTCGTCAATGGGTCTTCCAAAGAACCTCCTAGGTTTGTCTAGGGAAGATGTTGAGGCCGGTAAGGTGAAGGAAGTACATATCGTCGAGCAAAAGGTGTTCCCTAAAGTTGGTGAGTAGCAAAACGGATAGTTTAATTTTCAAGACTTTTCCTGGGCGATACTAACTATTTGAGTAGATCCACCTACGGCACCTACGCCTGCTTGATAGCTCTCTCGGCCGCCTCAAATATTGCTGAGCGGGCAGGTAGAAAATTTTATGACCTTTTAAACGAGTTGGTATAGAATATAGAGAAAATATCCTTTTCTTCTCCACCTTCCTTTCAAATCATAGACCTTCATTCTAGAGGTTCATTCTAGATAGGGCCCTCTATCTCGAGGCCAAGTTATACTGCATAGGCGCTGTTTTGCCTGCAAGCGAGAGACCGGAAGGCAAGTGCGTCCGGCAAGGAGGCTCTGAGTAGGGTCTGGCTTTCCGTTTTTGTGAGTTCTCTAATTAACGAATGGATGGACTCTTAACAAGCTTCCCATTTCGCCAATATTGCTTGTATTTAGTTTATCTCGTCCCTTCGGATTTGGGCATTTAATCACGAGTGTATCGGGACCAGGCAACTCATATCATCCGTCCATCCTTTTGTCCCGCCATGGCTGAAGCTAGCCTTGAAACACCAGCCGCTTCCGCACCTGGGAGAAGATCCAGCACGCCACAAGAACTAGAGATACTTCAACGCCCGGAAACATCTCAATCACCACAGCCTGACGGCTGCAGAGATCCGTTCGGCGATGAGGATGGGGCGGTGATCAAATACAAGACCATGACTTGGTGGTGAGACATATCCCAAACTGTACGAGACTGGGGTACGTACTGATGTAACTGGAGTAGGGAAGCCGGAATGGGTGGGTTTGCGAATCTGCACTATATCTCATATTCCGAGGGTTCTAATGGTATCAGTCATGATAGCAGAGACCATTTCACTGGGGATTCTAGCTCTCCCTAAGGTATTGGCGACTCTAGGGCTACTCCCGTATGGGCTATTTCTTGAATGCTCCCTTGCAAATACCTTTTCTCTGACGGCTCATAGGGGTGTTGTTGTAATTGTTTCTGTCGGGGCTTTGACTACTTATACTGGATTAATCATCGGGCAATTCAAGTGTCGGTATTTGCAGGTTCATAGCATGGCTGATGCTGGCGACTTGCTTCTGGGCAAGCTAGGGCGCGAGGTCGTGGCTACGGTGCAGGTTATCTTCTTCCTATTCACAATGGGCAGCCATCTCCTGACGTTTTCTATCATGATGAATGTCCTCACCAACCATGCTACCTGCACGGTTTTATTTTCGTTTCTTGGACTGTTAATTTCGACAGCGCTTACTTTTCCGCGACGCCTTCAAGAGCTATCGCACCTATCAGTGGTTAGTTTCATAAGCATCATTGGAGCCGTTGTCGCGTGTATAATTGGAGTACCCTCCAACAATTCGACGCCGGAACATATTGTTCTTGTCTCAACACAAGCCGCACCCCATGAGGTCTTTGTTGCGATTGTGAATGTTGTATTTGCATATGCTGGCCATGTTACCTTTTTTACTTTATTTTCAGAACTAAAAGATGTCAGAGACTACACAAAAGCACTAGCGTTATTGCAAGTGAGCGAAATAATTCTTTACACAGTTTCTGCCACCGTGATATACATTTTTGTCGGACCTGGGGTTTCTTCTCCCGCCCTAAATTCGGCTCTACCGCTATTCAAGAAAATTTCCCATGGAATTGCGATTCCCACGGTGAGTGTTTTATCCGGTTTTCCTGGAGCAAAGTACTAACTGCGGCTCGAAGATTGTGATTGGGGGGGTTGTAAACGCCCATGTTGCTGTGAAATTCATATATGTTCGCTTGTTTGGTGGCAGCTATTTACTGCATTCACGGTCCCGTCTGGCCAGCTGCTGGTGGGCTATTATATGCTTGGTACTTTGGTTTCTTTCGTGGGCAATCAGTGAAAGTATACCAGTGTTTAACGATTTACTTGGCTTTACTGTAAGTACCATGATTCGGTAGTAGCCCAGACAAGGCCTGACTCCGTGTTTTAGAGTTCTGTGTTTGCAACCTTTTTCACCATCAGCTTTCCTGGATGCCTTGCAATCTATTTTAACAGGAATCGTTGGTCCCAGAGCTGGAGGCTAATGATTATTTGGGGAGCAAACCATGCTATAGTTGGCATTGGAATAATCCTCGTGAGTCTACCTGCCGCTATATTATCCTAGCAGGTGGGTGGGACATGTCGATTAATAAATGTGTAGGCTGTGTTTGGGTTTTACTCAGCTGTCAGACAAATCAACTACCATTCTGCCACCAGCGTAGGACGCAGTAGTTTTTCCTGCGCAAATAATGCTTGACGTCCGAGTGTGGGGGTTGAGTAGATAAGGCAGACCTCTTTCTTTGCTATTGGAGGAGGTATGGTTTAGCTCATAGTTGTTATTTTTGGCGGTGGAGTTTCAAAGGCTGGAGGGGGTATACTAAAGGGTCATTGAGTTCCGTCCTTTGGCGAGAAGCTTTAGGATTGCTTAGAGCTCTACGTCAAATGTACACAAAACCCTGAGCTTACTCCAGGCGTAAAATAGTAATTGGGCTATTATCCAAACAGATAAGATGTATCCATTCATGGCACCTTCTATGTCGTAATGAAGAAAGAGGGAAAGGGGGTTCAAGGTAGGATTTTGAAAATTATAGTCAGGACCTGCCAGTGCTAATTTGATTTATTACTGAAACCGCCGTGTTGAGGAAAAGAAGCAAGGGTCGTTCGCGGCTACAATCCAGGAAAGATACGTATTTTGTTTTCAAATTGCGATTTAGAAAACAACTTAGAAACTAATTAGTAACTGCTACTTTATCTTGGGTTATGCTTAAGGCTGCATTATTTCTGCCAGTTACTCAGGTTTTCCTAGCTAAACATTTTAGATAGATTTCTTATTTCTTCCAGGGAATAAAGAATAACATATTACTCGAGAAGCAGTATTCCTGGTACATAGAAGTATCTTCAATGTTGCAGGATACCCCAAGGCAACACAGACGAAGGTAGCCAAGCAAGCGAACTACTCGTACCTGAGATATCATCTGATCCTTTACGATTTTCGCTCCTCGGCTGCTTGAAATTTTAACCCGCCAGATCTGTAGAATCCGTAGGTAATTGGGTACAAGCAGCCTAAGTTCTGCCACCAGATCCCGTTCTCCACTTTCAAGAGCTCAACGTTAGCTAGGTAGGTATACTAAGTTACTACTCCTCCGTCCGGGGGTCAAGGCTGTACGACATACAAGCGAATGAGCCGCATGGCGGAAAAGGCTTCCAGTGAATAGGGTTTTTAGGGGGGAGGAGAAAAGGAAGTCTTTCAAAGGCCTGAAGAGAGGCTCTGTTAATGTTTTTGCACAATTGTTAAATAATCCTGAATGATAGTAATTTTCTTTTTGATGCTTGTCGAACCGAGAAAAAAACCTCTTGGAGTCTTGGTTCAAGCATGGGCCCCTGATTAGAGGAGGGGAATTGGAAGAGGGATGGGGTTAATTGAACCATGGTTCATTTTGTGATGAGAGTGATGATTGGATCTAGCTGGTGGAGACAAAATGTTTTTTTTTCTCTGTTCAGTCATTTTCTTTTCTTTTCTTTTTTTGCCCCGTGCAGAACTGCAGTGGATCTCGGGTGATTTATACTTCGAGTATGTAGCTACCCGACCCTTCCTTCCTCGCTTCCTGCTGATGACGCAGGTAGATATTCTCCTCTGGCGTCCACGATCATCCGCTGGTTGGTGGGCAAAAGCGTGATCGGGATATGCTCCATAATTGGTATAGGCCACGCCCTCTTACACCTGAAAATCAATCTCGGTACAAAAATAGTACCGGTAGAATATCCGCACCTTGAAACTTTGTTAGTACCACTCAGACCTTGCTAACTCGCTCGGTGTCATAAAAATCATTAAGAACAACATCCTGATGGGAGATCTATCTGTGAACGGCTTTTTCACCAGCTGTATTTTAAATAGAATGTTCCATCCGACTTAGTTTTGTTAGGGGACCTCAGAAGCCAAGGCCTCGTGAAGAAATAGAATAGAAATACAATGTCACAAGGTAGTTTTCCAAGCAGGAAGTTAAAAAAACACGCAGCGCCGATATATATTCCAAACCATCCCATCCCATATAGAAGAAGAAATAAAAGAGATTTCGCTCGCTTTTAATTAAAAAATACAAAGAAAAATAAGACGAGGAAGAGGAAGGGAAGAGGAAGGGAAGAGAGACAAGGAAAAAAAGTAAAAACGTAAAAACAATAACAAAAATAACAAATAATTAGATACCCGCCCCAAAATATAACCAGGCAGTAATCCTGCACGGTTATGGGAACTCCTCATATACTTCGTTTGGGACGGTTCATTCAACCACAGAATCAGAAGTAATCGGAAGACTGATTTTCACGAAGTCATAGAGAAGGTAGAAATCGACCCGGATACCGTCCGAATTTATCCCGTTTCGATGGCATAAATTGCACATTTCGTTCAACCACCACAGTCCCTCTTTTTGATCACACTTAAGTATGGTCCTCTCGAATCCGGGGCCCGGCACTGACGGGATTACCCAGAGGAAACCAGCTATATTATGAGAATTTATGGTTCAACTCTTTGCCTGGCTCAATCATCAACAGCAGACGCCTGTACGATGAAAGTCTGGGTGATCTGATTTCCTCACGAATGGGGAGCGACTGGCGGTGGGAACATGCGGTTTGGCGGTTGCCCGGTAAGGACAGCTAGTTATGTCTTGCTTGCACTGGAGTTCGAGTCTGGTCTGGTACCCGAGCCTTCGCCTCGATAGCTGTTCCAAAACCGTGCCACGGCCCTTTGGACAATTGGAACGTTGGAAGGGGTCTTCTCATAATGCTGACGGTAGTAGTTGAAGATGGCAAACTCATCACGGCTGAGTACGTAGTTGTCTGGATCTCGCTCCACCTTCCTCCATAGTTCGCTACCGGCTGCTTTCAGGGCATCCCCTGCTGTCGTTTCAAGAGCGCCCTTTTCATCGTTCCGGGCGGCATTTAGCGCTCTTAGAAGAGCGGGATGGTCATTGGAAGATGTCGAATTGGCCATTTAAGTTCTGGATATAGTTCGCTTTCCAGGCGAGCTGATTGTCACGTCGAGGGATCGTCGCAGAATAAGGCTTGAAAGCCAGTTAAATTCTAGAGAAGTAGAAAAAATCTACCTTATCCGATCCAAGAGCTTTGATGAGGAAAGAGAAGGAAAAGAGAGAGAGAGTGAGGGGAAGGAAGGATATTTGATCGAAATTACTGACGGACGTCGCTCTTTAGTGAGCCCCGGACCTTCCTAAATTAACGCACTCGGGGTGGAGCAGGGGGGGGGGAAGAAGGAAGTGGGATTGTGGGTGTGGACAATCGTGGATCGAGACGAGGAACAACTAAGTGAAAATGAAAGTGTGAACACAGCTAGTAATAGTAGTTTGCTGGCAATTCGGGGAGCTATTTGATTTTTCTCTCCTTTTACTTTTTTTTCCTGCTTTGGCCTTGCGATCGGCCCACCAGCTCTAGCAGGTCATTTTGCAGATTTGCATCTAATAATACCAAATACCTTGGAGAGAAATCATGCAAGTGCTGTCGGTGGAACATTCTCCAGAACACCAATAAGGCGCCCCAGCGCAGGTGCAAAGTAAGAAGGAGTCTCTTCCCCCCCAAGGAATGACAGCCCTGCTGCCAGCCCTTTCAGAACGAGTCTGAACGGCAGGTAAATTGTTACTTGTAACAGAGGAAGGGCCCATTTTGTTCTGAGTGGCCATGTGGCGGGTGGGGTTTCATACGGGCTCACCCGCTGGAAGAGCGCCGAGTAGGCTAACACTTGATAATCCTTGGCGTAACGGTTTTAATCGTGTTAGGGAAAGATCAAATTTGGGCTCTGCGATAGTGTGAGAAGGTTGGTTAGCTACCTACTTTTTATTGTTATTAGGCGGGTATTATTTTTTGCCTTTTGGCAAAAGGTGAGCTGTCGGTCTCAGGGCTAGAGAAGGTGAAAGACGTCCAGTACTTCAAGTTTCCCTTCGCTTCGGTTTTATATTACTGTTATTACTGTCATGATTGGGTACCAGTATTATTATCAAAAAAAGCTTGCCCTCTCAAGGGAGAATTAGTGGTCGTATATATTGGGCACATTATTCAGAGATACTTGTAAATTCTAAGCATCAGCGGTTCCCATCCAAAGGTCCCTTAGTTACTTTTAACTTGGGAAAATGAACGTGGTACCGAGCAGGCGCCCGCCGCCAGGCCATGCCATGGTAGGGAGTCCATACTCCACTTATCGCCCGTACGTATCTAAATAATGTTTGCTTTTGAGGTGGCTTTGAGAGGCTAGGGTAAGGAAGGGAGTTCCCTCAAAACCACCTATAAGTCGAGGTAATCATGTCTAGAAATCAGAAAAGGATCATCAGAAATATGTTTTAACTTCGCCTCCATTTGTGAATAACCCCTCGCGAGATGTGCTGAGCCTGCTGACTCTGTGCCTAGAGAGCTTTCCATGGTTACACCTTTCGCAAGGCTCACTTCCTTGGGAACTCAAGTCTGTGGTGCGACCCATTTTCTTTGGAGGCGGAAGTACCAATTACATCTGGTACAGCTTGTCGGCATATCCGTACGGTCCGGTGCATGAATTAAGTGGGGCAGAGGCGGGCTGGTGGTGTTGGCCTTAAAAAAAAGCGCACGATTAAATATTTGGCTGGTGGCGGAACAAGCAGGAGATTAAATGACTCGCATTTTGAAAGCGCCAGCTTGACACTCAGTCCTCTTGACCGATTGGTTGGGGTTATTATTATTATTCCTACCGATTGGTTTTTTTTTTTTTTTTTTTTTTTTTTTTTTTTTTTTTTTTGGTTTTTTTTTTTTTTTTTTTGGGGTGGGGGGGGGGGGGTTTTTTTTTTTTTTTTTTTTTGTTGGTGTTGTTGGGGGTGGGGGGGTGTTGGGGTTTGAGGGTTGGTTTTTTTGTTGGTTTTTTCGTTTGTTGGGGGGTTGGTTTGTGTTTGTTTGGGTGTGTTGGTGTGGGTGTGGGATTGAAAATTATT